>JAWQUS010000005.1:17525000-20025000 GCA_036365455.1 Macrosoma leucophasiata | reverse complement strand
CTCCGAAGCACGAAAACGCGCATTTTAATTTGCCACTAGCGGTCACCCATCACATACCCGACCGCGCCCGTATCGCTTAACCCAGTATATCGATTACGACCTACACCAGCCGCGGGCCATGCGCGCTTCATACGAACATACATATATGAAGATACTTCTATGCTATAATTCAAAAGATACTGAATTATTATCATCAACATCATCACAGCCAAAAGACGTTTACTTTTTTTTATTTTTTATTATGTAATGGAAGTGGTAAACAAGCATGCAGTTCACATTGATGTTAAGTGATGACTGCAGCCTATAGACACCCACACACAAAGACCAAGGTCAAAATGCAGATGCGTTACCACTCCTGAGGCCTAAGGTCTTATGCCTCTGTGCCGGAAATTACAGGGCCGTACATTACCACCTGACCGGAACACGATAGTGTTGAACACTACCATTTAGCGGCAAGTATATTAGGTAATGCGGTGGTGCCTACGCCCGCGAGCTCCGTCACTGGAGCTCTACCACCAGTAAAAGTTTACTGCCAGACAAATATTTTAGAAGTTGTAGCAAAAAAAATTCTGGGATTTTATTGGGAAAATAAAGTTGCCCACACCGATGATAGTACCCGCCTTTTCACTTTATGGGACTTCCAAGGCTAGAACATATCGTACAGCAGAACGACGTTTGCCGGGTAAGTTGGTTTAATATAATTTTCAGAAGATACAGAATTTTATAATATAATGTAAATATAATGCAGTATCTTGTAAGATACTTCTTGAAGACCACTGATAACTATTGTAAAGTTATTTTTCCTCACAAAAGAATAAACACGTTCATATCTTATCTTTTCAAACACTCAAGTAAGATATCCCTTAATCGAGTGGTCAGTGAAAGGTACTTGATGTCTTTGACACAGAGAATGTTGTTGCATTTGAAGTGAGAAGTAGTTAGGAACACTAAAATAATATTTGATAATACTATTACCAAATAGGTCGAGTTCTGTCTGATGGTGGTGTCAAAAGTCTTAGGAATCGGCGTGCATGTATGAAGAGAATGATGAAGGTAGACGAGGCACGAGAGGTTTGTCAGAACCGGGATGTCTGGCGCTCTACACTCTCTGCCTACCCCGTTAGGGACCTGGCGTGAAGATACATACATACATACTATTAACGTGATAAGAATTACGTATTATAAATCAGTTTAATATAATATAGATATCTGTACCTACTTGACCAAGGTGGGGTCAAGAGTTTTAGGAATCGACGTGCATGTATGAAGAGAATGATGAATGCAGAAGAAGCACGGGAGATGTCTAACGACCGGGATATCTGATGCTCCACTCTCTGACTACCCCGTGAGAGACTTGGCGTGAAGATACATACATTGTGTTTTTTTAATGTTATTAGGTTGACAAACAAGCAGACGGGCCACCTGATGGAAAGTGGTCACCGTCGCCTATGAACACTTGCCGCACCAGGAGTTGCAAACGCGCTACCAGCCCCGACTCCATTTTTAGAGAACCCCATAATGTACATACGTACTGACATAAAAATCCCCTTAAAATCTCGAGCTCATTAAACTCGGGCAATATCATTAATAAGCGAACATTTACATTAAAAGCACTCCGTATTCTAAGCACTGCAACTATAAACTAGCTAAGCAAAAAGCGCTGAATCTCCACTATCGGGTACATTTCACATCAATAAATAGCAAGTAACGGCGCTAGGTGACTAATGGGTTTCGTTCGGAGTACGGGTAAGTGCAGACGTAAGGGCGGTTGCATAGTTAGGCACGCGATCGCATAACGTATGTTTGTCCATGTAACTTTTAAAATTCTCGTGTCATGATCACACGATTATTTTGGTTTCATGGGGGCCGTGACACGATGGAAAATTAATATATTTGATTACAAAAATATGGTGGTGGGGTCAAAAGTCTTAGGAATCGGCGTGCATGTTTGAAGAGAATGATGAAAGTAGAAGAGGCACGAGAGGTATGTCAGGACCGGGATATCTGGCGCTCTACACTCTCTGCCTACCCCGTTAGGGACCTGGCGTCAAGAAGATACATACATACAAATATATGTTTCGGCTCAGTTGCATAAGCCGTGGTCGCGAATAGACAAAAGTTTTTCTATCGCAAATTAGTATCACGATACCATCGGTACTTAATAAAATCAGTATTATTTAAGTTTCGTATATAAAAAAACGTAGAACTTTACTGTTATATTAGCATGGGTGATAATTTAAAAAACCATAGAATCAACATATATGATATCCTAATTATTTTTAAGTGTATCTCATAATTCGCATTTAACTGCAAAACTTTTGAAATAATAAATGTTGTTTTTATATTATTTCGCATTAACACATGCTTGTGAAAATATATTTTTATTTTTAAAGAAAAATGGAAAGAAAAATTTGACTTCAGGCGAGGCTCGAACTCGCGACCTACTGGGAATCTAGTCCAGCCGCTCTTCCAATTGAGCTACTGAAGCCCTGCCCGATTTGTCAAATCTTTCCTTCACATCTATTGCATTGCTTTATGGTAGCAGTAGCGCCATCTATTACCAACTATGCTAGTTAGGCAACCGATATAATAGACTTTTCAGTTTATTGAATATCGTAAAGAAGCCGCTTTTACCCTTAATAATTGTTTTTATATTATTTCGCATTAACACATGCTTGTGAAAATATATTTTTATTTTTAAAGAAAAATGGAAAGAAAAATTTGACTTCAGGCGAGGCTCGAACTCGCGACCTACTGGGAATCTAGTCCAGCCGCTCTTCCAATTGAGCTACTGAAGCCCTGCCCGATTTGTCAAATCTTTCCTTCACATCTATTGCATTGCTTTATGGTAGCAGTAGCGCCATCTATTACCAACTATGCTAGTTAGGCAACCGATATAATAGACTTTTCAGTTTATTTTTTTCACAAGCATGTGTTAATGCGAAATAATATAAAAACAATTATTAAGGGTAAAAGCGGCTTCTTTACGATATTCAATAAACTGAAAAGTCTATTATATCGGTTGCCTAACTAGCATAGTTGGTAATAGATGGCGCTACTGCTACCATAAAGCAATGCAATAGATGTGAAGGAAAGATTTGACAAATCGGGCAGGGCTTCAGTAGCTCAATTGGAAGAGCGGCTGGACTAGATTCCCAGTAGGTCGCGAGTTCGAGCCTCGCCTGAAGTCAAATTTTTCTTTCCATTTTTCTTTAAAAATAAAAATATATTTTCACAAGCATGTGTTAATGCGAAATAATATAAAAACAATTATTAAGGGTAAAAGCGGCTTCTTTACGATATTCAATAAACTGAAAAGTCTATTATATCGGTTGCCTAACTAGCATAGTTGGTAATAGATGGCGCTACTGCTACCATAAAGCAATGCAATAGATGTGAAGGAAAGATTTGACAAATCGGGCAGGGCTTCAGTAGCTCAATTGGAAGAGCGGCTGGACTAGATTCCCAGTAGGTCGCGAGTTCGAGCCTCGCCTGAAGTCAAATTTTTCTTTCCATTTTTCTTTAAAAATAAAAATATATTTTCACAAGCATGTGTTAATGCGAAATAATATAAAAACAATTATTAAGGGTAAAAGCGGCTTCTTTACGATATTCAATAAACTGAAAAGTCTATTATATCGGTTGCCTAACTAGCATAGTTGGTAATAGATGGCGCTACTGCTACCATAAAGCAATGCAATAGATGTGAAGGAAAGATTTGACAAATCGGGCAGGGCTTCAGTAGCTCAATTGGAAGAGCGGCTGGACTAGATTCCCAGTAGGTCGCGAGTTCGAGCCTCGCCTGAAGTCAAATTTTTCTTTCCATTTTTCTTTAAAAATAAAAATATAATAAATGTTATTTAATTTTTTAGTTAATTACTGAAATATTTGTTTTCATCAATATTTTCAATAAAAGAAACGCCGCCAAGTTTCACTTGCAACAGACACAAAATACAAAATTATTTCTATACCGAAATTTAAAACTAAAAACTACTTTATTACAAGCTTCATGTTGTCAAATACATAGTCTAAATGTATAAATGGTTGTCTTTGAAACAACTGCGGTTAAATTGTCTGTAAACGGTCATGACCAAGCAGGAGGCCTAGCCCGTCCGGATTGATGATCCTCTCTGCACCCTTGATATCGCTACTACTTGAATTGATGCTGCATCCCTGACATTCTGGATGTTTGTTCCTATTTGACTCTGAACAGCGAAACTCTTTTGTTTTTGTGTCGCGACATTTTTCGATATGCTTTGTTTATTTCCAAGTTTATTATTGGCCAATTATACATGCAGTGAATCTTTTTAATTTGCGACATGTTAATTATTAAAACTTCTGGAGACACATTGCAGAGGCTGTGGCCAAGGATTAATATACAATATTTAGCTCGAGGAACCAACGGTTCGGTGGCATAAGGATTATATAGTGATGATCGCATGCCGGACGAAGAAACGTAGGCAAGTGTTCCACCAGAACGATAATCTGGTAAGAATCAAGGGCGGATCATAAATATTTTACTGGTGAGTTTCAGTGACGGAGCTCGCGGGCGTAGGCACCACCACATTAATATACCTGCCGCTAAATGGTAGTGTTCAGAACTGTCGTGTTCCGGTCAGGTGGTACTACCCTGTAATTTCCGGCACAGAGGCGCATAACACCCTAGGCGTCAGAAGTGGTAACGCTTCTGCATTTTGACCTCTGGTCTTTGTGTAAGTGTCTATAGGCTGCAGTCATCACCTAACATCCATGTGAACTGCATGCTTGTTTGCTACTTTGATGATATAAAAAAATAATTAAAAATATAAATGTATATAATATATGGCGTCGGCATAAATACGGCACCTATTTCAACATCAAAAAAAACATCCGTTTTGCATAAATTAACCACTATCGTTTCAGTTTGAGTTTGAGATAACCAATAATATAGCAAACTTAACGCTAGCCCGGTGCACCAAAGTCTAGTACACAGCTACACAGGTCTACGATTATGCATGCCCACGCGCAGTTTTCTGGGCTAACCCAGCACTAAGTTGTACCTTGACAATTGTATCGACACATTATTGAATACGGTTTCCGTTTGTGCCTGACACCACTTTATTTATATCGCATAGAAACTTGTATATCTATGTTGAAATATACGTTGATGTATATCGCGGATATGCCGATTTAAATATTCAAATTGTGTCAATAGATAATGTTGTATATTATGTGAATGCTATTTTTTTTTTTTCGTTTTTGCAAAAACATGGACTGATTGAGTTGTGAAATATATTATATTTATTCTCTGTGAAACTCGAAGTGTACAATTGTTTTATTAAGCATGCAAACTAAAATGAAATTTATGTTATTTTGTTAATGTCAAAGAACGTTCCTTTTTCTTTTCATAAACTTTATCCCCCTTATTCATAAACGTACATTAGATACGTTTTAGCTATAGAATGCTTTGTCTTTGTCAGTTGCATTGTCAAATGTGCAGGATAGAAAAAGACAAAGGAGAGATTAGCAACACTTTAGCTAAAATACGTTTATGAATAAGGGGGTATGTTTATAATAATATTATGATGAGAAAACATTTGTGTTTTGTATGTATGCTTGTAACGTTTTCAACACGAACACTACTGAACCGATTTCAAAAATTCTTCCACCTTTAGAACGCTTAGAGTTACATAGGCTCTATTACATTCATTGTACCCTTGTAAAACCAGGGCGAACTGCTAGTTATATATATTTTTTAATAGAGCACAGTAAACATATTTCCTGTTTTTTCACGAGTTTCTTACATTATAAATCTATATTTATGGATTAGGTACTCTTGCGTGTTACTCACAACCATCAATATAAGGATGTGTTGGTGTAAAAAACTTTAATCAAGCGTCCAATGATTCCAATAAAACGTGTTGATTGTACGCTTGGTATCCTTCCGTGTGAGTGAGAACTGTTAATTGGCTGCAGACTTTTAACACGTCATCACGTCTGCAGAGACTGTTCGTGTTGGTTGCTAGACAAATTAGCTGTCCTCAGGGAGATCGTATTCAAGAATTACTTGGAGCAGAAAATTCTAAATTCAATAAGGCACGCGACGCGATGGTTAACTGTTTCTTTATATTATGTAACAAACAGGTTACCTCTTTTGAGATGTTTAAATATGTGTCGAAATGCAGCTGTGTATAAAATGTTCTTGTCATTCATGCCTGAAGATTATAGGTCTTGAACTGTCTTCATTCTCAATTATATTAAAATTCTGCCGTTTTGACATAAAAATGGAACATACAGACAGATAGACAAACATTTTCCCATTTAAAATATTAGTAAGAATGGAGATATCTACAAAATACGTTAAGTAAATTATCTTAAAGTCTCACCTACCCAGCTCAGAGTCAGTTTAAAATAATAAACTTATAAATTAAGACGGTTTTATCTAAGTCATCGAACATCGGGACTGGAACTCTACCCCAATTCACGTTGTATTGTTGACCTCGAAAGTAGTAATTCAATATTTTCAAACGATGATTCAGTAACCGAGATTTTTGGGGTCGTATTAATTTATCGTACGCGTTGTTTCGAGAAGTCATGCTTCACTGATCCGATGTTAGTAAGGTTTCTTTGGATGATCATTAGGTGGTCTTTTTTTGAGAAAGGTTATATTTATGTGAAACTATCTCTACCGAACGTGTTAAAACATAAAATAGGATGGCTATTTTATGTTTTAACACGTTCGGTAGAGATAGTTTCACATAAATATATGGTAAACATTTGATTTGCTTGAATTTAGTATTGTATCTTTAAAATACGTCACGCTAAAATAAGACTTTTCTGCCTCTTCCCCCCGTCTCCTCCTCCCTATTGTCACGTTGTGTCACACTATCTGTATCCCCTCTAAAAATACTACGTCACAAAAACTAAGACTCCCCTTTTTTTAATCAGGTAAATAGTCTAACGAAATATTTATTTAAAGTTTTTTATTGAACTGCGAAAGTTACGTTGAAGTGGATCCCCCATCCCCTCTGTCACATTTTGTCATGTACGTACTTTAAGGACGACCCCTTAAATACGCCAGATAAATCCGTAAAAATGGTTTTATTTCAAGACCAAATATTGTTTATCTTTAAGTGGCAATCAAATACGCAGTTCATATCGATGGTAAAACTGCATTCATGCAGTTTTACAGTCATTTCTATCACAGAGGCAAAACACTATAAGACTCAGTGGTGGCAACGTAAACGATAAGTATCTTTTCTTGGAGAATCACATCTCTACGTATTGGCTAGAGATTAAGTTATACAGGAATAGAAACACCATGAAATAATATATTATATTTATTTAAAAAAATACTATTCCTATTCCAACCATGCGAATTCAACTCGTTCGCATGACAGGCCTCTCTTTTACTGGTGGTAGAGCTCCAGTGACGGAGCTGGCGGGCGTAGGCACCACCGCCTTACCTTATATACTTGCCGCTAAATGGTAGTGTTCAGCACTATCATGTTCCGGTCAGGTGGTAATGTACGGCCCTGTAATTTCCGGCACAGAGGCATAACACCTTAGGCCTCAGGAGTGGTAACGCATCTGCATTTTGACGTCGGTCTTTGTGTAGGTGTCTATAGGCTGCAGTCGTCACTTAACACCAATGTGAACTGCATGCTTGTTTACCACTTCCATTACATAAAAAAAAAACAAATAAGGCCACATAGCAAACAGAAAATCACATTGACACAGCCACTTCGCCATTAATCAACCCCCTTAAGAAACATATTTAAGTTAATAAATCCAGGAATAACCAGTACGGCATGCATACAAGTTATTAATGTGCGGTTCAATTTTAAGATATTGCCGACAGAAATAATTTACAGGCTTAGACGGTCCGTGGCATTAAGGTTGCGATACATTTGCGTTTGCCCATATGCAATATTTGTGACGGTACATTGTGGTACTTAATACTTCAGAGTTTAATTAAAATGCTTATATTACAGAATACTTTCTAGAACAGATAAATAAATTAAAATGTTTAAATAAATATCGATTCATACAGTGACGAAATAACGTGCAATTTAAAAAGTTTAACGCTAAGAATCGTAGCTTTACTTAGATTGCGCCATCTTAATGATCGTGAAATTTTGAGGTTATGTTATTAAAAAGTGGAGACAACATTTGAAGTTGTGGACACTGGATTCGGTAATTTAAAAGGTGAAGTACCTCTCTGTGGAGAAGAAGACCTGGAGATTGTTAATTCATATCCTAAAGCAAACCGATTATAATCTTCCTTTCATGTTAAATACTGTACATTATTTGCTCATCATGATCGATGGCTTACATCCAAAGACTTCCAGCCACGATAACACCAATGTGAACTGCATGCTAGATTGCCACTTACAGTACTATAAAAAAAATTACGGAAATCTCTGGTTTCATACATGTTTATAGGCTACATATTACTCTCCATCAATGTAAACTGTATACCTACGAGTACTAGTTTGCCATTTCATGACATAAAATAGAACCCAATTTTCAATATCAATATTTTTGCGCTGAAAATGACACCTCAATGTTATACCTACTTACTTCAATATTTATATTTTTAAACGAACCTTGAAAATGCGTAATTGAACAAGCTAATGTATACATACCTTTACACGTTTGAGTCTAGTTTGCACGCAACCAACAAAGAGTGTCATAATATTGATATAAGTCTGCACTCACCGTTAGACGGGACGGTTTCCAGAATATTCCGTTTAATTCAGTGTCGATATGAATAATAACGAGTTGACTGTTTAGTCGAAATTCCTGTTTAAACATAACTGCCTCGATGACTGATTAACGATAGACCTGCTAGTACACCTTTGTCTCCTAATATATAATCGCGTAATAAATAAAATGTATTCCAAGCGGATTTGAATCTCTTGAACTCTTACTGGTGGTAGAGCTCCAGTGACGAAGCTTGCGGGCTTAGGCACCACCGCATTACCTAATAAACTTGCCGCTTAATGGTAGTGTTTAGCACTATCGTGTTCCGGTCAGGTGGTAATGTATGGCCGTGTAATTTCCGGCACAGAAGCATAACACCTTGGGCTTCAGGAGTGGTAACGCATCTGCGGTTTGACCTTGGTCTTTGTGTGGGTGTCTATAGACTGCAGTCATCACTTAACATCAATGTAAGATAAAAAAAAACTGTGAATAATGGTCCCCTTCGCTTTTCCTACAAGCTACTGAAGCCTGAATATTCGCCGTAATTTTTTTAAGAAAATTTAAAAAAAATACATTCAGGCGGTACGTGACCTTGCGACTACAGGGACCACTAGGCAGTCTTCAAACTGACTCACTGGCCTTAGAATGGCAGTCTTTCCATTTTTCACTCGCATTTGTTAGTAAGCCCTGTTATTAGCACTCAAAAGACTTAAAAGGCGTAAGTTATGAATTGTACATGAATACATACACGTGTGAATACACTATTCACACAACCCTTCAGTAAAATATAGCCGCTATATTGACAGTTGTAAACAACCTCCCTTATACAAATAAAGTGAAAAGTATGAGTTTAAAAAACATATATACCTAACTTACATATTTATGAAATTATTAGCGGCCCGCCCCAGCTGTACCTACAATGTAGATGGTTACTGTAGTTGTAATATCTACCTATTTATCTATTTAAAAACGTTAATTTACGACTGACTATAATGTAAAGGGCCATATGGTTTGCATTGGATAAGTTAGTATGGTGGTTAAGTTTTTTTAAGCACTTGTTTTTTTTTTCATACAAACCTTCTACGGACAATTACAAATCCACCAAAAACATTTTCATGTAAAAATGTTGCCAAGACGAGTCTAGTTAGCTTATCCTGAGAAAAAGTTATCAGTTATGGTATAAAGCCAAGCTCCAAAGACTACACGCTCTAAACTTACATAAAAAATTTAAGTATCTTGTTGGCATTATCTAAGCCAAAGTTACGAGGGTTCAAAAATACGACGAAACGTTTCGAGAAATGATAGGTAGTGGCCCTTGCGCTTCGCTTGGCTCGTCTTGGCGGGGGCACTACCGTGCCGTCAGATACAAAAGCAATTGATTGAGAAAAATTTAAGCAATTGTTAAAGCCGTGCTTAAGTTTGCCGCTTAGCAAGACATTTAGCGATTCATTTTTATTCATACTTATACTTAGACTAAGGTAGGGTAAGGTAGTATTACTTGAACCTGAACACAATAACCATTACGTATGTGAAATTCTATAGATTTTAAGCAGCCAATCGAATGGAATTCTCGGAGTGGTCGCTGTTTTTATAAAGAGACATTCGACAAAGGCAAGTTAGCCATAGCTTACTATTACAGTTGTTTTCGAACCGCTACAGTCGCGTCAAACAAGCATGGCATTTTATACGTAAACATTATAAGATACAAGTTCTTTTTGTATTTTTTTTATGTAATGGAAGTGGCAAACATGCATGCAGTTCACATTGATGTTAAGTGATGACTGCAGCCTATAGACACCCACACAAAGAATAAGGTCAAAATGCAAATGCGTCACCACTCCTCAGGCCTAAGGTGTTATACCCCTGTGCCGGAAATTAGAGGGCCGTACTTTACCACCAGTAAGTAAGTTGTATGTCCTCTACCACCAGTAAGTAGTTTTATTGGTGGTAGAGCTCCAGTGACGGAGCTCGCGGGCGTAGGCACCACCGCATTGCCTAATTTACTTGCCGCTAAATGGTAGTGTTCAGCACTATCGTGTTCCGGTCAGGTAGATAAACTAGTGTTAGAGCTCTAGTGATGGAGCTCGCGGGCGTAGACTCCACCGCATTACCTAATTTACTTGCCGCTAAATAATTGTTTTAGCACGATCGTGTTGTGTATAACGTACGGCTGTAATTTCTAGCTCAAAATCATCGAACGACCTATCTGGTAAGGATCCATACTATTTACTGCTGGTAGAGCTCCAGTGATGGAGCTCGAGGGCGTAGGCACAACCGCATTACCTAATCTATCTGCCCCCAAATGATAGTGTTTATCACTATCGTGTTCCGGTCAGGTGGTAATGTACGGCCCTGTTATTTCCGACACAGAGGCATACATAACACCTTGGTCTTTTTTGTGAGTGTCTATAAGCTGCAGCCATCACTTAACATCAATGTGAACTGCATGCTTTTTTTCCACTTCCATAACGCATAAAAAATACCAACACCCTGTTCCACTTTATATAATTAAGTGGCATTGCAGTGCTTTTACGGTACGAATTGGTTTTCTTTTTAATTTATTTTCGAAAAATCTTTTTTTAATTTCAGCATAAAGGATCACGCCCTGTTCTAGTAGACGCACTACAGTGGAGGGAATGTACAACACACCGAGCGTGTGTATTGTGCGATGCCGCGATAGGCGCGCGGTACAGTTAGCGTGTGTTGCCTTCCTGTTACCTGTTACCGTACTATTGACCACTATAGTAGGTACTGTAGTACAACTATCGCTATTGAGACGATAAATCTGTGAAACACGGGTGATCTGAGATGAACAACAGAATAACATTTTCTTTCGCTTATTAGAATGAGACACATTCAATGCAAGTCTGATCTTTGTGTGGGTCTATAGGCTGCAGTCATCACTTGACATCAATGTGAACTGCATGCTTGTTTGCCACCTTCACAAAAAAAAGATTATGCTGTCTATATCTAAATTTAATTAATTTAGCTGATCTAAAAATCAGGTTTTTTTTTTGTTTTAAAAGTGGCAAACAAGCGTGCAGTTCACATTGATGTTAAGTGATGACTGCAGCCTATAGACACCCACACAATGACCAGAGGTCAACATGTAAATGCGCTGCCACTCCTGAGGCATTAGGTGTTATGCCTCTGTGCCGGAAATTACAGAGCCGTACATTACCACCTGACCGGAACACGATAGTGCTGAACACTACCATTTAACGGCAAGTATATTAAGTAATGCGGTGGTGCCTACGCCCGCGAGCTCCGTCACTGGAGCTCTACCACCAGTAAAAAAGGTAATCCTTTCCTAAGACTAACTAACATGCGGAAGCCCAACATTACATATTAATCTGCTACAGCCCATCATATCTTACCGTGGAAAGCTCCGCCTTTCTAATAACAGTGTACGTTTGACATTAATACACCATCATTATGCCCCATAAACATGGTTATACTGGCCTAGAAAACAATTTATGTTGAAGAACCGCCATGGGATATGGATGGGTGACAGTATTGTTGGATACAGTAGCGAGCTTCATATGGAAAGCCATGACTCTGTTGCATGGTTTATGTTCACCATTGTAATGGGTTTCTTATTGGTAGTGCATATATGGTATGTCATTCGCATCTAAATCTCCCACATTTTTATGCTATCAAGCATGCAGTTCTATATACTTGACGGTAAATGGTAGTATTCATCACTATCGTATTCCGGTCAGGTGCTAATGTACGGCCTTGTAATTTCTGGCACAGAGGCATAACACCTTAGGCCTCAGGAGTGGTAACGCATCTGCGTTTTGACCTTGGTCTTTGTGTGGATGTCTATAGGCTGCAGACATCACTTAACATCAATGTGAACTGCATGCTTGTTTGCCACCTTCATTATATTAAAAAAAAACGCTCGCATGTCTACTCCGGACACCTAATCAATTTCAGAGTTTTTTTTATGTAATGGAAGTGGCAATCAAGCATGCAGTTCATATTGATGTTGAGTGATGACTGCAGCCTATAGACACTAACACAAATACCAAGGTCAAAATGCAGATGCGTTACCTGAGGCCTAAGGTGTTATGCCTCTGTGCCGGAAATTACAGGGCCGTACATTACCACCTGACCGGCACATGATAGTGCTGAACACTACCGTTTAGCGGCAAGTTTAATAGGTAATGCGGTGGTGCCTATGAGGTACTGGGAATCTTAAATTGAAAAATCCCAATAAAACCAGACATACATAGACCTTTATCTTTGGTACCCTCTGACCCAAGAATCAAACCCAGCGTGGCAGCAGAAGCCTGCTACCACTAGGCTACTGGGGCAGTTAAACTAAAAGTTACTATGCCGATACGTTGTTACTTCGACCCAATTTATGGCAACCCAACACTTATCACTTATGGACCTAAAAGGACCACATATTGTTGCAAGTTCCTCCACAGACCCCATGCATTGTCATTTGCGGGTCGTAAAAGACCCAGATAGCCTTCAAATGGCCCATAACCTATCACTATCTTATCTATGAGCTATTAAACTGTATCTTGAGGTAAATAATTAAAAACAATGTTGAATGGACCACTAAATAGTCAAGCCACATTGTCCTAGTATCGCTTCCGCTCTATTGAACACTAGGTTACGTTTTATGTGCGTGTGCGCATGTTTTTTTAAAGGGATAACAAAATTTGAACTTTATGATGAAATATTTCATTTCTATTGATAGTTTTGCTAAACTGCTTCAGTAGTCAGGTAATGCTAGTACATTTCTATTTTCTGGAGGCTTCCCAGTGAGACCCTCAGAGTCAGATAATGTGCCCGTAGATGTCAATATGCTCGCCACCTGTTATATACGACGTCAGCGTACAACGTAACCGGCAACAGCCGCACAGATAAAACACTATTGAAATTCATTGGCGTAATTGAAAAATTCTGGAATAATTGAGATTTGATTGAAAAAAATTACCAGTTTACTAAATAAATTATTACTAACTTTACCTTATATAAAACTAGCAGCCCGCCCCGACTTCGCACGGGTGCAATGTAACCTACATTACTACTGTCATAATAAAGTATAGCCTACATTACTACTGAATAGTATAGCTTTCTGATTGTTTGAACTGAATAATTTTCATGATCCGAAAGCATGATTCCGTTAAGTATTTCCGAAGATTAGCCCTTACAAATAAACAAACAATCAAAGTTACAAACTTTAGCTCCTTATGATATAAGTATAGATTTACCCCCTTATTCTATAGTATTTTAGCTTAAGTGTTGCTAATCTCTCCGTTTTTTTCTATCCTGCACATTTGACAACACAACTGACAAAGACAAAGCATTCTATAACTAAAACGTATCTAATGAACGTTTTTGAATAAGGGGGTTACTAAGGGATTATTAAGGGGTTATTAAGGGGGTTGTTGTTCATTTAATAAGAATTAAACAAGTATTTAGACAGCAAAAGAATACAAGGCGGATTTAATATAATCCGTATCCGTTTTACATTAGCATGGCTCGTTGAAATGAAAATTGCAACTACACGACTCTTTCGAATTCATTAATGAAAATTGCAACTACACGGACTAATATTCCCATAATTATGTATGTGATAGAACACAGGAAATGTGTTCCATATTTTTTTCATGTAGGAAAGAGACGCAGTGCATATTAATCGTAATTATTGCTAACTAGAAAACCTATAAGCTTCTGAGTAAATATTAGTCTGTACACTAGAGATTTAATTCCAGTAATTACAGAGCCATACATGACTGGCACACATCAATGTTTATTACTATTCGTTTCAGCCTGTGACTTCGTTTGCATGGTCATCTAAAATATTATATAACAAAGTGCATCGCGACGCGATTTGTGATAAACACAAAGACGGATTTTTATGCGGTTCACCAATAAAAAATCCGCAACAGCATATTATTATATCTATCTTTAAGGATAGCTTACTATGCCCATTATATCTGCCAAGAAATTGGTAACTTACAATTAAGTACTTACAATTATTTTTTTTTTTTCTTTTTAAGTTATTTGTGATCTTGCTTTACATTTTTACCATGTCTCCTATGTTTTTGACTGGATTTGGACTCTGTTTATTATATCGAAAAACTCATGAGTTAGTTTAATGGATTTACTAACATGTCCTACAAATTTAATCTTATCGACTATAAAAAACTGAGTAAGAAACATCCAATTTTTTATATTTTTACTTTTCCAATATTAGTGTAATTCAAACAGCATATTAGAAATGGCCCTAATTACTGTAATTTCAAATCGATTGTTTTAAAACAAATCTTAAAGTAAGAATCTAGCATTAAAAAACATTACGCAAAATAAAAATCTCAATGATTGAAGTAAAGTTATGCTTTAATTTATCACATCCATGTTATAAAACCAAAAAAATATGTTCATATAAGTTCGTTAGTAACCCAATTCTGTGTAACGAAAATCAACACTTTTTGTGCAATAAAAAAATCTGTATAATTTAATTCTGTTTTCGAATATTATTATAAAACTGAAAAAATATTCCGGAAAATACTACTAGTCGGTAATTGACATAAAACTAAACATACAAAAGCGCAAAATCTAATCAAACTTTTTGTGAAACCACAAAAAAGTCCAATACGAAGAAATAAGTAATTTATGGGAGACTAATTAGGTAATATCTGACTTTACAGCGACGTCTTATCAATGTTTTTTTATTTAAAAAAATCTACATTCTTTCTAAGAATGACTAATTAGACGAAATTATCTTTTCAGATAGATTATTAGGTAGCGCAGTTTTATCTGGCTTAATTACAACTATGCGATGTTATCTGGTTATGCTGATTTTAATTAGGTTTGTATGAAGCGGGAAATAATGGTGCTGACAGATCGGTTATTATTCTAAAGTGTTAAAAAAATTAAACCCAATTAGTTAGTTTTGAGTGGAACAAAAACCGACATGTTGGGCCTAATTGGCAGTTAGCAGGACCTTGGCATATTCGCTGAAGATTATACCGGGGTTAGTACCAATCATATTAGTATTGGAAATTCTCTGAGATATCCCAAGAGATTATGCTAAAAAATAATTAAAATATTATGTTATTAGTTACATACCAATGGTTTCAGTGACAGTATTCTAGGCACCATCCTACTAATATATTTATAATACTAGTTGTTGCCTACAGCTTCGCCCGCGTGGATGTCGTTTTATAAATAACTAAGTAGCCTATGTTCTTTCTCAAAGTCAGCTCTATTTCGGTACCAAATTTCATTAAAACGGTTCAATCGTTTGGGCGTGAAAAGGTAATAGACAGACAGACAGAGTTACTTTCGCATTTATAATATTAGTAGGGATATACATTTAATTACATGTTTAGAGAAATGGATGATTGAATTATTATACTATTTTATGAATATTATATTCATATCAAGCTAATATTGCTAAAGATTAAGACCGAACATTTAGTGTATTTTATAATTATTCTGTTTTGATTTTTTTTTAATTATAGACTACAATTTGTTATGGTTGAAAGTAAGTAAATACGAAGTACGAAGTAGCGGGTAAAATCAAGTCAAAAGCGAAAAGTCACTTACTTGTCACGAAATCACGAAACTTCAAGAGCTAGGTGGTTTTTTACGTGGTTTTTTTGTGGTGGTAGTGGTAGAGCTCCAGTAACCGTAACTCCCGGGTGTAGGCATCAGCGCATTACCTATGAACTTGCCGCTAAATGGTAGTGTTCAGCACTATCGTGTTCCGATCAAGTGGTAATGTACGGCCCTGTAATTTCCGGCATAGAGGCATAACACCTTAGGCGTCAGAACTGATAACGCATCTGCATTTTGACCTTGGTCTCTTTGTGGGTGTCTATAGGCTGCAGTCATCACTTAACATCAATATGAACTGCATGCTCGTTAGCCACTTCCATAACATAAAAAAACATAATTTTGGCACAGAGGCCATATTATAATAATAAGAAGATCGCAAGCGTTGATATCAGAACAGTTATGAATAAGGACTTAGGTGACAATTCATCCGCAAATGTATCTTATCCGCGGATGAAATGTCGCTCATTATAAATAAAAGGCTCAGACTCATCCGAAATGGTGTTGTTATTCGGAGGAGTCGCCACCAAGGCAAAATACTAGTAGTCCTTTCATCCAAAGTTGAGTAACACTTGAACTGGGTTTGTTCAGTAGTAATAAATACACGGCGAAAGCTCAGCTTTCTAGCCTGCGAGCTATGCACCATTTTATATCATTTACTGGGGCAATGGGCTTACTGCCTCCAGATAATGATCTTTGTCATATTCCAGATATAAGCGAGAATATAACTCAGGAAGACATTTAATGGCTAATTAGGCGACTGGTATAGTTTAGACGGAGTCTGGGTGATTGCTTTTACTTATCAATTCTAATGGTGGATTTCACCGATGTTTTAAACAGAGTTTAACTCAACTGGAGTTTAAATTTCCTGTGAAACAGTTTTTTCTTCATCACTTCTTAATTGAGGTTCAAATCATTATATGAATGTCAGTTATTGTAGTTTAAATTAAGGTTCTAACTAAACTAACAGGTACAAACTAAATGCGTGATCGCAGCTCTGCTCCTAGAGAATAAAGCTTGAAATTTTACAAATACCTATAAAAATGAACACAAAAATAAAAACAAATAAATAAAATACGCTTACACTCACAGCCGTACAGTAGGTATAAACCTGTGTCGTGGGTGCCGTTGTACACATTCAACACATACACAAACACCCAGACCCAAAACAAATATCTGTAGGCCATACAAACATTTGTCCCGGTGCGGGGATCGATCCCGCGACCCTCCGAATCAAACGGTCATCTCACACCGCTGGACTAATTACGAATGTAATGTGTAATTAAAATGAATGTAATAGTATTTGACGACCCGGTTAGCCGGGTCGTCAAATACTATTACATTCATTAAATATAGATTCAATATCTAATGAAACTTTAAACAGTAAATTTAGAAACCAGGCATCAGTACAGTAAACTTTTAATTCCGTAATAAATTCGAGACACAACGAAAGCTCAGCTTTCTAGCCTGCGAGCTATGCACCATATCATTTACTGGGGCAATGGGCCCACTGCCTCCAGATAATGATCTTTGTCATACTCCAGATATAAGCGAGAATATAACTCAGGTAGACATTTAATGGCTAATTAGGCGAATGGTTTAGTTTGAACGGCGCTGTTTACATATTCCTAGACTATGGCTATTACTTACCATTCAGTAACCTACTAAGAGTGGTTATGGTTTTTTTTGGCGTCTTACGACCAAATATATAACAATTATTTCCTTTTGTTTTTTAATTTTTTTGACTATTAGTTGTTGTGTGTTTGCCAAATAAAATAAATATTTTTCTTTCTTTTCCTTTGTTTCTTTCTTAAAAAGAACGTTTTAATCAGAGTTTAACTTGAACTCCGGCTCAAACTTTTTAAATCAATTATGGTATAAACAAGCGCGCAGTTCACATTAATAGTAAGTGAATACTGCAACCTCAAGACAACTACACAAAAACTTGAAGGTCAATATGCAGAAGGGTTGTCGCTCCTGGGGCTTAGGTTGTCTTTTACCTATGTCCAGGGAAGGAGCTCGCGGGCGTGTGCACCACCGCATTACCTAATATACTTGCCGCTAAATGGTAGTGTTCAATACTATCGTGTTCCGGTCAGGTGGTAATGTATGGCCTTGTAAGAGTATGTATGGCCTACAGATATTCGTTTCATGTCTGTGTGTTGTGTGTGTGTACAACAGCACCCACAACACAGGTTTATTTATACCTAGTGTGGGGCTGTGAGTGTAAGCATATAATAAAATAACAATTTCTTATTCCAGTGATTGCGATTAAATTTAACTTCAAACAAGTGAATGGGCACACATTCTAGGACATCAAATTCTTCGAATAAAGCAACGCACAATTTCTTCAACGATTCCCACGACGATACAAGTGATGAGAACACATTAATAACCTATTCTAAATTGTTACAAAGCAACCGCCGTGGGAAACAATGAATCACAGAAAAAACTACAGTCAAATATCTATCAACATTATTTAAAACGAGTCGTATTACACGAAAATGCTTCCGTCCAAAACTGATTAGAAGTAACAATAAAAATATCTCTGCCTCGGTAGCCTATTGGTAGCAGGCCACTACTACTACGCTGAGGTCCTGGGTTCGATTCCCGGGTAGGGGGTTATCAGGGATAATGGTGTAAAGTCCTTTATCTCTGGTTCTATTGGGATTTTTCCATTTTCTGGAAATTTCCCAGTACCTCGAAGTTTGGTAATGTGCCCGGAGATGTAAACAGGCTTGCCACCTGTTACATGGGCCAAAACGTAACCGGCGAATCGTGGGTGTTTGCATGTATGCTTGAATGCATGCATTCACCTCTGCCTACCCCTTCGGGGATTACAGGCGTGAAGTTACGTAATAAAAATATCTACTCTACGTCATTTAAGTAAAGTAATAATGACTATATAAGTAACTGCTTCGGTAGCCTAGTGGTAGCAGGCCACTACTACTACGCTGAGGTCCTGGGTTCGATTCCCGGATAGGGGGTTATCAGAGATAATGGTGTAAAATACTTTATCGCTGGTTCTATTGTTATTTTTCCATTTTCTAGAATCATCATAGAATCATCAATTCATCCCGGAGATGTCGACAGGCTCGCCACCGTAACTTAAAAAAAAACAAAAACGTAAGTGGCGAATCGTGGGTGTTTGCATGTATGCTTGAATGCATGCATTCACCTCTGCCTACCCCTTCGGAGATTACAGGAGTGAAGATACGTTTACGTTTTTACTTTATAAGTACTTCATATAATTTTACACTTGTTTCCCAGTAAAGGAGTTCCAGTGTAGGGTTCGATCGCGTAGGCACCAACGCATTACCTAATCTATCTGCCGCCAAATGGTAGTGATCAGCACTATCGTGTACCGGTTAGATAGTAATGTAAACCCGTAATGACTACAAAGAGACATAACAACTAAGGTCTTAGGGGTGGCAACGAATATGCAATTGACCTCTGGTTTTTGTGTAGAAATCTATAGGCTGCAGTCATCACTTAACATCAACGTGAACTGCACGCTTGTTTGCCATTTCCATTACATAAAAACAAACTCATTTATGCGGAAAATTCGGGAACATTTTTTCAATTTGATAAGTTAAAAGCTTCGCAAGTCTGACATTAATTGAGATATTCTTAACACAATTTAATATATTTATCTTATATTTAGCTATTGGTTCATTTATATTTAAATAGTACTAGCTGACCCGGCAAACTTCGTATTGCCTCAGAATAAAAATATGACATGTGTCAAAGGTTTGATAGATACGGACCTTAGATTAAGTACTTAGAGATGTAGCCAGCGTGTGGCCGCTCATGAGACAGCCATATGAAATCATGAGTGTTGCTAGTAAATAAAGTTTCCCAATTTTCTTTCTAATCATTTACTATATCTCGGCAAGTTTTTATGTTAAACATTCCTAAGCATTTTACTTTTATTCAGATTAGTTGAATTGTAACGAATTGATGAATTAAAACATGTGCATCTACCATTCAATTAATTCTATACATTTAGCTGAAAGATCAAGAACATATCGAGAAAATATACATAATTTGAAATAGGTAACTAGGAGGTATATAGGTGACTAGAATAATCTAGGTTCTAGATTAATCACAGGTCGCACTCTAGAACATCATCTACAGGGTATTATTTCTTTGGCCGCGATCTTATAGATAGTTTATCAGAACGATTGCTGTATCGCGTAAGGCATTCAATATTTGCGTGTAAGTAATAGTTAAATAAAACTAAGAGTTTCAGTGTAATTATCGCTTTATTATTTAAATTATAAATATCAAGACATAAATCATTATACAATTATAATGTTAGTGTCCTGTCATGAAATGTCAGAATGTGGGAATGTTAGTGCTTCCGTAGAATGAACGGAAATACAAGTTCCGAAGGGTCTCGACCATTTTTAATGCTAGCCCTTAAAACGTTAAAAGCAAGCAACATACAACGGCAAACAATGATCAACAAGTTCACATCGATAAGTGGGTACCGAGTAAATGAAAACTGCAGCCTATAGATAACTTTTTAAACATTGAGATCTCGATTTAAATGCAGATGTGTGTGTATCTTCACGCCAGGTCCCTAACGGGGTAGGCAGAGAGTGTAGAGCGCCAGATATCCCGGTCCTGACAAACCTCGTCGATCACCCACCCTCAGTCGGTTAAAAATAAAAAAAGGGAAGGCAAAGTTTGACGCATTGGTGTGGGACCTCTGTAGCTTAGAGGTAAAGCGGCTGGACTGATTATCCTGAGGTTGCAGGTTGCAATATTCTTTATTGTACACCATCTTGGAAAGAATTACCAAAGCCACTTAATATTTTGTAATGGCTTATTGTCAATTCTAACACTGTTAGAACAAAAACTTAGATGTCTACGAAATTAGGGAGAATATAAAAGTAAATTTATAGCAACACACCAAAATAAGTATGTGGGATTTCGTTGATTGAAAATCAAGAATTTCATGAGAAATGCGCTTTATTTTGAATTGATAATCAAGAGTTATATGCTTCAACGTGTATTTTGTTCAATAGACATACATTATTTACTAATATCTGTTTACTTACGAATGAAAAGTGATGTCGTTTAAAGGCCTCGTTTCTGTACGGTTTATACAGGCTAAAATACTGCAACCTCCTATTTTACTGCACACCTTATACACTAATCACTTAACTAATTGAGTCTTTTTTTCATATATACCCAAAAACTTATTAATAATCGCCTATATACGTCGAAAACAATAAATATATGCGTATACGATAGGTTATCTATTACAGCAATTGCGATGACAGATATTTGTTTGGCTAACTTTTGCTGTCACTTACGAAGTTCGCCAAGCAAAAACCGGCACGCCGTAAGGGACAAAAGATACGATGCTCTATTTCAACTCTCTTATGTTCTTTGTATATAACTGTCTCACTTCCACAAAGCATATGGCGAACATGGCTACGTCTATAGGTACTTAGTCTAAGATACGGACTATTTGTATGGGAAAAAGAAATGGTGGTTTTTACTATTTCCCTTCAATTTCTTCATATTTTCTTACCTTTTAAACATTCTCTGGACTTCCAAAAATTATTCAAAATTAATATTAGCCAAATCCGTCTAGCCATTCACGCGTGATGCCGTGACCAAGGAAAACGGGTTGCATTTTTATATATATAGATTTAGATATGTACATATGAAGGTATTTACGTATATATTTGTTATATTATGTTGATGTACATTCGTTATTTTGTTTTTAAGAATCCATTTGTTTTTTTTTTCTATTTTCAAATATTTTTACCAATGCTGCACCTACTTTCGTTGTTATCGTAACTATCCAAAAGTTGAGTGATAGAAAATGCCCAGTGGCGTTAAGTCCGCCTTATGTATTATTTATGTGCATAAAAGATTAAATAAATAAATAAATATTAAACATCTTAAGTCACAGTTGTCCCACTATCCTATTCATATGACACTATTTAGTTCTAATGACGTGGAAGAAAACATAGCAAATATGTGTAAGCTCTCTAGCGAAACCTCCACGGAATGTGTGTTTAATTGTGGTGAAACTTAATAACGGATTGCGACGCAAAAGGCTTGATCGCTTATAAAAGTATGGAGGAGGTATCATTTGACTTTCTTTGTAATCATTTTATGATGAGTCTAATTGTAGTATGATGCGTCAATCGTGGATTTATGTGTTGTGTTTTTATGACTGGTGATAGACTTCCCGTGCATGAGTTCGTGGGTGTAGGCACCATCGCATTACCTAATCTATCTGCCGCCAAATGCTTTTGTTCATCATTATTGTCACAGTACAAAAACATGAACAGTATGAAAAATACGTACAAAACGACATGTGACTCGCTACTGCAGCACCGCGAGAACCCCTGGGCCTCCATGTTTGTGTGAGTTTGTCGTTGCGAACCTTTTTGTACGTAGTTTCAATATTGTTCATATTTGTACTGTGTTATCGTGTTCCGGTTCAATGGTAATGTATGTCCCCGTAGTAACTATCACATAGACTTAACAACTTACGTCTCAGGGGTGGCAACTCATTTTGAGATCTGGTTATTGTATAGATGTCCATAGACTGCACTCAATGTGAACTGCATGCTTGTTTGCCACCTTTATTTCATTAAAAAAAAAAACAGATTACCACATCCAATATTTTTGCATCATTGTGCATCATTCCATATGGGAATCAGCTGTGATGTGGTGATAGTAAGACAATAGGAAATCATTTCGACGTAATTATAGTTGTGACACTGAATGATGGTAATGCGACCTAGATTTATGTAATCACAATAGCAAATATACATACAGTACGATTTTGTGTATGTTTGTATGATCCCATAATAACTTTTTTTTTAATGTAATAGATGTGGTAAACAAGCATGCAGTACACATTGATGTAAAGTGATGACTGCAGCCTATAGACACCCACACAAAGACCAAGGTCAAAATGCAGATGCGTTACCACTCCTAAGGCCTAATGTGTTATGCCTCTGTGCCGGAAATTACAGGGCCGTACATTATCATCTGACCGGAACACGATCGTGCTGCACGTACGACGATCGTCAACGAAAAATAAGGTTTGAGCAGTCATTATATTTAATCTAAATTTTACTTGATGTTTATATGTATGTATCTATAAAAACGCACGCCATGTCCCTAACGGGGTAGGCAAAGAGTGTAAAGCGGCAGATATTCCGGTCCTGACATACCGCCCGTGCCTCATCTACCTTCATCATTCTCTTCATACACAATGTTTGTTTTTACTGGTGGTAGAGCTCCAGTGACGGAGCTCGCGGGCGTAGGCACCACCGCCTTACCTTATATACTTCCCGTTAAATGGTAGTGTTCAGCACTATCGTGTTCCGGTCAGGTGGTAATGTGCGGCCCTGTAATTTCCGGCACAGAGGCATAACACCTTAGGCCTCAGGAGTGGTAACGCATCTGCATTTTGACGTCGTTCTTTGTGTAGGTGTCTATAGGCTGCAGACGTCACTTAACACCAATGTGAACTGCATGTTTGTTTACCACTTCCATTACATAAAAAAAATAAAAAAAACATATAGTTTGTTATACGTAATGTTTGTTTTACGAAACAAGGTAAGATTGAAAATAAGTCTGCCATAAGAGATGGTGGTATTTACCTTGTTTCCTGATAGTATATAGGTACCAACTAAATCCAACATATCACCTACTACCAATATTACACGTTAAAATAAAAAAATAAAAACTCGTGATAATGGCGCAAGTTGCCGGTGCATCATAAGCGCGAGGATCTATACGACCTCCAAAAAACGGGCCCTTTGTCCTAGCGACGGCGTATTAACACTTCGGTACAGTCGAGCACAAAATATTTTACTGTTTGTTGTTTTTATTTATTTAAAAACTAGCTGTGCTCGTACCCGTAGCTGTGTCTGCGTGAGTATTTATAATTGTTCAGTATCTACCCAGATGAAGTCGTGGGCGCAGCTAGTATAAAAGTAGCCTAAGTTACTCCTTATTACATAAGCTATCTGCCAGTGAAAGTCCCGTCAAAATCGGTCCAGCTGTTCCCGAGATTAGCGGGGACAAACAGACAAAAATTGTAAAAAAAAAATATTTTGATATATGTACCGTGTATACATACATATGCATTTAGTAAAAAGTGGTTATTTTTATATTACAAACAGACACTCCAATTTTATTTATTTGTATAGATGTATAGATTATGAAGAATCAACGGTAAAAATATATAGACTGGCTTTTGGCCTTCTAGGCATTACACTCGTTTTCGGAAAAAATTGGGAAATCATCTATTATCTCTCTTACACTTCCCAAGGAACCCATATGCAATTTCAGGTTTCTACTATTAGTAGTTTTGAATTTATTAGGCAGTCACTGATTGAATAACAAAAAAAGTAGGAAATTACTCGATTTCAATCTCTTGGAACAGACTTTATTTATTAATTTAAAAGTTGTATCGCAAATTTGGCTTCTAACTACTTTTGAACCATAAAAAAATATCCTGTCATGTTTTATCGATATTTATAAAATAATTTCTAGAAATAGATCAACTCAGCTGTAATATTATTTCCAAATTCAATCCAGAAAATAATCACTTTACCGTCCAACAGTACATTCCTAGACGCGTCCCGGGCCATAGAAGGTTGGGAACAATTTTGTAACACAAAAAACCACTCCCGCGCAGGTACAAAAGTTTGTACAATCCGTAACCAATACCGCATCGAGCTATGAACCGCCATTTTTAAACTCCGCGAAATTGGATGCAGGTGGTTTTTCTAAGAGGTTATTGAATAGATAAAAGTAGATATTTATTTGTTCGGTTTTTTTGTAAAGCCACGTGTAATAAATCGAGTCAAGAATTTGAACATTAATTTGTATGTTGGGTTGTTTATTATTCAGTCACGCAAAAATTACTAAATGGATTTAGATGAATTTTGACATAATACTAAATGGATATTTGGATGAAGTTCGACTTATGTCAAAGTAAATAATCTGGGTTCACGTTCAGATTAATTTTTATGCCGATATTTTTTTTTGCAGGCACAAAAAACTGTTGCACAAAAAAGAGAATAATGTCTTTTTGTTTTAAAAAAATTAGCTCAATTAATTTAATTATTCAAAGTTTACAGACTTGGCATCACACACAGCTGGACAAAAGCCTCTCAAAAAAATTCCCTACCAACGGTTCTGGACTGCCATCATCCATCTTTAGTATAACGTTTTTTATGACCACAGAGTTACAAAGTTTCATCAATGCGATCTACTTATATAATTTTTTTTTTTTTTTTTGTATTGTAATAGCCAAAAGAACGCAAAAAGACATTTTTAATATGATTTATACAAAAAGTATGTATCTAACATAGACCTACAGAGTTCATAAAACAGCCTAACATCCATAATACTATTAGTCTAACTAAATACATGCACCCACTCGAAGTACTCGTAATTATGAATGGAGACTATTACCGCTCCCTCTTACAATTTCCTTACCATTGCTATAATTTCTAGCAATTCCTCGAGCTTGCCGTTAACGCGGCACCATTTTAAAAAAACCTGTTAATGTTTACGGATATGTATAATCGCGAACGAAATGTATATTTTCATATGACTATTAATTAAACAACGGGATATGTCCGGTACAGATGAGAAGTTAAATTATAGTGGTTTAATATTTCTTTATAATTTCCGCATAGTACTTATTTGAATGAGAACCAAAGTCACCGACATAGCCCACCGAATAGCGAAACTCAAGTGGCAGTGGGCAGGGCACATAGCTCGTAGAACTGACGGCCGTTGGGGCAGAAGAGTTCTGGAGTGGCGACCGGGTACCGGAAGACGAAGCGTAGGCAGGCCCCCCACGAGGTGGACCGACGACCTGGTGAAGGCGCGGGCAATCGTTGGATGAGGGCGGCCCAGGACCGTTCGTTGTGGCATTCTTTGGGGGAGGCCTTTGTTCAGCAGTGGACGTCTTTCGGCTGAAATGATGATGATGATGACTTATTTGATAATTTTTCATTTATAAAATTGAAACAGTAGTTTTTTTCGGGCCTTTCGCATTGCATACTGTAATTAATTAACGCATGTTATCTAGATTCATTCATTGATTACATTAATCTTAGAATTTCATTTGAAAAAGTTGTGTCTGCCCTTTTTAGGTTCATAGATAGGATAATAATGATATGTTGAATAGATGCGTTGCCTTTCCTGAGACCTGAGTTGTTATGTCTCTGTGATAGTTATTACGGAGCCATACATAACCGTCTAACCTAAGCAAGATAGTGTTGAACACTTTTTTGACAGAAGATAGATTAGGTGATGCGGTGGTGCCTACTCCCTCGAGTCTGTAAACGGGAACTCTTCCACCAGTCACTATTAAAGCCTGCGCAGACGAAGGACTTTTGTCGGTAGGGGACAATTATTCTCAAAGACTTTTCGGAGTACTCTTAGTCTTTTGTGTGCGTGATTGCATACAGTTTATAAGAAATCTATATTGATGGATAAAAAAACGCCGGGGAGAGTACTTCGTCTGCGCAGGCCTTTACTCGCCATTATTATAGACTACTCACTTCTAATACTTCCTTGATATAAATAATTTCTTCCCATACAAATGCCACCGCTCTTATAAACACAATCTTAAATCTTCAATGGTTAGTCAGAGATCGCTACCCAGTTACATAATCCCAAACATCTCGAAACATTCGAATGCATCATAACCATAAACGGCCTCATAGATCATCGTAATATACAAACTCGAGAAATTATCACACACATACATACAACACATATATATAGTCAAAACATCATCACTCACACGTCTAAACGAAAATGGAGCTACAGTCTTGACGATTTTATAATAATACCGATTGAAAAAAAAATCACTAAGGCCCTACGCCCTCGACCGTACCCCGTTTGCTTCTCAAATTTGTATCTTATATCGTAGACTTAAGTTTGATATTCCATTTGAGTGTAGGATATAAAAGTGTGATAGCTGCTCTACATTAATGACAAGATAATTTAAGCTTTAATGTAAGGGTGTACAGTGTAATTTTCTTTGTGATAGGAGCTAGAAAATGAAGTTAACTGTCTAGAGAGTGTTGCGTTGGGAGATAAACTATATTTGGATGGTGTTAGAGTTGAGATTTGATCGCAGGTGTTGAGTAGGAAGGTAGTAATCTGTGAGCTTCATCAATTATCTTCAGTCCGACTTAATTACTTTTATAGTGCGGTTGGAGGTTTTTTAATAGCAAAGTAGGGTCTGGTACGATACCAATTTTGGGTCAACGATTGTTTCTTGGAATTTCTTGTGCGTTTTATGAAATTGTTTCAATATCGAGTCTATCCTGTTGGAACTGCTTTATCTATTTAAGTCTAGTTTTATAAATAAACAAAAATTGTTATGCCTCTCTGAGATTATTTAGCTGAGAATATGTTTTTAAACAAGCCAAAGTGTATCGACACTTTATGATATAAGTAAATACGCCCACGGCTGGACAAAGCCTTCCCCAAAGACGACCATAATAGTGTTGGGCGTCATTAGGGAGAATATGCCATAGTCGCCACGCTTGGCAAGCGGATTGGCGATCGCAATGGTGGTAGGGATATACATCTATGGACCCGGACGCCGACAAATACCGGGACTGAAACAAAATATCTGTTGGCCATACAAATATTTATCCCAGTACGGGGATGGAAACCGTGATCCCCGGGTCAAACGGTCGTCTTACAGCACTGGACTAACTGGATCGTCCATTTTAATATCTCTAAAGTATAATTTGAATGCTTATTAGGATAATCTGTAGAATAAAGTGCTATTCCACCAGAGATGTGCTATGCTACGTTGCTATCATAGAGTAATACGGGCTACCGGCCGCGGCGGGCTGGAGGGGAGTGGCCATAGCGTTAATTTCACATGCAAAACAGTCTGTAATTTTTTACGAGGGGAAATGCGTGCGACACACACGCACACAATAACCGTCTATTACTACGAAACTCACACCTTGACTTTAACAAAATACAGAAACAATTTCACGCACACATTTAAACATCTAGGCGACAGGTATAGGCCCATTTGGGCTTGTACTTTGACAGAGGAGAAAGCTCGCATATGGCTCCTCCTCTCCGGTGTTGCTCTATGCATGGTTCTCTATGATTGCTGTGGCATATCAGCTTAGCACTGGTGGAAACGGATTCAGGTAAGATATGTTTTTATGTGGAAGGATGTGTGCTATGGATGCGTGCTATGGATGCGAGCTATGGATGCGTGCTATGGATGCGAGCTATGGATGCGAGCTATGGATGCGTGCTATGGATGCGAGCTATGGATGCGAGCTATGGATGCGTGCTATGGATGCGTGCTATGGATGCGTGCTATGGATGCGTGCTATGGATGCGAGCTATGGATGCGAGCTATGGATGCGTGCTATGGATGCGAGCTATGGATGCGTGCTATGGATGTGAACTATAGACACCCACACAAAGACCAAGATCAAAATGCAGATGCGTTACCACTCCTGAGGCCTAAGGTGTCTCCTAATGCCTCTGTGCCGGAAATTACAGGGCCGTACATTACCACCTGACCGGAACACGGTAGTGCTGAACACTACCATTTAGCGGCAAGTATATTAGGTAAATCGGTGGTGCCTGCGCCCGCGAGCTCCGTCACTGGAGCTCTACCACCAGTAAAAATTGTATCGGTGGAAACGGTCTATTTTCGTAGCGTAGATTTCACATTTTTTTTTGTTACATAGGTGGCAAACAAGCATGCAGTTCACATTGATGTAAAGTGATACTTTGCCGGTGAATGACAAAGAATGACTCTTTTTTTTTCTTTTTACTCTTTGTTATCAGTTTGTAAAGGGGAAAAGAGACATTCTACTGATATACTTTTACATTAGTTTATTACATTTAGTTTTATCTTAGTGATATTCTTGACTTTACATATATTTTTTATCTTGTTTGACATGTATATCAATTGTTATTCGCTTTAATTTATTTTGTTTGATTTTGACGTGTCATAAGAGGTGCCTGTCACCCTAAATGAATAAATGAGTTTCTGATTCTGATTCTGATAACTGCAGCCTATAGACACCTACAGAAAGACCAGAGGTGAAAATGCAGATGCGTTGCCACCCCTGAGACTTTAGATGTTGTGTCTCTGTGATGGTTATTACATTACACTACCATCTAACCGGGACACGGTAGTACTGAACACTACCATTTAGCGGCAGATAGATTAGGTAATGCGGTGGTGCCTACGCCCTCGAGCTCCTACACTGGAACTCTACCACCAGGAAAATCATCTTCCCAGCATAGCTGCATAGCACATCTCTTGTGGAAAAGCACCCTTAGACAGTCATTTTACTACAACCACTCAGTTATTTGAAGTTAAAGCGTTTACAACGTCTAATAGGCGGCCTCTTTGAATGAAGGACCATTTATATCTATAAAACTCTATTTACAATGTAGTTTTATAAGTTCATAAAAACTGACTGCATATTTTTAGATTAGGAAGAGTACTGTCCGAAGGTACCGGGGGTGAGAAATTTAGATTCAGTATCAGTGGTAATTTTTTGAAGTGTAAACTTATAATGCTACTAATAATCATCATCCCTCCGTAACAGGGGAAGAGGATGGTTCGGGGGTCGAGGTGCAATCCTCCTTCCTCGGGCATATCTGCCCCCGTAGCGTAGGGAGCGTGGTCGAACTTATAATGATTATGACATATTCTCCCCTAAGGAAACCAACAAACAAACAAGGACGCACAACACTGTTGTGGGCATCGTAGGGGAGGCTTTCGTCCAACAGTGGACGTCTTTCGGCAGAGGTGATGAACAAAAATAAATAAATACAATAAATAATTACATTCACAGCCCACATAGGTGTAAACCCTTTTTTTTTCTGAATCAGAATCAGGATTTATTATATATTTAAATTATGTCAATATTGTATAAAAAACTTGCACTGTACAATTTATTCTATGCGCATATTTCAATTTAAAAAAGTAGAATGCACCTTATTAAAAACACAGACATTTTTGTCATGTCAGTAATTCTTATTAGTAGAGTCATTGTAATTTGCTCCAACTCTATGTGGAGATGACCGCGAAAGCCTTTCTCGTCAAGTTTGCTCAGTCAACTGTTTCGTAAGATGCGCCCGAGTAGTATTTGCTCTTCACATATATTTAACCTTTTTACGGAAGTTGTTGACGATTTTGGATCGCTTAATTAAAAAAATAAACAATTTCTTAATCTGACCTCACATAGCCTTTTCTTGGGAAGATTGCAGTGTTGAAATCGACTACCAAAATACGGCAGGCTTGCATATCATATTTTATTTTTTATGTAATGGAAGTGGCAAACAAGCATGCAGTTCACATTGATGTTAAGTGATGACTGCAGCCTATAGACACCCACACAAAGACCAAGGTCAAAATGCAGATGCGTTACCACTCCTGAGGCCTAAGGTGTTATGCCTCTGTGCCGGAAATTACAGGGCCGTGCATTACCACCTGACCGAGACACGATAGTGCTGAACACTACCATTTAGCGGCAAGTATAATAAGGTAATGCGGTGGTGCCTACGCCCGCGAGAAGAAATTTTGTCAGTCATTTTGTTCCAACTAATAGCTACAAATAGCTCCTTTTATACATATATGAATTGTATATTATGTTACCTATTCTACCAGCTGTACCCACGACTTCGCGCAGATACTGAACAATAATTTTACTAAACTCTACACGAACAAAGTCGCGGGCACAGCTAGTAAGAAATATTCATTGTTAATCCACGAAGCTGCATATATTCTCCTCAATTACGTTGGTCGGTGCGACCGTGGGTACAGCGTGTTATTATTGTGACGGACGAACTGTCAAATGATACACTTGGAAAAAATGTGTGCGACTGGCGCCACTTGATGTACCTGGGGTCAGTGGTTGTCATACTTTACAGCAAACGTTAATGTAGCCAGGGATAACACAAAATAAAATTTCAGAAAAATAATTTTAATTCATACTTTTCCTCTGGTACTTTATATCTACTTTAAATGCTTTTTAACTTAGCTTTAATTATTGCTTAATTGTATTTGTCAATAGATTTCTTCTTTTTAATTTAAAAACTGTAGGCATGGACGTAAACTATGTCATTAATTGCGTTATACAAAAAGAAGGTAGAGTTTAACTACGATATTAAACATATTTTAGTGGCAGTATTTTTGGATATTGCTATAATGAACATGTTCAATTTGTGCGACACTTTACCAACTACATGAAATTCTATTTCAAATTGACTGATCCTAAATTTATATAATATTGTACAAAGAACATAAAAAAACAATATAAGCTAGGAAAAACGGAAATCCAAAATCTTGGCTAAATACAATTACTACTCAAATACCACGTGCAAGATTTAATTTCATCAATCAATACAAAGTGCATCTCTCACAACCAGTTTGAGAACCACTGATCACGTGACTCTACCTGTCTATTAGGTACCCAAATTGTACCCGAAATAATTGCCGTTATTACGGCCCGGCCAGGTAGCCCGGGTTAATGCGATTGCTGCAGTGTGCCCAGCGAAATAGTTATTTTATATAGACTATAGTGATGTGCGATGTTTATCGATATTGGTGAATTGTCGTTATTCAGCTGATTCAAGCCTGTTTTAGCCTCGATAGGCCGAAAACGTAATATTATGCTTTGAATGCAATATTTAAGAGTGAGATTCACAGACCGCATTACGACTTTACTTTGAGTAAAGTATGCTTAGAACTTAGACAGTTCTAAGCGTACGTTGCTGAAAGTAAAATCGTAGTGCGGTCTGTGCATCTCGCACTAAGATTCGCTAGTTAGCTTTTATCTCTCATTAGTCAGTGGCAAACTTATTGAGCTACTGGATCACTGTGTCAGTAAAGGTTAAAAATATCGTTATGTAAAATGAAAAGAACTTTATAATTTTCGGTGTTTTAAACAACAGAAATTACATTATAGAAAACATGGAGTGAAAGAAAACCTTTCTTTCGTTACAGTCTATAACTTACAGGTTGATGATAATATGCTTTACCTTAAAAAATGTTAAGAACCATCGATATTATGGGGTCTGCAACATCGATAACAATCGAAATTTTATAAACATAGGTCATCTCTAAAATGCTATAATGCAATTATACCTTGGCATTTTTTTGTCCAAATGTTACTCACGTACTGGGTTTGATATGTACCTGTAAATAAAGAGAATATGATTAGTTTTGTATGTATGTGAATGGAAAAACTAGATCAATAATTTTTAAATTCTCAAGTTTTCTTCCAAAACTTGTAGAGATCTGAGATGTAATATAGCATCTATATAATGAAACATAATAGCATCTATATACATTTTACTGGTGGTAAAAAAACAACATCATCATCCCACTCTCCGCACGTGAAGCGTAACAGAGGAAGGGGATGGTTGGGGGGTCGAGGAAGTCTTCGTTCCCCGGGCCTATATACCCCCGAAGTGTCGGGGGCGTGATCTAAAGAAGGGCATACTGGTACGCAGTGAAATTCACTGAGGGACATATACTTTTATTTATTTAATATTTTTGGGTAGCTTTTTAGTCTTTTTGTTTGTTTTGTATGTATTTTTTTAACTTTTTTTTTCTCTTTTTTTTTTTTTGGTGGTAGAGTTCCAGTGTAAAGACTCAAGGGCGTAGGTGCCACCGTAACTTGCCTCACTATTAAATGGCCACGTAATATCTATTTCAATGAATGATAAAAGTGGTAGCGCATTTGCATTTTTAAAGAGGTAGAAACAGAGTATCGAACGTCATCTACCACTGTAGCCGTACGTTAACTTCTTCTCTAAATATATAAATTATATATTGAGATATATATAGAGATACTAGTTTTGAGAAATAATATTTTAATGTTATTTAACTGTCTATGTAACGGAAGGTACGTGACCCCAAACGTAAGCCTCGTATCACCAAAAAAAAGTGTATGATTAATGGAACATTCCTTTCAAAGCCTTAAAAAATTGTATGATAAAGGGCTATTATTATTTCACACTTAGACTGTACCTTGTTCATCTGAAATTCCATAGTATTAAATGTTAATCAGCGTTCTGTTGTTTGATTTTGATTCTTGAATGTACGGAATAGAACTTAAATATGCGTGACAGTTCCAGCAAGTACATTGTGATCTAATTTTTGTAAATTTTTGTATTAATTTAAGGCAACTGCGATCGCTTAAGAAAAGCCTTTAGGACTTAATTGTATTAAAATACTATGAAATCTGCAGTCCTGGCTTCGATTGTTGCTTAAGGATTAAATGCAATAGTTTTTTTTTTAATTAACTTTAGTTGTTTAACGGATATACATTCTTAACTAAATACTATGTTTGCTAATTTAGAAATCTCAAGACTATACTGCATAGATATATTTCGTCGATAAAAATACTATTAATACGATCACATATTAACCTGGAAGAGTGCTTGCTGGGAATTGCGTGAATGGAGCGTTGGGTAAGCTGCTAAAATCGAAACATCTCAGCCAGCGGGCTCGACTAGCCGTACATAATGCTGTACTTACTCCAACGCTTTTATATGGAAGCGAGAGCTGGGTATGCAGGAAAGAGCATGAAAGTAAGTTGAACGCGGTCGAGATGAGATCTTTGCGCAAGATCTGCGGTGTATCACTCACCGATCGCGTTCGTAATGAAGATGTAAGAAAGAGACTTTGTGTGAATAATAGTATCGGTGTAAAAATGAAAAAAAGGCATGCTCCGATGGTTCGGGCATATAGAAAGAATGTCGAATGAGCGAATGACTAAACAGATATACAATGCGAATGTGGATGGTTGCAGAGGCCCAGGAAGACCAAGGCTGACCTACCATGACCAAATAGGTCGAGTTCTGTCTGATGGTGGGGTCAAAAGTCTTAGGAATCGGCGTGCATGTATGAAGAGAATGATGAAGGTAGACGAGGCACGAGAGGTTTGTCTGAACCGGGATATCTGGCGCTCTACACTCTCTGCCTACCCCGTTAGGGACCTGGCGTGAAGATACATACATACATACATACCATTTCAGCCGAAAACCAAATAAAGATTGCCACAACGAATGGTTCTGGCCTACCCTCATATAAACTCACGTGATGAAAAACCCTTATAAAACCTATAATTATCATTTTGGTAACAATTTAATTAACTAACGAAAATATCAATTGAATTAGCCGCGGTCTTTCTACGACATCATAAATAATGTCAAAACAAAGCTAACTTAGATTAAAGGGACATAACAAACTTTCATTAAACTCTCATAATTATACACAACAATGGCTTCTGTAAAAAAAAAAATACGGAAGCCATGTTCCAACAGATAAGCTGTAGCATAAGTAAATAAGCTAGATAAAAATAATGTACACGAAGATAACGTTCGAGTCTGTGATAAAGTAATGAAAGAACTCTTTATTCAATGGAACATTAATAAAAAGCTCTTTATATCATAGTTTTAATGAAAAATATATGTTTAGTTTTCTTTTAGAAATGAAATCAGATAGGACTAAAACTCTCGATGAAATGAGCATGAAAAGTCTGAGAAGGGTGCCGTTTTTTTGGCTTCCCATAACTACAAATAATTGTAATTTCTGGCTCCTTGTCTATTATTCATTTCGACTTATCCAGCATACAATTGTGTGCTGGATAAGTCGTACATCATAACTCAAAGAACTGACAACCGTTGGAAGAGAAGAGTTCTCGAGTGTTGACCGCGTACCAGAAACGAACCATATTTAAGCCCCCCACGAAGTCCGGGGTATTGCTGATAGAGCCACCCCAAGTAACCTCCCAAGACCGTTAATTGTGGCAATCTTGAGGCGCAGCTTACAACCGGCAGTTGACTTCTTTCAAATGAAATGATGATGCAAACATCCTACGCAAATCTACATAAAAACTGGAGGTTTCAATGCACTCGTGGAGTGCATTGAACCACCACTCCTCGGGCCTTTTCAACGTGGGGAAACCCATGACGGTCATCCGCCGTCATGGGGAATAGACGGCAGGTAGTATGGACTCGACTTAGTAAAACCCCGCAGTGTTCCTTCTCGGCGCAATCTGGTGCGGAGTCCCGGGAAAAACTTTAACGGCTGTACTTTGGGACCGTTAGACAGTTAGAGAGCACCAAACATCACTAGAGTCGTGCGGAAAACCCAAACGCCAACCAGTTCGGAGACCACTCCTGAGGCTTAAGTTAACTAAAATTTTGTAAACATGAAATGCCATAAGTTTAGGGCGTATTACCATCTAACCGAAATACGATAATGCTCAGCACTAACATTTATTTAATAATGGTGGTGACTAAAACTTCCAGCGTCATCACTGGAAATCTAATATCATTAGAAAGTTTTGCTGTTAAGGTAACAGCAAAGATATAGCTGTTACATGGTCATCAAAAGCCGTTATTACCGGTAAAGTGAGTTAAATTGCTACTCAATTTAGCCATATAAAAGCCGGTATATTAAAACGACAATTACTTAATACCATACTTTCATTTCCGCTGCATATCGCTCGTTAAATATGCAACCTTAATGTAAGATAGGTGACAGTCTATAGAATGGTCGTAAACATGATATTAACTTAATGTACAGTTCGTGCCAAACTTAACTGCGTTTGTCAAGTTTGTTACAAGACCTAGTACAAATCGCTTTGACAAGGCAATTTTATGGTGTAGAAGCAGCTTGACGACTCGACTGATGGTTGAGCTCCAGTGACAGAACTCGCGGGCGCAGGCATTACCGCATTACCTACTATACTTGCCGCTAAATGGTAGGTGGTAATGTACGGCCCTGTAATTTCCGACACAGAGGCATAACACCTTAGGCCTTAGGAGTGGCAACACATCTACATTTAGACTTTGGTCTTTGTGCTGGTGTCTATAGGCTGCAGTCATCACTTAACATCAATTGGAACTGCATGCTTGTTTACCACTTCCATTACATAAAAAACTACTCCATCGCCCGCTAGTGAAGACGTCGGGTCGTGACGACCCCATCGCTATCCAGTGGAGGAAAATTCTTCCGCCAGTGTAGTTAGTCAACCGAACAATGGTCGTCAAACCATTCCATTATCCGTTATTCTATTGGGCGGTAGTAAAAATTACAACGCGGGTTGGGCAGCAGCGTCCCGCGGTAAAACAACCGCCCCTGCGCATCTCCAAGCGTGGCGATTATTGCCCTAATGACCCACTACACTGTTGTAAGCGTCTTTGGCTTTGTCCAGCATTGGACGTCTTCCAGCTGGAGTGACGATGATAGTAATGCCAGGTCACTACGATATACGAAATCCTATTTCACAATAAAAAAAAGTATCTGAGGGTGGAATCAAAAGTCTTAGGAATCGGCGTGCTTGTACGAAGAGAATGATGAATCTAGAAGAAGCACGGGAGGTATGTCATGACCAAGATGTCTGGCGCTTTACGCTATCTCCCTACCCCGTTAGGGACCTGGCGTGAAGAGACATACGTACCACCATAAGAAATAATTATATAAAATTAAGAAAACTGATTTTCTTTACAAGCCTTATAAAATTCTTCATCAGAAAATGCCGTAGGTATAATAAGTCAAAAAATCACTATTCCAAACGGAATCCTATTGACGTCAAAGTGGACGTTTTTCTACTTTACTGTTTCATATTAATTTTATATCCAATGATGAAAAAAGAGACAGATACTGACAGGAAAATGATGCTCTATGGGTTCCGATTTGTCCATCTAAGGGACTTAAACGTAAAAGGGCAATTTCTGAAAGAAACCGCCTTGACGTTTCCCGATAGTATAGAAAGAGATTGTGGAATAAACATTAATAAAGCTATAAATAATCATTATTTGTAACTATAGTTCGCGTACGGCGTTGCCTGTGTCGCTTTCCCTGAGCATGAAGGCGTATGTGTTTTGTGATGGGAAAATCTCAGTTCAGTAATTTTAGAGGTCATATTATCTCAGTTTGTATTTATCTTAGTAGATATCCTATTCTCCTATCCTCCTATCCTGTATCCAGTCCTGATACTCCTGAAACACATCCCGTGCTTCTTCTATTTATTCATCATTCTCTTCATACATTCACGACGATTCCTAAGACTTTTGACCCCACCCTCAGACAATTTTTTTTATTGTGAAACAAGATCTCGTACAACGTAGTGAGCTGGCATTGCTAAACACATTGCTAAACACTAAACACTGCAAATAACATATGTAAGTGAATTTGGCATTTCTTAATCAAAAGTCTTAGGAATCATCGTGAATGTATGAAGAGAATGATGAATGCAGAAGAAGCACGGGATATGTATCAGGAGTATCAGGACCGGATACAGGATAGGAGGATAGGAGGATCTACTAAGATATATATAAACTGAGAATATGACCGCTAAAACGGCTGAACTGACAATGAAAATTTCCCATCACAAAACACATACACTCATGCAAACAAGCATACAGTTCACATTGATTTTAAGTGATGACTGCAGACAAACACACAAAGACCAGAAGTCAAAATGCCGATGCGTTACCACTCTTGAGGCCTAAGATTTTATGCCTCTGTGCCGGAAATTACAGGGCCGCCTGATCTGAACACATTGTTGAACACTACCATTTAGCAGCAAGTATATTAGGTAATGCGCTTGTGACCACGCCCGCGAGCTCCATTGCTGGATCTCTACCACCAGTAGGTTATTGCGAAAAATAAAAATATTTAAATAATGCTGTTGCTGAGTGATACAGTTCAATTAAAAGAGAATAAAACATGATGTAACTTTCCGTGGTTTAGTTACTAAGATTTTCCTTAAGCAGTGGATCGATTTTAAAATTTTAATACTTTAGGGCTGTCACTTCAGTTGCCACAAATTTCGACAACCCTAACTAAGAGCCGTAGTAATATGCATGAAACTGTCTGCCTACTTCAAAACCGCTTGTTTACCTGCCTTATCTCACTCGCAGACGCCCACAGCTACTGACAAACTATTGGCACCATGATCCTTGATATGTATAGTCATTATCCAGGATAATATTTTAATTATTTGAAGTTGAGAAACTAGACTTAGAATCATTATGGTTGCATAAAGCAGTTAAGAAACTCTAGGAAAGGATAACAAAATTGTAATTGGAAAAGGAAAGTCGCTTGTATTACTGTAACGGACGAGGGTTGCGTGGAGTGTTGATAGTTCGAAATGAGAACACAAACATATAAGTTTTAAAATGATACACGTATGCAGAGGTGAGAGAAAGGTAAGCGAACTCAGCCAGTATCTGTGACAGAAAAACGACTGCCGTACCACCCGAAATACCTTCCGTATACGTGCATATTTATTTTATTTATAGAAAAGAAGGTAAGTATATGAACTAATTTTCACATGTACCTTAACACAATTTTTAATAATATTTTGCACCGACCCGCAGTTACTATGTTGGATCTATGACGTAAGTATGTACAGTAATGGTATAGGCACAATGTACATATAGAATCTATTTACTGTGGTATAGGTAGGTATTTCATGGAATAAATTATATTTTTGGTAAGTTACGTACGTATAGGTACCTAAGATACTTACATATGTTTAAATTTATTTTAGTTTACTTCATTTATGTTTTCTGATTATTTTAAATATATTTTTATGTAAATATGTATTTTATTTAATTATTTAGGTAAGTAGGTATATTAGACGGGATCGCGAGCTACGTCGTCTACAATTACATTATTATTTATTAAGCATGGCCAGGCTCTCGATAGGTGAGATACATTAGTACATAGAATGCGGGAACTTCTAAATGGTCTTAAGTAGTTTTAATTACCGTTGCCACCCCTGAGACCTAAGTTGTTGTTGTAACCGAAGCACGATAGTGCTGAACACTACAATTTGGCGGCAGATAGATGAGGTATTGCGGTTATGCTTACGCCCGCGAGCTCCGTCGCCAGAGCACTACCACCAAAAAAATTGAGTGGTCAATAAATATTTATTTTTAGAAAGAAAGAAATGTGCCTTAATTCCTAGTTACATTCTGATCAGTTTTAACGATTTAACTTTTAACTTATAAATAACTAACGAAGGTGAGTAAATTATCAATTTTTATTTCATTAATCGACTGTGAATGAAATAAAAGAGAACCAGTCCCCAAATCAAACACCGCACCATTGTCACCCTACCCGCCAACACTTGCGTTTCGATTTTACTTCAAAACTTATTCACATACCAAATCAAACCTTATACCATTGTTATAAAGATCAACAGATTTAATCGATAAATCTACCATTGTGATAATTTAAATTACGATGTCAATAGTGTATGGAGTAATTTGCAATAATAGCTGCTAAATAACTTGTTAGTTGTGTAATAGGGTCCCAGTTTGAATAATTTACTATTAGGTAATTGTTTACATACATTTAATGGAAAAGCAAATGTATGGTTCTATATTACACTAGTTGTACCCGCGACTTCGTCCGCGTGAGAAATTATGATTGTTCAGTATCTACCCGAACGAAGTCGTGGGCGGAGCTAGTATAAAAGTTAGTGGCCTAAGTTACTCCTTATTACGTCAGCTATCTACCAGTGAAAGTCCCGTCAAAATCGGTGAAGCCGTTTCCGAGATTAGCGGGTGGTGTAGATCGCATGGCCCAGCGGCTGGTGTAGATCGTAAGCGATCTGCTCGGTTAAGCACTAAGGGCGCGGTTGGGTAGTGTGATGGGTGACCGCTAGTGGCAAATTAAAAATGCGCGTTTCCGTGCTTCGGAGGGCACGTTAAGCCGTCGGTCCCGGTTGCTATCGATGGATAGCAGTCGTTAAACCTTGTCGGAGGCCTAATGGGCGGTTTGAAAACATCCGACATCGGGTTGGCCACTAACCCACCCACCTCCACCAATCCGCATTGGAGCAGCGTGGTGGAGTAAGCTCCAGGCCTCCCCCCAAAAAAAAGGGGAGAGACTCGTGCCCAGCAGTGGGACGTATAATGGGTTGCCATTATTATTTATTATTATACACATATATGTAAATCAGTGACCCAAATAGAAATGTGCAACGAAGATAAATCATTTTCAAAATTAAGGCTTTCTCTCAGGAGATAATAAGTTATGCGAAAATTATGGCTCCATAATTAACTATCATAGAGACAAAACAACTACCGCTTTGCAACCTATAGACACCCACACAAAGATCAGAGAACAAAATGCAGATGCGTTGCCATCCCTAAGACCTTAGTTGTTGTCTCTTTGATAGTTATAACGAGGCCGTACATGACCATCTATCCGGAACATGATAGTACTGAACACTGCACCGCAGTTTATTTGCATCTATGCTATGGACGTTGACATTATTTGATTTTTCACGATAATCTGTACTAGATTTAAGCTCTCATTTAAAAGAGCTCTTACTGAGTTTGTTGGGTAGCGGAGTTCTTCTCAGTAGTGACTGCACTTGGAACTCTGCTAAGTGAATAACATTGATCTTGACGAATAAGTTTTTCTTTTTCTTCATTTATTATCATTGAAGGAATTGAAAAATTTTATGATTATTATGTTTTAACCAAATAGTTTAAATTTTAATTTTTAATTTACTATTAATATATGATTTTGCTTTTACTATATGTAATGGTTATTCGCTCTAGGTAGTTTATGATTTATTGACGTTTTGAAAGTATCTGTAAAGATCTATTCGAAATAAAAATATTTTCTATTTCTATTTCTATTTCTATTACTACCATTTGGCGGCAGATAGATTAGGTATGACGTGTGCTGACCTGGTACCATTAGAACTCTACCACCAGTAAAAACGCCTGTATGATAGATAGTTACCTATATATGACAATTCCAAGCCTTCAATGACATTGCCTCGTCTTTATATCAATTCTGAACTCATAAATCGACTTTCGTGCATAAATTAATTACTTTCCCAGAAGAGTATTCCATAAACTGAAAGCAAGCTTAAGGTACGGTTTAATCACAACATCGGGCTGTCATCGATCGAGCGGAGGCCGTTGTAATTTATTTTAATTAACAAACAGGAGACGTGGGCGCGTGATTGAAGGAACGACAAAAAAGACGTATTGACGACACTCTGACTTAACGGGTTTCATATCTGGATTGTGCATTTTCTAATTCGGTGCGAAAGGATTCGCATTTTTTATGAAAGGAAGGTGGAAAACAAGCGTGCCGCTCACATTGATGACTGAAACCTATAGACATCTACATAAAAACCACTACCAGAGGTCAAAATGTAGATGCGTTGCCGCGCCTGAGACCTAAGGTGTCATGTCTCAGTGATAGTTATTACGGGGCCATACATTACAATCTAGCCGGAACATGTTAGTGCTAAACACTACCATTTGGCGGCAGATATACAAGTATTAGGTAATGCGGTGGTCCCTACGCCCTCGAGCCCCTACATTGGAGCTCTCCCACCAGTAATTGTTTTACAGCTCACCATCTCTATCACAAAACCAGTCCCAACAGAACTAGAACCCAAAGAATAGGTACATTTAACCATCCAAAACCCTATAAACCCGGCATTCTGTATCTCGCGATGTACAAACAAAAAGTGAAAAAGACAAGACAGTAAAAGCTATATTTATGATTTCACGGTATCTCCAAACGTCATCGCTGGTTCCCCGACCATGGAACAAGAAAAATGGAGGCGACATCTATTGAATTTAAATTCACATTGTTGGTTTTGCATGGGACTTGTCATGTGCTATCACTGTCAGAGGGGAAACAAAGTATCAGGCTTATCTTGCAACTTGATTTATATAACGTTTGCTGATGCACATTGCACGTCATTGTTGTACGCGTTGTTTCGTCGTAATGGCATTGATGTAAGAAGAAAGAGAGCGGTATTTTTTTATCTATACTTATCTAAACTAATATTATAAAGCTGAGTTTGTTTGTTTGTTTATTTGAACGCGCTAATCTCAGGAACTTCTGGTCCGATTTGAAAAGTTCTTTCAGTGTTAGATAGCCGATTTATCGAGGAAGACTAAAGGCTATGTATCACCACGCTATGACTAATAGGAGCGGAGCAGCGCGGGCGAAGCCGGGGCGGGCCGCTAGTATTTAATATAGGTGGCAAACAAGCATGCAGTTCACATTGATGTAAAGTGATGACTGCAGCCTATAGACACCCATACAAAGACCAGAGGACAAAATGCAGATGCGTTGCCACCCCTGAAACCTTAGTTAGTATGTCTCTGTGATAGTTATTACGGGGCCATACATAACCATCCAATCGGAACACGATAGTTCTGAACACGATAGTGCTAAACACTACCATTTAGCGGCAGATAAATTAGGTAATGTGGTGGTGCCTACGTCTTCGATCTTCTAGACAAAAACTCTACCAAGTAATAAAAAAATTTAAAAATATGTATCATGATTAATATTAAAGTTACTTTTACTAAAAAATACTGAGTTAACTAACTAATAAATTAGCTGAACGTGAATAAAGAATTATAAGGTTTTTCTTGTTTTAATGTCTTTCAAAAATACATTTTAAAATACCCATTCAAATAGACACTATTCAAAGATTGCTACGCTGGGTTCCCGATATAATCGATCATAGCTCCGTTCCACCTCACTTCACTGAAAAGCGACGTCTCTGATCAAACCAGTATTTCCAGCTATATAAGCTCACCTAAGAAAACCAAGAATTATCCGCAAAATTCCTTCGCAAATCAAACAGTCCCTATCTCATAACAACGGATGTTTCTAAACTGAACGCGACAGGTCAAATGTTATCTATGGAGAAATGAAAATGCAAAAAGCGTCACTGCATCAGGGAAAAATCAGCATAACTTTCCATTTCGCGAAGGCCATTTGCATAAACAAATGCCTCCTCCATTCTTCGAGCTCGGTGTGTTGAGGCCCTAAATTAGCATATGCAGCGTAGGCAAGGCATCGCCGGGCGGTGCCATTCTGCAGTCTGACAGTACGCTAGGCGATAGATATAAATCATTTCCAATGAAACATTTTGCTATAACATTTTTAAGCTACTATTACTTACACCGCTTCTACTCCCAATTCTTTTATAAAACTATAATTGAATTAGTGGTTAAAAAAAATTTTGTGTATTGAAGATTTTTAAAATTCTTTTCATTATTGTCAAGACAACTTTTTGTTTATTTTTTAAAAGAGTGCCTGTTTGTGCACTTTGTCATATCTCGTATTTTGTAAGATCTAAATTTCCCACCTAAGAATTAGAAACGAATAATACAATAACACTACCTAAACGTTAAGAAAGTTCATAAATCAAACAAACAGCAAAGAAGCCTAACGCGAACTATCAGACCGCAGACCAAAAGCGGCGCGCATACACATTATATCACTTTTAACAATAAAAGTGAAGTGTTTTCTGTTTGTTTGTCCGATCTAACGGACGGACGGATCTCTATAAATCTTCAATATTTAATACACAGCCGCGCATTGTGTCTTAAAAAAGACAATGCTATCCGTGTTCAAAGTGAATAATGTATGCGAAACTGGTTCAGAGATTCATTGTATTGAACTGTGTGTAAATCTTTGTGAGACTAGTGCGAGCCGGCGGCTTGACTCGTATCTTACTCCCACAAAAGGTAAAAGCGCCACTGACGTAGATAACCATTATTGTTATTTGTACCTACTCGTATATATACACGTAGGTAAAGCAAAAATTTTGTACATTTTTTTTAAGAAAATTACGCGGACGGAGCAGTATAAAATTAAACAACTTATAATTTAAATAGATTATACTATACAATTATTCAATAAAAAAAACTTTACACACACTTACAAGCGTTTGATACCCAATAAATTACGTTCACATTGTTAATGTCAAAAAATATGTGCGGTGTAAACCAGTCTGTGGTAAAATGGTTTCACAAAAAAAATCAGAATTATAGTATCCAACAAGAAATAATGCACATCGACCTCAGGAAGAGACGTCGGCTTATTTCGGATCTGTAGAGCGTTATCTCTTTCGCACCTTACCTATTTGACGTTTGTCGACCATTTTGATCAAGCTTTGGCCAATACCGGACTACGGATGCTTACGTAGGCACCACCACCACCACCGCATTACCTAATTTACTTGCCGCTAAATGGTAGTGTTTCAGTACTATCGTGTTCCGGCCAGGTGATTATGTACGGTCCTGTAATTTCCGGCACAGAGGCGTAACACCTCAGGCCTCAGGAGTGGTAAGGAATCTGCATTTTGACCTTGGTCTTTGTGTAGGTCTATAGGCTGTAGTCATCACTTAACATCAATGTGAACTGCATGCTTGTTTACACTTCCATTACATTAAAAAAAAGCACTGTACTTAGGTAGGGACATTAAATTTCATCTATCGCGATCAAATTTGTGACTATTGAGTGGTACTGCTACTCCCCAGCGGAAGATCGCCCCATCAAAGTGGGACTTAGGGGGCTCCCTCATACTACTGAGGCCCAGGACATTATAGACGCGTTAAAAGAGCGGGGTTATCCAGCCCAGATCGCACGCGCCGTCTACCCCAAGAGAGGCAGACCCGGCGCAGTCTTCTTTGTACAACTGGGCTTCATCGAGAAGAACGAGCTTACCCGGCTGTACAGAACAACCGAGTTACTGCACCTACGGGGAGTATCGGTCGAGACATGGAGGCCTCCACAATGCCACCGCTGCCAGGCATTCGGCCATGCCTCGGCAAATTGCCACCGTCCACTGCGCTGTGTGCGATGCGCGGGAGGACACCCGGGGAGCGAGTGTTCACGCCCCCGAGATCACCAGCCCACCTGCGCCAACTGCGCGGGAGCGCACAGGGCCAACGACCGCCGCTCCCCCACGTTTATCAAAGCAGCAAGGAAAAGGAACGCTAGCGTCCCACCCTCTCTCCCCACCACAAGCAGACCCGGAGCGCTCGGGCCAACAATGGTCCCAGCCCCTGCACCAGTAGCTCAACCGCCTCCGGTCAGCAGGGTGGAGGTGACTGGCGCCAGATTAGCAGTTCTCGCTAATGACGGGCTGCCTAAGAAGAAATCACGCAGCGGACACCGGCGCGAAAGAAGAAGAAGACGCTGGCGTTAGCGCCCGCAACGCAACCGAATCCTAGTGACGCTGAGAGCCGGGAAACGCCCACCCCGCTCACCCTAGCGAGGCAGGAGCGCCCCGTCCCAATGGACAGAGCACCACCAGTGCCCCCACAGCAAGTGAGGCCAACCAGCCTCCCGCACCGCGATAGGTGCTATTGGCACCACAATATCCGAGGCAGAGGCTGGCAAACGATGCCGCCCGGCCCCCTATCCTTGGCCAGGGAGACGTGCAAATAGTTGCTGCACCCTTGGCCTTAATGGAGAACCGCACTACCCAGGTACCGCCGAGCACGAGGCGGCGGCAGCAGGGGATGGTGAGTAAAACCGCCCGAGAGGCGGCGCCCGCAGTCGCGCATTCAACAGCGCACGTGACTAGCCCTGGGCTCGCGTATTCGATCACGCAAGCTGAGCAAGTGGCCGCGCCCCAGGGGGAACTATCCGCCCTACGGGGGCAATCACGGGGGCAATCTAGGGAACCGTCGGTGTCTCAGTTGTTAGGAGTGTTCATCAGCACTCTCACTGGGATACTGACGGCGTATAATGCCGGGCAAGATATTGTCCCCGCCCTCTTAGCAGATTTGGCTGATTTAAAACGCTACAGTGGTCCCGTGTAAGCTGAGGATCCTGTATTGGAACCCAGGCGGGATCAGGGGTCACGTACGGGATCTTCGGGAACTCGTCCAGTCGCAGGATATACACATTATCCTACTGGGCGAGACGAAACTACGCCCCGAACAGCAGCTTCGGGTGAACAACTACACACAGCCCTCAAGGGGGTGTGTCAAGCTGCAGCAAAGCCCCGGTGCTGCATCCGCGTCGCGCGAATGGTGCGCGCGAAGACCAGTGATGGATCAAATTTCGACCATGAGACGATCAGTAGTAGATACATCCCTATTTCCCTATAAATATTATAAATGTGGTAAAGTGTTTGTTTGTCTGTCTGTCTGGGAGTAGTAATTTACAGACATCCCTTTTCTTTTGCTTCAAAGGAGTAGGCAGACGTGTTTTTATATTCCTGTAATCGGGAGCGAATCTATTGACACTCATTTACAAACACTGGATATGCCATTATAAAGTTCTGATTGGAAGAAAAATCTTTAATGTCTAACCCATACAACGAATCGGTAGAATCCAGTATCTAACTAAAGCCTCAACACCATACTGCTGAATACTAACCCCCGTAATCATAAACGCTCGCATAATCTCGAATAGCTAAAGTATGGCTAATCACTCTTTTGTCTCTTTTTATCACAAGCAATCGACAATGCAACGGACAAAGACAAAACATATCAAAAGTACGTTTATGAACTAGAAGGAAAGGCATTTAATTCGCTACGATTTGTTCAACAAAACAAGTTTAAAATCCAAATTAAAAAAAACTAAATGTGAAGTCATTATTTATTAATAAAATATAAAGAGCAGATCTGCAATCTTGAATTATCACCACATTAAGCTAAACGGAGCTAAGTCAGTCTTAAATCTAGAAACTTAATTAGGCCAATTAAAAATCTGCGCGCTTGGCAATAAAGCTACACCAAAACAGGTACACACCCACTGTCCTAAGTTACTTACCATTATAGGACAATCGCCACTATATTAGACCTTAGAATTCAATAAATACTATTAGGCTGATTACACACTACGCAACTCAGGAGTCGCGCAGAAGTATATATAGTCCATTAGAGTATACATTTAATTGATTATAGTTTATGTTGCCCTGATTAGATAATGTATAAGTCAATTGGAGACACTTTAATTGACAGTTATTAGACAAGTTTTTTAGTGACTTGATAGGGATAAGTTTGCAGACAATTTTATTAGGAAAGCAGGATAATTCATTTCACTTACGTTTCCGCAAACGCCACATTGAAATAAAATATCGTTTACTGACATTGCACAGCTCCAATGCCGGGGCTTAAGGAAGTAGACATCAAGGCATTACCTAATCTATCTGCCGCTAAATGGAAGTATTCAACCCTGTCGTGTACCTATTACATTGTCCCGTATTATACTATACAACAAAAAACTCAGGGGTGGCAACACATCTGCATTTTGACTATGGTGTAGATTTTTATAAACGTCAGTATTAATTTACTTACCATCAATGTGAAACTGCATGGCATGCATGACACAGGAGATATGTTTGCAGACAATTTTAATAATGAAGCAGAAATATTAACTCATTCAGTAAAGCAAAATATCTCGCACCATGCTGCTTAAATTATATAGAATTCTTATGTTCAATTGCAGGGCAACGGAAGCGAGCTAAATAAACGTGGCGTCACGTCGTGAAATTATTGCAGAAGCGCTAGTAGGTCAGAAAGTCATGAAGTTAAATTAATCGAATGACCTGCAGAGTAGGTACTGTGGACGCCCTCTATCTTATGTAGGAAACGTTAAGTCAAAATCATTCAATAAATTAAGAGCTTTAGAAGCTTTTTAAACAATTCTCCACCCACATGTTATATCTGGGCCAGTTCTACTTTTTATCGATTAAGAACGAATTAAAATTCCCAGATTTGATTATATGTTAATATTTTGGTAAGAACAAGCCGTTATATACAAACAGGATTATGGGAAATAGCTTCAACTTAAGGCTAAGATCACTTGGAATACTTCACTGATCTGTGTTATACCTCTATCTTAAATACCTAAATACCTCTTGTTTTCAACTTTACCTCGGTGGTGGTAGAAATAGAAAAAGGTCTCAAGTTTTGTCCCTGGATTGGAAAATGGAATATAATTTTTGAAAATGTGTCTGAAGAAATCAATAATCTCGCCATCTTGTATACATATCTAAAAATATAAATAACCCTTTTTTGAATGTCACTGATTTGTGACACTTCGTCTATTTAATGAAATAAAACTATTTCACCAATTTTTATGTAATAATGGTGGCAAACAAACATGCAGTTCAGGTAAATGAATATTACAATAACCGAAGGTCAAATTATCACTTTTTTTATTGGATGGAAGTGGCAAACAAGCATGCAGTTCACATTGATGTTAAGTGATCTCTGCGACGGAGTTCTTCTCAGTATTGACTGCCCTTGGAATTCTGCCAAGTGAATAACCTTTATTATGACGACCAAATTCATTCTTTCGCAGTTTCATTTGATATGGGGAAATGGAGGAATTTGTAAATAATTGATGCTTTCCATATTATACAAAAATGTTCAGTGTCTATTTAATTTATTATGTGTTTTTGATTATTATTAGTGGTTATTCACTCTAGGTTAGTTTAAAAAAAATGACGATGTAAAAGTGCTCTGCAGGAGCCTAATTATATGAAATAAATTAATAAACTGAATAAACTGCAGCCTAAAGACACCCACACCAAGACCAAGGTCAAACTGCAGATGCGTTACCACTCCTGAGGCCTAAGGTGTTATGCCTCTGTGTCGGAAATTACAGAGCCGTACATTACCACCTGACCGGAACACGATAGTGCTGAACTCTACTATTTATCGCCAATAAGTTACCTACTTACCTACATGATTGTAATACGCATGCCTAGTCTAAATTAATTTGATTTTGTAGGTAGGTAATTAATGTTATAAATAATATGTTGATGACACTGACGCGCGGTAAAACTCGAACGAGCTTATGTTGCGTCTTACTGTTATTGTATTCACCTAATTATTGTATGTTTTTAAATAAATAAAAAAAAAAGTATATTAGATAATGCGGTAGTACCTACGCCCGCGAGCTCCGTCACTGGAGCTCTACCACCAGTAAAAGTCATCTCTAAGGCTCCTTTTACCTATGTGATATTATCTGATAGTACGGGACCATACAATGGATTTACTTTTAGATGCAACTCATCGTGTTGCTAGCTGAAAGTATCCGTGATTAATTGCATGTAGTTGCCGCGTGTGAACCCAACCTTAGCAATGACCCGAGCGGGCAGACAGAATGGCGCACGCACGAAACCAAATATGTATTTATTATAACTTGTCTTCAAACAATTCTAATGGATTCACGACCCGTACATTTCTAAGTATTTGAACTGCCTATTCAGCAATATCATATTTTAAGGGGTTACACGTCTGATATTCAAATGAAATTATATTAATGTTGGAGGAGAACAATAAAATAGTTTATTGAGCTACAAAACACTAATGTGGCTTATTTGATTGAGATATCCACATAATGCCAAAGCTCAAACAGGTGCAATTCTGGGTGGGGAGAAGAAAGATACAATGTGTATTCTTATCCTGTTACTATGAACGTAAATTTAACTCAACTTGAGTCAAAGTTCAATTTGACAGGCTATAAATACTAAAAACACATGTGAAATGTCTTAATAAATTAGTCGTGGTGGTCGGGCCACCAATGAATGACTAAAGCAACAAAACGATTGTTACAGATTCAACTCGTGTGATTTAAATTATTTTGAATGTCAACCCAACGCGACGTTTCGCTCGCTTTTCAGCTTGCGTGGTTTCGACGAAAACGATGGAGGTAGGTGCCAATTTTCAAACTGCTGTCAAACAAATGTCACCTTAATCAGCCACTAAGGTGACATTCATTTGAAATTATATACATCTACCTACATCGACTTCGTAAACGCCTTGCGTTCAGGACGTTGAACGACGTTGAACGCTACGTTCAGGATTAACGCAAAATTGACTTGAGTTCTCGCTGATTGGTGCAACTGGGATTAAATTCTACAAAGTATAGGATACCATGACGTGATAATCGTTCAGGTACTTCCGCTATGATCGCCTACAGTAGTTTAATATACGTATGATTAATCCGTAAAAATAGTAATTTCCCGCAAGGTCGTATTCGATTTCTCTGCTCGATTCACGTCAGACAGTAGCACCAAAAGAATCTTACGTATATTTCTTATCCTCTCCAGACAAAGTCCGAGCTTTGGATTTAAATGCATCACAGGGAAGCATTTTCTTAAATATTTAGATTCTGAGGTATTACTGAATAGAATAAAATTCATAAGACTCCATAGGCTTATCATAATAATAGTAGGTATACGTAATGTACTACTAACTAACTAATCAGCCTATAGCCGTCCACTGCTGGACGTAAGCCTCTCCTTGAGCACGCCAACTATCCCGATCCTGGGCAGCTCGCATCCAACCGACTCCAGCCACTTACATTAAGTCGTCACTCCAACGCGCAACAGGTCGTCCTACACTACGTTTACCTAGACGTGGTCTCCATTCGAGCACAAGTCTGCTCCAGCGGCTATCAGCCCTTCTACAGACGTAACCGAATGTACGATCAGGTACGAATACGTAATGTACGATCAGGTAAAGGAATAATAAATTATTTAGTGGCCCTACTAAGTTGGTAAGTCATATAATCATAAATATATATCGTGAGACCTTCGAACGTCAAATCACGATCGACCCACTCTAAAATATTGACGAGTCCATTCGATCATGTAACTATCGCAAATAATTACAAGACATTGCAATTAGGAATTATTCAAATCGGTTTGAAAGCGTAATTAAAGTACGTTATTTATAGCATTAAAAAAAAGCTTACTTAGCGTATTTTTTTATGTCATGAAGTGACAAACAAGCATACAGTTCACAATGATGATGAATTCTATAGCATATCTACATAAAAACCGGAGATCTCTATCTACCTGCTTTGCCACTCCTGAGGTCTAAGCTCTTATGCCTCTGTAGCGGCTCTCTGTATCTCCAATTACGGGGCAATGCATTACCCCACCAGACCGTGATGCGATAGTGCTGATCACTACTATTTAGAGGCAAGTAGATTGGTTAATACGGATGTATCTACGCCCGAGAGCTCCGCTACTGGAGATCTACTACCAGTAAAATGATGGTTAAAGGGTCGTCCATTAATCTCGTGAAGTTTTTTTAGCAAATTTTCAATCTCATGAACCTTATTTAAAACTTACTGTACACATCGCGCTGTACACGACAATTTTGAGACAATATATGAAAAGACCATAATAATACAAAGGGGGTTTGGTTTTTAATCAATATTCGGCTTCAATATACCATAAGCATAGAGCAACTCGGCCCTCCGGTCGCGGCGGACCGGACGGGAGTAGCCATAGCGTGTATTACAGATACAAAACAGTCTGTCAATTTTTGCGAGGGAAATACGTGTGAGACACACCCACACTACAAAAATCGTCTATTATTACGAAACTTACACCTTGACTTTAAGTAAATACATAAACAATTTCACATTTAAATATCTGGGCGACAGACACAGGACCATTTGGACTTGTACTAAGACAGAGGGTAAAGCCTGCATATGGCTATTCCTCTCCGGTCCGCCGCGGCCGGCGGCCCGTGTTGCTTTATAACCATAAGTGTACCACATATGTTCTAGTTCAACACGATATTACAAATACATAAACACATTGGACAAATATAAACCTGTTTTTAATACAATTCAAAATTAAAACAACCATAACTACGAACAATAAACAACGAAAGTCAATTAGCTTTATTTAACAACCTTCGATATTAAAATTCAATAAATGTCGAAGTTATTCAAAAGTTGTGTTATATCAATACATAAATCCATATTTTAGTGCTGCACTAGTTTTAGTTCCCGCCCACATAACATTTCAACCATTATTGCAATATTAATGAAGTTAAATGGCTTGACAATCATAGCCCTATACCCGTTAGACAGAGACGTAATTACTGACATGGCGTTTGTTGACGCATACTTAATATAATCTATAACTCTGGTATTTTTATATAAAAACACTCATACAGTTCAGACAAACACACAAACACTCGTACACGAAAACCAAATATTTAACGTACCGTAGGCCTCGAGTGGTAACGCATCTGCATTTTGACCTCGGTCTTTGTGTGGGTATCTATAGACTGCAATGATCAATTAACATCAATGTGAACTGCATGCTTGTTTGCCACTTCCTTGACATAAAAAAGAGGACTTTCTGTTCTCGTATGTATGACTTATTTTAATAATTTTATGATGTAACAAGCCGTTTCTGAAATTAGCGTGCACAAATACATAGACAAACAGACATATTATCGGGATAAAAATTACCCAGTGTTGTGCGCCAAACGTTGACGTATACGTACCAAGTTTCATCGTAATCGGACCGGTAGTTTATATGTGATGCCTGAACAAACCGACAGACAGACAGACAAAAAAAAATCTAATCACATATTTGTATTCGGTATCGATCTAGTAACATCCCCTGGTATTTATTTTTTCAATATTTTTAATGTACAGAATTTACACTTCTACAGTTTTACTATAAGTATAGATAGATAGATAATAAGTTTATTAAGTGAGAATTCTTTATCTATTATAAAGAATTCTCACTTATTAAACTTATCAAAATCCACGATACACTCATAAAGCAACGCCAGCGTTTCAACTAAGCTATACTATAAAACAAAAACAAAACACCTCATCGCTTGAAGCTGTAGATCACAGATTACAGCTCTCACTATCAATGGGTTACATTGTTATGTCAGAGGTTGGCAGCAGTTTCTGGACATTCCACGGTGGCAGCCACGCATTGTCTATTCAGGACCTGTTTCGTCTGTGGCGTGGAATGGATCCGATGATAGGTTAAATGTATTTTTATGTGTTTTATTTTGCTATGGCAGTGGTCCAGAATGTAAACAAATAATGCATTTTTTATATCACGATCCATCTTTGACGTATTCGGAATATTTTAATCAACTTCTAATTTATGTAGAAAACTTTTTAAAAAGTGTTTTACCCGAATTGTTAAGTGTAGTTACTATTAAAAGATTCATGTAGACAGGTATATCCATTGGAATTTCTGATACCTATTATAATAAATGTTGAGGGTCGCATATTTTCAAATTATTTTTAACCATATGTAGGATTTTTTTTGTAAAACTTGGGCCTTCGAGCCGAATTACAATATAAACATCCTAGTCTGCAATAACAAGGCCCTTCATCGCTTGAAGCTGTAGATCACAGATTACAGCTCTCACTATCAATGGGCCACATTGTTATGTCAGAGGTTAGCAGCAGTTTCTGGACATTCCACGGTGGCAGCCACGCATTGTCTATTCAGGACCTGTTTCGTCTGTGGCGTGGAATGGATTCGATGATAGTTTAAATGTATTTTTTTGTCTTTTAAACTTTGCTATGGCAATATAAAAAATGTTACAGGTCGCATATTTTCGTATTAACAATATATAGCTAGAATTTTGTCAATCGCGAGTGTAATTTAAGTCAATATCTTTTCAGACAAACAAATATTTACCTATCATTAAATTTTGAATCAATACTGTAAAATAAAAAATCGTTCAAGGATCGCAGGAATCAAACAAACAGTAAGTATAACCAATATTGAAACTTCGATAAACTTCTTGTTTCTACACATGGTCCTTCGAGCCGGATGTCAATGTAGCCATCCCGGTCTATTATAAATAATAATTGACATCATGCACACTCTTAAGTTGGCGTACACGTAAATTCTCAAGCGTGACATTTACTGCTGGTTACATATTTTTGACAGAATTTACGATATGTGGACATTTTATATGCGCACCACGTCGGGTTTTTGAACGGTCTGCGCATGCGCACAATCCTTTACTCATATTAGTATGCGGCCGTAAGAGTTCTGTGCACTTTCGGTAACACTATACGCGTTCATGAATGTACAAAGAACCACGATAGAAGTACATTAATATAACAATGTGTTTATTTTATACTTTGAGGAATACAATACATTAAAACACGAGACGTTCTCGGTGTTATTGCTGCGTAGAACATTTTATTACAATTTTTATGCATTGAAAGTGGCAAGCATCATCGCATTGATGGTAAGTGAATACTGCTATTTATAGACATTAACATAAAAACTACATTGAAATATTAAGTTAAAACATACAACTAGAAGTAGAAAAATAACTCTCATCTACCGATTAAAGTGTTTTAAACGTATCAGACAACGCGCTGGGTGATTGCATACAAATTTTGATCAATTTTGATATTTTATATGTCAAAATCAGCGAGTCACTTTTTATGACTAATCACACTTTTCCCCAATTCTTTACTTATAGACATTACAGACATACATATTACAACAGTTTTCACACCCATTTCCATTAAAATTTTATCATTTTTTTTATCCTTTTTTACATTTTACTGGCGGTAGAGTTCCAGTGTAGAGATTCAAGGACGTAGGCACCACCGCATTACCTCATCCTTCTGCAACCAAATGGTAGTAGACCACTATCGTATTCCGGTAAGATGGCAATGTCACAGAGACATACCAACTGAGGTCTCAGGGGGAGCACCGAATCAGCATTATAACCACTGATATAGGGTAGATATCGATACATAAAAAGTGCACTTTCTTCCATTTCACTGATCATTAAAAAGAAAGTCCGATCCATCATCTTATAGACGTATAAAAAACATAATGGCAAAACGAGAAACATTATAGACCTCTGACCGTTGCGATTTACAATTGAAACGGAGGTTAGATGACAGATAAACGTACCGCGGGTGGTATAGATTATCTGTTGTACAATTAATTTCGAGCAACGGTAACGCCACCTAGCGCTTAGCGTTGTCATTAATGATCATTATGATGGTGTCAAATGCCACAGAATAAAAATAAAAAACTGATGATCATTAATCATTACAATAGTGTCGAATTACACAGAATAAAAATAAAAAAACAATCCAGACGTATTTAGGCGAATTATTTCAGAACGGCTGCATCTATTTGGGTTATTCTTTTATGTTCGTAATTCTAAGCACAAACTTTGTGTAAATAACAGTTTTGTGAACATTTACCAGAGAGTTGGGAAATTTTATGAGCTTTGGATTAAAATCTGAAAAAAATAAATGTTTAAAAAAATGTCTGGTGATAGAGTTCCAATGTTAGAGCTGTAGTGACGGAGCTCGCGGGCATAGGCACAACCCCATTACCTAATATACTTGCTAAATGGTAGTGTTCAGCACTATCGTGTTCCGGTCAGGTGGTAATGTACGGCCCTGTAATTTTGCGGCACAGAGGCATAACACTTTAGGCCTCAGGAGTGATAATGCATCTGCATTTTGACCTTGGTCTTTGTGTGGGTGTCTATAGGCTGCAGTTATCACTTAACATCAATGTGAACTGCATGCTTATTTGCCACTAACATTACATTAAAAAAAAACGACGTAAACATCACGTAATTTATCTAATACCAAAGATAGTATTCAACTCTATAGTGCTCCGGTATGAAGGTAATGGCCCTTTAATAACTATCACAGGCAAAACTGTTTAGGCCTCAAGGATTGCAGTTCATCTGTATTTTGACCGAAAATTATTTTGTAGACATCAATTGTTAATCAATCAATTTTGTGTTTATTATTTGTCAGAATCATAACAACGGAAATCTAAGCATAATTTTCATTTAGACTTTTGGCTTAATAATATCGAGTTAAAAGTGTTTTCTTCGTTGCATTTATTACCAGCGTTTACTTCCCTTCAATTTATCAATGTTGAAACAGTAATATTCGATACAAGTTTTTATTTTAAACCAAGAAAACATCACCCTACCACGAACCATCGTAATCTACGGGACCACTATCCAACCATAAAAACAATATTATGTCGACGGGCCCTACACAAACCTTAATTATAAAACAGTGAACGTATATAAAAGAAAAGTCAACCTTACCGATAACATTTTAAAGTGAGAAATTGAATGCGTCTCATCAAAACCGTATTAAGCTTTCTAAAAAATGATAGGGCCGAGATGGAATGTGGGACATGCGTTAGATGGTTCTAAATTTGAAATTTGTAGTACAGGCGGTGACTACAGTTCACACTCTCCAGTGTAATGACCTTGACATTATGGTAACCTTTTTCTGTTTATAGTAGTATATTACGGTGATCCATCATTCAAACTCAGATAATACGTATGTTGTATAGATCACGCATCTGTAACAGAACGCGGCGACAATTGATGTGATTGCCTCTGTAGAAAGCTAAATGGGTTGCTAGCTAAATGGTGAAGATGTATGGGAAAAATACTTTCTAAAGTTATAAGTGCTGGGTCACTCCAGCAATAACCCCTACCGCTAAACTGAAGTCATAGTTTCAATCCCTATGTTGGGGGAGGGTAGGGGGGAGAGGGGTAAGACCTATTAGGATTTTCAAATTCCTGTCAAAAGCATGGATTTAGCGAAAGATTTATAATCTATACTAATAATATTATTAAGCTGAAGAGTTTGTTTGTTTGTTTATTTGAACGCGCTAATCTCAGGAACTACGGGTCCGATTTGTTTTTTCAGTGTTAGATAGCCCATTTATCGAGGAAGGCTATATATCATCACGCTACCTTTCCTACTAATAGGAACGGAGCAGCGGGGGCGAAGCCGGGGTGGACCGCTAGTAAAAACGCAACTTCACGCCTGTAGTCCCTGAAGGGGTAGACAGAGGTAAATGCATGCATTCAAAAATAAAAATCATCAATAGACGCGAGATATGTTAATAAAAATATTTTGAGTAGGAAAACGTTTAATGCTTCACATTATCTGCCTACCCAACGAAGGCTTGAAGATAAATTCAAAGTGCAATTCGAAATCCGAAATGAAACAGCAAGCCAACATAAATCGCGAATTATTTTCGCCACATAATTTTCAATCGGCATGTTTCTTCAAATGATTAATTGCGGTTTAATCTGCATTTTTATGGACATCGACAGTAAAAAGGTTGTTAACCTACTTTGCACCTCATTTACGCTCATAAATCCATATTTTACATATTTTATTATTGAGTTTCGTCAAAAGTTTCGCATTTAATTTTACTCATTAGAATAATGTTCATAGAAATAAGATACTGCTGTAATGACTACACTTCTCCAGTTTCTATACTGTTATGATTGCCCGTTATATAATTAATTCAAGTCAGTTCAACTACCTCAGTAGCGTGGCGGTAGCAGCCCACTACCGCTTGATCGAGGTTAGGGAATTAGTGCTACTAGGGATCGCCGAATGGGCGAAATTCGACCATAATATATGTATTATGGTCGAATTTATGTATAAAATATAACTAAGTTTTAATTCTATAACAAACCTTTATATATGACATTTTTAACGAAATATTAATGTAAAAGATTTTAATAACCTACGAACGTCACGTTGCCGTAGACCCCCGTTTCCCCTCTGTCACATTTTGTCACGCTCAGTGAGACATGTGAGCTCAGAATTATTCTCGCCTATAAAGTGCTCCCAAGTATAATTCTCCACTCTGCCCGTAAATATAACTTCCACGATGTCTAGAACATAACGATATTTTATTGAAAAAGTAAAAAAATGTTTCTGTCAGAAAATTAAAAAAAAAAAAACGACTATCGGCCATATTTTGTTAGGCATATATAGATATATATTCTCTAGATCATAAAAATGCGTAAAAAAATAGGTTTGCAGCATATCTCGATGACCGAAATAATTCTGCAGTGGGATCCTAACCTAACACCTCTGTGAACTGCATATTCGTTTGCTAACTCAAGTAAAAAATGAAACATGGTTTTAGTTCCAGAGCTCGACGCGTCAGTATGTCCTTATTCGTACATTGGGTATCATTTTAGTCTTTAATTTATGTTTTTGCTACAATATGGAGTAGTAGACTAAGCATAAATTAACATCCCCCGCCGAGCCAGTCTGCTTGTCTGTGCATGAATTTCTCAGTATCTACAGAAAGGAATTTATTCCGGTTTTCGCTAATGGACAGTGTTTCATAGAAATATTTAAGTGAACAATATTTTTGGATGAGTAAATTAACTGATGTTGTATGATAAGACGGAAAAGTAGGAGGCGGAACTGTAAATAATTCGATAAAGATGCATGTATATATTTCGGTGTTTTTATGGTATTGTATAATTTAACGGTATTTAAACAACTCTACTGCATCTATACAAATAAATAAAATTGGAGTGCTTGTTTGTAATATAAAAATAACCGCTTTTTACTAAATACATATATGTATGTATGTATACAAGGACTATATACCAAAACAACGTTTTTACAATTTTTGTCTGTCTGTCTGTCTGTCTGTTTGGCGGGGCTAATCTTGAGAACGGCTGGACCGATTTTTACGGGACTTTCACTGGCAGATAGCTGATGTAATAAGGAGTAACTTAGGCTACTAAAGATTAGTTCTGAACAAAATTTTGCACTTTTAGCCTGAGTTACACCACGACTTTTGTTAAAGTTATTGTAACATTTCAAATTCAAATTCAAATGTTTATTGCAAGTCACATAAAATAATTACAAAGTTGCCTTAAATAACATTTCATGTGACACCCCGTAGGGGCATCGCAAAACAGGATTTGTAGACAAAACTTTCAAAATTTAATATTAATAATAACAGATGCACTCTCAAAATTTTAAATTAACAGTAATAACATAGGTGGTATATTCACAATATATTATAATTTAATACAATAATGTCAAAATAATATTTATGTCAAATAATACAATGTCAAAAATGCCTACAATTAGTCAATAATAATTAGTCCTTATCTTTTAAAAAATCATTTATATTATAATAGCATTTTTTAATTAGGTATGATTTTAATTCTTTTGTAAATAACATATTTTACTCAATATTTTTAAGTTTGTTTGGTATATTATTATAGATTATCCTTCACATCCTGCTCTAACTTTAACACATTTCTTTAAGTTAGAAAAGGATGTGAAATGTTACAATAACTTAAACTTTAACAAAAGTCGTGTGTAACCCAGACTTATACTTTACTAACTGACATTTGAGAATGTCAAATTTTATATAGGTATGTAGGTATACTTTTCAACACATGGAATATAAGTAGTTACCACAAATTCTGAGACTGCATGAATACATCTTTACTTACCTCTTCAGACAAAACTGGCGTGATGTTACGTAATATTTGTAGAAGATAGCTAATCACATAACAAGTTTGTAATTAGCAGATATATTTTTGATTGCGAATACAAACATATTAAACATATAAATAGATAATTTAACAGCAACAAAAACACATTTATATTAATTTTGTTATATACGTCTAAAGGACCTTTAATTATGTAATAAAAGTCAGTATGTAATATCTTTGAATCACCTGCTGTGCTTCACATAGGATTAATCATTACTGCTCACATTATCGGTTTTTTTATCTTCAATCGTAATGGTTAATGTTTTTAGTGTTCCGTACCTTAAAAGAAAGGAAACGGAACCCATATAATTGTAGGAGAAATTAGATGTCCGTTTACATATTTTTTTTTAAGTATGTCTATGGCAAACGAGCATGCAGTTCACATTGATGTTAAGTGATGACAGTCAAATTACAGATGCGCTGCGGCCCTTAACACCTCACCCACACCCCTAACACCATATATTACCATCTAACCGGTACACGATAGTGCTGAACACTTTGCTTGAACACACCATTTGGCAGCAGCTAGATTAGGTAATGCGGTGGTGCCTACGTCCTCGAGCTCCGAAACTCTAGTAATGCGGTGGTGCCTACGTCCTCGAGCTCCGAAACTCTACCACCAAGAAAGAATCTGACAATAACTTTTACTCGAGAACAAGTGGAGTAGAGTTGAAGATAATAATCCTAAGATCTGCAATCCTCTAGATATGTCAAATTATCAAAGTTCTAAGTCAATACAATAAAAACTACAGCGGTTTGTATATTTGCATGCTTTTCTCGCCCTTCTTACCGTAGGCAGAGGTATATGCATGGTGCGCCGGTTACGTTTTGACCCATGTAAATGTGAACTGTAAAAGAAGAATGATACAGTTCCATACATTTCTGGGCCCAGTGTTAACACTGTACAAATTATGTCATTTTCAAATGATTATAAAATAAATAAATGTACTGTGTAATGGATTAACAAGTTACGATTTTGCGGGCCCGAAAATGCCAGTATCCTTTTTGCAGTTCGCAAAATAACCGTAGAGGAAAGTAAGCAAATATGGAATAGTATACTAACATGGAATACTGTGATTTCTCCGAAAATATAAATATGAAACGCAATTCACGACTATCTTCTAATTTGTGATTTTGTTTTAGTGTTTAATTTTATTTTGTTAATTGAGATGTTTGATAGAAGACTGTTAATTACTACTTATAAATATATGACTGGAGTTTTGGCGGGAACCTTGAAAGAGGCGTGTGGTGCTCTTATTTTATTTCATTTTCTTGGTGTATTTTTAAGTTATATTGAATAAATTTGGTGGCCTTTTGTTTGATATAGGTTTATTACAGTGCCCGTGTATAGTGAAATAGAATAACAGTGCGAAAACACGACCTTTCAGGTTGCCTCCAAAACTTCATTGTAAATGTTCTGGTAAAGTAGCCATCGCTTTACTCGAATAACTTGACTGTAACTCACTTGACTGACAAATTATACTTGATAACTTATATACTTGATACTTACCTATTATACTAACTTTTACGCTGCTTAAATAAATACGAAATATCGTTTTACTTGACACTGGCAATATGCGTATTAGCGATGCCATAATGATAAAAAAAATATATATATATGACTGATTTGTTATAACATTAAAATGTTTTAATTTCTATAAAGTTATTGTTTTATATTCCTAAAACAAAATGTATGTAGGTATGTATCTTCACGCCAGGTCCCTAACGGAGTAGGCAGAGAGTGTAGAGCGCCAGATATCAAACAAAATGGTATTCCATAATTGGTGACTTTCCACTTTGGACACAAAAATGTTTATCAACTACAAAGTTTGTTTATTAGTTAATTTTGTTTATTAGATTTATTAGTTTACATTTTCTTTAGATGTTGTTCAGTGCTTTAATTTTGTACTGAACTCTAGGCACACGAGTCCAACGACTCACACTTGGCCGGTTGTTTTTATTGAACGGCCTTCCCTAGCTAACGGAATGTCTCTATATCAGAATGGATCTTGACATTTATTAATAAATTTGCAAAATCAGTATCATAAAAATTTAATTATATGTACATAATTTTTCGAACATCTCCGTCGCGCTATTTTTATAATAGCTCGGTGGGTCATTATCTTCTGGTACGGGGTTAATACCTGGTACGGAAACCAAGTAAGTAACCCTACTTACTTGGTTACCGTACTTACTTTTGTTTTATTTCTTCAATTGCGATTTTCTGTGGCACTTGTCTGTTTTTCGAGCGAAGCGTTTTTGTTTGTCATTAAAGTTCACTTGCGTCGTAAATACTTATAAACATCTACACAAAAACCAGAGGTCTCGATGCAGATGCATTCACACGTCGAAGGATTGAGATTTTAATAATTTATTTTTTACTGGTGGTAGAGTTCTAGGCACCACCGCATTACCTCTATCTACCGCCAAATGGTAGTGTTCAGCACTATCGTGTTCCGGTTAGATGGTAATGTATGGCCCAGTAATAACTATCATAGAGACAAACAACTTAGGTCTCAAGGGTGGCAACGCATCTGCATTTTGACCTCTGGTTTTTATGGAGATGTCTATAGGCTGCATTCATCATTTAACATCAATGTGAGCTGCATGCTTGTTTGCTACCTTCCAAAAATAACGGCAACCCTTGATGCGTCCCACTGCTGAGTACGAGTCCCTCCCCTTTTTGGAGGGATGCCAGGAGCTTACTCCACCACGCTGCTCCAATGCGGGTTGGTGGAGTTATAGGCTTGAGATATATTGCATAAATGATAAAAAATAAAGTACATTACAGTAATTAGACGAAATCGAGAGGGTGATGTTATTTACCTGTGGCCTAAATGCAAGAAACCATGTATAAAACTCTATGCAGGGACAGAACTATGCCTACGCTGGAAAGGAAATATAGGCATATATTTATGTTCCACGTGCCGTCAAAATACTAGTTGTAATAAAACCGCTAAATATTTATCACCGTTCTTTCACACGACCCGGTTGACGGATAGGCGATGCCGGGTATCCGGTAACGAAAAATAAAAAATGACAGTTTTATATTTTTCTATAAACAAACACACAATCTGGGTCGTATGAAAAATTTATAGTTAGCCATGAACATAAATATTTATAAAGACAGTGCAAACACGGCCTCGGATAGGCCAATTTGTTTTTTTCGATATTAATTTCACATGTCAATATATTCAAAGTTTAACCAACACGAAATTATTTGATACGTATCAATTAAAATCTTCACTAATTCTCATTTCACATGAAACCGCACCGGTATACGAAAACCCGATCTTGATGTATTTTTACGACTTTCTTTAATAACTCCGGCTTAAAGTAAATGGTGATAAAATGAATCCGCTATATTGCAGTCCGAATCAGGGTATGTTCACATACCAATAAACACTGATACGTACACCGAATTACAACATATAGCAGGCGATGCATTCGTGCGAGCTCGCAGATATTTGCGTTGCGATGCGAATTCGCAGTTATGTGTTGGACCCCTTAACAGCAATAGTCTGCGCTATCAATATCGGGTCACAGAATACAAAAACAAATAGTTCAGAAGGTTCATTTCATTAAAATGTTTAAAGATAAGTTAATTGTTGCGACAAATATTGCAATAACGCCATTTATTTAAATTAATTGATATAAAACCATTTTTACGAATTTATCTCGCGTATATTACTTAACCTAAAAATATTTCAAAATCAACCGCGACGATTCGGTCGCTTTCAGCTTCCGTGGTCGATCTTGGGCTCACTAAGGTGAAATTTGCCTGACACGAATATAGGTTATGACGGTTCCTTTTCTCCAGTCGACTAAGGAACCCCAAAAAACATAATAATATAATAAAAATTGGTGACAGTCGGTTGCTTTGATCCAAAAATCTGGTTTAAACCGATAAAAATGTCTCACAATTGATTGTCCTTATCTCAAATCGGATGTGAATATCAAAATCTTATACCGAGTACAGTTTAAAGAACTGGACCATTTATTTTTAGCTAATCGTCCCAGTAGCATTATACCTGCTTCTGATTGTTTTGTAAACAAATTTGTACTTTATTCAGATAGCAATAAAAATCAATTTTGTTTATAGGCGCAGCAACGATACGTGTTGCTTAAAATTTTACAAGTTGCTGTATAATGATGACCGAGGGGTTATTTTATAAGAAGACTGGTGGTAGAGCATAGAGTTACACCGGAGGGGAGTAGCCATATGCAGGCTTTCCCCTCTGTCAAAGTACAAGCCCAAATGGGCCTATACCTGTCGCCTAGATGTTTCAATGTGTGTGTGAAATTGTTTCTGTATTTTGTTAAAGTCAAGGTGTGAGTTTCGTAGTAATAGACGATTTTTGTAGTGTGCGTGTGTGTCGCACGCAATCCCCTCCCCCCCCCAAAATGACAGACTGTTTTGTATCGGTAATAAACGCTATGGCTACTCCCCTCCTGTCCCGGCCGGTGGCACGTGTTGCTCTATGTGGTAGAGTTACAGTGTAGGAGCCTGAAAGCGTAGGCACCGTATTATCCAATCGTATGCAGCACTTTTTATGTGATGATGGTGATAAACAAGCATACAGTTGACATTGATGGTAAGTGAATACTACAGCCTCTTACATCTACACAAAAACCGAAGGTCAAAATGCAGATATGTTGAAACATGGGCCCGCAATAACTTATCAGAGACATAACAACTAAGGCCTCAGGGGTGGCAACGCATCTGCAATTTAATCAGAATCAGACATTTATTCATTTAGGGAGCACCACGTAGGTATAATATTTCATTGAAAAACAAACAAAATAAATTAAAGCGAACAACAATTGTATTATTAATTGTGTTATTTTTCGCAATAACACATGCGAGTGAACATTAGAAATTAAAGAAAAAATGAAAGAAAAAATTGACTTCGGGTAGGAATCGAACCTGCGACCTCAGGATAACCAGCCCAGCCGCTTTATCACTAAGCTACCTAAGTCCCACATCGATATGTCAAAATTTGCTTTCCCTTTTTGATTTTCAACCGATTTAGGGTCGGTGAACGACATCCATTGATAACTAATTAATATCTATACAACCGATATGATAGACTTTGAGTTTATACAATATCGTTAAGATGTCGCTGTTCCCTTAGTAATTGTAATTTTTTTTTAACGAAAACGAACAGCAATTGATATGTAGCGTCCACTACATTAAGGCGCCAACTAGTGGAATACAATGAAACCTTACAGTACTTGTCTAGTACGATAGATGGCGTGCAGTCAAATTACATCGCACATACGAAGATTACTCAAGAGTTGGCATATATACAACTTCCCAACGTCAATCGTTGGCCCGCGGCCCGCCAGGCGCTACCACCTCGCCTGGTCGGAGGATCCTCCCTTTTCGTCGGAGGAACACTTCCACCCGTACCTCCACAGATAAACATGTCAGTTTACAAATTAGAAAAAACTAGTAGAATATCACTAAGACAAAACTCTATTTTTTCTGAGAATGTCTATAGGCTGCAGACATCACTTAGCATCAATGTGAGCTGCATGCTTGTTTGGCTTCGTTACATAAAAAAAAAGTCAAAATAGTAACAAATTAAATTGATATTCTTGACTCCAAAGTCGAATTTAATTGTAACGTTTTGTACCAACATTACGTGAACTCTTCATCATTCCTATTACAACGTTCATATCAAATTCAAGATTTATAAACCACACAGTTCATTATCATCGAAACAGACTTAATTCATCATCAATTAGAACAGAAGTGGGCATGTACTGATAACCATAATGAACTTTATATCAATGCACATTAAAGCCCAAGATTGTGTCTCTCATTTAAAATCTGTGATATTTGTAACTGTCGAATGCGCTTGTTTAAATAGCTCTATAAAAGCTGTATACTACGATTGTGTAAATGTTTTGAAATATAGCTTGATAAGCAAGTGGTCGGGTAGGTACCGTTACGTCACATTCCGTGATTTGGTATTTTTATGTCTTAATGCAAGGTGACTTGCATCTGGTTTATGGTAAATGTATTCTGCAGTATATCGACATAAAACTTTGGTTTTCAATGCAAATGCGCTGCTAGGTCAAAATGCAGATGCGTTACCACTCCTGAGGCCTAAGGTGTTATGCCTCTGCCGGAAACTACAGGGCCGTACATAATCTTGCTTTATAAGATCTGGTGATAGAGTTCCAGCGATGGAGCTATGGAGGTCGGTGGGGTCGCACAGGGTGCCACCCGGCAAACAAGCACGCAGTTCCCATTGATGTTAAGTGATGACTGCAGCCTATAGACACCCACACAAAAACCAAGGTCAAAATGCAGATACGTTACCACTCCTGAGGCCTAAGGTGTTATGCCTCTGTGCCGGAAATTACAGGGCCTTACATTACCACCTGATCAGAATACGATAGTGCTGAGCACTACCATTTAGCGGCAAGTATATTAGGTAATGCGGTGGTGTCATCGCCGGCAAGCTCCGTCACTGGAGCTCTACCACCAGTTACCATCCATGTGAACTATCGGCTTGGTTTAAAAAGTCAGATATCGCTAAAACTATAGGTTTCAATGCACATGTGTTGTTTATTGATATTCTAGAGGCATATGATGTTTTGACTCTAGGCTAGTAGCACAGTAAGCAGGACTGTATCAGCTTGAGAGGAATGAATGTTGCTTGCTACTTTGTGTTTCTCCACTCCTAACTAAAACTTTACCATCACTTAATTTAAAACAAGCACGCATGGCCTGGCGGTTGGTGTAGATCATAAGCGATCTACTCAGTTAAGGACTACGGGCGCGGTCGGGTAGTGTGATGGGTGACCGCTAGTGGCAAATTAAATGCGCGTTTCCGTGCTTCGGAGGGCACGTTAAGCCGTCGGTCCCGGTTGCTATCGATAGATAGCAGTCGTTAAAACCTTGTCGGAGGCTTTTATGGGCGGTTTGAAAACATCCGACAGCGGGTTGGCCACCAACCCACCAACCTCCACCAACCCACCAACCTCCACCAACCCACCAACCTTCACCAATCCGCCTTGGAGCAGCGTGGTGTAGTAAGCTCCAGACCTTCCCCCAAAAAGGGGAGAGACTCGTGCCCAGCAGTAGGACGTATAATGGGTTGCCATTATTTTCTTATTATTATTTAAAACAAAAGAGAAACAACTAGCTTAATAGAAATAGTCTCAAAATATGGAGTTACTAGGATTTTAACTGCCTCGGTAGCCTAGTGGTAGCAGGCCACGACTACTACGCTAAGTTTCGAAGGGTTCGATTCCCGGGTGGGGGGTTATCAGAGATAATGGTAAAGGCCTTTATTTCTGGTTCTATTTTCTTAATTTCCCAGTACCTCGAAGTTTGGTAATGTGCCCGGAGATGTCAACAGGCTCGGCACCTGTTACATGGGCTAAAACGCAACCGGCGAATCTTGGGTGTTTGCATGTATGCTTGAATGCATGCATTTACCTCTGCCTACCCCTTCGGGGATTACAGGCGTGAAGTTATGTTTTAAGGACTGTATTATCTGCTAGTCAAGTCAATCCCACTAAGAAGATCGGCGTAATGATCGAACATACTTTTTATGACAGATTTCGCTCGCGGGCGTAGGCACCACCGCATTACCTAGTATACTTGCCGCTAAATGGTAGTGTTCAGCACTCTCGTGTTCCAGTCAGGTGGTAATGTACGACCCTGTTATTTCCGGCACAGAGGCATAACACCTTAGGCCTCAGGAGTGGTAACGCATCTGCATTTTGACCTTGGTCTTTATGTGGGTGTCTATAGGCTACAGTCGTCACTTAACATCAATGTGAACTGCATGCTTGTTTGCCACTCCTTTACATAAAAAAAAAACTTAATAAAACAAATTCACAGTAAGTTCTAAATACAAATAACAGCACAGATTCCAAAGACTATTTTTAAAGAACGAAATGAAACTCTTCGTACATCTGTTTTTTCTAACCCTCACAACGACGCACGCGGAACCGCGTTGAAAAAGTAGTCCGTGTCCGCACAGCCTCCCGTAGCGAGAAGTTAAACTGTTTTTCCCGTCACTCCAACCATTTAGAGCGAACCAAGGTAATGTTTATTTATCGTTCATACTGGGCATGTCTATTAAACAACAATCTTCAAAAACTTATAAATTATTTTTATACACATTTACTGAAATGCGCTTTTGAATGTATTCTAAATAACAGGCCGATAAAACAAAGTTTTTAACTTGTAACACCAAAAATAAACACCCAATTGCAAAGATTAATGATTTTAAAGCTAGCAACATTATCCCTAATTCTTATTGACAGCTCCAAACTCCGAAGTGTCGTTCTGAATTATATTATTTGGGTCACTTAAGAGGACAACGATCCCGCATTAATCCTTTTTTTATTCTTAAGTCGTCGGCTCGCTTATTTGCATATTATCACGGCCACGATCTTAGGGGGTAGGGCAACGATTTAGTGAAATATTTGCCGATGAAATGCTTAAGGATATCGACCAAGCATAGATTTTGATCAACACACGAAAAAGAATCTTTGGCATGTGAACTATCCCGTTGCGTGGGTACGAAAAAGCACCCGAATGCGATTTTCATATTTCACGTTCAGTGCATGCACATTTATTATAATAATATTCAAATTAATTAACGGATATTTTTAATTATGCAAGCTTTACATGGAAGTTTATAATCGATTTGAAACCACTTTTCGAATGGTATAAATCAAGTTTTATGTTTTTATTTTTGTGTTATATTATGCCTCCGTTTTGTCGATATATTTCGACGTAATCGATGGAAAAAGGAAGAAATGATTCGGCTAATTTCCTACAAGACTACGGCCGCTTGCATAAAACATTTATACGAAGTACTCGATTATTTTTTTCGCCATTGATTCGTTTTGTTTCATTATGTGTAGTATGATTGTCGGTTGCGTCGAATCGAAGCGAAATTTATGATTTAATTGCAGGTTAAACTTTTTTGGCGGGTGCAACGAACTGGCAACATTGTAAACTGCTAGAATTATTCGTTTAGTTACATAAATCGATTTTCATTGCGGTAGTGATGCGTGTAGGCACAAACAGAAGACTGTGTATCGAATTACTGTAATTGGGAACACCTCTGACATATAACTTGACATTAATTGACTCTACAAATGGATAAATGTGTTACGAGAAGAAATTACGTCACTTTTTTATGTAAGCGTACAGTTATGCGTGAATAAATCTTAATGTTAAATTCTGTCCAGATAATTCTTACTACTCAACACAATCGAAATAATTTGGTATTTTAGAACAACAAAAAATAGATAGGTAACGTAAAACGAGTTGAACTAATGCTTTATTTCGTCAAACCAACTGAGTAAGTTAAAAAGATAAGGTTTCAGAGTTCCAAGATTTTAGATGGTCCTTCTAAGAAAATACCACCTCTGACAACGATGCATCGTTCATTGACATTGTGTTTATATGTGGTTTATGCACATATCTTACAAAAAAATGTAAATCCTATAAGGTTTCCAATTTATTAATGTTATGGCAAAATGAGCAATGGCTCATTGACACAAATATGACATTTAAAAAGTTAGGAGCTGTCAGACTTTCGCGCCATTTTGTACTTTTTTTCGCTAGCGCTGGTCGCTGGTCCCATCCAGCCAGTATTACCTGTATAATATGACCGGTGCACACGATAAATAAATAAAAGTCCAAAATGTATCTTCACATTACCACGTCGTGAGCGAAGCAGGCAAGCATGGCGGACATTATCGAAACACGATAGCCTGTGCACATAACTAACAAGTCCAGAGTTCTATTCCCGGGTGATAAACCGAGCGAAACTATATCGAGTCGATACCGAATATCGAGTGAATTACGATCGGCTGTGTGTCGGTAAATTTAGAATGCGATATGATTGCGATGGTTTGTTCTTCTTAAAAAGTTTCATGTTCATAGCCATATAAGGTAAACAAGGCTATCGGTACATGAGCAGCTTTTTAATCCTACTTTGTGTTTGTACAGAGTAGGATTCTAGATACCTGGACTTAAGTCAAACACGAATCCAGTTTTTTTTTATTTTAATGGAAGTGGAAAACACGGATGCTGTTCACATTGATGTTAAGTGATGACTGTAGCCTATAGACACCCACACAAAGACCAAGGTCAAAATGCAGATGCGTTTTCACTCCTGAGGCCGAAGGTGTTACGCTTCTGTGCCGGAAATTACAGGACCGTACATTACCACCTGAACACTGAACACGATAATGCTGAACACTACCATTTGGCGGCAAGTATCTTAGGTAATGCGGTGGTGCCTACGCCCGCGAGCTCCGTCACTGGAACTCTACCACCAGTAAATAAGATTGATATGAAACAAATGGACCAATCGTTAAAACTAGATTCGCCGATGATGAAATATTATTCTGCCGATGAAATATGTGATAACGTAAACGTAACTTCACGCCTGTAATCCCCGAAGGGGTAGGCAGAGGTAAATGCATGCATTCAAGCATACATGCAAACACCCACGATTCGCCGGTTACGTTTTGGCCCATGTAACAGGTGGCGAGCCTGTTGAGCATCTCCGGGCACATTACCAAACTTTGAGGTACTGGGAAATTTCCAGAAAATGGAAAAATCCCAATAGAACCAGAGATAAAGGCTTTTTTTCAGCATTATGTCTGATAACCCCCTACCCGGGAATCGAACCCAGGACCTCAGCGTAGTAGTAGTGGCCTGCTACCACTAGGCTACCGAGGCAGTTGTAATATGTGATGCTTTTGATAATTTTAAATAACTCTAACAAACCCATTGTTTGTAACAACTAGTGCTGCGTGGTCATTTGTTTTGAATCGAGGAAGAAAGTAGAACTAATCGGGACTTAGAGTAGTAATTATACTGGGACAAACGCAGCCAAGTGTTAATCGTTCATAACTAATCCACTAATTACTGGTGGTAGAGCTCCAGTGCCGGAGCTCGCGGGCGTAGGCACCACCGCATTACCTAATATACTTGCCGTTAAATGGTAGTGTTCAGCACTATCGTGTTTCGGTCAGGTGGTAATGTACGGCTCTGTAATTTCCGGCACAGAGGCATAACACCTAATGCCTCAGGAGTGGCAGCGCATTTGCATTTTGACCTCTGGTCATTGTGTGGGTGTCTATAGGCTGCAGTCATCACTTAACATCAATGTGAACTGCATGCTTGTTTGCCACTTAAATTACATAAAAAAAGAAAAAAAAAAAAATTACTTTGTAATGTTAATATACTTTTGTTTACGCTAATCCGCTAAGCGGCAAACGGCCGCCGGCGGGCTGACGAACAAGGAGATCGGAGTAAACAAGCGCCGATTAGCTTTTTTTGTACATGCTTAAGTATTTACTCACACTTTTATTTATATGTAAACTTTAAAACCCCACCAAAACATATTTAATCCGTGTGACCGTCAATTTGCAATTTAGGTATTTCGTTCATAAGTATCTACATGTTTTCCAAGCAAAGATTGCAAAAGCATGCATGCGTACTAAATTGATCGAATATGAAAAACAAAACTCATTTAAAGCGTCTATCTATTCACAATAAACACAAAAGTGTATTAAAACCGGTGAACGAAGAACGTAGAAACAGATACATTTATTTATATTCATGTTGCATTATAATTACTCCTGCAACATTGTTGTCTGAGACAATTTAAAAGTTGGTAATCGGATGACTTATTTTTCTCGCAATCTAAAATATATATCCCAAGATTCAAATTGAGTAGAATGATTAATAATGGAAGGTGAGATAAACAAGCTGAAAAGTGACCGAAACGTCGTGTTGATTTTGAATAATTATTTTAGTTTACTCCTCACTAGCGTAAGCGTAGCTCCTAACTGCCTCAGTAGCGTAGTAGTAGCAGGCCACTACTATTACGTTGGAGGTCCTGGGTTCGATTCCCGGGTCGGGGACTATCAGAGATAACGGTTTAAAATCCTTTATCTCTGCTTCTATTGGGATTTTTCCATTTTCTAGAAGTTTCCCAGTACCCCGGAGTTTGGTAATGTTCCCGGAGATGGCAATAGGTTCGCCACCTGTTACATGGGCCAAAAACGTAACCGGCGAGTCGTGGGTGTTTGCATGTATGATTGAATGCATGCATTTACCTCTGCCTACCCCTTCGGGGATTATAGGCGTGAAGTTACGTTATTTTAGTTTAAGTAATATACTGGTAGTAGAGCTCCAGTGACGGAACTCGCGGGCGTAGGCACCGTCGCATTAAATGATCCATCTGCCGCCAAATGGTAGTGTTCAGCACTATCGTCTTCCGATTTGATGGTAATGTATGGCTTCGTAATAACTATCACAGAGACAACGATTTAGGTCTAAAGGGTGGCAACTGCATCGCATCGCATCTGCATTTTTACTTTGATTTTTGTGTAGATGTCTATAGCCTGCAGTCGTCACTTAACATCCATGTTACCTGCATGCTTGTTTCCCATCTTGATCACATTAAAACACTTGACTCTTCTGCAGATGGTCTCGAAAAGACTTCTATGTTTTGGACCCATGTCCCTACTCAACCTTAACCAAGCTCTAGGACTTATACAATATATCTCATGTTACAAGAGATATTAAACATAAATATTATGTATTTAAAGATGTTAACAGTTGAATACGCCGTTAACCACATATTAAATTGCATTCTCAGAAACATAGTCTATCAAAATTCAACTAATTCGAATAGAATTATTGCGACATAAAACCAGAGGCAATCGTAAAAGATCGATTTGCAAAATTTAAACGTTATAACTTCGTTTTATTCGTAAGAACCTTAAAATACGGGGGGAAACTGTTATTTGTATAGAATAGTTACCTTCAAGCCGAGATTTTTTTTGCATACCTGCATGCAGCCGCCCGGCGGCCTTTTTTTTATGTCATTAAGTTGACAGACAGGCAGACGGGCCACCTGATGGAAAGTGGTCACTGTCGCCTATGAACATTTGCAACACCTGGGGAGTTGCCAACGCGCTGCCAGCCCTGAAGGACTCTTTTGACGCTATTTTTTAAGAACCCCATATTGTAGCACCGAGGGAACACCTCAGAGGGTAGTTCGTTCCACAATTTAAACGTTCTGGGCAGAAACGAACGAGAAAACCGCACCGTTGAGCACTGCCAGGTGTCCAGTCGGTGAGGGTGAAACTTCTTTCTTCGGCGGGTAGTACGGTGTAGGAAAAGAGACGGTGGCACCATGTCGAACAGTTCGACAGAGCACTCACCACCTTTCTGCCTGCGGCTTGACTCTCCACCAAACTAGTGCTTTACATTATATCCTTCAAGATAATTTAAAGAAGTCAACGAGCATACAATGTTATTAGGACCTGAATTCTTATTGGAGGCTTTTGTCATACATATGGTGGTAGAGCTCTAGTGCCGGAGTACGAGGGCATAGGACCACCGCAATACCTAATTTATCTGCCGCCGAATGCCAGTGTAAAGCACTATCGTGTTCCGGTTCGATACCAGAGAAGCCCCATCATTCACACAAAGCCTCTCTGCCCACCGTGTCGACGGCTTTGCATACCTACATGTACATTGTACACTCTTGAGAAGTTAAAAAGTTGGCCGAAGTCCGAGGCCGAACATGGATCTGGTGAGATAGGTTCCAACTTGCCAATTTATTGCAATAATATAACTGTTTTCTCTTCCATTCTACAGCTATTAGGCACATACATGTTTTAAATAGACAAGTATAATTTGAAACGTATCAGAAGATAGCTACGGTATACGTCGGCACCATCACACCAGTTTTGCTAGTTTAATCATATAAAAAGTCAATACCCGCTCGATTCGTTTGTCGAATACCACTCGTCATGCGAAGGCTTATTTGCATACTAACTATAGTACATGGTTGGAATAACTTGATCATGGAGGCGGCTCGCCAATCGCCAATATTAACTCTCACTCTTAACGAAGCCGTGAGTGTGGAGCCGTTTTTAGACTGTTATTAATTAAATTAATCTTCAATCCTTCTTCGAATTCAGGATGAAAAAGATATTTAGGTTTTCTAAATATGATACCTACTGAATAACGTCCGGAATTTCTAGGTTAAGAATCAGCGAATTTTTTTAATTTTTTTTTTTTGCGTGGACACATTGATATAAAACTTTTTCTCACCTATATAATTTACCTATTAAACTAATATAACTTTTATGATGAACCCGTCTTTTTAGTTTTCAATTTAGGTATAGATGTGTAAAAATACTTTTAAATTAATTTATTTCAATAACCGCGTTACAATATTTGCCGCTAGATGGCAGTGTTCAAGTTGTTTTTGTGTTGTTCGTTATTGCACTACTGTGTGACTACTGCAATTTTTGGTAGTATTCTTGGAACCTAAGCTAGGTTCCAAGAATACTACCAAAATAAAATTAATGAAGTAAGTCGTAGTTTTTATTATGATATTAATAAATAGGTTGCACATTCGTAACATAGATAAATGATAATTTTCTCAAATATTATTTAGTAGAATAATAAAATATCGATTTATGTATATGTATTTAATTTAATATATATAATGCAGACGATCAATGTGTTACGAGATCTTTAATATACAGTTAAGCAATATCCTAAATCCATTAATTTCAGTGTTTCCTATACGCGTGGTTTACGATTTTGTATTATAACCGACCATCAACCATTCCTAGGAATATAGATAACTCCGTAATGGTCCCACGAACGTGCATAAAACCGTGAGTCGATCATTGGTTTCTTGACTATATAGAGCTAGTGTTCATCAATTTTCTCATATATACCGTGTATTATGTTTATATTGCTGCTTGATACTATTTACGTTAAGTAATTTAAAAGATGTTTAAAATAAATAGTAGCGGTTAACAATTAATATACAATGTCAATTAAAAAATTAAAACACCTGTTATGACTAAGAAATAAAACTAAATATAACGTAGTGATGTAGTAGCAGTACAATATCTCACATTTTGGTTTCTTATATTCAAGTAAGAACTCAAAGAGTATACAAATACCCCTACTTTCCAATGAAATAGTATAATACAAAAGGATAATTTAACACGGAATAAGCATAATAAAAGTAACCAATGACTTTCATTGAAAACATTAAAAAAGGAGATATGAAACTTTAAAAAAAAGTTTGTGTAGGTGGCTGAAACACCACGCCACCGTTCCATAGACAACCCATTACAACTGTCAAACATATAGTTTATGGTTTTGTGATGCAAATAACTAATGTTGTATAGTACTGTTAAAGTTTACAACTATGAAGTAACGCAACGTTCACTGTTAGATACGTTAAGGGCAATATTTTTCGTTTAAACACTGACAGGTTATTTCTACTGGGTCCCATTCTTTATTATAATCGAATTTATGAAGCTTAACTTTTTTTTATTTATTAATGGTGGCAAACAGGCATGCAGTTCACATTAATGATAAGTGATTACTACCGCCTGCGGCGGAAGTATCGTCATCACTGTAGCCGTAAGACGTCCACAGCTGGACAAAGCGTTCCTCAAAGACGCCCACGACAGTGCGTTTGTTAGACGAGCCTAACATTCAAAATCGTTTTTTTTTTGTTTTAGATAAAAATGCATGTTTTTGCATTGACCTATATGTACTAAAGTAAATATTAGACAGGACATTCCCCTTTTTAGCATGGTTCAAGTTTTTTTGCATTGAACTACACTTTCCCATAGTAACATGACAGCTGACGTGAAAACGTCATAATAAATATCTGTCAAATCAATTTAAAAACGGAACCGGCTGTTTGTTCCCAGTGTCTTTTTTTTTTGTTTTTTTGGCATCGCTATTACGCATATTGCCAGTGTCAAGTAAAACGATATTTCGTATATATTTAAGCAGCGTAAAAGTTAGTATAATTATTCGAGTAAAGCGATGGCTACTTTACCAGAACATTTACAATGAAGTTTTGGAGGCAACCTGGAAAGGTCGTGTTTTCGCACTGTTATTCTATTTCACTATACACGGGCACTGTAATAAACCTATATCAAACAAAATGCCACCGACTATATTCAATAAAACTTAAAAATACACCAAGAAAATGAAATAAAATAAGAGCACCATACGCCTCCTTCAAGGTTCCGCCAAAACGTTTGTCATTTCTGAACTTTCATACATTTTTATTAAACTTTGTGAAATATAATGAGGAATCACAATGAGACGACGTCTTGCACTCAACACATTTATTCGCAGACTGGTGATATCTACCTACATACATTTGGATATTACCAATGACCGACTACATACATCACACCTCTCCTCTTAATCTTAACTACCTTAAAAACACCTTTAGGCATGAAATATATTTTATACGGTTTTTACTGTACAGGGAACCTGACCACTGGTTTCCGTACTCGCTTAGGGTGTGCCGCAGGTGACTCTGATGAGGAGAGAGGGAGCCGTTGTGGTGAATGAACCGGGACGCTTAAGGCGTCACGCCAACCTTCATCACCTTCTACTTCACCCTCCTCTAGATTTCTAGATTCGGGTGAAGCTGTCCTCTCCTCCTCCCCTCTATGCGGAGCGACATCCTCGCCGTCTGGGGGCTCTGTCTCCTCTCTTACTGGACAGGTAACATCAGACAAGCGTGACCGACGTCGCATCTGATCTACGTGTCTTTTGATTATCTGACCGTCATCCTTTACCACTGAGTACCTACGGGCACTGTCTGTCCTCGACACGGTACCTTTCACCCATTTATCCCTATTACCATAATCTCTGGCCCAAACTTCCTGCCCTTCCCTAAAGCTACGCGCTATTCCCCCTGCCTGCTCTGCCTGTTGCTGCTGAACGCCTCGCACCTTATTCTCAACTGTAAAGTCCGTCCGTAATAGATCAATTCTAGAGCGTAACGCGCGTTTTTGTAAAATCATCGCCGGTGTCTCGCCTGTAGTGCTGTGCACGGTATTCCTATAGGCTAATAAAAATGTTTGCAATGCCGTATCTACATCTACTTTTTCCCTATATGCCTTTTTAATTGTTCGTTTACATATCCTAACTGCATTCTCCGCTGCACCATTGGACGATGGATGATAAGCAGGCGAAAACCTATGTAAAATGCCGTTATTCTTTAAAAAGTAATTAAACTCCGAACTGGTAAATGGGGGCCCCTGGTCCGACACCACCTCCGTGGGTAAACCAAACCTTGCGAAAGTAGCTCGAAGTACCTTAATTACACTCGAAGCCGTAGTCCGTTTCATTTGAAATAATTCTATCCACTTCGAAGTCGAGTCAATTATCACTAAGAACGTCATACCATTATATGGTCCTAAAAAGTCAATATGTAATCTCGACCAGGGTCTACTAGTGTACGGCCAAGGCACTATGGGAGCTTTCGGCGGCGCGTCCGCCTCCGCGGCGCATGTTTCGCACTGCTTACATAACCTTTCAATATCCACATCTATATTGGGCCACCATACATAACTTCTGGCCAGACTCTTTGTTTTCACTATACCCATGTGACTACTATGTAACTGACTTAACACCTTTTGCCGCAATGATGTCGGAATAAGCATGCGGTAGCCCCACATAATACAGCCGCATTCAACATATAGCTCGTTACGACGTATAAAATATCCTTTAAGTTCGTCAATTGGACAATCAGGTGGCCAACCTGACTGTATGTACATCATTATCCTACCAAAAACCTTATCACTTGCAGTTGCTGACCGTACATCCTGGCTTGTTATAGGTAAAAATTGTTCCACGAATTGCACGTATGTATTCTCGTCACTCTTGTTTAATTTACATTGCTTATGTGGTAGCCGTGATAATGCATCGGCGCAATTTTTGGTCGAAGGTACATATTGTATATCGTATGAATAACCTGATAGTAAAACAGCCCAACGTTGCAATCTCGATGCTGCCATGACTGGTATTCCCGCTTTCTCACCTAAAATGTACGTTAATGGTTTATGATCCGTCCTAAGAATAAAACGCCGGCCGTACAAGTAATAGTGGAATTTTCGTATTCCGAAAACAATACCTAGCGCTTCCCTATCGATCTGTGAATAAGATCGTTCGGCCGCGGTGAGTGAGCGCGACGCATAGGCGAGAGGGCGCTCCCCCCCGTCCGGCGTGAGGTGCGACACCACCGCCCCGACACCCACACTGCTCGCGTCCGTCGTTAACACAAGTGGCAGTTCTGGCGTATAATGCATCAAAACGTCACTACTCGCCAACAAACGTTTCACTGTTTCGAACGCCGACTGGCACTCTCTACTCCAATCATACCTAACACCTACCTTGAGTAACTTATATAGTGGCGCCAATATCATACTTATATTTTTAACAAACTTAGCGTAATACATAACTAAGCCTATGAACGCTCGCAACTCGGACACATTCGTCGGTGTGGGTGTATTCATAACTGCCTTAACTTTTTCGGGGCATGTGTGAATACCTTCGTTGCTTATCGTATGCCCTAAATAGCTTACCGATTTCGCAAAAAATACGCACTTTTCCTTTTTTACTTTAAGCCCGTATCTTTGCAAACGCTCGAATACTTTATGTAAATTGTGTGTATGAGCCGCCCTCGTGGGTCCTGTAATAATAATATCGTCTAAGAACACTCCTACCTGAGGTAAATCTGCAAATAACTGCTCTAAACGGCGTTGAAAAATTCCCGGACTCGAAGCTAGGCCATAAACCAATCTATTAAACATAAATAACCCCTTATGTGTGTTAATGACTGTATATTTTTTTGTATCATCGAGCACCAGTTGGGCATACGCCTGCGACAGGTCAATTTTACTGAAATGCTCTCCCCCTCTTAAACGATTAAATAATTCTTCGACCCTGGGTAAAGGATAACGATCGATCTCTGCCACTTTATTTACTGTTAATTTATAATCGGCACAAATTCTAATGTTACCATCCTTTTTGACAATGGGCACGATGGGGGTGGCCCAGTCGGAGCGCTCGACGGGCGAGAGGATGCCGTCCCGCACCAACTGGTCGAGCGCGCGCTCCACCGGCGCTCGCAGCGCGTAAGCGAGCGGCCGCGCGCGCATGAACACCGGCCGCGCGCCCTCGCGCACGTGGATGCTCACCGGCCCGCCGGTGAAGCACCCGAGACCATCCGCGAACACTTCACAATATTTGGAACTGAAACCCGACATATCAAATATTTCATTATCTACTTTTATCACTTCATTACAATATTCTATAGTAGGTAATTCTATCTGTAAGGCGGCCATCCACTGCCGGCCTAATAAAAGCGTTTTCCCCCCTTCTATTACATACAGATCTAATTTTTTTTTTTTACTCTTGTATTTAACCAATGCCTTGAAGACACCGAACGGTTTTACTGTTTCCCCCGTGTAATACCTAAGTATTAAATTACACTGCTGTACTTTTATATGTATAAATAATTTCTCGTAACACTGTCGACTTATACAAGATACTGCGCTTCCCGTGTCGCATTCAAAATCTAAAATTTTCTCATCAACATTTAAAGTTATATAAAATGGCTTACACTGTGATATTGCTAGTTGACAAACATCTATAAATATTACCTCGTCACTATCCTCGCTATATTCACTCTCCTCGCAGTCCAAACGTCCTCCGTTCTCTCCATCCACGAAAGCGATACCTACGCTTTGTTGCCTCGCGATGTTTGGGCACATCCGCTGAAGATGCCCTTGCCTATTACATACGCGACACACGTACGCGGCAAACTTGCATGCACGCTCATCATGCTGTGCCCCACAGCTGCGACACTGCCGGTATAGCCGACCCCGCTCCGTGGACGCCGACGTGGCCGCTGCCGCGACGCGCCGGCCCGCGCGCCCCGCGCCGCTGCCGCCGCCGCTCGGCTTTACGCCCGCCGCCAAGCCGCGCGGCGCCGCGCGCGCCCATCCGCCGCGCTGCCAGCCGCCTGGCCCGCCCGCCGACGATGTCACTGCGTGACACTCGCCTGATGCTAATACCGCCGCACTCGCACCGCTATGTCCTTCGACAACCGCTGCATCCTTTTCTGCCGCCTCCATGCTCACCGCCAACGTATACGCTCTGCTGAAGTCCAAACCGCTCTCAGCGAACAACCTCTGCCTTATCGTCTCACTGCTGATGCCGCAAACCAATTGATCCCTCAAACTTTCCTCCAACCAACTGCCGAACTCGCAAGTTTTAGACATCTTTTTCAAGATGGCTACATATGCCGAGATCGTCTCGCCGTCGTTCTGTATTCTATTTCTAAACTTGAATCTTTCGGCCAGTGCGCTCGGTTTTGGTTGTAAATATTTACTCATAATTTCTACTATTTGTTGAAATGATTTAGTCTTCGGTTTTGCCGGTGTACACAAATTAACTAGCAGTTCGTAAGTTTCTGCACCCATAACCGTTATTAGCGTCGGCACTTGAAGTTCACTTGGTATTTTATTCACCACAAAATATTGTTCCATCCGCTCGATATACAGCTGCCAATCGTCTTTCTGCATATCAAACTCCACGATTCTGCCGATCGACATCGTGAAAACTATGAAAAAAAACTGCACACGCGAATTATTCAGTTCTCGTCGCCAATGAAATATAATGAGGAATCACAATGAGACGACGTCTTGCACTCAACACATTTATTCGCAGACTGGTGATATCTACCTACATACATTTGGATATTACCAATGACCGACTACATACATCACACTTTGTTATCTGGTTTTTTTACATCACAGTCATCATAAGTCCGTCCCATATTTATTACAAATGATTCCAAGCCTTACAAAAATTACATCCAGCAGGGCTGCCACAGTTCTCATTAACGAGCAACAAGCCGCTCGCAATCCGTCATTATGTTCGTATGAGTGTACACAACCCTATAATTTTCCAGCTCCCCGTCCGTCTTCTATCCTTCTCACACCTACTGGAGAATCCATTATTTAAACAGAGATGTGTAAAGTGTATTACCTACTTCCGAAAAACTCATAACATTTTATATTAGTGATGTTCGGAACCAATTATTCGTTTCTCTTCTTTTATTTTTTTTTTTAATGTTGAGCTCAGAATGTTCTGAACTGCGGCAATTCAATTCATAAACCGTTTATTTATTATAAAAATAAAATAAATTCTACTAAACTACCACTAGGCCACCTTACCAAGTTTAGTGAACTGGTTATCCTGAGGCCGCAGTTTAGATCCCTGTCCAGGGATCCTAAATTCAATTTTTTCTGTACATTTTTCTTTAATTTGTAAATTTACTTGCATTTGCTATTACGAGAAATAAAAATATCATAAATATTATTTGTTTGGTAGTTACCTATATTGGTCATTGAAACCAACAGAGGTTGGTTTCAATGACCAATATAGGTTATTTAAAACCTTTGTAAATGGGACTTGATTTAATAAAATACAATTGATGTAAGGTAGTTGAAATAATATAAGTATTATAATAGATGTAATATATTAATTTACTATTATCACTTTAGATTCAAACTGGGCATCAAAGTCAAGACTTTAAGTAGGTATATATTGAATTTTTATATGTTCATAAAATATTGTTAACAAGTATTTATTTTTTTATGAAGAAAATAAATTAAATGCCTTTAATTTTTGTTATACAAAAAGCGAAATCTATTTTGAAACACATTAACTACCCGAGTAATATGAACTCTCATTTCATAAAGATAATGTTATAAAAAATCACCTAACCGTAAATTTCCAGTATCTTATCATTAAATGTATTAGAAAAAAATGTTAATCATATTACTTGCATCAAAGGCATGTCTCGATTAAAACAATTTCAGTCAAAGACGAGCACTGAATCGATTATTAGAATAATCGATTGCAAGGATCGATACTAGTTTGATAGTGAAGCATCGTAATTGTACAGGTGTTAATTTCACACATGAACCCGTTTGGTGAACGAAGCCAGTGGTCGGTAACCATTGGTTCATGAAATAATAATATATTCTTTAAGAATTTAGGTTTTTATTTCATGTAATGAAGGTGGCAAACCAGCATGCAGTTCACATAGATGTTAAGTGATGACTGCACCCTATAGACATCCACACAAAAACCAGACAGACGAGGCACGTGAGGTATGTCAGGACCGGGATATCTGGCGCTCTACACTCTCTGCCTACCCCGTTAGGGACCTGGCGTGAAGATACATACAAACATACATACAAAAACCAGAGATCAAAATACAGATGGGTTGCCACTCCTGATACCTACGGTGTCAAGTCTCTGTGATAGTTATTACGATGCCATTCATTACCATCGAACCGGCACACGACAGTGCCGAACACTAGCCGTAGCATGGTTACAGTTTTTTTGCATTCAATTTACCGCAGTTTCAATTTTTTTTTAATATGACAGATGACGTGGAAATATCGCACTAAATATCTGTCAAATAAATTTAAAAATAGAACCGACTGTTTGTTCTTCGTGTCCTCGTTATGTATTAACCTCATTGGCTTAATCCTGATTTTTTTCAGTGTTCTCCAAAAATCTGTGTTTGTAATTTCATAATCGTGATCAAAAGCGGTAGCTCTTAAAAAATAATAAACGTCACATTACAAGATCATTAGAAACATAGTGATTTGGTATGTACGGAACAGCCCTATTAGCATATCAAAGAATTTCTACACACTAAATATTTTAAAATGTTATACAACAAAACCGGCTTCAAAGCAATTTCTCGTCCTTAATTAGTTTAAATTTTAGCCAGTTTATGGATAGACCATTCAATTTCAATATATAAAAACAACATTACAATTTATAAGAATAATGACCGCACGTCACCATCGTCTGCATGTTCATAAAAAATCGGCTAAGTGGGAGTCGAACTCACGAACGAAGGCTCCGTACGTTCGTTCTATAAAAGAAAATTACGTTTGTTGTCCACCTTTATATGTATTCACTTTATTTTTATTTCATTATTTATTTAACGACTAAATATTTTATGAAATTTTTAGCGTCTGCCGTTATTAATATTGAGCAAAAATACAAAAAATACACGTTTTTTTGTATAATAAATAAATAAAAAAATACACTTACACTCACAGCTCCACAGAAGGTAGAAACCTGTGTCCCTGTGTCGTGGGTGCTGTGATACACATACAACACATACACAAACACCCAGACCCGAAACAAATATCTGTAAGCCATAGGAATATTTGTCCCGGTGAGGGGATGGAACCCGCGACCCTTCAAATCAAACGGTCATCTCACACATGTATGGAGGATCCCCATAAGGTCCCCTTATGATTTAAATATATATATATGTATTTTTTAAAATTTATTTTAGTAGATATCTGTTGTTATAGCCCCAACAGAAATTTCAGCTATTTGCTATCACTCTTTATGACATACAGCCTGATGACAGACAGACAGACAGCGGACGCTTAGTAATTGGGTCCCGTTTTTACCTTTTAGGTATGGATTCCTAAAAAGAATATTTTTAATTTTCGAAAGCGGTGTTTAAAAAGCATTCAAATAATATAATTCTGAGATACGACTACCATATGTCCGCTGTATCAAATAATGTTTTAATAAATTAAGCGAATATTAAAAATTTAAACCCGATTGAGCACGGCTGTCCACTAAATCGTTACAATATCGCTTCATACGTGAGGAATCCAGCCAATGACCTTTTCTTCGCTCCTCGACCGACTGAATAAAGCCTAGCTTACTGACGATAAAAATATCTTACCGACTCACACACACCCTAATTCAAACCCTATCCCAAATAACAATATGATCGATAACGCTTTAACACCGAATAATGAATAGTTTCACATTAAAGTTGATTCGCGCGTAATACCCAATCATATTATTCGATAAAGGAGTTATTCGATTAATTTCGCAACAGAGAATAATCTGTTAATTTTCATGCAGTTATTTTTAAAGCTGAGGTGAACGGGCAAATTATAATTTACTAGCGGCTTGCCCCGGCTTCGCACGGGTGCAATGTTACCTAACATTAGTACTATTTTGTTCGTTTATGTCTTCGTGCCGTCTGTCTAAATAAAATCTTTCTATGTTTCATATCATAATATTTATAATATTTGTATATACCTATAGGCACATACTAATTTTATAAAGATTATTTATTTATTTATTTATTTAATCTTTAATGCACAAAGAAAGTACATAAGGCGGACTTAATGCCGCAGGGCATTCTCTACCAGTCAACTTTAAGGTAGTGGGACATGATAGTGAGGGTGCAATTAAAAACCTTTAAGAGAGCAAGTATAAAGAAACAATTAAATATTAACATATATTGTGTCATAGCCAAATATATACTTTAGATATTTATTCAGAAGAGTATATTAAACTTAAGTAATAATATAAATATCTATAATACCAATACATAAACATAATTAATATATACACATATATATATAATTATATAATAAATACATATAAATGAGACAGTGAACAATCAACATTAGGACAATGATTGCAAAAAGTTTCGACAAAGTTTACGTTTGAACGACAGCTTGGAGGGGGATTTACGAATGTCAAGGGGCAATGTGTTCCATAGTTTAATGTAGTTAAAGCAAAAGAATTTAAATGAAACCTGTGCGGTGAGGAGGTATATGAAGCAAAAGATTTTCCGACGAACGAAGAGAAAGACTGTGAGAGGCGCCCAAGAAATTAAATTTAGATTTAAGATAAGTTTATTTATTTCATAATTTATGGAAAAAAATATTCAATTTAATTTATTTATAAATATTAATCTAATAATAAAACAAATGATGATCAAATTTACAATACTATTGTTACAGCTCATGCTTTTATTATATATTTTTTTTATAGTAATACCAATTATAATTGGTTGTTTTTGAAAATTGATTAGTACCTTTAATATCAAGGGTCGTTTATGATGGAGAAAAGAAGACAGAGCATCCGTGAGGATCTTCTCTGCCGGATCGGAAGCCATTCGAGCTTTTACGCGAGCGAAATTTACGCAGGCCAAAAATAAATCGAATACAATTGTTGAGTAGACGATCCAACTTGTTAAGAAGTTCCTGAGAAATATCTGAAGTACAAACATCTGCATAATCAATAATGGGTAAGATAAGAGACTGTACAAGAATAATTTTCATGCTAGGTGGTAAAAAGTTCTTAAATCTATAAAGAGATCGCAGTGTGGCAATTGCGTTCTGACTACATTTACTAACCTGCTTTTTCCATGTTAAGGTGGAGTCGACGTGGAGCCCCAAGTCCTTAACGTGGTCAACAAATGGAATTATTAAGTTATGAAATAAAATTGGAGGCAGATGGCTAAAGTCAAGTCTGTTGATAAAAAACTGCTTCCAATAACAATAGCTTGGCACTTAGTAGGGTTCACAAAAATGCCAAACCTTTGTGACCACTCAAAAATAGCCTGGAGATCCCTATTGATTTTAGCGATGGTGAAATTTATAGTTGAGATATCAGATCGGGTGTATATCTGCAAGTCATCAGCATACAGATGGTAAGAGCACTGAAGGAAAGAAGTGATGAGATCAATAAACAAAAAAAATAGAAGTGGAGAGAGGATTCCGCCTTGAGGTACACCAGAAACTAGATTGCACCAGTCAGATAACTCCTGATCGGCGCGCACAGCCTGCTGGCGACCGTGAAGATACGAAGAGAACCAATCCTGAACCAGTGATGAGACTCCAACGTGTTTCAGCGAGCTGATGAAGATGTCATGATCAACAGTGTTGAAAGCGTTAGAGAAGTCGATTAGAACCAAAACTGTAACTTGAGAGTCCTCCATATTCGATCTGACATCCTCTAATACTTTAAGTGGCGCAGTAGCTGTGCTGTGCTTTGTATTAATGTCAAGACAAGAAGCGGTAGAGAAATGATCATTCAGATTGTTAAAAGTACAGTTTAAAGATGTTACATTGAAACGTGGTTTAGAAAAGCCAAGGGATTTAAGGAACTTCCATATATGAGCCGAAGAAGAATTTAGAACGTTATCATGAATATAGCGGCGTTTAGCGGCTCTTACCATCTGATTACAGCGGTTTCTAAATAATTTATAACAGGTCCAATTTGCCTCACTGCGATCTCTTCTGAATATACAAAAGGCCCTATTACGTCGACGCATAGCCATGCGGACACCGCTGGTGATCCAGGGGGCAGGCGGACGCTTCAGGCGACAAGCTTTCAATGGCGCATGCGTATCAAACAAAGCTAGTGTGAGTTTATTAAATTGGGACACTTATACAAGATTTTATAGATATTTTAAATAATCTTATAGCGATAACGATTAAATTGATGCGAAAAGATAGCTTTTGAATTTGGAATTAAATGAAAAATGTTAATTGCCAGTACGTGAATCTTAACTGCATTGCATTTAATGGGCTATCAAATTTATTGATCTTAATAGAACAATAAAATTGAAGTTATTTTATGGGTACATAAGATAAAAATATACGACGTAACTTCACGCCTGTAATCCCCGAAGGGGTAGGCAGAGGTAAATGCATGCATTCAAGCATACATGCAAACACCCACGATTCGCCAGTTACGTTTTGGCCCATGTAACAGGTGGCGAGCCTGATGACATCTCTGGGCACATTACCAAACTTTGAGGTACTGGGAAATTTCCAGAAAATGGAAAAATCCCAATAGAACCAGAGATAAAGTAGTATGGGAAAGGACTTTACACCATTATCTCTGATAACCCCCTACCGGGAATCGAACCCAGGACCTCAGAGTAGTAGTAGTGGCCTGCTACCACTAGGCTACCGAGGCAGTTAAAAAATTTAAAATAAATAATTATGTAACTTCTTTTATAAAAGGTAGGTACTTATGCCATTATTATAATGAAATCATTGTAGTTAAATTTAAAAAACTTTTACTCGTTTTACAACGATGCGTAGTAAAATAATATTTATTAGATAGATGGAGTGTTAAGTTGCCAATTTGCAATAAATAGGATAATAATACACATAGTAAATAATATTTAGAGCTTTTGATTCCATTTAAATTTTTTAGACAAACGCTAAAACGCCTTTAGTTTGGAATTGTGGAAAAAATACTGCAATTACCTTTACCACTTCAAAAACGAAACAAATAAACTTGCATTATTAGCATAATTACCGTATGCCAATCCGGTTAGCTATTAATACCAACATAATATTTAATGTGGATACATAGTCTTACTGATAATATCCATTCATTTGTTGAGATAACGTGTAGTAAATTTTAAATAATATTGCAGTTGTGAATAAAATATACGAACAACATTTTACAAATACATGAACAGTTGCCACGTAAAATAAATTTTAATATAATAGCTATTGAAGGCACCCATAAATATGTAGGCAGAATGTAACGTTGCCTTATGGCGGATCGATCAAAATTTTTGAGAAGAAAAAATATATAACGATCTACGCGAACTACACTAGACGATTTTTTTCAAGATGGCTGCCGTCTTTCCTGCCATAGACGATATTGACAGATTGCCATTTGCCATGTGCCCGTCACGGTACTTAGTTGTAAAGAAGCCTCTAAACAGATGTATAGGTTCTTTATTTGGAATACTTAAATAACTATTTCCGTGCGACTCTCTTTCTATTTTTTAATGTGTAATGATGCTGGCGGACTAACTCAATAGGCTAATGGTAGCAGGCCACTACTGCTACGCTGGGGCCCTGGATTCAATTCTTGTTTCAGGGGTAATTGCTCTTGGAATTATTCCACTTTTCGGAAGTTTCCCAGGAGCACCGAGTTTGGGAAGTGTGTTAGGACCGGGGTAACTGGTGCGCGATACTCTCTGCCTACTCCGTAAAAAACTTGGCGTGAAGATACACACACACACATACACCGATGTTAGTAATGTAACGAAACGTAGTCGTAGCATGTTTGCTTGAATCATTCAGGTAGATGAGGCACGAGAGGTATGTCAGGACCGGGATATCTGGCGCTCTACAATCTCTGCCTACCCCGTTAGGGACCTGGCGTGAAGATACATACATACACCTTTAGAAAATACAGGTGTGGAGTTACGTATAAGTGTTTCGAAGTGTGCCCTCCATTTATTTTTAACTTCATGGAACTCAACACTAGACAAGCTACTTTTCAAGATGGCCACTGACTTTTCCGCCATAGACAACATTGGGTACGGACTGCCAAATGAGACGTAGGTACCTACATCATAAGTTTTACACCCTTGCAAAATGTTGTAAAATGTGCGTCTTTAAAAACGATATGCGTTTCTAAAACCTTTTACAGTTACTACTACGCATTAAACGTTGATGTTTGTATTAAAACAGAAATTATCACTCTTAACATACCGCTATCATTATAGTATGGGAATATAATAATCAGAAAGATAAAATATATTATGCAAACATTATAATTATGTCATAAAATTGTAATTAAGGGCATTGCGATCTGTCGAAACGGGTTCCGCAGCCCTAGAATGTAACAAAAAGTGAATGAGCTCAACTGTGGGAATGCATCGGATAATGCAATCTTTTTGCCGGCTACATTAGCCGTGTACGCTTAAATGTAGCGGACATGTGCAGAAATAGCCTGGACGTAGCCGCCACCAAGTAGGATGGGTGTAGCCAATAATGCTAAAACGATAATTTTAATACCACCGCCTGACAATATAAAAAATTTTGTTTTTTAATTATGACCCAAAAAGGTAACTTTTAATAAAAAATAATATTTTATTGTTCCCTGGAATTTGATTGGCATATTTCCATATTTGGGGTAGTTTCCCTGCACTTCTTCTTTTCTTCACTTGACTCTATATATTTTGACTAAGTTACTAAGTCATTGGGATTTAAAATCTATGGTTACAGGGCAACACATTACGCTGATTGATGCAACATCTTGCAAACTTCTTGCAATCAGTTCATATTATTTTTTGTTCACTGGCATTAATGATTTAATACAGACACGCAACATATTTTTGGTATGGTAATGTTGTGACTTTTTGAAGCAAATACATGAATTTATTATTATTAAAAATAAGCATTATCTACAAATCTGCTGTACCTAAATATGAACGTGGACTGCAACCGCCTTTGGTGCAGTCAGTTTGATGTAGAGATGTAAAACTGTTAAAATAAAGTGCATGTAAAGCAATAGAGTATAAAACTATTAAAATGTAGTGTTTATAGAGGCTAATTCTGTCGATTTCACATTCTTTTTTCATCTAAAAGTCATTCGACAAACAAACATAAAATTAGATTTGAAAACAAAGCCGCGCTGATTTCTTAATAACTATGTAAAATATTTGAAGCATTTATTTTTACACTTCAGATCTCTTATGAATGAACTTGTTCCATTTCTGATGTGCCGGTAAGTAGGTAGTATTGCTAACCACTACTCTGTTGCGGCAAAAAAATCAAAGTGGCCAGTAGGCTAAATATTGTAAGTAGCCAGAGAAAAAAAGATATCTTCTTATGGTAAGATAATCTTCGAGTCACATCCCTTGTACATTTTAGATGATTAAAAAAAGAAATAGAAGAAACTTTATACAACGTCCAAGTTGTCAGGGCTAAGCTAAAGACATTTTGTTTAATTGCTACATACGATTGGCGGGTAAAAAATTGCGCATACGTCTTGGGTTGTAGTATACAGCAGTTTGTTGTTTTTCTTGCAGCAATACGGCTAACATGAGTAAGTCTAGAAGATTAATTGTATTTTTTAACTTTCTGTGAAACAAAGAAACAAGTGCGTGTTTCAGGTACACGTTACACGTTTACAAACGTATTTCATAGCAATTAAAGGAATTTGCTTAAAGTGTTTTCAAGTTGCTCCCATGCTGTTTTACCAATACAAGCATAGTATCATTATTAATACACCTCGTATTTTTTATTTGTAATTATTGAGATAATGTTATACTTTATTTAAAATCTTCGAAAATATTACTTTTATTCGAAACATAATAGTAGTGTTTTATTCTTGTATCATTTTTTCCGATTACTAGAACAAAAAGTATTTTTCAACCGACTTGTATGGCCATTAATTATAAGTACTACATTTTTTAATTTTATCCAAATAACGATTTCGATAAAATACGAACTCGTAATATAAGAATAGTACAGGAACCAACATATACGTACTTTTACAAAATAACAATATGATGCTGACAAAAGAGTAAAAGTATATTTCATATTAATTAACAAGTACCAGTAATAAATAAAAATCACCAACAAACAAAACCAAGATATAAACAGAACAACATGAATACATAAAACAATTTATAACCGATAATAAGTATTCGTTTAAATCAACTTTATTATTATTTACTACCAACAACACGTAGTCAATTAATCAAAAGGTAAATACAGAGAAAGCGTTCAAAATGGCGTCAAAAGGAACAGTAGAAATACCACAGTGGAATACAATTTCAGTTGATGCTATGATAAGAACGGAAATTGATGATCTGCCGAACGAAATAAAAGCTAAAGGTCGTATGTAATTATAATGTGCTCGAGCTAAGTTATTGTAAGCTATTGATTTAGATTTTTTACTTCTGTATGAAAATCCGATAGTGGATAGTTAAGGAGAGGTTACACGGTCAATTTGTTGTCAGTCTGTTCCGTGATTAATTGAGAGATCGCAATTCCAATGACGATGAAACCTCGACCTTATAGGACCTATAGCCTCGTCTGATACAAACATAAAAAATATAATAAAGTATAATATTATAAATGGATGTAATATCCCACACAGAGGCACAACAACACCTTAGGCCTCAGGAGTGGTAACGCATCTGCATTTTGACCTTGGTTTTTGTGTGGGTATCTATAGGCTGCAGTCATCACTTAACATCAATGTGAACTGCACGCTTGTTTGCAACTTCCATTACATTAAAAAAAATGCGAAAGTAACTCTGTCGGTCTGTTACCTTTTCACGTCCAAACGACTCAACCGATTTCAATGAAATTTGGTATAGAGATAGATCTGACTTTGAGAAAGAACATAGGCTACTTAGTTATTTATAAAACGACATCCACGCGGGCGAGGCCGCGGGAAACAGCTAGTATTTTATATGACAGTCGTAAACATCTTATGGTTTTTTAGTTGCTATTATTATATTAATTTTGTAAACTTTTTGTAAAAGCGATAAATAAAATAAAAAAAACTGCTTCAGTAGCGTAGTGGTATCAGGCCACTACTATTACGCTGGAGGTCCTGGGTTCGATGCCCGGGTCGGGGATTATCAGAGATAACGGTTTAAAATCCTTTATCTCTGCTTCTATTGGGATTTTTCCATTCATTTCTGGAAGTTTCCCAGTACCCCGGAGTTTGGTAATGTGCCCGAAGATGGCAATAGGTTCGCCACCTGTTACATGGGCCAAAACGTAACCGGCAAGTCTTTGCAAGTGTTTGCATGTATGATTGAATGCATGCATTTATCTCTGCCTACCCCTTCGGGGATTACAGGCGTGAAGTTACGTTTTTACGTTTTTAAATAAACTAGATTTTTTAGTTTTAAAATAAAAAAGAAAATAGAAACCCGCATGAAATTGAAACGGTGTGTGGTTGGGTGAAAGCGTTGTACATGTTTCAGGATACCTAATTTTATGCATAAATTGTAAATTATAATTTTATAGAAGTTTAGTCAATTTCCATGTAATATTTTTGGTGGTTTACTCTTTCTCGCAAAATTTAATAAATCATTTATGAACGATGGTACTCCGAGAAAATTGTAAATATTATTTTAAAAAAAGGAAAAGTTAATTAAATTGATCGGTTTAAAAATTAAAGAAAACATACATTAAAGAAAATAAACGAATTAAATTGTAAAAAAACTTATCTATTAATTAAATGATTCGCTAAGACTATACATAAAGACGAGTCTCGTCTAAAAACAGGCTGATCATAATTGATTCGGGATGGTATTTAGAAAGTTTTGATCACTTTGTGTTTGCAATAAATAACAAAGTTGAACGTTAGTTTAATTTCCAATAATAAATTGAATGCAATAACTTTTTAGAGACCTCATATGAATACATGTGTCCGGCAGACATGTAGAATGAATGGCAAATGATAGTATTATGAAGCCGTGCTCTATTCAATAGAAAGAAATAACTCTTATTCCTAAATGCTAAAAGAGATCGTATTTGGAATCGCAGATGAATAACAAATCAAGACAGCTAAAGTATCAAATAACTTTTTACTGCTGGTAAAGTGCCTGTTTAGGTCCTAAACACCATCGCCTTGCCAAATCTATCTGCCGCCAAATGGTAGTGTTCAGCACTTTCGTGTTTCGGATAGATGGTAATGAATGGCTCAGTAATAGCTTTCAAGAACTAAGGTCTCAGGGGTGGCAACGCATCTGCATTTGACCTCTGGTTTTTGTGTAGATGTCTACAGCTTGTGCTGTAGTTATCATTTAACATCCATGTGAACTGCATGCTTGTTTGCCATTTTCGTGTTTCGGATAGATGGTGGTGAATGGCTCAGTAATAGCTTTCAAGAACTCAGGTCTCAGGGGTGGCAACGCATCTGCATTTGACCTCTGGTTTTTGTGTAGATGTCTACAGCTTGTGCTGTAGTTATCATTTAACATCCATGTGAACTGCATGCTTGTTTGCCACCTACGTTACATAAAGAAAATCATTTACAAACGATTTTGTCCGTAATAGTAGTATATATGGTCACACTAGAGAGTGAGTCTATCACTCCCATGCTTGACCGTGTAAAACCTGCATAAAACAGTAATGTTCACAAGAATATTTTATCTGACGCATTTAATATGGCAAGAGCTGCAACAAACTTACATTTCTGTTGTGTGAATCCATTATTTATTTTTAATTATAGTGTCGTTTTTTAAGACTGGCAATAAACATCCAATAAGGCAGGTGGTCAAAGGTAAATGTTAATTAAATATTTAAATTCAACTGTTGTTTCGTTTATCCTTTTATTTATCGGTGAGAGACTGGCGTGCCTTGCAGTCGCTGCTTTATTATAAGTCTAATAATAATAAGGACACTAATTAATAATTTTTGCATTCTGCCTACGTAGGTACCTATTTAGAACTTTGTTACTAAAGCGGTAAACAAGTTCCCATTCTACCCTATATTATAAGAACTATACTGCCACTTTTGAGTCCGAAACTCCTCTTTGTCAGATATGATGAAACAATACAGTACCATTACAAAAAAGCCAGGAATGTCGGGTTTATATAGAACATAGAGCAACACGGGCGGGGACGTAGCGTTTATTACCGATGCAAAGCAGTCTGTCATTTTTTGCGGGGGGAAATGCGTGCAGCACACACGCACACTACAAAAATCGTCTATTACTACGAAACTCACACCTCGACTTTAACAAAATACAGAAACAATTTCACGCACACATTTAAACATCTAGGCGGCAGGTATAGGCCCGTTTGGGCTTGTACTTTGACAGAGGGGAAAGCCTACATATGGCTACTACCCTCCGGTGTTGCTCTATGATATAGAACCTTGCTTAGATACTTCTAGGATTACTAGTGGTAGAGTTCCTTAAGAATAAACTATTCAGTCAGTTTATAAGTAACAAATTTTATATCTCTTCATTAGGGGTATACATTCAAGCATAAATACAAATACCCATCGCCGTTTACATTTTGGCACGTGTTTCAGCCTGGCCCTGGCCAGGGTGGCGAACCTATTGCCAGGTTGCCTAGGTTGGCACTGGCAAGCTTTCAAAAAATGTAAAGAAATTCACTGGGATTTCTGCTGCTGGTGCTTCTGAGCACCAGAGATAAACAATAAGTACACCTTTATTTCTGATACCCTGCGACCCGGCGTACCTACCCGGGACTCAAGCTTCAGATTGGCCTTATGAGGGTAAAATATATAAATTACTTAGCTTAGTAAATTCTGCCCTCATCAAAGCCCTCCCAAACAAAAATCTCAGTCAATACTCTTCCAAACTAAAATTCTGACTCCAACACTGAGCGTGACATTTTAAAAAGCCGAATCCCCGAATGCGCCTCACCCTTGACCAGTTTTTGGTCGCGCATAACACAAAATAGGTCGTAATATTGTCAACGATGTTGCTATATTAGTCGACCCACACAAAGGTTGCATTTAAAAAGGCCCACGTACGGTAAATTTAATGGCCAATGACTGTCTTCGCTGAGTTTTCGATTGCCTGGACGGTTAATATGATGTTTTGTTTTACTGCACACTGTTATTACTGCTAAATAATAGAGTGTAGTTGGGTTATGGGAGACAGGAAATTGTAAAGTTAATGAAGAATAGACTAATTCTTGTAATTTTTTGTGATCAACGGTTTAGTTGCTACTTGAAATATTTTTTTATGTCATACATTTATGTTGTATATTCGTGTATGAAAAGAATGATGAAGGTAGATGAGGCATGGGAGGTGTGTCAGGACCGGAATATATGGCGGTCCACACTCTCTGCCTGCCCCGTTAGGGACCTGAAGACGGCGTGAAGATACGTAAATACATATTTATGTTGTGTTTACTTATATGTTACTTAAACAGTGGTTAAATCGTCAGTTACATTTTGTTCCTAGTAACACATAGGTGGCAAGACGATACCGAACCACCGCAGCAGCACTGGAAAACTGCCGCAAAATTGAGACATCCCAATAGGACTTAACCCACGATCCGGTGATCGAACCCAAGACCCCAGCGTAGCAATAAAGTCCAGCTACCACTAGACCACTGTGAGTGAGAATCTGTGATATAGAATTGACTAACAGACCGGTCACTTAATTTTCGCAAATAAATTGACTCTACACATACCAATCTCATGCCTTATTCAAATCATATTACGTTTACAAAAACTCGACGAAATAAAGCGAAGTTCCAAACTCGTCAGCCCCAATAATTACCATATGAATATAAAGTATACGCTCATCTTTACTTGTAATTTAAACCACACTTAAACTGAGTTTTCATTAAGATCGACGGGAGACATAGGGTAGCCTTTAATGTTCGGTTTTATGACCATTGATGTGTGGTCCTAGTGGAGACGGAAGCTTGAGCGGAGCAGGTTGAAAATTGTGAATCGGAAAATAATAAAAATTTACCTTATGGACATTTTCATATTATTGATTGATACGTAAAATCTGTGTGATTCAGCTTAATTCAGTGTGAGAAACCGTTAATCAAACTTTCTTATATTGATATTAGTTTAAAGAAATGCGTAGGAAAATAGAGACTTTCCAACCATGTGAAGACATCTGCTTTTCCTATAATCATATTATATTATTTAATGGATCAAAATAAACATTAAAATATACGTACTTATTAGATGAAAACTCTCATTTATTTTAATAGTAGCTGTCCCGGCAAACTTCGTATTGCCTGACAATGAAATAATGTGTCAAAGTTTTGATATATACGGACTATTTGTATGGGAAATAAAATTGTACTTTTACTATTTCCCTTCAATATTTCATATTTTTGTACCTTTTGAACCTTCCCTGGACTTCCGAAAATCATTCAATACCAAAATTAGCCAAATCGATCCTAACTAACGAACAGCAATTGATTTATATATATAGATAAGTTTATATACTTACTAGAATTTCAACTCAAAATATACACGTCGACTTGAAAACTTCATTTTAACCGATAAAGAACGGTTTATAATTTGATTGAAAATGATTCACGTGAACATAGATCTGTTTTGCTAAACTTGACCGAATATCGTAATAATATGCGATTGTTTCAGCTTCTTAAGATAGACACCATCAAAACCGTACACCGCTACCGCTCGCAAAGACACCACACATCGATTATAAAGGTCGGTCGATTGCTTTTAATAAAAAAAAACAATGTTAATTATCGCACTATACCCATTATAAATGTTCACAAATAAGTATTTAATATGAAACAAAACTTTTATATACCCACATTGTAGGTACAATGCGACCACACGCATTGGACATTGGACCACTTTGTTTAATAGGAGGTGGTTATTTAAGTATATTAATAACTTGATAAGATTGTGTGCTTTCACTCTTAAATTCATAAAGACTTTATAATATATGTTTAACATTCCATGAGAATTACTCGTAACTGTGCTACCTCACACACATCCTTTCTTTTTTCAGTACAAAGATTGGCTGATAGAGAATGCTTTATTTTATAAATTTATTTGCCTTACAAAAGTTAAGCTTATGTATTACTTTTGTTTTTAAATTTTCTCCCATAACTGTTGTGCCGCTCAGATAGCTCTCTAGACTCCCGATGGTTAACTGGAAAAGAGCGCTTTTAGCGTTAAGTTCGCCATTTGTCATCATGTATTATACTGTGGCAATAAAGTTTAAATAAATAAAATAAATAAATAAAAGTATGGTTTTTAATATAGTGCAAAACAAAGTCGCTTCCCGTGGCCTGTATGTTAGATTATTATATTTACTTAACGTTTCAAAAACAAACAACTCATATCTCGCGTATAATAAACTAAAATGATTTTTAAAATCAACCCGACGTTTCGGTTGCTTTTCAGTTTCCGTGGTTCAGACCCGGGGTCTGCCCGGGACCACGGAATTTCAATGAGTGTAACTCGCGAAAACCTAAGAACATATCAACTCATATCTATCTATAAGAAAATTGTTCATAGCATGTATGATAAATAGCTGAAAAAGTCACATCTCACGCAGAAAATAGATAGAAAAACTTAGAATTACGAAACACCAATTAAGTTTCACGTGCAATGTATATCAAATACATATCGTGCGATATCGCCGAATACCTTGACGGACGGTGATCTTAAAAGAGAAAACGTTCCATCATGATCTCTATTCTGCCTATTCATTTTGAATTATTTAAAAAGGAAGTTAGAGTAGGCGTCGGGAAGTGTAGACGTGAAGAATTTTCTTCTACTTCTTTTCTCTACTGAAAGCGAATTCTTCCGCTAGTAAGTACAGTCAGTCATCCGACCAATGGCGGTCAAACCATTCTAATAGATCGAAAATAAGTACAATAACGCAAGATGGACACCAGCGTCCTGGGATGAAACTACCTCAATTACGATCACCAATCATCATATCATATCATATTCATTTTTAATATTATAAATGCGAAAGTTTGTATGTTTGTTTGTTTGTTTGTTACTCCTTCACGCAAAAACTGCTTAACCGATTTTCATGAAATTGGGCACACACATAGAAGGTAACTTGGATTAACACATAGGATAGTTTTTATCTCGATAAAATGTTCCTGTGGGTTGCCATGGGAGGATTTGATGAGTTTCCACAGGTTACGCGAAAAGCGACCTACACGCGGGCGGAGTCGCGGGCAATAGCTAGTAGAGGCATATCCCTTAGGCGGAGGCTTTGGTCCAGTAGTGGACATCTTTCGGCTGAAATGATGATAGGTAAACTTTTGATATCATCCGGACTTAGGTATGTTAAATTAAAAATTGTACCTACATATGAATGAAAATAGCTTAAAAAGTCACATCTCATGCGGAGAATAGATAGAACATTTTAAGTATGCTATGAAATTTGAAGAGTTGGTGGTTGAGCTCCAGCGACGGAGATTGCGGGCGTAGGTACCACCGAACTACCTAATATACTTGCCGCTAAATGGTAGTGTTCAGCACTATCGTGTTCCGGTCAGGTGGTAATGTACCTACAGCCCTGTAATTTCCAGCACAGAGACATAACACCTTAGGCCTCAGAAGTGGTAACGCATCTGCATTTTGAACTCTATTCTTTGTGTGGGTGTCTATAGGCTGCAGTCATCACTTAACATCAATGTAAACTGCATGCTTATTTACCACTTTCTAGACTAAAAAAATCGGTACGGGCGTTTTCAAATTATCGGTGAACATACTTAAGAAAAAAAAAAGATTCCGACGAATTGATAACCTCCTCTTTATTTCGAAGTCGGTTAAAAACGTATTGTTACGATTTGACTGACATGTTAAGTTTCACGTGTAATCATAATGTATATCAAATACATATCATGCGATATCGTCGAATACCGTGCCGGACGGTGATCTTAAAAGAGAAAACGTTTCATCACGATCACTATTTCAATTCATTACAATTACATTTTATTTTGCCTATTCATTTAAAAAGCAAGTTTTTATTCGTTCATTTCTTTCAACTTGTTAATGCGAAAAAACACAAAACACAATTACAAGACTTTGACATTCGTTTTCATGGTATGCAGATTAATGAAATACAAATTATCAGATTTTTTACTGGTACAGCTCTATTCAATTTAATTCAATTTTATTTATTATACACATCAAATCAAGTACATGAGCTAGAGTGATTGTCATGCAAGCATAGTTACTATCAATATACTTAGCTTATAATCCGACAATGCAAAAGTGTCCTTGTAGACCAATTTGAAATAAATGATTTGAATTTTGAATTGAATACATCTATTACTAATTATCTTTCATACATAAAACAACAGGTTTATTAGGTCTAGTGACGGAACTCGAGGGTGTTAACAGGTAAAGATAATGCTTTATACTTTTTAGTATATTTTACACTGGTATGGTAGAATCCCAGTGTTATCTATACTGGAAGTCTACCGAGACGCTGACACGACCGCATTAATAATAATAAGGGGGCAGAGCAGCTTGTGGCGAGCTGTTGGTGAGTAGCGACACCACCCCCTACCATCATCTCGAGTTCCTCCGAGAGAACTGGGCTCCGCCTCGTCCGCCACACAGAGGTACGGCCGGACAGAGCATCAGGTCTCTCACCTCTGGCTTGCCTTCATTGGCCGGTCAGAGTGGGGCGCTAGAGGTATGGCATTTGCAGAAATTTAGATAATAGGCTGTTGTCTAAATTTCTGAAAGAACCATACACTCGGGGTTGGAAGTGTCTAAAGGCATAATAGCGGGGAAGCCCGCTCCGAGCTCGAGATTACTCGCTCGTGATGGTGAAACCGGGGCCACACCTCTCGATACCCCCAGCCTCTCTCAACAGTGTTGCCCCCTGTCGACCATCGGGTTGGCCCACCAAGGAGAGGCGAGTCACCACCTGCCTAAAGTAGGATTCGATAATGTGAGATGTTGAATATAGGCAGGTGCCGGATCTCACTCCATAGGCCCAGCCAGCTAGTCCCCCCAGTTCACCCACATAGCCCAAAGTTTGGCGAATCACTTATCATTACAATAGTCCCATTATGTTCTGCGGGGTCTGTCTGTGCCTGTATTAACTATTGATGCAGTCAGAGAGAGGTCCCGCCGAATATAACCCATTACAAAGTAGATCAAAATTCTCGAAAGGGCCTCTACGTGTTGGACCCCCCATGTCCCCGCGCAAGCCTGACAAAGGTCCGGGGTTCAAATTGGATCCCGTGCTGACGAGAGATATAATAATAAAATACTTTATTGTACACCGAAATCAGATAAATCATTATAGAAACAAGAAATACAGTTCACAAAAGGCGGTCTTATCACTAAACAGTGATCTCTTCCAGACAACCTTAGGGTTTAGGAATTAATGCAAAAATGGATAACAATAGGAGTGTACCATTCTATGTAAAAATACTAACAGCAACAAGAACAGCAACAGGCAACTTAGTAGTGATCAGGAGTTAGGAAAGGGTTTGGGAAATGTAATGGTCATAGAGACGTTTTTTAAACGTTTCAACTGTTTGAACTTGTCGGATATCCACCGGAAGAGAATTCCAAAGTCGGATTGCCTCAACAATGATTTGGCGTAAAAAGTAGACGAATGTACTGGAACCGTTAGAAGGAGGTTGTCGGAAGAACGAAGGGACAAGGGATGGATAGAGCTAAGAAAAGGAAAACGTTCTTTCAAATAAGTTGGGGTGTGTGGATTGAATAAGAGACAGTACAGAAAAGAAAGAATATGTGTATCCCTGCGTGAACGAATGGGTAGCCAGTTGAGCTGTTTGCGAAAATCAGAGACGTGATCATACTAGCGTAATCCAAATATGAATCGTAAGCAAAAGTTTTGAAGCCGCTCAAGCTTATTTAGTTGCTCCTGAGATAAGTCTGGATAGGATATGTCGGCGTTATCTAAAATCGGAAGAAGAAGAGATCGAGTTAGTGTAATTTTAGTGGGTGTGGGCAAGAAGTTTTGGAGTCTTCGCAGGGAGCCAACGGCTGCAAACATTTTCCGGCTTACTTCAGTGATTTGTGGCTTCCAATTGTCAAGAATTATACCCAAGTTTTTGACTTTATCGCAATATTCAATACATGTTCCATTAAGAACTATCGACGGAAGCTGTGACATATTTAGCTTAGAGACCATACGAGAGCTGCCAATAATGATGGCTTGGCTTTTGGAAGCATTAACTTTTTTACATTACCTAATCTGTCTGCCCCCAAATGCTTGATTTCGTCCTATCGTGTTCCCGTTAGATGGTTATGTATAGCTCCATAATAACTATCATAGAGACATAACGACTAAGGTCTCAGGGGTGGCAACGCATCTGCATTTTGACCTCTGGTTTTTGTGTATAATAATAATAATAATAATGGCAGCCCATTAAACGTCCTACTGCTGGGCACGAGTCTCTCCCCTTTTTAGAGGGAGGCCTGGAGCTTATTCCACTACGCTGCTCCAATGCGGATTGGTGGAGATACGGGTTAGTGGCCAACCCGCTGCCGAAGGTTTTCAAACCGCCCATAAGGCCTCCGACAAGGTTTAACGACTGCTATCTATCGATAATAACCGGGACCGACGGCTTAACGTTCCCTCCGAAGCACGAAATTTTAATTTGCCACTAGCGGTCACCCATCAGACACCCGACCGCGCCCGTAATGCTTAACCGAGTAGATTGCTTACGATCTACACCAGCCGCGGGACTATGCGCGTTTCGAGGATTTTGTGTACCAAATACATACTCGTATCGTGCGGTATCGTCGAATACCTTGACAGACGATGATCTTGAAAGTGAGAACGTTTCAACACGATTGCTATTGGAATCACAACCATGCTCAATTAATTACAATTGCACATGCGTTTTTTTGTGTAATGAGATATTACACGCTATTTTATTTTGCCTAATCATTTTGAATTATTTGAAAAGCAGCAGTTTTTTTTTTATGGGTAAAACTTTTTGCTTGTTAATGAGGAAATAAACACGACGTCAATTTGCTATGCAGAGCAATGAATAAAAATTACGAGATTTGGATGTTTTTTACTGGTAGTCAAACTCGCGAGCGTAGGCACCACCGCATTACCTAATCTATCATATTGATGTTAAGTGATGACTGCAGCCTATAGATCAACACAAAGACCAAAGTCAAAACGCAGATGCGTTACCACTCCTGAGGCTTAAGGTGTTATGCCTCTGTGCCGGAAATTACAGGGCCGTACATTACCACCTGACCGGAACACGATAGTGCTGAGCACTGACACACTACCATTTAGCAAGCATATTAGGTAATGCGGTGATGCCTACCCTCGCGAGCTCCGTCACTGGAGCTCTACCACCAGTAAAAACTTGCCGCTGAAGGTTGGTGGTATGAACGGTCTTCTAATTTTTGGGATAGAGGTATAACCACCTAGATCTCAGGAGTGACAACGCTGCTTGTTTGCCACTTCATGAGATAAAAAAAATTGTGGTCTATGATTGCTTTACATAATTATGAATATTAGGAATATGTAGCAATCCTATAAATATTATGTAAATAGAATAGACCGTTTGAGTTTTATAAATTTGATAATATTATTAGACGCTTGCAGGTGCGGTTGCTTTAGTTTTTTCCCAATCATTAAAAAACATCTATATATATAAAAATGCAACCCGTTTTCCTTGGTCACGGCATCACGCGTGAATGGCTGGACCGATTTGGCTAATATTGATTTTAAATGATTTTTGGAAGTCCAGGAAATGTTTAAAAGGTAAGAAAATATGAAGAAATTGAAGGGAAATAGTAAAAACCACCATTTCATTTTCCCATACAAATAGTCCGTATCTATCAAACCTTTGTCACATGTCATATTTTCATTCTGAGGCAATGCGAAGTTTGCCGGGTCAGCTAGTTATTGATAAAAATCATCAAATGAAAATTCATGATAAGTTAAAACTCATGTTATTTTTCCAATAGAAGCGTAAACCCGACGACAAGATTATTACTACCATGATTACTATCAAATTTAAAAGCTCACAATTACATTAAAAAAACAACTCTAACAAATTATTCACAACTTCACAAATCAATTCTATCGCCGCGCCATAGACAAACAAATATGGCGTCCCAACTTTTTAAAAGCAATGATGCACAGACTCATAAATCCATTCGGTTACATCATTAACAATCGCGTGACTGTGAACCATAAGGGAACATGTCCCCGGGTGTTTACGACTATTTAAGCTCACCTAGACCAATTTATTGAAGACCGGATCGATTAAGTAATACGCTAGAATAGTTCTTGTGTTCATTCTCAAAGTACATTCGTCACCAGGTCTATCATTAGAATGTGCCTTGTTCTCTAATTAAAAGCAGCTAGAAAATGTTTTAGCAATAAACATCTAACGAGGTCCTGATACTTGTTATCTAAGAGCTAAATCTAATAGATTATCCATTGAAATATCAGTGAATCAAGTATATTGTTTCAAATACACTCACAACCTAGTAAAAATAATGGAGTAATAAAATAATGGAGTCACAATAAAACAGGCAATTCATAAAAGATGTAAATGAATGATAAATTAATCCTACTCTATATGCAAGAAACAATCAAAAATGACCGCAACCTGAAAACATGTCAACAATTAACTCGCTATCAACACAGATTATATCTTTCGATTTTATTAAAGGTACACCCAAAACTCGCACATAATTTCTTATTAACCTGTTCTTAATTACCGCCGATATTAAAAGGGTAAAAATATAATTTCGAACGTTAAATCTGCTTAAAGCCTCGAAGCGCACCTACGCACGCGATCAGCGGTAACCACGGCAACGGAATTCAAGATGGCGGATATCTTATCAGGTTATTGAAGATGTGGCGACGCTACCGATGGCGAAACTACCAATTGGTACTGGGATTGGTAAATGCGACATTTAAAAAATAGAAATTCAGATTATTTTGAGAGAACTATAGACCATTTAAAATCCAATTCTAATGTAACTATTGTGATATCAACTATTTAATTTTAATAGTTTAAAATCTTGATGTGATTTCATGACTGCTTTTTTAACTTCTTGGTCAAATAAGTGATATCATGCCTTTATAAATTATCAAAACTGCTTACATATTTTTTATTTAAGTACTTAGATACTTTTTAACCGAGTTCAAAAAACGAGAAGGTTCTCAATTCGGCCGGTATATATATATATATTTTTTATGTATGTACGCGAATTTCGCCGAGATTTCTGGACCGATTTACGTAATTCTTTTTTTGTTTGATGCGGAATAGTTTCGAATTGGTCCCATATAAATTTGATTCAGATAGGCCCATTCGTTTTTATTTTATTAGCATTTTTTTACTTACTTTCACCTCAGACTAAAGGAATAAGAATAGACGGCGAGTTGTCATACAGTGCGTTGAATCCACTGACGTCCTAGATAGTTCTAATGCGCATGACTACCAGATGACAACAAGTGACAATGACACATTTAGTCATCGACGACACAACACAGCTTATTTACTCCTTCGTGGATAAAATGTTTTCATTGATTTCGTATAGTCATGTAATAATTTTGTATCGACACACCTAAACATTTTAAATTAGGTATCTAATTGTCTCGAAGCTAAAAGAGTCAGATTTTACAAATTTAACAGATGTGAACCTTAATCTAATTGACAATAAAAAGTATTAAATAAATATAACTACGTTAAGAAAAACCGACTTCAAAACTGAAAAGTAAAAAATAATAAAGATTTAATTGTAATTATATATACTATCTATTATTTATATGTGCTATTTACTAATAGGTTCGAAGTCGGTGCTAAGCCAAAATCACTAAAGTAGGCATTTTATTGTAATCCCCGAAGGGGTAGGCAGAGGTAAATGCATGAATTCAAGCATACATGCAAACATCCACGATTCGCCGGTTACGTTTTGTTCAGTGTATTAATTTGCTCGTATTCATATTTAAGTGATTAAAATATAATTATTTGTTTAAGGCTTAGCACCGACTTCAAACCTATTAGTAAATAGCACATATAAAAAATAGGTAGTATATATAATTACAATTAAATCTTTATTATTTTTTACTTTCCAGTTTTGAAGTCGGTTTTTCTTAACGTAGTTATATTTATTTTGTTTATATTTGGTCGGTCTTGTGAATTATCGTTTGAAACTGGATAAACTTATCATCCAAGAATTCAAAACTTCTCAAATTTCTCCAAAAGTATAGCTTTTTGACTACAAAAATATAGTCTAGTTTCACTTTCTAACTGTCAAGTTCCATTGAACACCATGTAATTTTAAATGGTTTATAAATTACGCGGTTATCGTGTTAGATATAAACCGGCAACAGCTTCAATTCAAATTGATCAACAAGATGTATTTAAATATGACTTAATCCCACAGACCGTACCGTAATCTCAGGGCTATCATTAATACCCCTAAACCGATGTAAACTAACCGTATTTAAATCATAACAATCGAACTTAATAACCGAAGTTGGCGATGCCGTGAACCCAGCACAATGAATGAGAGATTAGATAGCGATACACGATTACAAACGATCGCGATAGCCCCACCGTACGTGTTCCTAATACAGAACGTAATGCATCCGATTGTTATTCAGGCTCGAATAGATCTAGCTAAATAAATTTAGGAATATTTTAGCTGGTATGAAGAAGGAATTAGTGTCTAACTGGCGGTCCGCACCGGCTTTGCACGGGTGCAATTCGCCGGTTAAAAACCAGATGAACGTATCTACAATTTTGTGGTATGAAGAAGGAATTAGTGTCTAACTGGCGGTCCGCACCGGCTTTGCACGGGTGCAATTCGCCGGTTAAGAACCAGATGAACGTATCTACAATTTTGTCAATGTTGAGAAAACGCAATTAACTGAACAGAAATTGAGGTCATTTTCTCAACATTGACAAAATTGTAGATACGTTCATCTGGTTTTTAACCGGCGAATTTAGGTAAATGTATGAAAATGGCAAACAAGCATGCAGTTCACATTTATGTTAAGTGATAACCGCAGTCTATAGACACTTAAATAAAGACCAAATGTCAAAATGCAGATGCGTTACCACTTCTGACATAGAAGTGGATATTTTGCAAAGTCCTGTAATATACAAAATACTTCATTACATTAAATGAATAATATTTAAAGAAAGCTACTTACTATCACGTGTTTTCTAACCACATGGTAATTTAAGCTTTTTAATCTGCATTGTAGGGAAGAGAAAACTTTGAAACAATGCTTCAAATATTACATTTTTACGACAATTTCACTAACGATAAAGATTTAAATCTACCTGTTAATAGTTGATTGTGTTCATATTGTTACAGTTATATGATAATGTGAGACTTAGTAGCTAGTGTTCAGGTGTACTAACACTGTAATTCGAGGAATATAAGCTTAAAGTTACGAAACAAATTCGTTTTATGCTCGTATATTCAAGCAAGCAGTAGTCTAGTAGCAAGCAGTAAGTAGTTTTTCTTTCTTTCTAGTAAGGGTGTAAAATATTACATAGCATTATGGGTACACTTAAAAAAAACTATAAAATACTAGCGGCCCGTACCGGCTTCGCACGGTTGCAATTTAGGTACATACTTAATATTACGACTATGAATTGAGATGAATGCTATCCTATCTCTCAAGTTGGATCGAACTGCACATGGTGTGCGAATTTTATTATAATCGGTTAAGTGGTTTAGGAGTCCATCGAGGACAAACATTGTGACACGAGATTTATATATATTAAGATTATATCTTTGTAAATGCGTTGCCACTTGTGAGACTTAGCCGGAAATTACAGAAGCGTACAATACTTGACCGGAACACGATAGCGCTGGCTATCACCATTCAGTGCACCGGGCCCAATCGCATGTCTTGTGTTCCACAACTACACCCTAAACCGAGGACCCGCAGGGCTCTTCTCTAGGCAGGTGTTTAAACTGATTAAGGCTGGGAGTCCTTTGCGCTCGCCAATCGCCTGGTGAAGTAGACGAGTTGCCTCCCGACACGAGCCCTCTACATAAGTAAAAAATAAAACGTAACTTCACGCCTGTAATCCCCGAAGGGATAGGCAGAGGGAAATGCATGCATTCAATCATACATGCATACACCCACGATTTTTTTTTATGTAATGGAAGTGGCAACCAAGCATGCAGTTCACATTGATGTTAAGTGATGACTGCAGCCTATAGACACCCACATGAAGACCAAGGTCAAAAATGCAGATGCGTTACCACTCCTGAGGCCTAAGGTGTTATGCCTCTGTGCCGGAAATTACAGGGCCGTACAAATTAATAAATATTTATTATTAATCAAACCATAGAAACATGATTATCCAGCGCCATGATATATTTGCACTTCGCCATTAGCGTATGTTGTATAAAAAAGCAATCAAGACGGCTACACCTACAATCATATTTCTAGTAGCAAATGGACGCGTAGGATATAGAGCATCTCGTTCGTATAATTATAATACGGGTTTGACCCTTCAATGGAGCTGGAGTGTTGAGGTGAATCACCGTAGAAACTTAATGATGATAGCAAGCAATACAACCGTTCGTATAACTGCCTCGGTAGCCTATTGGTAGCAGGCCACTAGGGTCCTGGGCTCGATTCCCGAGTTTTTTTTTTTTTTTTTTTTATGTAAAGTTATGACTGCAGCCTATAGACACCCACACAATGACCTGAGGTCAAAATGCAGATGCGCTACCACTCCTGAGGCATTAGGTGTTATGCCTCTGTGCCGGAAATTACAAGGTCGTACATTACCACCTGACCGGAACACGATAGTGCTGAACACTACCATTTAGCGGCAAGTATATTAGGTAATGCGGTGGTGCCTACGCCCGCGAGCTCCGTCACTGGAGCTCTACCACCAGTAAGAAGGTGTAGTGTGAAGGGTAAGGGGTTATCAGAGATAATGGTCCTTTATTTCTGGTTCTATTAGGATTTTTCAATTTTCTGGAAATTTCCCAGAATCTCGAAGTTTGGTAATGTGCCCGGAGATTCATCTAAACAGACTCAATGTGTTTGCATAACAATTACAAAGTACGGGTTTTATACGGTTTACATACGGGTGATTGTATCTACCTACTCAAAGAAATTAACAAGTTTTTCTATGAGGCCAATCATGAAATAAAAAAAAAACATCTGGTATATAATACATCATTAGCAGCAATGAATACTTTTTAAGGATCTCATTTTATTTTACCACATAGTAGGTAAAAGTTGTTCACTATACAGTCTATACACGAAGCCATTATGGTTATAATAGTGTAAGTGCTCCAATTCCTAAAAGCAACTTCAACACTACAATTTTTTTATCAAAATACTATGTATCAAAATCTTTTCTGCGCTAAAAATATACGTGTAATATAAACTAAAACTAAATCCCCAAACTCAGTATCGTGTTTCAGTATAGGTCGCGCCGCGGGCGAACAACACTCGGCAACCTGCGCGGGCGCATACTATTTAATTTTCAATTTAGATCGCAATTTGCGATGCGTCCGCCGTCCGCCCAAACGCATCAGTCCATAGATGCAGACTCGCTTGACTAGTGTTGCCAGGTGGAATTTTTGTGCTGGTTTATTTGCATAATATGTGCAATGTCCAATATTAGACTCAAATATGTTAAGACTAATCCATGCAAATATAATATGTATGAATGCGAAAGCATAAAGTTTGTCTGCTAACAATCACAAATAAAAATCTGAACCGATTTTGATGATATTTGGTAAGAATATATTTGACACTCTACACTCTCTGCCTACCCCGTTAGGGACCTGGCGTGAAGATACATACATAACATATTTGAAGCCTTGGACAACGGGACTTGACGACCCCATCGCCCCCTAGTGGAGGAGAATTCTTCCGCTAGAACAGTCAGTCAACCGAACAACGGCTGTCAAACCATTCCAATAAGACAGTAGTAAATATAACAACGCGGGATGGGCAGCAGCGTCCCGCGATAAAACTACCGCCACTGCGATCGCCAATCCGCCTGCCAAGCGTGGTTTCAGCTGAAGTGATGCAAGCTAGACTAATAATAATAATGCAATATTGCAATATTTTGATAATTCTAACTCAAAATTAATTTTTGTTACAGATGCATAGAGCAACACGAGCCACCGGCGGACCGCAGGGGAATAGCCATAGCGTTTATTACCAATGCAAAACAGCCTGTCATTTTTGCGGGGGAAAAACGTGTGACACACTCACACACTACAAAAATCGTCTTTTACTACGAAACTAACACCTTGACTTTAACAAAATACATAAACAATTTCACGCACACATTTAAACGTGTAGGCGACAGGCACAGGCATAGGCTTGTACTTTGACAGAGGGGAAAGCCTGCATATGGCTACCAATGGTTACTCCCGTGTTGCTCTATGCACAGATCCAAAACAAACGGTTTTTCATTAGTATGCCACTTTTATTTCATTGAAAGATATATATGAACCGCTTTACCGACTGCACTATAACGTTATGAAGTGTAGGTACCTACTCTAACGTGATACTCGGTATATATGTACAAATTTACTTTTTCTTTTTACGCTATTGGTTTAAACACGTAATATGTATAAAAATATTTATTGTAAGTATATATATAATATTTTTACATTGTATTAATAATATATATGTATATTTATATACATTTATTTAAAACACGTCTATAATATGAACATTATGTTATTGTTATGTAAAATGGCTAGTTTAATTGTCCAACCTGCTTGACATCCGTGGACCACAGGGTCCCAGATGAAAATCAGCGTCAGTTCGATTGATGTTATCGACCTGACATGAAGCTGATCTGGGCTCCCATTTGGACCAGCCGTGAGACTTAATTTCTATTTTGTTAACTTTTATTGTGTTTTTTTTTTCTCCCTGTCCAATTAATTGTTTGTAATGTAATAATTTCGCTTTTTTGTGTCTCTGTGCTGTCCAAATAAATGTTTTCTTTCTTTCTTTTCTTATGAACTGGTGCTAATTAAAGCACCAAAATATTTATATACGCAAATATTGTTAAACATTAAAAGGAGCTTATCTTATTTCAAATAGTATAACGTCATAACCTGTAAACTTTGTTATGTTATTCCAAGAAAAAGAAACTGCATTTCTTTATATCATATGCAACCGTGATAAAGGAGTTTTGGCGGGAACCTTGAAAGAGGCGTATGGTGCTCTTATTTTATTTCATTTTCTTGGTGCATTTTTAAGTTATATTGAATAAAATTGGTGGCATTTTGTTTGATATAGGTTTATTACAGTGCCCGTGTATAGTTAAATAGAATGACAGTGCGAAAACACGACCTTTCAGGTTGCTTCCAAAACTTCAATGTAAATGTTCTGGTAAAGTAGCCATCGCTTTACTCGAATAACTTGACTGTAACTCACTTGACTGACATATTATACTTGATACTTACTTATCATACTTGATGCCAATATTATGCTGGCTTTTACGCTGCTTGGATAAATACGAAGTATCGTTTTACTTGACACTGGCAATATGCGTAATAGCGAAGCCATAATACCAAAAAAAATAAAAATAAATAAATAACCGTCATAAACGAAATGAAGTAAGTACTTATAAAAGATATCGACGCAGTAAGCCAAAACAGGATGAATGAATTTTAAAACATTATAAATCCAGTGCTTCAGAAATACGCATTTTATTTCATCACAATCAATGTAATTTTTATGGTACCTATGCAAAATATTATGTAAATACTACAGCAGCAATGTAAAAAAGTAACTTTTATTATGACGAATAAATTCATTCTTTTCTCAGTTTCTTTTGAAATGTGGAAATGGAGGAATTTGTAAATAATTGATTCTTTCCATTTTATACATAATTGTTTCATTTCTTTTTAATTTATTATGTATTTTTGATTATTATTAGCGGTTATTCGCTCTAGGTAGTTTTAAAAAAATTACGATGTAAAAGTGCTCTCCAGGAGCCTTATTAAATGAAATAAATGAAAAAAAAACCCCCGTTGAGGTCAAAACTATTTCTGTGCGCAAGCATACCGGACAAGTCTTGGTGATTTTTGGTTTGCTTTGATATTTTGTGATGCATATTTTGTAATGTTTTTTAAATAAATTAGAAAAAAAAATGTAAAGTAATGGATCCATTACTTTACTTTTTTTTTCTAATTTATTTACAGTACCACCTAACCAAATTACACATACGCTTAATTTTGTTAAAGCCATTCAAATGTAAGGTTTAACTCCGTGTAACTGCAAGCCATTCAAATCTATACAAATAAATAAAATTAGAGTGTCCGTTTGTAATATAAAAATAACCGCTTTTTACTAAATGCATATGTATGTATACACGGTACATATACCAAAGCAACATTTTTTTCAATTTTTGTCTTTCTGTCTGTCTGTCTGTCTGTTTGTTACCGCTAATCTCGGGAACGGCTGGACCGATTTTGACGGAACTTTCACTGGTAGATAGCTTATGTAATAAGGAGTAACTTAGGCTACATTTATACTAGCTGCGCCCACGACTTCATCCGGTTACATATACTGAACAATCATAAATTCTCACGCGGCCGAAGTCACGGGCACAGCTCGTCTAAGATATAACTCATGCTGCGTGCATACCTCTGAACTTCGACTCTGAAGTTCCACCAGTAGTTAGTTGAATTGTATACTCTCAAAATTGGCAACCCTATATTGAACCGTATTAACCAAAGTTATGAGCACCTCCACATCCGATAACGTTTTTAATGAAAAACGGAACGTTTTTTAGCAAATTCGCGGCCGGCGAGATAACAGAAATTGATCTGTCGCGGTTGAATAACAACCTCCACTGTTGATGTACTCGTTTTTTACATAATTGAACGGGCCCAAACAATATGTTTATTGGATATTTTTATGAGATAACGTTCCATTTTGGTTGATTGTGAGCGGGTTAAATTAAAAAAATGGACGATGCGTTATTTAAATATCAAAATCTGTAGGTATCGATTGCTATTAACTATAAAAAGTATGAAACAATTTTCCAGTTGTAATAGCATAAATATATACAGAAAACAGAAAATAATTCCGCTTAGACTCCATCGAATTATAATCTTATTTTTTATTACGTACATATAATACATACAAATATTAAAAGTATATTTTCATATTTATAACAGAGATATAACAACTAAGGAGTGGCAACGCATCTACATTTTCACATGGTCTTTGTGTAGTATGGCTGCAGTCATCACTTAACATCTATTTGAACTGCATGCTTGTTTGCCTCCTTCCATCCACCATTACATAAAAAAATCAAGATGTGCCTTACATAATCAATTGACATACAAATAAGAAAGTATGTTAATTTTATGTATGTAAAGAATTTCAATAATTAACCATCATTTAATGGCAAACACAAGTTGAAACTTGGGAAATAAAGGAAACCGTAATTGGTAGAAAGCTTTAAAATACAACGTTACGTAAGGTTGTACTAAGCTTGCTTGCAAATATTATTAGATATGTAAAAATTGTATTTTTATATGTTATGAAGTAGCTTATTCTCTCATCAGCATAAGTGTGAATGTGTGTTACATTCACACTCATGCTGATGACAGTATAAGCGGCTCATGCGGTCCAATCTGTTATGCCTATGTGCTGGAATTTAAGTTAGTTAAAATAGAACTGGTTTCAAATTGGTTTTTATTTCTACATATTGGCTCGCGCGGTAATGAATGTCAACTCTGATCGAACATTGGCTCGCGCGGCTGCCGCGCGTAGTTTATACGCAGCTATACGTAATGCGGTGGTACCGACGCGACGCCGTTGAGCTCTACTACCAGGGAGACCTTAAAAGCACAAGAAAACCAAACGCGCTCCAAATTTTTTGTAAGTATCAATTTACAAGTACTATGACACTACCATTTGGCGTAGTCACAGTACAAATATGAACAGTATGGAAACTGCGTACATAACGTTAAAACTGCACACTGACACAAACATGCGCATCGATGAGGCCCCTAAGCGGTTCTCGCGGTGCTGCAGTAGTGAGACGCACGCTACTCGAGATTTGATGTGCATGTTTATGTATGTGTGCCGTTTCGAACATTATGTACGTAACTTCCATACTGTTCCTATTTGTACTGTGGCGTAGTTCAGTAGGTTCATCGCTATCGTGTGTGTTAACTATCCAACTCAGACCTCAGGGTTGAAGGGTTGCCAAAGTATCTGCATTTTGAGCTGTGGTTTTCTTGAAGATGTCTATAGGCTTGCAGTAGATGGTAAGTGAATTAGATACCATCCATGTGAACTGAACGCTTGTCTACCAACATTACATAAAAAAAATCTATTTATGAAATATATTTTTCATTGTATTAGTTTCAAATATACAAAAATACAAGTGTTCTCTTTAAAACATGTCGAATAAAAAAGATTTGAAAACCGTATCAAATTTCTGTAAGTAATATTACTTAACTCACAATACATCTGTGTTACCAGTTACCAGATGCCGTGCGCAATAGCACTTAAAACCTACCATTTCTCTACCAGTAGTAGCAAAATTGCCAGCTAACTCACTTTCACTTCAAATCTCCCAATCTGATTTATTACTACTGTACACGGGAAATTGATATTTCAAGCATACATTTAAAATGTTCATTTCGAAATTAGAATGTTTGATTCGCGACCAATCACTGTCCGTTCGTAATTCGAAAGTTATTTCGTTTCAAATTAAACTACTGTTAGCACCTTGTCTTTCAATTTAATAAGTTATATATATAATTTATTCATATTTAATATCGTTGTTGCTAATGTAGAAAGTGTAATAATTTTAAATTGATGTATCGGATTTTATTGCTACTTATTTTTAATATACCGTTTGGGCTAAATTAAAAAAGAATGTAAAGAAATACAAAAACAAATGTGTATCTTACATTAATAATGACTGTAATTTTTCTATTAAATTGCAGGTTAATTAAATAGCGCTAGTAAAAAGTTTAGAAAGTTATGACGATGACTCTACATGTAAAAAAAATGGCAATTTTATTTGAAACATTTTTTTTTATACGAACTATTCTTTTTTTTTTTCGAAAGTTCATCGGAATGTCTGATATGCTCATTTGATTGACAAATGATTTTTATTTTTTTTGCAAAACGTATGTACTTAATTGATTTTCAGTAGTACTATATAAACAAAAGCATATTTTTACTAGTCTGTAGTTATCATACAAGTTAAACAGATATAAACATAAACATAAGAACCTCTCTCTAAACAGTATAATTTTTAAAATCAAGAAATACGGTATAATTTTCTAGATCGTTTATAATGAAAACGAAAACGTCGATCATAAAATATTGTTAACCAACAATCTCGACATCAACAACAAAACATTTATTTACATGCCAATAACATCATACAATCAAACGCGGTGATTCCAGCAATAATCAAATACAAAATTGTCCATTACTACATTACATAGGCAGAAATAGTCACGAACAACCCGGTTTCATTTGGCCTCGAGTGATCATTTATCCATAATACCTAAGCAGTTTGAATTTCATCGCTAATGCGACCGTCGCTTAAATATAATGCCAGAGACACGTGTGCACTGTCATTATGGTAGGTGAAAATAGGCGATTCCAAAATCGATTATTATGCGAATAAAATTTTCGTAATCGTAAAACCGGAATAAAATTCAATTATGTCTAGAATTTCAAACGAAAGCGAGATAATTAATTTCACCCGTGTTAATTGTTGCAAATTTTAGTCTTGATGTAGATCTAGTAATGTGCATCTTGTCAGCGTTTGTTGTCACAGACAGGCTATAATAACATTGCCTCTAATATGGAATAATGCTATAATAGCAATCCGTATATTGTTTGTTATAATAATATGATAATGCCACAGTCCAAGAACTTACCAAGTTTCTTTTTGTGCTGTGATAATGTATTGCATTATCACACCAAGCATTATATTTAACCTTGACAATAGATGATTTTTATATTTTTCCGTACTGACATCAAAATATATCCCAATAAATCTACTAAAGTATATTGAATTTAGTATTATTAAATCATAGTACATAAATATGGCGCGTAATCATATATTCTAATTTCTAAAAGGAATATCAAAACTCACCTTTAAAATACAGCTGCCGACGGCTTCGTTCTCCGGCACGGTGACGTTGTAGAAGCTCTGGTCGAAGATCGGCTCGTTATCATTCACATCTAACACTGTCACTAACAACGTGGCCGTGGAGGACAACGGGGGACTACCACGGTCACTAGCCACCACTGTCAAATGAGGCATCGGATTCGTCTCACAATCGACCCGCGCCCGAGTCGTCACTAACCCCGACCGCTCATCGATCGAAAACCAATCGGACTGCGGTGTAGGAAGAAGAGAATACCGAATCTCAGAATTCTCCCCCTCATCAGCATCAGCCGCCGATACCTGAATCACCGGCGTCCCCGGGGCCGCCGCCTCTGGCACGCTAGTTTTGTAAACATTTTCCAAAAATACTGGCGGGTTATCGTTCACATCGGTCACTCGAAGACTGATTATCCTCGATGCGTGCAACGGAGGCGACCCCTTATCTGTCGCCACCACGTTCAGCGTGTAAGTAGCCCGCGACTCCCGATCCAAAGGCAAGGCGACAACTACTAAGTAGATGATGTTATCGTGCGTGCGCAAATCAAAATGTCCATCGCCCCCGCTCAGAGTGACGTTCACGTTTGCGTATTCGGTTTTGGAATCCGGATCGTGAACTGATATCCTGGCGACAAATTCGTCGAGTTGCGCCGACTCTGATATCTTGGGCGTCGCATCGTCACTCAAGAATATTACGTCAATCGTCGGTTGGTTGTCATTCACGTCGGTGACGCGAATCGAAACAAATGCCGTCGTCTCCAATGGCTGAGCACCTTTGTCCCTCGCAACGACAACCAGCTCGTGCAGTTCTTTGGTCTCAAAATCTAGAGCTTTGTTTACAATGATCTCACCCGTCTCGGGATCTATTTTAAACATGTTCTCTTTATCGCTCTGTCGTCTATTTATTGAGTATTCTATCAGCCCGTTTTCACCCGAATCCGAGTCTGTTGCTGACACTTTCAGCACGGGCGTCCCGACTGTCGCGTTCTCTGGTATCATCGCCGAGTACACACTTTCCGCGAATACAGGTGGGTTGTCATTTACATCTAAAATAGTTATATTTACAGTCATTGTACCCCTAAGCGGTGGTGTACCACCGTCTAATGCTTCTATAACCAACTCATAATGGTCCGTGGTCTCCCTATCTAAGAACCCATTGATTTGTAAGTCTAAATACAATACCCCATCCCTTTCCCTGTGCGAGGAGAGTCTGAACGCGTTATCTGTGTTCCCCGATACGATATTGTACCTCTGCGTGTTGAAGATACCCAAGTCCTGGTCCTTAGCAGGATTGAGTTTCCTCTTAACGTCTCTCGGTGTGTTCTCGGAGAACTCCACGTTCATGACAGGAGTGGGGAAGGTGGGAGCGTTATCATTTTCGTCTGAGACGCGGACGACCACGCGAATGTTGTCTCCGCTGGCCGGTATGGCGACTAAAGCGTAGTGGTCTCGTTTCTCTCGGTCTAATGGGACCCGCGTGCGTATTTCGCCGGTGTGAGGATCAATTTTGAGATCGTCGTTGACGGCGCTGCCAGGGACGGGGACGATGGTGTAGGGGGGCGCGGCGTCTGGGAGTTCGTCGCCGAGGTGTCCTACCAGCGTGGCGGCTCGTGCGTTCTCGCGGACGGTGAACTCGCGAACGTGCTCGCTCGCCGCGGCGGCGAGGAACAGGAGTGTGTACGCGCGCCACATCGCGCGTTCTCAGTCTCACCGCTCGCACATCTTCACTTGCACCTGAAAATTGGGAAAATATGGAAAGTGTTATTTCATTGGGTGCAATTTCAAAGGTAGTAAAGGTAGTAGTAGGTTCGGACCGTTTTCGAGAGTGATCTCAAGCAATGAATAATATCATAATGTCGCTTATTTTTTAATTCAAATTATCTCCAAAAATTACTTAATCAAATAACACGTCATAATTCATAAACAATCATAACTCATAACAAATTGCAACGTAACATCTCATTTAACTTTTAGCCACTCTAACGTGTATAATTACATTTTTAATAAGGTGAAAGAATATTGATACGAATCTGTGGTCTAGATAATTCTAGACTAGCAATTGTAGATATTGCGTTTTATTTTTTCATATAAATTTTTGCCGTAATGCAGAACATCTGACATTAACAATCTTAATAAAAAACGAATTAGTCAAATATTATTTTTTCAGCATCAAAACGATTTTCATACAAGTTTTCCTCCATCATTATCTTTTCATATTACATCTCTCCGCATTGAATACGCATTTTAAAAATGTTTAATACCAAAACTTTCTGCAAATAGGAGATTAGTCAATTAGTGAATCAGTAAGTAAGAACATCTTTCATTAGGTAAATATAACATTTTTACTTATACGTTATTTTGTACTCACACACCTGAAACAATAGTCTATAGACTAAACAGACATTTGTTCCTTGATCTTTGTGTGGGTGTCTATAGGCTGCAGTCATCACTTAACATCAATGTGAACTGCATGTTTGTTTGCCACTTCCATTACATAAAAAAAATCAAATCTGAATGCACTACATTTTGGATCAATTGGTTATTTGAACCAACCGTTGTGAAATTCGCACATTGATTCTTAATAGGTATTCAATATTAAACAGTGAACAATAATCTCCACTGCTCAAAACGTGACAAATTTTTCATTAACATTTCTTATTACGAATGAAAAAGTTCAATTGTCGGACGCTATTATTGGTTTAGATTGATATTAAATCGGGTATCGAGATTAATATAACGGTAAACCATGCATAAATTTGAAAGTACGGTCTAGATAAGTAATAAAAACTAGACAAAAGAGAGAGAGGAACGATTGGCTAGAGCTCTTATAAAATCCGTGAGATGAACCTGCCTATAAATAACAGTGATTTTTTTCTAATTTTATGAAGGTGGCAAACAAGCATGCAGTTCACATGCGACGACTGCAGCCTATAGACACCCACACAAGGACCTGGAAGACCAGGCCTGTAATTTCCAGCACAAAGGCATTACCCCTTAGGCCTCAGAAGTGGTAACGCATCTACACATTGACCTTGGTCTTTATGGCGGTGTCTTTAGGCTGCAGTCATCACTTAACATCAATGTGAACTGCATGCTTGTTTACCACTTCCAATACATTAAAAAACCCCATATCTCAACCTTAGTTGTTCTTTATACATCCATTTTCACAGGCAACATTAATTGTCTACATCTTTCGCTCATACAGATGTGAAGTTAATATGTAATACTAATCATAAATAATTACAATAATATGTAACACTAATAATAAATAATTACAATTACACGTTCTATTCTCTTCTCTATTAAATTTATGTAATGTTTCTTTCAAAGGTGATAAACAAACCTTTACGGGAAATAAATCTAAACTTTGAATTATGTTTTATATTTGGTACACGTACACTTTTCCTGAACATAATTACAATCAACAAACTCTGTATCTCATACAGCCGCGAGCGACTTCCCGCACCAAAAGTAACACTACGTCGATTCAAACCCCATTACTCAGGCAGTGTCATCGTTAGCAAACCGGTTGGTTGTTATTTATAATAAAACAGCCTTAAACTCAGGCTTGCATTGACCTGGGATAGGCTGGGTGGTATTTAGTTTGGTTTGATAGCGTTGAAGCGCGCATGGCCCAGCGGCTGGTGTAGATCGTAAGCGATCTGCTCGGTTAAGCACTACGGGCGCGGTCGGGTAGTGTGATGGGTGACCGCTAGTGGCAAATTAAAATGCGCGTTTCCGTGCTTCGGAGGGCACGTTAAGCCGTCGGTCCCGGTTGCTATCGATGGATAGCAGTCGTTAAACCTTGTCGGAGGCCTTATGGCGGTTTGAAAACATCCGACAGTGGGTTGGCCACTAACCCACCTACCTCCATCAATCCGCATTGGAGCAGCGTGGTGGAGTAAGCTTCAGGCCTCCCCCCAAAAAGCGGAGAGACTCGTGCCCAGCAGTGGGACGATAATGGGTTGCCATTATTATTATTATTATAGCGTTAGAAAAATTAATAACTACGTAATTTCACGCCTGTAATCCCCGAAGGGGTAGGCAGAGGTAAATGCATGCATTCAATCATACATGCAAACACCCACGACTCGCCGGTTAAGTTTTGGCCCATGTAACAGGTGGCGAACCTGTTGCCATCTTCGGGCACATTACCAAACTCCGGGGTACTGGGCAACTTCCAGAAAATGGAAAAATCCCAAAAGAAGCAGAGATAAAGGATTTTAAACCGTTATCTCTGATAGTCCCCGACCCGGGAATCGAACCCAGGACATCCTGCGTAATAGTAGTGGAATTAAGATCTAAAAAATAATAAATGAAAATAAAACTAAATCGAATGCTCTTAGACAAATTTGCTTTTATCCTCCTATAAAAGTAAGTCTCACATTTTGTATTTCATAAATGTAGAATGCTTTTGAGTTTTCAACAAATAAAAACATAACGACAAGAGACGTATAAAAATTTGAAAAAAAAATCTATAGCGCAACTAATTTGAAATATTATCTAGAACCTAAACAATATTATTATTTTTTATTTTTAGCTCATAGAAACGAAAAGTTTAAATAATAACTTTAATATGGATCGCTACTACTATGGATAGGATTTACCTATCATTTTTATTACAATGATTTAAATATCGGGTAGGTAATGTTAAAAAAGCTTTTCAATATAATATTCATTATATGGAACTTGCCATGATTCCTTTTAAGTACTCTGTGCAATGATTTTATCACAGACAATTGATTTTTAATGAACGCATGAACATAAACAATGTATGTTTGTTTTATTTAATTAATTATTAATTATTTAAAATTCGTTTTAACTCACTCCCTATAGGCAAATAGCTTTAACTTTTCCATGTCTGTGGTCATGTCAAACCTACGTCTGCGCAAGCGCAAGCCTAAACTGTTTAAAGAATATAAATTATTAAACGTGCTATGTAACTTGTAACCGAATCCTCAAACCAAATTAAATTAAAAACTTGATTGCAAAAAGAGTTATTCTTGTTTCTGGATGATAGTTTTCCAAAATCATCCACACCTGGAACGTAACTCCACTAACGTTATCATTCATCATTGATCATTGTCACTGGGTCGCGATTGAATTGCTCCGCGCGCTATCTTGCTCTATCATAGGTCATGCGCATTAAAGCCTTATTACACGACACGGTATTCAGAGTGCGATAGCAAGGGTCAGAGTAGTGTAACAACATTTAAGGAATAAGGGTCCCTAGTAGTACGTAGTACGTAGTTTCCATACTGTTCATATTTGTACTGTGACTGATTTAGGGCCCTGTCGACCGGATAGTGTAATATGCGACAACCCGGTCGGTGCGAGGCCACGCCCATCCTTTCTGCCGGACCCTGAATACCGTATGTAATAAGGCCATTAGTTAAAGCAAAACAGTAGATTCTATCGCGACGCGAATATTTTTACGTTAGCAGAATCAGGCCGCAGAATATCTTATCGTTCATCAATATTAATTTAATATAAAACGATAAAAAATGAGAACTCTATTATAAATTCAATAAATCAATGAAATTATTCAAACTTATTACTTAACTAACATTATAAGTATCATAATTAATATCGATTTATCACAGGTGCAGAGTAAATTTTTCGTTATTACATAATTATAAGATATAAGTAAGTCTTGCCAAAGCCCGCGACGCTATTAATACACAAGTGTCAGATTGCTATCAAGAAATAATGGTGATTGCATTTCATCTACGTCGAGGAACTGGTTGGCTCATGACGTTTTTTATCTGCGTCTATAATGTGCAGCTATACTCTCAGCTTCTAGAGATACTAGATTATAATACAGCTCCTTGTAATTTATAGCTCATCTAGACTTTTGTAATATTAAATTGTATGACGGATATCGAGAGGATAGTATTTGGCAATACTTTATTACCCAACTAGCTGTGCTCGCGACTTTGTCCGCGTCAAAATTTATGATTGTTCAGTATACTATCCGGATGAAATCGTGGGGGCAGCTAGTATAAAAGTTACTCCTTATTATATAAGCTATCTGCCTGTGAAAGTCCCATCGAAATCGGTCCAGCCGTTCCCGAGATTAGCCCCAACAGACAGACAGACAGACAAAAATTGAAAAAATGTTGTTTTGGTATATGTACGTACTTACTGAGTATAGATAGACATATGTATTCAGTAAAATGCAGTTATTTTTATATTACAAACAGACACTCCAATTTTATTTATTTGTATAGACCTAAAGGTAAATTTATTTACTTTACTGGTGATAGAATATGACAATCCCACCGCCCACTAGCGGAAGAATTTTATTCTACCGGAAGAGAATTCTACCACTAGTGCATTCAGTCAACCGAACAATGGCGGTCAAACTTTTGCAATAGGGTAGTAAAAATATAGGTAGTAAAAATAACGACGCGGGATGGGTAGCAGCGTCCCGCGATAAAAGTACCGCCACTGCAATCGCCAATTCGCATGCCAAGCGTGGCGATTATGGCATATTCTCCCCTAATGCCACACATCACTGTTGTCCCCTCCCGTGTTTCCCCTTCGCAAAATGATTTTGTGTTGGTATTACAATCGATCTATAATATACTTGAACTTTACAGGTGGTAGAGCTCCAGCGACGGAGCTCGCGGGCGTAGGCTGCATTACCTAATATACTTGACGAATTACCTAATATACTTGCCGCTAAATGGTAGTGTTCAGCACCATCGTGTTCCGGTCAGGTGGTAATGTACGGCCCTGTAATTTCCGGCACAGAGGCATAACACCTTAGACCTCAGTGGTAACGCATCTGCATTTTGACCTTGGTCTTTATGTGGGTATCTATAGGCTGCAGTCATCACATAACATAAATGTGAACTGAATGCTTGTTTAACACATCCATGACATAAAAAAAAAACTTTTTATTAATCATCACTCCAGCAGTGGATGTCTTTCGGCTGGAGTGATGACCAATAAAAAGTATATTATAGATCGATTGCACTACCAACAAAAAATCATTTTGCGAAGGGGGAAACATCCACTTAAATAGCGAGCTCGGCTCTGGTTCGTACACGTCCTCAAAAAATGGGTAAATTAAAGAAGAATCCGAAAAAAATACAATTAATTTATTCAAGAATATATTTTAGTGTTACAACCACATTTAATTCAAACGATTTTATCATTTTCAGCTATGTTAAACATGGCGGCGATACAGCCGACACTTGGGATCAATCGATTTCATAGTAATTAGAAAATATTTCTTTTTTCTCCAAGAACTTTATAATCGAAATACAATTTTAAAAATGAAAATGTCAAAATGACATCGCCTGCCGTATTCGCCATGTTGGTTTTGAGTTGCAATTCTAACTGCAAATAATGTTTTGTAACTGCGAACAAAGCCAAATAAGTGAAAATATGCAGTAAAAAACGTTTTTATATTAATTTTGCATGTTTAATGATATTGTGTACAATACATGGCCGGAGGTCCTTACATTTTTGCAACATCTCCTTTCACGGTATAACTTTAAATGTCAACAGATCATGCAAAAAAGTAAATCCAAATAGCACAATTTAAGAAAAAATCAAACATATTGAAGTGCTCATTTATTATTAAGAATTCACCTCCATTTTAGTAATTATTCTCTCCGAGTTATTTTAAAAGAGACGTTCAAACTAACTCCACTGACGCAGACAAACAAAAATATTACCAACCATTTCGCCTAATAGCCAAGTCTTTGAAAACGTGAATCGTAAAAATGTAAAAATACAGACCATAAGTATTATGCCCAACACCTGGGAGGCAATGTTAACAATTCTATGCAAATAATTATTTTCCAACTTTGTTTGTAACAATAGGAAGAAAGAAATGTAATCTTTTGTGAGGTGCGCAGGCGCAGGTATATTGTTGCCACTCTAGTGACGATGTAGACAATTTTCGAACAATGAAGCGCTCGGTTCGGATTATTCGTTCGTCTCGTATTTATTTCTTGATGATTAGAGTAGTACCTGATTATTAAATAATAGATGAGTTGGTGAACTTCGCACCGCCTTAAAACTACACTGTGTCAACGATTTGACAGGTACGAACTAATAAAAAGGAAAAACTAAATATTTGTTTTTACTGTTTTCTTCTACATTTCTTCATATTTTCTCACCTCTTAAACCTTCCCTGGACTTCCAAAAATTATTCAAAACCAATCAATTATCCAAATAGATCCAGCCGTTCTCGAGTTTTAGCGAGAGTAACGAACAGCAATAGATTTTTATATAACCGAGTATATAAACATAATGATATGTAGCAATATAACCGAGTGAATCCCTATTATAAAACATATCCTTAATATATTTACTGCTGGTAGAGTGACGGAGCTCGCGGGAGTAGATTCCACCGCATCACCTAATTCTACTTGCCGCCAAATCGTAGTGTTCAGCGCTATCGTGTTTCGATGGCGTGGTAGTGTACGGCCCTATATTTTTAGAGGCATAAGAACTTAAGCCTCAGGAGTGGCAAGGCATTTAAATCACTGATTTAATATAAATGTTTTTAGCCCGTATTACTTACCATCAATGTAAACTGTATACTCGTTTGCCTTTCAATGAAATAAAAGAACTTAATGAAAAACCTCTGCCTATCTCGTGTTTAAAACGTAGCCATGAACTTATGCTTACATAATTCCCGGCTCTTAAGTAAGGTATGCATCACTATCGAAATAAAACTCGGAATACATACATGCTCAGCGGTTCCGTGTAAGTCGGTACACGTTATTCTAGATCATAAAATGGTATTTTTATTAACAGCCGCTCGGAATCCAGAGGCGAGCATTTAAACTAAATTAAAGAGAGCGACTTGATTATTTTAAGACACATTTATTATGCGTACCTACACAAAATTTGTGATACGCTAAGGCTGAATAGCGGCGGTCCATTTTCATTTTTAAGCTTTGGAACATTTTTGAACGGTTGGTTTTGAATTTTAAGTTTGTATTTTTTTGGTTCTAATATGTACAGACATATTTTACATTTTAATATGCTGAATAAACTTTTTACGATATATAACTTGTAACAGATAAAATTATGACAATATTACAAATTATAAGTATTTTATCCTTAATTTACTGAACCCTGCCAATCCAAACTTGAAACTATATATTTATTTTTAGGTATGTATACAAGATATTCTCTTCGTGAATTCGGTATGTTTTATAAAAAATACTTTAGAAGAGAAACTTCAAATAGATTACATAAAAGTATTGTAATTTCTTAAACAAAAATTTAACAATCATCTACACAAATAAATAAAATTGGAGTGTCTGTTTGTAATATTAAAATAACTGCTTTTTGCTAAATGTCTATAATGTGTGTATACACGGCACATATACCAAAACCACTTTTTTAACCATTTTTGTCTATCTGTCTGTTTGTCCGTCCGTCTGTGTCTGTCTGTCTGTTTGTACCGGCTAATCTCGGGAACGGCTTGACCGATTTTGACGAGACTTTCACTGGCAGATAGCTGACGTTATAAGGAGTAACTTACTTTTATACTAGCTGCGCCCACGACTTCGTCCGGGTAGATACTGAACAATCATAAATTCTCACGCGGACGGAGTCACAGCGGGCACAGCTAGTTAATAATAACTTAATAAGTAATTGGTAGATATTTTGATTTTTTTATTTATTTAAATTCACAACTACGTAATTGTTTTTAATTTAACTAACTCACGTTAGCTATTTAACTATGGGTGAGTCAAATTTATTAATTAAATATATTTTATTTATTAACCAATTCGATTTAGAATTTTCCTCCTAATATAATAACAATGTTTTTATGAACAAAACTTATAATATTCTAGAAATTTGCTTTAACAGCTGTATTATGTCGAGGTAATAAATATCATCATAATGTGTTGTAGTAATAATATTTTTTAATTTTAGTTTTAAAATAACGAACTTTTGCTTATTTTTTTTATATTCAAAGTTCAAATATTGCCGTCGTCAACTAAAAAAAAAATACCGAAAAGCGTCCGAAACCTCCAAAAAGTTGCGACTTCTAAGCGAATTAGCGTCAAAAATCCCGCGCATGCGCAGTCGGCAAAAGCTAAAGAATTTGGGGTCCTACTCTAATTTTACCTTCAATATGCCGTATTTAATTTCAGGCTGCAAAATAAATCTAACCAAAGGTATATTTACAAGGAAAAATTCTATCGATATTTTATATTTTTTGAAGTTTTAAGTAATGAAATGACAAGACGATAGAGAAACATTTTTGTAAAATAATAAGTAAGGTATAGTGGGGTAATTTCGATCTCGGGTATAATCCGTTTTGATGAACTGATAGATGAATATGACGATGATTACGAAAAAAGCAAGGAAGATCTTAAATCGCAAAACGAAATAAGACGAGATGAACAAAATACAAGTAATAAGAAGATACTGACAGGCAAATCTTTAAATGTTCCCTGTTGTAAATATAAAGGTGTGAATAATGAAATGAAAGGTAAAGAAAATCAGAAGATTCAAGAACATAATAATATATCTAAAATAACTACAGAAGGAAAGAAAAAAGGAGAAGATAGAAAGAAAAGTGAAAAGACAAATAGATAGAACAGATTGTAACGGTGAGATTGATGACTTTATACATGCCAAAGAAACAACATTAAACAAATACTCTGAACTAAAAGATACAGATGAAACGGAAAACGAAAAAGGTGACTATGATACTTTTAAATTAAATGATGCAGTACTTGTTAGATACTTGATTAGAAAAAAAATGGAAGTACTATGTTGGCTTCATAGAAGAAATTCATCAAGAAAATGCCCACTACTCTATTATCTTCCTGAAAACCGTGAAAACACAGCAACAATTAACCTTTATGATTCCCAAAAGAAGGGATAGTGATAATGTTCCTAAATCATTGATTGTGAAGAAAGTTAAAATACAGAGAAACAATGATAATAAAAAAGAATACTACTTAGGTAATGATGAAGACGAAATTTACTTTTAAACTGCCTGTTTACCAGAGTGATATTTATAGGTTTTAATAATATTAGTGAAAACAGTATTACATTTCTGTGAGACATTTGTTATTATAATTTTTAAGCAATCTTGTTACCTTTGTTTTATATTAATAATTTGCTATACATATATATTATATTTTCGTTTTGTTTAATGATACTGATTGTTAAATATATATATATATATAATAAATTTCAGACAAATCTGAAATATTTGTAGTTGTGACTGTAATATATATTATTTTGATCTGTTTAAAATATTAAAGTCCCGTAGCAGCCATAACTATAAATATTTCTTGAAATATTAAAAAAAAATAATAAAGTTCCTACCTACTATAATTCAAAAATAGGTGTCAGTGTTTGAGTAATAGCAATATTAACAAGACTGTAAAATTTATGATTATTTTAATAGTTCGAGTGTAAAAAAATTTTGGTACAAAGCTGATTTATATTTTTACTACTTTATATTTTTAATCAAGAATAAATAGGTAATAAATAAAATTTCAGTAATGTTTTATTTCAGCCTGTTTAGATTTTGATCTGCGCAGAACCTAACCGTAATTATGAAGATATGAAACAAATTGTAAAGAAAAAATTAAACCAAGGATCTATGCTCCAGCCGCTCTCCCAACTGAGCTATCGAGGTCCTATACTTTGGCTCGAGGTTACATTTATTCTTTACATTTTTATAGTATCTTCATAATTTGAGAACCATTACTAATTTACGGCGTAATTCCGAAATATCGAACTCTGTGTTTTAAGAGACTGGTTATACCATAAGCAAATTTTATGATATGAAATATGAGAGGTAATTTCGAATGAAAATGAAATATGAATCTTATTTCAATGGTCACTAAAATCCATTTTTAAATGATTTCGGAATTACCCCTAGGTATCGCGAAATATACCCGTGGCAAGAAAATTATGACATGATTTTTGAAATGCTTATATTTTCGAATAAGACTATATTTTTCAAATTTGAAAGTATACTTCTAATAAATCACTTTATCAATTATACAGATGTAAAAAAAAATTAGAAAAAATGTAAAACTTTTCTCAAAAGAAACTTAATCCGTTCAACTCTAGTCATCTCATCAAAATTATATCGGAATTACCCCACTACACCTTATTTAAAAAGAAAGCATTTTAAGACCTTTTTATTTTATCAAAAAAAATAGCAAAGTAGGTGCATATTTTGGTTTACATAATATTAAATTAGGTAATGCAATTTACTTCACTCGAATTAAAATTTTCGACACGTCATTATTTATAAAAACCAACACTATCCTTTCAATTCATCGTTATTAATTACGAATATTTTAATGATCTAAAAGTATGCATTCTGAATGAATCAGAATCTCGATTAAATATTGAAATGTGAATTGAATGAAATGAGATAAAATATTATTCATTCAACGTACCTATAAAATCACTTTTGATACGTCATTCACTTACATGTTACAATGAAAAATACTAGATAATACTGGCATGTATTTGAAACATAAAATACCTACGTGTAATTAAAAAATGATAAATTGACATTTAATCTTCCATATTCGTTCTATAACGAAAATTAATTTGTCAGATAAAATATGACGAACTCAAAAGAATTTTAAGCAATAAATTCGAATAACTATCACAGAGACATAACAACTTAGGTCTCAGGGGTGGCAACGCATCTGTATTTTGACCTCTGGTTTTTGTGTAAACATCTATAGGCTGCAGTCATCACTTAACATCAATGTGAGCTGCAAGTTTGTTTGCAGCCTTCTGTACATAAAAAAAGAATTATAGATTAAGTCAAAATTCATGGCGTTTACAATCAGAGTAGCACCCCAGATTTCGAATCATTCGAATGTCGGCTTAGCTATGCGCAGACCCAATGACTTATTGTGCGAACTGACTGGCACCCTAAACACTTTTTTTATTTATTTTGGCAATGGCATAATATCGATCTGACTGGCACAGATAACAAATCTTATATATGCATGATATTACTAAAATCAACTCTTATTTATTGCTTTGATTGAAATGAAATAAATATCTTTAGCGATCCATTCGGAGATCTATTAATAAAATTGAGTTTTAATTAACATCACGTTGTGAAAGTCGACGGTATTTATGTGTTTGAATTACTTTGAATGTATACGAGAATTCATTTATTTTTTTAATTAATCAAAGCATGCTTGCTGTGGAATTTATTAATAAATTTATGCAAAAGAAAACTGTCATTCCGAAGCCCTGGCCTAGTGAGATATTTTTAAGCAAATATATAATGATGGCATGCTGGATGTATTGATAGGCATTTATCACAAACAGAGTTGAAGTTTTTTTTTTAACTAAATCTCTTTGAATATTCATTTTATTAGGTCTTGATTTGTTTATAGACGAATTATGCGCGCATACACGAACTTAATGTTCAGAAGCACTCAAGAAGTGTATATTTCAACTAAATTCAGACATTAATGTATATTTTAAAGACATAATTTTATGGAAACGTTTATCGTATTGTTTTTTTTAGTATTTATTACAATATTATTGTGATATTGGTGATAGTGAATAGGTACGTTTCTTTTCAAAATATTGGTTTTTGTTTAACATAACATTGTATTATTCTGGGAATCGGGAATATTTTTCGTGTAATTAATTAAGTATATCAGTCTGTTTTACTTACAACTTCTTTTTTTTTATAACTTTGCTTTTCCTCAAAATTGTAAGTTGATATTTAGATTTTGAATTAATTAAGCGTTGAAATCATTTATGGTATTCTGATACACACTACAAATAGAATATATTTTCATCAACTACTATTTAATAAAAGATATTTCAACCTATCTTTAAATAATAGAAAGGTATAAAATACATAAAAATATATAATATGTAGAAACAAAATGATATAAAAAAAAAAAACTTAGAAGAAAGAATTTTTTTATCTTTCAAAAGTTACACCGATTAACAGTACGGCTCGTACAAAATATTTATATTTCACTTAATGTATATTTAAGTATCTTCATCCTTTTCTTTAAGATATTCATAATCTAAAAGACATTCCGAATATAATTTATTTACAAATATTTGGTACGAATTCGCGTGTACCTTAAAATATTGTATTACATCTTTTTAAGAAGGTAAACGAATCTAAAAAGCGATGTCAGTATATTATCGGTTAAGTGAAAATATTTGCATATCACCGGAACACGATCGTTAATATTTGTTTTAAGTTCAAGTGTATTTATTTCTGTTGTTTATTATAGGTATGTACACATGTACAGATTAGCAAACATATTCAGAGCTGTCCACAGATTACTGACTCAAGATCGACAGATATGTAGGTTAATTAACATGAATATATTAATATGTGAGTTAACACATTCAAAATAAGCTATATTTTACTAATAAAAACGACCGATCTCTTACGAACTTAATTCTTCATAATTTTATAAACTCTATTAAATATTTCTTAGGTATTTGTAAACTTATAACCTACTCTACATCATTTTAAGATTTAGTTTTAGTTTCATAAACGCGAAATGAATCTTTTTTTTATCTATATTAAATGGAAAAGGAACTTTTGAATATAAGTTGTTCACGCCAGTTCCATCGTACCTTAATCATTATTATATGGTTAATAATATTACTTACCTACTTTAAATTTACTAAATTATTCATCAAATACTTATATGCTTCTATTGAAGTAGATTTAGCTAGCATACACTGAAAAACAGCTACATCTAACCTATTAATTTAAGAGGTCTGTATCATCACATCTGTTCCTGAAGACGTGTATGGACATCCTCTACTTTATTGGCTGAATTGAATTTGGTGAACTTAACATTTTCATTAAGAAACCAAGTCTTTAAGGGCTCTACAACTCTACATATTAATTTAATCACGGGAAAGGCAAAAGTCAGTAAAAGTGTATCATAATTTAATCCTACACAGGTGCAAAACATGTACCAAAGATTCACTAGTGTTTGTAGGTATAATGTTTTTTTGGAACTCTTTGGACATGAGTGTTTAAAAACTGTTTTATTTCAAGGATTTTGTAGAACACAAATAAAACTGATGAAATCATTCCAGAACATTTTTCTACTTTCTTTATTTATACGAATTTTTCTCATCAATCTTTCAATCTCGCTCAATATTTAAGTACTTTCAAGAGAAAGATTTATTTAAATAATAATGAATACCAGTTAATTTATAACAATCATGGAATCTCAAGAGAAATTGAAGCTATTGTACACACATGATTGTTTCATTTGGGAAAACTGCTTATTAAACTTTCGAATTACATTTGATAACAGATTCTTATTGAAATAAAAATAATTAATGAAAACTAAAATAAAAGGGGCTTTCTTTTCTATTGTTACTATATTTTTAATTGTTCGTTATAATAAGTATAGAATAAAGTATATCATTTTCAACATAAAATTTAATGCCATTATTATCTTTATTATTGAATCATTTATTCTTGGCTTTTTAAATAAAGTTTTCCTTGTATTGGTGAATTACATTTGTGTGCAAAACGATGTGAAATAATTTTATTCAAACAAAATAATTTGATTTCTAACAGTTAGTTTTCGTACATCGTACTTAGATTTTAAATCCAGATTATAAATATTATAATTGTTATATTTTTATATTTCATATTAAGTATTATTATTTAATACATTACCATAATTTAGTGCAAGTTATTATTTTTTCGTTATAGTGATTATTATACTAACCGTGGATTTAAAATAACGTCTATGAATAACTTCAGCTAAACTTTAATTCCGGGACTTCGATGCCCGTTTCATGAAATAAGTAGGTAATACTGTTTTGTTTAATAAAACTATTATACTAAGTAGGTATGCGCTTTAATTCTTTTACTATAATAAAGACGAAGAATTCAAATGACATTTTAAAATGAAGACGAAATGAATAGAAAGAAAACACTATCTGATACAAAAAGTTATTTTTCTCCACACATAGAATTAAAACGCTCTTTCCTAAATACTAATATTAAAGATAAATAACTCCTTTTAATTTCGTATCCATCTCTTTCATAGTTTTAACAGCTCAACAACTGAACTAATTTCAATAAAATTCAACCATAATTTGAATACAGTTTTTATTTTAACAAATATAATTTCACCCGCACAAAATCACAGTAAAAACTATTATAATACAAGACCACAGATTATTTATGAAAAGACATCAGTATCAGTAAAATCTCATGGTGACGGGGGGTACAAGTCAAAGAGGTTTTTATCGGGACTTTCCAATCACGTTGAAGGCTTCATCGTAAATTATGCCTAATTGAACGACTACTGGTATTTTCAGAACATTTACGTGCGGTAATAAGTTTTTGCTAATATATTGCTTTCTATCTCTTTCGAGTTATTTTTCATGAGTGATGTAGTTCGGTTTGTCGGTTTTAATGTAAATATTGTTGTTCTGTTCAGTTTGTGAATTGATTAAAAGCTGTTTAGGTGTTTTTTGGTTTTTTGAGCTATGCCAATTGAGATGAAAGTATTTTTTTTTATAATCTTGTGTATTTTGTACTAAAACCATAGTATGATTAACGTGAGGTTTAGTATTACATCGGTTAAGAAGTGTTATTTCAATTAAAGCTATTTATTTGATTTTTCATTTGTTTTCATTACGCATTTGTAAACGCTATTGAATATTTTACTTTAAGGTTTTAGTCCTTAAACCATCTTGGATTTAAGATAACAACTTTGGCGTCTCTATGGTGAATAGGTAACTACAGATAAACCCTTAGTGCGGGACTACGATTCTCGATTCACGAAATAAATTTGTTTTCTTTTTCAATTATATTCACAGCGGCAAGTTAAATTCAGAAGGGAAATCTTTATTAGAAAATGCGCCTGATGACAAATTTCATACTTTTAGAGTTTCAAAAAACATTATACTAACACTAGTGAATCATTGGTACATGTTTCGCACCTATGTAGGATTAAATTATGATACATTTTTACTGACTTTTGCCTATCCCGTCTAAAGAATAGGCGTGAAGTAACGTTTAAGATAATGATTAGGCCTGGAATTCTAGCGAGGCTCTACAACTCTACATATCAATTGATCGTCGCTCTTAGCCCATAATTTGATATGTAGAGTTGTAGAGCCTTAACCTTATAGTCATTTCAATTGAAACTACTGGATATATTATTATGTGGTCACTACATGAAGATAACCAATATGTAAATGAACAAAATGACCACAACATATTGATTGAGAGCGGGTAGTAAAACTTAGGCATATTTTCGTATCAAATACCTGTTTTAGTACGAAAAAACCGTTTAGAGCCGGCATTATAAAAGTTCGAGAGAGTATATTCTAATTCTAAGCCTAGCCGAACAAGTTTCTCGGACCCACCTCCAAATCTTTTAAATCACTGTTATCACCATAATCAATTTGTTATAATTTTCGAAATTCTAAAACAGAACACACACACACACAGCACTGCAATCCGAACACTAAGCGAAACACTAATGAGTGTTCACTTTTTTTTAAAAGCGTGGTTTTTTTTCGGTACGGCGGCGGCGCGTACAGCCTTGCGCGCCCGAGGTACGGAAGGCACTGACGGCAGGCGCGTAGCGTTGCCAAGGCCTGTTTCTGTTACTCCCTAAAAATGAAGAAAAATTACCCGTTTTGTAGGAAAAAGTAAAAAATAAGCACTGTTTTGCTTTACCTAATTTTATACAGCCTTTTAATTATGTTCTATGTTAAATTATGTTTAATGATGTTTGGAGAATACAATTCTGTCGTTTAATTTCATCTATAGTAATAATTAAACATGTATAAAGATAAGATTTTAGAGCTACAGCAGTAAGCATGATAATTTTGTAATTGAAGGTCTCTGAAGGCAAACCTCTTCCAACAGGCCTAACATAACCCAAACTCCCTAATAATATAATTCTACAAGCTTGTTCAGTACAAAATCAACTTCTTACCGAATCTCCAATCCAAATTTAATTACCCGATATTTAGGGAGATCTCTACAAATAGGCAACTGGGCGCAAGGGTCCGGGGCGACCCCCCTCACAACAGGTTCCGTTCGCATACCGTTTTGAGCGCCAATTTCGAGCTCCCCGGATAGGGACGCCGCACCGACTTGATCCGTGGATAAGGTGATAAAAGATAAAGCCTTCGATTTACTGTGCGTTACTTCTTTTATTTGATCTGCGTTTTTTTACTATTTTTTTTTACTATGAAAGATTGTTTATTTCTTTGCACCTGTTAGTTTCTGCATTTTATGGCAAGTTTTAAATAATACAATACCCTTTCTGGTATGAGACCAATAAAGATAAGTTATTGAATAGAAAAAAATATAATAAGTGAAATAAATATTTAAAATATGATAAATGTTCACTATGACAGTTTTTTCTGTAACGGTTCGTTTATACATTTTTAAGGATTTTTTTCAATATATGCTATAAATAATACTTAATATATAAATTAATTTAAGATTGCATAATTCTCAAGATAGATAGGCATTTTTGTTATAAAAAAATATTGAGATTGAGACACATATTACTGATTTAAAAATACTACTTTGATCTTATAAGTAATAGAAATAATTAACTAAAATGTGTCGCTGGCTCAGTGATTATAGACTCACTAATACGACTAGTGTCCCGGATTTTATTCCGATATGGTTTAAAAATTTTCTGTTTTTTTTTTCAATTGGGGCATTTTTCAATGGTACCATGACCTAGAAATACTCATTTTTATACCCTGTTAAAATAAATATAGGTTTTAGGGTTAATTTCAAACTCTCCATATAGGGTCGCCTCACCTTGATCCGTGGATAACGTGATAAAAGATAAAGCCTTCGGTCTACTGTGCGTTACTTTTTTTATTAATTAATCTATTTTTATTACTATGAATGATTCCACACACAAGTAACCAAGATTTTATTTAATTTTAATCATAAAAAAATATTTAACACTATATATACACTTAACCTTAATTCAACTTTTATGGAAGTAGCCACCCTCGGAGTTTGGTAAGGTTTCCGGCGATGCAATTTTACCTCTGCCTACCCCTTTTATGTTACGTTAATTTTAAAATTATTTTATTAGGTACCAATTTATTTCTAATTATATAAACGTCTGTACGTTCAATCTAAAATATATCGCAGTATCAGAAGCGGTTTGCGTAAACAAAAGACATCAACGACATCAGTATCGGGCGAGTTAGGCACAATGCACATTATTGCCGATTGCAGCCGTTTGTGAGATCGCAGTAAAATTTTAGTAGTTTAAACAGATTTTGCTTATTATGTCTGCTATGTACATATGTATGTTTTTAGTTAAAGCAGCAAAAATTTGGAAAGTGTGTGTTGAACCACGCAAAATGTAGAGTTCCATCTTCGAAATGTATTTTATAAATACATTGGTTATTAATAACATGTAAAATTGTAAAAACTATCACAGTATACAAGGCGTAAGCTGTGTTAGTTTTTCTTTTATTATCCTTAATTTTACTTAAAGGATGGTTTGCGTCTAACATTAGAAATTCAAAGCTTCGTATTTCACAAAGGGATTTCTAAATCGGAAAATTATGTAAACCAACAATATTTTTAACATTCTATCGTGTAATACCCGAAACTTTAGGAGGCGCGAGGAAAAAAAAAAACACTTTACATGTAGGGGAGGTTGTTGTTGTTGTTATATCTTCACGCCAGGTCCCTAACGGGGTAGGCAGAGAGTGTAGAGCGCCAGATATCCCGGTTCTGACAAACCTCTCGTGCCTCGTCTACCTTCATCATTCTCTTCATACATGTAGGGGAGGTCCCCCTTATTATTTATCAAGATTTTATTTTACCACTTTAGTGACGGGTATAATGTTTGTAATCAGGCCAAATTACGTCTTTCTATTGTTTTAGAAATGAAATTTGCGGATTTCTCTGACTCGCGTATACAACACTCCCTAATAGAACTTCTTCTTATACCCGACGTTTCGGTCGCAAATTTAATTCCTACAATGTATGAAGCTCGCCAAAACATTTTTATTTATTTTATTTATTTATTTATCATACTTAAATCTATCATTACAGGTTGGGCAAATCCAGTGCGATAGACAAGCAAAAAAAATATTATAACATTTGACAATTATTAAAGTAAATTAAAAAAATAACATTCAGCACACCCATTTTACAAAATTAAAGTTGCCGACAGACGGACTAATGAGCAGCGGTCGGATGGACTTTACGTAGTTAACGGAACCCTAAAAGTTATACAGTTTACTCTTGTACCATTTCTTAGCGATATTTCAACTATTTATCAGTAAGAAATACATTGCAATATTTTTATTTTCACTATTAGACATGCGTGTAAATTTAGGAATTAACCTGTGACTTCAGGTTCGATCCCTACCCGAAGTAAACTTTTTCTTGACATTATCTGTTTAAAAAATACATTAACATGACATGTGTTTCAAATAGGCATAATAAATTTAATCTTTAACATAGACGTAGACGACATACCTACTCATTATCACAATACGCAATATTTCCGTATTATTAAAAGATACCGGAACACGATAGTGCTGAACACTACCATTTAGCGGCAAGTATATTAGGTAATGCGGTAGTGCCTGTGTGTGCCCTCTTGCTCTGTCACTGGAACTCTACCACCAGTAAACACCGTATGTTGTCTTAGTGGCAAATATACAGTTTTGTAGTTTTTGATACGCAGTCAAAACATATAAATCGATAAGTTTAACGATGGCTACACAAAAAAAAACCTCTGCACTGTATTTTTATCAATAGCCTGCAAGCTATAATTCCGTGGAAAAAAAATATGACCTAAATGAAAAAAAAGCGTGTTAAATAGTTCAATAAAGAAAAAAGTAGAGTCTTTTGCATACAAAAGACATCAACTTCGTCAGTATCGGGCGAGTTAGGCACAATGCACATACTCTTTGGTTATTATGGCATTGCTATTACGCATATTGCCAGTGTCAAGTAAAACGATATTTCGTATTCGTATTTATATATGCAGCGTAAAAGTTAGTACAATAAAGTAACGTAACTTCACGCCTGTAATCCCGGAAGGGGTAGGCAGAGGTAAATGCATGCGTTCAATCATACATGCGAACACCCACGACTCGCCGGTTACGTTTTTGGCCCATGTAACAGGTGGCGAACCTGTTGCCATCTCCGTGCACATTACCAAACTCTGGGGTACTGGGAAACTTCCAGAAAATTGATAAATCCCAATAGAAGCAGAGATAAAGGATTTTAAACCGTTATCTCTGATAGTCCCCGACCCGGGAATCGAACCCAGGACCTCCAGCGTAATAGTAGTGGCCTGCTACCACTACGCTACTGAGGCAGTACAATAAAGTCATTGTTATATATTATTTCACATTATCACATGCTTGTGAAATATATTTTATTTAAAGAAAAATGGCAAGAAAAAATTGACTTCAGGCGAGACTCGAACTCGCGGCCTACTGGGAATATAGTCCAGCCGCTCTTCCAACTGAGCTACCGAAGTCCTGTCCGATTTGTCAAATCCTTCCTTCACATTTATTGCATTGCCTTAAGGTGGCAGCAGCGCCATCTATTGCCACACTATGCTAGGTAGGCAACCGATATAATAGACTTTGCAGTTTATTGAATATTGTAAAGAAGTCGCTTTTACCCTTAATAATTGTTTTATATTATTTCGCATAAACACATGCTTGTGAAATATATTTTATTTAAAGAAAAATGGAAAGAAAAAATTGACTTTAGACGAGACTCGAACTCGCGGCCTACTGGGAATATAGTCCAGCCGCTCTTCCAACTGAGCTACCGAAGTCCTGCCCGATTTGTCAAATCCTTCCTTCACATTTATTGCATTGCCTTAAGGTGGCAGTAGCGCCATCTATTGCCACGCTATGCTAGTTAGGCGACCGATATAATAAACTTTGCAGTATATTAAATATCGTAAAGATGTCGCTTTTACCCTTAATAATTGTTATTATAACACAACACGTGTTATAATAACAATTATTAAGTATGTCAGTCAAGTGAGTTACAGTCAGTTATTCGAGTAAAGCGATGGCTACTTTACCAGAACATTTACAATGGGGTTTTGGAGGCAACCTGAAAGGTCGTGTTTTCGCATTATTATTCTATTTCACTATACACGGGCACTGTAATAAACCTATATCAAACAAAATGCCACCAACTTTATTCAATACTAGCTGTGCCCGCGACTTCGTCCACGTGAGAAATAATATGATTGTTCAGTCTACCCGGACGAAGAAAAGCATAAAAGGCCTAAGTTACTCCTTATTACATCAGCTATCTGCCAGTGAAAGACCCGTCAAAATCGGAGACACTCAAATTCTATTTATTTGTATGTAGGAATGTATGTATGTATGGTTGTATGAAGATAAAAGTAGCCTAAGTTACTCCTTATCACATCAGCTACCTACCCGTGGAAGTCCCGTCAAAGTCGGATACACTTCAATCTACTTATTTGTATGTAGGTGTGTATGTATGTATGGATGTATGGAGATAAAAGTAGCTTAAATTACTCCTTGTCACATTAGCTATCTGCCAGTGAAAGTCCCGTCAAAATCGGTCCCGCCATTCCCAAGATTAGCCCCGCCAAACAGACAGACAGACAGACAAAAATTGTAAAAAATGTTGTTTTGCTATATGTACCGTGTATACATACTTTATTTTAATATTACAAACAGACACTCCAATTTTATTTATTTGTATAGATAACTTAAAAATACACCAAGAAAATGAAATAAAATGGGAGCTCCACACGCCTCTTTCAAGGTTCCTGCTAAAACTCCCACAATGCACATTACTGCAGATTTCAATTGCAATATCGTAGTTAATTAAAGGAGATGGCCCAAAAATGTATGGATTTGTTCCCACTCAATGTTTTTGACGACCCAGTTAGTCCAGCGGTGTGAAACCATCGTTTGATTCGAAGGGTCGCGGGTTCGATCTCCGCACCGAGACAAATATTTGTATGGCCTACAGATATTTGTTTCGGGTCTGGGTGTTTGTGTATGTGTTGTATGTACGAAGATGCGTTACCACTCCTGAGGCCTAAGGTGTTATGCCTGTGTGCCGGAAATTACAGATCCGTACATTAAAACTACACAACATTAACTAAAATTGATAGTCGGAAATTGTTCAGAATAGTTTTAACTATTATTTTACGAACTATACATTAAAATAAAAATACGCTTACACTCACAGCCCCACAGTAGGTACAAACCTGTGTCGTGGGTGCCGTTGTACACATACAACACATACACAAACACAGACCCGAAACGAATATCTGTAGACCAAACAAATATTTGTCCCGGTGCGGAAGGTATCGAACCCGCGACCCTTCAAATCAAACGGCCATCTCACACCGCCGGACTAACCGGGTCGTCAAAAATGTTATCATGTTAACTTCAATGTATGCCTACCCTATGAGATTACAGGCGTGAAGTTACGCTACGTTTTTTTTTTAAATAGGTCATAGATCATAGAGCAACGCGGCCCACCGGTCGCGGCGGACCGGAGGGGAGTAGCCATATATAGTAGCCGTTTATTACCGATGCAAAACAGTCTGACATTGTTTGCGGGGGGAAATGCGTGCGACACACACGCACACTACAAAAATCGTTTATTACTTAACTCACACCTTGACTTTAACAAAATACAGAAACAATATCACGCACACATTTAAACATCTAGGCGACAGGTATAGGCCCTAAATGGGCCTATACCTAATAATTTCACTGGTGGTAGAGCTCCAGTGACGGAGCTCGCGGGCGTAAGCACCACCGCATTACCTAATATACTTGCCGCTAAATGGTAGTGTTCAACACTATCGTGTTCCGGTCAGGTGGTAATGTACGGCCCTGTAATTTCCGGCATAAGACCTTAGGCCTCAGGAGTGGTAACGCATCTGCATTTTGACCTTGGTCTTTGTGTGTCTATAGGCTGCAGTCATCACTTAACATCAATGTGAACTGCAAGCTTGTTTACCACATCCAATACATAAAAAAAAAATTAAAAAAAAAAATACTTGTACTTTGACAGAGGAGAAAGCCTGCATATGGCTGCTCCCCTCCGGTGTTGCTCTATGGGTCCTATAGTTCTCCAGTCACCAGTATTTATATTATATATTATCTCTATTATAAGCAGTTTGTATAAGCAAAAGACATCAACGACATCAGTACCGTTCAAGATAGGCCCAATGCATATTACTACAAGTTGAAGTCATTTGCGAAACTGCAGTTAAATTTTTGATACATATTCTAGACAAGATTTATTTATTGATGTTATTTTTTAGGGTCAATACATATAAACGTAATACGGTCCCAATCACTAAGACTCAGCTGTCCGTCTGTCAGTCTGTCTGTCACTATGCAGTATCTCATAAACTGTGATAGCTGAATAGTTAACATTTTTACAATTTATGTATCTCTGTAATGTTTTTGGTAATGTGTGTGGGTGGATTTTATTCTTGGGTGGGTAATGCGGTTTAGGAAGAGGCAGTGGCATCAAACAGTTCAGCACAGTGTTCACCGTTGTATAGACGGTAACAAACGCACAGACTCACAATTACTCTTATAATAATACTAATGGCAACCCATTATACGTCCCACTGCTGGGCACGAGTCTCTCCCCTTTTTGGGGGATGGCCTGTCGCTTACTCCACCACGCTGCTCCAATGCGGGTTGGTGGAAATGACTCTTAAATTGACCTTAATAAACCCAAAAGTGTTTTTAGTAAGCTAATTCAAAGAACAAAAAGATAAATTATTCAATTAAATATCTTTCTTTAGAACTGTAGCTTTTCTGCCGCTTGACAGGGACCATCGACGATTAGTTCCTAGTTCTATCGTCGATGACAGGGACCAACCGAATTTTCAGCGCAATAGGAAAACAGTTTTACTTCATAACGTAAAAATATCGCAAGTCTTGACGACAAATCCTACACCTCCAGTTCAAAATATATGTTCCAATACGGTCCACAAAAAAAGGAAATCCGAAATAAAATGCCAATCGATAAAGTTATACCAAATAAAATAAATAGAAACACGAACACCCAATTGTGGAATCGGGACGCGAATCTCAGACATTATCAAGTTACCTAACAAATAAATTGCAATGTGTAGACACCTCGAAAAACACACTCAAAATCTGTTAACTCGGAATGCCGAATAATGTTTATATCTTTATTACGCCTTGAAAAATTGTAATGGCTTTAACTGTAAGGTGAAATATTGAAATAATCTCCCATCTTATAACTGTTCACATCCTTCTTCTTGCGTTATCAGCCAAGGTACTGATGGATGCAAAAGACTGTGTGAACGGGACTGAAACTTCAGGGAAACAAATAACGTAACTTTTTTTATATAATAACCCCCTTATTCATAAGCGTATTTTAGCTAAAGTGTTGCTAATCTCTGCTTTGTCTCTTTCTATCCTGCACATTTGACAATGCTACTGACAAAGACAAAGCATTCTGTAGCTAAAACGTATCTAATGTACGTTTATGAATAAGGGGGTAACTATATAGGCATTATATAATTGGTAATAGAGCCCCAGTGGTGAAGAAGGCAAACACGAAGTAGCATAACCGTCTAATTTAGGTAAATAAATTGCTTCAATAGCTCTGATAAGGGGCCTGGGTGAGGCAAGTTTTATAATAGGGGGCCAAAATGAGGAATTTTGGCTTGAGTCGAGCGTATCAGATTAAGATATGGGGAGGATACCTAGAATCCTGTAAAGTATCTCTACCAAATCTAGGATTTCTGTACAGGATCGCGCCTTTATTCAGTTTTATTCAGTTTATTCATTTATTTCATATCTATAATTAGGCTCCTGGCGAGCACTTTTACGTCATTTTTTTTAAACTAACCTAGAGTGAATATCCACTAATAATATTCAAAAACACATTATAAATTAAATAGAAACTAAACAATTTTGTATACTATTTTGTTTACTATAATATGGAAAGCATCAATTATTTACAAATTCCTCCATGTTAAAGCCGCTGTTAACATTTTTTTTAAAGGAGTTTTTAAGATGATATCTAATCTATCTGCTGCCTCCTCTAATAATCTGCCTCCGCCGGCCGTATGTATCTAGTCGCGGTGGATGCGTACTCGAAATGGGTGGAGGTATACGACATGAGCAGCACATCAAGTACCCTGGTCATTGAAAAAATGTACGAATTTATGTCCAGATTCGGGTTGCCGAACACTGTCGTAACCGATAACGGAACGTATTTCTGTTCGCAAGAATTTCTACGTTTTTGCAACCTTAACGCTATTACTCATGTCACGTCTCCTCCATATCACCCAGCTAGCAATGGACAAGCGGAATCTTTCGTAAAAATTGTAAAAAATGGGTTAAAGTCATGTCTGATGGATAGTTCAAGCGCCAGAGAAACTAAGCTTAAACTGTATAAATATTTATTCGACTATCGGAACTCAATACACTCAACGACAGCCATATCACCGGCGGAATTGGTGTTCGGTAGGAAATTAAGATCGAGGTTAGATTTTATGCATCCGTCACGGTCGTCATCATCACCATTCTTGCCTACCTCTCTATCTGATCACGTCAAATCGAAACAGTGTTCGCAAACTGAGGCAAAACGTGGTAAGCCTAGAACATTCCGTACTGGTATAATTGTACTGTATAAAAAAATTGGTAACAATAATAAATGTATCTGGCGTAAGGGTATTATTGTAAAGAAACTGGGTAAAAATGTGTACGTTATTAAAGACTTTGTCTCCTCATTAGAATTTAAAAAACATTGTGATCACCTAATGTTATACAAAGGTGATATTAAAGAACAACCCTGGGACAACGATCTGACGAATCAAGAATTTCCGGCCGTTAGCACTGGGTCGCATCTAGAATCATCATCTGCGTCTTCGTCGGCCGACAGTGTTGGTACCCAGTCGAGAGGGGAAGACGATGGCGGAACTACTGTAACTGGCAACGTACTGTCGCCATCCACTGACGAGGTGCCAGCAACGGAACTGTCTCCATCGCCGTGCCGTGTCACAGTAACGAGAGGGGTACAACGTCCGCAGGGGTCTGATGATGAGGAGGAGCTCTGTACGCAGGAGGAAACAGACACCATCGATGCTGACACTGAAGAAGTGCCTGCAGTCCAAGTAGGTCCTAGTCCTACTCGTCGAACCCGTCCCAGGGTCGATTATTAACGTTTTTTGTGGTAGTGTAAAGACTATTGGGGGAGGAAATGTTATGTTTGTATCTGTGTATATATTTTTTTTTTTCATTTATTCAAATATACTTAAAACTATTTTACAATTTGAACTACATCAAAAAGCCTGAAGAGGTTTGTGCTGATGCAGGTATTCGTTCAACATATAAAATTCATAACAAGTAGGAACATATTCCATCTTACCAACGGATACAATGTTAAGTAAATGTCTTAATATTAATGTGTTGTTAGACAAAACAATGTAAACAATTAAAATGTATTACACCTAGTCACAATTTGCTTTTGATAAAAGTTGAGAAAAAAAATCTTATCCTGATATCTGATATCTGAATACAAAAACTCAATTAGGTAGGTATCATACACCGATTCAATAATTACAAATAGGTACAATGAGGGTATATTTACAATTACTGACCGAGCGAATGAATGAATGAGCTCGAGGTGCCGAGCACGGAGCACGGTAACAATAAAAACTGGTTTCAAGCTACATTCCGCAATTCACAGTACAGGGTGTATTGTTATTTAGTGTTTTTTTTTTTTTTTTTTTTTTATTGAAACCATTTCCTATATTTATTATATGGGTTTAAAATATATGTCTATGGTTGTCCTTGAATGTCAATGTCAATGTTATTACGTCAATAAATCAGTGTGTTGCTAGCCGCCTTGCGTTTCACTTGTAATGTTAGCGTGTGCAGGGAGCACACCATAGATTATACAGTATATAGGGTATAGATTGGCAACTGAACGTAAAGTTTGGGAAAAGTGAGGGGCATTCACCACTAGATAGCGCTTTCATGTGATTTTACGTAGGTACCAATAGATGGCGCTTGTATTTATTTGTATAAAGGGTACCTATATTATTAAGAACTCTGAATATATTTTTTTTTAATTCTAAACAAGTGGTTTATTACCTCTTGTTTAGAATTAAAAAAAAAACATTGATAAACAATATTTAAAGGCAGCCGATACGCCGTTTAATTTTCTGTTTAATGTAAATAACAACACTGCTTATCAAGTCAAAAATAAAATAAGGTATATACTTTTGAAGTGTTTTATTTCAAATTTAGTTCAACATAAAAACATATGTAGATATATAATAACTGAGAATGTTTTAATTGCTTGTGATACGAAAGAAAAAAAGTTAATTAAAAAATAATAATATAAAGTTAGTTAAAAAATACAATTAATACATTGACAGTCAATTTTATTTTATTTTTTCAATTAAATAAATAATCGTTCAAAAATTACTACAACTTAAAATAGTTCAATACATCACCAGAATGTTACATTTTCTCTTTTACGAACTGACAAAACATAAGTTTGGCAAAATAAAACTAGACATTCTCTTTCCATACCTTCACTTACAAATAATTTAACAGTAATGATAATAATACATCACAAAATCATTATTTCAACAGTTTTGTACAGCTAAATCAGCATTGAGCCAAGCAACAAAGCATCTTATAAATAATAAACGTACAGTGAAGATTTTCAGATTAAAAAAATTGAATTACTTAAAAAGTAACAATACATCACTTTTATGTGCCATTTGGTAAACAAGAATTTCAAATTCAAAATAGGTATAAAACTTCGGAAATTTATATTTAGAATATTTCCCATCATCACTCCAGCTGAAAGACATCTACTGCTGGACAAAGTCTTCCCCAAAGATGCCCACAACAGAGTTGTGCGGTATTTGAGGAAAAGATTCTTGCATAAGAAAGAAAGAAACATTTATTTGACACACAGCGAGACACATAAAACAGACATAAAACGTTGCTAACAATAAACAAAGAAAAGACAACACAATTTCTAAAATTATTAGGTACATACCTTCACGTAATATGTGCCTCACGGCTGCGTCAAAAATGTGTCCTGTTCAGTAAATGTCAGGTAACTTCGTATATGAGGTACCTGACGCTGGTTTTCAACAGGAACCTTAGCGAGAATGAACCACAGATGTGAAATGATTTATAATGGCACTAATACTTATACATAGTACATACAGATATAATACATATAATAAAACCATTAAAATAAAATACTTAATAAAACGATAAATGTAATAAATACTACCAATAAACAAATAGATAAATACCAGAGTAAATAAAATTACGAGCCATAGACAATACAGGTCAATTCATCATATTTTTCAAAACATTATTAAATGCATTTTCATTTTCTTAAAAAAAAATACTGAGCAATATTATAGTGAATATATAATTACTATAATTATTTAAACATGAAATATTAATTAACAAAATATACAGAGTTACTAGTGACATCTCCTGCCATATTGTGACATTAATTAGCAAAAGTTTATTTTCTGGCGGGGCATTCGTCGCTAGTTGGCGCTAGTGTATATGGAAAAAAGTGTTGAATTATTTTGTACTAAGTTTCATGGCCCTGGAGCACACGCTAACATAACAATTACCTACAGTGTAAGGAGGGTGTAAGCTTGCACCATCACATTACCTAATCTATCTGCCACCAAATGATAGTGTTCAGCACTATCGTGTACTGGTTAGATGTATGGTTAGAGGAATTATAATTATTATAATTGATGAAAGTAGCAAAAAGGAATGGAGACAACACGCCACCTTGAGGTACACCGGCAGTAACGTCACACCACGAGGAAAAAGTACCGTCCACTTGTATACGCTGCCGGCGACCAAATAAGTAACTTTGAACCTAATCAATCCCTGTCGGAGATATGTTAAGAGAACGGAGAGTCGCAAGTAAAATATCGTAATCGACATTAGCACCGTCAACTGTTGGCTCTCCATGGCTGCTTTTAAGTCCTCGGTGATGTTGACAATAATTAATCAGTGAGAGTAGAGAATACCAAACGTCGCCCATAAGAGGGGAGGAGGTTGGGTGAGGGGCAATCGGATGGGACGTCGAAGTGTCCATTCTATAAATAGTATTATTACATATTCTGTGCTACTGTATTAGCTATGCTCAAACCTACGACATGAGCATTGCAGTGAAGAAATCCACAGGCAAACGGCCAATATGGTCTCCTCAAGGATTTTATCAAGTTCCATGGGTCTCCTTGTGAGTAGGTAAATTGTTCTGTGAACATGGTCGACAAATTTGCGACGTTGAACTTTGTTAAAATAAACCAGAAAGTATGTTTTTAAAAAAATACTGGTGTTAAAGCTTCTGTGACGGAGCTTCTCCTACTTGCCACTAAATGGTAGTGTACCGCGCATAGACCAAGTTCGGTGATTTGTGGTTCAGCACTATCGTGTTCCGTTCAGTTGGTAATACACAGATACAGCCCTGTAATTTCCAACACAGGGGTATAAAAGTAGATAATAAATATATGGGTATAACAACTAACTCAGGAATGGTAACTCATCTATATTTAAATCTCTGGATTTTATGTAGATAATTTTTTAAAAGCAGTATTTACTTACCCATCAATGTGAACCATACGCTTGTTTGCCAATAGTAACATAAAATAAATCTGAATAAGAAATATTTGTCTGTACAAAAATATTTATTAATATAGAACCTTCTTTTTGAAATTGGCAAAAATTCAAGCACTTATGTACCATCTAAGAAGTTTCCAATGATCCAAAACCATTACAAAGCAAGACTTTAACACCACACAAATAAAGCACTGACATGATCTACCACACATTTCTTCGATAGTACATGAAATAGTCCAGATCTTGAATCTACTTTGTAGAAAACTTTGAACAAGGTAATGGTATAGACTGTAGAGTATATGACATTATACCGAAGTATACTTAAAACTCGTCCAAGTGAGAGTTACACTTCGAACCCAAGATGCCATACCATTGAGAGATTCCTTATGTTATACTTTCTATATAATCTCTCCAGACACGAGAAAAATATGACAATTGAAATTCAATTGTGTATCGCTGCCGGTGGCCGTACGATCCTTGATCCAATTAAGATATTTTAACTATGGTTAATTATGTACAACAGCGAAAACAAGTTACTAGTATATTTTATTTTAAAGAAAAATGGAAAGAAAAATTTGACTTCAGACGAGACTCGAACTCGCGGCTTACTGGGAATCTAGTCCAGCCTTAGTTCTTTAAAATAAAATATATTTCTCAAGCATGTGTTAATGCGAAATAATATAAAAACAATTATTAAGGGTAAAAGCGACTTCTTTACGATATTCAATAAACTGAAAAGTCTATTATATCGGTTGCCTAACTAGCATGGTTGGTAATAGATGGCGCTACTGCTACCATAAAGCAAGGAAATAAATGTGAAGGAAAGATTTGACAAATCGGGCAGGACTTCAGTAGCTCAATTGGAAGAGCGGCTGGACTATATTCCCAGTAGGCCGCGAGTTCGAGTCTCGCCTGAAGTCAAATTTTTCTTTCCATTTTTCTTTAAAATAAAATATATTCCACAAACATGTGTTAATGCGAAATAATATAAAAACAATTAAGTTACTAGTAACTTATTTGATAAATTATATTGACTTACAGCCAATCACTCAAATGTCACAAAAATCTAAGTGGGACATAACTATAAAACACAAGCAAACGACATAGGTAGCTTACATTGGAGAAAAACACAGTTGCTTAAAATTAAGTGATGAGTGCTGACTATGCTGAGTGCCAAATATCTTAATTATTAGGTACATATCTCATGCCTCTTCAACATTCATCACATACACTTTGTTGTAGCATAATATTATGTTGTAGGTATGTACGTATCTTCACGTCAGGTCCCTAACGGGATAGGAACCTGTTGTAAATATAAAATTTTATAAACAACAATGTATGTAACAAAATAGCATACTAAGTCTGGGTTGTACCATTACATTTTTTTAAGTTAAAGGACAAGTTCTACCTTAAGCCCGCACCTAGTACACTATATCAGAAGATAGAGAAAAAAACGATAGTTAATTGAAGGTATAATTAACGATTTGAATAGCTGAAAATGTTTTTGTATTTTATGCTTCTTCTCTCAATAAAGTGTAGATTGTTACACATTAAAACTGTACTTTTAAATGTCATCACATAACTCAATCTCTATAAACTCGTCATATTGGTACTACATTTAAAAACAGAGTAAAATTTCATTAATAGTACAAAATAATTCATACATGGGCTTAAATTATTTATATTCCACATTAATCGAATATTTACATAATGTACAATATTAAACACTAATTAGCATTAAAATTGAATGGTATGTTTGGCCAGTACATTGGCCTAAGCTGATCCTTTTTATTAATAAAGTTTGACTGTGTGACCATCTCCAAAGTAGATATCCTTTGCCACTGATCACCATAAAGTAAACGGAACTGCTCTTCATTGTTTTCCTCAGCCTCGGGAACATCAGACAAATTTTGTTCAGCATCACACTTAGCTTTTAAGCGCTCCCTCTCTTGCCGAGCATCTTCCTTAAATTTTGCATTCGCGGTTAAAAACTGTATGAATTCCTCACTCACTTCAAAATCCTCGTTACTCTCATGCATTTCTTCATCTTGCCTCGATTCTACACTGTCCGATTCACTTGTTTCCCGCGATTGAGATCTGTCAATGTTTCGCTTTATAAAATCGTGGAGCATCTTATTTTCGTATTCCAAAGCTCTCACGCGAGCCTTCAAGCACGCTACCTCGTGTTTGTGCTGCCAGGTAGCAGCTGATATGAAGTTTTCAGCCCAAGTCGTCATGATTGGAGATACTGGTTGGTGCTTTTTGAATGCCCTCTTGAACTTTTTGTTTGACGACTTTTTCTTCCTGCGGCGTCGTTTATCGTTAGCGGTGGGTAGTTTATCTTGTTGTCCACTACCTGACGGACAAAACATAGTGAATTTACGTCAATTTTATATTTTTTTTATCTCAAACTGCTGAACACACTGAAGAAAGCCTATTTTCTGTTTGTCAAATGTCAATATTGTCAATGTAAATTGTGATCATTGTCATATGTCAAATATTCAAAAACCAGTTATAAAATAATTCTGCTAGTTGGGCAGAATTTGATCTGCAATTTAGTACTTGTCGCAGAATTAGAAAGATAGCAGAATGTAACGAAATGACCACTTTTTCTTCTTAATGAGCAAAAAATACCCGCCGTCATTAACCTAGAACATTTTATAATACCACCATAGAGCAACACCGGAGGGGAGTAGTCATAATTATGCAGGCTTTCCCCTCTGTCAGAGTACAAGACCAATTAATGGTCTATACCTGTCGCCTAGATGTTAAAATGTGTGCGTGAAATTGTTTCTGTATGTTGTTAAAGTCAAGGTGTGAGTTTCGTAGTAATAGACGATTTTTGTAGTGTGCGTGTGTGTCGCACGCATTTCCCTCCGCAAAAAATGATACACTGCATCGGTAATACACGCTATGGCTACTCCCCTCCGGTCCGCCGCGACCGGTGGGCCGCGTGGCTCTATGGTAATCACATAATTTGAAGAGGTTTTTAGCAGAATTTTCAAATAAATTTGGTCACCCTGTCGGAATTGTCATTGTCAGATTGAGAATATGGATGCCGATTCTACCAAAAAAGATAGATTTTATGTCGATTTGAATCGAAGTGTGATAAGTCGATTGAAAAAATTACATGAGAATTATCCATACGTGATTACCATTACCATGAGTATGAATATATTTATTAATTAATATAATAGGACAAATAAAATCCTGGCAAATAAGTGAAATAAAAAAATGCACGCAGGTTTTACAATCGAACACCAAATCATTTCTTTCACTTTCTTTCACAGAAGTTGGGTAGTACGTATATATAACTATTTTTGTGATTGTTACCGATTAACGAAACAAAAATAATTAAACTTTGATGTTCTAAGTCAAAGTTAGAGAATATATTATTATAAGTCATGACCAAATATTCAAACGTTACTTAACTAAACTTTAAATAACTCTCAAATATAAGATATCGCTGTCACTTGCCCGTGTTTTATAGAGAATAACATTTGAGTATTTGGTCGTCAGAGTATTGATTCACTTGATCAATACAATACCAAAGAGCGATTAAAATAATCGATTTACCAATTAATCGATTTCAGAATTCTCAATTCGCAGATCGCCATCCCTAATTCAGATGAAAAAGAAAATTGATTTGTTTTCTATTTTTTGTATTCGATGTATTTGTTTGTTTGTGTGATCGATTTACAAATAATTGAAATTATTTCCACAAAATTGTGTGAATAAAAATACGAAATGGATAATAAAAACCTTTGTCGTACATGCCTTGGCGGTGGTAAAGAAATGTGGCACATTCTTAGAAAAATATCAGTGGCTGGCGACGATGTACGATTGTGTGATATTTTGCAAAAATTCTATAATTACAAGGCAAGTTGCAACTAGTTTTCATAGAGATTCTGTTCTTATTATAATTTTGTATATAGTTTATAATTCTTTTTCAAAATTCACTTTTTTCGAAATTAAATATTTATTCAAAATAGGTACATGGCTTAGAGCCCGTATTAGAGGCAGATCTCAGTTCCAAAACACTGTTTCTTTGTATACTACGATTCCGTAGTATACAAGGAACCCTCATAGTTTTGCTATGTCCGTGTCTGTATGTCTGTCCGTCCGTGGTTTAGTGCAAAAACTGTTGGTTCTAGAGACTTGAAATTTGGCACAAGCATACAGCTTAATCACGATGACAAAGTAGTAGATTAAAAACGAGAAATAAAATTGAGGGTACCTACCTCCACTACATGTAAAGCAGAGATATTTTTTATATTTTTCGTTTTCTATTAAGTGTGGGATATTGTTTGATAGTTCTTTCAAAAATGTTGGGTAGTAATGAGTCTACAAATACAATTTTTCGATTTAGTTAACTGTTCGTGACTTATAAATGTATTTTACTTGAAATTTTTGAAGAACTCCATAGAAAATATATTTTTTTTTTTTCAATATTCAAACCTTTTAAACTACGGCACCCTACTCTGCGCGTGGCCCGACACGCGCGTTACTGTTTTTTTTTTGAGAATATAAGCCATTGCTGTACACCATACTTTCTAATATTTTAAGATCAGGGATTCGTCCATATGCAAATATGTGTAAGACATAGGTGAACTCAACCATATCTTTTTTCATGTAAATCATTCTTATCTATTATCGCTAGATGAGGGCAACACAAGTCTTTGTTTTGGCTATATTTGGGGAAGGCTTTGTTCAGATGTGGACGTCTTTTGGCTGAAATGATGATAATGATTTTCCTTAGAAAAACTTTTAATTTGTCTCTTCCTTGAATATTCCTCATCTCCCTTTTTCCAACCCCCTTGTATATTTTGTAAATATGAATGAAATGAAATTGTAGAGTTACATGTTTAGTTATTATTATTTATTTATTATATATAAGTACTAGTAGTAGTAGTAGTAGAAGGAGACTGGTTTATTTTGAGTCTGTAGAGCATTATCTCTTTCACACGCTACCTATGTGATGTTTGTTGACCAAGTTGGTCAACTTTTGACCAATACTGGCAGTGCAGTGTGCAATAGAGATAGAGAACACACTATGAAGTTGAAACTAGCAGATTGTATCTATTGTAGGCTTAATGTGCAAGTTTCTTGCTGGGTACTGTAGGTACCTACATAAAGTTAACTTCATTATTTTTTTTACCTTATCTGTGGCACCTCAATCAGTCAATTAACATATGAATTTGGATTTCAGTTTATAATTATTTGACTATGCTGTTCAAGTATTACGTAGATTTATTACAATTATTTACACCCCCACTCCCCTTGTCAGCAAAAGTAAGCACCCCTCTCCCCAATGCTTACGTAAACATTGCGATACCTATGCATTTTTTCTCGTTTTTTTTTTTCAGTATTCCGTTTTAAGGGTTCCGTAGTAAACAAAGAACCCTTATAGTTTCGCCATGTCCATCTGTGTCTGTGTCCATTTGTCTGTCCGTCCGTCCGTCCTGCTAACTATTAGTACTACAAACCTAAAAACTACGGCACCCTACACTGCTCGTGGCCCGACACGCCCTTGACCTTTTTTTTGTGTTTCAGATAACACAAGACGATCAGCTTCCAGAATACATTTGCATCAACTGCGTCCACCAGCTCACCATTACTTATTCATTTAAATTATTAATCGAGGCAAGTGCCAAGAAACTAGCTGATTCACAATTTGGAGACTCGGCGAATGACAATTATGATTATGAATATGACTCTGATGATCATAAAACATTAAATGAATTTGCAAACACAAAATTCACACTTCGAAAAATCAATCGAACACAAACTGAATACGACAATGAAGTAACCCTTTTGTTTTGTGTCCACTGCAAAGCAGAATTTCACTCAGTAAAATCTCTAAGTGAACACTGTGTGAACAACCATCCTGTCAAGTCTGCTATAGGAAGGGATTGTGAATATTGCAACGAGAAATTTGATGATTTCCGAACCTTAGTATTGCACAGAAAGCTGCATTTGAAGCCTTATCTATGCGAGAACTGCTGGGAAGGCTTTTACAGCTCCGATCAACTGAACTCTCATTCTTGTCGGCCAAACGCCGAAAATAAAGAAAAGAACAAATCAGAAAGAGTCTTAAGGCAATGTGATCAATGCGGAAAGTCTTACCCGCCCGGTTATATACGAATACACATGTTAACACACGGCAATGATAGACCATATAGTTGCAAGTTCTGCCCCAAAAAGTTTAAAGTGCCCGGCGGCCTACATTCTCATGTATTGTGGAATCATAAGAGAACTAGAAATCACAAATGCGAAGTGTGCAACGCGACCTTCATTTCGTCCAGTTCTCGAAGCTCGCATATACGAAAGAATCACTTGAAAGAAAAGAAATACGGGTGCGAAAGTTGCGGCAAAAGATTCTTCTCTAAATCCGAATTGCAAAGGCATTCGTTGACGCACACGGGCGTCAAAAACTTCCACTGCCACATGTGCGATAAATCTTACCAAACGAGGTATGGATTGAATGTGCATTTGAAATCGCATTCGCAAATATCTATGAACGTTTAAAATTTGTGAACAATTCGTTTTGTCCTATCATTATTTAATATGGCGCAAGTCGAACTTGCTCCATATTTAATAAAATCTGTGATTAGACGAAAAAGCTGACCGCGAGCGGATATCGAAAACGGATAAACAGATAACTAAGTGAAACGGACCCGCTGATCTATTTGCGAACGTAAATCTAATTTAACTTAATACGCACTACGATTGAATAACTAAAAAGCTACGTAATATAGAATTATGTAAATCGTCCTGAAGAGCCGAACATCGTGTGGATCATGGATACTGTTTGTTTCAGGAGATCTAGCCTTGGTCTCTGCCTACATATGGGTATTATAAATAGAACCAGAAACGATTCCCACGGTTAGAGAGAAAAATTGTGGGGGACTAATCTCTCTCTACTCGCGCATGCTTCATTTTTATGCTTAGGTACTGCAAGCGAAATAATGTAGCATAGCATAATAGAACGATTCGAGGGTTTGTATTGTGATTTAATTTCTGTAATTGATTAACGACGGAAACGTGTGTAATTTTTTATTAATTTGATTATAGGATACGAAAAACAAGCTTTACTGCGCAATCTGCGCACGCGTCAATAATGAGTATGTATATGTATGTATGTATGTATCTTCACGCCAGGTCCCTAACGGGGTAGGCAGAGAGTGTAGAGCGCCAGACATCCCGGTTCTGACAAACCTCTCGTGCCTCGTCTACCTTCATCATTCTCTTCATACATGCACGCCGATTCCTAAGACTTTTGACCCCACCATCAGACAGAACTCGACCTATTTGGTCATGGTAGGTCAGCCTTGGTCTTCCTGGGCCTCTGCAACCATCCACATTCGCATTGTATATCTGTTTAGTCATTCGCTCATTCGACATTCTTTCTATATGCTCGAACCATCGGAGCATGCCTTTTTTCATTTTTACACCGATACTATCATTCACACAAAGTCTCTTTCTTACATCTTCATTACGAACGCGATCGGTGAGTGATACACCGCAGATCTTGCGCAAAGATCTCATCTCGACCGCGTTCAACTTACTTTCATGCTCTTTCCTGCATACATATGAGTATGTATCTATGTATAATACCTGTATGGGTCTCTATCGTTTCTTGGCTGAAATTCTCGGCAGAAAATTGAAGAAGCTTTGCCGTAATCGACATCTAGCATTAGGTTCTTTCATTTTATTTATTAATGAGGCCGTTTAAGATAGTGTCAAAGGATACGCGTGCTAGAGTGCATGCTGAAATGACTGAAAAAAGTAGTATTAAAAAATATATTACTACAAAATGTTCCTCTAATCTAAAATTGTTTATTTTCTCAGTATTATATTATTTGCCGACCTCGGTCGTAATCAAAACACTATTTTTGGTTGCAACATGTTTATATCGGTTATTAATTATTATTGTATTACAGATTTGAACAAAATATGTATTATTTATTATATTATTTATTGTAAGAGAAGACGCTGAATAAAAATATGACTTATATGAAGTATCTTTTCAATTAATCGATCCACTAAAAATGGTCTACTGTTGAGAGAACTGATTGCTGCCTTCAGTAAAGCTGGAGCGTGTGTCCTGTAGCAAAAATCTTACTTTAGACAACACTGCTTTTCAAACACTCGACCAAGCGAGCTGCCCTTGATCGATTATATCTAATAGGTGGTTGTTATGACATTGGTTTTCCTCGGATCCCAGATGATCAGTTATTTTTATATTGTAAACTGGAAGTCATGTTTACAACATAAAAATATGAATACAAATCGAGAAAGCCTAAAACAATTTGTCGATCAGTTAGCTTCTTTACTGAATCTTCTGCTGATTATACAGCCCGCAAACTATTAATTGTGGTGGTGACCCTTATTATCCCAATTCCGACTAGTACTGTACAGGTCTCAATAGGTATCCTAAATAATTAAGATATCTATTCACGCTTTTTTCCGATGTATATCTCGCCCTAGGTCTTCACGGGAAAATATACCGGCACCTCACTAGATTTCACAAATGCCTTCATAGACCGGTGTATCATGGGTGTAACAAGAACATCTTTGATTAAATTTATTTATTTATTTAATCTTTAATGCACATAATACAAAATGTGTACATAATGTGGACTTAATGACTTAATCCCATCCGAGTAACTTTGTATGTTGGTATCAAAGATCTTAGTGCTTAGAAGAGTTGGAGTTATTTTTCTCAGGTTCCAGGTGAACTATAAATTCATTATCAGCATCTAGTGGTAGAGTTCCAGTATAAGGACTCGTGGGCATAGACACCACCGCATTACCATAATCTGTCTGCCGCTAAATGGTAGTGTTCAGCACAATCGTGTTGCGGCAGAGAATAATATATTTTATGTAATAATGCTACCTACGTACAGAATGGACATTTGGACGTCTCGCCTAATTTCCTCTTCACCCTCCACCTTCCACCTCCTTGAGAGCCAGTTGGATAAACTTCTACAGTGAGATTGTGAGCGGTTTGTTTCTAGTTCGTTTGGTCACGGAGTCGGCACGTTATTATATACATATTCTCTGTAGTCAGTGGGACGACGCGATGTATTTCACGATTTTAGGTCATAATCATAACCCTACGTGCTACATTTCTGTTGTGATTTCTATGTTTACACGCTTCATAGAGCAACGCGGCCCACCGGTCGCGGTGGACCGGAGGGAAGTAGCCATCGCGTGTATGATGCAAAACAGTCTGTAATTTTTTGCGGGGGGAAATGCGTGCGACACACACGCACACTATAAAAATTGTCTATTACTACGAAACTCTCACCTTGACTTTAACAAAATACAGAAACAATTTCACGCACACAATTAAACATCTGGGCGACAGGTATAAGCCCATTTGGGCTTGTACTTTGACAGAGGGGAAAGCCTGCATATGGCTACTCCCCTCCGGTGTTGCTCTATGACACGCTCACATAGAAATCGCAACAGAAATGTAGCACGTACTATACACTTCATTGATTGATGTCTGTGTAATAGGGAAGCTGCGTTGTGTGGTCGATGGTAAAGGTAAGGTAAATAGGCGTTTGTATAAAAATTTTAATAAGTGTTTGAATGGAGTTTCCGGGGTGTGATTCCGGTTAGATGGTAATGTATGGCCCCGTAATAACTATCACATACACATACAAATAAGATCTCAATGGTGGCAAATGTGACAACATATCAGCATTTTGTTTCCTGCATAGTTAAGGACTATGGTTTACTGGTTTTTGTCGGTCATTGCCCGTGGTACACCTATTTAGTCCACCTGGGTAACCAGGGATAAGTTGGTGGCAGGAGTTTTGGCGGGAACCTTGAAAGAGGCGTATGGTGCTCTTATTTTATTTCACTTTCTTGGTGTATTTTAAAGTTATATTGAATAAAGTCGGTGGCATTTTGTTTGTTAAAGGTTTATTACAGTGCCCGTGTATAGTGAAATAGAATAACAGTGCGAAAATACCACCTTTCAGGTTGCCTCCTAAACTACATTGTAAATGTTCTGGTAAAGTAGCCATCGCTTTACTCGAATAACTTGATTGTAACTCACTTGACTGACATATTATACTTGATAACTTATATACTTAATACTTACATGTTTTACTTGATGACTATATTATACTAACTTTTACGCTGCTTATATAAATATGAAATATCGTTTTACTTGACACTGGCAATATGCGTAATAGCGATGCCATAATAACAGTTGGTGGCACTTGTAAAACTCTGTGGAATTGACAACCGAAAATGTCATGTCGAGAGAATATTTTTTTACCACTTGTATGTTTTTTAACTTATTTTACTTTATACCTATAGTATTTTATAGTAGATCACCGTACATTGGTCTTCTATTAGTGAAATACAGAGAAATATGAAGAAAGATCATTTTGAAATACTCCCTATTTAATATACGTCCACAATAATAACATTCAGAGAAGTTATAGTGAGTGACTGACTACAAAAGCACTTACTCCAAACGCTTTTTGCCGATTTTGCCCGTAGTTCATCAACAAAATAGTGAATATGGATTACCAGACAATTTGCCGTACATGTTTGGGTGAAAGTAAAGAGATGTGGCATATTGAGAGCACTATATCAATAGGTGGTGAACATGTACAATTGTCTGCTATTCTGGAACAATTTTACAACTATGCGGTAAGTATTATGTTCTATCTAAAGTTGACAACTCGTTAGTCCAACGGTGCATGACAACCCTCGCACTGGGACAAATATTTGAATAATCTACTGATATTTTTGTCAGATCTGGCTGTGCATGAATTTCCGAGTATATATACTAGTCTATGGCATGAATTTGTTGTAAGTGCAACGTCACTCACGACAAATTTATACCTATGAGGCTGTGAGTCTAAGCATATTTTATTTTTATTCTACAATGTGAAGAGTATTTGGATAAAAAATATTGAGAGTAGTTTGGTTGGTTATATCTAGAATTAGGGCATCAAATAAAAAGGATAGGAGGCTAGGAGAGAAACTTCCTTATCCCTCTGATGTCTAATACCAAATTGTAACACATACACAAAAAAAACATACAAACCAAATTGAGTAGCTCCTCCTTTTTGCAAGTTGGTTTTAAAAAGTTTGTTGTACCAAACTTTTAATTTATCTTTTGAATTTTTATTTTACCAGAACTATTGTAATCCTGCGGTATCCCTAACATCTCTGCTCACTTACTTTCTGCAGGTATTTTTATAATATCGTATGATTTTTACTATCATCTGCATTTTCCCTGTCCGCTAGAGATCTAGAGAGAAAAGTCTTACTTCGAGATCTATCTGGGTACAAAACTGTATACTAAGCACGAAGAACTGAAAAACCAACCACTAGTGGCAATCAGTTATAATTACGATGTAGGTGTTCTCATGTCGTGTCGTCGGCCCTCTTTGCTCGAGGATATTTGTCAACAAAGGCTAGCAACATGAGAGCCCATGAAAGACACCAGCAAAATGGCTAAGAGGAATAATAATAAGGTATATTCATGCCAAATTACAGCTTTGTAGTTCAAGTAGTCTCTGAGCTAATTTTTGGTAAGGACTTGAATGATAACCATTTTTAACTTATTATTATCAGCAAAGATCATATGAGGTATGGCACGAGGCGAGATGAGAAATCATATCAATAATGATCGCCCCATCGCGCGACCACTACTTTATAACAGCTATATAGGGTGTAAGAAGACTGCTTTTGAAGTCTGTTTAACCATTTGCTTTTGTCTTGTTATTTAAAAGAGTTGTATTTTCTTGAACAAGCAATGTACAGCGTAGGTACATATTTACATATCCAGAGAGTCGCCCACGCAACGCACACCCATGTATGTAGGTATTATCCATGACGTACACGGTCGCCACTGCGATGTTTTATTTCATACTTACATTGCTCTTTTAGTGAAAAATAGGTAAAATGGATTTGTCACTTAGAAATTGATTACTTTATTCATTAACACTTACATTTACAGTACACAAAAGAAATGAATTTATTTAAGTTATTTTCTTTACGTCATTGTACACAATACAGAATTATCAGTACTATACAACTATACTTTTACCAGTGTTTTTTTTTTTCGGTGATTCCTTTTTTGCTGTGCCCATATGCAATTGGTGAGCATTTTATTTTGTCATGCGAACCATGCACAAAGCTACCCTTTGTCAAGCGGTCAAGATGTATATACTTAACGACTAGAGTACGTTGCCCGTATTTATAATAGTTTTTTCTTATTTTCAGATACTTCCACACGACCAGCTCCCAGACAATCTTTGTGTCAACTGTGTCCATCAGCTTACCATTACATATTCCTTCAAGTTGCTGATTGCAGAAAGTGCAAAAAAATTGACTAAAATGCTTGTGGCAGATGATGATTGTGATCAGTACGAAGTAGACTATAATAATTCAGACGATGATAACATGTTTTTAGATATAGAATTAAAAAAAGATCGTCATCTTTCGTCTTTTCGGCTAGCCGAATCTGATGAAAGCAATATGAAACGCAATCAATCAGAACAAACCAAATCCAACCAAAGAGAAGAAATAAAATCTGCAGGACAAAGACAAACAAAATCTAAAGACGACAACGAAACGTTTTATTGTGTTGAATGCAAAGCTAAATTTCGAACAGTCAAATTTTTAAAACAGCATTGTATAGAAAAACATCCTTTGGCGGCTCCACAAGTCGGCGAAACAGGAAAGGTTTGTGTTTATTGTAATAAAAAATTAAAAGATTACCGAGCGTTTATGTTGCACAAAGAGTTACACATAACGCCATATTTCTGTGAAAACTGCTGGATAGGATTCAACAGTTCAAATGAATTTAACTGGCATTCCTGTGAACCAAATGAAGAGAATGTAAGGAGAAAAACAAAAGACCTTAGACAATGTGAAATTTGTGGAAAATATTGTCTAGCTACTAACATAAGTAAGCATCGTATGAGTCATAGTGACGAGACGCGCTATTCTTGCTCATTCTGTCCAAAAAAGTTTAAAACTCACGGACAGATGTGGTCTCATGAGTTATGGAACCATAAGAGAACTAGAAATTACGAATGTGAAGTGTGTAGTGCAAAATTCATTTCGGCTGGCGCTCGTAGTAGCCACGTGCGTAGACATCATCTGAAAATAAGAAGACATGGATGTCATGTTTGCGGCAAAAGATTTTTTCTAAAGACAGAGTTGGCGAAACATTCAGTATCACATACTGGGATAAAGAACTACCAATGTGAAGTATGTGGCAAGTCTTATAGAACAAGAGAGGGCTTGAAACTTCATAAGATCCGAACCAACCATTCAGACCCTCTGAGTCTCGTAGAAAAGGGTAGCACAAATTGAATTATTACTGCACTGACAAACGGTGGTGTCTGATCATGCTCGTGTATCTTCAGATATATTATGCCCATTATGGTACTTCAAAATGTAATGCAACATCACCTCAAACATTACGTGTATTGTTCGGAATCGGCGATAGTTATAAACAACGAAAAAAATGGCTTTTTAATACCCATAAGCTAACAACATAATAATATTATTTGTGGGGGACAAATGGCTTTTACACCAAAGTCAAACACAAATCTGCATCGATTTCAATGAGTGGACTGTAACTGGGTTTTTATTTCCGTTTCTTCAATGGTTCATACTATTCTAACTTATTCACTAGCTTATTTCACTATACTATAACTAACTAGCGAACCAGGGGGTCTGGTACTATTCTAAACTTTCACTGGCAATACCTTCACGGTCTGGAAGCACTTTTCTTGCGGAGAATCGAACGAGGACAAACTAGCAACGAAATGTACCGAGTTATATACGCTTCCAAACCGTCTCCTTCCATGTCAAAATGCCGTGACACGCCCAAAAATCGAACGTCACGAAGGTCCGGGTCAATAGAGATAGGACTCTAAATCATTACATATACGGTCTAATTTCCTACCACCGTCATACATCTCTGCTGACCCGCCCCCGCCTTGATACATTTCATACGCAATATCTCTTATTCTATTAAATTTTCTTATACAATTCTTATTAGATTCTTATTCTAATTCAATACACTTTCAAAGTTTTTACTTATTAGAAACACATAATTTTTTAGGGGCTCTGTCATGCTCTATCACCTATGACACGATTGTATATCGCTAGCCAAACCTAAATACAATTAAGAACCGCAAACGGTATCTGCCTGTCTCCTTTATTCTAAGCGTGAGAGACAATTTTATCTAACAAGTAAGATTAGGTACATTCGTTTTTTCCGTATTGTGAGTCTACTTACACTCTTTATACATACATTTCCCTGAGGGGGCAACAAAAATACATCTCGTACATAACTTTCAGCCTAGTATCTTTGTTATTTACGAAAATACAGCGACTTTCACCTCTCTCTCCATACAAAATGTTGAATTCAACATCAGCTGTGAACAAACTAATTGAATCTACCTACATACAAATTGATATTTCTAACCGTAACATTTTATACAATTTGTGTTATAATTTCTCAATTTCTTTACTTTCTACGCGCGCTACGTGGTCGCAGCTCCGTGCATATCTCCGAGCCAGTGTGTGTGTGATAAGTATACAGCGAAATACCTAATTTACATTACAGTTTTGTCTAGACTCATCTCATAGTAGTGTCTACTACAGCGAACTTTGCCAGTCGATAACTACTGATCTGCCTATGCCATGCGTGGGGTTGGTCGTGAATATGCATTATTGGACATTCCTACGCCGAGCTATGCCACTGACTGAGCTCTAAAAAAAGTGCGCTGCGTATTTACGCTTCCTCCGCGTCACTTCCCCGCACTTCACCCCCGCCGCCGCAGGTGGATCAGGTGCTCTGTCGGTCACCTCTCCGTGGACGACCCTTTCGACTAACCGAAAATACCTACACCTCCAAATTTAATATTTTCTATGGCAATCGCTAGACAACAAGTCGTTTATCATCATACTCAAATATTACATGCCTACTATGAGAACCTAACGAGTTATATCGAATTAAAAACTGCCGCTGCATACAACCAACATACACCTAGCGGTCATTGCGAGCTTTACTGACTTTACTTATTTTCATAATGAAATACGACGCTTATTGATTCTATCCTTTACAACTCTCCCCCCGGCGTAGACCTTCGAGCCTCATCATCTACCGGAAGGATAATCAATCTACATACTGGGCGTCTAAATATTCCACCTCGAGTACGAATCTCCGCACTACGTACCACGCCATCAGGTCCCGTGTATACCTTTTCTACTAAACCGCGGGGCCATACATTACGGGGCAACAACCCGTCTGCTATTATCACCAAATTACCTATCTTAATGTTCTCTTTACCGTTATGACTATCACCTCGCGGGGCCAAGGTTGGCAAGTACTCATTTATCCATCGCTGCCAGAACATATCAGACAACGCCTGCGTAGCTCGCCACGCCCGCCTATCCGCTACCGCGCAGTTACCAACAAAGGGCAAGCCGACCGCTGATCCGATAAGAAAATGATTCGGAGTAAGGGCTTCAGGGTCGCTTGCATTAACTGATACGTGAGTCAACGGTCGCGAGTTCACCGTGTGTTCTACCTCAGCGGTGAACGTCGCAAGTACATCATCTTTTGGTGCACGTTCATTCAAAACTATTAATAAAGATTTCTTAACACTCTTTATTAACCGCTCCCAGGCGCCTCCCTGATTGGGAGCACCGGGATCTATAAAACGCCATGACATTCCTTTTGTCGTGGCGAATTTTTCTAACTCAGGCAACCATTCTTTATACGCATTACATAATTCTACATCGGCGCCCCGAAAGTTAGTTCCATTATCGCTTACCATGGTATGGGGCGCACCGCGGCGCGCTCCCATCCGCCTAATTGCCATGATAGCCGCGTCTGTACTAAGACTCGAAATTATTTCTATGTGAATGGCACGCGTTATCAAACAGGTAAATAACATTCCCCAGCGTTTCTCCCTTCTCCTACCTACTGTGACGAGCATCGGACCGTAACAATCTACACCACAATATGCAAAAGGTCGCGTATACGATTCTAAACGGAGGGCCGGTAGGTCACCTTTGACTGGGTCACAGGGCCTCCCTATGCGCGTCCTACACCTGACACACCGCCCTACTATCGTTCTAACTGCCGGACGAAGCCGCGTTATCCAAAACTGATGTCTAATATTGTTAACTAGCGCCTCTCTACCCATATGATTGTTACGTTCGTGTTCACGTTTTATATACAACTTAGCTAACAAGCTCCGCCCGTCCAAAATAGGTGGATTTTTACGCTGAGCTGGTATGTTTGCCGCATCTATCCTGCCATTCAATCTCATAAGACCGTCCTCTCCTATGACGGGATCCAATTTATAAATTTTACTAGACCGATCAACCGTTTTACCTACTCTAAGTCTGTCTATTTCACACGGAAAGCTTGCGCGCTGCGCCTGCGAAATTATTAACAATTCCGCACGTCGTGTGTATTTTGTATCTAAACTTGAAGGAATCTTTTTGCATCTATCTATGAATAATAACACGTAAGCCAGGGCACGGACAAGGCGGTCGTACGATGAAAATCGTTCCACTGCGATTAGGCATGGGCTACACCTCGTGTGTGTAACCAAAACCTCCTCCAGCGGCGCGACCAACTCCTTTCCGAACGCACTCGATGGTGGTTCCTCATTTCTTAAGAGAAACGAGGGGCCGGTGCACCATCTGGAGGAGGGGCCCAATCGCGAGTGGCCAACCCTCGTCGCATCGTCAGCTACATTCGATGCGGTGGGAACCCACCTCCACTGTTCGGTTTTCGTTAATTCTACTATCTCCGCTAGCCTATGTGCTACATACGGTTTATACCTAACCGTGTCATTCCTTATCCATTGTAATACGGTTGTCGAATCTGTCCAAAAATACACCCCTACATCTGACCAGGGATGTTTGTCTATGACGTCACTAGCTAAGCGCGCACCTATTAAAGCCGCCTGCAGTTCTAATCGCGGGATACTTTGAGTTTTTATTGGTGCTACCTTTGCTTTCCCGGCCACCAACGACACCCTCACTACCCCTGAGCTATCTACAAATCGCCAATACGCCACTGCCGCGTACGCTTGTTCGCTTGCATCGCAAAATACATGTAACTGCCTATCCACTATATCCTCACGCTTGTCATAACATCGCGGTATCTTAAGACGGTTAATGTATTCTAAATCTGCCTGCCAATCAGCGAAAGCTACTGCCTGCTCATGGGGAAGCGGTTCATCCCACCCTAGGTCCTGTCGCCACAGTTCCTGTAGGATAATTTTTGCCACTATAGTATATGGACTCAATAAACCTAGCGGATCGAAAACCGACATGACTGCACTCAATGCCTCGCGTTTCGTAGGTACCCGTGTTAAGTTCCGGACGTCCGTAGGTACCCTAGGCATGCTAGTATTGAAGCCTAACTCATCGCTTTTAGGTTGCCACAAAATACCTAAAGCCCTATCTTCAATAAACGCATTCCCCGCTATTTCCTTTGGTGCGTGAGCGCGATCACTTTCCGGTACCTCAGATATTACAGAGTCGAGATTCGAACTCCAACCCGCTAAATCAAAACCCGCCTGCGCGTGCACGTGACGTACCTCGCCTACCGTGCGCCGGGCAGTCTCCTCAGAGTCAAAACTAACTATCCAATCATCCATATATGTACTAGTGGTAATGGTGTCAAACGCCAGCGGGTGTGAAGTTTTATAAACCGCTGCGTTTTCATCCCTCACACTATGTGCTAAAAACGGCGAACTGCGCGCTCCAAATATCATAGACGTCATTACATACTTTCTGGGGGGGCTCACACGATCCTCCCCCCGCCACAGAAACTGTTGTGCTACGCGGTCCTCCTCCCTAATTTTAATTCTTAAAAACATTTCGCGGATATCCGCGGTCAATGCTATCCTGCCTACCCTGAATCCATATAAAACTTTATTCAGAGACTGTAATAAATCCGGACCTTCTAATAAGATGTCGTTTAAACATTTCCCATTCGATTTTGCCGCCGCATCGAATACCAAACGCACCTTTCCCGGTTTATTAGGGTTTGTAACTGCAAAATGAGGCAAATACCATTCCCTTTGATTGTAGGTATTTGTCTCTCCTAAGGGCTCCGCGTAGCCTTTCTCTATTAAACTATTTATTTGAGCCGTATAAGCCTCCCTAAACTCCTGAGACCTATCCATTTTACGTTCAATACCTACTAAACGGCTATGTGCCATGTTATAGCTAGGCGGAAGGGTTGCATCGTCACTGACCCATGGCAACCCCACCTCATAACGGCCATTTACTTTAGTTATAGTTCTTTTTACTATTTCTATTGCGCGCTCCTCCCCCGGGACTACCCTTGGTTCTCTGCCTATACCAAGAGAGTCAATTTCAAAATGGGACCGCACTATATCATTCAGATTCGCATCTGAGGGACTTTGCGTGGTGTGCACATGCAACACCGACGCCCTATTAACAACAATGCTTTTAGGCATTGACCCATGTATGACCCATCCCAACTGGGTCAGTGACGCGGCCGGTTGCCTACGGCTACCGGTCACCAACTTCCGCGACACTATAAGATGCCAATTATCCGCACCTATGAGAATTTGAGGTCTCACTCCCTCATAACACACCGCATCCGGTGGTAAAGCTCTAAAATGCGACATTTGTAACAATTCTTTACTAACGGTCTGCCTACCTAAAGTGAGGTTCCGTACCGTACGCGCTTTAATCTTAAAGGGGCGTCCGCTCTGCCCGGCCAAGCTAATACCTACTAATCGGCTTTCCGACTCCTGCTGACTAGAATTAGCACCTATTATATTCAGGGCGCGGACTGGGCCCTGGGCCCCTATCGACTTTGCCAACTGCTCGTCGATCAAAGTGATAGTGGACCCCTCATCTAATAACGCGTAGGTCTGTACCCCCTTACCCCTGCCACCCCCTATTGTGACAGGGCAGACCTTAAGAAGTACCTGCGTGCTATCAACTGGCGTATGCGCCGACGCCGTAATTACTGACTCTATTTGTACTTCTTTTACTTCCGGCCGCGGCTCGGAATGCAACAGCATGTGGTGTGATCGTGTGCAATCACCCTTACCACATCGCTTTGCCTTACATTGAAAACGTCTATGTTTCCCGTTTAAACATTGATAGCAAATTCGCGCCTCCCGTGCCCAGTTCCAGCGCTCCTGTACTGACATCGCTACAACCTTACCGCACGCATCGGTCCGGTGCCCACTACCACAACAAAGACATGTAATAGCCGCCTCTGTTGTGTTATACACCGGCCGGCGCGCGCGGTCTAACTTTTTAAACGTAGGCCGCGATGCCGGCGGCTGCACTGCGCGCGCGCTTGCTACTGTGCTTTTCTCGTATGAGAACTGAATAGCCCTATCAGCCTCCTTCATGAGAAAGTTCGCTAATCTAGTTAACTCGGATTCCGGCCCGTCCGCCCTATCGAAAGCATAGTCATACCACTTGTTTTTAAGGTGGGGACTAAGTTTCTCACTTAACATCCTAGGTAGCCGTGGATCCGTATTTCTACCTACCGGATCCACACTTTCAATTACAGTGACTACATTTTGTACTTTAACCGCAAAGATATTTAACTCATTTGCCGATGCCCCCACATTAGGTAGTCGCATTACCTCCCCTACTGCCTGGTCTATAATAGTGCCTGGGCGACCGAAACATTGTTCTAGGGTCTTCATAATTCTATCTGGGTCTGACGCCGAATATAAAAGGGCCGACACCGCCTGTCGTGCCGGACCCCGCAAGCACGCCCTCAACCTAGCCAAATTCTCTATGTCCGTGAGTCTATAATTCTGCGTAGAATCCCTCATCGCTGCTTTGAATGGCAACCACTCCCTAGGGTCCCCATCAAATAAGGGTAACTCCTGGGCCTGTCGTGGTGGGGGTCGACCCCGCGACATATTCTCTAACGCGTACACTAAACGATCCAGGACTTCGTCTTTAGAGATATTGGTTTTGGCGGGCTCGTCTTGTTTACTGTTATTCGGCGCCCTACCATCCCCTAGCCTATCCTCCCCCCGTAAAAATTCCCGCGGGGGATGACTATCCTGTAACCAATGTTCTACCCTTTCGTTTGCATCTATTTGCCCATTCACACTATCTCTATCAGTTTCTTCCGGCGGCGTTACCCTATCCTTAGCTATCTGCTTATCCACTAAACCGGCTTCTATTTCTAATTGCCTAATTCGTGCCTTTAACATGTCTGTTTCCGTATTAATTTGCTCCCGCCTAGCGCGCGCACTATCGGTTGACCGTCGCGAACAAACCGATGGCGGCCGCGTACCTAAAGTTTCCTGTTCGGTAACTACTTGCTCGGTCCTACTGGTCCCTGGCAATGGTACGTCCTGCGGAGCCTCGGAAGGAGACTCTGGATAGTCTGGTATGACCCTAAGCGCCGCGCGCTTCCTAGTGGTAGGTGGACTCCTTGGCATCATCACTGTTTAACTACCTCAACTACACTGAAATAGGTCCCTACCTCCCTAACTGAGATGGTCCCTACACAGTAACACAATTCAACAAAAATAAAAAATCTAAAAATTCCTAACGGCCTAACACACACACAAATACACTGGCCTGAAAATATACACGGATTACGACTCACTGTATATCCGTCCGTATCCGCGATCCGCGAAGTTGCAGGCGCCGCCGACGTCCCGATGCTCGGCCGCACCCGCCCGATGCCGCTGTGCTGAGCTGTGCAGACGCTGACGCTGCCACGAAGCCGCCGCCGCCGACGCCGTTGACCCGACGTCCCGGCTGCTCCGATGAAGGCGCCCAAGCTGCGATGCTCAGGGCGGTCCCGCCCGAGTTGCGTATGCGCTAGCGTACGAAACGCCGCGCCGTACGCCCCTGCTCAAGGCGGCTGCCCAAGCGGTGAAAACGCTGGCGTTCGAAACGCCCGCGCTGTGATGCTCGCCGACCCGGCCCGCTGCGGTCGCTGACGCTGGTAGAGCGCCCAAGCCGCACGGCCCGTGCTCAAGGCGGTCAAGCCCGAGTATCGCCCGTGCTCAAGGCCACAATGCCTGAGCGATGACGGTGCTGGCGTTCAAAACGCCGAAGCTGCGATGCCCGTCGACCTGGAGCTTGTGTGGTCGCTGGCGCTGGATAGCGCCCAAGCCACGATGCCCGTTGACCCCGAGGTGCAGCTGCTGACGCCTGCTTGGCGCCCCGGTCTCGCTGCACGTCGACCCTGTTCCCCGTCGTTCCCTGGCCTCGCCCTCAGACTGCGAGACCTGGAATGCACGTTCCGATCCGTTAATCAACGCGCCGGTATCCTACTCCGGCTCTTCCTTGCCGGTCGTTACCAGTACCCTCTTGTATCCTTTCCCGGATGGCCGCTGGTGGCCTACTAATCCGGCGTCGATGGACCAGAACTTTGTGGGGGACAAATGGCTTTTACACCAAAGTCAAACACAAATCTGCATCGATTTCAATGAGTGGACTGTAACTGGGTTTTTATTTCCGTTTCTTCAATGGTTCATACTATTCTAACTTATTCACTAGCTTATTTCACTATACTATAACTAACTAGCGAACCAGGGGGTCTGGTACTATTCTAAACTTTCACTGGCAATACCTTCACGGTCTGGAAGCACTTTTCTTGCGGAGAATCGAACGAGGACAAACTAGCAACGAAATGTACCGAGTTATATACGCTTCCAAACCGTCTCCTTCCATGTCAAAATGCCGTGACACGCCCAAAAATCGAACGTCACGAAGGTCCGGGTCAATAGAGATAGGACTCTAAATCATTACATATACGGTCTAATTTCCTACCACCGTCATACATCTCTGCTGACCCGCCCCCGCCTTGATACATTTCATACGCAATATCTCTTATTCTATTAAATTTTCTTATACAATTCTTATTAGATTCTTATTCTAATTCAATACACTTTCAAAGTTTTTACTTATTAGAAACACATAATTTTTTAGGGGCTCTGTCATGCTCTATCACCTATGACACGATTGTATATCGCTAGCCAAACCTAAATACAATTAAGAACCGCAAACGGTATCTGCCTGTCTCCTTTATTCTAAGCGTGAGAGACAATTTTATCTAACAAGTAAGATTAGGTACATTCGTTTTTTCCGTATTGTGAGTCTACTTACACTCTTTATACATACATTTCCCTGAGGGGGCAACAAAAATACATCTCGTACATAACTTTCAGCCTAGTATCTTTGTTATTTACGAAAATACAGCGACTTTCACCTCTCTCTCCATACAAAATGTTGAATTCAACATCAGCTGTGAACAAACTAATTGAATCTACCTACATACAAATTGATATTTCTAACCGTAACATTTTATACAATTTGTGTTATAATTTCTCAATTTCTTTACTTTCTACGCGCGCTACGTGGTCGCAGCTCCGTGCATATCTCCGAGCCAGTGTGTGTGTGATAAGTATACAGCGAAATACCTAATTTACATTACAGTTTTGTCTAGACTCATCTCATAGTAGTGTCTACTACAGCGAACTTTGCCAGTCGATAACTACTGATCTGCCTATGCCATGCGTGGGGTTGGTCGTGAATATGCATTATTGGACATTCCTACGCCGAGCTATGCCACTGACTGAGCTCTAAAAAAAGTGCGCTGCGTATTTACGCTTCCTCCGCGTCACTTCCCCGCACTTCACCCCCGCCGCCGCAGGTGGATCAGGTGCTCTGTCGGTCACCTCTCCGTGGACGACCCTTTCGACTAACCGAAAATACCTACACCTCCAAATTTAATATTTTCTATGGCAATCGCTAGACAACAAGTCGTTTATCATCATACTCAAATATTACATGCCTACTATGAGAACCTAACGAGTTATATCGAATTAAAAACTGCCGCTGCATACAACCAACATACACCTAGCGGTCATTGCGAGCTTTACTGACTTTACTTATTTTCATAATGAAATACGACGCTTATTGATTCTATCCTTTACATTATTAATCATGTTGTAAGAAACTGAAATATAGGTTAAATTAATATTTACTTATTGTTTTTCATTTCAAATAGTAAACCTGAAAAATAACACAAACATAAAATCTCTCTCGGTAGAACGAAAAGACGTCTATCACCGACGTCCAAAAATATATGACTGAGAAGATCAGAGGTCGGGATGAGGAAACACTACAGGGAGAGATATAAGCCTTAAAGTCAAAAAGGCCTACAGCAATCCGCTCTTTCAAATTGCGTGGGCCTGCTAAACATCTGCAGAATTTTCTTAGTCCTGATGTCTGGCCCGAAGGTGAAGTTTTCAGGCGTTTTTGGGAGGCGAGACGAAACGTACGCCCCATGGGAAGTGACGTGATTAGTTTTAAAATAAATAATAGTATTGTATTAGGTATGTTTTTTTTTATCGTCATCTGTGTAGGTATTGTATGTAATGGGGCCCTGGTTGCCTGAAATAAATAGTTAAATAGATAAAAAAAAATTGAAATCTTTAGCAAGGGCTTATACGCGATCGCGCCCCTTGCGTAATCTGAATTGGGAGTCGCTCAAATCTGGCCCCACCTGGGCCATGTTTTTGATAAGGCGGGCTATTAAGACACGCTCAAAGAGCTTGCTCACCTCATCAAGCAGTACTTATTGGGCGGTAGGCCGACGGCGACTCTTTTTTTTCTGTTATGGAAGTGGCAAACTAGCATGCAGTTCACATTGATGTTAAGTTATGACTGCAGCCTACAGACACTCACACAAATACCAAGGTCAAAATGGAGATGCGTTTCCACTCCTCAGGCCTAAGGTGTTATGCCTCTGTGCCGGAAATTACAGGGCCGTATAACTCTGACTCTACTGGTTACCCATCCATTCAAAGGACGAGTTTCCCAAACTTTCTGCTCTGTGGAAAACGACTCTCCGACAGACACACATCGAAGAGCTCTCGCACTTGTGGCTCTAGGACCAGTGTTGCTAAACTATCGATAGTTAACCTCGAAAAATAGTCGATAGCGCGATAGTACTATCGAAAATATCGACATGCTATTATAAAATAAAATAGTCGATAGTACTATCGCGCTATCGACAATTTTTTCGAGGTCACGATAGTTCACAATACTATCGATAGACTATTACTATTGCAACAACACTATCTAGGACTTCCAGAGCCAGCACCCAGGTACATCGCGGACACTCCGCCAAAATTCCATACAAACGCTTATTTTGGTCTCTTAAACAGACATCAATCAGTGACGTGTATTTACACGTGCACCTGTGTGCGTAGCACGTACAAAATACCAACCATCGCCCATAAGAGGGGAGGAGGTTGGGTGATGCGTTGAAATGGGGCGGGACGTCGAAGTGTTCATTCTATACGTAGTATTATTACATATTCTCTGCTAGTGCCTTCGACTACAGAGCCTGTGTAGTCGATGCCTAGTCAGACCTAGTGCCGTCTCAAGACGAGTCGCCTACTTAAGCCCATAGAAAAAGAAGGATATACTTACATGTAGATGTTCATAGAAGTATTCACTTACCATCGTTGTTAACTAGGTTCAAGCTTGTAAGCAATTTTCACGATATATAAAAAAAGTATGGCATATTTTCGAAAGATTATATTATACAGTAGTGGCAACTCTTGACATGTTCAATGTTTATTCATAGGCTACAGTAACATAAAATATTCACTCATCATCAATGGAAACTAGCATTTTCATGGCATAAAAAATGTACGGAGTTCGGTCAACTCAATGCACTTCCGCTGTTTAGTGGATTCTATACTTTTTAGGGTTCCGTAGCCCTTATGGAACCCTTATACTAGTTGTGCCATGCCCGTCCGTCAGTCCACAGCTTAGCTCAGACGCCGAGTACAGGAAGCTGTAATTTGACATTTTAATTAAAAAAAATCTAGGTCATACGTGTAAAGTGAGGCTGACTTTTTTTTCTCGCGTTCCCCATAATCCCCATATTGTGGGATAGCGCTGTATAGGAAAAGCATTTTTCGATTATGGAAACCGTTCGTAAAATAATAAGCTTTTGAAGTCCAAATTTTTATTTAATTAGAGTCAAGTGCTCCGCTCCCTCTGCCAGCTAAACGGCGATATTTGGCCACGTAAAAAACACGGTAATCGTATATTATATATAAGTCTGTTTTACTACATGAAAGAAATAAACCTTGTGTTGCTGTAAAGAAGGTTTATTGTTAGTTTTTTTTTATACAGAGACTATTTTATTTAGGTAATATAAAACAATATGAACTCAAACCTGTAAAGAAGAAACGACAATGAAAGTTTATTCTTTCACTTTTAAAACATAAAATAATATAATATTAAAATTTTCATTGATTATCCAATTGTCAATCAACTCGTATTTAAATCTGTCATCTGACATTCTGAATTCGTTTCTTCTTTAAAATCAGACAATTAAAAAGTTAAAAACTATAACCAAACTTCATGGTAAGTAAACACACAGAGTGCGAAGAAAGAAATAGTATTTCTTTACATCTCCCCCCATGGGGAAGAAAATTCACCCGTGAATTTTCACTCCAGTTCTCCATTTGATACTTGCACATTCTCATCCTCTGTTATCTGTACTGGAATTAGTTTTGTGATATGAAAAAGATTTGACTCTGTTTTTCTATGTCCTGTATCTATCTCGTAAATTGTATTAGATTTCTTTTTAATTATTTTATATGGTCCAATTCTCAATTCATCTAGCTTTTTCCTATTTAGTTTATTCCCATTTTCTATATATACTAGATCTCCCACACTGAATTCTCTTTGTTCCTAATTCTTTTGAAGTATAAATTGTGTTTTTTGATTATTTTATTATTGTTTCTCTGTATTTCTTTATTTTGATTCTGATCTATTACAATATCTTCTAATGTAATTAAGTTCACAACTTTCAGTTGTTCTTCTAGATTATCCTCTGGTTCTAATACAGGATTCCGACTTAAACAGTCCGCTTCTAAATTATCTTTTCCAGGGGAATATTTGATTTTAAAATCATATTGTGAAAGGTAATAAGTCAAATCACCTAGTTCTTCGTCTGTTCTAGCTTTTAAGTTCATGTTTTCTAATGGTTTATGGTCTGTGTAGACTGTAAACGATTTACCTATCAGCCAGTACTGCCAATATCTTAGTGCTTCTTTAATAGCTAAACATTCTAAATATATTGCCTTTTTCTTCTTTTGCGCTCCATTCAGTTTTTTTGAAAAATAGGCTACTGGTTTTTCTTTACCATCTAGTTGTACTTGTTTTAAAATTGCTCCAACACCCAGCAGAGAACCATCAGTATAAATATTTATTGGTAGATTTTGATCATAAATTTCTAGTATTGGCTGTGAACACAAGAGACTCTTTATTTTTTCAAACGCATTTTGACATTCTTCAGACCAAACAAACTTTTGATTTTTTCTTAGCAAATTATGTAATGGGTCAAGAATTATTGCGCTCCTTGGTATATATTTATGGTAAAAGTTTACTTTTCCCAAAAATTGTCGAATATTCTTCTGTGTTTTTGGTACTGGAAATTCTTTTATCGAAATAAGATTGTCCTTCAGTGGTTGGATAGAATTATATTGAATGATATGTCCCAGGTATTTTACCGAATCTGATGCAAATGTACATTTTATAAATTTTAGTCGAAATCCTTCCGTTTGAATTGCTTCTAGTAACTGTTTCAAGTGACTTATGTGTTCATCAAATGAGTTTGAAAATATCAGGATGTCATCTATATAATTGACAGCAAAATCGGTTAGTTTATATTTTCTAAGTATGTTACACAATATTCTTTGAAATATTGCTGGAGCAGTCTTCAAACCAAATGGTAAGCAAGTCCATTGAAAGTGTCCCTCTTGAGTTACAAACCCTGTCTTCTTCCTGTCCTCTACTCGTAGAGGTATTGACCAAAAAGCTGAATTAACGTCTAAGCTTGTAAAAAATTTGCAATTTCTTGTTTTTGTCATTAAATCGTCAATTAATGGGAAGGGTTGAGCCTGAGGAACTACAATTTTATTTAAATCCCTGAAGTCTATACAGAGCCTTGATTTTTTATTTTCTTCCTTTTTAAATGTCAAAGTTACTGGTGCTGCGAATGGACTATAAGATTCTTCTATAAGCGCATTATCCAATAATTCGGCTATTTGTTCTGCTATCTCTTTTTTGTCTTCTATAGTGCATCTGTATGGCCTCTTGCTGCAGTATTTATCCATTAATAAATCTATTCTTGCTTCATATCCTTTAACCTTTCCCACGTCATACTTGTTTTTGGCAAAAACTGATTGATATTGTTGTATTAGCTTATTTATTTCTTCCCTTTTATCATCATCTAAATGACCAACCTTTATTTCAAATTCCTCCTCTTTGATATGTTCATTAAAATTAATTTTGTTTTCGTTTTCATATTTATTACCTTCATTTTCACCTTCGTCTATCTTTTTCTCCATTTTTTTACTATTCTTTTCATGTAAGTATTGTTTCTGAGTTATTTTTAACTCCTCATTTTGTACTAGCTTGTATTTCTTTATCATATCTAATCCTATTAGGAAATCATATCTGAATTTGTGTTCGTCAATGATGTAAACATCCACATTTTCTTCTATTTCAAAAATTTTTATTTTTAAATTTGTCAAACCACTTGTTTTTTGGACACCATTAATTGTTACTATATTTTCTTCATTCGAGTTATGTCCTTTTGTATGTAGTTTTAGTAATTTGGAATTAATTAGAGATACATTTGAACCTGAATCGTATACTCCATAAATTTCTAATTTATTATTTAACAGTAGTTTGATCTTAATTAATGGTGTCACTACTAGTTTTTTTGTTCTGTTTCATTTAACTCTGCTTCAATCACTGAATTATTTACATGTTTAATATATCTTTTATTTAATTTATCATCTTCTCTAACTCTAAACCAGCATGCAGCTTCGGAATGATAGCGAACCCCTTTATTTAATTTTACGCATATTTTGCATGGATAACGTCCTTCATTTGTAATATTTATCCTTTGATTTTCATACTTTCTGTACGTTCCATTCCTATTTTTATTTACCAAATGTTCATACTTTCTCACCTCATTGAATAAACATACTATATCGTTCATTGCTTCTCTATTTATCTTCTCTAATACAAAACCTGGCAAACCTACCGCTATCAGATCCACCAGTGTACCTGTATCAATTGAATTTCTCATGTCCAATAAAAGTTTTTCCTTTTTAATGGCATAGTCCACTAATGAACCATCCTTATATTTAAATAACAATGCATAGGTCACTTGGTTCCAGTTTTGGTTTGCAAATGACTCGCACAACTTTTCTTTCCAAACTATCCACTCTGAGTTGAGTGTTAATTTTATAATCATTGAGCTGTACCAATCAACACAACTTTTATCCATAAATAGTCGGAGAATCTCAATTTTTTGTTCATCTTTCATAATACCGAAGCGAGAACATTCTCTCTCAAAAATGTCAATCCATTGCCTTGCATTTGAGTTTTTGCTCGTAAATTTCTCAATCACAAACTTCTCTGCGACATATTTCAGATTCTGTTTTTTTAAATCTTGTGTATTTTCTATTAACTTTGTAAACATTTCTTCCAATAAATTCGAATCTCTAATTTGTTCTTCAGATGCTCGGTTATGTTCAATTTCCTCCAGATATTGTTCTCCAAATTGTAAGTTACCATCAGCATCTATGTAAATTTCTCGTAATTTATCTGTCATAGTTATCCAAACTCTTCGTGTCTGATGTCTTTTCTTTAAACTATTTTTTACTTTGTTGTACACAGCTGTCTCAATTAATTCTTCGTGAAATCCAACAGACTGTAATTCCTCTGGTATAGCAAATTTTTTTTCATCTTTAGTTGTGATTGAGGTTACACAACAAATATTAGATTTTCCATCATTCGCCGGTAAAATCGTGAATTCAAAACGTAACTGCTCCATTTGCATCTTTTTATAAACAAAATTGTCGTTTTATAAGTCTGTTTTACTACATGAAAGAAATAAACCTTGTGTTGCTGTAAAGAAGGTTTATTGTTAGTTTTTTTTTATACAGAGACTATTTTATTTAGGTAATATAAAACAATATGAACTCAAACCTGTAAAGAAGAAACGACAATGAAAGTTTATTCTTTCACTTTTAAAACATAAAATAATATAATATTAAAATTTTCATTGATTATCCAATTGTCAATCAACTCGTATTTAAATCTGTCATCTGACATTCTGAATTCGTTTCTTCTTTAAAATCAGACAATTAAAAAGTTAAAAACTATAACCAAACTTCATGGTAAGTAAACACACAGAGTGCGAAGAAAGAAATAGTATTTCTTTACATATATTTAAAAGAAAAACTATCAGAGCTAACTGGCCACTATAGAACTTTACGAGTAATAGTCGATCAACGTCATACTTGAAAAAACGGAACACTACATTGCGCGTGACCTGAGACACACGGGGAGTTTTTTTTTCTTTTTTAAATATCACGCATCTCTTCACTCGTCAACTATTCTTATGTAGGAAGGGTAGGTAGTATAGAAACATGTTATTCGATCATACTGTATTTACTCCTTAAAAACATCTCCTGAAGTCTGAAGAAACACAAGCATGGCCATGCCGTGCCGTGTGTCAATGCAGCAAAAATTCTAAGTCTTGCAAGCATGGGGGTCTGAATGATTTAACCGGATCTTGTGAAGTCTCAAGCCCTCTCTCGTTCTATATGATTGGTTACATACTGCACATTGGAAATTCTTTATCCCGGTATGTGATACAGAATGTTTTGTCAACTCGGCTTTTAAGAAAAATCTTTTGCCGCAAACATCACATCCATGTTTTCTTACTTTCAAATGATGTCTTCGCACATGTTCACTACGAGAACTAGATGTAATGAACTTTTTGTTACACACTTCACATTCGAAGTTTCTAGTTCTCTTATGGTTCCACAATTCATGAGACGACAGTTGTCCGATAGTTTTAAACTTTTTTGGACAGTATGAACAGGCATAGCGCTCCTCGTCACCATGTATCATACGATGCTGAGGCAACCTGTAGTGATAAACAGATTTTCCACATATGTCACACTGACTAAATTTTTTTGCTTTCCTTCTTACACTCTGTTCATTCTCACAGGAATGCAAGTCGAGTTCTATTGAGTTATTGAATCCTATCCAGCAGTTTTCGCAGAAATATGGCGTTAGGTGTAACTCTTTATGTAACATAAATGCTCGGTAATCTTTAATTTTTTTATGACAATAATCACAATTCTTTTCTGTGTCCCCGTCCTGTGCAGCCTCTTCGGGGTGTGTTTCTATGCAATGCTTTTTTAGAGATTCGACTGTTTGAAACTTGGCTTTGCATTCAACACAGAAAAACGTTTTTACGACAACGTCTTCAGATTTTATTTGTCTTTGCTCTGTGGTATTTGCTTTTTTTCGTTGGTTGGATTTGTTTCGGTTTGGCAGATTGCGTTTCGTTTCACTTTCATATTCAGATTCGGATAGATCTCCTTTACTGATGTTCGATTCTATTTGTAGAAATGTCTTATCATCGTCTGAATTGTACTTTTCCTCGTACTGATCACAATCATTGACTGCCGTAAGCATTTCAGTTAATTTATTAGCACTTTCTGCAATGAGCAACTTGAAGGAATATGTAATGGTGAGTTGATGGACGCAGTTGACACAGAGGTTGTCTGGGAGCTGGTCATGTGGGAGTATCTGAAAAGAATAATAAGTAACATATTGTCAACAAATATATGGTAGATAAAGAAAACGGACGCTGGACTTTATGGAGAAGTTAGCCAGCAGCCTTTGATATGATATAGGTACCTACTATATAGGTACATCTTCAAGGAGCAGCGATGTCTTAAATTGACCTGGATCAGTACTGATGATGTAACCAAAATGAGATAAAGAGTTCATTTTGTCGACGAAGTGATGTAGGTATTAAGTAAATAAAATCAGCAAATAGAAATAAGAAACCACACCCACCACATGAATAAGACGTAAAAGAGCTCCAGCTTGACTCAAGTTCATGGAGGCGAGGTGCGGTATGGTTCTGAAGTCCTCTGAAGACGCTTAAGTGACTGCTCAACTGACAGACCTCCAAGTCGCAACCTTCAGTAGTTCAATACTGACAGTATTGAATGTCCCATAAAGTGCCACAAAGGCTCTAAACTGTTTGCCAAAGAACTGTCCTTAGAGCTGAGCTGCCTAACTAAACTCAAGACAGAGGACGTCCACTGCTGTACAGAGGCCTACCCAAAGATGGCCGTCAGTACTTCTAGCTACGTAACCTGCCCACTGCCACTTGAGGTTTGCGCATTGCTCACAAGGTTTGAAGAAGACTGTATTTCGTGAGTATTGTAGGTACTCCTTTTTCCCCATGCCGGCTATGGGCAGATAATAGGTAGAAATCGTACGGCATTGTTCAAATTCAATATATCGATGTGTTCAGGACTTTGATCAGGCTGCCCCATTTCTGTAGCGCATCAGGTATTTGCTAAACTCTATTTACACGCGCTGTGTTTGTACTGTCTACCTCCGTAATAGGTGTGGCGGTAGAACAATAATTGTATGTATCTGTATGATATTATATATAATGTATAGTATATTGGTACCACAAAAACAATTACATGAGGCAGTTGAGCCAACAGATACCTAGGTTTTGATTTTTTAACCACTAAGTAGGTTTTTTTTATGTAATGGAAGTAACAAACAACCATGCAGTTCACATTGATGTTAAGTGATGACTGCAGCCTATAGATACCCACACAAAGACCAAGGTCAAAATGCAGATGCGTTACCACTCCTGAGACCTAAGGTGTTATGCCTCTGTGCCGGAAATTACAGGGCCGTACATTACCACCTGACTGGAACACGATAGTGCTGAACACTACCATTTAGCGGCAAGTATATTAGATGATGCCTACGCCCGCGAGCTCCGTCACTGGAGCTCTACCACCAAAGGTCCGTTAACAAAATCTAGTCCGCGTTTCTTCTGAGTCAGACAAGTTTGTGTTGTTGGTTATTATAACAATTACCACAATTCTCACACCTTAAAAGGTTCACCTAATTTGTATTGTTTGCTAGATAAAACAGAAATCCTTCCTGAACCATACATATGTGGGGTGGGGTTAAGGGGTTTCTTTTTATAAAATGCATTTTTTGTAGATCTAAGAAAGAAGATTTAGTCCAAGATCCAAATCTAGGCCGACCTTCACCTATCTGTTTACTGAATAAAACATTGTTTTCATCAAATTTTATACATAAACAAACACGTCTTGCATGTTTTCAAAATCATTCTCATCAATCAATCCTATCAACATTTTTTTTTTAAACCTTATGGACCTATTTTATATGTTTAAAACTTTTAGGGTGAGATTCACAGACTGCACTATGGGTCAGATTCATAGACCGCACTACGACTTTACTTTCGAGCAAAGTACGCTTCGAACTGTCAAAACCCGTTCATTTCTGACAATTCTAAGCATACTTTGCCTGCTTTTTTTTTAAAGTAAAGTCGTAGTGCGGTCTGTGCATCTCGCCATATGACTTTACTTTTTTTTTTTTTTTTTTTTTTTTTTTTTTTTTTTTTTTTTTATGGCAACTACCAACTATAGGGTAATTCTGCCAGAATCTGGTGATTGGAAAGGCACTAGTAGAATAAAAATACCCGGTGAGTCAATAAATTTACAGTAATTTAGAATTTCAAGTTTTAATAAATTTACTCAGCGTTCCATGAATACCTAAAACAAAAGACAAAAACAATCACAATTTGTTATTATATTAATTTCACAGAACAATCCTAATGTTAGTAATGTTAATTATATACAGTTACATTCTAATATTATTTACAGTGATAAATTTACATAATATATATACAAAGGGGGAGTTGACCAACATTAACAGAGAATTTAGATTAGTAGGACGAGGGACTTTCGGAGGGAGGAGGGAGTATAAGGAAACTTGGTTTAAGGGACAGTTAAAGAAAATGTGATCTGGGGTGCCTTCGTCTAAACCGCACTCGCAAATGGAACTATCCCTGATCCTCAATTTGTGTAAGAAAACTGGTGAGCAGACGTGTCCTAAGCGAAGTCGACAAATAACAGAACAGGATCTCTTGTCTAGATTGCGGAAGTTGCAGAACCAAGATTTATGCGGTATCGTAGGTTGTATTGCTGCATAATGTTTCCCCTTAAGCAGTTTAGTGCGGTCCCATTCTTTTTGCCACTCTTTAGTAAGATTTGAGTTAGCCAATGTATTGAGGTCTTGACAGAATATTCTGTTATGATTGCTGCAGCCTTGTTCAGTGGCTAGTTTAGCACACTGGTCCGCCATCTCATTGCCGATAATACCGCAGTGGCTAGGTATCCATGCTAATACAATTTCAATGTCTTTCCTATGGCATCTGAATAATGCTTCTCGAATATGAAAAATTACGGGAAACTTCGATTTGCTCCTGAAAGGATTAGATAGAACTGCCTGTAGTGTACTGAGGGAATCTGTAAATATAACTGTACGTGAGATATTGTGCGATTCAGCATATATTATAGCTTCATAGATAGCTATTGCCTCCCCTGTGTATACTGAGGAGATTGCAGATAATTTAAAATTTAAAATGATTTTATACATCGGGATCCATACTGCCGCGCCAACACAGGACTCAGGAGATAATTTAGATGCATCATGATGATAGTCATAGTGTGGTCTGTGAATCTCACCCTAAAAGTTTTAAACATAAAATAGGTCTGTAAGGTTTAAAAAAAAATGTTATTGGTGAACTGATTGGTGCAGTCACCTACATTCACTTACCTGTTTACACCAGCTTGCCAAGTAGCCATGAACGTAAATAGATAGGGAATATTTCATAGCACTATTTATAACCGACTTCAAAAAAGAAGGATGTTCTCAATTCGTCCAGATCTTTTTTTAAATAGATAGCTATGAACATGTTATGATAGGCAATACCTGCACAACGTGTTTGTTTACGTATTAAATATGATAAAAACAATGTTTCATTCAGTAAACAGATAGGTTAAGGTCAATCTAGATATGTCTTTGCTACTATTTTGTTATGTAGACCTAGCGACTTAGATTTTAAAGAGATGTTAATTGTGATGGAGTTAGAAAGTTATGTAAAAAGAGGTAAGATGATAAGAATATTGTTGTGAAAATAAAATAAAAGAGTGCTAAATTTACCAATGACTGTACTACCAAATGTACCAATTTTGAGGTTATAATTAAAGAAATAAATACGAAGTTTGGATACTTACCGCATAGTTGTAAAACTCTTTTAGAATAGCTGACAATGATACATATTCACCACCTATTGATATGGTGCTCTCAATATGCCACATCTCTTTACTTTCACCCAAACATGTACGGCAAATTGTCTGATAATCCATGTTCACTATTATTTGATCTTAATGCACTCTGGGATCACAGAACAATAAACTCACAACCGTAGATCGAAGAGTAAATAATCCGGAACTACAGGTATAATTCTAAGTTTTCAAGGGAATTAAAGGAATTAATGACTGCAATCAATGATGTTATAATGATATCTAGAAAATTATGAAATGATTGACTATATTAATTAATTAAACGTGTTATACTACAAATAGATACAGTGTTATTTCATTCTACATATATTTTTCCTAATCAATGCAATGCATTAACTTAGCAAGCAAAGCATTGAATAAATTGAATTGAATTTTCAAAGTATTCCACACAATCCACAACATTAACCCATAAATATATATCTATGATCCACAATGATTTAACTCCACGAGTGACATTGACTACTGAGATGACAGATGACTGACATTATGCATGACATGACTTCACATGACATCAGTTTTTTTTTTTTAATTTATTCATGACCATAGATACAGAGTCTTTCAGTCGTATACATATTGAATTTCACATTTCTTTAAATTAATGAATATCCATATGGAAGATGACGATGATTAAATGCTTCCATGAGGAATATGATGAGATGATGGGATGGCTCCAGTAAGTCGATGGGGACTTCACTAGGAGTTTTTACGAAGTTTTGGAGGCAATACGAAAAATCGTTTTTCACTTCATAATATCACTTTCTTACACTCGTAAACATTATCGAATGCTTTATGATAAAAATCCCACCATTTTTACACATAAAAACGCGACTATACGTAAATTTAGAAAATAATATCACGCAGCGACACAGCTCTTTTCCGCGTTCCCGCCAAAACTCCACATGACATCAGTTTAGAACAGGGTTGCTAATGCTAATATTTCGTATTCCCCAAAAATTTAAGTGACGAGCGATGCGTTTCAAAACTACTGGTTTAGTCGTAGTTGCACGATAGAACAGCATATGACGTGAACTCTACAAACGAACGTTAATTTAGCTGTCATAAACTTTAATCGAACGAAGTGACTATTCTGCCAGTGACAGGATGAATAGTCTAATATGATTATTTGTCCAGTTATAATCTTTTGTTAATATATGAAACGATCTCAACTGCAAGGTGTCACCTCAGATCGTTTTCATGTACTAATTACCGTTCTAACAAGAGACTTACGAGTGACTACTATGGCTTCTCCTACATAAAAGTTGGTTAGGTTAGGTTGTATATGTAAAAACAGCGTGCAAGCCGAAGCCGCGCCAGAGCCGAACTTTTGTCTACAACAATTTTTTTGTCATGTACAATTTATTACTAGAATAATTAAAATATTAAATTTATCCGGTTACTGACAGAATAAACTCAGCCTTTCAGCTAAACTTAATTATGATGACACCGAAGATCTGATAAAGATAACATCCTAAAAGAGAGAGAGAAAAAATATATTTACAGTTTGTAAGTTTGTATGCGCACTGAGAATACACATCTATTTCTTAATAATAGGCCTTAATCCTTCAAGGATCGTACGGCCACCGGCGGCGAGACACAATTGAATTTCAACTGTCATATTTTTCTCGTATCTGGAGAGATTAATACGATTTAAAGTGTACGTATTAAAAAAAAAGCAATCACTATTTATATATATGTTGGAGATAATCAATTTACACGGGAATACGACGCCACATATTTTATTAGAATAAGAACATCATGGTTCACGTCTTATAGTTTACCAGTTTTTTTTTTATTATTCTTCATTTAAAGAGCTTGGTCAAAGACCATGACGCTCTATACGTTCACATGAATTACATTCTTCATTTAAAAAAATAATTAAACAACATTAGCTCATTGACAATTGATATAGTTGCAACAGTATTCTGGCGTCATCCGTAGTAGGATCTGCCAGGACACTGTTGCAATGTCCTATTTCTAATGAAGCCCTGCGATGAGCCTCACCTCGAACACATTCAACCAAAATATGGTATACGTCTTCCACTTTACCACATATACTACAATTAGGGGTATCAAATTGACTCATTAAGAATTTAAACTTATTAAATGGCACATGTCCGGAGCGAAGTCTCATCATTATGACAAGTTCTTTCCTGGACAGGGCACACTCGGTCATCCATGGAGACCTCAACGGTTCCGGCTGTATTGTTCTATACCAGATGCCACATTCACGAGAACGTAGATCAAAGAACTCCTTCCATAATTCTACACAGTACTTTTTAACTTTATTTATGGTATCAGAGTAGAATGGCAAGATGTCTATCTGAACTCCATCTGAGGTTGCTTCTTTCGCTAAGTACCTAGTTTACCAGTTGATAATGTAAATAACAGACGACAGATCAGTCAGTCAGTAGTGCGTGTGATCACCTGTAAAGACAGTCTCTTTCGGAACAGCGCCTGCGCCTAACGTGCGCACTGACTAATACAAACATGTCGAATGTCGATGCTGGCCATTTAGATGGCAATCCGTTGGAGGCCCCGACATATATATATTCTGTTTTTTTTTATATAGGTTTAAAATTAAATGTACTATTATATGATATTGTAATACAAACAGCCGAGGTATAATCTTTTGTAAGAACGTAAAAGTTCCCCACGATACAGGTCTTGCCTAGTGTGGGCAGCACCGTCAAAATTGTCTGTAAATTTACCTCTGCCTAGACAATTTCCAACTTGTTATTCAGTTATTAAGTTAAGTTTGTTTTGTGAGTTTATGCTGAAATAAATATATTTTCATTTCATTTCAATTACATATACAACCAAACCAATTTTTCTGTAAGGAACTCCATGTTAGTAATTCGTAAAACTTTTGTTAGTTCGTAATACCGACCTGAGGTGACATCTTGCAGTTAACATCATATTCACGTATTAACAAAAGATCCTAGCTGGACAAATAATTATATATTTATCTGGTCATTGGTGAAGACTCAGCCTTAATTAAAAGGGCTTTCCCCAAGGCTCCACAAAACAACCACATTAGTATCGGTTTTTGAGGACAGCGTTGCTTGCTAGTTGAAATAGCCCAAAAAATGCAAGGTGGTAAAATTGATAAAGCTCTTAATAATATCGATATAATCAGCATATCAATAATAAACCGGGTCGACTAAATCGACTTCTCAAAATCCCCGCATTGCCCACCTAATGCCAATCCCCAATAAACAATAAACACCCACTCAGCTTGGAATTCCACGCTATTTAGGGCATTCACTACGAATTGGCAACCCTGATTTTGGCAATGTCTGATAGTGTGGTACATTTGTATCGAAATTCAACGATACTTATTATTATCGATTACTAGAACAAGGAAATATAAATCGAGGAGAGAAATACCGAATTGGTAACATTTACATTGCCGAATAAAATCCGCCCTTACGTCATGCATAAGGTCAATCCTACGTTACGCGTAGCCAGTCTTTGCGCACGCGAATAACAAAACAATTCATAGCTTACAGATAATCTAAATCGAATTTTATGTAGAGCCATTCGCGCGATTCCGTACGTTTATAACAAAAATTATCTCGATGTTAATATTAAATTGCCTATTTAAAAAATCCATCCAGCCTTATTCAAAAGAGCATCCATAAAATATTTTGACAACGCGAGTTGTGATTACCTTTATTGTTCTGTGCTCCATCCGAATCCACTCGTCAGAGTGAATTTCGATTTACGCTATAGGTACGTGAAATCGAAATTGGAAAGTATAAACCTCTTGATTATCGCTATTTCGACATGGAAAAGATCGCCTTACTTATCGATTATTTTTTTAAAGAAATATCCTAATTCTGGTACAGCGACATTTGAACATTTGGAGCCACACACAGACAAATAATTTGGTGCCTTTCCCGGCCTGCCTACCTACCCAATTTTTTAAAGTCGTTTGTGAATTAGGGATGGCGGTTCTTTGTGAAAAAGATTAATTTTTGAATCGATTCGAATAAAAAAGATGTGCAATGACGTCGTTTGTTTTTCGACTAACCGTGACTAACGGCCAATTCTAAGTGGACTTAAAAGTCTTTCGTCTGTATTTAACACGCACAAACGACAGAGATAGCTTATATTTCATGGTAGGGTAACTCTTATGTGACGTTTGAGTATTTAGCCATACAAGATCAAAATTCGATTTTCTAGGGTTAATAAAAAAAAGTATCGATTCGCTAGATTCGCTTTTAGGGTTCAATAGATCGATTTTCCGATGAATTGATTTCTGCCGATCGCTACCATCCCTATTATGTTTGTGAAATGCACGCACAGAGTACTTATTATTATTATAATATAAAGTATAAACTACTTTAAATTATACTGATAAAATAAAATATAATCCTTTAAACTGGTGAAATATTTTGATTGGGTTGTTATTCGTAGACTAGTATCAAAGTATAAAGTATAGTGATCTGTGATTGTTATCACACATTTACCACAGAGTACATTATATAAATAATTGTTATGAAGACCTTATTTAATAATTTATTAAAAATATTTTTTTTACTCTTTGGTGCAATGTGAAATTATAAACCAATGTCACCAATGTGATGTGCAAAGAGTATAAAAATACTACGTAAGATGAGTATGTATGTATCTCATACATGTCTGTACATTGTATATCTTCTCGCCAGGTCCCTAGCACGGGGTAGGCAGAGAGTGTAGAGTGCCAGATATCCCAGTCGTGACATACCTCTCGTGCCTCGTCTACCTTCATCATTCTCTTCATACATGCACGCTGATTCCTAAGACTTGACAGCACCATCAGATAGAACTTGACCTATTTGGTCATGATAGGTCAGTCTTGGTCTTCCTTGGAAATAGTGACTGAAAAATATTAAAATAAAACGTGAAAAGGATAAAAACCTCCAAAGTACCTACCTACTCACTGCAAACGCCTTTTGCGTTATCAAGCAATAATAAACATGGATTACCAGACACTCTGCCGTACATGTCTGGATGAAGAAATAGAGATGTGGCATATTGAGGACACCATATTGATAGGTGATGAACATGTACAATTGTCAGCTATTTTAAAAGAGTTTTACAACTATGTGGTAAGTATTACTGTTATAAACGCCTAATGCTACTAGGTTTTATTTCAAGAAGCACAATACATTTTAAGAGACCGAAAAGTTTTATATATCCTTATTATATGCTAATACGCAGTATACTTGAATTTAATTCCTCCATCTGGTCACCGTTCTATAAAAATCACAGTGACAGAATTGAGAGTATTCAGAAACAGTTGCTTAGAATTGTTAGCTACAGATGTGGCATGGGTCGCAGGCTGAATTCTTACAAAGAACGATTGGAACATTTTCATGTTGTTTCCCTTGAAAACCGTAGAATATATTATGATCTTAGCCTCCTTCACAAGATATCACACTCTACTTTAGAGTCGCCATCGCTCCTTACTCAAATAAATATAAATACCAGATTTAGATCTCGGAATCGTAACTTTAATATATTTACCTTGCAAGTGTTTAAAAATAATATCTCCTATTTCAATCCCATAGTAAGAATGTGTCGCCACTACAATAAAATTCTTGTCTCTAACAGAGACATTGACATCTTCCACCTTAACTTGCACCTATTCCAGAGGCAAATAAAAAATCATCTGAGTGAAGAATGTGGGTTTGGATATTATAATAATGACTACAACTATATTTATATTTTAATATGTTCAATAATTAAAAATAATAATAATAATTGTATTTTTATACTGTTTTTCCAAATTGTATTTAAATTATTTGTAAATTTTCTCATGATTGATTGGAGGAACACAGAAAACTTTAAAAAATTGTAATGAAAAAAAAAAAATCATAAAAATTAAATATGAATTTATGTAGCTTATAGGCATGCATGATTTGGATTACAATTTAGATCATTACTCTTATACAAACTCCTGAATGTTAAATGAAATTGTTATCTGTTTTGTGTGCTATATTAATAATAAATAAATAAAAATAAAATGTCATGAGTAGGTACACATTTCCGTTTGAATCTAAAATTGACAGATTACTTACCAGGGCTGTAGCTAAGGGCATTGTGGGGCAATGAATAACTTAACAACATCAATGTGAGCTGAATGTTTGTTTGCCACCCTACTTACATAAAACGTAACTTCACGCCTGTAATCCCCGAAGGGGTAGGCAGAGGTAAATGCATGCATTCAATCATACATGCAAACACCCACGACTCGCCGGTTACGTTTTGGCCCATGTAACAGGTGGCGAACCTGTTGCCATCTCCGGGCACATTACCAAACTCCGGGGTACTGGGAAACTTCCAGCAAATGGAAAAATCCCAATAGGAGCAGAGATAAAGGATTTTAAACCGTTATCTCTAATATCCCCCGACCCGGGAATCGAACCCAGGACCTCCAGCGTAATAGTAGACCCTACTTACATGAAACAAATAAAAGTAAAAAAAACCGTGGTATGTTCGATTTTGTATTGAGTTTTGATGGAAAAAAAATTAAAAGGGTAAAAGAGTTAAGAAATATCATCTAGGGAGCCTAAAACACAGTTCCTGATATTTAAAAATGTTTTTAACCCTAAAATTGAAACCTTTTTTATTTTTTTCTGTGCAAATCTTGCCATGATTCTTTATGTTTGGATCCAGAAGGATTTATACGTGGCCTAGCTTTACTAAGATACTGTCTGGCCCCAGAATAATTCGAAGATCTTTATTTGGTACTTTTATAAAATTACTAGCTGCCCCAACGAATTTACTCGTCTTAGTTATAAAAAAATAAAATGTAAAAAACTGAAAAAAAATCGGGGAGAATCACTTTTACTCTTTAGGGATATAAAATTTTAGGTATAAAAGTTTTGAAACTACTTATTCTCTATCCCCCTTATTCATAAACGTATATTAGATAAGTTTTAGCTATAGAATGCTTTGTCTTTGTCAATTGCATTGTCAAATGTGCAGGATAGAAAGAGACAAAGGAGAGATTAGCAACACTTTAGCTGAAATAAGTTTATGAATATTGATTTTTTTTAAATAGATATACCCCCTGTATATCTATTTTAAAAAAATACAGGGGGTATATCTATTTAAAAAAAAATCAATTGTTGTTCATTAGTCTCGTTAAACTCGAGAACGGCTGGACCGATTTAGCTAATTTTGGTTTTGAATGATTATTGGAAGTCCAGGGAAGGTTTAAAAGGTGAAGTGAAAGGTGAAAATATGAAGAAATTGAAGGGAAATAGTGAAAACCACAATTTCATTTTCCCATACAAATAGTCCGTGTATCTATCAAACCTTTGACACATTATTTCATTCTGAGGCAATACGAAGTTTGCCGGGTCAGCTAGTTATTATATATTAAATTCTCGTATCACAATGCTAGTTACCATACTCTTCCGAAACAGCTGGACCGATTGCCATAAAATTGTGTGCCTTTTGGGTAGGTCTGAGAAATTTTCTACATGCTGCAGTGGCTGCAGTCAGTGCCGGATTTAAGCATAGGCAACATAGGAAGGTACCTATGGGCCGCCACATCACAACTACTGCTCAACGTCGCGCCAGAGCCGCGTCTCACCGCACAGTGCCCGTTGTGTGCCCAGACTTAAGATATTTAGGTCTAACCTATGTTTGGATTTGGATCTGGATACGCAACCAACCCCAAAGAACTACCATTTCCGACACGCAGTTCGATGTTCAGATTCGCAGTTAAAAGCTATCGATAAACGCGTAAATGATGATCCTCTCAGACCTGTGTCAGACGCAGAAGTTTTAGATCTGATCAAGTGTCTTAAAGTGCAGGAGGCACCGGGTACGGACGGTTTCTCCAACCGCACTATTAGACACTTTCTTCCCCTTCTTATAGCCCAATTCACTGCGATTGTCAACACAGCGTTTAAAAGTATTTGGTTTTTTTTTTTTTTTTTTATGTAATTGAAGTGGCAAACAAGCATGCAGTTCACATTGATGTTAAGTGATGACTGCAGCCTATAGACACCCACACAAAGACCAAGGTCAAAATGCAAATGCGTTACCACTCCTGAGGCCTAAGGTGTTATGCCTCTGTGCCGGATAGTACAGGGCCGTGGTTCCACCAGCGTGGAAACGGGCCACAGTTACCGGGTCTCATAATCCCGGCAAGTTTAGCAACCAGGCCTCTTCATACAGGCCGATCAGTCTGCTTAGCTCCCTTAGTAAATTTGTCTTTTAGATTTAAAACAGGTCTGACGCAGAATGTGCACTTCGCAAAATGAGCACTCTACACAAAATGTACATTTCGCAGAATGTGCATTTCTCATAAGGAGCACTTCTCTAAAGCACATCGTAAAATGAGCACCTCGCAAAATCTATACACACGACAATCTAATCTGACCCATAGTGTTTCGTTGCTCGTTTGATATTTTTTTACCCATATTGACTATTTATTTTAATTTATTCCAGTTACTCCCAAATGACCAGCTCCCCGAGAACCTTTGTGTCAACTGTGTCCATCAGCTCACCATTACATATACCTTCAAGTTGATGATTGAAGAAAGTGCTAACAAATTAACTAATAAGCTTATAACAGACGATGAATGTGATCAGTACGAAGAAAACTCTAATTCCGACGATGATAAGATGTATTTAGAAATAGATTTAAACAACGTCATAGACAATCTAACTGAATCCGATGATGAAAGTGAGACGAAACACAATCTTCTAAAACAGATCAAATCCAACCAACGAGAAGAACCAAAGTCTACAGAACAAAGACAAACGCTTTTTTGTGTTGAATGTAAATCTAAATTCCAAACAGTCGAATCTCTAAAAGAGCACTGTACAGAAACACATCCTGAAGAGGCGTCACAGGTCGGGGACACAGGAAAGAATTGTGATTATTGTCATAAAAAAATTAAAGATTACCGCGCATTTATGTTACACAAAGAGTTACACCTAACACCATATTTCTGCGAAAACTGCTGGATAGGTTTCAATAACTCAAAAGAACTCAACTTGCATTCCTGCGAGAATGAACAGAGTGTAAGAAAAAGAGCAAAAAACTTTAAGCAATGTGACATATGTGGTAAATGTGTTTACCATAGCAGATTACCTCAGCATCGTATGACACATGGCGACGTGAAGCGCTATACCTGTTCATACTGTCCAAAAAAATTTAAAACTATTGCACAATTGTCGTCTCATGAATTGTGGAATCACACTAGAACTAAAAACTTCGAATGCGAAGTGTGTGGTAAAATGTTCAGGACATCTAGTGCTCGTAGTGAGCACGTGCGTAGATATCATTTGAAAGTAAGAAAACATGGATGTAATGTTTGCGGCAAAAGATTTTTTTTAAAAGCAGAGTTGGCGAAACATTCAGTGTCACATACCGGGATAAAGAACTTTCAATGTGCAGTATGTAAGCAATCATATAGAACTAGAGAGGGCTTGAGACTTCATAAGATTCGATTAAATCATTTAGACCCTCACGGTTCGAAGACCTAGACTAGCCCCTAATGAATTAGACTTGCAAGACTTTTTGCTGCATTGTGAAGCATGGTCATGTTTTCCAGACTCCCAATATGTTTTAACCACTAAATACAGTATGATTGAATAATATTATATATTACTTCAGTAATATCTCGGGCTTACGCAAAGGCGGCAGCGATAGCGGTGTAAGTCGGGTTCACCTTTACATACTCGTATGAATACTCGGTTCAAATTATTAATTTTTTGGTCTTTTGGATGACGTAATTATAGGTCCTGTAAAATCTGCAAATCATTAATCTATACTCGACCTTCTCGTAAACCGAACACTGACCAGTGGATTGGGAAAACCGATACGCGCGGTGTGATTAAAAAACCGCGTACCTACTTATCTCTGAGTATTACTGTAGTATTACTCTATACTACATACCCCGTTCCGCCTCAAAACAATAGCTCATAGGTTAGTAGATGCACGCGTAATATTTGATAAAACCGACCAAGTGCGTGTCGGGCCACGTGCAATGTAGGGTTCCAGTAATTAGTACATTTTAAAGTTGATCGACTAATTACTCGTAAAGTTCTATAGAGCCTAGTTAGCTGTTTTTTTAAGGTTCCGTACATTCCGTAGCCTACAACTATCGCTTTGTTGCTTTTAAACTCATGTAGGCTAGGTAAAGGTAGTGTTTGTGCCTAAAATATAGAAAGCATCATTTAAGGTGAAACAAGTGGTGTTTGTGCCAAATCAGGTGGTGTTTGTCCAAAAAACAGGTGGTGTTTATGCCAAAAAAGGTGCCTAATTGGAAGTAGGTTGTTAACATTTTGAATCACACCTGCTAGCTATTAAAAAGATAACGACTCGAATGTTGTTTACGAAGTCGAGTAATTGGGGGTAGAAATAGATTAGTATGGTAAGAGGGGATCAGTGGAATTGTGGTCGTCACCGTGGAATGAAGTGCTGCTAGTGCTAGTTCAGAAGAAATCCATACCTAATTTATCAATGATGTAAGAAACTGAAATACAAGTAAAATTGAGAATTGTTGTTTCATTTCATAAACCTATTAAACCTGAAAAACTAACATAAAAATATCCACTTTCTATAAATATTCAGTAGGACATATAAACTGTTTTCTACATTGGCTATTATATTGGAATAAATTGAATGTAATCCTATGAAAAATACATGATATTCCATCTCAATTTCGACTATGCGCAAAGTACAAAGAAACGCCTATTTTTTTTCAAAATCTTCAAAATACATATGGACAGGCGTGAGTTAATAATAAATCTATGGGTACCTATGTATTAGGTTGGGGAAAAACACCTCCCAGCCAAACTCTCTTAATTTTTGCTGAGTGACTGTAGATGTGTGAGGTCTAGCGTTATCATGATGAAACACTACACCCCTCATGTTGATCAATTCCGGCCACTTTCTCTCAACTTCTTGCTTTAATCTCATCAGTTGTTCGCAGTAGAGTTCAGAATCGATAGTCCTGCCTGGTGGTAATAGCTCATAATGAATAATGCCCTTCCAATCCCACCACACACACATCACCTTATTGCGAGTTAACCCGGGTTTCGCCACAGTCTGTGAAGCCTGACCGGCCTTTGACTACGACCTTTTTCGCACGTTCTTGTCGTACGTGACCCATTTTTCATCACCAGTTATCAGCTTCTTCAAAAATGATTCACGGAGAGTACACGGTTCATTAGGTTTCTTTCAGTGAGCTCGTGAGGTACCCAAATATCGAGCTTTTTTTGTACCCAGCTTTTTTCAAATGCGCCAAAACTGTTTTGTGATCAATTCTCAGTTCTTCAGCTACGTCGTAACTACTGATGACTTTTTCAAAAATTGCATCCATTTTATCCGTAATAGGGCGACCAGAGCGAGGTGCATCTTTGACATCAAAATTTCCGGATTGAAAACGCTTAAACCAAATTTGTGCTACTCTCACAGACACTGCACTAGGTCCATAAACATCGCAAATTTTTTTCGCGGTTTGCGTTGCATTTTTTCCTTTTTTGTAGTAAAATTTTAAAATGTATCGAAATTCTTCATTAGAGTCACTCATCTTGACAATACGAAAAACAAATGAAAATCACACATTTGCCTAATTTGAATTTGGAATTATGTTCTTTAAAATTTTAACTTTCAATGATACCAAAACCAGCCTACAAGTTCATACATACTATTAGGTTGGGAAAAAAGTTTCTTCGCATTTTTTAAGATAATTCAAAACATTTGTTAATATAGTTTATTTAAATTTAACTTAAGTATGTATGTACCATTTTGTTCGTTTTAACCTTTTGCCATCTTGTAGGTAGGGACATGATCCCATTGCTATAAACATTTTGGGACTTCTCATCAAAATACCGCGACAAGTGGATTTGGCAGTCCTCTCGTGATGTTAACCTAACATTGCATAAAGAATTCTGAAGAGACCGAAACAGGTAGAAATCTGAAGGTGCAAGGTCAGGACTATACGGCGGATGCATTAACACCTCCCAGCCAAACTCTCATAATTTTTGCTGAGTGGCTATAGATGTGTGAGGTCTAGCGTTATCATGATGAAACACCACACCCCATCTGTTGATCAATACCGGCCGCTTTCTCTCAACTTCTTGCTTTAATCTCATCAGTTGTTCGCAGTAGAGTTCAGAATCGATAGTCCTGCCTGGTGGTAATAGCTCATAATGAATAATGCCCTTCCAATCCCACCACACACACAACATCACCTTATTGCGAGTTAACCCGGGTTTCGCCAGTCTGTGAAGCCTGACCGGCCTTTGACCACGACCTTTTTCGCACGTTCTTGTCGTACGTGATCCACTTTCATCACCAGTTATCAGCTTCTTCAAAAATGATTCGGTTTCATTACGTCGTAATAAAGAATCACAAATGAGTACACGGTTCATTAGGTTTCTTTCAGTGAGCTCGTGAGGTACCCAAATATCGAGCTTTTTTTGTACCCAACTTTTTTCAAATGCGCCAAAACTGTTTTGTGATCAATTCTCAGTTCTTCAGCTACGTCGTAACTACTGATATGTCGATCTTGCTCCACTTTCTCAAAAATGGCATTCATTTCATCCGTAATGGGCGACCAGAGCGAGGTGCATCTTTGACATCAAAATTTCCGGATTGAAAAAGCTTAAACCAAATTTTTGCTACTCTCACAGACACTGCACTAGGTCCATAAACATCGCATTTTTTTTTCGCGGCTTGCGTTTCATTTTTACCTTTGTTGTAGTAAAATTTTAAAAGGTATCGAATTTCTTCATTAGATTCACTCATCAGAAAAGTACGAAAAACAAATGAAAATCACACATTTTCCTAATTTGAATTTGGAATTATGTTCTTTAAAATTTTAACTTTCAATGATACCAAAACCAGTCAGATACAAATACTACAGCCAAAGAGATTTTATTACAAGTTCATACATACTATAATGCGAAAAGACTTTTTCCCCAACCTATTAGATTAGCTAAATGTATACGTGTAAATAATATTTGAATTTAAACTACTTTTTTTTTTTTTAGAATAGTAATAACTCTTTACCTTTACTTCGTCTATACCAGGGTTTCCCAACCTTTATTTTGCCGAACCTCCCCGAGACAAAAATAATGTTTTCATGCCCCCCTGTTTTCAGTAAGTTTCAACAAAAATTAGGATCGCACATTTTTTCATTAATTAAGTTATTTAATATTAAGTATTTCAAATAGGTTGAATACAGATACATTAAATTAAATAAGGATAATGAACGAAAGAACACGTTTGAAAATCATCAAGTACTTTCAATTTTCATTTTTTATCAGTCAATCAATCAACAAGCCGTCCACAGATGGAGGCCTCTTTCAGGTCGCGCCACAAATCTCTATCCTCCTAAAGTTGTCAGTACAAAGACTCTTACACTACGACGGACAAGACGTGGTCGCCTCTCTGGGAAACGTCTGCTCCAACAATTGTCGGGCAGATATTACCGACCTACTGCCACTTCCACGTGCTAATCCTATGTCAATAACTGACTTTGCCTTTGATTATTGCTTCGTGACATCATTATAAATACCAACCATTAGCGCGGCTCTCAAAAAGCTCAGAAACAACAGAGCGCCGGGTGATGGCGGAATTACTACTGAACTCCTGAAAGCAGGCGGAAGGCCAGTATTAGAAGCTCTTCAAAAGTTGTTCAATTTCGTTATACTCGAGGGAAAAACGCCACAAGTGTGGCACAGAAGTATGGTGATACCTACTGTTTTAAAATTTAAGGCGCCCGGCAAGAGTCACCTCTATAAGCTGTTTTCGAGAGTGATTTCGAACCGTTTATCTCGCAGACTCGACGACTTCCAGCCTCCCGAATAAGCCGGGTTCTGTAAAGGCTTTAGTACCATAGATTACATACAAGCGCTACGGCAGGTAAAACAGAAGACCGAAGAATATAACCAGCTCCTATACCTAGCGTTCCTGGACCTGATGAAAAGGCTTTCGATTCAGTTGGAATTTGGGCTACATAGCCCAAATTCACAGTCAGTCCAGAGGTGACAAGTCGACTACCCATACATCGAGGTGCTGATGAGCTTGTACGAAAATGCCACTATGTCAGATCGTCTTCAGGATCAAAACTCGAAACCTATCCAATTGCAGCGAGGTGTGAGACAGAGAGATGGTATACCTCCGAAACTGTTCACCGCTGCATTGGAAGATTCAAGCTTCTGGACTGGAATGGACTCGGCATCAGCATTAACGGCGAGTACATGGCACAATGCTCAATGACCTCAGTAGGGCCTCCCAACGAGTGGACCTTAAAATGAGCATGGACAAGACGAAGATCATGTCAAATGTCGGTACAACTTCGTAAAAGCGGTCAATCGGCGAATCCAGTTCGGTTGCGCAGCGTTCGGGAAGCTGCGATACATCTTCTCGTCTGACTTGCCTACCGCTGTGTCTTAAGAAAAAGGTCTTTAACCAGTGTGTGATGGCTTATGGAACAGAAAGGTGGTCGCTCACTATGGGATTCAAAAGAAGGCTCAAGGTCATGCAGAGAGCAATGGAGAGAGCTATGCTTGGAGTTTCTTTGCGAGATTGAATTAGAAATGAGGAGATCCGCATGAGAACCAAAGTTACAGACATACCGAATAGCGAGACTATTACTACTAGACTTCGAGCTGTGTGGGCAGGGCACATAGCTCGAAAATCTGACAGTCGTTGGGGCAGAAGAGTTTGCGAGTGGCGACCACTTACCGAAAGGCGAAGTGTAGGCAGGCCTCCCACAAGATGAACAGACGACCTGGTGAAAGACGCGGGCAATCGCTGGATGAGGGTGGCCCAGGTCTGTTCATTGTGACAATCTTTGAGGGAGGCCTTTGTCCAGCTGTGGACGTGTTTTGGCTGAAATGATGATGATGAAAAGACCAACCATAAGCCAGTGCAGATAGCTTTGAAATTGATAAAGAATTATAGAAAATAGTAACAGTATGATACCCATTGATCAAGGAACAGAACGATTTATCTATTTGCGGTTTTGATGGAGGAAGTGCGAGGATATCGGCTTTTTAGGTTTGAAATTAGTTTATCACGACTCTGCAAAAAATCCAACTACAGGACATTTGTGACATAAAAGCGAACATTTTCGCCAAGTGTCATAAAAACCCGATTTGTTTTGTGTGAGAGAAAAATAAAAAACCAAAATGTCGGTTATTTGGCTTTTTCGCAATTATTCTTAAGTAATTATTTTGAGGTTATGTGAAAGTGTGTGAAGATAAAAGTTGTAGTCCTTTTTATGACCTACAACTTTCCCATTCAAGGTTTTATAGTAGGACTTGTAGTTTTTCCTAAAATCGTTTTAAACCTATAAAGCCCACATGCTCCTGTTTCCCGACCTCAAATCACCCGTAATTTATTTTTCCTGTTATTTTTATTTTATGTTCGTCTTTTTAGATGGAATTTAATCCTGTGACTATTATTCTAAAAAATATCTGTCACTACTGGCTAACCATACATTATTACTTGCTAGAATTGAAGGAAATTGGATTTTATGCGAACGAACTATTAACAGAACTGAGTCGAGTACCTACTAATACCTACCTAGGTAGCGGCAAGCGGGAAGGTAGGGCGGAGAGCTTGTCACACGTCGTGTTGTGATTTATAGAAACTTGTAGAGCAGCAATTGAATGGCAATTAGGAGCAGTTAAATTTACCTACTACTTAATTTTATTTATATGGAAATGTATTTTTTGTACATATCACGTACGCCGCGCCCCTCCTGACATGTCTCTTTGCCTCCCCAGGGCCCAGGGGAGCGTGCCCCCCAGGTTGGGAAGTCCTGGTCTATACTATCATCTAGTGATTGTGTTTGTCTTTATTCATCACCAGATAATCTTCTAGTCCACCGATCAATTTCATTTATTTATTTATTTTTTGTTTGTATCTAATTGTGCGTCTCCAATTACTGGATTCTGGCAGAATTACCCTTAGTCTTGGGTAGTAGCCATTAATTATAATAAAGAAGAAGAAGAAGAATGTAGTCTCTCTCAAATGATCGGCATACTTCGCTCCATGTCGGTTCCATTCGGTTTTCGAACTCGAGTTAGAGAAAATTCAACTCAACTAGTTTTGAGTTCGCGGTAAAAAGTAAAAAATAAAGTTGACAAAATTGTTACAATAATAATTATTGTTAGTTATCGATCACTTATTTAATTTCTAATGGTTTTGGTTAGTGGTTGATTATACTTAAAATGCCCAGAACATGAAAAAGTAAAAGGATGTTGATTATAGTTTCTAGACTTTTAGTGATTATAACCTCCAAAGTACAGACTGCAAACGTCTTTTGCCAATATTTTTTTCATTAAAGTTGATCAAACAACAGTGAACATGGATTACCAGACAATTTGCCGTACATGCTTGGGTGAAAGTAAAGAGATGTGGCATATTGAGAGCACCATATCAATAAGTGGTGAACATGTACAATTGTCAGCTATTTTAAAAGAGTTTTACAACTACTCGGTAAGTATTACTGGTTTAAACATATATGATATAATATCGAGAGTGGGTGCAAATTCCAGTTTGAATCTTAAATTGTTTGGCACAAAATTAAGGTAGGGGTATACTAGTCCCCTGAACTCCCATCTCCAGCCCACCCATCTGTAGGGTAGATTTAAAATGAAGTCTATTTATCCTTCTTTTGCATCGTCTGATCCATGATCCATGTCTACTTACAACAATCCTGCTGCTCGGGGATATAGTTCCATTATGTAGGCTCTCTTTGTTTATGAAATCAGCCTGCATCTGACACCTGCAGGCATCCTTATTCAGTTATGGTGGCTATCCATTTGAAAGCCACTTTGCAGTATGTTGCAGTTTTCCTATAGTTATCACGTCAAAACAGTAATGTAACTGAGATAATACAACTGGTGTTTCATTGCCCATATTGTAATTTTTTTTTCGCAGATACTCGCACATGACCAGCCCCCGGACAACCTTTGTGTCAACTGTGTCCATCAGCTCACCATTACTTATACTTTCAAGTTGATGATTGCAGAAAGTGCTATCAAACTAACTAACAAACTTATGGGAGACAATGAATGTGATCAGTATGAAGAAAACTATAATTCCGATGATGATAAGATGTTTTTAGAAATAGATTTAAACAACATCATTTTAGATTTATCCCAATCCGATCATGAAAGTGAAATAAAACGCAATCTGCAAAATCAAAACAAATCCAATCAATGGAAACAAAAAAAATCTGCAGAAGAAAGAGAAACAAAATCTAAAGACAATGACATAGTTTTTTTTTTCTGCGTTGAATGCAAAGGTAAATTTCAAACAATTGATTCTCTAAAACAGCATTGCACAGAAACACACCCTGAAGATGCTCCACAGGACGGAGACACAGGAAAGGATTGTGATTATTGTCATAAAAAAATTACAGATTACCGAGCATTTATGCTACACAAACAGTTACACCTAACACCATATTTCTGCGAAAACTGCTGGATGGGTTTCAATAACTCAAAAGAACTCAAATTGCATGCCTGTGAACCCAATGCAGAGAATAAAAGGAAAGCAAAAGATGTCACGCAATGTGACATATGTGGAAAATCTATTAACCGTTCTAGTATATCTCAGCATCGTATGACACATGGTGATGCTAAGCGCTATACGTGTTCATACTGTTCAAAGAAGTTTAAAACTGTTGGTCAACTGTCATCTCATGAATTGTGGAATCATAAGAGAACTAGAAACTTTGAATGCGAAGTGTGCAGTGCAACATTCATATCATCTAGTGCACGTAGTAGCCACGTGCGTAAACATCATTTGAAAATAAGAAAACACGGATGTAATATTTGCGGCAAAAGATTTTTTTTAAAGACACAATTGACGAAGCATTCAGTATCGCATACCGGGATAAAGAACTTCCATTGTGAAGTATGTGGCCAATCATATAGAACTAAAGAGGGCTTGAAACTTCATAAGATCAGATTAAATCATTCAAACTCACAATGTCGTAAACAGACTAGCGCAAATTGAATCAGATTTGCAAGGCAGTACCTATTTGAATTTCTATTGCATAGAGAAATCGTGTTTCTCATATTTTATTTTTCGCCTTGTATTGGTCGAACTTGCGACCTCTAGATAACTAGCCCAGCCTAACCACTTAGCTATCAAAGCCCTATCCATATCCAAGCCTCAATGTTTTCTTTCTGTAGGGAACGAAAATAATAACTTGTATTCATTTAGGCATTATTTATAGAAACATATTTTAATTACACATATGGTTAATTATATTCATTTTATATTCTTTATCTGATACCTCCAGCGCCACCTTTTGAGGCGGCATCGTAGTTACTAAACTGAGGTTGGTGTCAATTTTATATTGTAAACTATCGATGCAGTCTGTGGGTTGTCCGCAACGAGTGAATATACAGAATTTTGAAGTTATCTTGTGGTTTTCTTAAATATCCCGTTACCTCGCATAACTGACTTGGGATCCGTCAATGATAACCATGTCCATTGTTAACTAAATAATAGCTATAGTATAACTTAGCAGTTTATACAATCGTTAAGTTAAACTGTCCCCTTGGTAATTGTCATATTTTGTTTTCGCAATAACACATGCGAGTGTATTTATTCATTAACGGTGTATCTATATCTAACTCGACTTCATAATTTACTACCGGCTTCGTACGGGTGCAATTGAGGCACTTCCATGCGACAGTAAACGACGATAACTTCAATGCGACAGTAAATTGAGATCTAAGCTATCCCATCTTTCATGTTTGGATCAAACTGCACTCGGTGTGCAAAGTTTGTTTAAAATCAGTTAGGTAGTTTAGGAGTCCATCGCGGACAAACTCCGTGACACGTAATTTATATAATTATTTAAGAAAGATAATTAAAAACACATACAAATTTTAAACATTTATTAATACACAATAGAACTTGTAATACAAAAATTGATAAGCATTAAATTGTATCAATTCGAAAAAGAAAATAGTAACATAATAACAAAAAAATTAACAATTTTTTATGTTAGAGTTATAAGAAGTGAATTTAGTGAAAAACATACACAGCTACGGGTAAAATAATTGACAAATATTTAGGGGAACCTATATAAATATCAAAATCTTTCAAATCATTGGCCATCTAAATCTAGCTGTCTAACAAACAAAATTAAATATCAATTTTTATTTTTTTTTGTTATGTAATGGAAGTGGTAAACAAGCGTTCACATTGATGTTAAGTGATGACTGCAGCCTATAGACACCCACACAAAGACAAAGGTCAAAATGCGGATGCGTTACCACTCCTGAGGCCTAAGGTGTTAATGCCTCTGTGTCGGAAATTACAGGGCCGTACATTACCACCTCACCGGAACACGATAGTGCTGAACACTAACATTTAGCGGCAAGTATAATAGGTAATGCGGTGGTGCCTACGCCAGCGAGCTCCGTTACGGAAGCTCTACCACCAGTCAAAATCAAAATTAAAATAATTGCAGTGTCCTTTTTTGAATTGGCTTGAGGCAGCTTTTGAAGATTTAAATCAGCCCTTTGAACGCCTTGGGTAAATGAAGAATGAAGTCGTTATTTACATAATCAAACAATATACTATAATTTGTACTATTTAAATATATACAGGCTTGAAAATTATAATAACAAGTTACATACATTCTTAGTTGTTTTATTTTAATGGATTTTTCGCAATAACGTGGCGACTAAGTATTTAAAGAAAAAAATCACTTCAGGCGGGACTTGAACCCGCGACCACATCACTAGTCCACTCGCTCTCCTAATTGAATTACCGAACTTACAGTATTTCGGTCCGGTCCATTTTCTATAACATTCGTAGTTTTGCTTTTATTTTGAATGATATCTAGTTAATAAAAAAAAATCTATTTACCAAATTATACCAAATCTGACCAATTTAAAAAAAAGACGACATGAGTTTATCTTTTTTCCAAATCGTCAGAAATTTGGATACGAGCTTCTGGGTATATCTCATAATATCTAACGCGTCCATGACTCTTGACATAGCTGCCGTAACCTTTACAAAAGGGTCAAAAATGGCGGTGAAATTCCACCTAAGCATATCAGATACTCCCGAGCGACTGTTGAAATTAAAGGAAGGCGATCAAAGCCAATCCAAAATTCTGAGATAAGCTCGTGGCAGCTTTATGAAAAAATGTAAAATATGCCCTAAGAGTGCGGTCTTTGTATCATACATCAATAGATCGGTACTAATTACAGTATCAAACGGTGTAATTATAAAATTCGGTGTTCTGCAATATTATAGGCAGTGTGAAGGCGTTCAAAAGGATTCAATGTTTCGTTAATATTAACCTATACATTTATATTACATTTATGTATACATGTCAATTTTATAGGAACATCAAAACTGATCGAATCCTGTGTGTTTTCGTTTCATTCGTATTTGTCGGTCTTGCCGCACCAAATTACTGATAGTAGGTATAAATTTAATGGATTAATGGCCAAATACTCATACGTCCCCCATTTTTGCGCAACCCTCAAATGTGCGTAGTCTCTATCGTTTGAACGTGTTTTATACAGAGACTTAAGTCCCACTTAGATTTGAGTGACGTTTGAGTATTTGGCCGTAAGATCCCATGATGCAGGTATTAAAAAGTACACGAGACACTAATGAGAACCAAATGTTATATGCTTTAGAAAATAGGTAAGTAGTGTCTTACAGGCCTGGGATCTTAATCTATAAGATTAAAATAGATAATTTGACAGATACTTCAAAGGACGGTGGGCTTGTGTTTATGTTATATCTCCAGAAGGAGTATTATAAATATGCATATCTCGGTTGGCATCCTGTCGATAGCCACATTGTTTTTTTGACGTAAGTATACTAAGTATCCTCATCATAGATTTATTATCTACTTCGATAATCACGATCGTTTGAATAAAACAGCAATGTACCGCAAACGGACTTTTAAATTCACGGCCACCGAAATACAGAATACGCCTCCAGGACATTCGATCACGCAGCAAGAGAGGTGTCATAAGAAGTTGTATAACAAACCAATAAAATATGAATCGTTTGCAATTTTACTATAAAATAATTGTAGCTGAACAATTTTAACATTTTCCAGTCTTCCATTCCTTTTATAAATTTCTACTAAAGTGCGCTATACAAAAATATAAAATTATCTCATAGTCTATGTTATATAATATGCAGTAATCCACACCATAAGTCGACGAAACACAAAGTTATGTTTAAAAAAAAACTATATTAAAAGTAGCACGAAAATAAGGAATAGTTAAGAATATATATTTAAATATTTTATACACAATATCAATAAACCATTTAGGGCGGAATACTTAAACGTCCCTTAATTTTAAGCAACCTCCAAATATAAACGAACTTTGTCGTTTGCACGTGTTATAAAGAGGCATTAATGATGATGTTTCAGTATTTTGCCGTTAATCTCACAGTAAGTAGTTTTATCGGTCATCAACCGAGTATAAAAATTGCACATGTATTACAGCTCCAGCAATAAAAAAAAATATCAGTCTTAAATATGTATATATTTGAAAAAAAAAAAAACAAAAATGTATATTGTTTGAAAAACTGGTTGCGTGGGTTCATAATAGTAAAACAGATGCATCAGCAGATTTATCACATATTTTTTGAGTTTTTAAGATATGGGTTGCGTTCAAGTATTATTGGAGTGGGGGGGGGGTGGGTAAGAGCGGTCTTGTAAAATATTACAATGCGTTACAGGGACATGACGGGTTCGAACAACGTGTTATATAATTTTTTTTTTATATTTAAATAAAAAAAAATAGGGAATGGGCGCGTTCACACAGCGAGCAGCCTCGTGAGACATATGCCGCGCGAGGCTCCTGGCTCTGTGTGGACAGCGTGGACGCGCCCGACACTAGATGGCTCGGGCGCTCAGTCGCGCGAACCGAGGCACGTACTTTTGGGTTTGGGTACCAAACGTCTCCCATAAGAGGGGAGGAGTTTGGGTAAGGCGGTGAAATCGGGCGGGACGTCGAAGTGTCCATTCTATACGTAGTTTTATTACATATACTCTGGTGTTACGTAATCTTTTGAGAGGGGGAGGAAGGGTATATAACGTTACGGTACGTTACAGGGAGGGTTAAAAATCTTCCCAGATCGGGAGGAAAAAGATAATTTCGTCGACTCACAATGTCTATCACTAGGTACTAGGCAAGCAGCGCCCAAACGGTGGTCGTCACTACGGATATATGTATCCCGTTATATTCGAGTGTAGCCTGCAAACAAAAAACGTATATTAGTCGTAGTGCTGTCTATGTATATTTATACAGAGTGCTCGTATGACAACTGGAGGGTGTGCTTCCTGTTGTTAAATGATACGTTGTGTTCAACGCTACCGTGTTTAGTGCCGTAATTTAACTGACTTTAACTTTCTGTAGACTGTTGGTAGAGAAATTACTTGTAATCTGGAGCCCCTGTTTCAATTTCGGGATCGAGGGGTAAGTAGTAAGGTAAGGGTACTTTTGGTATTTATCCAATTTCCCAGTGCCGCTCTAGTTAAATGGGAATCACCACTTACTAGGGAATTGTCGGATTGCATAAAAATACTACAGTACTCAACAATTAATATGGCTTAGCGAGCCTGTGAAAGAGACGATCAACTCGTTTCGACTTCGTAGAGAGTTATCTCTGTTGCACACTGTCTACGTAAACACTGACAGTCCGATATTGGTAAAAAAAAGATTAAAATGGTCGACAAACGTCAAATAGGTACGGTGCGAAAGAGATAACGCTCTACAGACCCGAAATAAGCCGAAGTCTCCTTCCTAGGCTCGATGTGTAATATTTATTGTTGAACACTGTACTTGAATGTATTATCTACTGTATATCTGTATAGTACATTTATCTCTGCCTACCTCTTAGGGAATATAGTTTTGTTAATAAATGAAAATTATTTCCAGTATTATTAAACGTATCAGTAGCTTTTGGTATTTCGTTTATATCTTTGGATGGTGGTAAAACCCATGGATTGATTTAAGGTCTTTCCAAATTGTTAATTTTTATTTATTATTTATTGTCTTTACTAAGCGTTCGAAGCAGTTCGAACTACCTTCATGATCAATTTCAATTTCATCGTAATCGGCTTAGCAATTTGGTAATGAATTCGTAACAGATAGACAGAGTTTCATATACATTTTTTTTAATGTAATGGAAGTGGCAAACAAGCATGCAGTTCACATTGATGTTAAGTGATGACTGTAGCCTATAGACACCCACACAAAGACCAAGATCAAAATGCAGATGCGTTACCACTCCTGAGGCCTAAGGTGATATGCCCCTGTGCCGGAAATTACAGGGCCGTACATTACCACCTGACCGGAACACGATAGTACTGAACACTACCATTTAGCGGCAAGTATATTAGGTAATGCGGTGGTGCCTACGCCCGCGAGCTCCGTCACTGGAGCTCTACCACCAGTATATAATATATACATTTTATAATATTAATGAGGTTCGGCACCACTATATTTGTTAAAGGTAATGTTAAATTTTACATCCTTATCTAACTGTACCAAATTTGTTACGAGTTAGAGAAGGATGTGAAGCGCGCATGGCCCCGCGGCTGGTGTGTAGATCGTAACCGATCTACTCGGTTAAGCGATACGGGCGCGGTCGGGTGTGTGATGGGTGACCACTAGTGGCAAATTAAAATGCGTTTCCGTGCTTCGGAGGGAAACAGAACTAAACAAGAACGCTTTGAAGAGACCGCTCAAGGGCGCGAGCACGTCCCAACACGCAAGAGAACGCTCTAAGCAACTGTCCGCGCGCTCTAGCGCCGTTTACATCGAGCGAGCGAGTATTAGTTATATTCCATAGATTCTTTGCGAACACACTATGAACAACGAAATAATGCTCTACACCTGTTTACACTAAAAGAATTTGATAAAGTGGGGATAACGTTTTCGTAGGTTTTCGCGAGCTTCATACATTGTAGAAATTAAACTTGCGGATTTTCTCGCGTACACAACACTCCCAAACTTCTTCTACAAAGTGGGGATAGAATGAGCATTCGCTTGTCTGATGTAAATCGACGTTAAGTAGGAAGCGGAAGTGATAGCGCTCTACAGACCCGAAAATAGCCGAAGTCACTTTCCTAAAGCCGATATTCAATATTTCTTGCTGTGGACTGTATATATTTCTTTCACAGGCATTGTTACTGACATCGTGTATTCTAGTTATAAACTGCCCATAGAGCAACTCGGGCCACCGGCCGCGGCGGACCGGAGGGGTGTAGCCATATGCAGGCTTTCGCTTCTGTCAAAGTACAAGCCCAAATGGGCCTGTGCCTGTCGCCTAGATGTTTAAATGTGTGCGTGAAATTGTTTGCGTATTTCGAAGTCAAGGTGTGAGTTACGTAGTAATAGACGATTTTTGTAGTAATAAATAATAAATAAATAAATAAAATACACTTACACTCACAGCCCCACAGTAGGTATAAGTAAACCTGTGTCGTGGGTACCGTTGTATACAAACAACACACAACCCAGACCCGAAAGAAATATCTGTAGGCCATACAAATATTTGTTCCGGTGCGGGGATCGAACCCGCGACCCTTCGAATCAAACGATTATCTCACACCGCTAGACCAACCGGGTCGTCAAAATGTGTGTGTGTGTACGCATATCCCCCCGCAAAAAATGACAGACTGTTTTGCATCGGTAATAAACGCTATGGCTACTCCCCTCAGGTCAACCGCGGCGGCCGGTGGTCCGAGTTGCTCTATGCAAACTACCACATCATTACTCAACACATGCAGGCACACACATCCATTTTATAATACATTCACAATAGCCTTAAATATGTTTGCCTACAAAACAACATGAATACAGTTCCTAGCTGTCTTAATTTTGTTTATTCTGCATATACTACGTATAACGGGAATAATGCACATCCCAAACACCCCAATTAGTTCGATTGATTATCGAGTTATGATCATAATACATGAACTGAAATTACATGTTAATGTATTAAATATGTTTTAAAACATATGCAACTTATGCGTATACTTGCCCTATCTCTACCTACGGCTAAACACAAAACAAATCTACTCACACACGCATACTGTCGCAATGTTTTGTATTGACTGATCACCAAATGGGTGATCAGTCAATACAAAACCAGTTATGCCGCAGCACTACTGGTGCTGCGGCATAACTGCGGCGGCAGTACTGCTGCGTGCAGCGGAGTTCGGTATCACACCTTTATGGAAGCTTGTTCAGAATCCATAACCGAATCGTTTTCAGGCATATATATTATATTAATTTTTTGTCCCAAAATGAATTACAATCAAGTTAATTATGGTCACCCATTTGGTGGTCAGTCAATACAAAACATTGCGACAGTATGCGTGTGTGAGTAGATTTGTTTTGTGTTTAGCCGTAGGTAGGATAGGGCAAGTATACGCATAAGTTGCATATGTTTTAAAACATATACAAATAAATAAAATTGGAGTGTCTATTTGTAATAACCGCTTTTTACTAAATGCATATGTATGTATACACGGTACATATACCTAAACAATTTTTTTTACAATTTTTGTCTGTGTGTTTGGAGGGGCTAATCTGGGGAACGGCTCTACCGATTTTGACGGGACTTTCACTGGCAGATAGCTGATGTAATAAGGAGTAACGTAGGCTACTTTTTTACTAGCTGCGCCCAAGACTTCGTCCGGGTAGATACTGAACAATAATAAATTCTCACGCGGGCGAAGTCGCGGGCACAGCTAGTTCTCTATAAGATATATGACATTACATTCTGAGCTACACGACAATGTCGCGGCAGTAATGCAATAGAAAAAAGGGTTTTTGTAATTTTACGACATAGTAAAGTTAGGTCGAAGGGTGCGGCGAGCGAACTCAACACCGTTCGGTGTTAGATTTGTTTATTTTATTTAAAGAAAAATGGAAAGAAAAATTTAACTTCAGGCGAGACTCGAACTCGCGGCCTACTGGGAATCTAGTCCAGCCGCTCTTCCAATTGAGCTACTGAAGTCCTGCCCGATTTGTCAAATCTTTCCTTCACATTTATTGCCTTGCTTGGACTAGATTCCCAGTAGGCCGCGAGTTCGAGTCTCGCCTGAAGTCAAATTTTTCTTTCCATTTTTCTTTAAATATAATATATTTCACAAGCATGTGTTAATGCGAAATAATATAAAAACAATTAGATTTGTTTTTTTGCTGACAGTAATAATTATTATGTTATACATTAACGTAATCAAATGTTTGCGAAATAAATACGAATCGTTAAATTGCGAAATGACACATTTGTGGAATTAATAGTGTACAAAACGTAGGTTTTGAAATGAAGATTTGCGTAACGTAAAGCACGCTGCGGCAGCACTGTTGCGTGCAGCGTAGCCCGGAATAGTACCTTAAGGGTGTGCATTTATTAGGTTACACGTTGTATAGGGTATTTTTGCAAACGAGTAGTCTATTGCTGTAATTATTTTTCTATTACTCAAATGCCTTTTTATAAAATACTAGCTGTTGCCTGCGGCTTCGCCCGCGTGGATATCGTTTTATAATCCTGAATTTTCTTTGCTATAAACCTCACGGAGCTCAAGACCTTTCCAACGAATGCAAAACCGTGGAAATCGGTTTGTGCGTTCCGGAGTTATAGCGTCAGGAAGGAAAACCCGACTTATTTTTATATTATAGATTTTTTATTCTTTTGCATTGTCCATTTTATTATTTCAATAAAAAAATATAATTTTATAATTATCGATTGCCACTATAGTCCTACATGTATTGTATCACTCTCATTTCTATTATTCTAACTCCTAAAACATTCACAACACAAAAATATACTATTAGCACTAAACTAAACAAATGAGCAAAAAAACGTGCCTTAGAAATTCATATCTAATCCTATCTGATACATAACTTCCTCCATATCCTCCCGTATCTGTGTATCTGTACCATTCGCTTGGAGACTAGCGGCCTGGTCCTCCTGGTCTTCATCCTCGTCTGGTCCCGGGGCCGACGTGACGGGGAGACCAAGGATGACCTTGATTTGGTCTGTTAGATGTGGAGCTGATACTATTTGGTGATAAATGCCCTCCGCTGTGCTTAATATCCTGTCTACGTCGAGGCACATCGATAGGTCGTTGACATGCTGAAATATAATAATAATGGTCATTATTTAAGTTATTTTAAATACAGATACAGAAAAAATACTTTTAGTAAGGCTCCCGTGATACAGTTCCAGGACGTGGGGACCACCGCATTCTTATTCTACTTAAAATGAAAGTTTTTTTTATGTGATGGTGGTGGCAAACAAGCATGCAAATCACATGGATGTAAAATGACGACTGCAGCCTATATCTTCACAATGACCAGAGGTCAAAGTGCAGATGCGTTGCCACCCCTGAGAATTGAGATCTTTTGCCTCTGTGACAGTTATTACGCGCCATAAGTATCATTCTTATCTTTCTTTTCACTCTTCTTTTAATAGTCTTACTTTCTACAACACTAGTCTACTTCACTTGGCAAAAGGTCCCCGTAAGGGACTTGGTGTGAGAATACATATATTATGTAGTCATCATCAAAATAACAGTCAGCGATCCGATGCATCTGCTATGCAATGAGAATATCATTTTGAACCTAGTACCTCATGTCAAGCAAGTCCTAGCTGTTCAACCACTGAGGCAATAACATACAAACATAATACACACATACCTTCAATATTTCCGTAAATCCATAGTCTTTACTAATAAGAATATCTTTTTCAGCATCTAATATGGCAACACAAATCAATAAATGGAAATTAGCACACGGTAATCCCGTCCATAGCACCTCCCATAATCTGTAACAAAATAAAATTATTAAATAGTAGAAATTCACATTTAAGTGTTCTTTATTTTATCTCCCAGCCCGTTTTGACCCATGAGTACGAAACCCTAAAAACCAGAGATCACTGTAGATGCTTTGCAAAACCTGAAGTCTAATTCAGGTAAATAAAATATTATTTTAAATGTCTACTACCATCCCCTAGAATTAAAAGAACTAAACTAATCACCTTATGTATATATAAAAAACAAATGTTGTTTGTTAGTCTCGCTAAAACTCAAGAACTGCTGGACCGATTTGAATAATTTTGGTTAGGAAATATTTTTAAAAGTCCAGGAAAGGTTTGATAGGTGTGAAAATAGAAGAATAGAAGGGAAATAGTAAAAACAACAATTTACCATTTTTTCATACAAAATGTCCGCACCTATGAAACATTTGATACATTATTTAATTCAGAGGCAATACGAAGTTTACCAGGTCTCCTTTAAATAAAGAAATATTTCTCACCTCATAATGTCCCGGTGTGAGAACTCCCGTTTGAACCAGACCAACAGCCATCGGAAGCAGAAGTACATGTTTCCTGAATCCTTGGAAGCCAGGTGCCTGGCCAGGTCGGGGCTGGCGAAGGTCAGCAACTGTTGCAGGTTCAACAGCTGCTGCTTCATGCCCGCCTGGTCCATATCGAAGTTGGATGCCTGTGGAATAGAAAATTACGAAATGGGAAAAAAATGGTACAATTTCATACCTTAAGATTTGTAGAAATACTTTTAAAATAAATATTGCATATCGACCTCAGGAAGGAGGCTTCGGATTCTTTCTTTTTTTTATGTCAAAGGATTGACAGACAAGCAGACGGGCCACCTGATGGAAAGTGGTTACCGTCCCCTATGAACATTTGCAACTTCAGGGGAGTTGCCAACGCGTTGCCAGCCCTGAAGGACTCTTGACGCCTGTTTTGAAGATACCCATATTGTAGCGCCGGGGGTACACCTCAGATGGAAGTTCGTTCCACAATTATTTCGGGTCCGTAGAGTGTTATCTCATTCGCACTTTACCTATGTGACGTTTGTCAACAATTTTGATCAAGTTTTGATCAATACTGGGCTGTCAATTCTGAGAATTTAATTGAGACCCACTTAGATTTAAGTGACGTTTCAATATTTGGCCGTTACTATAGTTCATATTGTAAGTGAAAATGGTAGTCTACAGTGAAAAGCAACTTACAATCATTTCCATGAATCCAACAAAGCACCAAAAACTGTCGACTTCGTTGCCCAACAACAACAACAGAGGCGCCAATATATCGCTCATCCCTTGCACATAGCCAAGGTCAAAATTGTACATCACGTACGTCATCAGGATGTCCTGGAGAACCACTAAATTGGGATTATTATCGCCCGCGTAGAATGGATGTGTCCGATCAGTCCTATTAACATCTTTCTCCACTAAACTCTTCCTGTCTCTGTATTCCGCGAACCTGGACTCTTGGCCATCGGTCATGGAGCGCCATTGGAGCTTCATAGAGAAGTATTCCTCGGTCTTCTTCTTTTGTAGTACTTTTATCTCTGAATGGGTTGCGTGCCACGGATGGTAGTCGAGGAGGTACTTCCATACAAATTGTCGTATTGAATGGGCGATACCCTGCAACAATAAAAAGGGTTTATAGATATGGTGATAACTTTAATACTTTCAGAATGAAAGTAAAAAAAAAGTACACGGTATAAGTATTATACTAAGTTATTTTAAGTTAGGTATTATACTAAGTTATTTAACAATCAACAATTTTTTTGCTTATTTCTCGTTTTAAGTTTTAGATCCATCGAACCATCTTTAGGCCAAAATATTTTTGAAAGTGTTGTAAGGCGTAGAATTATAAAGATCGAGGTCGCGAAGATCAGCCAGTTTATTTATTTTACTGATAGTTCTGACAAGGAAGGAATTTTGTCTGTAATTCGTAGAAAATGAGGGGGCAGACATGAAGCTGGGTATTCTCACTGTTCTACTGGGAACTTTTAGATAAATTTTAGACAGTAAAAGTGGGGAATCTATTACGCTTTGGGTTATTTTAACTACTAAAGTGACGTCGGCAATATCTCTCCTTACATTTAATGGGAGTATGTGATACTTACGACATCTGTCTTCGTAGTGGGGTTCATAGCTGTTGCACTTGTACTGCAAAAAACCTTAGAAATCTGCGTTGTATTGATTCCAGCCTATCAATATAGATGTCATATTGCGGGTTCCACACCTGGGAGCAATACTCAAGTATACTACGTACAAAAGAGCAGTAAAGCACTTTGACTACTTTGATATTTTTAAACTGAGAGCATGTTCTTAAAACAAATCCCAAGGTTTTATAGGCTTTTTTTACGATCATTTCAATATGTTTATCATAAAGTAATTTGTCATCATGAATTACGCCGAGATCTCGTATTTCTTGTACTCGTTTTATTTCCTGATTTAGGAGTGTATATTTGAAGAGTACAGGTTCGGATTTTCGTGTAAATGATATTACGTTGCACTTACTGATATTGAGGTCTAATTTATTGTCGTTACAGTATCGCTGAAACATGAATAAGTCCTTTTGTAGATTATGACAATCAGTTATATCTGTAATTTTTTTGTATATTTTCATGTCATCCGCATACAGAAGAACAAGATTAGTTATATCGTTAATAAATATATTAAATAAGAAGGGAGCCAGCAAGGAGCCCTTAGGTATACCTGAAGGAACATGATTCCAGGCAGAACAAAAACCATTCGTAACCACTGCTTGAGAACGATTTTTTATGTATGAACTGAACCATCTGTATAGATTGCCACGAATACCGGCACCTAAAAGTTTCTGCAATAGTATAACATGGTCAATTCTGTCAAAGGCCTTACTGTAGTCGGTAAACACCGCATCCACTTGGCCTCCAGACTCCATATTAGCAGTTAAAAACTCCGTGAATTCAAGCAGGTTAGATATTGTAGAGCGTTTCCTCAGGAAATCATGCTGTTCCGGAATGAAACTCGGGGCTATACTATTGTACAAATTGGTATAAACTATACTCTCCAATATTTTCGCGAATATGCAGAGTTTCGAGATCGGACGATAGTTTTTAATATTATTTTTATAGCCCTTTTTGTATATAGGCGTGATAAAAGCCGATTTCCATATGTCTGGTACTGTACCTTCCAGTAAAGATCGTTGGTATAATATCTGTATAGGCTTTAGTAATCCTTCGGCACATTTAGCTATCAATACAGGTTAGATGAAATCTGTGCCAGCGCCTTTTTTTAAATCTACCGACTTCAATTGCTTTAATAATAACTCAGCGCTTATTTTTACAGTGCCAAGAGATTTACAAAAACGATTAACTTCAGGGGGGACTTAAGAGAATTTAAATCAGAAGAAACAGCTGAGTTGTTGCATTTTACGAAGAAATATTGTAAATGTAAGAAGGTAAGCGAATATAACAGGTTAATATTGTACGCGGTATAAGCTAGCGAATCCCACAATAAATAAAATAAAGTGCAAGCTAATGTAGCCTTTAGCGTAATTAAGCTAACGGGTCGAGGTGGTTTAAAAATTAGGTTGTCACTTACAGGTGTAAACTGGTTGACCAAGTCCTGTGCATTCAAACACAAGAATAGATGGACCGTGCCGATGGTTCTCAAACTGTATATTAATATTATATTCGATGCGTTATTGAAATGTAACATAATGAGTTCGGTAATTAAATAATTTTTGATAGATCGTTTTCGGACTTTATACAAAATATTGGCGTAGTGTCAGACTTCCTTGCCATTATTTTTGCGTGCTTGACCCATATATATTTGAAATTATTTTCCTTTACCAAAGACTTTGCCTTGTTGAGAAGTATTTTGTTGCGCTGCGTTAAGTGATCGTTTAAATAGAAGCGTCCGCTGTCTTTAAAGCCAAGATCCGATAGCTTGATGTCTTTGAGCTTGCGCGTTGATGAGATCAGTTCCTCTTTCTTGTACAGATTGTTGAAGGAAATTATAATCGGCTTCTCAGAGTTTGGCACACGAGTTGGTATACGAGCTATGTAGTTGATGTCTTCTCGCCTGAAAGATGTGTTACTGAGTTTACCAATTCTTTCAGCAATCTCATATAGTTTTTCGTTATTTTTTTGGGGAACTCCCTTGACCTCAACGTTATTCGCCCTGGCAAACTGATCCCGTTCATGTAATTCTGAACTTAGTTTGGTGAATTCACTAGGGAGCAAGGAGATATCTTCTACGGCTTTTTCAACTTGCGTAGTTCTGGTCTCCAGGTTCTTTACAGCTGCCAAGAGCTCACTCACGCGATGGTGCGCCGTTTCTATAGACTCTTTTAAGTCACCTATCTCGCTCTTGATGGATTTGACGTCTTCAGCCAATGATGATAGTGGAGCTAATTGGAACATGATGGTGTTAAGCTGCTCCTGTATTTTGTCGAACTGGCTAGGCCGAGGAGTTTCCTGCTGTAGATGGTGATAGACAGGACTTGCATCGAGGACAATGCCAGGTATTTTTCCTATCGCCCAATTTTCGAAAGCCAGCCTCTGTGACACCGGAACATTGGTAATCATACTGTTTTTACAGACAGTGCAAATTGGACCATCTGTGTGTTGCATACCACAACTAGCACAAGCGAACATTTTTAAAACGCACGAACAAAAAGTTTGAGAAACGTAGAACTATGAGCCGGTCTGAATAGACGTGTGTGTTTTAAGATAGCCGAACGGCAACTGATTATGGGTAATATAAAGCAATATGATAGATACCGACCGCTGCAACTGGCTTAATAATGATGATGATGGGCAACGTGGCTGTAAAAAGACAGTAGGCTGAAGAAAACGTGGCTTCGCAATACTCGCGGGTGGACCTCTGTTCCATGGTTTCGTCGCGAATGGTCTAATTCGCAATCGGTACCCGCCTTTACTAGTCGAAGCTGCACTACAAGATAGAAATGTTCAGTGTCTAATGTAAATTAAGAAAGATACTTACACCTCTAAATATAAGCTGCTTAACTCCATCAACCTCTGTCACTCTTCCCTCCGGATCTTGTAATCCGTCCCACTTTTCTGTTGATAATGGTGTTCCTCTGAAACAGAAAAAAAACTTATTTGTCAATCTTAATCTATCATAATGTAAGGGTTAAAGGATATACATGTATACCCTTTCGTGGGGCAAGAATTTTACAGCATAACATGGCCACAAGGGTAGCCTATCATAAGGACATGTTAAAGGGGTTTTAAAAATTAGCCGCCATTCCGTTCCCTGCTAGTAATCATGAAAACTGTTTCTCTTGTCTGCACGTTTATAGGTATTATCAGGGAACTATCCGCTTGATCACACGGGCATCTTATGGTAATAAAAGCTGTATTTTATTGACTTTGGATAAGTGAAGTTCTCTGTACATGTATTTCGGTTTCTCCACCTGCTTCTTTAAGGGTGCTGTGATGTTGTCGTTTAGACAACTCAGATATGTTTAGTATGTTTACCCACTCACCTAGGTATACTGGGGCGGGGTGGCAGAGTGGGTTTGACACTGATTACTTCGTACTCGTCGCTCTTAGTCACTGTAGTGGCATCTTCCAAAGCGCTCATACTTTTTGTAAGTAAATCTTGAACCTCTTCTGACATATCACGCTTCCCGTTCATAGCTTCATTGCCATAATATACTGAAATTGAGAATTTATTTTCTGCATGATTTATAGTATGCCGTTTTTTTTTATATTTGCGTATCCGCTGTCGAAAGCAAGACCTTGGCGCTATAATTTCGCATGCCTAAATACGTCAAAATGTCTAAAAGCTTGAAATCAAAAACAAATTACTAAATAAGCTTACAAAAAATAACAATACCACGATTTACGCGAGGGATACGTTCAAAAAAAAATCGTGTTAACTGAAATTCGCGTATAACGAGGTTTATGATTAAACATAGTCAAAAATTATTACAAAAACATACAAATCATTTTAATTCTAGGAACACTTTATGCAATACATACTCTTCTTTTTTACGGAAAAATAAATCTATTGTCTTTTGGGTAACGTTTTGTTTACGTTCTTGTAACAAACGAAACGAACGAGGAAATCCCCGTAGAATAAAGTCGAAGTACTGGGAATTCCCGATTCTTCAAGGAGAATATACAGAGGAAGCGGGGATCCCGCGACCATAGAGAAGTTGATGACTGCATTATATTTATACACACTCTTTCGCGTAATTCGAGGCATTTGAGCTCGAAATTTGCATCCGCGTTATAGTAAAACCTCGTACAACGGGTTCGCGTAAAGCGGGGTATTACTGTATATGAAGGAAACATGGAACTTGAATCGGTAAAAAAGATCAGACATAATGTTACTTATAACATTCTTACCTATATCAGTCAGCTTAGAAAATGCCTCCAGAGTTGTTTCGTACGGTCGCTGTTTAAAATTCGACACTAAATTCCAGACAACATCTGTCGGGTTCTCTGTAAATATGTCCAATTCAGCAAAAGATCGATTGAGCACCTGAGTCTCTAAATTCGGCTCAACTACCACGTATGTATTCCTATCGTGTCTGGTTTTAGCCGTTTTCACGTGATTCTTTAGATATGCGACGAATATTTCCGCATTCCCGTGTTGGAAGTAGAATGTAGTCTGCCACACTCCTGGTTTCGTTGAGAATTGCATTTGTTGGCTGTTGCGGGATATTTTGAAGGTTTTTAGGTCGCCGAGGGGTATTTTAACGATGCGCGCTCTGGCGGTGGCGTAATCGGATGTGATGTTGCCGCTGAGAGTACGTTGGCGGCGCCCTGGAACCGACTTCTAATGGAATTGACATTTACAATGTTTGTTAGTTAAAGACCAGAAGGATTGCTTGTTAATAAGGTGCATAATAACGTTCTGTGGAATGCTCATAAGAACAACGATCTACAGTGCCGTAACTAAAGTCATGGGTATGCAGAGCAAGATTTGAATTTTTTATTCCACTAATATTTTATGAATATTTTGTTGGAAGAGAAGAGGGAACATCCCCTAGAGGTAAGGCGACCCTTACGGCCGCATTTCATCATTTGAAGCCAAACCCAAGCTACGACTTTGCTAACATACCAATGGTATTAACAACAGCCCACTCCTGGTCTTGAGTGTCCGAATCGATGGTGATCAGATCATTTGGCCGCCACTCGATGCATTTATGGTTTTCCCCATTCTGTACGATACAGAGCATTCCGATGGAGTTGAGGTCAGTAATCGGACGACCAATACAAGCCTTGAGTAGCACGCCATCTTGTGTGAAGAGATCCTGAAAAATCGCATAATTTTTTAGAGGTATTGGATTATTATCTAAGACGAAGCAAAACGGACTACGACTATACTCTGAATATCACTATGAATATGCATACATAAAATATATTACGTGTAATTTGTTGGTTTAATCCTTGAAGCAGCAGCTGGACAGGTACACGTATAGGGTCCAAGACAACAGGAAATCTATTGTCATATTTTTTTGGAGGCATGATAGATACGAGGGTGGAACCAAAAGTTCGAAGCCCGACCAAGAAAATGAAAGAAAAGTGGGTCTAATTTTATTTTTATTTTTCGACATAGTGTCCATCTAGCTCAACACACTTCTTCCACCTGAACTGCAACTTGTTTATCCCCTTTATGCCCTTGAAAAAAAAAGATTCCGGAAGGTCGGCGAAATACTCGTTTACTACGACTATCACCTCATCTTTGGTCGAAAATTTCGAGCCACCCAAATGTTTTTTTAAATTTGGAAATAAATGAAAATCTGAAGCTAAATCCAGCGAATAAGGTGGGTGGGGCAGCAATTCGTAGCCACAATCATGGATTACAGACATTGTTTCAACCGAAGTGTGAACACGTGCATTGTCTTGATGGAACAAAACTTTCTTACGCAACATTCCCGGCCTTTTTTCTTTTATTTCTTCTCGTAGTCTTCGTAAAAGGTTACAATAATAACTAGAATTAAGTTTGACCTTTCGGTAAATAATCTACAAAAATAGCCCTTCGCATCCCAAAAACAGAAGCCATGACTTTGTTAGTCGACAAAACAACTTTAGCCTTTTTCGGTGTAGGTGAGTCAGATCTTTTCCACTGTTTGGATTGTTGCTTTGATTCAGGAATATGGTGGTGAACCCAGCTTTCATCCATGGTAACAAATCTAGACAAAAAGTCCTCGGGATCAGTCTCAAAAAGTTCCAAACAGTCTCGCGAAATTTTGAATCGAACTCGTTTTTGTTCAGTTGAAAGCAACCTCGGGACCCAGCGAGCAGAAACCTCATGGAATCCCAATTCGTTCGTTATTATGTGTTGCACCCGGCCATAACTAATGTCTGTTGTCTCAACTATCTTACCGATGGTCAAACGTCAATCACCCAGTACGAGATCACAAATTTTATCGATGTTTTCTTTCGTGGTAGAGGTTGTAGGCCGTCCACTCCTAGGATCATCTTCAATGCTCTCACGACCGCGCTTAAACTCAGCTACCCACTTCTTGACACTGGAATACGATCGAGCAGACTCCCCCAAAGTGCCCACCATATCTTGATGGATGTCTTTTGGTGACAGGCCTTTTTTATTGAGGTACTTAATGACTGCACGATGTTCAATTTTCTCTATTATTGAAAATCGCGTCAGAATGCTTCAAACAAATAATCACAGAAAATTTATATTGTGCAGTATCGGAATGAAACTGCGCACAATAAATCAATAGAAGACATACCAACAAATGACGGTAAATTTAAAAAGATGTCATGTCTCCTTATAGTTTGGGCCACGAACTTTTGGATCCACCCTCGTATATTTAATACCTCCTCTGTACGTAATAAATCTCCGTTTTTAGTAGTCAGGTTTTAGTTTTTAAACTTATTTTTTACATAGCGGAGGAACGGAGTTTTATGATCCTCCGACGAAAAGGGAAGATCCTCGTGGGAATATTTCCACCCGTTCCTAAACAGTTGTGATCCCGACGTGGTTGGAAGCAACCTTCTCTCCAGCAACTCTTGCAACATTATCGTCATATCACCAGCACCTGATCGAGCGGTAATGAAGTCACGCCTGCCAGCACCCTCGGCTTCATCAGGGATATTCCACATGCCTGCAGCGATTGCTGGACTACACTGTAGCCACATCAGCGCTAGTATTGAGAGGATGGACGCAGTAGCTACTACGCAGGGATTACATCGACTCACTGGGACTCGCTGCTTGGGACTTTGGCATTGGCACAGCTCTGCAAGAAGCTCTGACAGTTGCCTGGATTACATCAACCTCTGGCCTTGGAGGGGAGTGATGTAGCGTCCACTAAATAAGGCGCGATGTAATAAAACACTGAAGAAATACAAAGAACGTCCGTGTTGTATCACACATACAACATCCCGACGTAAATCGTTGGGCCGCGTCCTATATATATAAATGTAATCTGTGGCCGCGGCCCACCAGGCGCTAACACCTTGCCTAGTCGGTACATCCGCTCTTTTCGTAGAATTTATGAAGAACCGCTTTTGAATCCGCAAACCGACAGTAGCCCGCCGGTGGGCTGATAAACAATGATATCGGCGTAAACAATTTGTTGTTTGAGATGAAGTAGGTATATGTTTTTTTTTAATAAACCTATATTGTAGCGAAAGACAAGTATATTATTATCACAAATATTAAAATTATAAGGGTATTTAAAGTAAGACTCCCTGTCTTGATAAAAGTTGAATTTAAAATGTTGACCTATGCTACCGAAACGCACACGCTACCGAAACGCACACACAAAAATATTATTTTAGACAGGCCAAATCCAAATGGATCTAATGAATACAGGCTCCATCACTGGCTCTTTACCATCAGTAAGTAGATTAGGTAATGCAGTGGTCCCTATGCTCAAAAACTCGAATATTTTAAGGAAATTAATGGGTAAAAATAAAAAGATTAATACAGGTGTATAATCACACCAAATCACCTCGTATACAGATGTGAAGTTATATTTTTTCATCTCAAGATTTTAATATCTTACTAGCTGACACGGCAAACTTTGTATTGCCCCAGAATGAAATAATGTGTCAAAGGTTTGATATATACGGACTATTTGTATTGGAAAATGCAAGTGTGTTTTTACTTTTAAACCTTGGTCCCCTGGTCTTCCAAAAATAATTAAAAACCAAAATTAGCCAAATCGGTGAAGCCATTCTCGAGTTTTAGCAAGACTAAGGAACGATTTTTATATATACAACATGTAACGGGAATAATGCACACTATCTAACACCTCAATTAGAAAATCGAGTTATTATCATAATACATGAACTGAAATTACATGTTCATGTATTTAATATTTTTTATCAATGAAATAAGTTGTCCTCAATTTCTACGAACAGTATGCACACCCTATGTATACTTGTACCCTACCTCTATCTATAGCCACACATAAAACACGAACCGAAAAAAGTATGTGATGTATGATGTAGCGTAACTTGCGCAACCTTATTTAACACTCGCTAGTAATAAGATTAATTATTATTTTCCACTATTTTATTTTTTAAATTATTATTTATAATAAAAAGCATGTCTCAATGAGGTCTAATAAGCTTGTTGAGACCCGCATTCTATTTTGAATAGACGTTAGTCTCTTTTTCGTTTGTATTGACTGTTCGCCAAATGAGTGACCATAATTTCCGGAATTGTCATTAATTTTGGGAAAAAATTATTACCCATATCAAAAATTGTAGAAATTAAACTTGCGGATTTTCTCACGTATACAACACTCCCAAAAATAATCAAATATAAAATAAATATAAAAATGCCTGAAATCGATTCGGTTATCGATTCTGAACAAACCACATTCAAGTTGTACATTCAATCCTGTTACACGTTGTATAGATGCAATTTAAAATTCATTAAAATAGTGTTCTCATATTCTATCCATTATTCATAGGTATCATAGGTATGAAAAAGGAAACAATTGATACCTTCTTTATGTCGATGACTTACTACATTAAACTAGTTTCTTTTAGTTTTTCCTTATATATGGACAGACATCCTTTAAAAAGTTTCACACTTAGATCATAGTTTCATATGCTTAGGAATGATAGTTATCATTTTTGTTTTATATTATTTCGCATTAACACAATTATTTTGCTTGTGAAATATATTTAATTTTAAAGAAAAATGGAAAGAAAAATTGTGTCTCGTCTGAAGTCAAAATTTTTCTTTCCATTTTTCTTTAAAATAAAAGTTATCATTTTGCTTAGGAAAAAGAAGAGCAGAACAATCATACTACTTAAATAAGTGGAATAATAAGGAATAGAGTAATTTTAGAATAGAATAGAATCTGAATATTATGAACAGGCATACAAACGAAAACTCTCACTCCCCACAAACCTAGAGTAAGTTTTGTAGATGGGTAGCCAGAATTTGCTTCAAGGAGGTGCAAGCTTGATCTTCGTGCAGATACCTACTAAATTCAGATATGGTAAAAGTACAACCACAAATAAAAACTAGTATTTGTTTCTGAGTATGTGTTTGTTTATTAAAGAACACTACATACCTACTACAATTTGTATCAATAACATGCACATATCTAAACATAGTAGAACTGTAAAACTTAAACTAAGCCATAACAAAACTACCATACATTAATTGTTTAGAACTATCTTAGGTCATAAGGTCAGAACTTAACACTGATGAATGGACAAAGACCAAAATAATCATCTAAATGTGACGCAATAAAGTGTAACCACAACAAATATTTCGATACACAACTTTTTAAGCACAAGGCCATGCAACTAAACAGTAAATTCCCCGACAGTAAAATATTCTCCACTTACTTTGCATTGCTCCGGTATATCCTCGACAGAACTACAAGACATGTTGCTAGTATCCAGGTATCCTTTTCAGAATTTGATGTTGCACCTATTAACACAAACAACGCAAAAAGTAATCTAATCCATCGTTAGAGGAAAATGTGCACGAAAGATACCACAGAAAGACACTTTTTATTCAAACAATGAAGTTTACATCACGTTCTCATCGAATGCAAAACACAGCTGCAAAATAAAAACATTAAAAAATAAACACAGAGTTACAGATTCAGATTCACATGTCATCACACACAGCCATACATGAGGCCACTCTAAAAAAACCATAGAGTAACTAAAAAAAACTCAAAAAAAATTGTTGAAATTATGCTTCTTGTTGAAAATACTCCTTTTTTTTTTTTTTTTTTTGCGTTTTGGCAATTGCCCGCAGGCATTTTGCCAGCATCACGTTTGATTAATATTTACAAAGAAATGGAAAATAAGCTTTTATATACATTTAATATTTAAAAAGAAACAAAATAATAGCTACTCGGAGCAAAAAAAATCACAAAATCTGGAAAAAAAATGTAAGTATATTATTAGTCAACGGACAAACAATGGTTAGTATTAATGGTTAGATTATTATACATACAATATATTCATAATATCAAAAATATAAGTATATACATATTTACAGTTTAATGTTATTTAAATGTACATAATATACAATAGCATTAAGAACTTCAGGGTTAGACAAGGAAAGAAGAGTAGGAATATTAGTTGGAAAGGGAACAAGTTTAATAAGAAGGGATATGAAGTGACTGCGATCATATAAGGGACAAGAGAAGAAAATATGATTTACATCTCCCTCGTCCAAACCACACTCGCAAATGGAGGTGTCCCGAATCCTCAATTTATACAGAAATCGGGGAGAAGTACAGTGTCCTAGACGAAGGCGACATATTATCGAAGTGGCTTTCTTAGATACTTTTTGTTTAAAGAACCACGGCTTAGGAGGAATAGTTGGCTGTATTCTAGAATAATAATCCCCACGAGATTTGTCAGTTCTTTGCCAGTGGTTTGACCAAGCTTCATTTAGGTAGACTTTAGGTTGCAGAGTTAAATCTTGAGGATATATTTTGTAGGGAAACATATCCCCGGAACACACGGCATCCTTGGCTAATTCATCCGCGCGCTCATTACCCGACACACCGGAGTGCCCAGGTACCCAGACAAGGATTACTGATTGATTGTTTACTGAGCAGCGTCTAAGCAAGTCTTTTATTTGAAATATAATAGGGTTATGAGACTTTTGGGAAAAGGGGCTGGATAAAAGGGCCTGCAGAGCACTAAGTGAATCTGAAAAGATGAGGGAACGAGGTAATTTACATAGGATAACGTAGTTGATAGCTTCGAGAATGCCAATACATTCTCCTGAGAACACGGTTGTTTCTGGGGGGTATTTAATTTTTTGTACTATATTGAACTCCACATGAACGATACCTATACCTACACAACTATCAGGGGACTGTTTGGAGGCATCCGTGAAGATAGAATGCCACCCTTGCCAGTCTTCTTTCATAGCTGATATAAAACGCTCTTTAGCACATGGGTCACTTTTACTTACATCAAAGTTGAAAATAATACTCGGTTGATATACTACTGATTCATATGGGTAACTATGCAAAGGCAGATTAGGAGAACGGTGAACCGGAGCATCAAAGGCCAGCAATTTATGGAAGCTGTAGACCAGTCGAGGAGTGTCTTTATGAGACCAATATGTCGATGAACTAACCTGATGGGATAGTTCCTCCAAAATTTGGAGTAGTGGATGGTGAGAAAATCGGCTTATACGAAACAAGTATTTATCGGAAAGAAATTGTCTTCTGCAGTTGAGCGGCGGGTCTACACACTCAACCTGTAGAGCATTGATTGGGCTGGACTTCATGGCACCTATTACGATGCGAAGTGCTCTGGACTGAATCCGGTCAAGTTTCCTGAGCCCGGCTTTATTTGCCGGGTCCAACAAAAATGACCCGTAATCGAGAACACTTCTAATAATTGCGTTATAAAGGAGCTTAAGACAGAAGGGATGAGCCCCCCACCAAACCCCGGATAAACATCTTAGTATATTCATATTTCTCTCACATTTTGCAGCAATGAACTCACAGTGTAATTTACCAGTAAGATGGGAATCCAGAATAAGGCCAAGGAATTTAACGTTATCTTTAACGGGAACGGGGGAATTGTTAATTCGTATATCAACAGCCGGAAGACATCGTTTCCTTGTAAAAATCACCACGGTACTCTTAGCCGCGGACAGTTCCAGACCATTAGCACCGAGCCATTCACTCAAAGTAGTCAAAGAAAGATTCATTGCCTCAGCAGCTTTCATAATACAGGGATTAGAAACAAAAAGTAACACGTCATCAGCATATTGAAGAATTTGACAGGGATGTGAAACACAGGACTCTAAATCATAGGTGTAGATGTTATAAAGAATGGGACTAAGGACGGAGCCTTGTGGTAATCCTTTAAAAACGGAACGAGGAGAATGATCGTAATTTCGGAGTTTGATTGAACGTTCTGAAAAGAGATTTATGATAAAACGAATCCACTTGCCTGGCATCCTCAGCTGGTGAAGTTTCTTCCTGAGGATGGGCAGTTGAACGTTATCATATGCGGAGGATATATCTAAAAAGGAAGCTACAACGTGATGATTTTGGGAAAAGGATAGACGAATTTGAGAAGTGAATATGCTGAGACTGTCCATCGTGCTCTTGCCCTTTCTAAACCCATACTGTGAATTACCAAGAATGCCTCTGTTCTCAATAAACCATTCTAGTCGGTTCTTGAGTAGATGTTCAGTGATTTTTACAAAGACAGATGAAAGAGCAATTGGCCTATAGGAATCGGCATTATTCGGATTTTTATTAGGCTTAAGAATCGGTATTAATAACTGAGTTTTCCAAGATTTTGGAATAGTTCCTGTATCCGAAATAGTATTAATGAGACCTAAGAAATAAATAAGGGTGGATTTTGGTGCTTTAGATAGAAATATATACGGAATGCCGTCCAGTCCGGGAGAAGAATTTTTAACATTATTAAGGACATACCGTAATTCTTGTAAAGAATACGGAGCTTCTAGAGGGTCATTATAGGAGACATTTACGGAAGTAGGAGAAAACGGGAGTTCGTAAAACATAGGGACAAAAGGTGGGGCCATTTTATCAAGAAATTTTTCTGATAAATCTACGGGAAGGATAGAAGAGGGTTTTTTAGAATTTGAGGACCTGAAGCGTCTGATCTGATTCCATACAGTGGAAGCGGGAGTATCGGGGGATATCGATGAACAATAATCCTTCCAACCCTCCTGCTTTTTATACTTTAAAGTAAGTCGATACCTTGCTGTCACCTTGTTGAGTTCAATATAGTTGCTAATGGTCATATCATGACCATAGTTAATTTCGGCTTCCTTACGTTCAGCAGTTATTGAAGTGCACTCCCTATCCCACCAAGGTGGGGAAGGAGGTTTGTTAGGTAATATTTTTTTGAGAGGAAAAACTGAATCTGCTGAATCTTTTATAACGTTGAGTAGACTTTCGAAATTTAGATCTATGTTCTCAGAGTTGATTGGAGGTAGAAGTTCCATTTTAGAGTTAAGTAAATCGGCATATTTATCAAAATCTTCATTCTCTAAGCGGTACTTTAGCAGAGGAGGCTGGTTAGGAGAAGAAGCATTTGTGTTTGGGAATTCCAGAATAATTGGGAAATGGCGGCTCCCGTGTGTCGAGCACATGACGTTCCACGTTATTTGTGACGCTAGTTCAGGTGAGCAAATTGATAGATCAATAGCACTAGTATTCTCAGATGGCCTAGTTCGGTATGTAGGACTACCATCATTCAAAATACATAGATTTAACTCATCAACAATATCTATGAGGGTTTCACCCATGCCGTCATTTCTAGAACATCCCCAAGACCGATGATGACAATTAAAATCACCCATTATTACTCGGGGGGAAGGAAGAGAGGAAATTATATCTTTCAATTCATCAAGAATGGGATCCGAAGGGTAAGGAATATATAAAGAGAGGACAGAAATATTGCTAATCTGGACAGCAACAGCTTGAAAGCCATCACAGTGAGGAGGAATGGGAATTTGAGAAGAGGGGACAGTGTTTTTAACGAGCAGGGCTGAACCACCCCACCCGTCAGGTCTATCCTCTCTGAAGCATGCAAAGCCCGGAACCCCAAAGGAGCAATTCGGGCTGAGCCATGTTTCAGAGAGGGCTATAATTACAGGGTTAATATCGCGTATAAGAAAGGTTAGGTCTGCCTTTTTACAGGCAGACCTAATGCTCTGGCAATTCCACTGTAGAATTTTCTCCAGTGGAGCCATTTTTAAGCATGGAGTTTAAAGTTTGAAGGATAGAGTCAGCGTTGGACGGTTGGGTATTGTTGGAAAGGTTGGTAAGTGTAGAAATAAGGGAAGCAAGAAAAACTGGTAGGGATATGGATGTTACATTTGGAGATGAAGTATTGCTACGGTCGAGTAAAGCACACCCATTGGGTGCCTGAGAAGGTACAGAATTAATGATCGCATTGTGAGCGACCTGATCATAGCCTTTTGATAATTTACGTGGACTACGAGGCTGCGAGACAACAGTTTTCCTGTATGATTTTGAAACTGGAGTGCTAACAAGAGTATGGCTAGTCCCACCATTACGAGGGATACTCTTTGTGCTTACTACATCAGCGAAGGATCTATTGACCGGGACATGAAGTTTCGTAGCCTCAGCATAAGAGATAGACCTTTCGGCCATAGAGCATTTAATAGCCTTTTGACGGGAAAATTCAGGACATCGAGTTTTGTTAGTAGCAAAATGGCTTCCACCGCACGAAAGGCAGTGGGCAGCCTCTTCGTCTACTTGACAAGTATCACCTGTGTGTTCGTTACCACACTTAAAACAGCGCGGTTTCGAACGACACTGTGTTCTCGTATGTCCGAAGCGACAACATTGGAAACATTGGACTGTTGGGAAGATGTATAATTCAACAGGGATTGAATTATAGCATACAAAAACTTTGTCTGGGAGATTTTGCCCATCAAAGGTTAGCACTACAGACTGGGAGGGTTTCCATACTGGCGTACCATCTACGATTACTTTGTAATTTAGGCGTCTTACTTTTAATATCGGACTTTTACAGTTATTGGGAAGGGAAACATATTCTAAAATTTCTTCAGGAGACCAGTCTGCTGGAATGCCACGGACAAGACCCATTTTGGTTACATTAAAAGTGGGAATGAAAGCTTTATAGCCGTTGTCAGTAAGTAATGGGCTTGCTTTGAATGAGTTTGCATTATCTGCAGAAGTGAAAGTCAGAGCGATTCTATTTCGACCGATACTTTTGATGCCTCCGTCGACAATATTAGCAAATCTCCTCTTATGGAGGAATCTACCAAATGTAACGGGATGAAGCGTTGTGCCATCATTTGTTGAATTTTCGATACGTTGAACATGTATGATGTAAGGTCCATTATCAGAAGGGCCATAATCGGAACGACCGATTGGAGTTGACGATAGAGATTTAGCCAAATTTAAAACAGATGCTGGCACTTGCGAGAAGGAAGATGGAGGGGTACTTTGTCCCGAGGGAATTTCCGAGTTCAATGAGACTATGTTTTGTGAATCTACTTTTTTATCCAGTGGAGTCTTCCTTCGTCTAGAACTTGAGCGAGACCTATGAGGCGATTTTGAATTCCTCCTTGGTTTACGCATTGTTTTTTTAGTTTTATTTAAAGAACTTTCATGGCATTCAAACTCCTCTGCTCCAACGGACATTAGCGAATAAAAAGAATTTTGACATATTAAATTATTACGGGGATCAGGATCCCCCGGATCGGGAGGTTCATTCATATTTTAATAATAACAAAAAGAGGGTACTTAGGAAACAAAAATGGATGCTATAATTTAACAATAAAATAAGGACGATTAATAAACAGACACGCACAAAACAAAACTTACCCCGTCACCAACACACAATAACTACATAATATTAATTTAACAGAAATTGTGACTTTAGACACGGAATTATCAGATAAAATCGATACAATCGCGGACTACTATGTTGACTTTCAAACGTTCCGCTGGCGAGCACCTACCAAAATACTCCTTGCTTGGTTATTTTACTCCGTGGACTTGTCTGTTTGGTTTTTTTCTTTATTTTAGCCTCTACCCGGGCGAAAGGTAATTCTGCCAGTAGTTTGGTTTTTAGTCTGTGCTCCTTGCTTGAAAGTGAAAGTGTCAAGATGGGTCAAGAGTTTTGGCGGGAACCTTGAAAGAGGCGTGTGGTGCTCTTATTTTATTTCATTTACTTGGTGTATTTTTAAGTTATATTGAATGAAGTTGGTGGCACTTTGTTTGATATAGGTTTATTACAGTGCCCGTGTATAGTGATATAGAATAACAGTGCGAAAACACGACCTTTCAGGTTGCTTCCAAAACTTCATTGTAAATGTTCTGGTAAAGTAGCCATCGCTTTACTCGAATAACTTGACTGTAACTCACCTGACTGACATACTTAATAAGTAATTGGCCGACTATATTATACTAACTTTTACGTTGCTTAAATAAATACGAAATATCGTTTTACTTGACACTGGCAATATGCGTAATAGCAATGCCATAATTTTTTTTTTTTTTTTTTAAGATGGGTCAAGGTCAAGCAGTGTCTTTTTTTTTTTTTTTTTTTTTATAATTTGTAATGGCCATAGATTCAGAGTCTTTCAGTCGAATACATATTGAATTTCACATTTCTTTAAATTAATGAATATCCATATGGAAGATGACGATGATTAAATGCTTCCATGAGGAATATGATGAGATGATGGGGTGGCTCCAGTAAAGCGATGGAGACTTTCCTGAAGTTTTTACGAAGTTTTGGAGGCAATACGAAAAATTACTTTTCACTTCATAATATCACTTTCTTACACTCGTGAACATTATCGAATGCTTTATGATAAAAATCCCACCATTTTTACACATAAAAACGCGACTATACACAAATTTCGAAAATGATATCACGCAGCGACACAGCTCTTTTCCGCGTTCCCGCCAAAACTCCTCAAGCAGTGTCAAGCAAAAAGTGTGACCAGACTTAATAGAATTCTGCGATCTTAATAGAATTAGTTCCTCCATTTAGGGCCCACAAATTTATGTAAAAATAACAGTTATTGACCGAACCAGACTCAGATTTATTCATTTAGCATGATAAGCTCCACATATGAAACGTACGAAACAAACAAGATAAATTAAAGCTGATAACAATTGATCAATTAAAAACAAAAAAAATAGGTATAATGAAAAATATCAATAAGTGTCTCATTTCCCCTTTTCTTTGTGGAGATATGGAGCAGTCTTGGCGGACCAGTTTAATGGACTTTTTTTTCAGTGAGGTTGTTTTAAGTGCTTAGTTTAAAAGTTTAGTGTTAAAAACTTTAAAACAGAATTGTAATATTTTAGTGTAACCCGGTGTGAAGACTCACCCTTGCGACTGGACCATGAATACCGTGTCGTGTAATAACCGCATTAATATAATTTCAACTCGATGTTATAATTGGGGTGTTTGGGAATGTACGTTATTCCCGTTTTACGTTATACTACTAGGAAAGAGCAAATAAAAGTTTCAAAAATTCATAGTTGAATGTACTTTTGTCCTACAAACATAATATAAAATATATTAAATAGATTAATTATAATATTTTCGTAATAATGACAAAAAAAATGCAAGTGTGTCGGCGTATAACGCAATCTCAAATCTCGGCATAATAATAATGCTTTAATTTGGTAATACTGGAAAGAAACTGTCATTTGTTGACGATTGGCGTTGCGTTGATTTATCGACGAAATTGGCGATTTTGATTTTAGCATTTGTGTTATTAGTTTATGGACGCTGATTTGTTGTATTTTTAGTCGTTCATTTAATTTAGAATAAATGAGTGTCGAGTTTCGTGAATAGCGTCACATTACATGTGATAAAACATAATTTGTGAATGCCCAAAAAATCATAAAACATGACGAATTTAGACGTAAGTTAAAGTGCATATTTATTCATAAATGTAGTTTAAAATAGCTTGTGTTTCCAGCCTTTGCGCTTAGAAAACTTGAATTGTAGTTAGCCGTAATACATTTTGTTTTATACTAATCAATATCTGTCCCAAAACACAACAAGGTATACAGACGACTTGATGTTATAAACTTGTAACATGAGACCTCATGTTTCTTTATCCTACTGGATGCAGATATACGTAAAGAACTCTTAGTCCCGAAGGACTATAAAAATTACCCCATATACTTGCCGTTAAATGGTAGTGTTCAGCACTATCGTGTTCCAGTCAGGTGGTAATGTACGGTCCTGTAATTTCCGGCACAGAGGCATAACACCTTAGGCCTCAGGAGTGGTAACACACCTGCATTTTGACCTTGGTCTTTGTGTGCGTGTCTATAGGCTGCAGTCATCACTTAACATCAATGTGAACTGCATGCTAGTTTGCCACTTCCATTACATAAAAAAAACCTGTTGAAACAACATACTTATGTTCTTAGTCCCAGTTAATTTTATTTCATGCTGTTTCACTGAGTTTCTTTTTGAGTGAACCTTAAGAATTTGATTGTTAGTAGCACAATCTCAATACAGGTGAATCGGCATAGACCTATTATTCACTGTGTATGAAGGTTAAAGTATGTTATATTTACAGGTGTTTACAAACAAACCCCTCCAGTTTAGTTTTTAAACCTGCTAGACTCCCCCTGGACCCGCTGGACTCTCCTCCCCAGACTTTTGACTGGAAATTGTATTTGTAGATGTTCTTACACAGACAATACTACCAGGTAGACTGCCCATCTCCACTGTAGTTGGCATTATTGTCGGAAAATACACAAACATAATTTCTACAAAGTAACATAAATCACAGCAAAAATTATATTTTTGCTGTGATTTATGTGGGACAAAACATTGGTGAATTATGGGAGTTGGCATGTATACTTGAAAACTGCACCGTTGAGCACTGCCAGGTGTCCAGTCGGTGTGGGTGGAACTTCTCTCTTCGGCGGGTAGTACGGTGTAGGAAAATAGATGGTAGCACCATGTCAAACAGTTCAGCAGAGCACTCACCATTGTAGAGACGGTACAACACGCACATACTCCCAATGTCTCTGCGTAGGCTCAGATGTTCGAGCCTGTCAGTAAGTCCTGAATCGTTAACAATACGAACGGCGCGTATTTGTAGGGAGTCAAGTGGACCAAGCTAGTATTTGGGGGCCCACAAATGAGTATGAGTAGTAGTAGCTGCCCCGAAGTGAAAGTGAATACTGCCTGGCATTGTTAAGCACCCCTAGCTTTTTGCTTGCCAACTTGGTCTTACACTCAATGTGACTCCCGAATTGCACTTCGTTCGATATGTCAACGCCCAGGATACCGATACTCTTACCAACGGCGATCGGAATGCCCTGGAACTGTGGTGCTACAATGCATAGCGTTATTTTAGCGGTGAACGTGCAGATTTGTGTCCTCGAGGGGTTGAACTGCATTAAATTAAGTCGACCCCAATCCGAGACCCGCTCCAAAGAGTGCTCGATTTCAGACACAAGTCTAGTCCTTCTTTCCTCGATAAGTGTCCGAGAGGCATTTGCACGGCTAGTGTAGTGTACATATCCCGTACTATTATCGGTATAGCAATGAAAATTGGAGTTTTCCTCCAACATTTCATTGATGTGCAGAAGAAAAAGCGTGGGAGATAGCACAGAGCCTTGCGGCACACTAGCGTTGATAGGTAGTCTGTCTGAGCGCTGACAGTCAACTAAGACTTGTATATAACGCTCAGACAGAAAGCTGGCTGTCCAGTTGCATAGCCTCTCGGGAAGACCGTAGGATGAAAGTTTCGCGAGATGTGCCCCGTGCCAGACCCGGTCAAAAGCCTTAGCAATGTCGTTGTGTAGATATGTCACTGAACTCGTTCTTAACTGCTGGACCAATTTTGATGATTCTTTATCGTATGTGTTTTGAGAATGGTTTAGATTTTAGATTCATAGTAAAAATAATTAAAAGAGCATTTTGTAGTGGACCAACCACGTGCGGATTTTAGGTTGGGTCCGCTAGTATTTATATCTTCGTATCATCTTCTCATCTTTTTGTAGCGCGCAAGGCCTCCCGGCTGGTGTAGAACGCAAGCGATCTACTCGATTAAGCGATACGGGTGCGGTCGGGTGTGTGACGGGTGACCACTAGTGGCAAATTAAATGCACATTTTCGTGCTTCGGAGAGCAGGACGCCGACGGTCCCGGTTACTATCGACAGATAGCAGTCGTTAAACCTTGTAAACGGTTTGAAAACATCCGACAGCGGGTTGGCCACTAACCCTTGCAAGTAACTCCACCAACCCGCATTGGAGCAGCGTGGTGGAGTAAGCTGGAGCTTACCTCCCCTCAAGAAGGGGAGAGACTCGTGCCCAGCAGTGGGACGTTTCAAGGGTTGATATTATTATTATGTCATCTGTTTCCTCTTCCTCTTCCTCTTGCTCTTCCTCTTCCTCTTCCTCTTCCTCTTCCTCTTCCTCTTCCTCTTCTTATTCCTCTTCATCATCCTCTTCCTCATAAAAATATCCTCTTCCTCATCCGCATCCTCTAAATTGGCGCATCACAATTCCTCTTCCTCCTCCTCTTCCTCATAATCACTTCCTCAACAACCCTAACTTGAATGCATGCTTTTAACTCTGCCTTCCCCTTCTGAGAATAACTGTGTGAAGATAACATTTTTTTGAGTTGCATAGTAAAAATCGTAATAATATTATGATTATATTGATTTAAAAAGTACAGGAATACTATGTTTAAATTTAGCACAATTTTGGTAGCAAACTGGAATTAATAGGGGTCATTATGCTACAAGGGCAAAAAGTAACGATTTGAAATTAGCCTGTTACGTTTGCCCATAAAATTTCAATTAGAATTTTCTCTTATTTTTGGCTGTTTGTATATTAGGTATTATGGTACAGTTTTCTATACATATTATACAAATTAAAATACTTATTACAATTTGAGAATAAAATTATTGGATTCTTAATATCACCAAATGACTAGACACATAATATAGGTTGGGTACTATCTTAAGGTTGTATCAGTAGTTGGAACAAGTCTGAGCTAGAACTGGGATATTCAGCCTGTTACACTCTCTGCACTCACAAGTACCTAATGAGGTATTAGGTAATTGTTGTGAAGATACATTCAAATATACAGAAATTAGTCTTAACTGTTTTGATAGTGATCGAGAGCTTGATCTTCGAGTCACTCATATTTTACACCATAACCTTGTCTACACATTACATCATGGGACATTAAAATAACAATTATAATTATTATACAAAGAAACAAAAACCACAGATAAAAATATAACCAACATCAATAACATTTAGGATATTTTACACTGTGTACTAAAATATCCTCTTTTTTTCTGTAACCTCAGAGGTCACAGATTTAAGTCTGATATAATAACTGGCTCTTTTAGTATATGTTTACCTCTGTGTCCTTTTTTTGAAATGACAATGATGTTTCGGTTGACAAAAAAATGGCAGTATTTATTTTATCATAACCAATATTAAAGGTTTTCACACAACACATTATCATTCACAATAATATAATTCCAGGTGAGCAACAGCAGTACAGACAGTAGCTCGGGATCTTCCTCTGACTCCAGCAGCAGTGGGAGCTCATCCTCCAGCTCAGGATCAGGATCCAGCAGTTCCGATTCCGAATCATCCACTTCGGACACTCCAGTAGTAGTCACCGAACCCAAATCTCCCCCAAAACCCGAGCCAGAGGAGCCTAAGAAAAAAGAAAAAGAAGAACAGCAACACCCACCTAAAGCTTCCTCCTCCAGCGACGACGACACTCCTAAAGTCGTTACCCCTGAACCTCTGCCACCACGAAGAAGGTGTTCGACTAAAACGAAGAATGCCGCAAGTGTCCTCGTCAAGAAACAACCTATCCGCGTATCCTCCGGCGCAAAAACGAAAGCGATCGCCAAGACAATTCAGAAACCGGGAGTAAAAACCGACGCGAACACATCTAAGAAAAAAAGCATTTTCTCACCGGACAACAGTTCCGAATCGGAGTCCGAGGGGAAAGATAGCAAATCGTCCAAAACGAGCGCAAAAGGTTCCCCACGAAGTAAGAAATCGAGTAAGAAGTCTAGTGACGAAAAGAGCACACCCTCGCCTCCGACCCCGGTTCAGAATGATGATTCTAATTCCAAGGACAATAATATTAAGCGGCGCGCCAGTAGATCGAGTGGACCACCGCCTAAGAAAGTGGTGGAAGATAAAAGCGCTTCATCTTGTTCGTCTGGTCAATCGTCGATCGAATCTGTGTCGTCGGAGAGCGACAGTGAGCCGACTCCGAAAAAAGAAACGGTTAAAGCTGGAAAAGCGAAACCGGCAGCACCTAGTAACTCTAAAGTACGTACTGCTGTTTAAACATTTAACATTAACTAACATCTGGGCAAAGCACGACTGGGCTATTTTAACCTTGTATTAGTTTTAACTGACGGAAGCAGGGGATTCTTTATATAATTGTGTGATGCAAACATACTTGTTAGTTTCAACATTTCTCACACATTCATCTGCTATGCCACCTATTTGATAGATGACTATTTTTATTGGTGGTGGGGTACATGGTTCTTGGTTTTTTGGTCTGCATCTTGCAACAGTCACATTGTATTTCTGTAATGTCACATAATTTTCATCTGCTTCTTAACTTTCATTTTCATATCATAGTTTACGTTTATTATTTCCCATGCTTATTAAAAATAATAGAATCTTATTGAAACAATATTCTGTCAATGATCGTAAAAAACTATTTATTTCTCTAAACATGCTTAAATTCATCTTACAACCATTACTTACTAAAGTTCCATTGCTCTTAACAAATCACAGTATAGCTGCTACTAAACTCGAAGTAAACTTAGTCAATTTAAACTAAATTTAATGTTCAAAATTTTGCACTGAATGTTTGATATAAGCTGCAAAAGAAAATAAAAATCTAAAATGACAGCGCCAATTATCTTTTCTTATTCAATGGTTGTTATTGTGTACATGAGCATACAGAGAGTCTACTAAACTTCTTTTATATGTGTTTTGATTCAAAATTATTTAATTTATAGTTAAAATTTGAATGATTTTTCACTTAACCTGCGACGGTTTTAGATTGGTTTTGTAAAATTCGGGATAAAATTAAAAAAAATACATTGTTTGCATGCAAAAATATTTAAATTAATTAAACAATTTATGAACCCATCAACTGCATTTCATAATTTATTTCATTCATTTAATACTATCAAAAGAGCAATAGTTTCATCATGCTTTGCTTGTCCTCATTACATAGCATGGAATACTGACTTGCTTTTACAGCTAATAATGGAAGCAGCTCTTATTTTATATGTGGCGCTTCTAAATATTTTTGACGTTTATAAAACACGTTAAAAGGAAAAGTAGAGTTAGAGAATTTGGTTGTAATCTACTTTTTAAAATCTACGTGCTCATTATTAAACAGTCAGTTTTCTATCTACACTACACTGGGGTAGAAACTATTGCACACAGCCTAATCCCACTAATCAGCCTTGTCCCTAGTCCTGCAACCTTCGCTTATGTTATTAAGAATCACCCATAATATATTTATAGTCTTTTGCTCGTCGTAAGCGCGGTCGGGTCTTGGTTGTGTAAATAAATGTCTGTGTACGTATGATGTTGTGTGCGTTCCACTAAGCGTTCACAACGATCAAAACGCTCCTTTAGTCGTTCCACATGACGACCGCAGTCGTTGTGGTCGCGGCGTAAACGTCATGACGTCATGAATTACGCTCACGCGAAGCTCACGACGACCCATCTAAAAAGGTGGGTCGAAGTGATCGTTGAGAAAATTAGCGGCATTTTCAAAAGTCAAAACATAAAAAATGGCGACCGTAAAGCTTACGTTATTTCATGCCGAAAAAGATATATTAGTAGAAGTGAATGTTTCTGCAGCGGATGCTCAACGTGCCTCCACAGGTAAATATAATTATGTAAAACAAGTTTAGAAAAATTAATTGTAGTTTATAATTAATATACATGTATACCAAACATCCAAGTGCCGCCGCAAAAGACATTTTAATTACATTTGAACATAAATTAATTAAATACACCACTGTTATTAAATATCAAAAAATTAAATTATAATTTTTTTCAATATAAATCGATTTAAACGATAATTAATTAAGTTTATTTTCAAGGCTTACAGATTATAACCTAACCTCTTAAATCTTTTGCATTTTTTTTATTAACTCGCCATTTGTATTATTTACCTCTACGCTCAAAACGCTCTATAATCCATTCCACTTGAGTTTACGACAGTAACGCTCACAAGCAAGTGGAACGGGAAAAACTGCGGTCGTGAGCGTGATCGTTGTGAACGCTTAGTGGAACGCACCCGTTGTCCGCCCTGTAAGGCACGCACACTGACAAAGGAGAGAACGGGCATTCTCCGCCAAAATTATTCAAATATAGCTTTTATTACTACCGAATAAGGTGCCTATGTGACCAAGCGGCCACTTTGCTGATACTAACATATTGTCACGTTTGTCAAACACCAAGCGCCGACTGCACTTGTGAATTGCAAGAACTATAGCAATATATACATTCCTTATATTTAGAAGATAGTACACCATAAATCGTAATTGCTTTTCGTACGAAAGACCTATTGCTATGTTGTCCATGGGCGACACTCTAGTGTTCTATGATCTGAAAAAAATTTTACTTGTGAATATCACCTAGGTTTATAGATACAGTGTTAGTGGTGAATTTTGAATGCGTAGGCACCATCGAGTTACTCAATATATACAACTTGTAACAGGATTAAATGTACAACCCGAAACTAGTTGGTTCAGAGTCGATAACCGAATCGATTTCAGCCATTTTTGATATAGGTAATATTTTGTCCCAAAATTAATTACAATTATGGGAATTATGGTCCGTTGGTGAACAGTCAATACAAACGAAAATGAGACTAACGTCTATCCAAAATATAGTGCTAGTCTCAACAAGTTTATTAGGACTCGTTTAGACGTGCTTTTAATTATAAATAATAATTTAAGAAATAAAATAGTGGTAATTAATCTTATTACTAGCGAGTGTTAAATAAGGGTACGCAAGTTACGCTACATCACATTGCAACAGTGTGCGTGAGGGGTAGGTTCGTGTTTTATGTGCGGACGTAGGTAGAGGTAGGGTGAAAATGCAGAGGGTGTGCATACTGTTCGTAGAAATTGAGGACAACTTATTTCTTAAATAAAAAATATTAAATACATAAACATGAGATAAGAAACATTTATTTGACATACAGCGAGACACATAAAACAGACATAAAACGTAACAGGTAACAGAGGAAAGACAACACATTTTCTAATAATTATAACATACCTATACACGTAATATGTGTCTCACGGCTGCCAAAATGGTGTCCTGTTCAGCAAATGTCAGGTACCTTCATATACAAGGTACCTGACGCTGGTTTTCAACAGGACCCTTAGTGAGTGAACCACGGATATCAAATTTATAATAAAGTATAATTGTACTAATACTTATACAAGGTACATATATAACATGTAATTTCAGTTCATGTATTATGATAATAACTCGATTTTCTAATCGGGGTGTTAGAGAGTGTGCATTATTCTCATTACATGTTGTATATTGGTTATTGGTGTACAACGCAAATTACCAATGGTTTCCGTTACATGGTAATATATGTATGGCTTTGAAATTTTGGGCATACGTCGCACATTTTAATAAGGTGAGGCTTCATTTTAAATCTTTATTTTCTACTATTGTCTTAGATTTTTATAACACTCAATATTGACTTGATATTGACAATAAATGAAGATGGCTCTGAGTTATATCACATACGCAAAACAACTCGGTCTTCAGGGGTGGCAGGGCAAGGCATTGGGATCTCTTGTTTTCCTTATATGTTAAGGCTGCAGTAATAACTTTTTTTTATATTAAGGCATCGCTATTACGCATGTTGCCAGTGTCAAGTAAAACGATATTTCGTATTAAGCAGCGTAAAAGTCAGAGTCAGTCAGTCAATTTATCAGTCCGTCACAGTCAATTTATCAGTCCGTCAGGCAGTCACAGTCAGTAATTCGAGTAAAGCGATGGCTACTATACCAGAACATTTACAATAAAGTTTTGGAGTCAATCTGAAAGGATTTGTTTTAGCATTATTATTCTATTTCACTATACACGGGCACTGTAATAAGTCTATATCAAACAAATTGCCACCAACTTTTAAAAATATAACTCAATAATACACCAAGAAAATGAAATAAAATAAGAGCACCTCACGCCTCTTTCAAGGCCATAATTCTCCGTAATCACCTACCATCCATGTGAACTGTCTGATAATTGATCTGTCTGGTTTTTTTGATTACATAGCAAATACTTCATTGTTTGCATCATTGGGACGAGTGGTAAAAAGCGCGGATAGATTAAATCATTTGGCGAAATTATCTTTAATATCTGAGCATAGTGTCATTGTAATTTTGATATAAACCCACAAGATAAAACAATATCTGCAAATCAACTTAAACAATCATTGCAAATTGGCCCTTATTCCAACCCCCTTAGAGTGTTCCAGGGAATAGTTTAAAATGTTGCGGACCAGTTAAATGAAAATAAAAAAGGATAAAGCAATCAAATATCATGGCTTTATAATGACTGACACTATCAACGGATAAAATGCGTTGCTTTATTGCTAAAATAACTTCCAATTGACAGGGATTGTATAACACTATATCAACATTGGAAATAACAGTTTTTCAATGATACAACTAGTAAAAGAGGTGAACTTGTACGTCCTCCTAAGTTCTGGTACAAATAACTCGCATGTCTTACGAGTTAAATATGAACTGTAAATCTGATTATGATTGCCGCGCCACAAACATTAGCTAAATAGTAAGTTAGAGTAAGTGGCAGCTCAATAGTAGAGAAGCTCAAGAGGAAATATACGTTTTTTATTTCCTCTTGCCACTTTCATGACCTCAAATAACAACCGCCCATGGCCTGAAAGCTCCTCAATTTATATGTATAACTACAACAATTTTTTCACAACACATTTTTCATCATCTAACAACGTAAAAACAACGTCCCAATCACATGGGCTACAATACTATACTTAAAATCCTTTCAAGGACGCACTTACCATATTCAAGACCTTAATCATGACAATCAACCATACATGGATTTTTGACGTGATACCGACTTATAAATCGATGAACACCGGCTGCACGCACGAAAAAGTGTCACGTTCGGCTTGAGTCGAGTGTCAAAGCGAGAGCGCGGAAGAAGCGATAGAGAGGCACGTTCGAAGTAAGCGTTCGGCTTGTGACGTATGTTTTCTCATCACGTAAAATTATAAAAAATTGTAAACTGACTTTACAGACTACCAATATTTTTCATGAAAGTAGTTGCCTCTAAGCCGAATATTGTGGGCCGGACATGACATATCGTGTTCTGGTCAGGGACAACCGGAACACTATATATTCTGTACGGTCCCAACGCTGAACGCTGCCATTTAAAGGCAAGTAAATGGTGCTTTCACCCTCGATATCCGTCACTGGCGGCCTTTCACCGCCAAAAAAGAGTATGCTGTATTGTATTTAATAACCTGTTTTTCAGGAGACGCCAAGTAAAAGTGGGGATTCTGGCGACTCGTCGACGACCATGCCTCGCAAGTTGACGAGGTCGCTCTCGGCGCGCGTGTCTCGCATGGCCACCGCTTCCAAACCCACGCACACCGACACCGACTCTGAGGCTGAAGACAAGAAGTAAGTATAATAGCTTTGAAATATTATCTGGAAAACCTAAAGAACATTTCCTGGTATTTAAAATATTTTTATTTCACCGGAATATAAATGGTCCATCGTAACAACAGTCGAAGCCAACCATATTTTTACTGGTGGTAAGAGCTCCAGTGACGGAGCGCCTGGGCGTAGGCACCACCGCATTACCTGATTTACTTGCCGCTAAATGGTAGTGTTCAGCACTATCGTGTTCCGGTCAGGTGGTAATTGTACGGCCCTGTAATTTCCGGCACAGAGGCGTAACACATCAGGCCTCAGGAGTGGTAACGCATTTGCATTTTGACCTTGGTCTTTGTGTGTGTCTATAGGCTGCAGTTATCACTTAACATCAATGTGAACTGCATGCTTGTTTGCCACTTCTATTACATAAAAAAAATAAACTTGAATATAAAGCAAATGGCGTCGGGGTCGTCACGACCCAATTGGCCACTAGCGGAAGAACTTTCTTCTATTTGAAGAGAATCCTTCCACTAGTGCAGTCAGCCAACCGAACAGTAGCGCGGCGGTCATTCCAATGGGGTGGTAGTAAGTGCCGTGCAAGATGGGTAGCAGCGTCCTGCGATAAAACTATCGCCACTGCGATCGCCAATCCGCATGCCAAGCGTGGCGATTATGGCCTACCCCCTTTACGGGGAGACTTTTTTCCAGCAGTAAACATCGTTCAGCTGAATGATGATGATTAAACAAATATTTTGACATCTACCACTTTTACGGGATAAAGTTTCTCTTAGATTGTATGTATGTATCTTCACGCCAGGTCCCTAACGGGGTAGGCAGAGAGTGTAGAGCGCCAGACATCCCGGTTCTGACAAACCTCTCGTGCCTCGTCTACCTTCATCATTCTCTTCATACATGCACGCCGATTCCTAAGACTTTTGACCCCACCATCAGACAGAACTCTACCTATTTGGTCATGGTAGGTCAGCCTTGGTCTTCCTGGGCCTCTGCAACCATCCACATTCGCATTGTATATCTGTTTAGTCATTCGCTCATTCGACATTCTTTCTATATGCCCGAACCATCGGAGCATGCCTTTTTTCATTTTTACACCGATACTATCATTCACACAAAGTCTCTTTCTTACATCTTCATTCATACTTCTCTTAGATTGTAAGCTGTATTTCACACACGGGTCTATTTACAGTTCGAGCAAAGACACCAAGAAGCCGTCGAAGAGTCGGGCGCCAGTGTTGCCGATCCCGGAGCCCGACCCGCCGTCGCCGGGCGAACGCCGCTGCCCCGTTAGGGATTGCGACTCTTCGGGCCACCTTGGTACGTCTGTACTTGAGTTACAAAAAAAAAAACCGCAGCGAGTTCCCTCTGCGTACCAGCATCCCTACAAGGATCACGCCCCCGACGTTCATAATCATAATCATAATCATTTATTTACGAGAATATCACATAGTTTTGTACAGATGGTGAGAGTACAGCTTAATCAGATTATAATATTCTACCATGACATTGGTGTGTAAAAACAAATTAGAAATATAGACATTTTTTCTGTTGAATTTCAAATAGTAGATATTAGTTTCTTAATTATTATTATAGTTCATTATAGTCCGTTTAGGAAACAACAGAGAAAGTCATAAAATTTACAATATTATTACTAATATTTTAAACATAACAATTAAATTTATTGGTGTTAATATAAAATTGTAAATACCTGTAAAATGTCGTTTCGGGGGCAGATAGGTCCGGGGAGTGAGGAAGCCTCGATCCTCCCGCACTCTGATGCGCATCACGCGCGGATGGAGGGATGATGATTAGTTAATCAGTTAGTCACTTGTGTTATAAATCAGAGATTTATTTTCTTTTTTTAACACTGCGGTACGGAGCGGGTGATGAAATGGTAATTGAAATGTAAAGAGGTGTTTGATGGTTAAATACAAGTTTTTTTATATAAAAATTGTTAAAGTTAAGAGTACAAAATAACGTTAAAACTAAAATGTATATGAAAATAAACAATAAAATGTTTGAACGTAACTTCACGTAGGCAGAGGTAAATGCATGCATTCAAGCATACATGCAAACACCTACGACTCGCCGGTTACGTCTTGGCCCATGTAACAGCTGGCGAACCTGTTGCCATCTCCGGGCACATTAGCAAGCTCGAGGTACTGGGAAACTTCCAGAAAATGCAAAAATCCCAATGGAACCAGAGATAAAGGATTTTAAACCGTTATCTCTGATATCGAGGTCCTGGGTTCGATTCCCTGACCCGGGAATCGAACCCAGGACCTCCAGCGTAGTAGTAGTGGCCTGCTACCACTACGCTACTGAGTAAGCTACCCGGGTGCCGCGGTAGCTAAAATTGCACTATTCTTATTAGCACATACTTACGTAAAATTGATATAAAAAATTGGCTTATAAGTGCGTCACGCGGATGCAATTCGAGCGGAAATAGAGTGTTCGATATTCAACAAACGCTGCCTCAACCGGCTCCGTGGACCACGTAGATTAGGTACACGTTTTAACCTCTCGTTTGTTATTTGAAAAGGCAACTGCCGTAAGTAAGCCACCAGCTGCTTCAAAATAAGTTTAAACTGTTATTTAGTGACAAAGTATACAACATTTTGAAGTTGTGCCGTATAGGCACAATAAGTCAAAATCCCTGTATTCCTATCTTTATCTATGATTAAATAAATGTCTCATCTGTTTTGTATACCTATGTAACAAACAAACGTTTTTTTGAACAAACCTATCTAACAAACAGATCTCAAATAGTAAAAATTAATGATACTCAAAGTAATCCGTCTATTATTACTTATGGCATTCCTCAGGGATCGATCCTGGGCCCATTATTATTTTTAATTTACATTAATGACAAAACAGAGCTTGAAATTTCAGGTAATATAACATTGTATGCAAATGACACTTGTATCTTTTACTACAACAATAAAATTGATGAAATGTTAAAAATAGCTCAAAAAGATCTTAATATAATAAAAAATTGGTTCAAACAAAATCTTCTTACCGTTAACACCAATAAAACCTCGTATATGCTATTTGTAGCAAAAAATAAACCATTAGATGCTTTTAATCCCTTAACCATAAATAATGAAATATTAAAAAAATCAAACCAAGAAAAGTATCTTCTAGATGATAAACTCTCTTTCAAACCTCACATTACAAAAGTTCGAAACAAATTAATATCGTTGCTTGCGTCTTTAAGAAATGTATCAAAAAATATACCCCCTGAAATTCGCCTACTTATATATAATTCCCTAGTTAAACCGCACATAGAATATTTAATTGAGATTTGGAGCTCTGCAGCTACAACAAATTTACTGCCACTACAAAGGGCACAAAATAAACTAATAAAAGTTATATTCAAATTAAATTTTCTAACGCCCACTGAAACTGTCTACAAAATCACAAAGCTTCTAAATATAAAACAAACATATTAATACAACACCTGTATGTTAATACGAAAAATATTGCATAAGAAAGTACATACTCTAATTAATTTCATTATTAAATCACCTAGTAAATATTCAAAAAGACGAAAAAATACAAATATACTAGTGTAGAGCGCCAGATATCCCGGTTCTGACAAACCTCTCGTGCCTCGTCTACTTTCATCATTCTCTTCATACATGCACGCCGATTCCTAAGACTTTTGATCCCACCATCAGACAGAACTCTACCTATTTGGTCATTGTAGGTATGTCTTGGCCTTCCTGGGCCTCTGCAACCATCCACATTCGCATTGTATATCTGTTTAGTCATTCGCTCATTCGACATTCTTTCTATATGCCCGAACCATCGGAGCATGCCTTTTTTCATTTTTACACCGATACTATCATTCACACAAAGCCTTTTACATCTTCATTACGAACGCGATCGGTTAGTGATACACCGCAGATCTTGCGCAATGATCTCATCTCCACCGCGTTCAACTTACTTTCATGCTCTTTCCTGCATACCCAGCTATCGCTTCCATATAATATCAATCAGTGATGTTGTATTTACACGTGCATCTGTGTGCGTAGCACGTAGAGAATATCAAACGTCGCCCATAAGAGGGGAGGAGGTTGGTTGAGGCGGGGAAATCGGGCGGGACGTCGAAGTGTCCATTCTATACGTAGTATTATTACATATTCTCTGTCGGTGTGTACGATCGTATGAATATCGGGCTTCGAACGATTTGAAACACACACAGCGTTTCCCTCACCGCAGGCGGCAAAGCGGAGCGTCACTTCACATGGGATGCTTGCCCGCTGTACCACAACGTGACGAGCGCGTGGTGCGTGGCGGCGGCCGAGGAGCGCGCGTCGGCCGCCGTCGCGCGCCGCCGCGCCCTCGCCGCCCTGCGCGACCGGCCCCGCGCCATGCCCACTATAGAGCAGCGCGCCTACCAGCTCAAAGTGAAGGTGGGTCTGTGTCTGTGTCTGTGTCTGTATCGCGACGTGACGCGCCCTCGCCGCCCTGCGCGACCGGCCCCGCGCCATGCCCACTATAGAGCAGCGCGCCTACCAGCTCAAAGTGAAGGTGGGTCTGTGTCTGTGTCTGTGTCTGTATCGCGACGTGACGCGCCCTCGCCGCCCTGCGCGACCGGCCCCGCGCCATGCCCACTATAGAGCAGCGCGCCTACCAGCTCAAAGTGAAGGTGGGTCTGTGTTTGTGTCTGTATCGCGACGTGACGCGCGCTCGCCGCCCTGCGCGACCGGCCCCGCGCCATGCCCACTATAGAGCAGCGCGCCTACCAGCTCAAAGTGAAGGTGGGTCTGTGTCTGTGTCTGTGTCTGTATCGCGACGTGACGCGCGCTCGCCGCCCTGCGCGACCGGCCCCGCGCCATGCCCACTATAGAGCAGCGCGCCTACCAGCTCAAAGTGAAGGTGGGTCTGTGTCTGTGTCTGTATCGCGACGTGACGCGCGCTCGCCGCCCTGCGCGACCGGCCCCGCGCCATGCCCACTATAGAGCAGCGCGCCTATCAGCTCAAAGTGAAGGTGGGTCTGTGTCTGTGTCTGTGTCTGTATCGCGACGTGACGCGCGCTCGCCGCCCTGCGCGACCGGCCCCGCGCCATGCCCACTATAGAGCAGCGCGCCTACCAGCTCAAAGTGAAGGTGGGTCTGTGTCTGTGTCTGTGTCTGTATCGCGACGTGACGCGCGCTCGCCGCCCTGCGCGACCGGCCCCGCGCCATGCCCACTATAGAGCAGCGCGCCTACCAGCTCAAAGTGAAGGTGGGTCTGTGTCTGTGTCTGTATCGCGACGTGACGCGCGCTCGCCGCCCTGCGCGACCGGCCCCGCGCCATGCCCACTATAGAGCAGCGCGCCTACCAGCTCAAAGTGAAGGTGGGTCTGTGTCTGTGTCAGTACCGCGACGTGACGCGCGCTCGCCGCCCTGCGCGACCGGCCCCGCGCCATGCCCACTATAGAGCAGCGCGCCTACCAGCTCAAAGTGAAGGTGGGTCTGTGTCTGTGTCTGTATCGCGACGTGACGCGCGCTCGCCGCCCTGCGCGACCGGCCCCGCGCCATGCCCACTATAGAGCAGCGCGCCTACCAGCTCAAAGTGAAGGTGGGTCTGTGTCTGTGTCTGTATCGCGACGTGACGCGCGCTCGCCGCCCTGCGCGACCGGCCCCGCGCCATGCCCACTATAGAGCAGCGCGCCTACCAGCTCAAAGTGAAGGTGGGTCTGTGTCTGTGTCTGTGTCTGTATCGCGACGTGACGCGCGCTCGCCGCCCTGCGCGACCGGCCCCGCGCCATGCCCACTATAGAGCAGCGCGCCTACCAGCTCAAAGTGAAGGTGGGTCTGTGTCTGTGTCTGTGTCTGTATCGCGACGTGACGCGCGCTCGCCGCCCTGCGCGACCGGCCCCGCGCCATGCCCACTATAGAGCAGCGCGCCTACCAGCTCAAAGTGAAGGTGGGTCTGTGTCTGTGTCTGTATCGCGACGTGACGCGCGCTCGCCGCCCTGCGCGACCGGCCCCGCGCCATGCCCACTATAGAGCAGCGCGCCTACCAGCTCAAAGTGAAGGCGAGTGAGGGCATTTAAGGCCTAATAGAAGCTAGTGTGTAATCTGAAGAAAAGTCTGTGCCTGTCTTAGTGAGAGATTCACGACTTTACTTTGAACAAATTATGCTTAAATCTGTCAGTAAAGTATGAGTTTTGACAGTTCTAAGCGTACCTACTTTGCTGAAAGTAAAGTCGTAGTGCAGTCTGTGAATTTCACCCTTAGTCTTTCGAGGAGAAAGAGTTCGCGTCTATGTCTGTGCCAGCTCAAGGCCATGTGGATCTCTCATCATCTTCAACATTTCAGCCTAATGACGTCCACTGCTGGACTAACTAAAGCCTACCCCAAAAATTGCCACAACGAACGGTTCTGGACTGCTCTCGTCCGGCGATTGTTTACAACCTCTGAGACAGACCCTTGTGGTCAGATACTTATTTGCTAGTGAATCATCCGATATGATAATTTTTATAAAACGCTTAAGACATTAACTTGTTCGACTTTTATCAGGACATGCGTTCAAAATGGAAGGGAAGTCAAGAGATCCGCGCCTTACCCCCCACCGACGAGCTCGGTGAAGAGAGGGAGCCCATCCTCGAGGGTTTCGCCCCCGACTACGATCTGCGCCTGTTCCGAGACGCCCAAGCCCTGGCCGCGGTCAAAATCGAAGAGGAACTGGGCGACATAGCCACGGACAAGGGGACGAGGTGAGATTCGTGCATACCTTAACTATTAACCGTTAACCTGCATTTTCATCTGCATTACATATTATGTTTTCTTTAGAAGGTACTTTTTTATTTTTAGGGCGTACACCGAACGGTGTTTGGGACTGTACGCCGGTCTCTGAGCGACGGTGGGCCGGCGTAGACTCATTGCATAGCATGCCAACTATTCCGTAAGGCAGCCGCTCCATGCTTGTCATGGGTGAAAATATTGAATTTTATTTTTTGGTTATGGTTTACGGATTGGTGTCATCCCATCCCATCCCACTAGTGATTATGCTTGCTTTGACGTTTTAATATTTTGGACGTTTAGTTTTTGCTTTGGCTAAATTGGAATGGAATTATTGAACTACTGAAATAGTATATTTTTTATTTAGAGTCTGCCTTATATTATCACGTCAGTAGTAAATTTACTAAAAGGGGATTTGAAAACTTCGATTTAAGATTTTCATGTCTATTTAATAGCAACATTTATTGTAGTACTGGTGGTAGAGTTCCAGTGTTAATGCTCGAGGGCGTAGGCACCACCCCATTACCTAATCTATCTGCCGCCAAATGGTAGTGTTCAGCACTATTGTGTTCCGGTTAGATGGTAATGTATGGCCCCGTAATAACTATCAATATATCAATGTGAACTGAATGCTTGTTTGCCTTCATAACATAAAATAATGACATCTATCTTTCAAAGACCTTAATCGAATTTTTAAATCCTTCTTATTTTATAACAAGCGTAACTAACACCTTTAATAACGATCACTCTAGTTTAAGATTACAATTCTAAAGATTATAGTGGTATTCGTTTATTGAGAATGTACAGTACGCATCAGGATAATATATATTGCACATCGATCTTAGGAGAGCGACTTAATAATTTCGGCTGTGTAGAGCGTTATCTCCATCGCACACAACCTTTCTGACGTTTTTCGACCATTTTGATCAAGTTTTGATGAATACCGGACTATTAGTGCGTACGTAGGCAGTGTGCAACGGAGTTAGCGCTCTACGAACTCGAAACTAGCCGATTGTCTCTTTCTTAAGCTAGATGTGCAGTATTTCTTCATGAGCACTGTATATTTGGTGGCCCGTGTTGCTCTATGCCCCTAAGTGATCAGTGGAGCAGGAGTATAATTCGTTTTACGTAATTAGTCGTAATTGTCATTGGATCGCAATTGAATAGCTCCGATGTCTCGCTTCATCAAACGTGCGCGGTCTATGTTTGAAGAAGACAGCGGCGTGAGCCCGACGTCGGGCTGCTAAACAGGGTCATCTGCGTAAACACGTCACATGAATGAGATCTTAGTGGTGTGATGACAGTTGCGACTAATAACGTTACGAAAATGAGGCCTTAGGGCCTACAGCATGGTAAAAGTATACTATATATGGAAGTAAAGTTTCTTTGGCAGGTCGATATTGTAACTTATAGTACATGCAAAGCTTAAATGCCACTGAGCTAAGTTGGCTGCGTAAACTTCGCGCAAGTTTATTAGCTCGCGACGACCACGTAGACGAGAATTTTTATGTTGGCCTGATGAACTTCTCACTGGTGGTAGAGCTCCAGTGATGGAGCTCGCGGGCGTGGTAGTGTTCAGCACTATCGTATTCCGGTCAGGTGGTAATGTACGGCCCTGTAATTTCCGGCACAGGGGCATAACACCTTAGGCCTCTGGAGTGGTAACGCATCTGCATTTTGACCTTGGTCTTTGTGTGGGTGTCTTTAGGCTGCAGTCATCACTTACCATCAATGTGAACTGCATGCTTGTTTACCACTTCCATTACATAAAAAAAAAATCGAACTACTACCACATTTACCCCTCGCCTATCTCTTCATATAAAGTTCTTCGCAGCGACTTGTTGCCTACTTCACGAACGCATTTGAGCTTTGCGTGTACTGACTGTTTCTTGCTCTTTTCTCTTCGCGCAAGAAGCTTTACTCAAAAACGCTTCGAAATTAGGTTTTGCCTTTCCTATGGGTATAAAGTGACAATCAGATATGCAATTCACGTCCTAATGCATAGGCATTATTACATTATTACATTACATTTAGGCGACAAGATCTACTGTTTTGTTACAAAAGACCATTACCTAATCTGTCTGTCGCCAAATGGTAGTGTTCAGCACTATCGTGTTCCGGTTAGATGATAATATATGGCCTCGTAATACCTGTCACAGATCACAGTTGTTGTCAACTTAGGTGTCAGGGGTGGCAACGCATCTGCATTTTGACCTCTGGTTTTTGTGTAGATGTCTATAGGCTGCATTCATCGCTAAACATCAATGTGACATAAAAAATAATGATGCATGCTAGCAATTTTTAGAGGAGTAGCGATTGCCAATGAAACTATTTTAACTCGAATAAAAACATGTATATATAAACATATAAACATATTCCTCATAGGATTTAGTAATTGTTGTTGTTGTTTTATGGGCGCAGTGACCCAAAATGAGTCTTGGCCTCCGATACAAGAATGCGCCATTTTTGCCTGTTCTGCGCTGCCTCCCGCCAGTCTTCGACCTGAAGGTCACGGAGATCTTTCAGCGCCTCATCACTCCAGCGATACCTGGGCCGACCAACTGGACGTCGGCCACTAGGTCGCCCCAAGTATGCAAGTTTCACTGCTCGATCCTCCCCCATTCTCTCAAGGTGGCCAAGCCAGCGAAGCCTCTGGGATTTTATTTGGCCGATGATATTTGGCTCTGCCACCAGATGTTCAATTTCTTTATTTTTCCTTTTCTTCCAGATTCCTCTTTCATCCCGAACAGCGCCTAGAATTTTCCTGAACACTGATTTTTCCTGAACCTGGATTTAGTAATTGATATCAGTTTTTTTTTCCTTGCTCATAGTCTTGCTTTTTTAGCATATTTCGATCAATCTGAATTTTCTTGAGGCATTGATCAAATTGCTGCAACGCTAACAAGCGTTAATTTCCGTAAAAAGTTTATATATTATTATGTATTATGATGATAATGCAATGCAAAATAGACCTAAGTCAATAAGTAATAAAAAGTTGTTTTACGGATGTCGCATGTATTTAAAAAATATACTAGCTACTGTCCCTTAAAGACATGCATAATGTTGTAAAAATAGTTTTAATTCAATGTATTTTTTATATACTGAGGTATGTGTTCTATTGTAATAATGTCTCAGAATTTTAGTATTTGATCCCAGTGGCTCCGAATTAAGTTCAATAACTTTTTCACAATATGATCACAATGTTTCACTATGTTTTTGAGATATTGTATTCCGTGCTTGTTAGAGAAAGATAAGTTTAAGTTCCAGAAAACATAGTTATGCTTACATTGAACTCCGTGCCTGAAAATGTAGTTTACGGGTTCAACGTTACATAAAAATCTGGGATAACTGTAGAGTCATTTCGGGATTCCGAGATTTCTCCGGGATCACCCGAGCTTCGGGATTCATCCGGGATAGCCTGGGATTCCTCCGGGATAGCCCGGGATCCCGGGATTGTTTTATCCACCGTGTGCAGATACGTGGTGATGGGCAAGTATATGATGGAGGTGTGGTACCAGTCGCCGTACCCGGGGGACGCGGCGCGGGTCCCTCGCCTGTTCGTGTGCGAGTTCTGCCTCAACCACCACAAGTCTGCCGTGGGAGCGGCCCGGCACAAGGCCAAGTGTGTGTGGAGGCATCCGCCGGGTGATGAGGTATGTTGTCATTTTTGCTTCTGAATTAGGGCGGCCACACAAAACTGCGATGCGATGCCGCATCGCAGGCGATGTATTCGTGCGAGCTCGCAGATATTTGCGATGTGATGCGAATTCGCAGTTATGTGTGGGAGCCCTTAAAACTATTATACGACGTAACAGGATTTAATGTACGACCCGAAACTAGTTTGTTCAGAATCGATAACTGAATCGATTTTAGGCATTTTAATATGGGTAATATTTTATCCCAAATTAATTAGAAATAAGTAAATTATGGTCACCCATTTGGTGCACAGTCAATACAAACGAAAATGAGACTTACGTCTATCCAAAATAAAATGCTAGTCTCAATGAGTTCATATACTGTTCGTACAAATTGAGGACGACTTATTTCTTAAATAAAAAATATTAAATACATAAACATGTAATCAGTTTGTGTTATGATTAGATATAACTCGATTTTATAATCGGGGTGTTTGAGAGTGTGAATTATTCCGGTCACATGTTGTATACTTAAATATGACTAAAAATGGTAGCTTTCAAAGTAACTTCGCTATTGGATTATTTGTGTTACTAGCTGTGCCCGCGACATAAAAGTTACACCGTATTACATAAGCTATCTGCCAGTGAAAGTCCCGTCAAAATCGGTTTATGCGTTCCCGAGATAAGCGGGAACAAACAGACAGACAGACAAAAATTGTAAAAAATGTTGTTTTGGTATATGTACCGTGTATACATAAACTGTGTGTGTTCACGCATAGTTGTCGCGCACTTGCCACGCTTTCATTACCATTCCATCTTTATTTATCTATTCCGTGGCTGCAGTCATCACTTAACATCAACGTGCAACATGCATTTAGCAAACAGTGGTTATTTTTATATTACAATCAGACACTCTAATTTTATTTATTTGTATAGATTACTGGTGGTAGAGCTCCAGTGACGGAGCTCGAGGGCGTAGGCACCACCGCATTACCTAATATACTTGCCGCTAAATGGTAGTGTTCAGCACTATCGTGTTCCGGTCAGGTGGTAATGTACGGCTCTGTAATTTCCGGCACAGAGGCATAACACCTAATGCCTCAGGAGTGGCAGCGCATCTGCATTTTGACGTCTGGTCATTGTGTGGGTGTCTATAGGCTGCAGTCATCACTTAACATCAATGTGAACTGCACGCTTGTTTGCCACTTTTATTACATAAAAAAAAAAATAGATTTACAACAACTTTTAGTTTAAAATGTTTATACAATAACGCAGTACTCACGAAGATTTTTTAAAATGTTTTGATATCATGATTGATTTTATATGAGTAACGTGCAGTATACGTTTTGAGTCGTGTCACAACTTGCAACTTTTAAATCATAGTAATAGGTATCTTAAAAGTTATAAGCTATTGAGTTTCAAAGACAATATATATATTTTTAATTCTTTTCCAAATTTCATTTTTAAAAACCTAGTCATCCTCCCTGTAATGGGGACATACTAAATGGTACATCGAAAGATAATATCATCCTTACCGCCGAACCCAAAACATCGCTATAGCGATCACTACTGTTGACCAGCAAGCTAATTCCATAATACACCCCGCAGGTCTACAGAAAGGACAATTTAAGCGTGTGGCAAGTGGATGGCAGAAAACACAAGCAGTATTGCCAGCAACTTTGTCTACTAGCGAAGTTCTTCCTCGATCACAAGACCCTGTACTATGATGTGGAGCCGTTCCTATTCTACGTGATGACCAGCGCCGACATGGAGGGTTGCCACATTGTTGGATACTTCAGCAAGGTAGGTTAAACTGTTTTTTTAAATTAGGGCACAAGAATAAACAGTTTTTGCTATCGTAAAATAACATAAATAGATCTACAAAGTCGGAGAGAAGTGTCGAAGTAATGTTCCATAGAAAGGACACTTGTTTGGATGGTCCAATATACTGTCCATTATCAAAATGTACATAAATCCCTGAAATTGCCATATTTTTCGTGCTGCCCGAGGGATTTTAAAAAGTCTTTAGTAGATTATCTACAAACAGTACCAAATGTTCTACACAAAGGACTTATGGTGTTGACATGGTGTGACACTTAACATAGGAGAAACGTAAGGATTAAGCTATTACTATGGTAGGAAGTTCTTCCTAGACTCTGTATAATGATTTTTTTTAATTTTTTTATTTTTTTGGATGTGGCAAACAAGCATGCTGTTCACGTTGATGTTAAGTGATGACTGCAGCCACGGAATAGATAAATAAAGATGGAATGCTAATGTAAGCGTGGCAAGTGCGCGACAACTATGCGTGAACACACACAGTTCGGCAGAACCATTCGTTCGCCGCTCGTAGTGTCGTGTAGACTGCTTCGAACGACGCATCTCTTGGTAAAATACCATGTAGTGATAATTTTAACATGTAATATGAAATGTCAGACCTCAAGTATAAAGATCAAAAGATATACCTCCTCGAGGTATATCTTTTGATCGGTAAGTCACAAATAACATTTATTGTTATAATACTTGTAAAACATATAAATATACAAAGGAATATGAATATTCGAACTTAAACTGCATAATTTAAACGTCATTGCTAGCGAACACATTGCTCGTTAAGCACTCGCTCAATTAACGCTATTACTGTCTCCGCTGGCAATGTACACCATGTAATGCGTTCGCTACACTTCGACTAGTTTATTGGTGAGTGTATTGTTGTGTCGAGCTCCGTCACTGGAACTCTACCACCAGAAATATGGAGCCGTTCCTATTCCTCGTGGTAACCAGCGCCGACTTGGAGGGATTCCACATTGACGGATACTTGAACAAGGTAAGTCGTAAATAGATTTTTTTCCTTTCGACAAAAGAAGATACTGGTACTACAACGATTGACTTTAAATGTAATGCATTGATTTTAAAAAAATGTATATCATATTATTTCTATGTGTTAAATAAATTAAAAAAAAAAATGTACGTTACTCTTTATTAACTCACAACGTCATCAGAGCGCTTGATTTTCATATATATTCTATAAATATTGTAAAATAAAATACGATTGTAATTAAATTTGTACTGGTGGTAGAGCTGCAGTGACGGAGCTCGCGGGCGTAGGCACCACCGCATTACCTAATATACTTGCCGCTAAGTGGTAGTGTTCAGCACTATTGTATTCCGATCAGGTGGTAATGTACGGCCCTTTCATTTCCAGCACAGAAGCATAAAACCTTAGGCCTCAGGAGTGGTAACGCATTTGCATTTCGATCTTGGTCTTTGTGTGGGTGTCTATAGGCTGTCATCACTTAACATCAATGTGAACTGCATGCTTGTTTGCCACGTCCATTTCATAAAAAAAGCGAGCGTTGAATTTTATATTACGAGAATTAATGCGATCATGCTTAACTCCCTGTGCATAATTCAATGACGGTGTCAATGAAATTTAACCACTAATATACCGTGCGAAATAATACACGGACATAGTTGCGTGCGTACTACCGCCATTGAGCGTCAGCTGGCGGGTCGACGACCGCCACACCCCCGAAAACCACCCCCACACCCCCCACCCGAAACCACCCAGACGCCACGCGAGATATCCTCCCCGTCGGGGATTTTCTTGCGGCCCCCCCATTTTGCGTTTTAATTGCATGTAAAATTATATTTTTGTCAATGAGGTGCTTTTGATTAGGTGATGACGTTGTTACTGTTGATTTTACGGAATGATCTGTGTTTAAATCTAAAATTGTTTTTAAAATGATTTTTCGCTATTTAATGCGTCTTAATCTGTGATGACAGCGGGTTGGCCACTAACCCACCCACCTCCACCAATCCGCATTGGAGCAGCGTGGTGGAGTAAGCTCCAGGCCTCCTCCAAAAAGGAGAGAGACTCGTGCCCAGCAGTGGGACGTAATAATGGGTTGCCATTATAATCAGTTGAGCCAAATGTGGCCGATATGACCACGAACAGTATGAAATCATACTTCGGTAGCTTAGTGGTAAAGCGGCTGGACTATCCTGAGGTCGCAGGTGCGATTCCTGCCCGAAGTCAAATTTTTCTTTCCGTTTCTTCTTTAATATCTAAAGTTCACTCGCATGTGTTATTATATTACGAAAAATAAATAGAACAATATGAAATCAATTGTCATGTCATACTTTTCTCGTGAGCTGACGGATTAAATTTTAATATACGGAGTAAATAAAAATTGCATTGTGTCCTACCGGTGGTGTTCTAGATATAGTTTTTCATTCAATTGGAAGAGCTCCGCCGCGCCGATAGGATTGAAAAACGAGTACCTGTTGATTAAGTCGTATAATGACCAAATATGTATGTGCTAAATGACTTCAAAATATTTTGATGGTAAAGTAAATGTAGCCTATACAAAAATACCAGAGACTTGACATGATTTGGAATGTAGACAGATAGCCCTTTCTCAGGCCTAAGCTGTTATACTACTGTGCTGGAAATGATTGGGCACTCAAAGGTAGTGTTTAACGGCAAGTAGATTAGTTAACACGGTGTTTACGCGCTCGGTCAATGGAGCTTAACCAATGCATGATTCTACAACAACATTAATAAATTGCGCGGCCAAAAGCGAAGTTTCAAATAAGACCAATTGGTTCACGTGAACCATTTATTGCTCTATTTAAGTTTTCAACGAATTGAAAACCTCTTTTTTTTGTGTTATGGAAGTGGCAAACAAGCATGCAGTTCACATTGATGTTAAATGGTGACTGCAGCCTATAGACACCCACACAAAGAAGATGCGTTACCATTTCTGAGGCCTGAGGTTTTATGCCTCTGTGCCGGAAATTACAGGGCCGTATATTACCACCTGACCGGAACACGATAGTGCTGAACACTTGTGTGAACACAGTGCTGAACACAAGTGACCCCACAAATTTCAGACCCATTTCTGTGCTACCCACTTTAGGTAACATTTTTGAAAGGCTCAATTACTTTCACACTTCAATCGTCATAAACTTTTACATGTAAAACAATTTGGATTTACCAAGGGTCGTTCAACTACTGATGCAGGTGTTGAACTTGTCAAACACATTTTTGAAGCTTGGAAAGAATCACAGGATACTCTAGGGGTATTCTGTGACTTATCCAAAGCATTTGATTGCGTCCAGCATGAAACATTGGTCAGAAAATTATACCACTACGGAATTCGAGATACCACTCTCGAACTTATGACTTCATATTTAAGCTCGAGAACCATGTATGTTGATATAAATGGAACGAGATCTCCTGGCACTTCGATGGATATGGGGGTCCCGCAAGGCTCAATTCTGGGTCCATTTCTGTTTTTAGTTTATATTAATGACTTACCATACATTGTTAACGATAATCAAGAAATGATATTATTTGCAGATGATACCTCTTTCATATTCAAAATGAAAAGGCAACAAGTAGCTTGTGACGATGTAAACAATGCCCTCTCTAAAATAGTACATTGGTTTAGTGCTAACAACGTACTGTTAAATAGTAGAAAGACAAAATGTATTAAATTTTGTACACCTAACGTTAAACAGGTTGCAACCAATGTGAAACTAAACGAGGAAGCATTGGAATTAGTAGACTCCACGGTATTTCTTGGCTGTTAAGCCAAGTGGATACAAAATTGCAGTGGGGTCCTCATTTTTCCAATCTAGCCCGAAGACTAAGCATCGCAGCGTTTGCGGTAAAAAAGATACGATCCTTAACTGACGTTGAGACGGCTCGATTGGTTTATTTTAGCTATTTTCACAGTATTATGTCCTATGGAATTTTGCTATGGGGGCATGCCGCCGATGTCAACACCATTTTTGTTTTACAGAAAAGAGCTGTGCGTGCTATCTACGGGCTAAGTCCGCGAGTGTCTCTCAGAGATAAATTTAAGGAAATAAATATATTGACTGTAGCTTCGCAATACATTTACGAAAATGTACTGTATGTACGTAAAAATATTAGCGAATTTCCTAGTAGAGCTAATGATTATATGAATACTAGGAACAAACACAAGTTGTCTGTGCACACAACACGACTGCATAGGGTGAGTAATTCTTTTAGAGGTCAATGTATACGCTTCTTTAACAAAATACCTGAAGATGTTCAAAGTCTTTCGATTAATAAATTTAAGAAAGTTATCAAAAAACGCTTATACATGTGCAACTATTATAAAACATGTGATTATCTTAATGACACTACACCATGGGATTGAAGCGATCGCTCCCAGGCTATTTCGAAAACCTGTACTTTTGATTTACAGACTGTATTAGATTTAAGTTTATATTCAAAAGAGCTGTACTGAGTTTCTTCAGTGGCGGAGTTCTTCTCAGTATTGACTGCCCTTGGAATTCTGCCAAGTGAATAACCTTTATTATGACGACCAAATTAATTATTTCTCAGTTTCTTTTGAAATGGGGAAATGGAGGAATTTGTAAATAATTGATGCTTTCCATATTATACAAAATTGTTCAGTGTCTATTTAATTTATTATGTGTTTTTGATTATTATTAGTGGTTATTCACTCTAGGTTAGTTTAAAAAAAAATGACGATGTAAAAGTGCTCTCCAGGAGCCTAATTATATGAAATAAATGAATAAACTGAATAAACTGACATTTAGCGGCAAGTATATTAGGTAATACAGTGGTGCCATCGCCCGGGAACTCCGCCACTGGAGCTCTACCACTAGTTAATCTAATACCTCTAATCTCATAACCTCTTTTTTGAACATCAAAATTCATCAGAAAAAAATAATTTTGGTACACTGTAATCTAATCATCACTGAAGTATGAGAGTGAGTGGAATAGAGCGGGACTAACAATAAAACCTGATGTTAGCTATCGATCTGTCTAGACGACTCTCACGATACCCCCTCACACTCATTTACAAATATCATTTGAGAATTGTTTGAACGTTATCGAGACATGATTTCAGATAGATCAGAACTGAACTAAATTAAAATAAGACCAATCCGGAGTTACTTTAAATATAATTATCGGAATGTCACGTTTCGATGAAAAAATTGAGAGAATTTGATAGGCTCATCGAGAACCTCTTCCTATTTTTTTTTATGCAATGGAAGTGGCAAGCAACCTTGCAGTTCACATTGATGTTAAGTGATGACTGCAGCCTATAGACACTCACATAAAGACCAAGGTCAAAATGCAGATGCGTTACCACTCCTGAGGCCAAAGGTGTTTTGCCTCTGTGCGGGAAATTACAGGGCCGTACATTACTACCTGACTGGAACATGATAGTGCTGAACACTACCATTTGGCGGCAAGTATATTAAAAATATTGCAGTGGTGCCTAGACCCGATACCCGATATCCTATTATTATCTGGAGCTCTACCACCAGTTCCTATTACAGAAATCTGTAAAAAAGTACCTGATAAAATGAAAACGACCTTCTTTTTAGAAGTCGATTAAAAAGTGAGAAACTCCTCCTTTTTACTTAAAAAGAAAGTTCCCAATAAATTGAAAATGTCTTCCTATTTTGATATCGTTTCAAAGCTGTTCCAGATGATTTGAGAACCATGTCCTTTTTTTCAAGTCGGTTTTAAGATGCGGAATTTGTGATGTGTTGGTACAGCGTAATGAAATATGAAGACACTAAATTATGAGAATGAGTGGGATGGATCAGGACTAGCAATAAATCTTGAAGTTAGGTATCGATCTGTCTAGACGGTTTGAGTTTTATTATTATCATTTGAGAATTGTTTGAATGTTATTAAGATAATTTGCGATCGATTATTATTATTATTTTTAAACACTAAAATTTCACCATGTATAACCAAGGGTGCTACCACTTCATCTTAGGTCTGAGATAAGCCCCCAATTCAATTTTTGCCGTCGGTTACCCTCACGTTATCGCGATGATTTGTGACCGTTGCTTCAATGGCGCGCTGGTCGCGATGTTCCGAAGGTGAAATCGCACGTTTTGCACTAGTCGGAAACTGTGTCCAACTAATTTTGTAAATGTTTTAAAATGTAATGTCAGGGGTAGGCAGTGATAAATGCATGCATTCAACTGAGTGCCTAGTGCGAGATTTTATGCGAATTCGATCGCGTAAGAGTAAACGCTGATTTGTATGGAATTGAAGAAGCGTCATTTATTCACCGCTATCGTCATCTATTCACCGCTAGATGACGCTCCCGCCGGAAATTTCGCACTAGGCACTCTGTACACGAAAACTGGTAGTTTTGGTGGCGATTGGCCAATTATGTTAAGTATCTTTACGCCAAGTCCCTTATGGGGTAGGCAGAGATAAGTCTTTGAAATCAATTGAGACCTTGAAACGTGATTATATAAACAAGCTTTTGCCCGCGACTTTGGCGGCGTGTACTTGAAAAATCCCTAAGTCACCTCTGAACGGGATAAAAAGTATCCTTTGTGTTACAGCCATATTACGAGTATATACTCTGCCTGTGTACAAAATTTCATCGAAATCCGTGCAGCCGCTTTCTCAAAACAAACATCCATACTTTCTGATTTATAATAGTAAGTAAGATTATCTATCACAATTTTACAAGTCTCGTTGTCAGCCAATTAATGTCAATCACACTTCAAGCGACGATGCGTTGAAAAGTCGTTAATAGAAAATACACCACGCTACTGATTTTCTGTGTCAGCCGTTAGCAAAAAGAACATTTTCCATTCGTGCTATTATCTTCAGAGCGCTCCATAAATACAAAATACGACGCCTACCTGATTCATAAAACCTGCATAAATACAGAAAAGCGCCGCCCTGTCCTAAGCACGAAAGGAGCGAACTATACGGAAAACTGAAACGCCTCTATTCAATACATTGTCAACCGTAACACAATACCATAGAGTTGTATTTTCAACGATCAATAATATCGTGATACATGGCCTATTATTTTCGAACCTACCTCAATAGGAATACGGTTGCAACTTTATTGTTTAAATAGCAACCGCGGCTACGATGAACTACGAGGCGCGTAGACCGTAGTGCTACGCTCTTGACGTAAACGTGACTCGTAGAATGTCTACGGCGTAGTATCGTGCAGTTTTTGCAGTGAAAGAATGCTACGATTTGTATTGATATAGGTATACTCTACTTTGATTGGCAAATGCATTATAAAGGATGTTTTTATTTTATGTGTTTTTTAAGAGTTAATTTTATACTAAGTTTTTCAATGTGAAAGATACGCTTTTTGAAATGCATTTATTTTGTCAAACATAAACGTATTGTAGAGATTTTTATTATAAAAAAAAATCATTTTTGTTCACCAATTGAGTCCACATTGAAATTCAGTACAGTACTCAACAAATATTGCACATCGAGGCTGAGAAAGAGACGATCGGCTCGTTTCTACTTCGAAGAGCGTTATCTCTGTTGCACATTGCCAACGTAAGCACTGACAGTCCGGTATTGGTCAAAACTTGATCAAAATGGTCGACAAACGTCAAAAAGGTACGGTACGAAAGAGATAACGCTCTACAGACCCGAAATAAGCCGAAGTCTCCTTCCTAGGCTCGATGTGCAATATTTATTGTTGAGCACTGTATGCCTTTTTGTCATCTCCTCGATGCCTAAATATAAGGTAAAAAGTCGACCCAGCCAACAATGGTGCACACACCGGGACTATAAAGCATACATTATAAAGATACAGACGGCCGGCGAGACACCGCCTAACCGGGGCCAATGACCTCACATCCGGGTACACTCGGCGACAGAGTTGCTGATTGTACCCACCCTGATTTTGTGTTGTGAAAATTTGTTCAAAAGCGATCATTTCTATCGAATACTATCGATTTTTTTTACAATATCGTAACGTAACTTCACGCCTGCAATCCTAGAAGGTTTAGGCAGAGGTAAATGCATGCATTCAAGCATACATGCAAACACCCACGATTCGCCGGTTACGTTTTTGGCACATGTAACAGGTGGTGAGCCTGTTGACATCTCCGGGCACATAACCAAACTCCGAGGTACTGGGAAACAAAATGCAAAAACCCTGATCCCTAAGAACCAGAGACAAAGGATTTTACACCCTTATCTCTGATAGCTCCTGACCCGGGAAGTGAGGATACCAAGTTCTGTGGGATAGATAGTCCTGCTAATATAATGAATGAAAAAGTTTGTGAGTATGGATGGATGTACTCTGTCACGAAAAAACTACTGGACGGATTTGAATGAAACTTTTTTTTCATGTAATAAAAGTGGCAATCACGCGTGCAGTTCACATTGATGTTAAGTGATGACTGCAGCCTATAGACACCCACACAATTACCAGAGGTCAAAATGCAGATGCGCTGCCACTCCCGAGGCATTAGGTGTTATGCCTCTGTGGCGGAAATTACAGAGCCGTACATTACCACCTGACCGGAACACGATAGTGCTGAACACTACCATTTAGCGGCAAGTATATTAGGTAATACGGTGGTGCCTACGCCCGCGAGCTCCGTCACTGGAGCCACTACCACCAGTAATATAGATTGTACATTGGAATACATACAAGAACATATAGGCTAGAATTTGTAATGATTAAAAGTAACTCGGACGAAGTCGCGGGCAAAATCTAGTGTAATATAAAAACTGATATACAATTCACTAGCCTGTGTTATTGCGAAAATGTAGTTAGTTATGTAGTTATAATTCACTATATCATTATTATTTACTGGTGGTAGAGCTCCAGTGACGGAGCTCGCGGGCGTAGGCACTACCGCATTACCTAATATACTTGCCGCTAAATGGTAGTGTTCAGCACTACCGTGTTCCGGCCCTGTAATTTCCGGCACAGAGGCAAAACACCTTACGCCTCAGGAGTGGTAACGCATCTGCATTTTGACCTTGGTCTTTGTGTGGGTGTCTATAGGCTGCAGTCATCACTTAACATCAATGTGAACTGAATGCTTGTTTGCCAATTGATTACTTAAAAAAAAAAAAAATTGCTTCAACCGAAAGACGTTCACTGCTGGACCAAAAGCCTTCCTCCTATCGATATCCACATCTAAATGCCATAATCGGCACGCTTAGCAGACAGATTGGCATTCTTTTTTCTTATTTTCCCTTAACATTTTTCGATGCATTTCGCGGCAACAAACAAATAATTTATTTTACCGCAAAACTTTTAAACCCACACATATACACTTGTAAAATTCGATGAGACGTAAACACAGACGGCTATTTTAATGCAACTACCTCAAATCTGGAGGAGGCAGACAGTCGGGGTCGTCGACCCGGGGGGTTCCGAATCTTTAGAATAAACCGAGCCGCGAGAAACTTTAAAGACGGCGCTTCGGCGGAATTTACACAGCCGATATTACCTGTTCTGTTTGACTATACTTTTTGTAATGAAACTGGCAAATAAGCTTAGTTTATGATGAGAAGTGAATATGTATGTATGTATGTATCTTCACGCCAGGTCCCTAACGGGGTAGGCAGAGAGTGTAGAGCGCCAGACATCCCGGTTCTGACAAACCTCTCGTGCCTCGTCTACCTTCATCATTCTCTTCATACATGCACGCCGATTCCTAAGACTTTTGACCCCACCATCAGACAGAACTCTACCTATTTGGTCATGGTAGGTCAGCCTTGGTCTTCCTGGGCCTCTGCAACCATCCACATTCGCATTGTATATCTGTTTAGTCATTCGCTCATTCGACATTCTTTCTATATGCCCGAACCATCGGAGCATGCCTTTTTTCATTTTTTCACCGATACTATCATTCACACAAAGCCTCTTTCTTACATCTTCATTACGAACGCCATCGGTGAGTGATACACCGCAGATCTTGCGCAAAGATCTCATCTCGACCGCGTTCAACTTACTTTCATGCTCTTTCCTGCATACCCAGCTCTCGCTTCCATATAAAAGCGTTGGAGTAAGTACAGCATTATGTACGGCTAGTCGAGCCCGCTGGCTGAGATGTTTAGATTCTATCAGCTTACCCAACGCTCCATTCACGCAATTCCCAGCAAGCACTCTTCTTTCTATGTCAGTGGTGTACCTACCATCCTTGCTAAAAGCACATCCAAGATATACAATTTCATCAACCTGTTCTAACACTGCATCATCTACTACTACCCTTGCATTTGAATGAAGTGAATACTGAGGCCTATAGACAATCTTCTAATACGCAGTGGGTCGTTTCGGTCGTTCTCGAACGTATTTTAGAATGTGCCCTCCACGGATCGCTATGATATACAAAGTATTAAGGATTACCTATAGCATCTCGCCGATTACCTATGCAATGTATGCCATATAGCTGTTCCATACAAAATGTTCAAAATGTATGGGGCAGCTGATTTTAATGCGATTTCTAGGTTGATATTTTTGACAATTTATTTATACAATGTAAATTGCGGAGGCAATCAATAAGCTGTCAAAGGTGTAATGTCTGTTTGTAACGTTTGCACACAAAAACTACTGGACCGATTTCAAAAATTCTTTAACCATTAGCAAGTTGCATTTTCTTCATAAATATATGTTTTACTAGCTGTGCTCGCGACTTCGTCCACGTGAGAAAAAATATGATTGTTCAGTATCTACCCGGACGAAGTCGTGGGCGCAGCTAGTATAAAAGTAGCCTAAGTTACTTCTTAACTCCTTATTACATCAGCTACCTATCCGTGGAAGTCCCGTCAAAATCGGTCCAGCCGTTCCCAAGATTAGCCCCGCCAAACAGACAGACATACAGATAGACAAAAATTGTAAAAAAAAATGATTTGGTATATGTATCGTGTACATATACATAGGTACATATGCATTTGGTAAAAAGCGGTTATTTTAATATTACAAACAGACACTCCAATTTTATTTATTTGTATAGATATTCATAAATATAATATATATTCTAAATGGAATACGATAATGGTGTATGTTACCATTTTGAGACCAGCAGCAGATTGATTAGATGATACGGTGGTGGCGCCCTAGAGCTCCGTTATTGAAACTCCTCCACCCGTTTCACTGTTTACCAAAACACTCGTGGACCGGCGAGGCCTCCATGATTGAAGTTGAAGGTTGGCATGCTGATAGAGCTTGATTGTGGTTGTTCAGTGTTTTTGGAGCGATTTAGCGTGAAGCGGAAGAAGCGTCAAGACAGTGTTATAATGTATTTGTGTATAATCCATACTTCCATATTACAATATATGTTTTATAAATGTGAAACTATCTGGTAAGATTTCACGATCAAACTTAAGTGAGTGCTTTACTGAGGCTTTTTTAAAATTGTTTTGTGAAGTTAATTTTATAAACGAACTAGCTGACCCGGCCACGCGTTGCTGTGGCTAAAGTTTTTGATAAATTACATTATAGTAAACAATCTAAGAGGAACAATAAGAGAACATCAGTCACGGAGTCCACTATGATTTCACACAGATGGTATTTGTAAAAAAAATTGGTGATCTCCATTTGACTTTCTACTACTATAACCCTCTAGTACAATGAAATTATTTACGAACAAAGACGAAAATGTTGATGTTGGTATACAAATTCACTGGATTGAGATTTGAAGGGGAAGTACGTTGAACACAATTAATTAAAATGTTCTTACACTTGATATTAAGCAGAAATCAATAGGTACAAAATAAAAATTTATAGCATCAACAACACGTGGTAATTATGCTGTTTAAATGTAGCTTATATGACATGTTTGTAGATTTACCATAGCAGCGCCATCTATTGATTACTTACTCAACCCAGTCGAAAGGTATCGACATCTGTTAGAATCATTTGGAGTTAACAGATAATTGTGACTGTCAAATAATAACAGACAAATAATTAGCAATAAATTAAAATTGCGACTATAATTTTAGATTTAAACTATCCTATCTCTCAAGTTGGATCGAACTGCACATGGTGTGCGAATTTTATTATAATCGGTTTAGTGGTTTAAGAGTCCATTGAGGACAAACATTGTGACACGAGATTTTTATATATTAAGATTACCTTTTAGGTTGGTGTTGATCTCCTATGATCTATCACTATTTGGATTGAAGGTTTACAAAAATATTTAATAAAAATGTTATTTTAAAATATTTTCAGTGGTACCTTCGGCATTCTGAAATTATGACATGCTTGTGGGTCCGTCCATATATATATTTTATATAAGATTTGAAAAACATGCATGTGGGTGGTGTTTACATTTCCCTAGACAGCATTCGACGACAAATTCACCAGCGCACCATAATATTTACCTCAAGCGTATACTTTATTGTCCTTGACATATTATTAAAAAAAAAATGTATTCATTCAACTAAACAAGAGGTTCATTGGTGGTAGAGTTCCAGTGGTGTTGAACTGTAGGAAGACACTGCCGCATTACCTAATCTATCTGCCGCCCAATGTTAGTGTTCAGCACTATCGTATTCAAGTTAGATGGTATTGTATTGTATGGTCCGGTAATCATTATAACAGTGACAAGAACTAAGGTCTCAGGGGTGGCAACGCATCTGTATTTTGACATCTGGGTCTGTAAGCTGGTCTCTATAGGCTGCAGTCATCATTTAAAATGCATGCGAACTGCACACTTGTTTGCCACCTTCGTTACATAAAAAAGGTATTTACAATACTTACTAAAATATCTCTCACTTATTTTTGTAATAAAAAGCGAATTAGATATTTTATGAATAATACATTTTTATTAGCATGACGTCTGAAAGGAGATTAAAACAAAAATACTTAAATAAATCCACCCCATCCCAGACATGACGCCCCCGGTGACAATGTACCGATGTAAACACGCTCGCAGACGTCTAGACGCGGGTAACGCAATAAATCCCGACCTCTGTTCGCGTCTCGACTGCTCATTTGGGGTGGGCGCACACCTGTGCGACTGACGCGACTTCAAGCGTTGTAGAACTTGGAAATGACGCATACACAAATTCAATAGATTAACATAAGTGAATATTGGTTACGTGTCACTCTCTAGCCTTTCAGAAAATGCTTACACTCACAGCTCCATATTAGGTATTATATGAACCTGTGTTGTAGATGCCGTTGTACACATACAACACATTCACAAACACCCAGACACCGAAATAAATATCTATAGGCCATATTTGTTCCGGTCCGGGGATCGAACCCGCAACCCTTCGAATCAAACGGTGGTTTCTCACCGATAGGCTAACCGGGTCGTCGAATTTCGCCTTTTGTACATTGAATTCAAATGTACTCCGAGGGTGTAAACGTCATTGCCTTGCCTTCATCATGCCTCTAAATTTATGTCGTGATTTGTTTATGATAGGTAATGTTCAACTCTGAAATTATATTAAAAATAGCGGTAAACGATGTTATGTGTCAAGAGTGACTTCTGGTTTTGATGTAGATATACATAAAAACTTGGAGTACATTAATATGTACTGCAAGTTGCAAGATTGCAACCAATGTTAAAGACAAATAAGAGTTTTGCCGCTTTAATAACGGCACAGACTAAAATACTCACCTAAAAAGTGAACTTTGCACATTTAAATGAAAGTTCTGACTGACGGATAATCTAAGTTTAGACGCTTTTCTCGCAGGAGTATGACAGATAGATGCAATCGTCAAAGATACGAACATGACCCGCGGCATACAATTTCAATTGGAACTTTCAGTTACAACCTTTTATTATTACCCTCCAGGCGTCTAAGGACCATAGTCCTCAGACGCCTGGACGTCTTTCTAAACTTTTATAGATTTAGTTATAGGTAGACGACATATAAAGATTTTTTTGGCGTAATGCAATAAGATAGCACAATCGTAAAGCGTTGCTACTGACTTATCTATATAATAATAATAATAATTGTCCCAAGGAGCTTACGACCTTTTTTATTATTGCGCTATAAACTGAACAAATGATATCGTGTGAGAAATAGAAAGGGAAAATGTATGACACTTTGTAATAATAAGATTTTAATGTTATTTTACTGTTTCCAAATAAATATTTCACCATGTTCAAATTTTACCACCCTCAAAATGTATGAAGGCGTAGGTAACTACAGTTGCCTACGTGATTCTGATGACCACGTGATGCTTTGAGATAATCTCATAAACTATTAATGCGGCTGGCCCAAGATGACGTCCTTGTGGAACTCTTATATGATATAATTATTAAACGTTGATGCAAAATATGTTAACCAATTTGTACAAGATCTTCTAGTAGTATTGACTTTTATCTCCTTTTGTTCCTATTACAATTAACAGTCAACACCGTCTCTGATTTTATGTTTCTGTTACTACTTGTAGATAGACGTTATGTCTATAGCTTTAGACAAAACTATCACAAATTGCATTGACGTATTGCAAATGTTTCTAGAACGAGGGTTACAACCTTTTTGTTTCTATAGTCTTTGTTTTTATTTTAGGTTTGTACAATATTGCAATAATTTTCTAAACAGTATGTTTTGTCGGCAGGAAAAGAATTCGTTCCTAAATTACAACGTGTCCTGTATCTTGACGTTGCCACCGTACCAGCGGCAGGGTTACGGCAGATTGCTCATTGATTTCAGTAAGTTGCACAATTTACACTTTTATACAATATTATGAAGAGAAAACATTATGTTTTTGTATATTTGCTCATAAAACATCTTTTTTACAAATTGAACCCTAAATGATCATTGCGCAAAATCGGTAACATTTTCCGAGATCCCACGGGGTTGAAGAGATCAAAAATGAAAATGTTAGGTTAAGTAATATACAAGGTGATTGTAATAGCTTTATTTCCGCAATAACAGGTGTCATTTAAGTCATCAGTATGAACAACTTCTAGTATGGTAGTATTCAACTCTGAAATCGCTAATAGATGTTCTATACAAAATGTTGTTGAAAATGTCTCAAAAATAAAGAGGTACAGAGATATAAGGATAGAGATAGATAGACAGTGAGATAGGTTGGGTGGTTTTTGTTACATTGGTTGTTAATCTTTAATTCTATCTATTTATTTAATAAAGTATTAAAATTAATAGAATATGACACACATTTTTAAAACCGGGTCGCTACGCAATAATATTTTCGATCAAAATATATACTTTTTTACCTTTATACCGACGTTTCGGCTCGGTTGCACGAGCCGTGGTCGCGGGTAGACTGTTGTATCAGCAAGATGTCAATTTGCGGGTGGCTCGGTGTTCTTCGAAAATATTATCGCGTAACGACCCGGTTTTAAAAATGTGTGTGATAAATGTGATACGCGAGTGTTTTAAAAGTTATAATAGAATATGTTCGCTCACACGCTACAACGTTTGATCCGTATGGAACTTAACACTGAGAGGGTGGCGAAATATAGTATAATAGTAATGTATGATTTGTCTGGTACAGGAGAAATTAATACACAAAAGCCGACCTACCCCAAGCTTAATAATTTGTTAATCGACTTCGGGCTCGCAAACAACGGAGCAGGGAAGGGATCGGGTTGTATTGAATGCCCCATTGCAATCATTTTTATACTTTCGTAATGTGATGTGCGTGTGTGATGTGTGTATAAATTAGAAACCAAAAGCCTTGTTTGAATTATCTAAGTTAATATATTTTTTTTGTTTGATTGTTGAAAACAATCTTAACTTTACGCCTGTACACCCCGAAGGGGTAGGCAGAGGTAAATGCATACACCCTCGATTCACCGGATACGTTTTGGCCCATGTGCCTAACCGGTGGTGAGCCGACATTTCCGAGCACATTACCAAACTCCGAGGTACTGGGAAACTTCCAGAAAATGGAAAAATCGCAATAGAACCAGAGATAGAGAATTGCACACCGTTATCTAGCGACCCGGGCATCCGGGAATCGAACCCAGGACCCCAGTTTAGTTGTAGTGGCCTGCTACCACTAGACTATTGAGACAGTTACTGAATGGTATTTCAATTATATTACCATTCAGTAACTGTCAAGTAAAAAAAGTAAAAAAAAATAAAAGAAATGAACCGAAAATGACTCTGACCTACCGCAATAAGCCGAAGACGCGGCGAATCAAAGATGACCAATGACACCTGGCCGGTCAGATTGTTTCGGCGGGCGGGTGGCGTCGCGACGGGGTCGTCGACCCCGATCGATGCGGTGCAGTATGGATCGGTCTGCAGTCTAGACAAGCCACCCCCCGGGGGTCGCGAGTAGATGTGAGATTTTGACGGGCACGTTAATTATTTTGTTTCGACGACGGCGAATGTTATTGGCGATTTTACATGTTATTGTTCGCGGTCTTTGACGTTTACAGTTTCGATACGCGGCGGGGTTCCGGGGTATATGTTAAATGGACCGTGTCAATACTGAAACGTAACTGCACGCTTGTTTTCACCTTTGAAGTGTTTTTTTTGGTAGAGCTCTAGTGTGGGAGCGCAAGGACGTAGGCGTCATCAGATTACTTAATGTGTCTGACGCGAAATGGCAGTGTTCAGCGTTGTCCTGTTCCGGTTAGGTGGTTATTTATTTCCCCGGAAAAACATGCTAAGCCTCAGGGGTGGCAACGCAGATGCAATTACCATCGGATTTGTCATAAAAAGCGGATAATCGAAATTAGTTCAAAGAATGTAGGATATGTAGATGATTTTTTAAAATCATTTTTGATATCACCGATTACCTACCACCCAAATGGTTTACCCAATGTAACAGTTTTTAGTATAAAGGCAAAGAGAACGTCACTGGGATGATTATAAATAACCTTGATTTTAAACATTCTGGCTTAGGCTATGGGATCATCGACTCTGGAAACAAGAAAACAGAAGGCTATAGAATCATCGACCCTGGTTACAAGAAAACAGAAAGGATGTTTTCAAAAATATGTATTCACCTATTAGATACTTCAATAAAACTTGACTGATAAGAATGGTTTTGAAAATGATCTAAAAAAGAAGCCCCGTTATTTTCATCACATAGATAAAACAAGACCCTATTTTCGTGAGTTTCTAGACCCAAAACTGTCCGCTGGTCAAAGATAGTTTTACAAAGAACACATGTCATCCTCATCATTCATACTCAATTGTCATTTATTTATTTCATTATTCATCAATTCATCATAAAAAAATCGTTGCATCCAACAAACAATATGCCTATTAACTTAATTAAAAAGTTAAAGAAACTATGTTTTGCCTCTATTAAACCCGACGATTCTCATTTGTCGGCATATCAACCTTTTGTCTGACGGTAATTTTGAGGAGAGAAATCGTGCATTAATCAGGCTCTAGCTTGGATTATGCTGGACTCATCTGGTGAGATATCTCACCTCTTGTTATTTCTAGAATGTGTGAATTTAAGGTGGAAAATAGACTTGTTAACTATGCCAACCTAAAACGAACGCTTGTGATTTGTATTTAAAACAGTGACTAATTGATAACACTGGGCGAAATCCTCCATAAAAATAATATATTTGTGAAGAGTTGAATCTAATGGTGAGATTCACAGACCGCAGTACGACTTTACTTTGAGCAAAGTATGACTTAGAACTGTCAAAACCCATACTGTACTGACAGTTCTAAGCATACTTTGCACAAAGTAAAATCGCAGTGCGGTCTATGAATCTCACCCTGAATATGCTGAGTCTGGTTTCTGTGCGAAGTATGCTTAGAACTGACATTACAGTATGGGTTTTGAAAGTTCTAAGTCATACTTTGCTCAAAGTAAAGTCGTAGTGCGGTCTGTGAATCTTACCATTAGATTCAACTCTTCACATATATCTTATTTTTTATGGAGGATTTCGTCCAGTGTTATCAATTAGTCACTGTTTTAAATTTCATGTGAAGAGAGGAGAATCTCTTGCTAAAATTACTCGAAAACTCGAATCTTACTAAGGGTAGTTTGTATTCATGCCAATCCTTGAAATGTTGAGAAAATTCTTATCTCTGTAAGCCAATATTTATTTATCTACACAGGTTATTTGCTGACGAAAGTGGAAGGGAAGGTAGGATCTCCAGAGACTCCGTTATCAGATCTTGGGTTGATCTCTTACCGGTCCTATTGGAAGGAAGCTCTTCTTAAGCGTCTATGTTCAGCGCATGGATCGACACTGTGTATACGGGATCTCAGCAAAGACCTGGCGATCGCTTCCTCGGACATCGTGTCGACGCTACAGGAGCGAGGGTTGATGAAGTATTGGAAGGGCAAACATATTGTATTGAAGAAACAGGTTAGTGGCACTCGTCCTCAGGACTTTTTTTTTTTAGAACTAAAGAAATTACTTGCTTCTTATGCGTTACTGTAATACTTTATGCGTTACTGTGAAGAAGAAGTAAAGAATATAACCTTGATATTAATTTTATTAACAAATCATCTTATCTCTTTAAAGTATTATGATTATTAAAATCCTCGTTTTCAATTATTATTCATCTTTACATTTATTTTTATAACTGGTTAGATCTACATCTATCATTTATCCATGGATACCTGCTCTCAAAGCTACTAAATTAGCTGTATCATCAGATTACATTGCCCTTAAAGGTACTTTACAATGTTAAGGTTTATAAACGTCTCTTAAAAGAAATACTTAGAACCTTAACTTTGCCGGCCTTTCGTTTTCTGCCTCACTCTCTATTTCCTGTTTTTTTTCTCTCCATATTTTTCTTCTTAGAGAAAAATACGGGCTATTTCTTTTCTCATTTCCTCACTCCTCTCTTTAACTCTGCTCCTCTCTTTTTAACTCTACTCCTCTCTCTTCAATTCTGCTCCTCTCTGTTTAATTCTGCTCTTCCCTTTTTTTATTCTGCTCCTCTCTTTTAATCTCTTACCATACTATTCTCATTTAACTTCCTTCTTCTTTGAGATTTGATAGTTCTTTCCCGGAACCAAGAGGAAACATGACGATAGTCTATGGACGCAGTGTAATATGTTTCATATTGCAGGAGGTACTGGAGGACGCGAGCCGGCGCGCCGAGCGCGCGCGCTCCGTGGAGGCCGGCTGCCTGCGCTGGTGGGGCGGGTCGGGCCGCTGACGCCGCGCCCCCCGGCCGGCGCCGCGCCGACGCCCGCCGCGCCCGCCGCGCCCGCCACGCCCGCCGCGCCCGCCGCGCCCGTCGCGCCCCGCCAGCTCCACCGCGCGCGCCCTTTAACGCGACCCCACCGACGCGGAAGACTCGCGCAGCGCCGACGAATGCGATGCCGTGCGCCCCGTCCTCAAGCACTCCCTGTACTATTCCACCACCAAGTGATGCTGTGAATAGTGCTGCGTGACCGCTGTCGGTGCCGTGTAGTGTTAGTGAACATGAAACTGTGTCTAGGTTAAGTTGTACAGTGAGTGTCTTCGAAATGGACTGATCTGAATATGAACTGTAAGTCTTCTTTCATTTTCTCTTCGTTCTTTCTACAGCTCTTCGTTCTCTATTGCCTTGATCTCGCGATTCCTCTTCTTTCTGGTTCAAAATATGATCCGTCTGACTTTCTGATTGTAACTTAGAAACTTTTGCCATGTAGTAAAGCCGCTAGAGATTTGACCAGATGGTTCTCTTAACTCTTTTCCAGTATCATCTCTCTGTATCTAGTCTCTAGCGCAACCCCATCAAAGTGGACGAAACATCATAGAGCGCCAATATCCTGCGTCTCATCCTCAAGCACTCTGTACTATTCCACCACCAAGTAGTTGGTCTACATGGTGATGATGAGAATAGTGATACTGCAATGCAACTATGCAAAAATTTGAAAATTTCCAAAAAAAAAACCTTTTCAAAGTATTTTCCTGATATACAGAACTGGAAAAAATAGATGAATGAGTAATGGAGCAGAATCAGAGGTTGAGAAAGAGCGAAAGAAACGTATAAAATATTTCATGTGTATATTGTGTTTTAGTACAATATAAATATGTAGAAAAATGTGAAAAATAATTTTATGTAAAGATTCAATACCTTTTCCTGTACATTTTGCTGTCATAGTGTACGAGCTATGCTCGAACAGAGTAATTTTGTCACCTCAGCGATTTACGCAAATCGCACTGTATTTTAGATAATTCGCATCCGGTCTTAAAACGTACCGCGTGTTACTCGCCATTCATATACATTTTACATTTTGTTTAGTTTTCCACTTAAAATTGGAAATATACATTTTTAACTTTATCTTTTATTTACTACGGTCATATCCATACATAAAATAAAAATTAAAAATACGCTTATACTCACAGCCCCACAGTAGGTGTACAACGGCCCCCACACTGTGTCGTGGGGGCCGTTGTACACATACAACGCATACACAAACACCCAGACTCGAAACAAATATCTGTAGGCCATACAAATATTTGTCCCAGTGCGGGGTTCGAACCCGCGACCCTTCGAATAAAACGGTCATCTCACACCGCTGGACTAACCGGGTCCTCCAAAATAGAAAATAATAGAAATACATGGTCCTTCGAGCCGGATCTTATCATAGGGAACAGTTTTCCTACTCTCCCCGTCTTTCTTAAAGTTAGAGAAGAGCGTCTCTATCGCCGCGCACAGTTGTTTTTGGTTTTCCAACACGTCCTTAATTGACGCCATTGTAAAATATAATTTTATTAAAATAGAAAGATCTTACTTGAGATTGATTATTGAATGTTTCTCTCTAACGTCCGATTATAATTTCAAAATCATGTACGGATATGACCGTAGTAAATAAAAGATAAAGTAAAAGTAAAAAATATGTATTTCCTATCTTAAGTGGAAAACTAAACTAACTGTAAAATGTATATGATTGGCGAGTAACGCGCGGTACGCTTAAAGACCGGATGCGAACTATCTATAATACAGTGAGATTTGCGTAAATCGCTGAGGTGACAAAATTACTCTGTTCAAGCATAGCTCATACACATAGTTATAAGAAAAAAATCTGATTATGAATTAATCGTATTGTTATTTATTTCAATTGATTTAAAAAAGCTGACTTTGTATACTAAATACTCCATGAAGTATTATTGTATAGATAAATATAAGAACAAATAAGTACTTAGTAAAATTTAATAGTTATTATTGGAATGACAGATATATAGGTAATTAATATTATTATATAGCTTTCTTTGAATTATTAAATGATAAGGAACTAAGTAATTTTTTTTATTATAATAATAATGTAATTAATGCTAGATAACTGCCTCGGTAGCCTAGTGGTAGCAGGCCACTACTACTACGTTGAGGTCCTGGGTTCGATTCCCGGGTAGGGGGTTATCAGACATAATGGTGAAAAAGCCTTTATCTCTGGGTCTATTGGGATTTTTCCATTTTCTGGAAATTTCCCAGTACCTCAAAGTTTGGTAATGTGCCCGGAGATGTCAACAGGCTCGCCACCTGTTACATGGGCCAAAACGTAACCGGCGAATCGTGGGTGTTTGCATGTATGCTTGAATGCATGCATTTACCTCTGCCTACCCCTTCGGGGATTACAGGCGTGAAGTTACGTTAATGCTAGATAACCATCTCTTAAAATAAAAACATTTTGTATATGAGAGTTTTATAAAATATTCTATGGCATCCAAACAAATAAACAAAATGTCTAATGTCTTAATTGATTTGTGGCACATAGCACAAGTTCTTGTTATCTCTTATGGGTACTTCTTTATGTCAAAAGGCTGACAGACAAGCAGACGGGCCACCAAATACAAAGTGGTTACCATAGTATAAACTTTGCTTTTTGTTACACCAGGGGTGCGACCGCCTATCGACATTGCTGTCGTCGTTGTCATTGCTGTCAAATTTTCATGTCGATTTTTACGTTAACTAAATAACAATAATTTTTAGTTTTTTACAATTTGCATGCCAATTTTTTTTTGGAAAAGTTAGTGGAACTCCATTATGTCTTAATTTTATTATCATAACTATTTGATCTTAATTTTTCTGAACAGCCCCATAGTGTGAGAATGTTATGAGTTCAGTTTTTTTTATTAAAATGGTGGTAAGGGTAGCTTATAAAGATACGATATAAGAGTATGAATTTAAGAAATTAGTCAATTACATTGTAGACTATGACATAAAAATTAATAATTTACATAGAGTTTTTTAAAATAAAATATAAACACCTAAGTACTTACCCTCTTCAATATTTTAGCTGGAACCAATGTTTTATAGGTAGATACGTTATATCTATGCTACCTTAAAAGAATAATACAATTGTTCATGTGGCACACAAAAAATGTGAGAGAAAATACAAAAAATACGTGAGTGACAGGGATAGCAAAGAGCTACCAACCTTTTCATACCAATTGGTACTAATTTGTATGCTTACTTCTGACGTGCTAATAACATAATTTACCCCTTTACTTCTAAAATCATCAAACTAACTGGGCATCCCTTTTTCACAAGTGAAAATATATATAATATACCTACCTACCCTTTATTTAATTCGCTAGATGTCGTTATATATAAATAGAGATAAAATTAATTAACAACATTGAAGTAATGTATTATTAAATTTGACGTATTAAAAATAATGTGTATGGTCTTACTAGAAGAATGAAATAAATACTATTTTTACTCCAAAATATATACCTTTAACTTTTTATTAGAATTAAAATTTCTTATCTAGTACAATATGATGGAATATTCAAAGTTAAGTACATAAGTGATATTATGATTTAATAATATCATAAATATAATTTGCAATTATCTTTAAATTCGCCTTCGTAATTTCATTATGTAATTAATAATTATATATATTATTAATATTCTCGTAACACTTGTCTTTTGTCTTGTATCTGATATGTAACTATAATAAGAGTTATATAATTTAAGATATATTTTTGGAAAACTAAGAAAAGTACAAGTACTTGTAATTTAATAGTAGTAACCTTTAGCTCTCGGAAAGTAACTTGGTATGTACGTAATTAAGCCACTGCCACTACTTATAATAAAATTATACAAAACAAAAATAAACTGCTGCGCGTGCGCATCTTTCATATTGATTTTTTGTATGATATAGGTATATTATTATGTAATATTATATTTTAATTTATAAATGATGTATATGATTATATAGTTTAGTAAGTTCAAAAATTTTGTGAGCCTAATTTATTTTAGTTTTCAACTTATTTATAATGGGCATTGTGATGAACCAATGGATTAAAAAATAAATAAAAGGAATTGTATTTGTGAGTGTAACATTATGATTGAGGCATTTAATTGTTTTAAATGAATATTTTTAATTTATGAAGAGAAGAATCTGCAACCACTTCAAACTGGATTTTATTTATGCCTTAATTCCTAACCCTAATTAGGTAACGTGAATGCTTCCAAACCACTTGTAGTGAACGAGATGTCACATGAGTCGACCATCGGTATATTTCTTGTAATATATGAGTAAGGTTACTCGTACACCATACCTATTTAATGTACCATCACAAGTTGCCTATGTTCTGAAACTTCTCATCTGAAGCACATCACGGACACTCCGCGAAATTCCATATTCCATTAATTTAGTCTCTATTACACAGACGTCAATCAGTGACGTGTATTTACACGTGCACCTGTGTGCGTAGCACGTAGAAAATACCAACCGTCGCCCATAAGTGGGAGGGAGGTTGGGTGATGCGATATTCTCTGCCTGAAGTCTAACTGTCAAAAGATTTGTGAATACTTTCTAGTATGTATTTGGCAGGGCAGCCGGCTAAACCGATGATGGTGCCTACGAATATACTCTGTTCCTGTATTTGTATCCCTTCATAGGTGCATTGACTTATTGGCGTCTGATAACTACAACAATTCAGTTACATCACTTACATCGTTGCTTATCTTTTGTAACTCTTATTTTTAGTATCGTTATTTACATAAAATGTCGTTAAATTAAATGTACCTACTAGACAGTAGATAGGACCACTCCCTTTGGTAGCACGGTTCCAGTTTTCAGAAGTCTATTCATCACACTCCCATAATAACATGACAGACAACGTCGTAACGTCTCTCATAAATAACTGTCAAATCAATTTAAAAACGGGACCGGCACGCGGTCCAATACACTTTGCGTTATCGGCCGCCGGTCCTTCGAGCTGTGTGCTCTTAACCACTGCCATTTGTGTTTCGCTATTACCATAAGGCGCACAATGCGCGACCGCGTTTCAAGTTTCGTATGTCATCACTGCTAAGTCTGGCAACACTCACTGGTCAAAAGACCTTCCTCTTGAGATACGAAAAGAAATTGGACGAGAAGATGTCCCTCCCCAGACGCTGTTCTCCCGAATTGGATTCGACGATTAACCTGTTGCTTGAAGTTGGATTTTTCTTGGTTTATTTTTAATTATAGTCGTATCTTTTCGTGTTCCTTATTAGTTTACCAGTCATTAATCAGCAGGTATTTAAAAAAGTGATAATAAGAACCTATTTCCCTTCTTAACCACTTAATACTAGGTAGGTACTCCCTGATGCGCAAGAATTTTTGGAAATGGTGTGTGCTAGTGATGCTATTAATATTTTCTTTCCTACTATCACGGCGCTACATGGAATGACAATCCAGTATTATCCATTGTAAGCATCTCGGTCATTGACAATGCATAAAAAACATACATTTTAATTACTAACTGCAACTCAAAACGGTAACGGACATATAAAAAGTGTTGTACGAACCTATCCAACATAACGCACGCATGAGTGCCCATTATAAAGTGGTCTAGTTACACTGCAATTATTTTCTTCAATCTGGCAATAAATTGCGAGTGAAGTTAATATAGCGATATTTTATTAGTATCTATATTTTGATGATGCCGTGATGTATAGCTATTACTGGTTACTGGTATAAGATTTACTGTAGAGAGGCTGAGTAAGACTGATTTACTTGCATTTCCTTCATCATCATAATTTCTGCCAAAAGACGTCCACTGCTGAACAAAGGCCTTTCCAAAGAATGCCACAATGAACGGTCCTGGGCCGCCCTCATCCAGCGATTTTCCGCGACCTTCACCAGATCGTCGGTCCATCTTGTGGGGGGGCTGCCTACGCTTTGTTTTCCACCGCTCTGCGCCAACGGCCGTCAGCTCTTCGGGCTATGTGCATTTCCGTAAGGTAGGTCAATTTTAAGTATCAGTAATTTCCTGATCGTGGATGTGGATATCTCCGTTGCCCTAATTCCAAGCTCCAAGTCCCAAGCTCTGAATCGATCGGCGTGCATGTGTTCCGCACGTCACTATTGGGCCACACGACTTGGGGATAGGGGTAGAGTCGTCGGTCACAAACAGATTTTGGGGAAGGGGTCATGACAACTAGAACTTCTTCTGAGAAGCGCTGATGGTGGATGAGTCAGAAAACTTCGGAGTTTTAGTGAGTAGGAGTATCAGTGTAGTTTTGCTAGTCTATACTTTTATCTAGATTGCGTTGATTTTGCTCACCTATTGAAAGCTACAGGAGAAAATATGCCAATATAATAATATAGGTAATAACGTCATAATTTAGTTTGTAAAACAGGATGCAATAACGAACCTTAGTTTCCGATAATAACATCAAATTCAGTCAGGTCGAGTTGTAATTAGGATATCCGTATAATTACTGAAACCCGCCATGTGTAACACAACACAACTAATATAGAATGTTCAACTCGTTCCTTATATAAGGTTGGGGAAAAAGTTTCTTCGCATTTTTTAAGATAATTCAAAACATTTTTTAATATAGTTTATTTAAATTTAACTAAAGTATGTATGTACCATTTTGTTCGATAACCTTTTGCCATCTTGTAGGTAGGGACATGATCCCATTGCTATAAAAATTTTGGGACTTCTCATCAAAATACCGCGACAAGTGGATTTGGCAGTCCTCTCGTGATGTTAACCTAACATTGCATAAAGAATGCTGAAGAGGCCGAAACAGGTGGAAATCTGAAGGTGCAAGGTCAGGACTATACGGCGGATGTATTAACACCTCCCAGCTAAACTCTCTTAATTTTTAGTGAGTGGCTATAGATGTGTGAGGTCTAGCGTTATCATGATGAAACACCACACCCCTTCTGTTGATCAATTCCGGCCGCTTTCTCTCAACTTCTTGCTTTAATCTCATCAGTTGTTCGCAGTAGAGTTCAGAATCGATAGTCCTGCCTGGTGGTAATAGCTCATAATGAATAATGCCCTTCCAATCTCACCACACACACAACATCACCTTATTGCGAGTTAACCCGGGTTTCGCCACAGTCTGTGAAGCCTGACCGGCCTTTGACCACGACCTTTTTCGCACGTTCTTGTCGTACGTGATCCACTTTTCATCACCAGTTATCAGCTTCTTCACAAATGATTCGGTTTCATTACGTCGTAATAAAGAATCACAAATGAGTACACGGTTCATTAGGTTTCTTTCAGTGAGCTTGTGAGGTACCCAAATATCGAGCTTTTTTTTTGTACCCAGCTTTTTTCAAATGCGCCAAAACTGTTTTGTGATCAATTCTCAGTTCTTCAGCTACGTCATAACTACTGATATGTCGATCTTGCTCCACTTTTTCAAAAATGGCATCCATTTTATCCGTAATAGGGCGACCAGAGCGAGGTGCATCTTTGACATCAAAATTTCCGGATTGAAAACGCTTAAACCAAATTTGTGCTACTCTCACAGACACTGCACTAGGTCCATAAACATCGCAAATTTTTTTCGCGGCTTGCGTTGCATTTTTACCTTTTTTGTAGTAAAATTTTAAAAGGTATAGAATTTCTTCATTATATTCACTCATCTTGACAGTACGAAAAACAAATGAAAATCACACATTTGCCTAATTTGAATTTGGAATTATGTTCTTTAAAATTTTAACTTTCAATGATACCAAAACCAGCCAGATACAAATACTACAGCCAAAGAGATTTTATTACAAGTTCATACTCGTACATACTATAATGCGAAAAGACTTTTCCCCCAACCTATTACATTTTGTTTCGTAAGTACGATTCATTAAGTCTAATAATTAAAAACTAAAATAGAAATACTACAATTTCTTTTGTTTTATATTATTTCGTATTTAAAGAAAAAATTATAAGTAGGTAGGTAAGTACCTAAGCTAACAGTGATACCGTGATATTATATATGGAAACGTTTTACCTAATACTGATATCACTTTAAGCTTAGGTACGTACGTAGGTTAGGTGTGTCTATTTCTGTCCGGAAATGTAGGTAGGTACTTCATAAGAACGACTCGGTAGGGATAGGTGGAAAAAATATATAGTCCCTTTCAACGTAGGTATCTCCTGGTAGGGAACAGTGGGATAACTAATGCCAGTAGTTAGAACACTCAAATGTATAAATTGTATCTAAGCATAAAGGGTAATGGTTTTGTTAACGCACACTACCACTAGTGACCACTACCTAACATTTGGTAGCGTTCATGACATAAAGATTCAGTAATGCGGTGGTAGGTAGGTACCTGCGTTCCCGCGAGATCTTCATCAGTATAACTGGTAGTCTACCACCAATAAAAGTAGGTACTTATTCTCTTCCATCCCTGTGTAGTATTATATTATCTTACGCACGAAATCTTGTTACCTATAGTTATTATTATTATTCATTTATCCGTAAACAATTTTACATTGTGTTCGAACTAAGCACAAGATACAAATTCAAAAAAAGAATTATTCCCAGTTGCCCCCGCGGCGACTGCCACCGGAGGCAAATGGGACAAAATTTTCCCAGTTGCCACCGGAGGCAACTGGGAATGATTGCCCCCGCTTCAGTTTCGCTGTACATTGCTTTCTCCATCGGAGAGAATAAAAGCGATTGGAAAGAAATATTATGAAAGTAAATTTTTAAGCACCGACAGCTAAAAGTATGTATGTATCTTCACGCCAGGTCCCTAATGGGGTAGGTAGAGAGTGTGGAGCGCCAGATAAAAGTGCTATCCTGAAGTTAGTTGCTACACACATAAAGTCGAAAATAAAAATATTTATCTATTGATTTTGGACAAAAAATCAATACGATGTCAAAATGTAAATCCAAGATGGCGGCTGCATGGAGTTGTCAACTTTTTCGTCATGGGAGTCGTTTTCATGGTTCTCGAGGGTGTTGAAATCGATAGTGGTGTCGAAATGTAAATCCAAGATGGCGGCTGCATGGAGTTGTCAACTTTTTCGTCATGGGTGTCATTTTCATGGTTCTTGTGGGTGTTGAATTCGATAGTGGTGTCAAAATGTAAATCCAAGATGGCGGCTGCATGGAGTTGTCAACTTTTTCGTCATGGGTGTCATTTTCATGGTTCTTGAGGGTGTCGAATTCGATAGTGGTGTCGAAATGTGAATCCAAGATGGCGGCTGCATGGAGTTGTCAACTTTTCGTCATGGGTGTCGTTTTCAAGGTTCTTGAGGGTGTGGAATTCGATTGTGGTGTCAAAATGTAAATCTAAGATGGCGGCTGCATGGAGTTGTCAACTTTTTCGTCATGGGTGTCGTTTACATGGTTCTTGAGGGTGTTGAATTCGATAGTGGTGTCAAAATGTAAATCCAAGATGGCGGCTGCATCTGCTGCACTGCAAGCACTGCTCTCTGCGCTACTGCCAGTCTTAACATATCGACACCAAGCGATCCTCCCCACGCAGATATGCAATAGGTTGCATTGGACTGAACAAGTGTAAGTTAAACAACTTTTAGGCTACATTACATGACATTTCCTCGAAACTTTACGACACCACAAGAACCATGAAAACGACACCCAAGACGAAAAAGTTGACAACTCCATGCAGCCGCCATCTTGGATTTACATTTTGACACCACTATCGAATTCCACACCCTCAAGAACCATGAAAATGACACCCATGACGAAAAAGTTGACAACTCCATGCAGCCGCCATCTTGGATTTACATTTTGACACCACTGTCGAATTCCACACCCTCAAGAACCTTGAAAACGACACCCATGACGAAAAAGTTGACAACTCCATGCAGCCGCCATCTTGGAACATTTTGACACCACTATCGAATTCAACACCCACAAGAACCATGAAAACAACACCCATGACGAAGAGTTGACAACTCCATGCAGCCGCCATCTTGGATTTACATTTCGACACCACTATCGAATTCGACACCCTCAAGAACCATGAAAATGACACCCATGACGAAAAAGTTGACAACTCCATGCAGCCACCATCTTGGATTTACATTTTGACACCACTATCGAATTCAACACCCACAAGAACCATGAAAACGACACCCATGACGAAAAAGTTGACAACTCCATGCAGCCGCCATCTTGGATTTACATTTTGACACCACTATCCATGGGAAAATTTTGTCCCATTTGCCTCCGGTGGCAATCGCATAATTCCAAAAAAAGGTATTACACAATTATACGTATTATACATACACAAAAAAAAAGTCAACAAAAATATGACAACAAATGCCTACACAAACCCTAAGATACATACAAAACACATTTATAAAACAAACATCTCCTCAAAAATCTGCAACACTATAACAACACTTTTCTTTTGTTACATTTTCTTTTGTTACAGTCTTATGCTCTTAAGGCAGTCTATTAAAAAGTTTGACCGATTGATAGCGACTACAATGCTTTACTACTTACAAAGTTTAAAGTTATATATAGATACCTACTAAAAAAGTAGGTACCCAAACAAAAAAATATCGCCAATAATTTTTACATATTATTAGTCTTTTAGGCTAGATTGTAATTTTAATAAGGTTCAAAACTAGGACCTTATGATATAAAAAAAATAATTAGGGAACTACGCAACAAAGCAGGTACAGTGACGTCACTTCGTCAGTGTACTTTCACAAACACTTGTCAGTCCATATGCGGCAAAAACGGCAATATTTTAACACGTGCACGCACAACCGGCTGTGATAACATGCGAGCCAGTCTACACGGTCATTAGTTTTATAATCTGTTCATTTAAAAGTAAAGATAGAAATCTGATCTACATCACTGATACGAGGACTATTTTTTCGATTCTATAATCAAACAGCTTCGAGGTCAACACTGAAAATCTATATTTTTAGTGTTGACCTCGAGGGCGTAGGCACCACCGCGTTACCTAATCTATTTTCCACCAAATGGCATTGTTCAGCACTATCCTGCCCCGCTAAGATGATAATGTATGGCCTCATAATAACTATCACGGAGGCCAGGTTTTCTGGTGGTAGAGCCCCTGTGACGGAGCTCGCGGGCGTAGGCACCACCGCATTACCTAATATACATGCCGCTAAATGGTAGTGTTCAGCACTATTGTGTTCCGGTCAGGTGGTAATGTACGGCCCTGTAATTTCCGGTACAGAGGCATAACACCTTAGGCCTCAGGAGTGGTAACGCATCTGCATTTTGACCTTTGTCTATCACCCCTGACGGAGGCAAAACCACATAGGCCCCAGGGATGGCAACGGTGGGTCTTCTGTGGGTGTCTATAGGCTGCAGTCATCACCCCTGACGGAGGCAAAACAACATAGGCCCCAGGGATGGCAACGGTGGGTCTTTCTGTGGGTGTCTATAGGCTGCAGTCATCACCTCTGACGGAGGCAAAACAACATAGGCCCCAGGGATGGCAACGGTGGGTCTTTCTGTGGGTGTCTATAGACTGCAGTCATCACTAACATCAATGTGAATTGCATGCTGATTTGCCAATTCCATTACAAAAAAATATATACACAAAAACCGAAACACTATATGGGTTGCCAGCCCTGACAGCCCCTGAGGCCTACGCTGTTTTTGCTCCGTGATAGTTATTACGGGGCCATACTTATCATCTAACCCGAACAACATAATATACCTACGTACAGCACAATGACGAAATTGATGCTTACTAATTTCACCAGATCGTACGGGTCTTGGGGCGTTTCGCTCCGCTCGTGTTTCGTCCCGCGGACCGAAACGCCTATAAGGATTTTATTCATGGGGATATTCGGCCCACAAATGGAAAGTGGACCGAATCGCGCAAGAGTTCTTCTTAAATGGGTAGATTCGGTCCAATTATATTGTCATGTACAGTCGAATACAAAAAAAAAACTTTCGTTCACCAATTATTTGAGTTTTTTTAAGTGATTGATAATATACTACATATGATTAATGTTCTCTCTCTCTCACTCTCTCTCTGTGTGTGTGATATATTTAATTTGATTTATTTATTTTTGTGTAGGTTAAATATAAATTTTATCATACTACATTGCATTTTATTTATTTCTCAATTTTTTGTAACCAACTGTACTTAAATCTTTCAAATCAGGTATTCATATCGGGACGAATCGCCCTATAATAATAAAAATATGGGGTGATTCGTCCTGCGGACCGAATCGACCCATTCAGAAGGCATTGTTAGGCGTACACGACGGCCCAAGACCCGATCGTACTACTATTAAATACCATAGTTACGATAACTCTAATGGAACTATCAGATCTTATAGGCTTATGCTCAGATATCAAGTGTTCAGGGTAAGTAAACACGGCAGGAGGTCTGCGGCATGACAGGCTTATCTTGAATTATCGCAATAATTCAACGTAACAGTGTGATAAGATACTCAGATAACAATATAGCAGATGGTATCCATTGGTTGCAATTTTTGGGTACAATCACTGCTCATCCATATTTTTACAGATCGTAGAATTTCAATGTGTACGAGGACGCAGGCACCGCGTTATCTAATCTAGTCGCCAAATGTCATAATTTAATAAAAACCGGTCAAGTGCGTGTCGGACCACGCGCAGTGTTGGATTCCATAGTTAGCAGAAAAAAATAAATACTTATTTCTATGGAATTGTTCGAAATTTTCGAGTAAAATAAAGGAGATGTTGCAAAAATGTATGGACCTCCGGCCATGTATTGTACACAATATCATTAAACAGGCAAAATCAATATAAAAACGTTTTTACTGCATATTTTCACTTATTTAGCTTTGTTTGCAGTTACAAAACATTATTTGCAGTTAGAATTGCAACTTAAAACCAACATGGCGAATATGGCGGACGATGTGATTTTGACATTTTCATTTTTATATTGTTTTTTGATTATCTAGTACTTGGAGAAAAAAAGTAATATTTTCTTAATACTATCAAAATCGATTGATCCCAAGCGTCGGCTGTATCGCCGCCATGTTTAACATAGTTGAAAATGATAAAATCGTCTGAATGAAATGTGGTTGTAACTCTAAAATATATTCTTGAATAAATTAATTGTATTTTTTTCGGATTCTTCTATAATTTACCCATTTTATGAGGACATGTACGAACCAGGGCCGAGCTCGCAACATCTCCTTTGGTCGACTATTACTTTCATTATTTGATTTCATTATTTGTAGCTATTATTACCGTAACGTCTAAACTTCTAACAACAACCGTTTAGTTGGTAGGGGGAGGGACACTTGAATCTAACGAAAATTTGCACCTTAAAACTTAATAAATCACGAACAGTAAACTAAATAGAAAAATGATGTCGGGACATCCATAATATTTTATCCGCGCGTTACAAGTAGGGGAGGTTACCCTAAATATATATTTATTTCATGTTTTTATTCTACCACTTTGTCGGCATAATGAAGGTGTATACTTGTGCCAAATTTCAAGTCTCTAGTACCAATAGTTTTTGCGCTTCACCGCGGACGGACAGACAGCAAGACAGACAGACAGACGGACATGGCGAAACTATAAGGGTTCCTTGTTTACTTCGGAACCCTAAAAACGTAATCATTTGTTCGTTACTATAACATTTTACTGGTGGTAGAGTTCCAGTGCAGAAGCTCGAGGTCGTAGGCACCACCGCATTACCTAATTTAATAATAAAATAAAATAAAAATTTTTTTTTTTTTAAATTTTTATTACCTAATTTATCTGCCGCTAAATGGTAGTGATTAGCACTATCGTGTTCCCGTTAAATGGTACGGGCTGGTCACGTATGCCCGACAATTGTTGGAGCAGACATGTCCTAGAGAGGAGAGCGTCTAGACCAGCGCGTAGTGTAAGATTCTTTGTGGTGACTTGTGGTGCGACCTGAAAGAGGTCTCCAACTGTAAACGGTAATAGGTAGTTGATTGATTGATAAGAGATGTAAATGTGAAAGTTCTTAATGATTTTAAAATGTAAAACGTAACTTCACGCCTGTAATCCCCGAAGAAGTAGGCAGAGGTAAATGCATCCATTCAATCATACATGCAAACACCCACGACTCGCCGGTTACGTTTTGGCTCATGTAACAGGTGGCGAACCTGTTGCCATCTCCGGGCACATTACCAAACTCCGGGGTACTGGGAAACTTCCAGAAAATGGAAAAATCCCAATAGAAGCAGAGATAAAGGATTTTAAACCGTTATCTCTGATAGTCCCCGACCCGGGAATCGAACCCAGGACCTCCAGCGTAATAGTAGTAAATATTTTAAAATGTATTCATAGATTATATGAATTGGCTATATTTTTTAATATAAATTTATTTGGAGGCTTTTGTCCACTGGAGGCTATGTCAGCCCCATCTAGGGAATGCAATCCCGATCTCGCGGGTCCCGATCTCGCGAGATCCCGTGTAATTTTTCGGGATCAATCTCGAAGAATAATATGACGAGATCCCGTTCGAAATTGACGGGATTGGGCGGCAATGTTCATACCTATGATAAGCAGCCTAGACGAACGCACGCAACCCTGTCTGACATCGATGTTAACATCAAACCAGTGTGACATGTTCCCATCTACCCATACACATGCTTGACAGTGTATTGCACGAAACAGATTGCCGTCAATTGGGACATTTTGCCAGCGTATGATACACTGGCAAAATGTCCCAAAGATTCTTTCGCAAAACTCTATCAAACGCTTTCTCCAAATCCACAAAATCGCAATAAATCTTCTGGCTCACAGCCAGATGCCTCTCTACGATGATGCGTAGGGAGAAAACTTGATCCATTCATCCTACTCCAGTTCTGAAACCACCTTGTGTATCCCACATCAACCTGTCAGGCTTCTCTTTCGTTCTTCTTTCTAAAACTTTCCTATACACTTTAGTTGCCAAACTATAGCTGGTGCACCACCATATAAGATAATTTCGGCAGAAACCTGATCAATACCCGCAGCCTTATCACATTCACATTTTTACTGGTGGTAGAGCTCCAGTGACGGAGCACCTATTACCTAATATACTTGCCGCTAAATAGTAGTGTTGAGTGGTAATGTCCGGCCCTGTAATTTCCGGCACAGAGGCATAACACCTCAGGCCTCAGAAGTGGTAACGCATCTACATTTTGACCTCTGGTCATTGTATGGGTGTCTATAGGCTGCAGTCGTCACTTAACATCAATGTGAACTGCATGCTTGTTTGCCACTGCCATTACATAAAAAAAAACATCTAAACGGAACACGAAAGTACAGAACGTTACGATTTGGCGACAGATAGATTAGGTCTTATCAATACGGTGGCGTCTAGTGTACCTACCTACCGCACTCGAGCTCTGACACTGGAACTCTACCACCAGTGATTATTATGAGGAAGGTTGAGTAGGAAATCTTGAGTTTAAAAATTCGCGAGTAGAATATTTTATACAATTACCTACTTTACATAATGTACTTCGAAGTAACATCAATAAATAATACAAAGAGCCATTAAATAAGCTATCTCTATACCCTCTGGTAGACCGCTAATAAACAACAATAACTAACTACAATCCGCAATGAAGTGTACAGAAACAATAAAAGTGTCTTGTAATGAAAAATTAAGATGATTAGAGGCAGGTCGACAGTCGGCAGGGCAGACAATGCGCCAAGGGCGGTCGGATGACCTCCGGTTTTTGGACCTAAGGTGAGGGCAAGGGTATCTCAGTAGTAAGGTATGTGTAGACTGGGGGATTTATTGAGACCGCAGTGTGCGTTTAATAATTTTAATCTATTCATAATTGAACTTAACTCAGGATTAATTACAGTATTTTTTTCAGTTCTTTTTTCATCTTGTACAATTATTTTAAATTCAAGTGGGCAAAGATAGACTACAAATCAACTAACACATATTTTTTTTCTTTTTGCGATTGCGTCAAATTATTGTAAACAACTACTTATTATAAAACTACCGGCTATTTAAATAATTTCTTGATATTATGTCAGCGCTAAACACAGATTAAACTTCAAAATATAACCAAAATAAAAGATGCCAATGACTATGTTACAAAAATGCACTTATCAATCATTTTGACGATTTTCGGGTTTAGAATTATTTAAATTCTTATAATGTTGTGTATTATCTGCTTAGATACGACCCTAAGCCGAGCGAATGTCGACGGGAGGTGCCTGCACCTCGATGTTCTTGATAATATGTACCTAAGTTATTTAATTTCATCAACCCCACACCCACGAATTACATACATCTGACCAAGTTTCATCATATCAGCCGAAATATGTCCACTGCTGGAAAGCCTCCGCATGGGGGGGGGGGATATGCCATAATCGCCACGCTTGGCATGCGGATTGGCGATCGCAGCGGCGGTAGGTTTGCTGCTTATCTTACGTTATTCTACTTACTACCACCCCATTGGCATGGGGCGGTAAGTGCAATTGGATGGTTTGACCACCATTGCTTGGTTGACTGACCGTACTAGTGGTAGAATCCGCTAGTGGGCAGTGGGGCGTCCCAACGCCAGCTAAGTTTTTTTTTAGGAACACAATGTCATCATCTGATCGCTATCTGGCACCTTGTATACCACTCTAGTAGTTTACGTTGCAATGAGCGATTAAAGGCATTATGACATTTACGCAAACACCCAGAGCAGAAAATAATATCGGGCTATATGAGTAAATATTTGTCCTGGTACGGGGATAGAACCCGTAAGCGTCGGTTTAAGCGGTCATCACACACCGCCCGATCAACTGGCTCGTCAATTAATTATCGATTGGAAACATAAAGTTAAAAGTAGTTTTTTTGTTCAGTCGTGTATAATCTCTTTAGATACGACCTCAAGGCGAGCGGGTCGGCGGGTGCGTGCACCCCGATGTTCTCGATCCGCACAATGTTACACTGAACTCTCCCAATGACAACACGACCTGGACCTTTGTCTCGTGACCTGGGAACAGACCCTCGAGGTTCACTCTCAAGTTCAATGCGTGCATTGTATATTGACGCAGGCTTTTAAGTTCTAGTAAATCTAGTAGCGAACTTTAAGGGTCCAGCAATATTTTAAAAACATTCCACCAACCAAATTTGAATACAAAAATGGGATTTTCAAAATTTTTTTTTGTCATGAACTGGCAAACAAGCATACAGTTTACAATGATGGTAAGTAATACTGTAGCCTGTTGAAATCTACATGAAACCAGAGAATTGGTTGATGTAGATGCGTTTCCACTCCTAAGGAGTGGTAACGCAATGCGTCTAAGCCAGAAATGACACCTCACCGGAACGCTGAATGCGGCCTACGCCCAACACTAAATGCGGCCTACGCCAGCGATCTCCGTCATTGTACCTCTACCTCCAGTAGGATAAATAGCAGTAAATATTATATGAATTCTCTTTATGCAGTCGTGTATAAACTGGTTAGATACGACCTCAAGGCGAGCGAGTCGGCGGGTGCGTGCACCCCGATGTTCTCGATCCGCACAACGTTACACTGAACTCTCCCAATGACAACACGACCTGGACCTTTGACTCGTGACCTGGGAATATATACTCGAGGTTCATGCTCAAGTTCAATGCGAGCAATATATTGTGACGTAGGTTTTTATTGATTGGGCACATCCACACAGAGTGAGCAGGCTCGCGCGTCAAACGCCTCGCGAGGCTGCTCGCTCAGTGTGGACGCGCCTATAGACAATCAGTGGCGAAACTCAAGGGATTAGGCTGTCCCAGCCTTACGCTCTTGATTGCCGACGATTAGACAGTATTACCCAATTGAAGGCATCGGGACGTGACGGTCAAATCATTCCAATAGCGGTAGTAAAAATTATAACGCGGAATGGGCAGCAGCGTTCAGCGAAAAAAGAACTAGTGCCACTTGGATCGCCAAACTGCCTAATGACGCAGAACACTGACATGGGCAGGGGCAGATTTCCCTATAGGCCGAGTAGGCTCGGGCCTAAGGCGGAAAATTTAGGGGCCGGCAAAATTTGGTCGGTTTTTTTTAAGTAGATGCCCACGCGCATATGTTTAAAATCTCAAAAATGTGTCCATATAGCATCTCAATCAAAATACATGTATGGCAATTACGATTATTAGAAGAATTAATTAAATCACTTACTATCGTTTTTTTTTTCATTTTAATTTAATTGCTAAAGTTTATCTATTTTATGCAATAAATGAATTGAATTGAATTGAATTGAATAGTAAAAATGTCATAATTTAAGCAGACAGACAAAAGAGTTCCAGTACTGGAGCTCGAGGGTGTAGGCATCACCGCATAATCGAACCTATTTAATCTATCTCTGCCACAAAATGGTATTTAGTACATTACGCTGGGATCCTGGGTTCGATCCCCGCGTCGGGGGTTATCAGAGAGAATAAGAAGAACTTTATCACTGACGCTATTGGATTTTTTTCCCATTTATGGGACCCCACAAAAATCCCTAATATTTAATTTTTATTTTTTATTTAATATTATAAATGCGAAAGTAGGTAACTCTGTCTGTCTGTCTGTTACCTTTTCACGCCCAAACGACTGAACCGATTTTCATGAAATTTGGTACAGAGATAGAGCTGACTTTGAGAAAGACCATAGGCTACTTAGTTTATATATTTATAAAACCACATCCACGCGGGCTAAGCCGCGGGCAACAGCTAGTAGTCAATATATCCACCACATGGGCTAAAACGTAACCGGCGAATCGTGGGTGTTGGCATGTATGTTTGAATGGACCCCTTCGGGCAATATAGGCGTGAAGTTACGAACGTTGTAAAGAGTATGCTACCAGCACATCGTCCTATCCACCTAACATTAATAACATCTCAACTATAATCTTGGAATAATCTGGTGAGTTCAGATAGACATCTTGCCATTCTACTCTGATACCATAAATAAAGTTAAAAAGTACTGTGTAGAATTATGGAAGGAGTTCTTTGATCTACGTTCCCGTGAATGTGGCATCTGGTATAGAACAATACAGCCGGAACCGTTGAGGTCTCCATGGATGACCGAGTGTGCCCTGTCCAGGAAAGAACTTGTCACATGGATGAGACTTCGCTCCGGACATGTGCCATTTAATAAGTTTAAATTCTTAATGAGTCAATCTGATACCCCTAATTGTAGTTTATGTGGTAAAGTGGAAGACGTATACCATATTTTGGTTGAATGTGTTCGAGGTGAGGCTCATCGCAGGGCTTCATTAGAAATAGGTCATTGCAACAGTGTCCTGGCAGATCCTACTACGGATGACGGCAGAATACTGTTGCAACTATATCAATTGTCAATGAGTAAATGTTGTTTAATTATTTTTTTTAATGAAGAATGTAATTCATGTGAACGTATAGAGCGTTATGGTCTTTGACCAAGCTCTTTAAATGGAGAATAAAAAAAAAATATCTGGTAACAAATATAAAAAAGATGAAGACGAAATTATAGGTAGGCTGTACTCTCCTGCTCTTTGCCGTGGGTTAAAAAACTTAATGCATGTCACACCTACCTACTACTAACACACCTACAACGTAAATGATAACAATATGCCGGTGTTTCGTATGGTGCCCGAAGATAAGATTATAGGCATGAAGTATAATAGTAATTAATGATTGAGCAAATATAATCTCATGTTTTATACGAATTCGTAAGTAGGTGATGTGATATCACAATACTGACTATAAATAATGCCCGTAATTTCCGGCTCAGAGGCATAACACCTTAGGCCTCAGGAGTGGCAACGCATCTGCATTTTTACCCCTCGTCATTGTGTAGGTGTCTATAGGCTGCAGATCACTTAACATAAATGTGAACTGCATGCCTGTTTGCCACTTCCATTACACAAATGTACACTAATGGGGATGATTATTAGTTTTTTATAATTATTTCAAAAAGTATAGGAAAAATAAATAAATGTCGTCTTTAAAACGTCTACTCAATAGCTAACAATTAAGAAGATAATTATAACGATTCAAAACTTTGCGAGTTTTGAAATGAGTCTGGCTCAAAATGACTGGACATTATGACGTTGCGTTCGAAGCAAAACCTGTGAATTTTATGGTGAAATCAAAACATTTGAAAATATCTTCGTCAATACCGCGTTTTTGTAAAAACATTATATCTGTACTAAAAGTTGTTGAAAATCGTAAACGGAATAAAAAAAAATCTTTTTATTTCAATCTTTACTTTTTGTTCACAATTTTCGTCATTTTTATGTTTCTACTATATAAGTAGAAACATAAAAATGACGAAAATTGATGATATCATCATACGATTCATCTCCAATTTTTGTATGTTTTTATCCCATTTGTGGCATTTGTAAGTCACTTTCACATGTTATCATAAAAAGTACCTAGTGATATCTGACATTGTATATTTATTTGCTTTAATTAAGTATTATTTGATTGTGTACATATTTTATTTTATTAATTTTATTGAATTGTGACATGATAGATCAACTATTTATACAACTGACATTTTATTTTGATTTTAGATTATAGAAATGTTTTAACTATAATGAATTTGCTGTATTAATTTTCGGACATTCCGTCTGTATTAATTTTAATGTATTTTTTTGTGTGGGTGAAATTTACCTGAATAAAAAAAAAAGAATCTTGGAAACATCCCTATTCTGAAAGTAATTGATGTCATCGACGTCTCCTTGTTAATCCACGAAATGTGGAAGAATTATTATTATTATAGATCGAAATCGATCAATTTGGTGGTTTACGGGAATAATATAGTCCATTCGCTATCGTATAACCCCTTGAGTTCCAGTATCGGGGATCCAGGTCATCCAGGACATAGGCACCATCACCACCATATTATCTTTTCACCTAATCTTTCGTCGAATGGTGGCGCACTATGATGTTCCGGTTAGATGGGATGTTAATGGTGGTCGGTGCATGTATGCTTGAATGTATGCATTTAGCATGCCTACCCCTCCTGGTATATCTAAACTAATATTATAAAGCTGAAGAGTTTGTCTGTTTGTTTGCTTGAACGCGCTAATCTCAGGAACTTCTAATCCGATTTGAAAAATTCTTTCTGTGTTAGTTAGCCCATTTATCGAGGAATGCTTTACGCTATATAATATCACGCTAAGATGAATAGGAGAGGGTAGGTAACATTGACCCGCGATAGGAATACAGAGAAAGAAGTAGCGTTTACGTTGATTCATGTCGTGGATGGAGTGGCAGTACCGAACACGTAGAATATTCCTCAAGTATGAGGTCCTAGAAGGGCATCCCAATCAGACGAGCATGAGATGTAACGACAAATTAAAATTCATACAAAAAATGATCAAAATTACATTTACCAAGTACGTAAGTCATAGTCCAACCCCCCAAATCTTTGCTTGCGACCGATATCCGTCCAAAAAATTATGTTTCCGACGGTGCCTAGGTGAGTATTCCTACTGAATAGGTACTTACATAGTTATTAAAATTAGACGAATAGAACGACGGACAAGATGACGTTTTTAGCTAATCCAACAAAAAGTTTCACACTCTTCGCGGTTCCCACTGACTAATCTATCACAATGAATATATAATCGGACAAAGACAATTCGAGATATGATTAAGTGAAGACAATCGCCATTTTTTTTTAAATTCCCTGACAAGCTGTTGGCGTTCCCATTAAACTGTGCGTGGGCTGACATTGGCAGATTTATTTCTCTCTGAGCACCATGGTTAATGATTTGCGATATCGTTTCGTTTTGTTAATGGAATTTGCTTTAATTTTGTTATAACGTAACTTCACGCCTGTATTTCTCGAAGTTACATACGAAAATGGAGTTTTGGCCCTTCAAGGTTTCACCTTGAAAGAAGCGTATGGTGCTCTTATTTTATTTCATTTTCTTGTTGTATTTTTAAGTTATATTGAATAAAGTTGGTGGCATTTTGTTTGATATAGGTTTATTACAGTGAAATAGAATAACAGTGCGAAAACACAACCTTTCAGGTTGCCTCCAAAACTTCATTATAAATGTTCTGGTAAAGTAGCCATCGCTTTACTCGAATAACTTGACTGTAACTCACATGACTGACATACTTAATAAAAAATTGACTGGGAAACAAGCTGAACGCAACTCTGATTTTAAATTAATAATTGACAATAAACATGTTACTACTGACGAAGAAGTTGCTTTAGCATTTGAAACATTCTTTGCTAATATTCCAGTTTCTTTAACTGGAGGCCTCATTTGATCGCCTACCGTCGCCGAATCATTTTTTCACCAGGCGTTTTTCTAGATAGTTGATCTTTTATTAACTCGATTCAAGACACAACAAAATTAAGCAAAAGTCGTGTTAAGTGTCATGTGATGCAGTTTTTCAAATCATAAATTAACTTTCGACTCATGCACCGGCTCATTTTCTGCGAAATGTGATTCATTAAAGGTCTTCACACATTACATCCACTCAACGCCGACTCAACTCAAACTCAGCTCACAGTATGACATTGAAATGTAAGCTTTATGTAGATAAACATTATCTACATTGAATTTGTCAACTTGTAAGTTAGAGGTATACGACGCGTGGTCTACCTATTTAGTGTCACGACCCGTTTACCCCTCGTTATCGACGACTTGGTCACGAGTCGACAATGTGCTTACGGCTCGGACGAAGTTGTCGAAGTTGTTGAAGAAGTCGAATTAAGAGAGACTAATAGATCTACTTGAGGTTAAGCTAGTTACGCGCTTCCCACTCGTTGACGACGCACTGCCCACTCATTGACGCCAAGTTGTCCACTGGTGACCGATCGATGCGTTGATCGCCTTGTTGCGACTCGTTGATACAATAAAATAAAAAATAAAATACGCTTACACTCACAGCCCGACAGTAGGTATAAACCTGTGTCGTGGGTGCCGTTGTACACATACAACACATACACAAACACCCAGACCCGAAACAAATATCTGTAGGCCATACAAACATTTGTCCCGGTGCGGGGATCGAACCCGCGACCCTTCGAATCAAACGGTCATCTCACACCGCTGGACTAACCGCGCCGTCAAATCAATCGTCAAACAATGAATCGATAGTTCTAGTTGGAAGGGTAGGTTATTCGATTGGCGTTGAGTGAGTGTAATGTACGAATACCTTTAATGATGCATCATCTTGACTGACTCTACGCGATGAAGTTTCAGGCGAAATTTGTTGGACAGTCATTTTGTGATAGGACAATCAAATTGTAAAATGATTGTTAATATTATAAATTTTATTAATCAGTTAATTTAATTTTTCGTTGAATTTAATATTAAAATATACAACATTATATTGTTTATTTTAATTTTAACACTTCAGTTTAAAAATAAAATGTAGGTAACTAAGAACATTTGAAAAACGTGAGACAAAAATACACGTACATTTCAATACATTTAGTTAAGTTGTATTTATCATTGGCTAAGTATAACAATATAAACCGATTATAGGTACCTATAAAATTAGATTTGTACATTTGCATTTGAGTTCATTTACTTACTTTAAATACAGAATAACAGAATAATTGTGTGATACATAATTAGCAACGAATTAGGCCAATACTTAACACGAGTACCTAATTAAGCATACATTATATACTAAAAATGTAACCTAAGCGTTTATTTATTTAAAATTGCAATATTATAACTCAACTATGTAATGAAGGAACACTGGTAAGAACAACAATGCCTCGAAGTCTTTTTTACGTGAGCGCGAATTCAATAAAAGGTCGCAGCACATTGAATCAAGCCGGCAATGATTCAGCGAGCGGCCGTACTTCAGCAGCAGGCCTACAATCATTCAGGGGCCAAACTTAGTGAATGTCAAGCGGGAGTGACGGCGCGTCAGCGGGGCGGCGGGGCTGCGGGGCGACGGGCTGCGGGGCGGTGGCGGCGGCGGCGGCGGGAGGGAATCGCGAGGCTTCCGCGGGCGGGGTCAGCGACCTCGTCCCCCGCGCGGCGCGCCAATGTCAGGGCCGGTGCAGCGGTCAGCTGACGTCTGGCGACGCGCGGGGGACGAGGGCCCGGCTCGGAGGTGCAGTCGACTCCCGCTCGCCGATGGCGGCGCACGTCTCTTCGGCTCGCGACCCGCTATAAATAGAAGCTGGCGGCGGCGTCGCGCGCTACTCCGGCGCCGGGGCTGTCCTCACCGAGTCAGGTACCTGAAGTAGCGCGCGCCGCCTCCGCCGCGAACCGCCACCGTGACAAGCGAGACCACGCGACGGCCCGCCGCACGCACATTGTACTTCATCAGGTGCTCTGGTGTTGTCGCTTCCAGGCGCTTGTTGGAGTACACTTACCGTGTCGGCGGTTCACGTCCCGTCCCGGCGGCCGACGTCCCGTCGCCCCGTCATCCAGGCGCCGGCGGCACGTGGCGGCCAGGGTCGAAGGTACGTAGGCGTGGAGACAAAGAGCCGGTGAGTCACGCGCTAATCACGCCGGTTGATGACCCGCTTGCACCGAACCCCCTCCCGGCCACCCCCGCACATAAATTCGCACACACAAGCATTTGCATTGGTCATCGAACTCCCACCGAAAGACCGAACAAAGGCGACCCGAACTGGTTTTTGTATATTTCGACGACCGGCCGTCGGCGCCGTTTTCCTGTCCGATTTTTGCGTGCGAGCGTGTGTCGCGATTCCAATTTCAGCGGAGACCCTTTGAGAGTGAAATGGAGAGTGAACGAGGGTGTTGAAGCCGGCCAGCAGGCTCCGGGGCGGTCTGCTGGCGGCCTGGTGGCCTGGCGTCGTGGAGGAACGGAGCGTGACGGAACGCCCGCCGCCTCGTGTGTCACTCACTTGCCACTTTTACGTATATTTAGCGAATTGTCCGACGTCACGACGACGCCGACGCGTTGATATATTTTTTTGCCATCCTCATTACTCGCCGATTTCGAATTGCTTTCGTGTATAGCAGTTTTAAAACGATAATTCCCTCGTGTCGTCGGATCGGACTCTATGCGGGCACGTTAAAGATAATTTTGCTACGTATCGCGCGAAATATACCATTGTCGAGATATATAATGCAAACAGCCAATAAAATTACAAGTCTCGGGTGGATGATTCACAGGAATGCGTCTAATTGTTGAGTCGCTCGAAAAGAATTTTCGTGTTAGATTTCAACTTAAAGTGAAACTACTGAGTGACACCGATCGTGTTTTTGTTCAGCTAGAGATAAATTGATTGTTTTTGTTGCTTTTGTATTTTACACAACGCTCAAAATACTCTGACCACTTTCGTCTTGTTCTCATTACCATCACAATCTCTGGACGTTACCGATTAGTCAAGTTCCATTTCCTTTTGCAAGACAATCTTTTCAGCTTTTCATCGGTTTCTTACAAAAATTCAATCCAAATTCATGTTTTGTAGTCAGATCAGAATCTTTAGCAATACCATTGAGTCACCGGGTGAACGGTTGTTGCCTTTACTAAGATTTCTAGACACGGCCTTTATTTCCGACCTTGCCGGTGGCTGTGATACCAAGAAATTTTGGCCGGAGCTGATTTTCTGAGAAACCTTTGCTGGAAGATTTTGGCTTTTGCTAAGCAAACATTGTGATTAGATATTTGATTTCTATACTGACGAGAATAACTGTTTTTAAATATTTGAATTGAAATTAGCTTAACGATGAAACACTCTTCCCGATATTTCCTTGATTTAAATCAACATTAAATAAGAATGATAATTGTAAGTAAAAGAGGCATTATTGTAGCAGAATCTCCAATATTTTTAAGATCAGATATGTTTGCAAATGTTATGTTTACTGTTATGCTTCATGAATTGTTTTTATATTTAAATTTTCATTTTATATTTTTTCAAAATTATCTACTTACGTCATCATCATCACATGTGTACGAATAACAATTGTTCGAGATTATATTTTCAATTTCTTTTTCCTTAAATATTAATGGTTCAAGATAAATTCTATTCAGGCTTATATTTGGCAGTTTCGATTCATAATGATCAAACCCATTAGTGTGGTTAAATCCAAGCTAAAACATTAACCTGTATTTTTATTTATAAAGTAATTATTATTCTGTTAAGATCAACTTGAAAACTATTCCAAGTCGCAGAAGAATCTGGAAACGCAGTTACAAAAGAGTTCGACGAATTGATCAATCTCCTTTTTTTGTTTCTTAACAAAATCTTAATAATTAATCAATAACTTCACTAACAAACATTATATTGTATCTTAATGTCATAGATTTTTCCATTGATAATAACCATTTAATTAACTTGAGATATTATAAAAATGCGATATTTTATGCCCACATCAGTGTATTCTTTTAGGTTATTCATATATCTGATAATACTCATAGAAACTACAGTAATAATGCATTATTTTGCATCTGAGACAGTATTTTATAATTACGAATGTTCATTACCATTTAAGATTATTATCTTTGCGTTAAAATTATATGCTCTGTCAAAGTATACCGTTTTATCACTCATTATCTTCTTCTCAAACTTCGCGAAATCTTGCACATTTGCTTGTGGTTTAATATCATTCACAAGCATTTTCTGCGAGTGGCTTTGAATTATTTTATATTTATCCATCTCTCCATATTTATTTACCAAAGTGCTAACATGTTTTTTATGTGATGAAAATAGTAAACAATGAACGGATTTTGGATAGTATTGTCACAGTATAGATACAATTTGTCACGTCTCAGATTAGTCTGAGTTTTTTTGCATCTATGTTTAACTTATTGGGTTGTTATATTATAAATTAACCGGAGCATGATCATATTGATGCTATAATTTAGCGGTAAATACAAACATTATATAGAAATGAATAGAAGGTTGCAAAACAAAATGTCTAGCTTGGTAAAGAACTTGTGGAGAAGAGGTTTTCATCCTAAAGAAAATAAAAAAAAAATCATTTTTTTTTATTTTCTTTAGGATGAATTTTGTTTGATATATCGATGTGAAGTTTATTGTTCTATTCCCATTTTATGTTGTATTTCTTCCAAAGTGAAGTGAGTTTTTCACGACTGGCTAGTGACTGTTTCTTTACCTGCTTCTTGTTCGTGATTGTTAGCTGTTATTACTCTTTTTTGAGTTCTTCAATTTATAAGCCTTATGTTTCTGAAAATATGAAACGAATAAACAATTTAAAAAAAGTAGATCTGACAGATAGAAAAGGTAAAAATATTTATGCTATTCCTACACTAAAAAGATACAAAATTATTGAAACATCCGTCTATTAAGTACAACTGAAATAATCGAGTGAATTCAAATTCTTTAGCATTATAGTGGCAACTATTATTAAATTCCTATAGATTATCTTGCTTAAAGGAGATGTTGCAAAAATGTATGGACCTCCGGCCATGTATTGTACACAATATCATTTACAGACAAAATCAATATAAAAGCGTTTTTTTACTGCATATTTTCACTTATTTAGCTTTGTTTGCAGTTACAAAATATTATTCGCAGTTAGATTTACAACTCAAACCAACATGGCGAATATGGCGGGTGATGTCATTTTGTCATTTTCATTTTTTTAAATTGTTTTTTGATTATATAGTACTTGGAAAAAAGTAATATTTTCTAAATACTAACGAAATCGATTTCATGTGTTAATACTAAGAACTTAAACTAATTGATTTCCAATTTAAAGAAGCGTCGGCTGTATCGCCGCCATGTTGAATATGTTTGAGAATGATAAAATCGTTTGAATTAAATGTGGTAGTAACTCTAAAATATATACTTGAATAAATTAATTGTATTTTTTCGGATTCTTCTTTAATTTACCCATTTTTTGAGGACGTGTACGAACTAGAGCCGAGCTCGCAACATCTCCTTTAAAATTAAGTGTTGTGATTTATAATTATTTTTAAATTAGATTTGCCTTGATCAATAAAAGCATTCTATTGACCAAAGTTTTTTATATTCGTTTGGACTGCTCAAAAAGAAACGTCTCTATTACTTTATTGATTAGTTAAAAACAGGACAGACATTTGCGAAACTATATTAAAAAATATTATGTTTATTGAGTTTTATTACAATATTTACAGTCAAATGATCAAAGGTCAAATGGGCTCAAATTCGGTGCCTATAAACAACTTAAGGTGTCGTTCGCAGTGTAATATTTACAATTTCTGCAAAAATTAACTTCATCTATTTGTATAACTACTACAAATAGATTAACAGTGACGTATATATAGACAACGATCCTGCGTTAGGCTATTATAATGAAATCAATAATGTCATTGTTTATTATGCTCTTTGTTTTGTCTCGTCCGTTATCGTCCATTGATTTTCATTGGAATGACTTAATGTACCTTTTGTGGGCGTAACTCTGTTTAATCTGTTTATTTTTAGCAATCCAGTTACAGTTTTGTGTTAATCTCATTGTCACATTTTCAAACAGTCAACTTTTAATGCATTTTCTCTGGTATAAAGAAAGTGTCAGTCAATTGATTTAGTTAAATACCAATAGTCTTGAAATATAAGGCGGACTTGATGTGATAGAGAGTTGTTTTACAAAATTTACCAGTTTTATCTACTTTAGTGCTATCTTACAATGTATATCTGTCTGCGTATTATGAGCTATTTAACCCAGCCCGGGTATCATCAACCTACTTTAGGAATAACAAACATGCGAAAGTACCTACCGGTTAAAAAATGAGTTGCCTACCATTTGAAAATTTTAAGGGACGAACGAATTTTAACTGTTACAGTCCAAGTTGCGCTGTTAACTTATTGTTAACCTCAATGAGCTATCAGAAACCGACAAATCTTAACCTAAATGATTACAAAAACTGCAAAAACTAAGGTGTAAATGATTTCGCAGTAACCGTTAAATGTTATGATATCTTCTTAGGTTTTCGCGAGCTGAACTCATTTGAAATAAAAACTATTTTCACGAATTTATCTCGCGTATAATAAACTAAACTGATTTTTAAAATCATTTTAGTTTATTATACGCGAGATAATAAACTAAAATGATTAATATATTAATATATAATAATTCGTGAAAATATTATAAAACGCAAATATATTAAACGCAAATAAATCCGTTACATGTTACTTGTTATGTTTTGATAAATTTTTCATACCTAAACCATAACTTTGATCACTACTAAGGTGCAACATGATGATGATGATGATGATGATGATGATGATGGGTTCTTTCATGTAGCATATGTTTACTTCATACATTTATACGTCATTTTTTATTCATACCTATGTTAACATCTTTCTGTAATACATATTTTTCTATAACTTAATTCATCATATATAACTTAATTAATGAGTTATAATATTCTCGTTTATTACATTATTCAATTAGGTTTTTGCTGTGAAACGATTGAGAACTGTTTTTTGGAGCGTGTGGGAACCAGCATAAATAAAAACTTGGACCTACGCCTATTGGCCTATTGCAAAAAAACACTTAATTTAAAAGATTACGTTCTTCGCTCTGACTTAAAAATCGATCACGTATTTGCGTTTTTTTTTATTTTTTATGTTATACTAGCTGACCTGGAAAACTTCGTACTGCCCCACAATGAAATAATGTGTCAAAGGTTTGATAGGTACGGACTATTTGTATGGAAAAATGAAATTGTTATTTTTACTATTCCCCTTCAATTTCTTCATATTTTCTTTACCTTTTAAACCTTCCCTGGACTTTCAAAAATCACTCAAAACCAAAATTAGCCCAATCGGTCCACCCGTTCTCGAGTTTTAGCGAGACTAACGAACAGCAATTGATTCTTATATATATTGATAGATATCGATATATAGGTATATATTAATAATATATATTATTAATGATATATTATTAGTCGTTCCTAATTTCAGTAACTAGCTAGATCAGAATTGGGTGTCAGTTCTGGTAAGCAATGAGTACCTAAGTAATTTAAAATGCAAGGTTATTTTAAGGTCACTACTACTAAAATACTAAATACTGGTACATACTAAAACGTCGCTTCTGTCTTTCTGCTAGTTTTGATTAAAGGTTCTCACGATACAAAAAATGGTATCTAAAAAGAATAGCTTTCTGCCTTTTATTCTGACTCATCGCATTACCATCATTACACAGTTTGAACGATAAAAGATGTCACCTCACGCCTGTTTTTTCATGAAAGGCTAGGCAGAGGTAACTGCATGCATTTTAGTACACCTACATGCAAACACACACGTTTTACCGGTTACGTCCTATATCAGGTACCTATACTACACACACACCTTTCTTAACAAGATATGTAAAGAATGAATGCAAGAAAGACGTTGAGTGATAAGAGGATAGAGATTTTCAAAATTCATTTTGTATATTGGATGTTTTGAAGTTATGTTCAATCTGCCATGACTTTGTAATTATTTAAACAATTTAAAGTAAAATTTGACGATTACCAAAATTAATACGTACCTGCATAACCTGATACAACATGGATAAGACTCAAGATTCCAAGTTATGTTAATAGAAAGCTTAAACATAAAGGAACCAATGCATCTTGATAAAGTATTGTACGGCGGGACCACCGCTAGGCGGCTGGAGATAGGCTGCAGAGCCAACGACATACCCGGACACGACACCTCTTCCCCAGCTGTCTTCTCACGACAGCAGCGAGTGGCGGACGAAGTCACGTAAAACGCCGCTCCCTCGTTGGATTTCTCTTGGCTTCGACGGCGTGGTGGCACTCACCGGCTACGGAGCTTTTGGGCGGAAACCCTAGGGGCGGATAAACTTCAGACCTATTTCACCTGATGCCAAGTTCCAAAATTTTAGAGCGCGACGGCCAGTGAACTGAACTAATTCGCTGGAATTGTTGACGGTGACGGTGACGGTCTGAATTGCATGTTCACCTTACCGCCTGCTGACGTAATGTCTATTCTTTGCGGATATGGGTCTATGGTGGAAAATTAACCTCTAAACTAAACCGCAACTCTTGGACTTGTTTCTTGGAACGTCGTCTCTAGAGTTGCCAGGTCTGATTTGTTTTAAATCGGGACAGTAGGTAAAGTAAATCGGGACCCAGGGGTCAAAATCGGGACAGTAAAAAAAGCAAGCCAAAAGATTTTAATAAATTTATTGATTTATCCAAAACCTCGGGCTCCAAAGTTGATTGATCTTTAGACAGGTTTTTGTCCAGCTGTGGACGTCTTTCGATTGAGGAAATGATGATGATTGATTTATCGGGAAATTTAACGTCCCGATCAGGTGTTAATCGGGACGAGTCCCCAGAGCCCTGAAAATCGGGACGTCCCGAGCAAAACGGGACACCCGGCAGAACTAGTCGTCCCACACTACAAACGAAAAAGAAACAATTAACGGCTTTGATCGATTCATTTTATGTTTATGTTCATATAATGACGATTACAGAATACAGTGGGATCATTGTCGTTCTACAATAAAATTATAATTTATAATTTTACTAATCTCTGAAATTCAAATAAAAATTGTTTTTAAGATATTTATTTAGAGTACTTGCTATTTCAATGTTTTATTTTATCTACACTAATAAAATAAGTTTTTGAAAAATAATATATTAATTCAAGATGAGTATGCATTTTATACTTATTTATTTTTTGGCCAAAAACGTAACCGGCGAATCGTGGGTGTTTGCATGTATGCTTGAATGCAAACATTTACGCCTGTAATCCCCGAAGGGGTAGACCCTTCAGGGATTACAGCGTGGGTCCTATATCTCTAAAGTAACAAAAGTTAGACAGCTGTTCTTATCTAAAATGCAAAAGCTAACCTCAGACTTTTTTTGGCCATGTTAAAATGTGTTACCCACCCTTGTGTTGTCCCACATAACGCACCCTTGGGGGGCCAAGGGTGCGTTAGGTGGGACTCCGAGAAGAGAAACCTGACTATCTCCTAAAACCCCTGGGTGTTCCGACTCGTCAGCCCTCAGTGGCGGAGTCACGGAAACGCTTTATCACACATTTGCAACCCTTATCGTTGCCTCACCTTCATAGTTGGAGCTCTTTCCCTCCAACCAACACTAGTGACGTGCGGAAAATCTACACGCCAGTCAAATCCGGACCCACCTCCATTCGGACAACGGACATCCCCTAATCCGATGCTCGAAGACCCCCATCCCTGCCATAATCTCTAATGTGATGCAACCAAACTTATGGCCGAATACTCAAACGTCACTCAATTTTAAACAACCCTCAAATGAGCGCCATCTCTTATCGTTTGAACGTGTTTTATAAAGACAGAAGACTAAAAGTATTCTGTCTTTATAAAAGTCCCGCTTAGATTTAAGTGACGTTTGAGAATTTGGCCGTATGTCTGTAAAATTATGATACGTTTTCCTGAACTTACTTGTAATAACGTAACAAGTAAGGTATTCAAACATTTATGGCACAGTTTGATAATATCTGCCGTAGATCTAGATATATCCACAAAGAATAGACATTACGTCAGCGAGCGGTGAACGTGAAATTTAGACGTCATCGTCAACGATTCCTGCGAACTAATTCAGGTCATCGGCCATCGCCAGTGGCGGACTAAGGGGGACGGGGGGCGGGGGGAACGGCAGGGGCGGTCCGCCACGGGCCTCCGGTTCTGGGGCCACCAAATCACGTAGAGCTTACGGAGGGAAATATGTGCGTGGGCCACTTAATTTTGCCTCACGAACTTTTTTTACCTATTTATTTTTTTCATTGAAATAATCAAACCTAAAAACTACGGATCCCTAAACCGCGCGTGGCTCAACACGCACTTGACCGGTTTCGAAGGTGGCGAACAAGCAAGCAGCTCACGTGGATGTTAAGTGATGCCTGCAGCATATACCCCACCAGACATCTACATAAAAACAAGACAAAATCCAGATGCGGTGCCACCCCTGACATGTAGGCGTTATGATCATTTAGCGGCAGATGGATTAGGTAATGCGGTGGTGCCACGCCCTCGAGCTCCTCTGGTGAATCAAGCATGCAGTTCACATTGATGTTAAGTGATGACTGTAGCCTATAGACACCCGCACAAAGACCAAGGTCAAAATGATCTGCATTTTGACCTTGGTCTTTGTGCGGGTGCACAAGGCGTTACCACACCTGAGGCCTAAGATATTATGCCTCGGTGCCGGAAATTACAGGGCCGTACTTTGCCACCTGACCGGAACACGATAGTGCTGAACACCATATAGCGGCAAGTATATATTAGGTAATGCGGTGTTGCCTACGCCCGCGAGCTCCGTCACTGGAGCTCTGCCACCAGTTATATACCTTATTCTGAATTGAAATAATTTTCACTATCATCACAGAATTTATCAAAATGGCACGAGCCTGTTCCATTTGTGTCTTCAAAGTAGGCATTAAAAGCGATATAGTCTGCGTCCGATATAGTCTGGCTACTTGAGGAATGTAGGACATTGTGTTTAATTTAGATTATTAAAATAGGTTTTGTTGCGATACTATGGGTACGTGCAGCCTGTTGGTCACAGACTGTGATAGTCTGCCCACAGTGTATCTACTTTCGTATCTATATATTACTAAGCAAGGCAAGGTTTTCGGCCAGGGTCTTGATGTCTATGCGTGTAGGTTAACTTAGAGCCATTATCGTTAATATTGGTGCTGTTGAGAGTTGTATAAATCCAATGTGGAATTAGCTGACTCCTTTTTTAACTCGCACAGTTTTTTAGCCCGCAAAGTCTAAAATGCAGAGATGGTTTTTAAGTCAAACAATTAAGTTTCAGACAATTGCAATTAAACGATAATTTAATCTATCTTTATATATAAAAATCAATTTAGGTTCGTTAGTTTCGCTTAAACTCGAGAACGGCTGGACCAAATTTTGTAAAAAAATAGAAAAAACCACAATTTCATTTTCCCATACAAATAGTCCGCATCTATCAAACCTTTGACACATTATTTCATTCTGAGGCAATACGAAGTTTGCCGGGTCCGCTAGTAATAGATAACACACACACACACACACACACACACACACACACACAGAGCTGCTAATTAATCTAAAATTAATCCTTGAACACTGTACCTATTTATCATTGTATTTGTATGTACTTTAAGTGTAATCCTTGATTGGCCATATTGTTATATTTTTTATTCTGAACTTATATTAGTTATTGGTAATCCAACAGCAATACGCTGTTGGATTACCAATAAATAAATAAATTCCTTATATTGCGAAATTCTCTGATTACATTAATATAAACATAGTTGGTTCGATGTACAAGTGATAGAATAAATTAACTTCTGATTCTTATAGTGGAAAATTTTGCGATCTTCAAATTACGACGCAAACATGTACCTATTGTACAAACCAGGGGGAAACGATTTTAAGGTTTTAGGGGGGGGGGTCCGGACCACACAATGTCGTTTATTTTTAATTGAAATTCATTACCGTTGCTCCACTCTTTATTAATTTTTAACCGACTTCAAAAAGGAGGAGGTTTTCAATTCGACCTGTATGTTTTTTTTTAATAAATAATGAAGCCAAAATGGAAAACATGCTCTACCAAAATTTGACTGCTGCCATTCTTTTATGTATTTAAGGCATATACATATATACATTAATTTAATTGAATCAACGTTATGGTTATACAAGTATGAAGTAAAAGTTCCTTGTAATTATGAGTGTTGAAAATAAACTTTTACTAAAGGAAGAATGTTTATTCGGACAAAAATTGCTTTCACTCAAAACCGCAGTAAGTGAAGGGGTATAGGTATAGCTTGAGGTGAGGGCACAGTACACATATGAACAGTACGGAAACTACGAACAAATCGTTCGAAACGGCACACTCACACAAACATGCGCATCTACGAGGCCTCTAAGCGGTTCTCGCAGTGCTACAGTAGCGAGTGTCGCGGACTGTCGCGTCGAGACGAGCGGTCACGTTGCGATTTGTTTTTGCTTCCCCGAGTGTTTTAAAGATGCCACGAGCGTATTGCGTGGTATACGACTGTTTCAACTCTGCATCATCAAAACCGGAGGTATCGTTTTTTAAACTTCCTGGTGATTTTGAACGGCAAGATTAATGTATTGTTATAATATCTAACATATTTAAAAAATTCTCGTGTGATAGTGTTCGTAACAATACTCCTCCGCAGCGGCAAGACCGATCAGTATGAAATTTTGTGTGTATAGTTGGTAGGTATGAGAATCAGTTGTAGTCTTTTTTTATATCCCTAAATGGTGAGGATGATTTTTACCAATTTTTTTTTTCGATTTTTTGGACATTTAATTTGTTTATACCTCTAAGGCGATACGAAGTTCGTCGGGCAGCTATTTATTAAGATTGTACTGTCGTAAGAACTATAAAAATCACCCAAGTAATTAGCACTAAGTTTTGTTATTTTTAAGACCGAATTAATTATTTTTCGTACTTAAAACTATAATAATAATAAGATCAAGGTTGGATCATGGGTCTAATACAGAAGGCGGTACTCTTCGGCACGGCACGTATAGTGAGGAGATTCCTGTATCTGCGACCCTAACCACCGATAGCTTAGACCCTGTTCCCACTGACGGCGGCGCACTATTTTTTAATTTCTTATAGGTATATGTTTCTTTGTTTTATAACTACTTATGTATGTAAAAATATTAAATAAGAACAAGAATAAATGAGTGAATACTAACATAGTTACTTTTGCTGGGATTAATGAACACCATAAGATTATGTACATAGCCTACATATTATTATTTGTAAACTGTTGTACCGCGGTGTGACGTCATAACGTGCTGCATTTTTATATAGGCCGTATAACTAGAGTTGCCACGAATAATGATTTGGCCGAATTACCGAATAACGAATATTCGGCTTCCATTGGTAAATTTTATAATATATTTGTGATTAAAATATCGTATTCTTTAATAAAATGTGGTATTCGATTATTTATTTTATTCGATATTCGGCCGATTAATGCCCAGTATTCGGCCGAATACCGAATATTAAAAAAGTGGCCGAATACCGAATAATGGCCGAATATTCGTGGCATCTCTAGTGGCTGCGTTGCCAACGCATTTGCATTTTGACCTATGGTTTTTGTGTAGGTGTCTATAGGCTGCAGTCTTCACATAACATCCATGTGAACTGCGTTTGCCACTTTAAATAGGAAAAATATTCAAGTCAAATTAACTTGTAAGTTTTATAATATTCGCATTTTTAATTCACACATGTTTGAATTAAATTTTAGGTAGGTATCAGTATAAATTATGTATTCTGTGTAGGCGTATGAATTTATCAGTATTCTATGTAACAGTTACTATTAATCGTGTTAGAACCTGCTTAAAGATTTTGAATTTAAAAATAGAACACGTAGATTTATTAGCGCGTTATGGACTCTCGAAATTAATTCGCATCGCAATAATAAAATTACGATCACTTAGTACCACGATTCACGATATCCGATACTATATCACGCACTCGGGGGAAATGGTGTGTCAAATGATATGAGAGTCAGTACATTATGAACCAAGTGGTGGTTCAGTTTACGCTGGCTGAAATAAACCAGGAATGCTATAGAAAGTTTAACAAAATATTCAGTAGGCGCGTCTTAAATGACTAACGTTTTTGAAAACGTTGCGCGAGTATATGACGTTACGTTGTACTGATATCCAATACAGTAATACCCCGACACGCTACCTCGTTTTACACGAATTCAGAGATATGCGGTTTTTTTAGTGCTTGCGGTGGTGCCTGGTGCTACAAAACAGATATGCACTACGTTAATATTCAAGTTTGTTGACTCAATCTGTTGTTTTTTTAAAGATTTTTCTCTATCTTATTTAAAAAGTTAGACGCGTTTTACATTTTTGGAAGTGTTGAGTTTGTCGTGTTGTAATCTTTCAAAAATTTCAGTTAAAATGGTTTTAGAAACTTCAATGTTATTTTAACAGATCTAAAAATTTATGTATGTATGAATGTATTTTCACGCCAAGTTCCTTACAGGGTAGGCATAGAGTGTGGTGCGTCAGATTTGCCAGTCCTGACACTCCTCCCATGCTTTTTTAACATTCACCGTTCTCTCCGTGCATTCACGCCGCGCTGTTTATTTAGTTTATTTTTTATTTAAACAAGCTTTCTAAAAATTACTTGTTTAAAATTTTAAAATATTTGTATGGGATATTTGTTTCGGGTCGGGGTGTTTGTTTGTGTTGTGTATGAACAACGGCACACACAACACAGCTGTATTATATTGCGGGGGTGAGTGTAAGTGTATTTTAATTAATATATTTTTAAATTATTTGTATGTAGGTATATGTACAATATATAATCATGAAATAGATGATACCTACGCACTCACCTTAGATTAATACTTACTATTGTACTTGTTGGTTAAAAGATTTATAAAGCATGGGCATATTTTGATTTTTGGTATATAAAAATCGTGTGTAGTAAGGTATTATTCTTCGAATAATTTGACTCTCTTTTATAGTTAATCTTATATCTAATGGCTACCATAAATACCTAATAAAAATACTAATATCTGTAATGTGATATTTTAATTGGCAAACCAGTTAACTCCGTTCGAGTATTTTTTCTACACAGCTTGATAATCAATAACGTAGCAAATCTTGGCCTACCAATTTTATGTACCTACGTTGAAAACTAGCTGTGCCCGCGAATTTAAGATTGTTCAGTAGGTACCTACCTGGACGAAGTCGTAGGCGCAGCTAGTCTAAAAGTAGCCTAAGTTACGCCTTATTACATAAGCTATCTGCCAGTGAAAGTCCCGTCGAAATCGGTCCAGCCATTCCCGAGATTAACCGGAACAAACAGACAGACAAAAATGGTAAAAAATGTTGTTTTGGTACATGTACCGTGTATACATAAAGTTGCATTTAGTAAAAAGCGGTTACACTCCAATTTTATATATTTGTAATTTTTATGTAATTCTATGTATCTACGTTGATACGTATGATCGTTTTTAAAGACGATAGTAGGTAGAAGTAGGTAGTTTTATATTATACAGAATGGGGATGTTAAATAGGTATGAAGTAACAATTTTTTATCGTATGCCTGAGTTATATGAAAGCGACTTGCAAATTGGATATAAAGAAACAAAAATTATGAAAATTGGAGTTAAATCGAAAGAGAAAAACTTAAATGTGTCGAAAAACTGTGAAAAATAAAGTAAACTTAAAAAAAAAAACTCTTTGTACGTCTTACCAAGTAAACGGTTGTAGTTAGAAACTCAAATGTTTTCAATTTCGAACAACTCCATAGATTTTTTTTTCATTTCATCTCTTACTCTGTAACTACGGAACCCTATACTGCGCGTGGCCCGACACGCTCTTGACCGTTTTTTTTTTGGATTTTGAAGTCGGTTAATTAAAATGTATTCATTTTTAACCGAGTTTAAAAAGTAGGACGCTCTCAACCCAATTCGGCCTGTTTATATATATTTTTTAAACACGACGCTTCTTTTAAAATAAAATTGAAATAAATATACCTACGTATATACAAGTATAATAAATTTGTTAATAGGTACGTTATGCTTTAATGGTTGTATCGTTTTGTAAACGTAGGTATAGAAATTAATTATAAATTCAATCAAACCGCACATGAGGTATAAAATGTATACTTAAGTTATAGGTAACATTTATTTACTGAAAGGTCAATGATCCAATTATTCTCCATGATGACCGACTATTCATATTATAATCATACGTTCTTCGTATACCTACATCAAGCAGAATTAAAAATAGCCTGAGAGACAACCTCACTAATCTAAAGGTATTCTATACTAATAATAGTTTGTAATTAATGTTATGTATAATTAATTAAAATGTTATAGTCTTATTATTGTGTTTATATCATAGATATCTACGGATGTAAATCACATTAATATTGTGAATGTGAAAGTTTCTTTGTTTGGATGTTTGTCCGTCAATCACGCCGAAACTACGGAACAAATTTTCATGAAATTTGTTATACAGATAGGGTATTAGACGACTTAGATTATAGAATACTTTTTATCCCGAAAAATGTTCCTGTGGGATGCCATGGGATGATTTGATGAGTTTCCACAGGTTACGCGAAAAGCGACCTACACGCGGGCGGAGCCGCGGGCAACAGGTAGTATAAAAAAAAATACGCGTACCTTCACAGCCCCACACTAGGTATGAAACTGTGTCGTGGTCGTCGTAGGTACCTATTTGTGTATTCAATTTTATTGACGACCCAAGAAGTGTTCACAATGAGAAAGAGAGATTGAGGGTGAGGCTCACAGAAAGCACTATGCCTTTACTTTGAGCAAAGTACGCTTAGAACTGTAAAAATTAAAACTGTACTGACAGTTCTAAGCATAGGTACTTTGCTCAAAGTGAAGTCGTAGTGCGTTCTGTCTCACCCTGAATCTGCAACACTCATAGACTATTGCATCATAATGTTGGTTTGTAATTAAATAATAATGGTCAAATAATCCAAAAAAATATGTACCTACTTATAAAAACAGTACCTACTAAACTACACACGAATTCATGGTTCAAAGAGGAAAAAAAGTCAGTTCATTAAAACGCCATTAAAATCTAATTCGATAGCCTATCGTGAAACCTTAAAAAACACAAAATGGCGGTCGACGGGCTGAACAGTCAGAATCGCAAACTCGTTTGTAAGGGCAATTCGAGGTTAGATATAATATAAAAATTCCCAGTCGTCACCCTCCGGTAGGGAGTCTGGGCCGACCTTCCTCAAGACCTTGTGTTAGCAGAGGTCAGAGCGAGGGGCGTCTATCCGAATTGATCGTCGCCCGTCGCCAGTTGCTACGCTGTGCTTCGATTGTTATTGTAGGTGAGTTATTGTGCTACTGGTCAATCATAGTGATCAAAATATAATGAATATTTTTAATGGTTAATGTTCTATGGTACTACGAGCAAATGATTTTTAAAATTATATTTATAGTGTTATGGAAAAACAGAGGTCTGTTTTTCCATAACACTATAAATATAATTTTAAAAATCATTTGCTCGTTTAGTAGGTCAAGTAAGAGTGGTCATCGCTAAGCCAGTCATTTCAAAAATCATTACCTAATGATTTTTGAAATGACTGGCTTAGCGATGACCACTCTTACTAGATGACCTAGGTCAGAAGTATCGGGTTTATAACAGGTGAAGTCGTTGTCCTTGGAAATACATTCAATGTCACTGCCAGAGTTTGGATGTGCTTCATGGATGTCAACAGGCTTGCCATCTTCAACACAGTCTTGGATGACTCTCCTCAAGACCTTGTGTGAGCAGAGGTCAGATCGTCGATCGATAGAGGGGCGTCTATCCGAATTGATTGTCGCACGTTGCTACGCTGTGCTACGATTGTTATTATGAGTTAATGTGCTACTGGTCAATCATAATGATCAAAACAGAATGTATATTTTTATTGTATCATGCTTTATTAAGAGCTAAGGACGAACTATTTTTATGTTGTTTCACTGGTGGTAGAGCTCCAGTGACGGAGCTCGCGGGTGTACAATCGCATTACCTAATATACTTACCTACTTGCCGCTAAATGGTAGTGTTCAGCACTATCGTGTTCCGGTCAGGTGGTAATGTAAGGCCCTGTAATTTCCGGCACAGAAGCATAACACCTTAGGCCTCAGGAGTGGTAACGCATCTGCATTTTGACCTTGATATTTGTGTGAGTGTATGTGATAAGACCTTGTGTGAGCAGAGGTTTCTCCGAATTGATCGTCGCTCATCGCCCGGTGCTATGTGCTTCGATTATTATTGTAGGTGAGTTAATGTGCTACTGGTCAATAGAATAGTTGATTTTCTTTGATCACGTTTTATGTTATCTTTGTATCTTGTAGGTATGTTTTGGTGTACAATAAAGTATTAAATAAATAATAATAAATAAGTTACAACTAGGGGATATAATAAAATGTAGATGTGTTACCACCGCTGATGCATGATAGCGGGGCCATATTATTATAAGGGTACCTCTGGCTACGCTTTGCAGATGTATTCGTTTGGAGATGTATCTATAGTGGGTACCTATTAAAAGAACAGTTTCCCAGAACAAACTGAATCCGCAACATTTATTGTATTGTCAATTCTAATGACGTCAATTAACCAATAAATACTCTGGAATAGTTAAAAAACAGACATTATAATTATGTGGTTTGTAGTGGTGTCGTGATGTAATTTTGTTACAAAATTTAAGGGTGATGGTCGCGTTCACGTGTCGTTCCGCTTCAATCCATCCGAGTTCAATGGTATTTATGTTTTAAACCGACGGAAAACAAAAGAGGAGAAGGTTGGCTTTACTGGTGGTAGAGCTCCAGTGACGGAGCTCGCAGGAGTAGGCACAACCGCATTACCTAATATACTTGCCGCTAAATGGTAAGTAGTGTTTTGCACTATCGTGTTCCGGTCAGGTTGTGATCTACGGCCCTGTAATTTCCGGCACAGAGGCATAACACCTTAGGCCTCAGGAGTGGTGACGCATCTGCTTTTTGACCTCTGGTCTTTGTGTAAGTGTCTATAGGTCGCAGTCATCACTTAACATCAATGTGAACTGTATGCTTGTTTGGCACTTCCATAACATAAAAAAAACTAAATAATACCATTTAAAGTCCTTATTTACAAGAAAGGCAGTGCTCCGGTTTTAATTAAATTAAATTTTTATTTTCTTACCCTACAAGACTTTACTGCACCTTATCCATAGTGCGTGGCTTGGCCCTTTCTTATTACAAAAAAGTAATATAAAATTAATATTAGATTAGTTATTCACCTTATGCCAGCAAATTTGACAGGTGTAGAGCTTGCGAAGCTAGGACTTGTAGTTAGAAACTTGGCTCTACATGAGATCTGATTAATAGCAGCGCATCTATCATCTTCTAACGCATCTATCTAGAGTTTTTTTTAATGGAATGGAAGTGGCAAACAAGCAAGCAGTTCTCATTGATGTTAAGTGATGACTGCAGCCTGTAGACACCCACACAAAGACCAAGGTCAACATGCAGATGCGTTACCACTCCTGAGGCCTAAGGTGTTATGCCTCTGTGCCGGCAATTACAGGGCCGTACATTACCACCTGACGGACACGATAGTGCTGAACAAGGTGCGGCAAGTTAATCAGGTTATGCGGTGGTCCCTACGCCCGCGAGCTCCGTCACTGGAATTCTACCACCAGGGGTGCTACCGCCTATCTGAATTGCTGCTGACAATGTCATTGCTGTCAAATTTTCATGTCGTTTTGTAGCTCCTTTAAAAGTAGTATTGATAATCTGATTGATGTTCTCGTTTTCGTAGGAGATAAACAAGCGATAATAGTAGACTATTTCGATTATTGTTATTTAGTTAAAGTAAAAATCGACTTTAAAATTTGACAGCAATGACAATGTCAGCAGCAATACAGATATGCGGTAGCACCCCAGTAAAGTAGTAGAATAGTAGCTAGGCCTAGGCGTCGACGCTTCAATTGATTATTTTGGCGGCAGACAGATAAGGTGATGCGGCGATGTCTAATTGTCTATGACCTACGTCCTTGACCTACGACCTTGGAACCCTACCCTTAGTGAAAGATAATAATATGGTGATATTTTCCATTATGTTCATGACCTACCTATTTATAGATTCTTGTCAAAATAATTATCGCTTAGTTTATTATTTATTGTATTTGTTATTTGAACGCCTAAGTGAAGATAATTTGAACGCTTAAAGCATGTCATATTTAAATTTATACACAAAAAAAAACGATATTAATAATAATGGCTATACATTTTGTAGAAAAAAAAAATGTATTCTTATACATTATTTGTAACGAAGTTTATTAATATCAATAAATACAATATCATACATATTTTAAGTAGGTACCTGGGTAATATAAAAAATAATTGTACATTTCAACATGGTGAAATGTCCACGTAAGATTCTGGCAATATTGATGTGAATATCTATTTGATAATAATGTATACCTAAAGTTTTGACTGTAGTTTGAACAAATATGACAGTGTAACTATCCTGGGTAACAACAGATTTTTTAAAATTTCGGCTTTTAGTTTAGAGGTACCGTTTTTCTCCCATAGAACAATACTTGTCCCCGAAAATGTGTCTGTTACAAAAAAAATATTCTTTTATGATTTGCTGCTCACTTAATACATTTAATTTAAAAATTAAGCTCTGTTTTACTAAACCTATCTAGTAAGTCGTAGATTTTTGAAAGTAAAAAACATTGGAATGATTTAGGTTAACTTAAATCTGTGTCCATGCTACTTATCATTTTTTGTTATTCTATTTTGTAACAACAATAATTAGTAGTTTTTATAATTTTGAATTAGCGACACTGCTCTTACACTCGACAACCAATCAGGAAACGCTAAATAGTGACAGTCGGCCATTTTGCGGCGTGCATCCTGCTGAGATCGTTGTGCTTGTTGCTGTAATGAATATTTTCAACTTTAAAAAGTTCCTTTTGTGCCCTAGCTGGATATTAAAACGGTAAGTGATTTAAGTATGATGTACCCGTATAATTGCGGTGTTATTGTCGCACTTGTAATAAATGTAATCGCAAAAATAATCAAAAGACTTCGAAAGTTTTTATTTTGATTGAAGTTATTTAAACGTGTGACTTCTATTCCGTGTTGTTACGATTTGTTACATTTTTTTATTACGTAACAAAAATGATGGAACTAAATGGAAGTAAAGCCAATTTCACTATAAACTGAACAGGTACTATGTTCTTTTATTAAGTCCATTATAAGATAGTTTTTATTTATCGAGATATTTTTTTTTATGTAATGGTAGTGGCAAACAACCATGCAGTTCACATTGATGTTAAGTGATGACTGCAGCCTATAGATACCTACACAATAACCAGAGGTCAAAATGCAGATGCGTTGCCCATCCTGAGGCCTAAGATGTTATATGTGTGCCTCTGTGCCAGAAATTACAGGGCCGTACATTACCACCTGACCGGAACACGATAGTGCCGAACACTACCATTTAGCGGCAAGTATATTAGGTAATGCGGTGGTGCCTACGCCCGCGAGCCCCGTCACTGGAGCTCTACCACATTAGGAATCATTACGATACATTTTAGTGTAAATGGTGCGTCTTAGTCTATTTTATGTGCCTAATGCATTTTTAACTGTTTAAGTTTTTACTTTTGTTAGGAGACCCATTAGTTCCTTAAACGAAATAAATTATTTTTACTTTTGATACAATATGTTCTTTGTTTTAGAAATGCCTATGACATCTGCCGAACGACAACGCAAGTATAGAGAGCGACTTAAAGAACAGGATCCTAAAAAATATGAAGATATCCGGAAAAAAAAACTTGGAAAGAATAAAAGCCAAGTATGTTAAAATAGCTAACCTATCGGAGAGCGCAAAAAAAAGAGAAGGAGAGAATGGAGAAGGCTAAAAAATAATAAAAGAATAGAAATTGATCAGGAAAAGAAAACCACGTCAAAGAAAAAATACTTACAGAAATATTACAAATTAAAAACTATTGTAAAAAAACAAAAAAAAAAGATACAAATTCAGAAAAAGAAAATTTGAAAAAAGCTGGGTACAAAAAAAAGCTCGATATTTGGGTACCTCACGAGCTCACTGAAAGAAACCTAATGAACCGTGTACTCATTTGTGATTCTTTATTACGACGTAATGAAACCGAATCATTTTTGAAGAAGCTGATAACTGGTGATGAAAAGTGTATCACGTACGATAAGAACGTGCGAAAAAGGTCATGGTCAAAGGCCGGTCAGGCTTCATAGACTGTGGCGAAACCCGGGTTAACTCGCAATAAGGTGATGTTGTGTGTGTGGTGAGATTGGAAGGGCATTATTCAATATGAGCTATTACCACCAGGCAGGACTATCGATTCTGAACTCTACTGCGAACAACTGATGAGATTAAAGCAAGAAGTTGAGAGAAAGCGGCCGGAATTGACCAACAGAAGGGGTGTGGTGTTTCATCATGATAACACTAGACCTCACACATCTATAGCAAAAATTAAGAGAGTTTGGCTGGGAGGTGTTAATGCATCCGCCGTATAGTCCTGACCTTGCACCTTCAGATTTCCACCTGTTTCGGTCTCTTCAGAATCCTTTATGCAATGTTAGGTTAACATCACGAGAGGACTGCCAAATCCACTTGTCGCGGTATTTTGATGAGAAGTCCCAAAATTTTTATAGCAATGGGATTATGTCTCTACCTACAAGATGGCAAAAGGTTATCGAACAAAATTTCGAATCGAATTAAATTTAAATAAACTATATTAAAAAATGTTTTGAATTATCTTAAAAAATGCGAAGAAACTTTTTCCCCAACCTAATATGTTGGTGCAACCCAGAGTAAATTTTTTACTTTACATGACCTACTATATGTCAATGTTATAAAGTGCCATTAATTTAATAATGAGGCTGATAAACGCATGTCTGTCAATCGCCATACTTATTTTATAGCTGATTGTTAAAAATTTATTAATGTTTGTAATTCATAAAAAATTATCCAGAGTTTTGTTCTTAGGAATATTATTAAAATGAGCCAAGTCAAGTCAATATGTCTCCCTATCGACAGCCTAGTATCGTGACAAAAAGAGAGACATATTATACACTTGACAGGTCCATTTTTTTGTTACATTATCTTGGTTCATTTTAATATTTTTACGATCCAAACAAATGTTATTGATTAATTTTATTGTTGATTTGTTTACAAAGTTATCTGAATCAACCTATTGTTTTATTTACATTGTGAAATAGCCCTATTACTTCCTTTTTGTTTCACATTTGTTACAGTTTTCATTTTTGATACGAAAATAATTTTCGTTTCATTTTGGTGACTGTACAGAAATTTTTGATTTTACCCACCTATACCTGTAATCTATTACACCTATTTACCTCATAGTTATAGCGGACATTTCTAAAAAATCGGAGATGCATTGGAAAGAGTTAGCCAATTATTTCCAATTTTCTTAACTTATTTAAATAACAATAAAATCCGTATCGAAGTACATTTCTTAAAATAATACAAAAAAAAAATGCTATTCTCACAGTACACATTTCAACCGAAAAATGTGCACTGCTTGACCAAAACCTCCTCATAAGAGGGGATTTGCCATAATCGCCACGTTTGGCATGTGGATTAGCGACCGCAGTGGTGGTAAGATTTATAGCAGGACGCTGTTGCCCTGCTATAAAATTACCATCTACACATCATAGAGCAACACCGTAGGGGAGTAGCCATATGCAGGCTTTCCCCTCTGTCAAAGTACAAGCCCAAATGGGCCTATACCTGTCGCCTAACCCCCTTATTCATAAACGTACTTTAGATACGTTTTAGCTATAGAATGCTTTGTCTTTGTCAGTTGCATTGTCAAATGTGCAGGATAGAAAGAGACAAAGCAGAGATTAGCAACACTTTAGCTAAAATACGTTTATGAATAAGGGGGTAGATGTTTAAATGTGTGCGTGAATTTGTTTCTGTATTTTGTTAAAGTCAAGGTGTGAGTTTCGTAGTAATAGACGATTTTTGTAGTATGCGTGTGTGTCGTACGCATTTCTCCCCGCAAAAAATGACAGACTGATTTGCATCGATAATAAACGCTATGGCTACTCCCCTCCAGTCCACCGCGGCCGGTGGTCCGTGTTGCTCTATGCTACACATCTTGCATTATTGCACCACCGCACTTCCCTACTTATTAGGATAGTTTACCCGTCATAGTCCATCATCTGCTAACTGCTTGTCCTCGCTACAGTAACGGTCGCTACACTCACTTAAACACATGCAATATGCTTAATACAGGCCCATTCAAATTAGAAAGCATCCTACAAAAAGAAAGTACAAGAAACACATTCAATCAGTTCACTCAACACATTGTCATCACCTTAAAGCAGTTCACCAATACATGAGATATTATCACATAATGTCTAAACTGAAAATACATACCTAACCCACTCTATTCTCACCTTTCATCTTGATTTTGACTTAAGTCGCCCGTAAACCGTAGCGAGGACTTCTGTCAAGTCATCCACAACAATACTTACTCCTCTTGTTTAAATATACAACGGAGGAAAAAAATACCGTCATACCTAGTTCGGTTGACTACCTGAACTAGCGTAAGAATTATCTTCCACTACAAGAGAATTCGTACTTCGGAGGGCACGTTAAGCCGTCGATCCCGGTTGCTATCGATAGATAGCAGTCGTTAAACCTTGTCGGAGGCCTTATGGGTGGTTTGAAGACATCCGACAGCGGGTTGGCCACTAACCCACCCACCTCCACCAATCCGCATTGGAGCAGCGTGGTGGAGTAAGCTCTAGCCCTCCCCCCAAAAAAGCCAAAAAAGGGGAGAGACTCGTGCCCAGCAGTGGGACTTATAATTGGTTGCCATTATTATTATTACATTATACAAGAGAATTCTTCCAACGCTACGCAAGGTGTTTACGAAATCGTAAACGCTACGAATGGCGTTTACGAAATCAATGGAGGTAGCTGCATATTATATTTCTAACTCCTATCAGATAAATGTCACCTTAGACTGGGTTACACCAAGATATTTGTTAAAGTTAAAGTTATTGTAATATTTTGCATCCTTCTCCAACTCTAAAAGATTTCTTTAAGCTAAAGAAGGATGTGAAATGTTACAATAACAAATATTTTAGTGGCCTTGGTCTGCTTAGGACCACGGAAGCTGAAAAACGACTGAAATGTCGAGTTGATTTTAAATTATAAAGTTTTTAACAAATCCGTAAAAATAGTTATAGTTCTATCAAGTCATGTTATTTGTTAAGAAAAGATTCATACCAACATCGTTCTTACGTACCGACTCGCACTTGACCAGTTTTTATCTTTCCCTTAAAACCACCGCGTGGTATTTTTAATCTGTAACCATTAAATCTTCAGAACCAACGGAATACTCTGCAGAAAGCTTTTAGTGGACTTGTTACTTCGATGCATTACCCATCACTGAACACCGATCGTCCATCTTACTCACACACACCAACGGGAAAGAAGACGGCGATAAAAGCTTAATTGGCTATGGTTTGGTAACTTTTATATTTATTTGTCATTAATTAAGTCAAATTATTTTGGTTTATCACAGTACAACGCACGAAGGGCTCGCAGCGAGGTAGGTTGTCGGACACAATTATTTTAGGCGTAGATTGTGGTGGTAGATCTCCAGTAAGTTTGCGAACTATTATAGAACTAAAAAAATAAAGCGGCCAAGTGCGAGTCGGACTTGTGTTCGCAGGGTTACAATACAGTACAGTACAATAAATAAATTTCTGTATGTAAGCACCAAAGACTTCTTATAGGTTTTCATATTCATATACCTAATCTAATAAGAAAACCGGACAAGTGCCAGTACGACTCGCGTGGTGAGGGTTCCGTAATTTAAATAAAATTTTCCGAAAATATTACAGATTTAATATGCAGGGACATAGCGGTTACGGTGGTACCGGCAGGGGGGGTTATATTATTAAGAATTTTCGATTTAATTTGAATACTCAAACTTCTTATAGGTTTTCCAGTAATCTATAGGCAAATAACTATTATCCACATTTTTTTCAAAATTATAAGTTTAGAATTCAGTAGTTTCAGAGATAGGGGGGGAGAATGGTCAATTTTCGTCGTTTTTATTAAATAACTTCAAATTTGTTCACCAATTTACATATATTCATCAAATTTCAACTCAATCGGTCGAGTAGTTTCGGAGAAGATTGGCTGTGACAGACGGACAGACAGACAGACAGACAGACGCACGAGTGATCTTATAAGGGTTCTTTTTTTCCTTTTAAGGTACGGAACCCTAAAAATAAAAGAAATATTCTATAGCTAAATTTTAGAATTATTTTTTGGATTGTTTTCGATAAAGGGGTTCGTTTATTTTCTTAAATAATTTCAAAACCATTTACATAAAAATTATAAAATATTTTTTTTGGCATCCTTACAATAAAGCTTGCAGAGGGAATTTTGTGCCACAAAGTACCACATTCTGGGCAGAAATTAACAAATAGCAATTTTTTAAAATGAAAACCGCCTCATCTTTATTTTAGCCGAAAGACGTTCACTGCTGTATAAGCCTCCTCCAAAGACGAACTGTGGCTTTTACTGATGGTAGTGCTCCAGTGACGGAACTCGCGGGCGTAGGCACCACCGCATTACCTTATATACTTGCCGCTAAATGGTGGTGATCAGCACTATCGTGTACCGGTCAGTTAGTAATGTACAGCCTTATAATTTCCGGCAAAGAGGTATAACACCTTAGGCCTCAGGAGTGGTAACGCATCTGCATTTCGACCTTGGTTTTTTTGTGGATGTCCATAGGCTGCAGTCATCGCTTAACATCAATGTGAACTGCATGCTTGTTTGCCAATTCCATAACATAAAAAAAGCCTCCTCCTAAGACTGCCACAATTACCGGTCCTGGGCAAAGTAGGTAAACTGAATGCTTATTTTCCGCTTCATGGCATTAAAAAACGGTCAAGTGCGTGTCGGGCCACGCGTAGTGTAGGATTCCGTAATTTTTAGGTTTGAATAATGAAATGAAAAAAAAAATCTATGGAGTTGTTCAAAATTTTGGATTAAATACATTTGGTCGCCTATTACTCGCAAACTCGTAAAGCCAACTTATGTGTGATAGTTTTCCTTTTAATTTCGTAATATGAAGCTAGTATTGCCGAAACGTTTGAATTTCTAACAGCAATCGTGTAGTTGGTAGTGGGAGGGGACACTTGACTCTTACGAAAATTAGCACTCTAAAGTTGAATAAGTCACGCACAGTTAACTAAATCGAAAAATTATATTAGCACACCCCTAATATTTTTGAAAGACCTATTCAACGATATCCCACACTATATAGAAAACGCGCGTTACATTTAAGGGAGGTGTCCTAAATTATTTTTTTCATGTTTTCATTCTACTACCGTGATTAAGGTGTATACTTGCCAAATTTCAAGTCACTATGCCAATAGTTTTTGCGCTAAACCGCGGACGTTCCTTGGTTTGTTGTAGTCAAGGATTCCTTGACTACAACAAACAAACTATAAGGGTTCCTTGTTTACTACGGAACCCTAAAAAGGTAAACGACGTATGTCATGTAAGCAGCTATTTTTATATATCGCTCCTATTTTCACACAAGAAGTGGGAATCGTGACCTTTATTTTTTTTTTATCCACCCAAGAATGTAAATTGGCATTTGGCTCAATGCCAAATTGCGGAATTTATATGTATTGTTGTTTTTATACTACTTACATACACTTGATATAAACATTAAAACTCTGTGTTACACCATTTTTACGTAATACTAGTCGAGTCCACTAAATATGAGTTGTTTGTCGTTTATCATATCATATTATGCTGACTTAACAGACATGTAGGTGATATATATGAAAACAATTTTAAGTAGGTATATAAGTTTAGTTCATAGTGTATCTGCAATATTTTATGTAATTTGAAGAAAATCCTTTTAAATATTTCTCGCACTAAAATTAAATTTACAGTAAAAAGTCACAAATATTATACAATAAATAGAAATAAATTACACTTGCCTGCATCAAGAACTCAGTACGGGAAGAAAAATATAATGCTTGAGGGACACAAATTTATACCGAAAAATTATAACATCCATAACCGTATTCAAGAATAAATTAAGGCAATATTTGGTGGATAGTAGATAGAAATATATACACATATATACACACATATATACATATATACACACACACATATATATATATATACACATATATATACATATATATGTAAATAACGATTCGCCCAATCAATTAACAAATAAAGTTGTTAAGCCGAATGGCAGATAAATATTGCATAAGTTAGTTTTTTAAGTTTCTCGCTATAAGTGAACTATAAAAAGTTCTTGTTGAGAAAATAAATTTCTTAAACCCTAAACCGTAAAAAAAATACTCAAAACAGATAAGGGTATTTGTTTCGAGTATTTTTTTTTATGTAATGGATGTGGCAAACAACTATGCAGTTCACATTGATGTTAAGTGATGACTGCAGCCTTTTAGACACCCACACAAAGACCAAGGTCAAAATGCAGATGCGTTACCACTCCTGAGGCCTAAGGTGTTATGCCTCTGTGCCGAAAATTTATAGAGCCGTACATTATCACCTGACCGGAACACGACAGTGCTGAACAGCAGCGTCGCTGCTGTAATAACTATCACAAAGACATAACAGCTTCAGTCTCATGAGGTCATGAGCGGCAGCGCATCTGAAGGTTGACCTCTGTTTTTTTTTTTTATATGTTATGGAAGTGGCAAACAAGCATGCAGTTCACATTGATGTTAAGTGATGACTGCAACCTATAGACACCCACACAAAGACCAAGGTCAAAATGCAGATGCGTTGCCACTCCTGAGGCCTAAGGTGTTATGCCACTGTGCCGGAAATTACAGGGCCGTTCATTACCACCTGACCGGAACACGACAATGCTGAACAGCAGCGTCGCTGCTGTAATAACTATCACAAAGGCATAACAGCTTCAGTCTCATGAGGTCATGAGTGGCAGCGCATCTGAAGGTTGACCTCTGGTTTTTGTGGGGGTATAGGCTGCGGTCACTTAACATCAATGACATCGATGTGAGCTGCAAGCTTGTTTGGCTCTATCTTACATTTAAAAAAATGGGTATTGAATTCATATTGATAAGAAAAAAAAGTTTGCATATCGTCTGACTTTTCAAAGCATCATCGGTCAGAAGAAAACGACAAAGTTCCAACCGTACTTCTTGAGTAGTAGGTACCTGTTACCAAATTGATTATTAGGCACCTATATGCTAAAAGAAATAGATGAATTTTACAATTACTTCCAGCTTAAATAGTGCTTGATGTTCAAAAGGTATCAGGGATACATGACTTTTAAGAATATGAATCGGTAGAATCAGTATTAGGTATATCTTCGGTAAAATACAGATGTGGGGCTAGTAATAAAACTTATATTAGGAAAAAAAACTCTTTTGTCGATTTTAAAACCGATAATATGATGGGAGAACGTAAAGACGTAAGATGTAACTTCACGCCTGTAATCCGCGAAGGGGAGAGGTAAATGCATGCATTCAAGCATACATGCAAACACCCACGATTCGTCGGTTACGTTATTTGGCCCATGTTATAGGCGCCGAGCCTGTTGACATCTCCGGGCACATTACCAAACTTCGAGGTACTGGGAAATTTCTAGAATCCCAATAGAATTTGAGAAAGATTTTTCCCAATAGAAATTGGGAAAAATGCCAATAGAACTAGAGATAAAGGACTACACCATTATCTCTGATAACCCCCTACCCGGGAATAGAACCCAGGACCTAAGCGTAGTGGTAGTGGTCTGCTACCACTAGGCTACCGAGGCAGTTAACAAAAATATAGGTACATAAATATAGGTACATTTGTTTTTCCGAATAAATTACCACATAACAATGTTAACGCATTCTAACAAGCAATAAAACAATTATTGTAATATTTATTATTATAAACAAGCCATTGTTGTGATGTATGACGAATTTAACCTGCCCAAACACGTTCAGAGTTTCGCATCTTTTTAGTTAGAACCCATTAAGATTGTACGGATCGGATCTGATAATAACTTTATGTGCTTTTTTACAGATACAAGGAGCATTGAACCATTACGCCTAGATTTTTTTAAAGTATTCAATCTAGTACTAACCATAACAGAAGTTCTTTCCGACGATGTTTTTTGCCGACAGCGAGAGGCGTCAAAAGGAGTACCTAAAGTTGAAGACTTCGAATATAAGAAAACTTATATAATTTTTTTACAAGATTTAAAGCAAACTCAAGCTTAAACTAAAAAAAAAATGAGTCACTTGGAAATAATAGAATTTGCTTGTGATAGGTCAAATCACAAAATATAAAATTAAAGCGAATAATAACTGATACGTTGATTAATATGTCAAAGTAAACAAAATATTTTTTTTTAATTTTATTATTTATTTTATTTGTATCGAATTATATAACCTCCAACAATTGTTACTTACATTTTATGCAAATAAATAATAATAAAAAAAATTAAATAATGATCCAAAAATACTTAATAGGTAATAAAAATAGGTATCAACAGATTGTTCCATACTCTCTTTTACAAACGGCAAGATAAGACTAAATAATAAAATATGGGACATTCTTTGTCATTCAGTGACAAAGCATCTTGGAGTAATTACCGACCATTAAAATGGTCTGCCAATATAAAATGTTTATGTTTAATAACATTCTGTGTGACAATCAAAAATCAGTGCTTGGCATTTAACAAAAGTTATATTTTTGTCTACCCTTACTACCTACATATTTATGTATACTGGCCGCCTAGTTGAGCTAGCGAGTATGCACACACTATTAAGCACACATAGAAGTGTCTGTTCCGTAAAATCCGTTACTTCAAAAAAAAGTAAGGTCTGGGATCTTACTCTAATGCCAAAAAAGCGAAATTATCAAGGCATGAGAAAAAAAGGTTCATTTGATTATAACGAAGGTAGATAAATGCTCAATCGAGCGCAACCTTTTTAGGGTTCCGTAGTAAACAAGAAACCCTAAAGTTTCGCCATGTCCGTCTGTCTGTCTGTCTGTCCGTGCCCGGTTTAGCGCAAAAACTATTGATACTAGAGACTTGAAATTTGGCACAAGTATACACCTTAATCACGCCGACAAGTGGTAGAATAAAAAACGGACAAGTGCGAGTTTGACTCGCGTGGTGAGGGTTCCGTAATTTAAATAAATATTTTCGAAAATATTACAGATTAAAAATGCAGGGACACAGCGGTTACGGTGGTACCGGCAGGGAGGGTTATATTATTAAGAATTTTCGATTTAATTTGAATACTCAAACTTCTTATAGGTTTTCCAGTAATCTATAGGCAAAGAACTATTTTCCACATTTTTTTCAAAATTTTAAGTTTACTAGTTTCGGAGATAGGGTGGGGGGGGAATGGTCAATTTTCGTCGTTTTTCTTAAATAACTTCAAATTTGTTTATGCAAAAATTATAAAAAAATATATCTGAGATGCTGACAACAACCTCTTTATTTGATATGTCACACGACACAGTTTACGAATTTTTTTTTTAAATTTTCTGATTTACCTCCCGAAAGAGGCCCCTCTGTTTAAAATTTATTATTTTACTTGACGTGTTCATCTTTGGGTCACCAATTAACATATATTCATCAAATTTCAACTCAATCGGTCGAGTAGTTTCGGAGCAAATTGGCTGTGACAGACGGACAGACAGACAGACAGATAGACGCACGCGTTGATCCTATAAGGGTTCCCTTTTTCCTTTTAAGGTACGGAACCCTAAAAATTAAAATAAAATATATAGGGTACCTCCCCTACGTGTAACGCGCGGATATTTTTTGTTTTTTTATATAGTGTGAGATATCATTGGATAGGTCTTTAAAAAATATTAGGGGTGTTTAAATATAATTTTTCGATAAAGTTAACTGTTCGTGACTTATTAAGCTTTAAAGTGCCAATTTTCGTTAGAGTCAAGTGTCCTCTCCCCTCTACCAACTAAACGGTTGTTGATAGAAATTCAAAGGTTACGGCAATAGTAGCTTCATATAATTAAATTAAAAGGAAAACTATCACACTTAAGTTGGCTTTACAAGTTTGCGAGTAATAGTCGACCAAATGAATTTTACTTGAAAATTTTGAACAACTATATAGAAATATTTTTTTTCATTATATTATCCAAACCACTATCACTACGGAACCCTACACTGCGCGTGGCCCGACATGCACTTGACCGGTTTTTTATTTATTTGATTCGTCCACTGTATTTTATATCGCTGATTATGTACCTACGATGTGAAAAAAATTTGTGTTTTCATAACAAATAAAACTTGATTATCTAATTAATTAGCTTGTTTTTTTTTGTGTTTCATCTAAATAATATATTCATTAACAAATTAATTGCGGAGTATGTGTAGAAGCCGACATTAGGTACAGTCACTAGCACTAATTTACACATACTGGTTGTTAACAGATTTTTTACTTTTTATTTTATATTTTATTTTATTATATTATTATTTACCTGAAAATTATAGGTAAGTATACCGACACCCAATGGAAATGTTGGCTCTACTACTCAACAAATTTATCTGCAAAAGATGAAAATATTTTTTTCTAAAATGAAAAAAAAAACCAAACGTGGTGTACGTACACTATTTAGCTGGGCCACATAATTCAGTTTTTTTTAATGTTATGAAGTGGCAAACAAGCATGCAGTTCACAGTGATATTAAGTGATGGCTGCAACTATAGACACCCACACAAAGACCAGAGGTCAAAATTCAGATGCGTTACCACTTCTGAGGCCTAAGGTGTAATGCCTCTGTGCCGGAAATTACAGAGACGTACATTACCACCTGTAAAACCGTCATTTATTCATTTAGGGTGACAAGCACCACTTACGAATCGTCTCAAACAAACAAAATAAAGCTAATAATAATGGACATACACAAAGATATACCTAAACAAATATAAGTTACTAATATTTAAGTATATCAGTAGAATGTCTTATTGCCAAGAATCTTATTGAAAAGAAAAAAGAAACATTCTTTGTCATTCACTGGCACAGTTCCAAAAGCCAATATGATCTGAGAAAAACCTGTCAATAAAAAAATTTGTCGGCTCTTTTAAAATCTTTGGTCTTTGACATTCTTCCTGGCAGGTCGGAACAGGCGGCGCTCTTCCACGTGTCCTAGCGAATTTGCACTCTAGTCTGTTTGTTGGTGTTCATACTTCACTTCACGACAATATGGAGATAAGATGGTGGAGCTGGATAGTGTTAACTTACCCGGGGTTCAAAACGTTGCGAACGCGGCGGTGGTCTAATGCGCTCAGGCCGGCGCGAGCGCATGTAAAGTAGAGACACAACAGGAGTGAAAGGGTCAGGTGGATGTAGGAAAGAAAGAAGAGCGATGCGACGAAGGGATGCTGGAAAATACGGGATTGCCAGCTAGATTAGCTAATGCGATGATGCCTACACCCTAGACCCTGGAACTCTATTGCCCTGCTCATTACTATCCTCAACTCAAAGACATCGGACATATTTGGTCAGCTTATCTGTTCAGTATCTAGACCCAGACCCAGGTCTACTACTGGTACTATGTAGGTATAGTTACATTCGCGTTCTATCTAGTTGGCTAGTCTCCTATTTTAACATTCTTTCTACAAGTACGAAGGTGATGAGCAAGCTTGCAGCTCACATGGATATTAAGTGATGACTGGTAGCCTACCTACCTATAGACATCTACTCAAAAACCAGACGCCAAATGTAGAGACCTAAGTAGTTATGTCTCTGTGATAGTTATTCCGGGGCCATATTATTAACATTTAACCAGAACACAATAGCTCTGAACAGTTGGCGGCAGATAGCTTAGATAATGCGGTGGTGCCTACTGCCCTCGGGCTCAGGAACTCTACCACCAGTAAAACCTACCACTATTTCTTATCACCTTTTTTACATTGTTATTCTCATTCAAACAGACTTCTTATTTCCGAGTATATAACGTGCTGTCAAAATCTACAATCACCTACATATAATGATATATTATGTAGCATTGCCAGCGCCGGCGCTAGCGATCAGTGTAAAACGAGATTGTCTCTCGGTGCCCTGTATTCGACTGTACCTTACTTCAGTATTTTTTTAAACACTGTATTAGCGGCTGTTACTGTCCTTCAAACGCGCCATTAACATTTCTTTTTTTGATACAAATACAATTCAATACCTATTGATCTATGAGGAGCGTGAGGAATCGCTTTTTGGTGGCTCTATATATTATTAATTCGTTTTATTTGTACGATTCGTGCGATAGTTTGCCACGTGACATTCGGGATGGTGATGATTAATTCAATTATCTCATTATGTGGCAAGTGGCAAGGTAAAATATTTTTCCACCTTATCAATTTTATATGTTATGAAGTGGCAAACAAGTGTGCAGTTCACAAAAATCAAAGATAACAATGTAAAAAGCTACTCCTGAGGTCTATGTTGCTGTGCCTCTGCGCCGGAAATTACAGGGCCGTACCTGACTGGAACACGTAGCGTTGAACAGTATCATTTAGTAGCAAATAGATTAGGTAATGAGCACGCGAGCTTTGTCACTAGAGCTCTACCGCCAGTTAAAGAAAACCAATAAAAAAAAACAACAACAAACCATCAAGAAGCAATTATTCCACCAAAAACCTATGTCACATTTTTGATACGGTAAAAATAAACTGTCCGATCCGACCTGCGCTCTTCATACGTTCGGTGTCCATACACGCGAGCAATACGAATGTTTATGTATCACATTTTTGCATGTCTGCGTGTATTTATAGTGGGCGAATCGACCTTGTGTTGGAGACGCCTGCGCCGCGGCGCGACATGGTTTCTCTTCGCACGTCGCTACTGAAATAACTCGCATGATATACATTGCGGGGTGTTTTCAATAACAGTTTTTTTGTATGGACTCATGTAGGCGGCACGTCTTGAGGCGGCACTACTCTACTTCACCGGGCAATCGGCGAGCGCAGATTGCACTCTCAGCCTAACCAAAAAAAAAAACAAAAGTTAGTGCAACTGCCTAAGTACCCCTGTGTGTCTGAACTTAGGGCGTTCAATTCGGATTTGGATCAATGACAGCAACTGTCTTAGGAGTAAAGCGGAATTCTTTCATTATGTTAAACAAGTAGCTCAAAATGTAAGTAATTTCCTATTTATTTGCCTCGCAAAAGGTTAATTTTTTCGTATTAGTTATTTTGTTGCACTTAGCTACTTCGCGTTGGTCATCGTGGAAATATTAGCACCAATAATACTGCTCTTGCTGCTCTACCCCAAATCTGACACTGTTTCCATACCTATACCTAGTAAGCAAATAATTTTGTGTACAGTAATCGACGGTTTACCAATAAGTAGAATGAACACAACCCGAAAATCCTCTCCACTGAACGTCACTACTATAAAAGGATGGTACGTGAAGCGGTTGAAATCAGAAAATACAAAAATTTCAACCGGGAGGATGGATATAGGTTGTCAGTTTCGTGGAAACCGGTTATCGGGAAATGTAGACGTCGGGATGTATCTTCGGATAAATCGTCGGATGTTGTGAGCGTTGTGTGTCGGGACCTTAATGTATTGAATCGAAATAATGACGACCAGCCGCGGGTAGTTCGAAGAACTGGCGCGGGTACGAGACGATGACACCATGGAGCAGCAGTCTACTCGTGACCACGGCCGTTGCATTACGGCCGAAACGTCGAGTGTCGAGGTAAATACTTCGATTAAAATAGTACGCGATTAAGTCCCGTTTACAATATAAAAATATGAATACAAATCGTGAAAGTTTAAAACAATTAAGTAGAATGAATGATAAAAATAATTTAAAAGCCTGCAATGCCATCTTGATGACTTTATAAACTACTGAGGTGATGAGTTAAATATTATAGGATTAATTCTAACAGCACGTGCCCGGGTATAAAGTACAAAAATCATTAACTAACAGATTCGGTTCGATCTCGAATAAGATAACAATAAGGTATTATTTCAAAAATTAGAAGATTGCCTTGTTGAAGAATAAAAGAAGTTGCTGGATGCTAGACAGCTTGAAAGTGTTACTGTCCGCAACAGTGGCGTTGTAGCTTTTTGGAAGATTGTCATACTTGCGCCGTTTGATAGTCAACTTTGATTAAAATTTAACGTACTTAACTACTACAATACTATTACAACTTCAATATCATAATAAAATCACTGAATAAAAGTACAATACAAAATTCATAAAATAATTATTTTACTGTCATTTTATTAATTGTCTGTTTTCGTAAAGGAAAACCCAGTAATGTATACCGTATACTTTAATACGATGGTGTTTGTTTGAGAGCCTGCGTGCTCGCCGGACAGTGATCGCGACTCACTAGCCAATTTTGCACACTGATAAGTTCAACGACTCGACACAAGGATGTTAGAATCAACGATGCGGCATCGGATGTAATTTACAAAACTGTCTTTTGCTGTGGATTGGAAGATTAATCTGTGTGTAAGTTCGGTTTGCTACTAGGTTGTTTTTATTTCTTAATTATTTGATGTTATCGAATTATTTATAACTAAGATACCTATGTATTTTTACAAATTGTTTAACTTAACTTGCAACAAGAGTAAAATTAATTAATTTGCAATCCTGATGGGCTTATCACACTTCTAAACAAATAATTGTAAAGACAACATCACTATCAGAATCAGAAATTTTCTATATTCATTTAGGGTGTCAAGCACCTCTTATGAAGCAAAACACAAACAGTAAAACAAACTTTAGAAAACAACAACATATATATCAATCCGAAAACTAAAAAGAAATATAATCTGCATTAATATATTATTAACAAGAGTGTGTACCTTGACACTAATACTAATTGAATTGGTTGAAATTATATGGATAAATGGAATGTAGGTATGTTCTTTGTAAATTCGATGTAATCAATTGTTTTTAATTATTTGAAATGGATAAGAATGAATTGGATATTTTGAATTTATTTGATCTATTTTATTATTTGACGTATTTATAAATTATGTGTAAAGTATTAATTGCTTGTCTATCGCATTGGGTAGCCATCTGTAACAATAGATATAAGTTGTGAAATCCGAACAATCAGAACTTGAAACCTATCTTCCAATAGGTAGGAAGGCGGGAACTCTACCCTCAGTTAGAGTTAGTGTTGGCATTTTGATGTTTTTATTTTTATTTTTTCGTGTTCGAAAATTACCACATCTGATCCTCACATACTGCGTTGTTTCACCCACACAAGCACATTCAATTGTGTCCACACGACGCGGGATTGTTCTTGTTTCGGACAATGTCGTCGATTTGTGCGCCTGCGGTGATATTGGCAACTAATTGAGTCGGTAGTCCACTGTGGCGAGTTCGAATGCGTTCGTTCGCTTCGAACCGTTTATACTATCACAACGTCACACCACTATCATGACCTGAGAGTTAATATTATGGTTCAAAGTATTAAAATTGGATACGGATTATGACCAATGAACAAAATAATAAGAGTATATACCTACTCGTATATTATTAAACGACAACTTTTGTTTCCTCAAGATTGAGGAGGCTTTATTAAAGTTGGCAAGTTGAGAAGGACTTAATCCATTATTTTGCGCAGATTTTGGTGACTGTTACGCGTATGTATACCATAAAACTGTCGACTGACCTTTCCAGAGTTTTTACTTTTCAGCTGTTATGCTATGGTATCGTCTCTTTCACCAACAATAATCAAACTAAATAAATGAACGTCAGGGAACTGGTTGTTTATCCAAAATCAATCAAATATATGTTGGCTTCACATAAGGTGCCCATGTGGTCAAGCGGCGAGTTTCCTGACAGTACTCACTACTATTCCAAATTCAATTCATTAAATAAATTTATAGAAACCTAACAAGCTATTACCGATTAGCCTGCACTATATCAATAGAAATAGAAATAGACATAGAAAATATTTTTATTTCGAATAGATCTTTACAGATACTTTCAAAACGTCAATAAATCATAAACTACCTAGAGCGAATACCCATTACATATAGTAAAAGCAAAATCATATATTATTAGTAAATTAAAAATTATAATTTAAACTACTTGGTTAAAACATAATAATCATAAAAATTTTCAATTCCTTCAATTATAATAAATGAAGAAAAAGAAAAACTTATTCGTCAAGATCAATGTTATTCAGTTCCAAGTGCAGTCACTACTGAGAAGAACTCCGCTACCCAACAAACTCAGTAAGAGCTCTTTTTAAATGAGAGCCTAAATCTAGTACAGATTATCGTGAAAAATCAAATAATGTGAACGTCCATAGCATAGATGCAAATAAACCGCTATCTACTAAATGTGATGTAGCCCCTGCAAACCAGAACAGACCAGTCCCCACCAACAGCACCCGTTCACGAGTATGACGCATGTGACAGCCATTGCCCTCCTCGACCATTTTAGAGGGAAGTGCGCAACCCACCACACGAAGCCGCCAAAGGCAAAGACATTTAAGCGTGCATGACTGTTCCGGATATGCATACGGCAAAATAAAGGATAGAATTCATTTTCAGCCAGGGTATTCACATTATTCAACCCTTAACAATAGTAGATACTAATTACTGAATACACGAAATCACAGTATCACGAAATAGCCTGGCAGCGATCGCTATAATCCCAGGACGTATTATCATTAAGATAATCACAGGTCTTATAGTAATTACATTTATATAAACGTTCTTTCATTACTGTCTTAAATTTATTGATGGATAGACTTTGAACGTTTTTGGGGATTTGATGAAAGAACCGTATACATTGACCTCTAAAAGAATTACTGACCCTATTCAGCCGCGTTGCATGCATGGACAATTTGTATTTGTTCCTAGTATTTATACTGTGATTGTTAACTATTGTAGGAAACGCATTAATGTTTTACGGACATATAATACGGAGGTGCCGGATCTCACTCCATAGGCCCAGCCAGCTAGTCCCTCCAGTTCACCCACATAGCCCATAGCTTGGCAAGTCATTTTTCATTACAATATCGTTTAGGATTACCATACGTTTTTTATCAAACAAAGTAAGGGTGTTATTCATCTCAGTTATACATGCAGTATTTGTGTAAGATGTCTCTAATTAACTTACCTCGAAATTATCTTATGAGCAACACGCACAGCTGATGCATAGGTGGACTAACGCCCTTTACTAGTCGTTATTGGCACAAACCTAAAATTAAATAAATGTATATTCTCTTATCAAAGCAAATGTCAACAATTCTGACTAAAGATTTATTAAAAATTTAGGAGGCCTATCCGGGGAGAGGAGTTTTATTCCTTTACATTATCTTTTCTGGCACGGGGTCTCTGGTACCTTTAGTGAAGCTCTACACACTTCCTACTTTGCTTTATTGAAGCAAGACATTTTTTTATGACATGTGTGAGGTAAACAAGCATGCATGTGTGAGATAAATAGTTATAGAAATGATGTTACTCTCGTCAACACGGGTTCCAATTTGAACCCCGGACTTTTGTCCAACACGTAGAGAGGCTCTTTCGAGAATTTGGATCAACTTTGTAATGGATTATATTCGTAAGGACCTCTCTCTGACTGCATCAATAGTTAATACAGACACAGACATACCCTGCAGAATACATGGAATTATTGTAATGAAAAATGACTTGCCAAACTATGGGCTATGTGGGTGAACTGGAGGGACTAGCTGGCTGGGCCTATGGAGTGAGATCCGGCACCTACATATATTCAACAGAAAAAGTGAGTCAGTTTCAAATTATGTTATTATGTCTCTCGTCAGCACGGGGTCCAATTTGAACCCCGGACCTTTGTCAGGCTTGCGCGGGGACATGGGGGGTCCAACAAGTAGAGGCCCTTTCGAGAATTTTGATCTACTTTGTAATGGGTTATATTCGGCGGGACCTCTCTCTGACTGCATCAATAGTTAATACAGACACAGACAGACCCCGCAGAATATAATGGGACTATTGTAATGAAAAGTGATTTGCCAAACTTTGGGCTATGTGGGTGAACTGGGGGGACTAGCTGGCTGGGCCTATGGAGTGAGATCCGGCACCTGCCTATATTCAACATCTCACATTATCGAATCCTACTTTAGGCAGGTGGTGACTCGCCTCTCCTTGGTGGGCCCCCCAAACAGCCAACCCGATGGTCGACAGGGGGCAAAAAAAAAATTATTAAGAATATTATTTAGTGTAATAGTAATATTAGTTAGAATATCTTAGGACAACGTTCTGCTTTAAATAAAGGACTTGTAATGACTTTTTACAAAATTGCTTGTACTCGCCATATTGGTTTTCTATAGTATAATAGAGTGACGCCCTAAAAGACTCTTTCACAAGTCGCTATCGCAGAGGCCGTTACTCTGCCCTTCGTTGGTCATAAGTAGAAACAGGGGCAGATCTAAGAACTTACCTAATTGCCGTATCAAGGGGCGTTATTACAGATTTTTTTTTCTTGTAATTTTGTCGGCAATCGGTCGCAAGACCATAAGCTGATATGTTCAGTGGTGTTGACGTGTAGGCTATGGGGCCAGCACCTCATCTCTCCTCTCATGTTTGTCAGTTAAACGTCCTTCCGCTTTAATCTTTTTCCGATAGAAGGTATCAAAAGCTGTGTTGCTAAAGGATTTGGGTGTGAGGTCAAGCGATTCATATATTTGTTTCTGAGTTTGACTATTTCTGTATGGACTGTGGGTACTTTGAGGTGCTTGTGTATCTCATCACTTTTGGAGAACCACGGAGCATTAGCTATTTTTTTTTATTGCATGGAAATGGTAAACAAGCGTGCAGTTCACATTGATGTTAAGTGATGACAGCAGCCTATAGACACCCACACAAAGACAAAGGTCAAAATGCGGATGCATTACCACTCCTGAGGCCTAAGGTGTTATGCCTCTGTGCCGGAAATTACATTATTATTATTATTGTGCGCAGGATGTTATTTTGTACTCTCTGTAGGCATAGCATGTTGTTCTTGCTAGCTAGTCATTACAGATGAGTATTTTTTGCTGTGTTGTTTTAATCAAGTAGAATATTAAACATTTTGTAAAATATATTATTGATAGAATATAAAAATATTAATAAGAATAAAAATTAATAAAATTTGACACTGAATATACCTAAATATACGAAATTTATATTTCTTTAAATATTCTTGAATAGGTATAAAATATTGGTTTCGCCGAAACTAACGTTTTTTTAAAAATATTTACGGGTTATTCTGTTCTTTTATTTATTTTTTAAACCCAAATCTAACACGTACATTCGTTTAAATGGTTAAAAGAGTGTATACTGTAATCTATAGACCTATTAAAATCCTACATGAAAACGAGATATTTCAATACAGATGTGTTGCCACTCTTGGGTATGACCGCGTAATACTACGTAATAACTACTTCACTACTAACTAACTACTACTTACAGAGACATAACAGCTTAGGTCTCAGGGGTGGCAACGCATCTGCGTTATGACATCTGGTTTTTGTGTGCCGCCTATAGACGTCGGTCTATAGACTGCAGTCATCTCTTAACATCAATGTGAGCTGAATGGTTGTTTGCCACCTTCTTTACATAAAAAAATACGCATGCCAAGCGTGGTGATTATGGCATATCCTCCCCATGGAGAGGCTTTGGTCCAGAAGTGGACGTTTCGGCTGAAGTGATAATGATATAGTAGAGTGGTAGAGCTCCTGTGACGAAGCTCGCGGGCGTAGGCACTACCGCATTACCTAATATACTTGCCGCTAAATGCTAGCGTTCAGCACTATCGTGTTCCGGTCAGGTGGTAATGTACGGCCCTGTAATTTCCGGCACAGAGGCATAACACCTTAGGCCTCAGGAGTGGTAACGCATCTGCATCTTGACTTTGGTCTTTGTGTGGGTGTCTATAGGCTGCAGCCATTACTTAACATCCATATGAACTGCATGCTTGTTTACTACATACATTACATAAAAAAAAATGCTAACATAAAACCGTTATAATGTTCCTATGATCCAAACCCAATCACCAAGGAATAGATGTCGAATCCATGACTTCCAATATTATTGATAGCATGTCTTATTCAAATATAGACCGTCGGCACGTTTAACGTTTTTTTACTAAGAAACATGTGCGTCATAGCCTGATTTATTAGAAAAGCGAGAACGTCATTTAATGTTCGTAACGTCATATTCGGAGTATGATTAAAAGGAAGGTTATGTTTTTTCGACGATGTGTATATTTCTTAGACATACTCTGTATCCAAAACGGCTTGAAGGACTTTAGCTTGATGGAGTTAATTTCTTTTCTTTTCATAGGTAATGAAGGTAACAAACACACATGCAGTTCACATGGATGTTAAGTGATTTTTTGCGTGAAGAACTACGTGTAATACACACACACACACTATAAAAATCGTCTATTACTACGAAGTTTCGTAGTAATAGACGATTTTTATACCTTCACTATATCACACCTTGACTATATCAAAATACAAAAACAATTTCACGCACACATTTAAGATCTGGGCATAGGAACACTACAGGCGTAGGAACACTTCAACAATTAAATTAATATTGCACATCGAGCCTGCGAAAGAGACGATCGGCTCGTTTCGACTTTGAAGAGCGTTATCTCTGTTGCACACACCCAAGCACTGGCAGTCCGGTATTGGTCAAAACTTGATTAAAATGGTCAATAAACGTCGAATAGGTAGGTACGGTGTGAGAGCGATAACGCTCTACAGACCCGAAATAAGCCGAAGTCTCCTTCCTAGGCTCGATGTGCAATACTTATTGTTGAGCACTAGGCTTTCTTTCTCTTCCTCTTCCTCATAATGAGGAAGTTCCGCAATATTTTGGGATCCTCAACCGTTTCCGCATCCTCAAAAATTTAAGAGGAATTTATGAGGAATTTTGTTGCGCATGCGCGTCGCGTATCGATGGCAACGCACACGCCGCAGTACGGTGCCAGGCCGAACAGGCGAGCGAGACCTTCCCACCGGCGCTGTTCCTTGATTGTTTGTTTTAATTTTATTGACATACATTATTTTGTTTATACGCGTACTCAACTTCAAAAATCGAAATATTCGGGGCTTTACACAACTGTATCTTTACAATACCTATCTTCTCTTCCATCAAATGTACCAGCAAACGACTTTTTAGCAATGCTGTATTGGTATATGATGAGCTATAAAGCCGGTTGTTGGGGAAACAGCGTCCAAATATTATTTTATAAAAATTAACCTCCCTGTTTAAAATAAATTTTGATTAATAGTATTCAATTCTTTTATTTTGATTAATAATATTCGACTTAAGTACCTAATTAACAAAGAAATAAAGACTGCATTCTTATTTTCATTTCAATTCCTAAATGAAATTGTGTCATTTACTCATCTTTTTTTTTGGTGTGTGTGTGTTTTTTTTATGTCTGTAGGTTGACAGACAAGCAGACGGGCCACTTGATGGAAAGTGGTCACCGTCGCCTATGAACATTTACAACACCAGGGGAGTTGCCAACGCGCTGCTAGCCCTGAAGGACTCCTTTGACGCCATTTTTGAAGAACCTCTTAATGTAGCACCTAGGGAACACCTCAGAGGGAGGTTCGTTCCACAATTTACACGTTCTGGGCAAGAACGAACGTGAAAACCGCACCGTTGAGCACTGCCAGGTGTCCAGTCGGTGTGGGTGGAACTTCTCTCTTCGGCGGGTAGTACGGTGTAGGAAAATAGATGGTAGCACCATGTCAAACAGTTCAGCAGAGCACTCACCATTGTAGAGACGGTACAACACGCACATACTCCCAATGTCTCTGCGTAGGCTCAGATGTTCGAGCCTGTCAGTAAGTCCTGAATCGTTAACAATACGAACGGCGCGTTTTTGTAGGGAGTCAAGTGGACCAAGCTAGTATTTGGGGGCTCCCGCCCACAAAAGAGTATGAGTAGTAGTAGCTGCCCCGAAGTGAAAGTGAATACTGCCTGGCTTTGTTTAACACCCCTAGCTTTTTGGATGCCAACTTTGTCTTACACTCAATGTGACTCCCGAATTGCACTTCGTTCGATATGTCAACGCCCAGGATATAGATACTCTTACCAACGGCGATCGGAATGCCCTGGAACTGTGGTGCTACAATGCATGGCGTTTTTTTAGCGGTGAACGTGCAGACTTGTGTCCTCGAGGGGTTGAACTGCATTAAATTAAGTCGACCCCAATCCGAGACCCGCTCCAGAGAGTGCTCGATTTCAGACACAAGTCTAGTCCTTCTTTCCTCGATAAGTGTCCGATAGGCATTTGCACGGCTAGTTTAGTGTACATATCCCGTACTATCATCGGTATAGCAATGAAAATTGGAGTTTTGCTCCAACTCGGGAAGACCTTAGGATGGAAGTTTCGCGAGAAGTGCCCTGTGCCAGACCCGGGCAAAGGCCTTAGCAATGTCGTTGTGTAGATATGTCACTGAACTCGTCCTTAACTGCTGGACCAATTTTGATGATTCTTTATCGTATGTGTTTTGAGAATGGTTTAAATTTTAGATTCATAGTAAAAATAATTAAAAGAGCATTTTGTAGTGGACCAAAAACTACAAAATGCTCTTTTAATTATTTTTTTGTATATACCTATATATACTTAGTTAAGTAGATAGAGACAGGACAGCGGATTTTAGGTTGGGTCCGCTAGTATTTATAACTTCGTATCATCCTCTTCTCATCTTTCTGTAGCGCGCAAGGCTGTTGTAGAACGCAAGCGATCTACTTGATTAAGCGATACGGGTGCGGTCGGGTGTGTGACGGGTGACCACTAGTGGCAAATTAAAATGCGCATTTTCGTGCTTCGGAGAGCAGGACGCCGACGGTCCTGGTTACTATCGACAGATAGCAGTCGTTAAACCTTGTCGAAGGCTTTATGGGCGGTTTGAAAACATCCGACAGCGGGTTGGCCACTAACCCTTGCAAGTAACTCCACCAACCCGCATTGGAGCAGCGTGGTGGAGTAAGCTCCAGACCTCCCCTCAAGAAGGGGAGAGACTCGTGCCCAGTGCCCAGCAGTGGGACGTTTCAAGAGTTGCTATTATTATTATGTCATCTGCTTCCTCTTCCTCTTCCTCATCCTCTTCCTCATAAAAATATCCTCTCCCTCATCCGCATCCTCTCAATTGGCGCATCACAATTCCTTTTCCTCCTCCTCTTCCTCATAATCACTTCCTCAACAACCCTATTGAGCACTATTCTTTTTGACAGAGGGGAAAGCCTGCATATGGCTACTCCCCTCCGGCACACTGAGGACACTCCGCCAAAATTCCATACAAACGCTTAATTTGGTCTCTATTACACAGACATCAATCAGTGACGTGTATTTACACGTGCACCTGTGTGCGTAGCACGTACAAAATACCAACCGTCGCCCATAAGAGGGGAGGAGGTTGGGTGATGCGGAGAAATCGGGCGGCACGTCGAAGTGTCCATTCTAATATTCTCTGCCTCTGGTCCGCCGCGGCCGGTGGCCTGTGTTGCTCTATGACTACAGAATACAGACATCTAACCAGCCCTGAGACCTTAGCTGTTGTCTCTGTGCTAGTTATTACGGAGCCATATGACGTAGGCCGTTCCTGGCAAGCTGAGGCCAAGACCTGGCATGTATTTCCGCGTAATTATTTATCATAGTGACAAAATATGAGTGCCTAACGCATCTCGGGAACTCTAGTTATGATAAAAATGTCAACAGGATGCAGTATTTTGAAATGTAAGTTTCTTAATCAGTTTCATGACCTGAAAAAAAGAAACGGAGTAGCTACATATAAAATACTAGCAACCCGCCCCGGCTTCGCGCGGGTGCAATGTTACCTACCCTCTCCTATTCGTCTTAGCGTGATGATTATGACAGCCTAAAGCCTTCCCCGATATCTTTTATAGTTTAGGCAGTTACGCAAAATAAGTAACTTTTCTGGTTTTACACCTTGTGTCCGAAAAACCCAAATATCTTACGGAACCCTATTTTTTTTTCAAAATAAAATATAGCCTATGATACCCTTGGATAATGTAGCTTTCGAATAATGAAATAATTTTTAAAATCGGTCCAGTAGTTTTTGAGCCTTTTCAATACAACCAAACAAACGAAGTTCTCCTCTTTATAATATTAGAGTAGATGTCACAAACATTTTACAATCGTAAAACAATGTTGTACAGAATATTCAGCACGTACGCTGCTTCTTATTAGTTCAAAATTAGTTTATTGCCAATAAACGCCTACGATTATGTACAGACCAGTCGAAATATAAATACAGACATCATACATTGCGACAATAGCTAAAACGCTAGATTTTAACGATATAAAAATAAATGTAAAGACAACGAGGTTAATTACAAAGAAGGCATCGGAAACAAACAGCCGGTTCCGTTTTAAAATTCATTTGATAGATATTAATGCGAGATGTGTCACGTCATCTGTCATGTTACTATTTGAAAGTGTGGTAAATTAGAAGTTTTGGAGGTTTTGGCGGGAACCTTGAAAGAGGCATATGGTGCTCTTATTTTATTTCATTTTCTTAGTGTATTTTTAAGTTATATTGAATAAAGTTGGTGGCATTTTGTTTGATATAGGTTTATTACAGTGCCCGTGTATAGTGAAATAGAATAACAGTGCGAAAACACGACCTTTCAGGTTGCCTCCAAAACTTCATTGTAAATGTTCTGGTAAAGTAGCCATCGCTTTACTCGACTTAATTTGACTGTAACTCACTTGACTGACATATTATACTTGATAACTTATATACTTGATACTTACATATTATACTTGATATTATACTAACTTTGACGCTGCTTAATACGAAATATCGTTTTACTTGACACTGGCAATATGCGTTATAGCGATGCCATTATAACAAAAAAAAAAAATAGAAGTTAATTTACTAAACACACGGAAACTGGAACCGTGCTACCAAGGGGCGTGTACAATGAAGTATCTACTTTAGTCAAATATATGTCAATGTGTGAAGATACAGGTTTGTTTACTTTTAGCCATAGCAGAGAACCTATACATCTTTACATCTATACAAATAAAATTGGAGTGTCTGTTTGTAATATTAAAATAACCGCTTTTTACTAAATGCATATGTATGTATACACGGTACATATACCAAAACCACATTTTTTATAATTTTTGTCTGTCTGTCTGTCTGTCTGTTTGGCGGGGCTAATCTTGGGAACGGCTGGACCGATTTTGACGGGACTTTCACTGGCAGATAGCTGATGTGACAAGGAGTAACTTAGGCTACTTTTATCTCCATCCAACCATACATACATACATACCTACATACAAATAAATAGAATTTAAGTGTCTCCGATTTTGACGGGACTTTCACTGGCAGATAGCTAATGTGATAAGGAGTAACTTAGGTTACTTTTACACTAGCTACGCCCACGACTTCGTCCGGGGAGATACTGAACAATCATATTTTTTCTCACGTGGACGAAGTCGCGGGAACAGATAGTATGTAATAAAACTACGTATAGAATGGGCACTTCGACGTCCCGCTTGATTTCCCCGCATCACCCAACTTCCGCCCCTCTTATGGGCGACGGTTGGTATTTTCTACGTGCTACGCACGCAGGTGCACGTGTAAATACACGTTACTGATTGATGTCTGTGTAATAGAGAACAAATTAAGCGTTTGTATGGAATTTTGGCGGAGTGTCCGCGGTGTAGCCATAGTACAAGAAACAGTTGCTTATAACAGAATCAAAATCGACGTGTCACTTCAGTTTTAGCAGAAAGATGTCCACTGCTGGACAACCACCTTCCCCAGGTGACCACAACAATGTTGTGCGTCATTAGGGAGAGATATGCCATCACCGCTACCCTCGCCAGGCGAATTGGAGATCGCAGTGGAGGTAGTTTTATCGCGGGACGCTGCTGCCCATCCCGCTTTATTGTATTTACTTCCATTATGCCTATCGAATATTGTTCGGTGAACTCTTCTCTACTAATGGGGGGTGGGCGCGTCACGTCCCGACACCAGCAAATCGTGTATTTTTTTAAGGCAAACAAGCATGCAGTTCACATTGATTGATTGTTGATTGTTAAGAGATGACTGCAGCCTATAGACACTTACACAAAGTCTAGAGTTCAAAATGCAGATGCGTTACCACTCCTGAGGCCTAAGGTGTTATGTCTCTGGGCCGGGCATTACAGGGCCGTACATTACCATCTGACCGGAACACGATAGTACTGAACACTACGATTTAGCGGCAAGAATATAATGGTAATGCGGTGGTGCCTCCGTCCGCGAGCTCCGTCACTGGAGCTCTACCACCAGAACCATTGAAACAAATATATATTTTTTTAACCCAAACCAAATACGATTTTGTTTTATAAACAAAAGTTTGTAATTGAATACGTGGCTTTAATTTTAATTGTTGTTTCTTTAATTTTTATCATATTATGACACACTTCTACAATTTTAATCACCGTCCGGTCGTCTGACAGTAATATCATAGTATAAGATATATATTATGTACTTAGTGTACATAATAATATTACTAGAGAACGTGTCTATTAATTGTGATATACTACGGCACTTCGTAGCTTCGTGCTACGAATCGCTACGTGCTAGTTGTGTCTAACTGTTCTGTGTGTTATGTGTGACTGCTTCGTTTTGGAGGGATGTTACTTTGATTGACTCGAGTCACTCTCAGGGTGACCAAATAAAACAGCAATTATTTTAGCAGAATTGGATCCCTAATTTAGAGTTTGCGCAGATTTTTTTTGTCATTGACAAAAAAAACACTATTTAAAAATTATTGCAATCAACAGGAAAAAAAGGAAATAATACGAACAAACGAACAAATAATCGTTTCACGCACGTGTCAAACTATTTTGCAACGCGATAAGAACAGGAACTCTAATCCAGCCTTTGATTGTGGTTGTGTGAATTCAGTATAACAGTAGGCAGAGAGTGTGGAGCGCCAGATATCCCGGTCCTGACACACCTCCCGTGCTTCTTCTGCATTCATCAGTCTCCGTCAGTGAAGAACTGAAGACTTGGCGTGCAGATACATAGTTACGTACATTACCCGCGTGCATGGCCCGGCGGCTGGTGTAGATCATAAGCGATTTACTCGGTTAAGCACTATGGGCGCGGTTGGGTAGCGTGATGGGTGACCGCTAGTGGCAAATTAAATGCGCGTTTCCGTGCTTCGGAGGGCACGTTAAGCCATCGGTCCCGGTTGCTATCGATAGACAGCAGTCGTTAAACCTTGTCGGAGGCGTTATGGGCGTTTTGAAAAACATCCGACAGCGGGTTGGCCACTAACCTACCCACCTCCACCAATCCGCATTGGAGCAGCGTGGTAGAGTAAGCTCCAGGCCTCCCCCCAAAAAAGGGGAGAGACTCGTGCCCAGCAGTGCGATGTATAATGGGTTGCCATTATTATTATTATATACATTACCCAACTCATCACACATTATTTTGATTATCAGTATATCCATCAATTAACAATACACTGAATACGCCTGGGTGTGTCTTTTTTACGCCTTTCCGATGTATGAGCACATACTTATGAATTAGTGTTATTTTAAATGCTAAATTAAAATCATAATAAGAGATTGATTCTATACTAAAGTTTAAATATATATATCTTCACGCCAGGTCCCTAACAGGGTAGGCAGAGAGTGTATAGCGTCAGATATCCCGGTCCTGACAAACCTCTCGTGCCTCGTCTACCTTCATCATTCTCTTCATACATGCACGCCGATTCCTAAGACTTTTGACCCCACCATCAGACAGAACTCGACCTATTTGGTCATGGTAGGTAAGTCTTGGTCTTCCTAGGCCTCTGCAATCATCCACATTCGCAAGTTTAAAAAAATAAATATAGAAATATAGTTAGTTTACCGTTGAAGAACTCTCAGGTCTTGGGTAGTATTGATCCATTTTTTTTTGCTATTTTGGAAATTTGTCACCATTGGACAAGTGTGGTAATTGTTTCCGACAGGTATCACTAGGCTTATCTAGCAACAATAACTAAAGCGTTTTTTCTAGTGGTAGAGCTCCAGTGACGGAGCTCGGCGTAGGCACCACCGCATTATCTAATATACTTGCCGCTAAATGGTAGTGTTCAGCACTATCGTGTTCCGGTCAGGTGGTAATGTACGGCCCTGTAATTTCCAGCACAGGGGCATAACACCTTAGGCCTCAGGAGTGGTAACGCATCTGCATTTTTACCTTGGTCTTTGTGTGGGTGTCTATAGGCTGCAGTCATCACTTAACATCAATGTGAACTGCACGCTTGTTCGCCGCTTCCATTACATAAAAAGCATGAAAACCTAGCAACAATAACTGAGGCATGGAAGCCGTGCTAAAATACGAACTGATTCACCTATACTTTTATTCATTTTTGTCAATTAGCATTTTATGTGTGGGAATGAAACAAAACAACGCTGTTTGTTTCTATTTATTCTGAACATGTCCCAAGATAAAAACGAGAAATGTCAAATTAATTCTTAATACTTACAAATAAAAAAGTACTATCCAATACGTCAAAATACATAAGGGATCACAATTTTGAAGTATTACCAACAAACCATAATATATAAATGCTAATTGATAAAAATGAATAAAAGTATAGATGAATCAGTTTGTATTTTAGCACGGCTTCCATGCTTCAGTTTTTTTTTTTTATTATGGCATCGCTATTACGCATATTGCCAGTGTCAAGTAAAACGATATTTCATATTTATTTTAGCACCGTAAAAGTTAGTTTAATAGTCACGAAGTATAATATGCAAGTATCAAGTATATTAGTTATCAGGTATAATATGTCAGTCAAGTGAGTTACAGTCAAGTTATTCGAGTAAAGCGATGGCTACTTTACCAGAACATTTACAATGAAGTTTTGGAGGCAACCTGAAAGGTCGTGTTTTTGCACTGTTATTGTATTTCACTATACACGGGCACTGTAATAAACCTATATCAAACAAAATGCCACCAAACTTTATTCAATATAACTTAAAAATACACCAAGAAAATAAAATAAAATAAGAGCACCACACGCCTCTTTCAAGGTTCCCGCCAAAAAAAAAAAACCCATGCTTCAGTTATTGTTTCTAGAGGCTGATTGGCTTACCACCTGTCACATGTCACTTTTTTTACTTGTCATTTATAACAAACACATCATCGGCGAACCACAGAATTGTATTCTCACTGCATCCGAAAGACGTTAACAGCTGGACAAAGCCTTCCCCAAAGACGCCAACATTAGTGTAGTGTTATGCGTCATTATGGGAGAATATGGTGCATGTTCATTATTAATTAATCGCATAGAACCTGAAAAATAAAACACAATTCACCTGTGCGAAACAATAAAATAGTAAATAATTTTACTGGTGGTAGAGCTCCAGTGACGGAGCTCGCGGGCGTAAGCACCACCGCATTATCTAATATACTTGCCGCTAAATGGCAGTGTTTAGCACTATCGTGTTCTGGTCAGGTGGTAATGTACGGCCCTGTAATTTCCGGCACAGAGGCATAACACCTTAGCCCTCAGGAGTGGTAACGCATCTGCATTTTGACCTTGGTCTTTGTGTGGGTGTCTATAGGCTGCAGTCATCACTTAACATCAATGTGAACTGCATGCTTGTTTGTCACTTCCATTATATAAAAAAAAGTTATTCTTTTATTTCTTAGAACAAAATGCGAATAGAAAAACAATATGGCCGATTCCTTGAAATTAAAATCGCAATAGATGATAGTTACTATACTGAGCGGTTAATTGCTAGCTTCGTCTATTATCAATGGAGTGTATTTTAGGGAGGCACGTGTCATAATACGAGGGGGATATTGAAGGTCGCGATAATAAAAATCTAGCAGACGTTACAATTAATTACCTACTTGTATCGTAAGGTACGTCAATTCACGCTCGTAATCCCCGAAGGGATAGGCAGAAGTAAATGTATGCAAACACCCTTGATTCACCGGTTACGTTTTGGCCCTTGTAACAGGTGGCGAGCCTATTGACATCTCTGGGTACATTACCAAACTCCAAGGTAGGTACTGGGGAAACTTCCGGAAAATGGAAAAATCCCAATAGAATCAGAGATAAAGGGATTACACAACGTAAAAGCGTGGGCTTACTGCGGCGCATGGAGAGGCTGCGCACGTGTATTAAGCTTCGCTTTATATGAAATTGTATAAGGTAGTGTCCACTGCAACCCACGAAGAGGCTATGCGCCTTTATCGCCAACGCCACCGACCCGGGAATTGAACCCCGGACCCCAGCGTAGTAGCAATAGCGGGCCATTGCGATAATACTACTACTCAAACCATTGATCATCTACTCAGAGATTGTATAAGATACAGCAAGGAACGCAACGACCATTTCACAATCTGAACCATGGTAAACATAAGCCCATTCGACCTCAATGAAATAGTTACAAAAGAAAGCACATGCACATCGTTCAACAACTTCACCAAATTCATCATAAATACACTTAAACAGTTTAATCAAACATCAAACATAAAGTTTAAAAAAAAAACTTATACGCGTAATCAGATCAAACAAAATAACAATAAAGTTGCACGTATACACTCGCGAGAACTCTGTTGTGTATAACCAAAAAATACGCCTCTTCGGGAACGCACTAGGATCAGAAAGAGTAGAAAAAAAAAGTTAAAATAATAGCTCATAAGTTATGAGAAAACAAATGAACAGACATCGAAATCACCATCCTTTCGAATTGGCCGTAATCGGCAATTGACAGTCACACAGTTCAAAACACAGATGATACGAAATTCGCTCAGTAAATATCGCGACCACGCCGGCAAGTTCATTGCCCCAAATCTCTATATATAATCTCGTTGAGATGCGTCATTTTGTACTCTTAGAACCCGTTGGCTGTTGATAAAAAAAATCAATCAAGTGTAAACTTCGCGAGGTCACGGGTTCGGTACAGGCTGGTCCTAGATAACATGACAAATGAGAGAGACAATAAGAGTAAAAAAACTACATCTCATCAGGTGATTTTATGGAGTTGAAAAGTTAAATCCGTGGGCCCAGTGCCCGCGACGAATAATTCCAAAAGACCAAATGTGTAAATGTAGACATTTGGTCTATTTGTACTCGAAAGGCTAAGTTTTTTTTTATGTAATGAAAGTGGCAAACGTTGATGTTAAGTGATGACTGCAGCCTATAGACACCCATACAAAGACCAAGGTCAAAATGCAGATGCGTTACCACTCCTGAGGCCTAAGGTGTTATGCCTCTGTGCCGGAAATTACAAGGCCATACATTCCCACCTGACCGGAACACGATAGTGCTGAACTTAACGGCAAGTATATTAGGTAATGCGGTGATGCCTACGCCCGCGAGCTCCGTCACTGGAGCTCTACCACCAGTGAAAGTTAAGTCCGTGGGGTTCCACCTTGTATTTAAGAATATTTCCAGACGTTTGATCGACCTTTCACGGGATCAGAATAATTTAATTTAAAATGTAGAAAATATAGGATACATTTTTTTATTTTTACTTATTACAACATTTAGAGGTTATGTTCTAACTTGAGGTCAAATATTGAGGAGCTACTGTAATTACTAATTTATTATCTGCAATATTATATCTAGGAACAATATTAGTAAATTGAATTTGAGGAGAATTTGCAGTTGATAACGCAACATTAACACAAGAGCGCTGGTCTATTCTTTGCGCTACTAAAAAAAACATAAATCAAAATCATTAATCATCAGATTAATTCTCCACTGCTGGGCGCGTGCATTGTGTGAAAATATCTAACGACACAGTGAAGTAAAAACAATTTTGTACAATAACGCACAAGAGGACGGTCGGACGCGAAAGGGCAGATATGTTTGCTAAGCAGACTGGCCAGAGAAAATGTAGACCAATTAGTGTTGCCATTCAACCTGGCAATGTGGCCAGCCTTCTGGACAGTTTACCACAGAAGGAATGCAATATGGAGTTTTGCGATGCATGTATCGGTGAATGGTCACCATAATTTCAGCAGAAAGACGTATACTGCTGGAATAAAACCTAAGTGGGATCTACAATCTCTACGCTTGGCATGCGGATTGTCGATCGCAATGGGGGTAGTCATAGAGCAATACGGGAAAACAGTCTTCTTTTTTTGCGGGGGGAAATTTGTGTGACACACCCACGCACACAACAAAAATCGTCTATTACTACGAAACTCACACCTTGCTTTAACTAAATACATAAACAATTTCACGCACACATTTAAACATCTCGGGCCCACTTAGGGTTTGTACTTTGAGGGGAAGGCCTACATATGGCTACTCCCCTCCGGTCCGCCGCTGCCGGGAGGCCCGTGTTGCTCTACAATTAATACAATACAAAATCCGCTCTATTGGAACGGTTTGACCGCAATTGTTCGGTTGACTGCTCTAGCGGAAGAATTCTTCTCCACGAGCGGATGGTGGGGTCATCACGACCCTTCATCCCTCGGTAGGAAAGATAAATGTTAATTAAAATATGTCAAACATTTTGTTTCATTGCTTTATACGAACGAGGTGTAAGAAGAAAGGAGACAAAGCTTAGCTATTATATTATATGAGTTCGTCCCTAATTTCAAAGCAATAAGAGGTCATGGTTTTAATGTTCTGCAGCCGCGTGAGCTACTTCAGCAACCAAAATAGTTATCTCGAACAAAACCACCGAACGCTAAACAATGAATCTGTCAATATCAATATAGGTGTACCTATGAGTAATATACACAATAAGAGCATCGTATTGTAATTAAAGTTTTATAGAGATATTCCAGCAAACATTATTAAACATACTGATAGTAAATTCAAATCATACGATTAATAAATAAATAAGAAACTACTTTTAATTTTTATTTCTCTCATCAGCGCGGAGTCCAATTTGAACCCCGGACATTTGTCAGGCTTGCGCGAGGACATGGGGAGTCCAACACGTAGAGGCCCTTTCGAGAATTTTGATCTACTTTGTAATGGGTTATATTCGGCGGGACCTCTCTCTGACTGCATCAATAGTTTATAACAGACACAGGCAGACCCCGCGGAATACATGGGACTATTGTAAATAAATGACTCGCCAAACTTTGGGCTATGTGGGTGAACTGAGGGGACTAGCTGGCTGGGCCTATGGGGTGAGATCTGGCACCTGCCTATATTCAACATCTCACATTATTGAATCCTACTTTAGGCAGGTGGCTCAACTCTCCTTGGTGGCCCCCCAAGCAGCCAACCCGATGGTCGACTAATATGACTAATATATGAAATGCTTAGCTAAAGATCCTTCCATAAGTGGCTGGTCATCATAAGTCCCTCGTGTAGAGACTGATATAGAAAATGGTACCTATTGAATTTTTAGTTACACTATTCGCTGAGATTCTAGCTTGACCGCCATTGTTCGGTGGACTGACTGCAATAGCGGAAGAAATCTTCTCTTGTGAGCGGTGAGGCCACCATTTCGACGCCTAAAATATCCTCTCCTATGGACACAACACTATTGCATATTTGGGAATGCTTTTGGCCAGCAGTAGCCACTTTTCGGCTGAAGTGATCATAATAACGACTTGGCGTCACTTTTTTATGAAACGAAGGTGGCAAAGAAAGAAGAAAGAGAGAAGAAGGTGGCCGTTCAAATGGATGTTTAGTGATAAAGCCTATAGACATCCACAGAAATCCAAAGGTCAAAATGCAGAGGCATTGCCACCCCTGAGAACTACGAGTAAGTTATGTCTCTATGATAGTTATTAAATGGACTATACATTATCATTTAAATATATATAATAACCGGGAAACAATAGGTTTCCCGGTTATATTATTTGCTGAACGCTACCATGCTAACACGCTGAGCACTACCATTTGGAGGCAGATAGATTTGGTAATGCAATGGTGCCTACGGCCTCGAGCTCCTGGGTGCTCTACCACCAGTAAAAATCAATACAATACATTTATGGGCGCAGTGACCCAAAATGAGTCTTGGCCTCCGATACTAGAATGCGCCATTTTTGCCGTTCTGCACTGCCTCCCGCCACTGTTCGACCTGAAGGTCACGGAGATTTTTTAGCGCATCACTTCAGCGATACATGGGTCGACCAACTGGATGTCGGCCACTAGGTCGCCCCAAGTATGCAAGTTTCACTGCTCGATCCTCCCCCATTCTCTCAAGATGGCCAAGCCAGCGAAGGCTCTGGAATTTTATTTGGAAGATCATATTTGGCTCTGCCACCAGATGTTCGATTTTTATTTTTTTTTTCAAGAAAAAATCACTGTCACTGTAAATTTTCGAGTGAATCTAAGAATGCGCTGTTATTTATAGCTCTTGGAAAACCCCCGTGACTACAATAACTACAGACTTCTAGAGAGTTTTCTAGATACTTATACCTAAAAGTGTTCCACATTACAACACAACGCATGCAATTTGTACCCTAAAGTAGCATAATTTATGATTCAAATTAGCAAGTTTAGTGTGTTTGAAAATGTGGACGCATACAATTCAATGAAAAAGGTATACAATGAGTATTGTGTCTCAAATTGGTACGATCGGGTTCATTTTGTGGTAGTGTTACCATGTATTAAAATTGCCAAGGAATAGTAGCTACATACATCGAAATTAAAAGAAAAACTATCACACATAAGTCGGCTTTACAAGTTTGCGAGTAATAGTCGACCAAATATAACTCCATAGATTTTTTTTCGGTTCTTTAATCAAACCTAAAAACTACGGAACTCTACACTGCGCGTGGCCCGACATGCACTTGACCGGTTTTGACAATTGGATCGAAGAATTTTTGTTATTTTACTCTTTGTTGTCAGTTTGTAAAAGGGGAAATTAGACATTCTACTGATATAGGTACTTACTTACCTTAGTTTTATGTTATTGATATTCTCCATTGCTTTTAATTTTTCTAATTTGTAATTTGACATGTCAAATCAATTGTTGTTCACATTCATATATATTTTCTTTGTTTTTGACGTTTTACAAGCGGTGCTTGTCACCTAAATGAATTTCTGATTCTGATTCTGCTCGAAGATCGTCAAAAATGGATAGAGATCGAATATTGCTGAACGATGGTAGAACACTACTATTTGATGGCGTAAGATAAGGTTTTTTTATGTTAAGTGGCAAACAAGCATGCAGTTCACATTGATGTTAAATGATAACTGCATCCTATAGACACCCACACAAAGACCAATGTCAAAATGCAGATGCGTTACCACTCCTGACGCCTAACCGCCTAAGGTGTTATGCCTCTGTGTCGGAAATTACAGGGCTGGTCATTACCACCTGACCGAAACACGATAGTGCTGAACACTACCATTTAGCGGCAAGTATATTAGGTAATGCGGTGCTGCCTACGCCCGCGAGTTCCGTCACTGGAGCTCCTTTAGCTGTCACTGGTTTTCTGCACCGGTAAAAGAATCACATGATTAGGATCCACTTAATTATGTCAACCTATCAATGTACTGACCACGCCTTTCATTGGTTATCTTCATCGATATCAAATTTCCAAGAATTCCAATAATAAACGAATGGCACGTGGGTAGATACCTACTTATTATAATTAGGAATGTAAATCTACTTAAACTAGAATAGAAAAAACACGTGACTTCACACCATTAATTCTCGAAGGCGAAGATAGAGGTAAATCCATGCATTCAAGCATACGTACAAACATCCACGACTCGCCGGTTACGTTTTGGCCTATGTAACAGGTGGCGAGCCTGTTGACATCTCCGGACACATTACCAAACTTCGAGGTACTAGAATAATGTGTCAAAGGTTGTCAAAGAGTTGATATATACGGACAATAGTCCGTATATATCATAGTATGGTAAAATAAAATTGTGTTTTTTACTATTCCTCTTCAATTTCTTCATATTTTCTTACCCTTTGAACCTTCCCTGCACTTCCGAAAATCATTCAAAACCAAAATTTGCCAAATCGTTCCAGCCATTCTCGAGTTTTAGCGAGACTAACGAACAGCAATTGATTTTTATATATAAAGATTTGGTGTCTTATAGTTGATACTTTTTACACCTTTATCACCAAATATCACTGATGAGTACCTACAGTTGTACCCACGGAATAGATAAATAAAGATGTCGAATGTTCGCTACTTCTCAGCTTCGTAAGAAAGCATCAATAAAAAAACACTTTTTTACATTCGTTATTTGGTATAGGTACTCTTCTTTCTTTCTTTCTGTTCAGCCGAATATCGAATATTAAAAAACCGGCCAAACGGTCAAGCAACGCAAAAATGAAGGGTGCCGTTTTTTTCAAGTGAATAATTTAAGTAAGATGAGGCATAAAAAAAAATACGTGGACGTTAGTACCCAGGCACCCTGAGAAAATAACCATAGATGCTTACGTTCTTTAGACTGTGATATATCTATAACCGAGGCAAAAGAACGTAGACCTTAAGGGTAGCAAAGGTTCATACAAAAACTTTCGTGTAAATGTCTATAATAGGCTGCAGTATTCGCTTACTATCATTGTGTGAACTGCATGCTTCTTTGCAACCATCAATACATATAAAACGGGCAGCTGCGAGTCGGACTCGCATGAGGGTTCCATACAATTGACAGATTTCCTATGTTACCTTACATACAACCCAGGGATTTGGCGTGAAGATACATACATACATACCTTACCATAGCTTCATAGGTTTTCCTTAAATGTGTAGGCATAGAACTATTGTAACCATTTTTTTAACTGGATTTAACTGATACCTATTTTTATATGTGAGACGTTATCTGTCATGTTACTATAACGAAATGTGGCAACTTGACTTCTGGAAACAGGAACTACCTTGATACCAAGCGAAGTATCCTGTCTAGTCCGATTCGCACTAGTTAGTTTTTTCCTTTTTAGGTACGGAACCCTAAAAAGTGTTACATAATAATGCCTACCCATCTTGTACAGACCGCGCCTGTCACTGCTTTACTTCAACCAAACTTTCCAACAGCAAACGGCACGTGGATACTTAATATAATTACTTAGGTGTTATAAATCAAATAGACAGCTCGAGCAAGCTTACGGTCGTTAACCCTGTAATCAATATGCTAATTGCAAACACCGTTTAAATCGACACAATAAGGCCTCAACTGGTTCAACGGATGGTAAATGGTAATAAACAAATGTCTCATAACAGATAGCGACAATGTTGAGTAAAGATTACCAGGAACCTATTAACCACGGGATAGATAAATAAGGATGGAAAGGCCTTTGCATCAATTTAGTAGGTACTCTGTTCCATATCTATATATAAGAAAGGCCTTTTAAAGATTTAATCCGCCGACACCGTTATATTATTATTACGAATTACGCAGGCGATGTCGCGGCAAAAGCTAGTCAAAATGTTGGTCTGATTGGCACGCCTCGGTTCAATACCGGACATGATAAATGTCCGGTCACGTGCCATCGATGAATCTATTCTACAATCAAACAAGCGAAAACCAATCAGAATAGCACATTAAAGGTACCGCATTTCCGTAATTTTATTAAAAACGTGTTGCATAAAATTAAATGTCAAGTAGTCCAGCGCTCACAAATTTCGAATCCACGCTCTCTGCATACCTTGAACGACTTACTGGTGATTTAAACAAATGGTTCAAATTTAGTAAAAGGATTCTATTGCAAGCATTTGGTAATGGAACTCATGGTAGAGTTCCAGTGGTCGAGGGCGTAGGCCTACACCACCGCATTACCTAATCTATTTATCGATAGTAGTAGGTAAATGGTAGTGTTCAGCACTATCGTGTTCCGATTAGATTGTAATGTATGGCCCCATAATAAGCTAGGTACAGAGACATAACAACTTAAAAAAGTTTCAGGGGTGGCAACACATTTACAGGTTGACGACAGCATCTGGTTTTTGTTTAGATATTAACATCAATGTGAACAGCAAGCTTGTTTGCCACCTTCGTTTCATAAAAAAAACATACACTTACAAAGCCATTAAATGGCTTGTAGAACTCTACATCGGTTTACTACCGCGGCCCTGTGTTGATGGCAATCTGTTTCCTACTGCGGTAATGCGCCCAAAAGGCTGACCGTATTCACCGCGTAGCCAACGCTAATAAAATTAATCTTCTGTGCAAAGATATACCTGAGATATACCACTCCGCTCACAGTATCGGGAGCACCGGTAGAACACGATATGAATTTGGAAGGTGGGATGGTGCGAGGGGATCAAAGAATGTTGCGCCCCACCTTGCTACATTTATATCACATTCCCATATTTCCTATTTTTATTCACGCCTACGTGTCTACGTAGGCGCGATCGAGTCTCCCATGGACCCCTGGGGGGATCCATCTGCGCCACTTTGGGAATCACTGCTTAGACCATATATATTATATGTAATTCCTAATTACTGCCTCAGTACCGTTCTAATGGCAACAGGCCATTACGCATTTGGGTTCAATCACCGATTCAAGGATTGAACTCAGGTAAATACCTAGTAATGGATTTTTTGTATTCTCTGGAAGTTTCCAAGTCTCACCTTCGGAGTTTGGTTATGTGCCTGGAGATATTAATTTGTTCGCCACTTATTAAGTACAGTAGAACACCGATTATCTGAACGCCGATTAACCGAATCGCCAAATATCCAAATCGGTCTTAAGCGTGATATAAAGAAATAAACATAAGTAATTTCTTTTTCAAATTGTTATTATAATTTTTATTTTGTTTTGTTATATGTAACAAGTTACAACTCGCTGTAGTCCAGATATATTTCAACTGTTATGGTTGAAAGCTAGAGGCAAGACATTACGACTACATGATCCGAATTTACAAATATCCGAATCGACCCGTGTCCCAACTAATTCGGATAATCGGCGTTCTATTGTACATGGGACAAAATGTAACTAGTAAATCGTGGGTGCTGCATGTATGTCTGAATGCATTCATTTATTCTGCCCTTATAGGATTAAAAGTCGTGAAATCACTTTTGTACGTTTCTAAATTACGCCATTAATTTGCTTAGTATCCAATGAAAGTGCGCACGCGCACCCCGTGACGTCACAAGCGGGCATGCGTCGGAAGTGAGTCAGGCTGAGTCACGGAGAATGCGACTAACCGACAGACCCGACAGTTACCGCTCACTTTTATTGTTACTTATTGTATAAGGTTTCTTGCTCCTGATCAGCTCTAGTTATTTGCGGTTTATCCTTGTTCATAGTCTTGAAGATTTGCCTTGAAATGTCATCTTATTTGTTAGTATAGGTTTAAAGCTGTTTAACGTGAACAGAGCTTTTGCTTTTTGAAGCAGGTTTATTTAATATAATATAATAATATTGGAAAGTTCTAGTTACCCGAGTAAACCCAGAAAACATAAAATTCGGTTGCAAACGGGTGGTTGGCAGCAAAAAACTACCTGGGCGTTAAAATGACCGCTATTGTGATCGCCAAACCTCATGCCAAGCGTGGCGATTATGGCATATAATTTGTCAAACAGTCGACGTCTTTCGCCTACCCATTTTATTTTGCACTATAAAATATAATTTGAAACAAAAAGAAAATATAAACTTTTAAGATTATTTTGAATCGCAAGCCGCATTCCTTGCGAGCCTGCCTGACTCACTTCCGATGCATGCAGGCCTGGTTGTGACATCACGGGGTGCGCGTACGCATTTATTAGGATACTGACGTGATACTAATTTTACCATTATGTTTTTTTATGTATTGATGGTGGTGACGTGGATGACGTCCCCTGCATGCTAATTTGTCATCATCAAGTGAATACTGTAGCCTGTAAACATTTACCTAAAAGAAAAAACAGAGATTACTGGAGAGTAATAGTGACAGAGCTCGTGGGCCTAGGCACCACCGCATTACCTCCATCTGCCTCCAAATGGTAGTGTTCAGCATTATAGTGTTCCGGTTAGATGGTTCGTATGGCCCAGTAAGAACTATCACAGAGACAAAATAGGTCTCAGGGGTGGCAACGCATCTGCATTTTGACCTCTGGTTTTTATGTAGATGTCTATAGGCTGAAGTAGTCCACTTACTCGTAACATCAATGTCAGGTGCATGCTTGTTTGCCACCTTTCTTACATAAAAAAAAGATTTAAATGTAGATGCGTTGCCACTCCTGTGGTCTAAGTTGTATTGCCTCTGGGACAGAAATTACAGGATTTTATATTACCGACTGACCGGAACATGATAACGCTGAACACTAACACTATCATTTAGCGGCAAGATTAGGTAATGCGGTGGTGCCTACGCCCGTGAGCTCCGTCGCTGGATTCTACCATCAGTAAAACCTAACTTTTCAATAACAAGCAGCTTTTACGGCGTAGACGCCCCCCTCCCCCTACTTATACCACTTGGCGACACACATGGTAAAGGCTAATCTATACATCTATTTCATCTATACAAATATATAAAATTGGAGTGTCTGTTTGTAATATTAAAATAATCGCTTTTTACCAAATGCATATGTATATATACACGATACATATACCAAAACAACATTTTTGTCTGTCTGTCTGTTTGTGCGGGGCTAATCTTGGGAACGGCGGGCCCGATTTTGACGGGATTTGCACTGGCAGATAGCTGATGTGATAAGAAGTAACTTAGGCTACTTTTATTTCCATACATATATACCTACATACAAATAAGTAGAATTTGAGTGTCTCCGATTTTGACGGGTTTTTCACTGTCAGATAGCTGATGTAATAAGGAGTAGCTTAGGCTACTTTTATACTAGCTGCGTCTATGACTTCGTCCGGGTAGATACTGAACAATCATATTTTTTCTCACGTGGACGAAGTCGCGGGCACAGCTAGTATATTATAAGTTAAAACTCCTGAGTCAAGAACAATAGTCAGACGAGACTGTCAGTTACGTCATGCATGATTCACCGGGCCGTTTGTTTTGGCAATTGTTACGCACAGACATACTTTCACTGTACACTTGAGCTGTAAACCACACGACATTGTCTGCGCTGGCGCAGGATTTAAGTGATGTTTATTGTCAAGTGATCATTTTTATCGATATTAGTGTTATTTGGGTCTTAAATTTACTTTGAAGGCTTGAAGGTAATTTTTTAGCGTGCCGTAGCCGACAAGAAACTCTTGTAGTTTCGCCATGTCGGCCCGTCCGTTCATCTGTCCCAGTTTAGCTCAAAAACTCTTTGCGAATTGGAATGGGAATAACATACAATAATAATAGTTGCATACAAACATACATGCAAACACCCTCATGGCCCATGGTGGCGAGCTTGGTGACATCTCCAGGCACATTACCAAACTCCGAGCCACTCCGAGGTACTGGGAAACTTTCAGGAAATGGAAAAAGCCTAATAGAACCGGAAATGAAGGATTTCTTACCGTTATCTCTGACAATTAGTTATACCTATTATAATAATAATAATGGCAACCCATTCTAAGTCCCATTGCTGGGCACGAGTCTCTCCCCCTTTTGGGGGGAGGCCTGGAGCTTACTCCACCACGCTGCTCTTATGCGGATTGGTGGAGGTGGGTGGGTTAGTGGCCAACCCGCTGTCAGATGTTTTCAAACCTCCCATAAGGTCTCCGACAAGGTTTAACGACTGCTATCCATCGATAGCAACCGGGACCGACGGCTTAACGTGCCCTCCGAAGCACGGAAACGCGCATTTAATTTGCCACTGTCACCCATCACACTACCCGACCGCGATCGTAGTGCTTAACCGAGCAGATCGCTTACGATCTGCACCAGCCGCTGGGCCATGCGCGCTTTTCAGCACTAATATATAAGTATATTTAAGTATCTTTATGTTTATATCCCAGTAGGATAGATATAGCCGTAATATAGCTATATCTCTATGAATATAATTATACATCGGAACATAACAATCTATTACTATCTTAGTAAAAATATAATATAAATTTTACTGTTAGAAAAAAAACCTAGCACCGAACGGTTTTAACACCGTTCGACCTTCAACCTAACCTGGCTTGGTCAGGGGAGCCCATCGTTCCGAAAAAACGAGGTAACATAGTACGTATGACTAAGTTTCTACTGTATGTTCCGGTATATAATTATATTCCTCGGGATATAGCTTTATCTTTATCTGCGACATATATATTATTACGTGAAGCGAAAATATTGTACCTCTTTTCACGAAATTTACGCTCACCGAAGAGATGGTCCCTAAGATGCACTATAGTACTCATAAGTCGGTTTTAATTTTAGAAGACTATGATGTGCAATAAAACGACCTGTTCTAGCAGCGTGAAATGACTACGAATCCAGCCTATTTTTGGTCACCCAACAAGTGCAAAGTCAGTGACGAAAAGTCTGATGTCCACATTTATAAAAATAATTGGTCAAGTCACTTAAATCTAGGGTTGCAACGTAATTATTAAAAATAAGTTGCATTAAAATACGACAGCGACATTAGTAAACGTAGATTTTTTTTATTGTAATGGAAGTGGTAAACAAGCATGCAGTTCACATTGATGTTAAGTGATGACTGCAGCCTATAGACAAACACAAAGACCAAGGTCAAAATGCAGATGCGTTACCACTCCTGAGGCATATAAAAATTTCGAATGAGCGAATGACTAAACAGATATACAATGCGAATGTGGATGGTTGCAGAGGCCCAGGAAGACCAAGACTGACCTACCATGACCAAATAGGTCGAGTTCTGTCTGATGGTGGGATCAAAAGTCTTAGGAATCGGCGTGCATGCATGAAGAGAATGATGAATGTCGACGAGGCATGAGAGGTTTGTCAGAACCTGGTTATCTGGCGCTCTACACTCTCTGCCTACCCCGTTAGGGACCTGGCGTGAAGATACATACATACATACCAATAAGCTACCGAAACATTTAGTGCTGGGTAACGAATGCTAATCATCCAAAAGTCAAACGTTCAAATCCCAACGAAGTTGAATTTTCGTAGTTGATTCTTAGAATCGATAATTCCTATTTTTATTATTAAGTATTTGTTATTTGACGGAAGGTGGTATTTAGTGTTCAGCGCTATCGTTTTGGTAAGTCGGTAAAATTACCTATGGTAAAATTACCTATATTAATTATGGTATATAATTTCCAGCACAAAGGCAAAACAGCTTCGGCCTCACTATTGCTAACACACTTACATTGAAATTTCTATAGTTTTCTGTATAATATTTCGATTCGCTGCCGCATCTACTTGCCATCAATGTGAACTGTTTGCTATTTTCGTTACAATAAATAATTGGTAAAACTTGACAACCGTACCTGTACCGCATATGCGCGCGAGCATGTATAACACCGCTCGCAAAACCATAATTGATCAGAAAAACGCGACACGGGGCTGTGGCTTTCCCCATTAGGAACTGAACAGCACGCACTATTACATTATCGCGCATCCTTTCTGATATCGCATTAATTTTCAATACCTTCTTTTAAAATATTAAGAGAAATTCAATAAACTACCCAATATTTTTAATATTAGTTCAATAACTAGGTAATTATCCGGTTTTCATAATTTGTGTATGTCTAGAAACTGCAGTATAATCAATATGATTTGTAGATTATTCGTGTTAAGTATTTTCATGCCAAAAATATAAATTGCTAAAACTTGACAACCCTGGCTGTACCGGACCTGCGCGCGCGCCGTCATGTATATAGCACCGCGCGTCCAACCTTAATTAATCAGAAAAACGCGTCACGGCGCGGCGGTTAACGCTTTTTACCCCATCAGGAACTGAACAGCACGCGCTATTGCACTTTTTTTCCAATATCACATTAAAAATTAATGCCTACGAGAGCAATGGCCGCTATTGTTTGTTATGATTTATGGTGAGTGGCTTTTGATGGTGATTGAAATTGTGTGTAATCAATCAATCAGAAAGATTCTTAATAAAATATGCGAATTTTAACCTTATCTGTAATAAGTTATTTATCATAACATGAAATTACAATACTTACATATTGACTAATTTTTAAAAATAAATAGAATATAGGTAATTGTACTATTTATTTTTCGCAATAACACATGCGAGTGAACTTTAGAAATTAAAGAAAAAAACGTAATGAAAAGTCTGACTTCGGGCGACCTCAGGATAACCAGTCCAGCCGCTTTACCACTAAGCTACCGAAGTCACGCAGCGGCTGGACTGGTTATCCTGAGGTCGCAAGTTCGATTCCTGCCCGAAGTCAGGTTTTTCTTTCCGTTTTTTTTTCTTTAATTTCTAAATAGAGTATATTTAGGACATGGAATAGGTTTCGAAAAAGTTGAAGTTACGTTGGTCCCCGTTTCGTCTCAGTTTTTGCTTGATTTTAGGATTTTCAGGTCAAATTTTCGACCAATTTTTTATATAGAATGTCCAAAATTTTAACTGTACCTATCCCTTTGCAGGTTCGTACTTCAGTCCGGTCAGTTTTACATTTGCATTTCTACAAAGGGCTAGATAGAGATATTTACAAAATTACTTATTCGTTTCTATATCTGCATACTCGTAGGTAGGTAGGTATATTACCACAAATCGTTATAAGTACATCTATTAATAAATACCTAATGCCTTCAAGCGCTGATACTGGAGATTTATAATCAGCGAATGCTTAATACATGTAAGTAGGTAATGTGTGAAAAGATGATGTATAAAAAGATAAATAAAATAATATGATAACACTCTCAGCTCCATATGTAATAATATGTTTCCAATTTCATACACATTGACCCAATCTAGATTGGTCGAAGTAGGTTAATTGTTACCTTACTTTCAATATTTTCTTAGACATCCTTAAATTTGCTACAATTGTCTACATCTAGACTCCGCTACTGAATTTCGAAGTGCAAAATTTTCTACGATTATCTATCTACATCTCTGGACTCCGCTACTGAAAATTTCGAAATGCGAAATTCCGCAATTTGCGAGAAATAAAGTATACTAGTACTGTTTACGTCAGTTACCACTACCACAACGGCCATGCGACCAGAAGATAATATAATAAATCTTATCCGTTCTTTCTTGTAAGTATACATGTCACCAGACCGCAAAAATAAGACTCCGATAGGTCTGTAAATTATTTATTGATAAACCTAAAAACCTAAATATTGGCTCGTTATCCTTTTATGTTTTTACCGATCCAAACGTCCCCGGCCCCGAATAGAGCAACACAACAAAAACATCGATCATTTGATGATATACATTCCACAACGTAACGGCTTATCCATTATAACATAGTGCCTATGTATAGTCATTTAGGCTCATCGTACAAATATTTTTACTGTGGCAATCCCCGAAGGAATAGGCAGGTCCCGCAGTGGCGGACTAAGGTCATCAGGGGCCCAGGGCTGCATTTGGTATTTGGAGGCCCAGTAGGCTGACGAGCAAAAAAAAGGTTATGAGGTAAAATTGGGGGCCCTCGGCCACGCACATATTGCATCCCCCCCCTCTTCTGTATGACTGATACGGTAGATAGATTCTAAAAAACACATCAAGAAGAACGCGCGAGCAAAAAAAAAAAACGACATTGCCCTCTGTAAGGTCTACAAATCTTTCAAGATTCCCAGCGACCAGTCAAGTTTTGGAGGTCCCCAGAACCGGAGGCCCATGGCGGACCGCTGCATGCCGTCCCCCCTTATTCCGCCACTGAGACCCCGCAGAGGTAGATACGTTCGTGGATGTAGCTTTTGATTTTAAAAACATGTAATGTTGTTGCAGTTATATGACAGGGAACCTCTTCAATCCGATCTTAGCTAATGTTATCTATCTGTAAACTACCTTGCAAAGTCTGAAGCACAACAAATTAAGTAAGTATCTATTTTCATATAGGTCTTTTTAATCTTGCCCTATAAAATCCATTCTTAGCGGACGTCTATTATCTATGTATAGACCAGTGGGTCTCAAACCGTGCCCAGCGGAGTCCTTTTTATGGAGCCTCAACAAATGATTTACGTACGGAGCCCGTGAAGCATTTATTGAGCAAAAAATTTAAATAATCAACTAAAACCTTCAAAAGATTTCAATGTAGATACGTTGCCACTCCTGAGGTCTAAATTATTTTGCCTCTATGCTGGATATTACAGGGTCGTACATTACCACCTGACTGGAACACGATAGCGCTGTACACTATCATTTACGCTACCGCCCGCGAACTCCGACACTGGAGCTCTACCAACAGTGAGAGATTGCTCTACCTTGATTTATAACAAAATCATAATTCTCCTTTATGCTTCGCCGTAATAGAAAAAAAAAAAGTGTAGCCCTTTCAATTAAAAAAAACGCGTGTGTGTACCACCCGCCTTACTGTAATTTACTTAGCGTAGACAGGTCAGAGGGACGATGGCAACGACCGCTTGACATTGCCAAAGGTGCCCTGTCCTATATCGTAGCTTAGCTTAGGTACGACCATTTTGGGAAATATGGACTTATTTATTTAGGCCAAGATTTGTGGCGGTTACGTGGCTTTGGAGAAGGTTATTAAAGCTTACAAGGTATTAAGTAGGCGCTAAATTATAGATGAACTCTTTGCAATTACGCATGACACGTAAATTGACTACCTTTATGTACCAGACTACAATGACATTCTGATACTACATTATATTACCACAGTCTAAAAAAAACGAACGTGTTGTAGTACATAGACAGATTAGTGGAATTTTAGCATTTTTTTAATGTAATGAAGGTGGCAAACAAGCCTGCAGTTCACATTGATGTTAAGTAATGACTGCAGCCTCCAGAGGAGGAGGAAGAAGAATTGTGATGCGCCAATTTAGAGGATGCGGATGAGGAAGAGGATATTTTTATGCGGAAGAGGAAGAGGAAGCAGATGACATAATAATAATAGCAACTCTTGAAACGTCCCACTGCTGGGCACGAGTCTCTCACTCAGACAGAAAGCTGGCTGTCCAGTTGCATAGCCTCTCGGGAAGACCGTAGGATGGAAGTTTCGCGAGAAGTGCCCTGTGCCAGACCCGGTCAAAGGCCTAAGCAATGTTGTTGTGTAGATATGTCACTGAACTCGTCCTTAACTGCTGGACCAATTTTGATGATTCTTTATCGTATGTGTTTTGAGAATGGTTTAGATTTTAGATTCATAGTAAAAATAATTAAAAGAGCATTTTGTAGTGGACCTACCACTACAAAATGCTCTTTTAATTTTTTTTTGTATATACCTATATATACTTAGTTAAGTAGATAGAGACAGGACAGCGGATTTTAGGTTGGGTCCGCTAGTATTTATATCTTCGTATCATCCTCTTCTCATCTTTCTGTAGCGCGCAAGGCCTCCCGGCTGGTGTAGTACGCAAGCGATCTACTCGATTAAGCGATACGGGTGCGGTCGGGTGTGTGACGGGTGACCACTAGTGGCAAATTAAAATGCGCATTTTCGTGCTTCGGAGAGCAGGACGCCGACGGTCCCGGTTGCTATCGACAGATAGCAGTCGTTAAACCTTGTCGGAGGCTTTATGGGCGGTTTGAAAACATCCGACAGCGGGTTGGCCACTAAACCTTGCTACTTGCAAGGTTTAGTGGCCAACTCCACCAACCCGCATTGGAGCAGCGTGGTGGAGTAAGCTCCAGACCTCCCCTCACGAAGGGGCGAGACTCGTGCCCAGTGCCCAGCAGTGGGACGTTTCAAGAGTTGCTATTATTATTATGTCATCTGCTTCCTTTTCCTCTTCCTCATAAAAATATCCTCTTCCTCATCCGCATCCTCTAAATTGGCGCATCACAATTCCTCTTCCTCCTCCTCTTCCTCATAATCACTTCCTCAACAACCCTACTATAGATGTTTGTTTCGGGTCTGGGTTTTTGTATATGTTGTGTATGTACAACGGCACCCATGACACAGGTTTTTACCTAGTGTGGGGCTGTGAGTTTAAGCCTGTTTATTAATAGTTATTATGTATCTGTGATAGTTATTACGGGGCCATACATGTAACCGGAAGACGATAGTGCTGAACTTGTTTTCAGCCACCATTGTGTGGTAGGTACCATTTAGCGGCAGTAAAATTAGGTAATGCGGTGGTGCCTACCACCTCTACTCCTACACTGTGCTGGCACTCTACCACCAGTAAAATCAGTAGAATGCCCTTGTCTGGCCCTTTATTACGAGATATTATACAATAATACTACACTTTTCTGTATACATAGAGCACATAACTACAATAATATGCTCTGACTCAACTATCTACTTTACTTGTCATTGGGCATGGTTTGGTAAGCCGGCTTCCTTAAAAATTACTCGCGATCATGGCCTCATGGTTTTGATGCTGATACCTACATATAACCTGTCTGTCTACCCCTTCGGTGAAACAAAGACGTGACGTTTTTCTGCCTATGGCATTTATTTAAAACTGGTGCTCATCGACTATGCCACCAAAGGAAGGCTGATTGGTCTGTGCTGGTGCTAAATCGTAGTAGTGGCAGGCATACTGTTACAAAAGGTTACATACCTATGAAGAAAAAAGGTAAAAGTATACAAATGCAATTTCAAAATTCGAATGCTTAGTTTTTAATTATCGCATAGGTACAGATAATGGCCATGGCTAATTGCTCGCTTATTCCTGGGTCCATAATGCATCTGAAATAATTGTGGGGGATACTTGGGCATTGTAACGTGACGCACGCGATCGCGCTTTTTTCACCGATGCACCGGACCGAGTGACGGGAAAAACGCGGAATGAGGTTACGGTACGCGGAAAAAAGCGCGGGTCAGCGTTCTTAGACATGGCGTTTGTTATTGATATATTCATATTGTATTACAAAGCGTGACTGTTGTTTTTAAAGGCATGCTTTCACCGTGATATTGATGTGACCAGATTTAAACCAAAACAAGATCTAGATGGACTGCTTATTTTGAAGTTCTGAAAGGGATTCCTGAGTATCTAATAAAATCTAAAAGGGTAGAATAGTTGTTACGTAGGTACACATATATGGTATACATTCATTCAAATCAATATGAATGTACAATGCAACGTCAACGTCCCCAGAAGACTGGCCGCATTGCCACGTGGATTGCCACGGTATTAGAAGGCAACGCTTATTATTTGTGCAAAGAATAGTCCAGGCTTCAGATCACGCGAAGCGTCGACCAAAGGTTTCAAAAGGTCTTGGGAATTCACGATTCACGTACCTAGCATTCGACTCCAAAGGTTCAAATAATAAATCGTTTGAAAATACTTTTTTTTTTTTTAAGTCGAAGGATTGACTGACAAGCTGACGGGCCACCTGGTGGAAAGTAGTCACCGTCGCGTATGAACATTTGCAACACCAGGAGCGTCGCACACGCGCTGCAACTTACTCAACGTATTTAAGGGTTCCGTACCTCAAAACGTGTATCAAACGTGTTCATCGTGTGTCTATCACAGTCGATTTTCTCAGAAAGTATTAAACAGATTGAGTACACATAATAATATTATTATGTAAATCAGTAACCTAAATAGGTTCCTTAGGTAATTTTTCACTGGTGGTAGAGCTCCAGTGACTGAGCTCGCGGGCGTAGGCACCACCGCATTACCTAATATACTTGCCGCTGAATGGTAGTGTTCAGCACTATCGTGTTCCGGTCAGGTGGTAATGTATGGCTCTGTAATTTCCAGCACAGAGGCATAACACCTAATGCCTCAGAGTGGCAGCGCATCTGCATTTTGGCCTCTGGTCATCAGTTGTGTGTGTGTCTATAGGCTGCAGTCATCACTTAACATCAATGTGAACTGCACGCTTGTTTGCCACTTTTATTACATAAAAAAAAGGAATGCATAAGAAAAATAAATGAAATCTAAGTACAGGGAGGCCTAAAATAACCTTTTTAAATTCAAAATGGCTAAGCGCAATTTAATTCAACATTGAAGCGCGCATGGCCCCGCGGCTGGTGTAGTTCGATAGCGATATACTCGGTTAACGGTTTAGAGATACGGGCGCGGTCGGGTGTGTGATGGGTGACCGCTAGTGGCATATTAAAATGTGCGTTTCCGTGCTTCGGAGGGCACGTTAAGCCGTCGGTCCCGGTTGCTATCGATAGATAGCAGTCATTAAAACTTGTCGGAGGCCTTAAGGTCGGTTTGAAAAATATCGTAGGTAAAGCGGGTTGGCCACTAAGATTTATCTCCACCTACCCGCATTGGAGCAGCGTGGTGGAGTAATCTCCAGGCTCCCATCCCAAGATGGGGAGAGACTCATGCCCAGCAGTGGGACGTATCAAGGGTTGCCGTTATCATGGTATTATGACATAACAAATAAAAGGTCTTATTTTAAAGATCTCAAATATATTACATATTATCCTTTTTAATAGTTTAAAAGAAGATTTTTTATTTACAAAATAGGCGAAATTTTACCATTTCGTCGCTGTCACGTCCCGCTCTGCCTCGCTTGTTGCTTGTTGTCTGGCCAGATCTTTATGATTTATTTGATTAAACATGAAAATTAATGAGAAGACGAGATCCAAAGCTCGGAACAATAACTAAAGCAAACTGTTGTGTATAACCAAAAAAATAAAAATTATGCCTCTTCGGGAACCCACCAAAATCCGAAAGGGTTGACAAAAAAATAACTAAGCAATGCAATGCCGTAAAAAAAGAAATAGTCAAACGTCATACGAAACGTCACGTAACGTATGTCAATGTCAAATGTCAAACGTCAAACGCCAGCGCTAATTCACGTCATTCAAAAAAATGCTGCTGTTCACTGCTCAGCTGACTGAAATGTATTTTTTTTATTTAGTTTGCATTTTGAAACGAACTTAGTGAATATTTAGTGTGTACGATTACAAATTATTTACATAATCATACCAACGCGAAATACTGGTCGTCATTGTGTATGATTTAGCATTGAATCAGCGCAAAGTGAATCTTTTTCCATTATTTAGCTTTTATGAAAACAAATGTGCTTAAACTGTTCGCGTAAGCATAATTCATTGAACAAATGTCTCAAGTTAAAGTCTACAGAATGCTTCGAAATATGTCGGCTGGTTTAACTTTCGCCTTGCTTACCTTGATTTTCAAGTAAGTAAATTATTTTACCTAGTCAGTTTCTACCTTGTTGGTAAAATAATTAAATTATTTCTATCAACTGAAAAAAAAACGGTACTACCACTCCGTCCGTCACTGGAGCTCTACCACTTTAACTAGTTGTGCGTCACTAGTGGAGATATGCCATAATCGCCACGCATGGCATGCGGATTGGCGATTGCAGTGGCGGATGCTGCTGCAAAACTGCCGATGCTGCTGCTCATCTTGCATTAGTGCACTTCATACCACCCCTTTGTAATGATTTGACTACCTTTGTCCGGTTGACTGACTGCACTAGTGGAAGAATTTGTTTTCATTCAAAGAAAATTCTTCCACTAGTGTTCAGTGTCCCCGACATTCCGACACCAGTACATTTATGTACTAATTAACAAATTTGATTACTTTCAGTGTCAATTATGCGGAACCAAAACACATGACAGATTCCCATGATTGGGATATGCTTATATTCACCCAGAGCTGGCCTCCAACTGTGTGTAAAGTGTGGAAACATAACAATCCATCCCATGAATGTATAATGCCAGCTGATAAAGACGCCTGGTCCATCCATGGCATTTGGCCCACAAAAATTGGAACAAGAGGACCTTCATTCTGTAATAGGACTTGGTTGTTTGACCCGGAACAAGTAAGGCCTATTGAAAAAGAACTGATAGAACATTGGACTAATGTTGAAGTTGGTAAGTTAAGATATAGTTATAAATAAATGTTTTCTATCTAGAAATTGCTTTTCTAGCGATAATATCCATCCGCCCACTGTAACACATGTCATGTAGTTGATATGTATTTGTTGAGAACTTTCTTTTGTATGTATGTATGTATCGGCAGGAAGGCCTTCTTCTCCAGAAGTAGGATATGTAGGTAGTGTTGTGGGCGTGTCTTTCCATAAGCCGATATGTTATTCGTGTCTGTGGGCATCTGTAGGTGGGTACTCAAGCAGATGATGAAATAAAGCACAGGTTGGCAGAAGAAAGTCATATATTGCCAAAGATCCGCCCATTCGATTACTTCCGGCAGGGAAGAACGGGCAAGAAACCCATGGACCGGGCAACCATATTTATCAGGATACAATACTACTACTATCACAAGTTCAGGACTACCCGCTTTATATCACCTTAAGGTTACTTTTCGATGTATCTTCACGCCAGGTCCCTAATGGGGAAGGCAGAGAGTTTAGAGCGCCAGATATCCCGGTCCTGACACCTCTCGTGTCTCGTCTACCTTCAATATACTCTTCCTATTTGGTCATGATAGGTCAGTCTTGCTCTTCCTGGCCCTCTGCAACCATCCACATTCGCATTCCAGAATTTTCTTTTGGTGTGCAATAAAGTGTATTACTATTCAATTCTTACTATTAGTAACATTTTCAACTATTAATTCAAATGTTTGGTAAAATAAAATAAAAAGTATATTCATAATGTGTTCTTAGCAAAATATTTGATATCTACAATTTTTGCAACTTTACAAAGAGATTGTTTTCAAAAAATGCAAAAAAAAGGAAAAAAAACTAAGACATAATTAAGGAGAATATTTGAAGGAGTCAAGTGCCAATTACCGTACAAGCATACAATACTATGTACTTTGCTGTACAGCCAATGATTGCTATATTCAGTACTTTTCAGTTTGATTTGATTTATGTTTAAAAAAACTTTATAATTATTTATTTTAATAATTTAATGAAATAGGTTGAAGGGTACTAGGAAATGTTTTTCTATTACTAAAATATTGACAGATGTAGCTGCTGGGTATTTGTAATCCATATAGTAAGTTTTGCTTCGTTTTCAATTATTATTTACGTGACTTATTTAGTTTAACTTGTTAATGATTTTCCTTAATTTGATTAGGTAATAAGGAAAACCTGTACCTTATTATAATTTAACCCATTGCCAGACTGTATATGAGACAGAATAAAAGTTTTATTGTTATAATGTCTGTAGACATCTACTGTCCGTCATATTGTTAATAGAGCAAAATATGCTTTACCCAATTCTAATAAGATTTTTTTTTTGTTTGCTGACAACTAACCGGCTTAGTGCGAGTCGGGACTTGTAATGGAGTAAGAGTAAGGGAGTAATTTATAAAAACGGCTAATATTTATTTTATTCTGTTTTTAGTATTTGTTGTTATAGCAGCAACAAAAATACATAATCTGTGAAGATTTCAATATAACTATCACGGTTCATGAGATACAGCCACAGAACAGTAAAAACAGTAGAATTAACAATTATTGCGTATCATATCTTTTGAATAATAATTGTAAAATTATAACCCCTTTCAGGTACATCTGAGTATGCATTGTGGGCCCACGAATGGACCAAACACGGAACATGCGCAGCCGCTATAGAACCGCTTCGTGGGGAACTTAAATATTTCGAACAAGGCCTACATTGGCTCGGCAATTACACTATGACTGAAATACTGAAGGAAGCCAACATTTTGCCATCAAATACCCAATTGTATGAGGTTGAAGACTTAAGAGCTGCTGTTAAAAACAAACTAGGAGTGAACCCAGACGTGGAATGCCGAAAGATCGATGGACGGGATTATGTAATTGAGATAAGAGTATGTTTTACAAAGAACTTGGTATTAAACGACTGTGATGCGATAACGGGACACAGCTGTGACCACACAGAACAAGTTTTGTACCCTCATTATGGGGCGAACAAAGTAATGGTTGAATTATACAGATTTGTTACCTGGCTACAATGGTTGACACTTTAGGTATTGCTACATATTTGGCGGTATGGTTCGAGAAAATTATTTTCAATTATTAAGAATGTTCCTTGTGATTAACAAAGGTTGTGGAATTTAACTTTTTTTAAATGCTGTCTATCTATTATAATCTCAATAATTTTATTTTTGCCAAAATTTCATGATATTTTCTAGTGTTTTTTTTTTAATTTATTTTTTTTACATTAGTAATTGGAGGTCGTTATTGCAACTGCTACATTGGATATACTTTAATATAATTATGTAATAAAAAGAATTCTATTCTTCTTCTTTGGTTTTTAAAAGATAATGTTAGTAAATAAGTTAAGTTTTGTACCATTATCAGTACAGGGTAGAGATATTTTATATATTAAGCATATGCATTACATTAGTTTTTTCCATATGAAAAAGTATTTTATGAGTCTCACGCTCTCCTATAGTAAATCAAGTTCAGTGACAAATTTTAAATTATATTTCTTGTGAAAAACTCACAGGTCATAGGCACACCGCGGACACTCCGCCAAAATTCCATACAAACGCTTAATTTGGTTTCTATCCATCAGTGACGTGTATTTACACGCGCATCTGTGTGCGTAGCAAGTACAAAATACCAACCATCGCCCAGAAGAGAGGAAGGTGTTGTGTATGTGTGCAAATCGGGCGGGACGTCGAAGTGTCCATTCTATACGTAGTATTATTACATATTCTCTGTCATAGGTACTGAGATTTTACTTTAAATAAAAGTCCAACTTTTATTCTAACCCCATTATTCATAAACGTACATTAGATACGTTTTAGCTATAGAATGCTTTTGTCTTTGTCAGTATAGAAAAAGACAAAGGAGAGATTAGCAACACTTTAGCTAAAATACGTTTATGAATAAGGGGGTTATTTAACTACACTACATATACGTACTTTTTTAACACAACTATAAAAACCAAAGTAGTGTTGGAAATTGAACTTCAGAAGTTTGAATACTACTTATGAATAGGGTATTTGACAAAGTGTATTTTTTTTTAAAGTAACATGGAAATGAGATTTTCATAATTTTTATGTTTATACTAAACATAAAAATTATCAAAATCGGTGCATTATTGTAGAAGAGGTATAAAAGTAAAAAAAAAGGATTTATAAATCCCAACAGCTTTAACTAAGCATACTATTTATAAAAGTGCAATATTAACGAAGATATTTTTAGATTTCTTGAATTCGTCATTGATCTAGAAGTATAAACAAACATGTGATGTCACAAGCCTGTACAATTTTGTATGAGCCGTTTGAGATCATTTTATAACTTACAACTTTCGAATGGTGATATCTCAAAAACGATCAGTTATAGACTAGTGGTTCCAATGACGTTATTTTACTAACATTTTTTAAACTTTTTCAAATCACATTAAAAAAGATTAGTCAAATACCCTATTTTTGACATAATAAGTGTTATAGTGTTTACCTCGATAACGTCTACTTTTATTCTGTCTATCTGTAGTCCATTATATCTCTCCATCTTAATTCACTCTCATGTGTGATTGTGAAATAGTTCTAAAATGACTCGTATATATTTGTTGATTTCTATTTAAAATTGTGTTTGAACATTTCATTCGTCTTTTGTATTATCAGCACCGGGCAAGTAAGTAAGTATTTATTTGCATTTTTTTTTTTTTTTTTTTTTATGTAATAAAAGTGGAAAACAAGCATGCAGTTCACATTGATGTTAAGTGATGACTGCAGCCTATAGACAACCACACAATGACCAGAGGTCAAAATGCAGATGCGCTGCCACTCTTGAGACATTAGGTGTTATGCCTCTGTGCCGGAAATTACAGGGCCGTACATTACCATCTGACCGGAACACGATAGTGATGAACACTACCATTTAGCGGCAAGTATATTAGGTAATGCGGTGGTGCCTACGCCCGCGAGCTCCGTCACTGGAGCTCTACCACCAGTAAAAATAAAATGTAGGTAACAATTGTTGGATGGAATTGATTATACTGGTAACCTAGTACATTTCGTCACAATGCGACGTGCAAATATTATTAAAATAATATCTAATAAACAATGTCAATCTTGATAAACGAAATTAATTACAATAAAATTAAGGCAATTCATCAATTAATTAGTTAACTATAAAAATAGTTAACTAATTAATTGATGAATTGTCTTAATTTTATTATTATAGATAAACTATTATTATATTGGGCATTTTTTTTATTATTTTGCTATGATAAACGATCAATGCAGGTTTAATTGTAAAAAGCTTAATATTTTGTAAATGTTGCATGATTTTGTTATTAAACGATTTTTTTCAGTGCTTAAAGATTTTGTTGGAAATTGGTCTATCGCCATATTTAATAAAACTTACATTTAAATATTTTCTATTTATTTCCATATCGCAAATATTTCATTTATTTGATAATTGTGATTGTAGTTTCTACAGAAGAGGCGTGTACTTACACGCCTCACACGCCAGTGCTCACAACAAGAAATAATGCGAGTCTATGGAAGTGTCAATAGGCTAGTTTCGGCTTCATAGAGCGTTATCTCTGCTGCACACTGCCTACGTAAGCATCCATAGTCTGGTATTGGTCAAAATGGTCGACAAACGTCAAATAGGTAAGGTGCGAAAGAGATAACGCTCTACAGATCCGCAATAAGCTGACGACTCTTCCTGAGGTCGATGTGCATTATTTCTTGTTGAATACTGTATCTGTACTGTTCTGAGGAACACCAGTTGTCTTTTTTGAAGTGAAAATTCTTTAGCATTGTTGTAATTTGAATGTCGATGATATGAAAGAGACAGGCACATATATTCATAAGATTTGACGTGGGAGAAAATAAGATAGTGAAAATTTTTGAAGGTTTCACTTCTATCACATGTGAATTACACACATGTATCTTTTTAACACGATTTTAGTCTAATTAATTTGAAACTTTGCATACGAATCAAAGACCGATGACAATGCAATAATTTGAAAAAATATAATAAAAAAAATCCATAACTAAAAAGTTAAAAAAAATAGTTTACAAAAAACTTAAAAACGCTTTTAAAACCAATTGAACTAAAATAATATTACAATACAGTTAATTGCAGCACCTAGTAATCAACGTGGAGGGCTTGAGGCACTGAAATATTGCATATCGACCTCAGGAAGGAGACTTCGGCTTATTTCGGGCCTGTAGAGCGTTATCTCTTTCACACCTTACCTATGTGTCGTTTGTCGACGGTATTACTCCGGTATTGCACAAAACTGCTTACGTTATAGAGAAAACGCTCTACAAACTCGAAACTACACGTTTGTCTCTTTCGTAGGCTCAATGTGCAATATTTCTTGCTGGGTACTGACTGGGTACTGGCACGACGAAAATTCGCTCGATCGGGCGACTTGGCACCTTTTGAATTTATCTAATATTTCTGTCGTCAACTCGCACGCTCATACAAAGTACAGCCAGGTTAATAAATTTTAAAATTAAATTTTAGAAACGACATTGCTACTGCTACTGACTAAGTACTGTTGATTTATTATGTCTAAAACAGATTTACCATTAAAATAAAATAAAAAATCGGTCGTACATTATATGTTATAAGAAGTAGTTATAGTAACAAGCCAAATTCTTTTCGTATCTTTTGATTGAAATGTAGGTACATACTAAAATTATGATACCTATAATAATTTTAATTTGAAAGACCAACCATAAAATATTAAACGTTTTTAATACGATTTTTGTAGTTGACTGTACATAGTAAAACCTCACAATTTTATAATCGGGCGAGTTGACGACAGAAATATTATTTAAATTCAAAAGGTCGCCCGATCGTGCGAGTTGACGATTAATCCGTATATTTTTTTTTATGTAGTGGAAGTGGCAAACAAGCATGCATTTCACATTGATGTTGAGTGATGACTGCAGCCTATAGACATCCACACAAAGACCAAGATCAAAATGCAGATGCGTTACCACTCCTGAGGCCTAAGATGTTATGCCTCTGTGCCGGAAATTACAGGGCCATACATTACCACCTGACCGGAACACGATAGTGCTGAACCCTACTATTTAGCGGCAAGTATATTAGGTAATGCGGTGGTGCCTACGCCCGCGAGCTCCGTCACTGGAGCTCTACCACCAGTAATATCTGTGTGTATCAATCATACTTTTACTGCATAACAATGAGAAAATAAAAACATATCACCAATTTTTTATTATTATTTGAGTTGTATAATTTAATTAATGTTATAAATGAACCACACATAACTCCGTTGTGCCACTTCACGACCCGTACATAATTCAGTTCTCACCATATTATACCACTGTATTACACCGCATTATTGTATATCGCTCCCTTCGACACAATGATTACTGCTGACGGTACCAGACCTGTAAATAAACACATTTTTACTTGTAAAACTTTAATAAGTCGGTTCCAGAATCAGAACTTGTAGGCCCATTACCTAATGGTAGTGCTCAGCGCTTTTTTTTTGTTAGGATGGTCAACATGTACCGTTTGAAAAAAAAAACCCAGTAATCCAAAAAGGTACATGTTTGACTATGTGTTATTAAGTGGCAAACAAGCATAGAGTTCACATTGATGGTAAATGAATACTGTAGCTTATAAACATCTACATGAAAACTATCATACATCACCCACCACATAACATCAATGTAAAAATACAGACATTTCAATGCAAGCTCAAGACTAGATATAACATATAATGCATCATTGTTACTTTTGAGGAAGAGATATGTTTTTACTTTTCATGCATATATGAAGTGTAATTTTAGTTTTTCATATTTTATATATTATGATCCTGAATTATTATGACCATTAATATGTCCACGATATAGATAAATAAGGATGGAAAGGCCTTTTCTTCAATTTAGTATTAGAACCAGTGTCGCCGCTTTTCTCCCACCATGCAATTTCTTACACAAATGTAACACCATCTCGACAATAACTTACACATAAATCCTCAGGGCAGCTATTTGTTTGCGTAAGTATCCATACTAATGGTGAGGTTCACAGACCGCACTACTACTTTACTTTCGAGCAAAGTAGGCTTCGAACTGTCAAAACTCATACATTTCTGACAGTTCTAAGCATACTTTGCTCAAAGTAAAGTCGTAGTGCATTTTGTGAATCTCGCCCTAAGACAACGCCCGTAGACAATAAACACTCGCACGCACACAAGAATATACTCACAAGGAGCTCGCACGTCAATAGTCGAAGTGTAACGGACGCATTACATGCTGTACATTGCAAGCGGAGACAGTAATAGCGTTAATTGAGCGAGTGCTTAACGAGCAATGTAATAGGTTGGGGAAAAAGTCTTTTCGCATTATAGTATGTATGAACTTGTAATAAAATCTCTTTGGCTGTAGTATTTGTATCTGGCTGGTTTTGGTATCACTGAAAGTTAAAATTTTAAAGAACATAATTCCAAATTCAAATTAGGCAAATGTGTGATTTTCATTTGTTTTTCGTACTCTCAAGATGAGTGAATCTAATGAAGAAATTCGATACATTTTAAAATTTTACTACAAAAAAGGTAAAAATGCAACGCAAGCAGCGAAAAAAATTTGCGATGTTTATGGACCTAGTGCAGTGTCTGTGAGAGTAGCACAAATTTGGTTTAGGCGTTTTCAATCCGGAAATTTTGATGTCAAAGATGCACCTCGCTCTGGTCGCCCTATTACGGATAAAATGGATGCCATTTTTGAAAAAGTGGAGCAAGTACGACATATCAGTAGTTACGACGTAGCTGAAGAACTGAGAATTGATCACAAAACAGTTTTGGCGCATTTGAAAAAAGCTGGGTACAAAAAAAGCTCGATATTTAGGTACCTCACGAGCTCACTGAAAGAAACCTAATGAACCGTGTACTCATTTGTGATTCTTTATTACGACGTAATGAAACCGAATCATTTTTGAAGAAGCTGATAACAGGTGATGAAAAGTGGATCACGTACGACAAGAACGTGCGAAAAAGGTCGTGGTCAAAGGCCGGTCAGGCTTCACAGATTGTGGCGAAACCCGGGTTAACTCGCAATAAGGTGATGTTGTGTGTGTGGTGGGATTGGAAGGGCATTATTCATTATGAGCTATTGCCACCAGGCAGGACTATCGATTCTGAACTCTACTGCGAACAACTGATGAGATTAAAGCAAGAAGTTGAGAGAAAGCGGCCGGAATTGATCAACAGAAGGGGTGTGGTGTTTCATCATGATAACGCTAGACCTCACACATCTATAGCCACTCAGCAAAAATTAAGAGAGTTTGGCTGGGAGGTGTTAATGCATCCGCCGTATAGTCCTGACCTTGCACCTTCAGATTTCCACCTGTTTCGGTCTCTTCAGAATTCTTTATGCAATGTTAGGTAGGTTAACATCACGAGAGGACTGCCAAATCCACTTGTCGCGGTATTTTGATGAGAGGTCACAAAATTTTTATAGCAATGGGATCATGTCCCTACCTACAAGATGGCAAAAGGTTATCGAACAAAATGGTACATACATACTTTAGTTAAATTTAAATAAAATATATTAAAAAAATGTTTTGAATTATCTTAAAAAATGCGAAGAAACTTTTTCCCCAACCTTATATTCGCTAGCAGTAACGTTTAAATAATGCAGTTTAAATAATGCAATGCAAATAAGTTCGAATATTCATATTCTTTTGTATATTTTTTACAAATATTATAACAATAAATATAATAAATGTTATTTGTGACTTACCGATGGAGAGATATAATTCCTCGCTTTATACATGATGTCTGACATTTCATATTACATGGTAAAATTGGCACTACACGGTATATTACCAAGAGATGCGTCGTTCGAAGCAGTCTACACTACACTACGAGCGGCGAACGAATGTTTCGGCCGAACTGTGTTTGTTCATACATAGTTGTGGCGCGCTTGCCACGCCCACATTACCATTCCATCTTTATTTATCTATTCCGTGAATATGTCCCATGATTCACTAGAGATCCAGTAGATATTATGACATAATAAAACTCACCTAAAACTTCTAAGGGTGTTTCATATTCTTCGGCAGTGAATATTTTTCTGGGGAAGGTCGTCATCAACTTAAAATTATCGTTTTTAGCAAACTCCGGTGTGTTCATCTGTACATACAATCTGTAAAATGCAACAATAAAACGTTATTATCATTTGGATAAATAAATAATAAAACTCTTATCTCTCTTAAGCACATCATAATAAATAATATTTTTATTCTGCTCCGATTTTTAGGATTATTTTCGCACACAATACAAGAAAAAAGTCTGTGAATTATCTCTATTGCTTAGGCTGCGCTTCTCATTTCCGAGTAGCAACAAAATACCGGGTCGCAACATTGCCCTTCGTTTCTTCTTCTTAATGGAATCAGCTTGGATTTAAAAATATTAAGTGGGTCCTGAAAGGGCATGAAAATTACCAGGCCATGACAAAACAATGTTTATGAACCACTGGCTTAAGCACACAATATGACAATACACACATCGCGATAACGCGAAGATTCGTGTTAAAGCGCTGTATGTAGCCGATCATTCGCGAATACTTCGCCTTTTCAATATTGCAAACCGAAGGCAACAAGCGTCGTCTTCGCCTTACAGCGGAATGTGACGGCCCGGTTAGTCCAGTGGTGTGAGATGACCGTTTGATTCGAAGGGTTCAATCCCCGCACCGGGACAAATATTTGTATGGCCTACAGACATTTGTTTCGGGTCTGTCTGTTTGTGTATGTGTTGGAAGTGTACAACGGCACCCACGACACAGATTTATACCTACTGTGGGGCTGTGAGTGTAAGCTTATTTTATGGCATAACATAACTTGGGCTGGGTTCGGGGCGGCCAGGGGTGCGACCGCCTATCGACATTGCTGTCAAATTTTAAAGTCGATTTTTACTTTAACTAAATAACAATAATCGAAATAATCTACCATTATCGCTTGTTTATCTCGTACTAAAACGAGATCATAAATCAGACTATCAATACTACTTCTAAAGGAGCTACAAATCGGCATGAAAATTTGACAGCAATGACAATGTCAGCAGCAATACAGATAGGCGGTAGCAGCCCTGGTCGGAGGCACAAGAGGGAGACGGTGTTCAACTGACGGCGGCCAGTTGTTCCTTGGCGTTGAACGTGTGCGAGATACAGCGGCCGTCGGGCATGCGGATCTGTATCCTCGCCTGCTCGTAGGATACCTTGGGCTGGGTGTGGGGCATCCTGGTTGGAGGCACAAGAAGACGGTGTTCACCTGACGGCGGCCAGTTGTTCCTTGGCGTTGAACGTGTGCTAGATACAGCGGCCGTCGGGCATGCGGATCTGTATCCTCGCCTGCCCGAAGGATACCTTGGGCTGGGTGTGGGGCATCCTGGTTGGAGGCACAAGAAGACGGTGTTCACCTGACGGCGGCCAGTTGTTCCATGGCGTTGAACGTGTGCTAGATACAGCGGCCGTCGGGCATGCGGATCTGTATCCTCGCCTGTCCGAAGGATACCTTGGGCTGGGTGCGGGGCATCCTGGTTGGAGGCACAAGAAGACGGTGTTCACCTGACGGCGGCCAGTTGTTCCTTGGCGTTGAACGTGTGCGAGATACAGCGGCCGTCGGGCATGCGGATCTGTATCCTCGCCTGCTCGTAGGATACCTTGGGCTGGGTGTGGGGCATCCTGGTAGGAGGCACAAGAAAACGGTGTTCACCTGACGGCGGCCAGTTGTTCCTTGGCGTTGAACGTGTGCGAGATACAGCGGCCGTCGGGCATGCGGATCTGTATCCTCGCCTGCTCATAGGATACCTTGGGCTGGGTGTGGGGCATCCTGGTTGGAGGCACAAGAAAACGGTGTTCACCTGACGGCGGCCAGTTGTTCCTTGGCGTTGAACGTGTGCGAGATACAGCGGCCGTCGGGCATGCGGATCTGTATCCTCGCCTGCTCATAGGATACCTTGGGCTGGGTGTGGGGCATCCTGGTTGGAGGCACAAGAAAACGGTGTTCACCTGACGGCGGCCAGTTGTTCCTTGGCGTTGAACGTGTGCGAGATACAGCGGCCGTCGGGCATGCGGATCTGTATCCTCGCCTGCTCGTAGGACACCTTGGGCGCGGGGCAGGCGGCGGGCGCGGGCGCGGGGGCGGGCGCGGGCTCCGGGGCCGGTTGGCCTGATGCTGCTAACCTGGAGTAATCCATATTTATGTTAGCAGCGAGTGTATTGTTTACACTAGTATTGTGCCGTATTCGGATAAAAGCAGAGATGTTAGTATCATCAGAGCGACCAACTGTGACCAACTGTTTGTATCAAACATGACTTTTCTATAATTTGACTTGAGAAACATTGTGGATACGCGAGCAACTGAAACTTTATAAACTACCGTCACTAATTATGCACTTGTATATTCACCGTCAACTGTGTCTTATCGCCAATATCTCTCCTTTTTAATAATAATGAATAGTTTGATGAATTATGAATAATTTCGGTATAGTCATTATCGACAATCCCCTCTAACTCAACTAAGACGATAGTGGTACCACCTAGTATTTCTCTAATAAACTATAAACGAATTAGACTGACTGATTAGGCACAGATGGCGCTAGTAGTCCGTCTTTCTGATAACCATCGACGACACAGTCACAACGCAGCTTCTCTCGTCGACGCTGATAACATTATGGATATGGATATAAAATTAATTCGGATTATCTTATTCTTCTTTATATAATGGCTTCTACCTCGATTTGGGTAGTTCTGCCAAATTCTGGTAATTAAGGACTAAGGTGAGGTGAGGTGATCTGAGGGATGTCCGGTAAGTACGAAAATGCTTCTGTTAGTTAACGTCGGGATGTGACGTAAACGTTAACTTTTACTGGTGGTAGAGTTCCAGTGTAAGAGCCTATCGTGTTCCGGTTAGATGGTAATGTATGGTCCCATAATAACTATCACAGAGACATAACAATTAAGGGTTTAGGGGTGGCAACGCATGTGCATTTTGATCACTTGCCTTTGTGTAAGTGTCTATAGTTTGCAGTCATTACTTGACATCAATGTGAACTACATGCTAGTTTCCCACGTTCATTACATAATAATAAAAAAAACTATGCTTGTTTGCCTTCATTACATTAAAAAGCAATAACTTACTTCCTAGCTTGTTTGTCAGCCTCAATTTGGGCACGCACGCGCTCTCTGGCCTTCTGATCTTCGATCTTCTCCCTCCGGCGCTGTTCCACCAACTTGGCCATCTCTTGTTCTTGGAGCCGTAGACGGGCGTCTTGTAGATCTTTCCCAGATTTGATGCGGAGACGCTCTCTCTCCAGTGCTTCAGCCTACGGTAAAGTCAGAAACAAATGTGACAATGGATGAATAAAATGCTAAGTAATTCAGAGGTGTCTAATCGAAATTATTACTAACATTTTTAACAATTTGTACCTCGTTTTTGGCTGTGATATCGATTTAATATTTGACCATTTAATACCACTCAGTAAATATTATAACGAAGGATGGGCAATAGCGTTCTGCTATAAAACTAACGTCACTGCGATCGCCCATCCGCCCGCCAGGAGTGGCGATTATGGGATATGGACGCACAACACTATTATGGGCATCTTTGGCATTGTCCAGCGGTGCTGGAGTGATGATGAGGAATGTCATTGCTAGTCATTGAAATAAGGTCGAAAAGGTCACTTGTCAACAAAAAGTCCTTTGCCGTATCGTCAATGACCTTAAGGAAATAGTGTTCAATGGAAAAATTACATAAGTATATCATTTTTCATCCACATCCACATTAACATTGATAGATAGAACAGTTGACTTCTGGATAAATTATTCTATGGAGTGATACCAGATGTTGAACGGAAAGAAATTTAAGCATCATTCAGCATAGAGACTAAATTGGACTGGGTTTATGCTGGTAATATCTTGATTACACAACTAACCTTTTCCCTCTCCTCTCGTTCTTTTCGTTTCTGTTTCATCCTCTCCTCAAGCAGAGCAAGTTGAGCTTTTTTCTCCTCATCAGTCAATGGTTTCTTCTCCTCGGTGGATTCAGAGAAACTGCTATGATTGGTTTTGGCCGCGTGATACTCCATTTCATCTTGATTCTTGAATAGTTTGCCGCATTCATCGCATTTGAATGATTTAGCTTGTGCCTGATAATTAATTGATGAAAGATGTAACTTTAAACGTTAACGTTACTTCACGCCTTTATTCCCTGAAGGGGAAGGCAGAGGCAGATACATCAAAATCCTTATAGCAACAGAGATAAAGGACAATACACCTTTAACTCTGATAGCTGTACTGGGGCCCAAATGGAAAGAACAGGGAAACAAGGGTTGGTTGTCTATACAGGAGATGGTCGGACAATATAGCTGGGGTGGCAGGGTAGAAATGCTCCAATTTGCATAGAATCGTGACAGGTGAAGGAAGCTGGAGGAGGCCTACACCCAAAGGGGGTCCGTCCAACTATAATCTCAAAACTTACACAATTTGTAATTCTTATTTGTATTTTAATAGATTGGGAATAAATGGCTTCATTATCATTATCTCTGATAGCTGGGGATCGAACCCAGGACCCCAGCATAGCAGTAGTGGCTTGCTACCACTAGACTATGAAGGCAGCTTCATAAAACTGATATAACAGGTAATTATCTGTTTCTATGATTGGTATCCAGTGTCTTTATTTATGGTCCAGCATAATAAGAAAATATGGGCTTTTCAGAAAAAACAATAAATTATTTATCACACAAGACAAATCATTCATCCTTTTTTAACTTTAAAAAAATTGTTAAGGATGTAAAATTTTACAAAAACGATAGATAAGTAACAAATATTTTGGTGTTTATGAACCTAACATACTGAAGATATGGTATGTATCTATACTGAAGTATTGGACATTGGTGAAAATAAATAAGCTCCTTTGCATTAACTTCTTCTGAAATACGAGTCTCCTAATTCAAAATACAAAAATTCAATTCAAAAAGTTCAGGTTTTTTTTCCCCAATTTGTGAGATTTAATAGCTATCTTTTAATTCATTCGGCACAGTCAGTTGTGTCATTGACATGATTCAAGATTCATTTCAAACAATCACTTGAAAATAATAAAATTTCTTGTGATAGGTCAGAATACAAAACAAAACATAATAATAAATGAAAAAAATCAATAATCAATGTAAAAAAAATAAGCGAATAACAATTGATAAATTGATTAATACGTGAAATTAAACCTAAAAATAAAATAAATAATCATCCAAAAATTGCTAAGAATTAAAATACTTATCAACAGAAAGTAATTTTTTTCAACTGGACAAGATAAGAGTCAACAAAAAACAACAGACAGTGTTAGATATGACAGATTTATTTTATGAGAAATATGACTTAAAATATTAGTAAAACTATTTAAAACTTCGGCCGAGTACTCATCATATAATCCTAGTATTTCTAGGATTGTCCTCTCTCAAGAAGTTAAGAGTGTTGCCTCTTAACTTCTAACTATTCACTTGAATTCCAGCTCCAATGATCCATATTTCGCTGTATATGCTGAAGGAGTTGCTGAAGTGTAATGCAAAAGTGTCCTTGTAGACCAAATTGTAATAAATATTTGAAGTTTTAACTCTAACAGGTGTTGACTGTGTAAATAAGACTGATCTAGCTACAGGATATCCAACTGTTCAAGCACCACAGAAATTAATGATACATACTACAAAATTATAACAATAAGCGACTACATTTTAGATTATTAGAACATAAAAGCAGGCAGCAAAGTCTATGATAAAAATAAATATGAAATTTTCCCAAACAACATATAAAGAACTTTAAACTTAGCCTACCTCAGAATCAGCTTCGGGTTCGGCGGGGGCACTAGTAGAGCTCTCGGCTACGACGGGCGGCGCCGGTTCGCTAGAGCTCCCGCCTAAAGCTTGACCAGATCCAAAATCCACATCATCTGCGTGGGCCAATAGCCACTCCATAGCCGGCTCTACACCTTTGTAATTCGTCACTGCGAGTGCCTTCTCTCTACACAACATACAACAAAATTTACAATAACCTGAATTCAATGACAATATCATCGTCTTCAAATATACTCACGCGCGTTCCTTCGGGAAACCCATTTCGATTAAGGTTTGTATTTCTGCCATTGTGTATTATGATGAACGTTACTTTAGTTCTTGAATAACGTTAGAATAATCTACTATTCATCACTCATCAGCTGTTTTCTTTAATTTGTCGGCATCACTCAGTTCCACGGCACGTACCAGTTTGACATTTCGAATTTCAACCATAAAGTATAGAATAGTGTAGAGTAATAACCATAAAGTATAGAGTAGACAATAGACAAATAGGCTGCGTTCCCGATTTAGACTGGCAACAACCGCGACCACTACCACAGAAATTGCCATTCCAATTCCAACAACGTTAAAAGACCGCAAGCGCCCGACCTTGTGTTAGAAGTGGAACGCACAAGTGTTGCTTTTATCTGTCATTGTGCGTGCGCATCGTAAAAATTAACTCTCATCAATAATCTCTCATCATAGAATATAATTAATTATACTTTGTAAAATTATTCATTCCCCGAATATGCCGCCTCTATTGGTAATTATTCATTTAAAAACGTTACACGTGGATGTTTTAGTTATTGATATATATACAAACCTACATGTAACTTAAGTATGAATACCAAATAACGCAAACTTTTAAAGGGTTTTGTTTTTTTATTCCTTTTGAGGTGTACCTCATACTTCCAGGCGACGTCCTAAGCCCAGACTCGTAAGTCATAGCAGATGCCTTTAGGCTCAATTGTCAGTTTCCCACGCACGAGGAGTCTATTCTGTACAACTTAAATTTTATTGAGTCGGTACATAGAGCAACGCGGTCCACCGGTCGCGGCGGACTGGAGGGGAGTAGCCATAGCGTGTATTATCGATGCAAAATAGTCTGTCATTTTTTGCGGGGGGGAAATGCGTGCGACACACACGCACACTACAAAAATCGTCTATTACTACGAAACTCACACCTTGACTTTAACAAAATACAGAAACAATTTCACGCACACATAAAAACATCTAGGCCACAGGCGTTAGATCATTTGGTCTTGTACTTTGACAGAGGGAAAAGCCTGCATATGGCTACTGCATATGCTCCGTGTTGCTATACTATGAGTCGGTAATACATAGCGATTGTGTTAATAAATAATAGATCATCTAGCTTCTAGCTATATCATGACTGAGAGGCACATGTAAAATATCAATGCTGATGCAGAACTGATGCTGGATTGCATGGTAGGTCAGTGAAAAATAAAACCTCTTTTCTTTTACAGTTCATTTACTGTCGCTATGATATCAATGTCTATGGTTTATGGAAAATATTCGGCTTGCCGCGGATTTACACGGTGGCTCCAACCAAAGAGTATATAAATACTACCAACGTTGGCTGCTGGCACGTGCTTTATTATTTGTACGTAGTATTTGTATCTTTGACAAAGAGTATACAAATACTACGTCTCTTTGACACGCGCCGGCCAATCACCAACACCAACGCGCAACGCTCGCTCCAACATTGGTAGACTAGTATATAGTGATCTGTGATTAATGCTATTTTCTAGATCCACAAGTTGGCTTCGGCGTATATTTATTATACTCTTTGATATTCGGTGGCATAGACTAGTGTATTCGGTGGTTTCCTTTGAACCCAATTAGAACCCATTGGCCTGCCTGTGTTGGAATTTATCTTATCAATAGGTATATTTATACATTCAAATGGCTCTAGCTAAAAAGCAAAATAATACACGAAAAAGTATACAAAACAGTGATCCAGGGAAAATATTAGATTTAGTGCTGAGTCTGAATGAAGACAACTCCCCCCAGTTACAAACGAAAATAAATACTTACGTAAGTTTGAAAAATGTAAAATAAATGGTTTTAATAACATTATTTTTGAAATAGTTAACCTAGTTACTTACTGGTGGTAGAGTTCCACCGCAGGAGCTCGAGGGCGTAGGCACCACCACATTACCTAATACCTATATCTGTCGGCAAATGGTAGTCCAGCACCTATCGTAGTACCTATCGTATAAATCGTGTTCCGGTTCCATGATAATGTATTAACTATCACAAAGACATAACAACTAAGATATCGGGGGTGGCAACGCATTTTGCATGTTAACGCCGCCGTCTCGATTCTCGACTCCTGAAACTCCTGATTATGTGAGCAATGCCCCTTGGTCTGGTCTTCGTAAATAATAACAATATATTCTCACCCAATTCTGAAAATCAAGTGTTACAGAAATATCAACGTCAGAATTTATTTTTAAAAGTTTATCAACAGCTATGTGAAGAATGTGAATCGGAAACAGCGTTATTAGTTGTTGTCTACGGCGGGGGAACTGAATCATCCATTGAAGTGGTTGGATCTACTATTTTACAGCGCAAGTTAAAGTTCTGTGTATGTGTTGAAATTAGTATTTCTATATTTCGCTACTTCGCGAGTTCATTACCATAAGGTCTCGGTCTGCCCGAGACCACGGAAGGTGAAAAGTAACCAGAACAAGAGGAGGGGGGAGCGATTTTAAATAATCATATAAGTTAATAGAGCCAATTCCAGTCACCGATTGCTCGGTCAAGTAGACTAAAGGTCTTCACACATTACACCGAAACAACGCCAATCCAACCTTTCCAACTTAAACTATCGATTCGGTATCACCAGTGGAGAACTTGGCGTCAATGAGTGTGCAGTGTGTCATCAACAAGCGGGGAGAGCGTTGTTAACTAGCTCAAGCTCACCTGACATCTATTAGTCGTTTCTCGAATTTCATCTTACACGTTGACAAATTCACTCATAACTAACGCTTACATTTCAATGCCATACTGTTGAGTTGGAGTTGAGTCGGTGTAATGTGCGAAGACCTTACGGGCGTTTTGAAACGAGCCACCGACTTTCAACCAAATTAAAAACAAAACGGATCCTCGGCGCTCCCGTCATATACCTATTTTACGACTCCAATTGACTCTATTACCCTAAGCGTTCTCTTCGACTAAGAACATATTTCACTAACACCACACAAGTACTAACACCGTGCTGACTTCTGACATATTAATATGTTTCTCACGACTGGCACGCGTTCTGCTGTGTGCTGGCCCGCACCGATGTCCGGAAATCCCTTCCAAGCGACGTTTTAAGCCGCAACCCGCACCTCATAGCAGATGTCTTTAGGCTTAGTTGTCAGTTTCCCACGCACGAGAGTCCGTCAATGCGGCAGCATGGCACTCGCACTAGAGACTCTGGAGAGCATGCGACGCCGGTAGATATATACATTAATTTAAGGTCAGTTTCGGTACTTTTATCGCGTAGATATATAAATAAATAAATAATTACTATTAATTACGCTTACACTCACAGCCCCCACACTAACTATAAACCTGTGTCGTGGGTGCTGTTGTACACACACAACATATTCACAAACACTCTGACCCTAAACAAATATCTGTAGACCATACAAAGTCCCGGTGCGGAGATCAAACCCGCGACCCTTCGAATCAAACCGTCGTCTCACAGAGCTGGACTAACCGGGTCGTCATGTATATGTATCGCGTGATGTAGGTCATTGTATGTATAGTACGTATAGTTACTAATGTGTAAAATGTTCTAGATCACGTCAAAACTTAGCGATGTGTTGAAGACTCTCAACGAACAATCTGATTTGCTGACGAATTTTGCAGCTGAATTTCAAGCGATAGTTGCTCCAGTAAGTGTACTCGTATATGATATCGTTAAATCTCTTAATATAAGAATAGAAAACTATTTATATACATATAATAAGACAGTAAATAGTTAGTTACAAGTCGCAAGGAGAACGACCAAGTGGGTCGTCTCAGGGTCGGAGGTTGCAAGTCGCTGCGAAAAAAACGATTTTATAGTACCTTTAGCACTAGTATTTAAGTTTTGCGCGTATGTACTATATTTTATTTCGCTTATACTCCGGCCACACACTCGGTATAAACCTGTGTCGTGGGTACCGTTGTACACACACAACATATACACAAACACCCAGACCCGAGACAAATATCTGTACCTAGGCCATATAAATATTTGTCCTGGTGCGGGGATCGAACTCGCAACCATACGAATCAAACGGTCGTACCGCTTACTAACTGTGACGTCAAATTAACTAACTTGAATATTTCAGCATGTGTCGAAGGATAACCCAAAGAAACGTGTGATGATGTTTCCTATCGCCGGAAAACCGTTCGCGGTGATTGTGTGCGTTGTAGCTCCGAAAGTTCTAGAAGATAATGTCGCTTCCTTGATCCAAGAATGTTTCATGTTCGTAACTTTGAATATTACGCGGTTGACATAGTGATTATGAACGGCTTTGGCAGATTCGGCATCGGGACTTGACAAACCCATCGCACCGCCCAATAATTATGTATGTATCTTCACGCCAGATCCCTAACGGGGTAGGCAGAGAGTGTGGAGCGCCAGATATCCCGGTCCTGAGACACCTCCCGTGCCTCATCTACCTTCATCATTCTCTTCATACATGCACGCCGATTAATAAGACTTTTGACCCCACCATCAGACAACATTAGTAGAGGAGAATACTTCACACCATCCCAATAGGGCGTTAATAATAACGCAGTGGCGGTAGTTATAAAACTACCGCCACTGCGTTCACCGCTCCGCATCCCAAGCGTGGCGATTATGGTATTCTCTTCTAATAACGCACAGCAATGTTGTGGGGATCTTTGGGGAAGGTTTTTGTCTCGGCAGTTTTTCTGCTGAAGTCATGATATTATGAACGACATAACACCATCTACGATACTTATCATCTTCTCCTTATATATTCTACTAGGGTTAGGTTACCAGTATACTATATCACAGAAGTGTTATACCAAATATCTACATCTCTCTGCTCGAATAGTGTAGTACCTGCTACAGCAGCAAGTTAACGCTAACATAAATATGAATTCATCTATTCTATAGGTTTTGCTGGCCAGTTCTCAAGAAAACCATCGCTCTAGAATATGAATGCACACTAAAGCAAAAATGCCAACAGCTCCTAAAAGTGACGAGACGTCTTTTTACACAAGTAAGAATACCATCGGTCTCACCCTATCATCATTTCGATACGGTGCCTAATATTAAAAGATTATTGTTATATTCTGCTAATACTTTATGAGAAGAAATTACATAAAAGTACCTAATAATGGCAACCCATTAAACGTCCCACTGCTGGGCAAGAGTCTCTCCCCTTTTTTGGGGGAAGGCCTGGAGCTTACTCCACCACGCTGCTCCAATGCGGATTGGTGGAGGTGTTGGGGTTAGTGGCCAACCCGCTGTCGGATGTTTTCAAACCGCCCATAAGGCCTCCGACAAGGATTTAACGACTGCTATCTATCGATAGCAACCGGGACCGATGGCTTAACGTGCCCTCCGAAGCACGGAAACGCGCATTTCTTTTTCCAGTAGCGGTCACCCAACACACTGCCCGACCGCGCCCGTAGTGCTTAACCGAGTAGATCGTTTACGATCTACACCAGCCGCCGGGCTTTGCGCGCTTCGACCTATTTTAATGTTTTACTATTGTAAATCCTATAAAAAGTCCTAGGTAGATGTAGAATATTTGCTTACTATTATGTAAACAGAAGGTCACAATGTACCATATAAGAACCATCTATAAAAGAATATTGGCTAAGAAGCTGTGGTCGTTCTTTACAGGTAGCATCCTTGAAAACATTACTTCAGATAGCAATGGAGCAAGCAAAGTTGTTGATGAAAGCTGAATATTGTTCAGTGATGTTAATCGATGTGGATCATATGGAGCTTGTTGAGACGGGCTTGCTTGGGGTATGCAATATATCAATAGTATCACTATTTTAATCTGCGACATATTAGGTACCTTTTCGATCAGTGGTAAAGAAAATAGCGAGGGAAGCGCAGTACGTAATGTTAGGTATATTAAATTTGTGTTGCATTATGCGGTTTGTCCTACCGCTTCTATGGGGCAATCTATTTTTATCGTTTTAGCACAAATCAAAGAATTTACCTTATCACATAAGCAATAGGTACGTGCGTGAATTGAATGTGCCAGGCAGGGAAAGATGCGACTGATAGGAGACTGCTAAAGTAACATTACCAATGGCGGGAACAGTAGTCCTAGGAGCATGCTGAGGCTGTACGTCAAGAATCTATGCGAATATTATAAATGATGCGAACGCTGTCAGTTTCGCTTTCACGGCTTAACCACATGACCGATCGCGATGAAATATGGAATAAAATATTACGCCCAGATTCAAATAAGTAAAAATCAATGCTTAAAGTGTTTAAATAGGCGAGGAAAGTTTGAATGGAGATCGCAGACGGAGGACGCGTAGGCTGTCGCAGATAAAATGTACTTAGTAGTTATAATAAACCTACGCTATGTTACGAAATCCACAATTCTACCACAGTATAAGAAAAACATATACGGTATTTAAGCTGTGATTCTACTAAATTATAATATGAAGAAATGAGTTGGCTCAACTCAGCGTTTACATTTTCAAAAGTAGGTTTCCATCTTTTCCAATAGACGAGGCAGTAGATCCAGCGGTGAGTGACGACCGTTTTAACCGAGGCTCACGGGTTCGATTCCTATAACGGGACAAATATTTATATCGCCTACCCTATTGATATTTGTTTAGGGTTTGGGTGTTTGTATATGTATTGTGTGTATACAACAGCACCCACGACACAGGTTTATACATAGTGTGGGACTGTGAGTATAACTGTATATTTTTACAACTATTAAGCATCCTGAGCCCTTGGTCACGTTTTATAACGCATGAAGTACCTAAATGATATAGATATAAGTGTTTTTTTCACCGACCCTAAATCCGTCAATAGCTTAATATGGCTTTGTTAATAGGACCTACTTATGACGACTAACAATACGGCCAATACCTATTACTGAAATAGCTGTTTCACTTTGAAGGTTGATCCAAAGAAGGATGAAAATGAAACAGAGCGTAGATATCCAATGAACATGGGTATAACTGGACAAGTAATTACTACAGGGACTCTGATTAACGCCAAAAATGCAAAAGAACACTCCGCCTTCAACTCTGACATTGATGGTTATCCGGGAGTTCAGTGCAAGTTTGTACTTATAATTGCACCTTAAATTACTACATTATATCTAGATCATCTTTACAAATTTTGAAAGTGGCAAACTAGAATAGTTCACCATGATGGTGAATAATGACTACTGTAGCTTGTCTAGACACGCGGTAGCGTGTCAAACCAGGCAGTTGAGGCTTGGAGCTTACTCCACCACGATGCTCCAATGCGGATTGGTGGAGATACGGGTTAGTGGCCAACCCGCTGTCGGATGTTTTTAAACCACCCATAAGTCCTCCGACAAGGTTTAACGACTGCTATCTATCAATAGCAACCCGGACCGACGCCTTAACGTGCCCTTAGAAGCACGGAAACGCTCATTTTAATTTGCCATTAACGATCACCCATCACCCACCTGACGGCGCCCGTATTGCTTAACCGATTAGATCGCTTACGATCTACACCAGCCGCGGGGCCATGCGCGCTTCGAAGGCATATTTCATAGTATTGAACTTGACTCTCATTTCACATATATGTGTTTGATGGAAAAAAACATTTACGTAAAACCAGAGATTTGAATATTTTGAATAAAGATGCGTTGCCACTTCTGAGGCATAAGCTATTTGTTATTGCTCAGTGCACTATGGGTAAAACTGACACCACCGGAACATAACAGCGCTGATTGAATACTACCATTTAAGATAAGTGTGGTGGTATCTACGTTCTCGAGCTGGAGTTTTACCACCATTGAAACATATGCTATAACAACTAGATCGTAGATAAAACCAGCCTGAAAATTTGTAGTGAGTAGTAATCTTCACAACAAAAGCTTCACAAATCTTTAAGTAGCGTAATCATAAGCAAAGAAGGAAGCTATCCGGAACTGCCAGCAAACTAAAACTCATAACAAAAAAATTCAAAACTGCTTCCAGAACAATACTCTGCTTCCCAATCCGGGACCAAACGGGTATACTAGGGGTGGGTAACTAGATAGTAGATAAAACCAGCCTGAAAATTTGTAGTGAGTAGTAATCTTCACAACAAAAGCTTCACAAATCTTTAAGTAGCGTAATCATAAGCAAAGATGGAAGCTATCCGGAACTGCCAGCAAACTAAAACTCATAACAAAAAAATTCAAAACTGCTTCCAGAACAATACTCTGCTTCCCAATCCGGGACCAAACGGGTATACTAGGGGTGGGTAAGTTAATAAATAAAGTGGGCGATCCATACTTCGACGCCATGGATGAAGAGATGGCTTTGGCCTTTAGTATTTACTGCGGAGTGTGCATCATGCACTCGGTGGTGTACCAGAAGATTCAGGAGGCGCATGTTCGGAGTGCATTGGCCAATGAGCTGGTCATGTATCATATGAAGGTGAGGAACTACTTAATGGCAACCCTCGGCACGAGTCTCTCCCCTTCTTGGGAGGAGTCCTGGAGCTTTATTACTGGTGGTAGAGCTCCAGTGACAGAGCTCGCGGGCGTAGGCACCACCGCATTACCTAATATACTTGCCGCTAAATGGTAGTGTTCAGCACTATCGTGTTCCGGTCAGGTGGTAATATACGGCCCTGTAATTTCCGCCACAGAGGCATAACATCTTAGGCCTCAGGAGTGGTAACGCATCTGCATTTTGACCTTGGTCTTTGTGTGGGTGTTTATAGGCTGCAGTTATCACTTACTACTTCGAACTGCACGCTTGTTTGATACGGGTTGGAACCGGTTTGGCCACTAAACCGAATCTCCACCATCCCGTCTAGGTTTAACAACTGTTATCTATCGATAACTACCGGGTAACGTGTCCTCCGATGGCCCAAAAGGCCGCCGAATAAGTTAAACGACTGCTATCTATCAATAGCAACTGGGACCGACGGCTTAACGTGCCCTTCGAAGCACGGAAACGCGCATTTTTTTAATATGCCAATAGCGGTCACCCATCACAAGTGCGATCTCCACCAGCCGCGGGGCCATGCGTGCTTCAATTTTATTTAGTCATTTGTATTTTTTTTAAGTTATGGTGGTGGCAAGCAAGCTTGCAATTACAAGCAGCCTGTAACCACCTAAGACCTTAGGCGTTATGTCTCTATGATTGCTTTTACGGAGCCATACATTACCATCTAACCGGAACACGATAGTGCTAAACATTACCATTTAACAATTTGCTTAGGTACTTCAATAACTAATCATAGGACTCTTTGTATGAATTAAAAAAAAACTGTTTTTTACTATTCCTCTTCAATTTCTTCATATTTTTTTACCTTTTAAACCTTCCCTGGGCTTCCAGAAATAATTCAAAACTAAAATTAACCAAATCGGTAGAGCCGTTCTCAAGTTTTAGAGACTTACGAACAGCAATTGATTTTTATATGTATATAGTATACATATATATTAGTATTTCAAACCGTAGGTAAGTGACAGCGAAGTAAGCCGCATGTTGGACTGCAAAGGCTACCACAGCCACGCGCATCTATCCAGTCTACACTTCAATATGCGCGCGCTACCGATGCGGGAACTGCCTTGTTATGTCATGAAAATGTTCGAGGACTTGGGCTTTGATAAACGGTAGCTATACCTAATTAAAATAAAAGGGGTCATCAATAAAATACATCACGCTAAAATAAGGCTTTTCTGATCCCCTCCCCCCTATTGTCACACTGTGTCACACTATCTGTGACTTCCCCTAAAAATATTATGTCACAAAAACTAAGACCCTCCCGAGTAAGACATTTTTTAAAAATCAGAAATAGTGTAACGAAATAATATTTGAATGAACTGCGAACGTCACGTTGCCGTGGACCCGTCCCCCCCTGGCACATTTTGTCACGCTTAGCGAGACCCCTCCCCCCTTGTATGCGAACGTATATGATATAAACGTATGAACGTATACGTATATGAAAGATTCTAGATTCACTTTGGGGTCTTCTAGACCCCAAAGTGATATAGAATCTTTCATATTTTTTGGAGTCAGTGCCGCAGGATATCATATATTCAATAATATTTATGGAATTGAGGTACAAAATAAAGAAGCAGAAGTTATCTCGGTTCATCTTGCACGTGAAGAAGGGCTACAGGGACGTGCCTTACCACAGCTGGTTCCACGCGTTCAACGTCGCGCAGTGGGCTTACGCGGCTATTGTCAACTACAAACTCGTTTCTCATGGTTATTTCAGGTAAGGTTTCATGCGGTAAGTACTTTTTTGCTGTGCTCCTAAAACAAACAGATTTTGAAAGTATATGGTGTAAGTAGGTTTTGGTTGTATTTCTATTAAAAAAAAAACAGATAAAAAAACGCTATATGTTACTATTTCCGCGACCGTGGTCAAGTGAATGAGGAACCCAAGGGGCTTCGTCTGCCGGTACGCGTTCACCACTCGAGAACTCTTCTGTCCGAAAGGTCGTCGGTTCTTCGAGCTATGTGCCATGTCCACTATCACTTGAGTTTCGCTATGCGGCAACTTTGATTCTCATATCGGTCTTCTCATTTAGACATTTATTTATATCTCGCAGTGAAACCCGGAGCATAGCTCTGTCCCTCTTCATGAGCCTTCTCATAAGGCCCATAGCGAGTGACCACGTTTCAATTCCGTATGTTATCGCTGGCAACATGCCCTCGTCGAATATCTTCGTGTTTGACCAATGTGTGTAATAAACAATTAATAACTCTGAATTGTAATACCTCCTATCAAGCAATTGCCCAACACCAATCATTGGTCCATGGACCATCTCCTCGTACTTTATACCTATTTCCTCCTGGCTTGGTAGCAGGATTCTCTCTTTTCTTAAGAGGAACATAATATTGCCTTCTGCCACTTTTGCTTTACAATTCAAATTTAATAAACTATTCATAACTTCTTATAATGTTCCTTGATTGTAGCGACTTACAAGCATTGATGTATCTGATCGCCGGCTTGGTTCATGACTTGGATCATCGAGGCACCACCAACAGTTTTCAAATACAAGGGCGTAAGTGTTAAGTTTTTAAATTTTTCATAATAAGATTTCATTTCATTCAGCTTCGGGTGGCGCACTTTCTCGAGTATCATGGCAGTGCAAGTTACGGCTGCCATATTTCAGCGCAGAAGGCATTCAGCTCTACCGCGGACCATGCGAGGATGGGGATAATAATGTTCGTCATCTTGGATTTGAAACCGGATGGCATTTTCATAATGCAGCACTTCAAAAAACCCCGAAACTAACACCCGTAATATATTTGGAGCATATTTGGAGCTGCATGTGTGGCACAAAATCGTAATTCGAGATCAATAGATTTCATTGAAGCAGCGCGTATGCGATTTGCTTTTATGTTTTGGCAAATTAAAAAGCAACGTTACAAGGTAGTCCGTTACATAACAAAGCATGTAAAAAGCATTACTACTGAATTTAAACAAGTGTTAACGAATAGAAACGACCCTATCGGCGCTGTACTCGAGCGAGGGCTCGGTGATGGAGCGCCACCACCTGGCGCAGGCCATGTGCATGCTCAACACGGAGGGCTGCGACATACTCGAGGCGCTGCCCCGCAGGGATTACGACCGGGCCATTATAATGCTGCGAGATTACATTCTGGCTACAGACCTGGCTAATTATTTCAAGTTAGTATCAACTCGTGTATTTATTGAATAGTCAATCGCATCCTTTTAAATCGGACAAAACCTAACCGGCGAATTGTATTTTAATGTTTGCATCTTCTTCGGTGAGTACACGCGTGAAATTACGTCAATCGCTGATCAGAAATATTCAAGGTTGTATTCATAAATATACTTTCTAAGGATTTAAAGTTAAAGCAATTGAACAGAATACAGGGAAAGGGACAGAATGAAACAACAAAAATTGGACAGGACTAGAAGCACAATTACTGGTTGAAAAAAAATTGCATAGGTATAAGAAATTGATCACAATGATATATAATTCCCTTACGAAAATTAGTTATGATCATTATCTAGGATACACACCCTGCAAACTTGATATTTTATGTCCTCTCAATTTGAATTTATTTTATGAATTTTAATGTGGCACAGAAATCTGAACGAATTCAAATCCATTGCTGTGGATTTCCAAAAAGGGAATCGCGTCCACGTGTCTGCCCTTCAGGCTCTACTCATGAACGCCGCCGACCTGAGCGACCAGCTCAAAGACTGGGGCAGCGTTAAGAAAACCGCTGTAAGCATCACCTATATATTTAGGACTAGCGAGCCCCACAGAATCGCATTGACGAGTCGCTGTTCAGCTTTGTAATAACAAGAATAGAATAAGTACCCAGCAAAAGATATTGCACATCGAACCTACGAAAGAGACAGTCGGCTAGTTTCGACTTCGTAGAGCGTTATCTCTGCTGCACACTGGCTACGTAAGCACTGATAGTCCGGTATTGGTCAAAACATGATCAGAACTGAAGAGAGATAGCGCTCTACAGACCCGAAATGAGCCGGAGTCTTCTTCCTAAGGTCGATGTGCTATATTTCTTGGTGGATACTACTATAGCTTCCATTTTAGCTAATTGGTCATGGGCTACTTATATTCACTAAAGATTGGTGAACTACATTTTAGCTTGTTTGTTGGCAAATATTATTTGGGACTTGTAACCTACATCTTAGTTAGTGCGTACAATTTGTATTTATTAGGTATCATTTTCAGTAGGTATTACCTAATCTTCATTGATTGTTTATGTTGTAATGGGCATCTTTATAAGCGGATACAATTCGGTCTGAGGCGTACATTTATAGAAGAACTGAAAAGGCCACATACATTTTTCCAGCTTGAAGCTTATCTTGTAAAGCTTTATAAGATTATAAGATAAGCTTCAATCCTAATATATTATTATGATCCGTTGATTGTAAGCATATTCTCGTAACAAAACAAAACATTGAATTGGCAAATGAATCGTTTCGCTGTCTTGCTTTAACCAATGCGCGCGGCTTATCTGCCGCTAAATGGTAGTGTTCGGCACTATCGTATTCCGGCTAGATGGTAATGTATGGCCCCGACGGACCCTACAGAAACATGACACTTCAAATTCCCATATTAATTTAGTACCTATCTGGTTTTTAGGCAGCAGTGCTGACAGAATTCTTCAAGCAAGGAGACGTGGAGAAGAGTCGTGGGGAGTTACCGCTCAATATAATGGATCGAGATAAATGTTTCATACCAGACCTGGAGATACAATTTCTTAATACGACGTGTATACCGCTGTTTGAGTTAATATTAATTTCATTCATTTGTAGACAGTAATTTCCATATATTTTGGTAGGTTTTTATTTAACATAATAATGGCAACCCTTGAGACGTCCCACTGCTGGGCACGAGTCTCTCCCCTTTTTGGAGGGAGGCCTGGAGCTTACTCCAGTACGCTGCTCCAATGCGGGTTGGTGGAGATACGGGTTAGTGGCCAACCCGCTGTCGGATGTTTTTTATACCGCCCATAAGGCCTCTAACAAGGTTTAACGACTGCTATCTATCGACAGCAACCCCGACCACCCCCGCCCACGCATATATTGGGGCTCTCCGTATGATGCGACCAGTCGACCTTTGGAGGCCCCCAGAACTTGCCCCTTAGTCCGCCACTGATCCTACCTATCTAAAGTTTTCAAACTTTTGTTAGTGACATACGATATTTGTCGCATAATAAAATTATTAAAAATTAGTCATATCCTATGGTAATGTCACTAATGTATATCCAATTATTTCAGTATATTGGGCAGAATGATACCAAAGGCCACACCGTGCGTGAGAATAATAGAAAACCATATTGAGCGATGGGACGCTTCGAAGCCGATATTTGCAGAGGTATTTTACCGTACATTGCCACCAAATGACGTCATGTTGTCACAAACGCTGACAATGTCGACAGGAATATAGTTAGGCAGTCGAAACTGGTCGGAACACGAATGCACTAACTATTAACATTTAGCGACAAGTAGATTAGGTGCAGTGTTGCCTACGCCTTCGAGTTCCGTCATTGGCAGTGGCGTAACTACAGGGTGGCAAGTCGGCAAAATGACACGGGCCTCCAGCCGGAATGGGCCCCCGGTCAGAGGAGTATCCCAGCTCCCAACATTGAATCAGACTTTCATTTATTCATTTAGGGTGATGATGCTAATGGCAAGTCAAAAACCAACAAAATAAATAAAAAAATGGAGAAGAGTTGAATTTGCCACGGGCCTCGAATGGTATAGTTACGCCACTGGACATTGGAGCTATACCATCTATGAGGAAGGAGTTTTTGGTTGAAATATTTAGGTACATACTGCAGTATTCATTGTACCATCGCAGTTAGGTACTTTACACTTGTTTAACATACAAAAAACTGAAAACGGCAAAAAAAATCACGTTTGTTGTATGGAAGCCACATATTCTGTCCTAAAGATGCACAACACTGTTGTGGCCATCTTTGGGGAAGGTTTTGTCCAGCAGTGAACGTCAATCGGCTGTAGTAAATTATTTGGAATTTCTGGTGTCAAACGTATTTTTATAGGTGCCGGTCACAGCGGGGCTGTCTGTGCTGTTGAGCCCAGAACTGGACAACTTGATAGAGCAAAACTTGAAAGAAAAGGAGAGATTACGAGCCGAAGCAGAAGCGGGAGAAATGCCTGATAAATAATTTTATTTTGTTAATTTCAGTGAATTTTTCTTGGAATAAAATGTTTTGTTTTGTTGTTATTGAATAAAGTGTTAAATAATAATCTTTTGTTTGCTCGGTTTGTATTGCATGATGATTTATATATCTATTTATCAGAGGCCTAATTCTGCTTACGTTATTAGTCGACATTTGTTTTTGGATCGAGCAGCGTTTGTTAGAGCAAGAAAGCGAAGCGATTCAACCGAGCTCCAATTAAAATTACGACTAACTATGTTAGCAGAATTAGGCCCCTGGATAGTTGAAATACTTAGACATGATGAAATTTTGGTAGTTCTGCGGCCGTGTCATGACCAACGTGGCTAACTATGGGCCTCATAAGAAGGCTCGCAATGGAGAGAGCTATGCAAGATCGATTGAAATGAAGAGATCCGCAAAGTAGTCGACATAGCCTACCGAATAGTGACGCTCAAATGGCAGTGGGCACATAGCTCGAAGGACCACCGGCCATTGAGTGTCGATCGCGTACTGGAAGGCGAAGCTCGTTGCCTCACACGAGGTGGACCGACGACCTGAATGCATTTGATTCAGACTGATGTTCTTGCTTTTGTTGATTATAAACATCATACCACTTCAGCCGTATGACGTCCACTGCTTGACAATAAAATTGCCTTCTACAAACATTCCCACAAGGTTTGCATCATTTTGAGGAGAATATGCCATAATCGGCACGCTTGGCATGCGGATTGGCTATTGCAGTGGCGGTAGTTTTATTACCGCCCAATTAGAATGGTTTGACCGCATAGAGTAACACGGAGGAGAGTAGTCATAGCGTTTATTACCGATGCAAAACAGTCTGTCATTTTTTGCGGGGGGAAATAAGTGTGACACACACACTACAAAATTCGTCTATTATCACGAAACTCACATGTTGCCTTAACAAAGTACATAGACAATTTCACGCACACATTTAACATATCTAGGCGACAGGCGTAGGATCACTTGGGCTTGTACTTTAACAGAGGGGAAAGTCTGCATATCGCTATTCCCCTCCGGCCCGCCGCGGCCGGTGGCTCGTGTTGCTCTATGTTTGACCCCCATTGTTCGGTTGAGTGAAGGCACTAGCGAAAGAAATCTACTGCACTGTGAGGTCATCACGTCATAAGTGTATAGCCTTGTCGCTCGGCTTTGATCAAACATTTTTATTTCAATATTGAAAATACAGCTTGAAACTTGAAAAAAGTGAATATTCTTTTCTCTGCCAAAAGAAAAGGTAAATCTCCATTCGCTCTTGTTTACGGCGCTATTGAGCGAATGGAAGAACTGTTTCAAGTTTCATATAACATTTTTCGATTTCAAACAAATTTCCATTTTTCATAGATTGTGCCAACTGTTCCCTGGTTTTATCTAGAGTTTAGGATTCGGACGCAGTAGAATAAGGATTTTGAGAGAAAATGTAATCATTTTTTTTTTAAACATTTTATTTCAGTACCATAACGAAAGTTGTAACTTATGCTACAAACGAAATATTATTTTAGCATAAATATTTATTATAATAAAATGGAATAAATTGTAAAATTAATACATTACTAACGTATTTCACAATCGTCAATTTGTTTGAGATTTCAATTAGACAGATTTTTAGGAAATAAAATGGAATACAGTCTTATCATTTTAATAAATATAAGTTCCGATGAGTCGGAATATAGAAACGATGAGCCAGTTGGTCCAGCGACGTGTGACGGCCGTTTCAACCAAGGCTCCAGGTGTTGTGTGTACAACGGCACCCACGACACAGGTTTGTACCTAGTGTGTGGCTGTGAGTGTAAGCGTATTTAATTTTTATTATTTTTTATATTCTAACTAGCTGACCCGGCAAACTTCGTATTGCCTCAGAATGAAATAATGTGTCAAAGGTTTGATAGATACGGTACTATTTGTATGGGAAAATGAAATTGTGGTTTTCACTATTCTTCTTCAATTTCTTCATGTTTTCTTACCTTTTAAACCTTCCCTGGACTTACAAAAATTAGTCAAATCGGTAGAGTCTCAAGTTTTAGCGAGACTAACGAACAGCAATTGATTTTTATATATAGATAGAAATAATGTTGCAAATGAGCGAATGACCAATAAGATATACATTATATAAAATTTAAATATTATTCGATAAAGTATTTATGTACTGTAAAAAAACGTATTACCGTTTTTTTTTCTCTAAGTAATTATTTTCATTTATGTATTATTTTCCGCACCCTACACAAAGCTTTCTCATGACCCCATGGTTGACTGTCAGAGAATGCCTAGTGGCATTAAGTCCGCCACATGTACAAGGTGCATAGAAGCATAAATAAATATATATATCTGATGGTTGCAGATAGACATAGGAAGACCAAGACTGACATACCTTGACAAAGAACGTCGAGAACTGAACTGCCTTAGTAGCCTAGTGGTAGCAGACCACTAATACTACGCTGGGCATCCTGAGTTCAATTCCCAGGTCAGGGTCTATTAGAGATAAGGATGTGAAATCCTTTATCTCTGGTTCTATTGGGATTTTTCAATGTTCTGGAAGTTTCGCAGTACCACGCAGTTTGGTAATGTGCCCGGAGATGTCAATAGGCTCGCCACCAGTTACATGGGCCAAAACGTAACCGGCGAATCGTGGGTGTATTTGGTTACCAAATATCTTTACCCCATTATAAAAGACTTATCGTGAAGTCATACATTATCTGACGATTGTAAAATGCCTCGAATTGCCGACGCTTAAGATTCTTAATTCAATAAAATATTCGACTCAATGTCTGCTATCACAATTTTATATTAAAACTATCACAGAACCTTCAAAATATATTTTTAAAAGCTTTGGTATCAATTGCAAATTATTACAATTAACTTACGATAAGATGTCACTTAGATGAGCTTCACTAGCTTCGAATTGATAACAATAACATCGCTTTTACATTAAAATAATAACATCAATTATCTATCAGTGGAAGTCCCGTCAAAATCGGTCCAGCCGTTCTAGGGATTAGCCGGGACAAACAGACAGAATGGTAAAAAAAAATATTTTGGTAAATGTACTGTCTCTGTAAAAGTTATTACGCAGCCATACATCACCATCTTTTTATGTAAGTAGGGTGGCAAATAAGCATGCAGCTTACATTGATGTTAAGTGATGACTGCAGCGCATATACATCTTCATAAAAACCAGAGGTCAAAATGCAGATGCGTTGCCACCCCTGAGACCTAAGTTATTGCCTCTTATTTTTAAAGAAAAATGGAAAGAAAAATTTGACTTCAGGCGAGACTCGAACTCGCGGCCTACTGGGAATCTAGTCCAGCCGCTCTTCCAATTGAGCTACTCTATTGCATAGTTGGTAATAGATGGCGCTGCTGCTACCATAAAGCAATGCAATAGATGTAAAGGAAAGATTTGACAAATCGGGCAGGACTTCAGTAGCTCAGTTGGAAGAGCGGCTGGACTAGATTCCCAGTAGGTCGCGAGTTCGAGTCTCGCCTGAAGTCAAATTTTTCTTTCCATTTTTCTTTAAAAATAAAATATATTTCACAAGCATGTGTTAATGCGAAATAATATAAAACAATTGTTATGTCTCTGTGATAGTTATTAAGGGGCCATACATTACATCTTAAATCTAACCGGAACACGATAGTGCTGAACACTATAATTCGGCGGCAGATGATGATATGTGCTAAATACACATCCCACATATTTATTAAACACATCCCACATTTTATTAATACACACCCCACATAATTACTGTTATGCTCAAACTGTCGTCCCGATCTTATGTTAATCAGCTTTGATTGTTTCAAATAGAAGTCTAGTAGAAGTTTATTTTACGTCAAATCAAAGATTAAACACTATATTTTGTTAATTTCTATTCTACCTACTAAACTGCCTAGTTTTTATTAAGGTACTAGTTATTATCCTATTAAGCCATTTTCTTTCGGTTGGAGCAACTCATCTATGAATTCTTTGACGAGCAGCTCCAGTTCCACCTTCTTTTCTTCTTGTTCCCTGGAATAATAGAAAAGTTAAGACTCTTGTAGGATATGAGCGTTTTACTATAGACTAGTAACTTGTCCTGGCTTCGCACGGGTGCAATGAAAGTTGCTAGAAAACGATTGTACAGTAAGCTACGTCGGCTTATTTCGGATCTGTAGAGCGTTATCTCTTTCGCACCTTACCTATTTGACGTTTGACGACCGTCTTGATCAAGTTTTGACCAATACCGGACTGCGGATGCTTACGCACCCATAGGTCGCGGTGAGTTAACTGACTAAAAATTATGCCTCTGTTTTGTGAAATAGCTGCACATTATTGAAATAAAACTAGTTTTCGGATTTATCTTGCGTATATTAAACTAAAAGCTTTACTTTTTTAATGTGATTGTAAGCGCAAACAAATGTGTTTCTTTACGACATGACATTAGAAATACACACATATTTTTTTGTATGGAACGAAAAATGAATCTTACCGTAATGTAGGCGCATCGCAAACCCACTCGGTGTAATATTTGAGCTTCGGTTCAGTCCCGCTAGTACGCACGACAACGCTGAGGCCGTTGCTGCAGACGAATGCTATCATTTCACCGCTTCTGTACTCTTGGTCCAGACCTGTGCCTAGTACATCTGGAAGATAAAATAGTTTTTCAGGTAATAGGACAACTAACAATCAATGTATTGGCTTAAATAATTTGAAAGGAAATTAAGTGTGTGTGTGTGTGTGTGTGTGTGTGTGTGTGTGTGTGTGTGTGTGTGTGTGTGTGTGTGTGTGTGTGTGGCACATGGAACTCTTAAAGCCTGGTCCTACGATATATATTATCTTGGGATCGGTATAAGCCCCAGTCTTTCGGTTCCCTGTTTGAAAGTAGGTATATTGTGGGTATATAAGATGGGTGATATTGTAAAGTGTGCAAACAATAGAAACACCTGGCCCTACGATACACGTTCGTTGGACGACTGTAGGTAATTAACACGTTCGTTTTCTTTAGACTGTGATTCTAGTAAATAAATGATTTATGATGATTATGATGATGTACTCACTAAGATGTCCACCGTCCCCGTTGAAGTCGTCGGGCAACTTGACGCCCGCCGTGAAGTCATTCATGCTCCTCACCTCACACGACCCCACGTGCTTTGGGTACTGCGGGTTACATGTTGCAAAATATACTACACAATATATGACATACTGTATGTCATATATTGTGTAGTACTAGTAGTAATACGCAGCAAGAGACAGACCACCACCCCGAGGCTGGTGTAGATCGCAAGCGATCTACTCGGTTGTGCGATACGGGCGCGGTCGGGTGTGTGATGGGTGACCGCTATTGCCAACATTAAAATGCGCGTTTCTGTGCTTCGGAGAGCACTTTAAGCCGTCGGTCCAGCTTGCTATCGATAGATAGCAGTCGTTAAACCTTATCGGAGGCCTTATGGGCGGTTTAAAAACATCCGACAGCGGGTTGGTCACTAACCCCTATCTCCACCAACCCGCATTGGAGCAGCGTAGTGGAGTAAGCTCCAGGCCTCCCTCAAAAAGGGACGAGACTCGTGTCCAGCAGTGGGAGTTTTATGGTTATTATTATTATACGCAGCAAGATATATTGTACATCGACTTCAGGAGAGACACTTCGGATAATTTCGGCTGTGTAGAACGTTCTCTTTTGCACATACGTGAAATTTGTCGACCATTATGGTCAAATTTTGACCAATACCGGACTATTAGGGCTCTACGTAGGCAGCGTGCAGCAGAGAGTTATCTCCGTGTTGAGGTTTAAGCTTAAAGCGTTAACTTTATGAAGTCGAAACTAGCCGATTGTCTCTTTCGTAGACTCGAGGTGCAATATTTACTGTATATCTAGTTGTGAAAGTGAAAAAAAAACCTTTATTCTTGTTCTTGTATAGAAAGAATGTCGAATGAGCGAATGACTAAACAGATATACAATGCGAATGTGGATGGTTGCAGAGGCCCAGGAAGACCAAGGCTGACCTACCATGACCAAATAGGTCGAGTTCTGTCTGATGGTGGGGTCAAAAGTCTTAGGAATCGGCGTGCATGTATGAAGAGAATGATGAAGGTAGACGAGGCACGAGAGGTTTGTCAGAACCGGGATGTCTGGCGCTCTACACTCTCTGCCTACCCCGTTAGGGACCTGGCGTGAAGATACATATATATTCTTGTTCACCACTACATAATCAATGTTCAAACATAAAAAGCACAAAACTCACCACACCACTGCCATGATAGTTCCTTATGCGGTAGAAAATCTTCTGTATGGTAGCCGGTTCGTGGCAAATGAAGTATCCGTTGTATGACACATGGTAGCCGTACTCCGCGTACAACGCTTGCAGTTGGTCGGAGAGAGATAGACCTTTTTGAAGTAGGTATGATGCTAAGGATGCAACCTGATAAAATAAAAAAATAAATATAACGATTGTAATATTTTTATTTTTAGCATTAACAAATGCGAGTGTATTTAGAAATAAAAGGAATGATGGAAAGAAAAAATTTGACTTCGGGCAGGAAGCGAACTTGCGATCTCAGGATAACCAGTCCAGCCATTTTACCACAAAGCTACCGAAGTTCCTGACCCGAAAGTCGATTTTTGCTTTACCTTTTTAACTTTATCCGATTTAGGATCGGTGAACGACATCAATTGATAACTAAGAAAAAAAAGTTTTTTTTAAAATTATTAATATCCCATAAAAATATGACAATTGATTTCTAATTGTTCGTGAACCGATATCGGTCCAACTGCAGCTTAACTTTATTACACTTTGAAGTGCGAGTTTATTAAATAGAAAGTGATACTTTCCATGCGTGCAGCCGCAGTCCATCAATTTATAAGACATTATTAAGTCTTATCGAAATGTAAACTTACTTGTACAGCGGCGGACACCCCATCCTTGTCCGGTACGCGGGAACTGCACATGTATCCGATGGCCTCTTCAAAAGCGAACAGCGTCTTCTTGCCTTGTTGCGCCAGGAGCAATGTTGTGTTACCTGAACATTAAAAAAAACGTAACTTCAAGCCTGTTATTCCCGAAGGGGTAGGCAGAGGTAAATGCATGCATTCAAGCATACATGCAAACGTTTTACGTTTTGGCCCATGTAACAGATGGCGAGCCTGTTGCTATAAATTTCATTCATATCAACATTCGTATTTTTATATTTCTACAATTTATATTAATTATTTATTAGGCTATCTCCTTTATAAATAAAAATGAATCGAATCCTGCAAAATCAAATGCCAGTTTACCGGTATAAGTAGATAATTTATTTTTTTGGCTCATGCTACCTGTTTCTCTGTTAAATAACAAGTTGTATGGAACTTGTTGAGACTAGTATTTTATTTTGGACTAGCGGCTCGCAGCGGCTTCGCACAAGTACAATGAATGTAGTATAGCCTATGTCACACAGTGAAGAAGCAGCTTTCTTATAGTGAAATATTTTTTGAAATTGTTCCAGTAGTTTTTGTGTGAAAACTTTACATACATACATATAAAAACACAAATGTTTCGTCTTTATTATATAAGTATAGATAGACGTAAGTTTCATTTTCGTTTGTATTTACAAAATTGTAAATAGTTTTGAGATAAAAAATTTCCTTTATTAAAATTCCTGAAATCAAATCGGTTATCGATTCTGAACAAACAACAAACTAACATGTTACTGGTGGTAGAGCTCCAGTGACGGAGCTCGCGGGCGTAGGCACCACCGCATTACCTAATATACTTGCCGCCAAATGGTAGTGTTCTGCACTATCGTGTTCCGGTCAGGTGGTAATGTGCGGCCCTGTAATTTCCGGCACAGAGGCATAACACCTTAGGCCTCAGGACTGGAAACGCATCTGTATTTTGACCTCGGTCTTCGTGTGGGTGTCTATAGGCTGCAGTCATCACTTAACATCAATGTGAATTGTTCCACTTCTGTAACATAAAAAAAAATGAAGCTCGCGAAAACCTGCGAAAACGTTGGTTTTTTAGCTATTAAATACTCACCCATCCACTTGAATCCCGTGAGCGTCTCCACAAACTGCCCCTTGCCCCTCACGAGGGCCCTCAGCATCTTCGAGCTGACGAAGCTGGCCAGCACGTACACGTCGTCAGCGTCAGCCCCGGGCTGGTTCAACATCCACCACCCTAGTAACGCGCCCATCTCGTTTCCGGTGAATACTTTCCATTTTTTTGATCTGAAGGTATTGAAAAGGCGCTTTATTATATGTAACGAATATAACAAACGAGCATGCAGTTCACATAAATGTTAAATGATGAATGCAGCCTTTTTTTTATTTTTTTTTTTTTATGTCTGAAGGTTGACAGACAAGCAAACGGGCCACCTGATGGAAAGTGGTCACCGTCGCCTATGAATATATAGCCTATAGACAACTACACAAAAATTCAAAATGCAGATGCGTTACCACCTAGAGACCTAAGTTTTTAGGTTTCTGTGATAGCTATTAGGGCATACATTACCATCTAACTGGAACATGATAGTCCTGAACACTAACTACTACTTGGCGGCAGATAGATTAGGTAATGCGGTGGTGCCTACGCCCTCAAGCCCGTACGCTGGAACTCTCCCACCAGTAAATAATTATAAAATGTACTACATTAACTAATTACATATGTATAGGCCACAGTTATTCCCTTACCATCAATGTGAACTGTATGCTTCTTTGCCACTTCATTAAATAAAAAAAATAGCTGCCCGACGAACTTCGTATCGCCTCATAGATATAAAAAAATTGACCAAAAATCAAAAATATAAAATCACTTAAGGGTATGAAAGGTAGATGTTGGCCCACAAAAGCACACAAAATTTCATGAGAATCGGTAATTTATATTATTTAGAATTTAATGTTGGATTTTGCCCAACATTAAATTCAAACAATTTTATTGAAAACTGAGTCAGGTATGTTTTAATTATAAACTGTAATTTACAGAAGGGTTAGTCATGACTACAATACAGAAAAAAAAATACAAAAAAAGTAATATTTGTAGTCTTAGGACTTGAAAGATCATCACAGGATGTCAATGTTTCCGATATTTTTTAAAATCCTAATAATATGAAAAATACATAACAAATTTTTTTTTTGCATTTTTCTAATAACTGTCATGACATGGCCTCTCACCCGTTTTCGGTTTATCGTTGATTTCTGGGACACCCTGTATATTGAGAAGAGAAGAGACTAACCTTTCATTAAACTCAGCCACCGCCAATCTGTCCGCATCGGGATCATTCACCAACACCAGTTTCACTCCATTCTCCTCGGCCAATTTCTGGCTCAACTCTAAGCATTCCTGCTCCTCTGGATTCGGAAACTTCACCGTTGGAAACTCTGGATTTGGATCCTGTTGTTGTATAACGCTTATTGGTTTCTGGAAATGGAAATATAAAAAAAAATATTTTGAATTGAGTCACTACTGATATTTAATTTAAGAAATGCTTTTACGATAGGAAAAAGAAAATAATTCAAGATTCCAAGAAAAACCATCTACCGCCAAACTAGTCAGTTCTAAAAACCGTTTTCGCAGATTTTCGCGAGCTTCATACATTGTATAAGAAGAAGTTTGGGAGTGTTGTATACGCGAGATAATCCGCAAATTTAATTTCCACAAAGTTCTAAATACCTTCAAATTACTGGCTTCAAATGCCTTAACAACAAAATCGTAGCCGACGCCGTGCATCGCGCTATACACAGTTGCCACAGCCGCTCTTCTATTCTGTTCTAGAACATCCCGGTGTAGACTGGTCTTTATGTACTCCATGTACTTAGTGGTGACTTCTTCCTGGCAGTCCCTGACCAGAGCGTGGGTTCTGATATCCGATATGTCCCAGTGATCGTCTGGTATACTGCAATAAGAAGGGATATTTTACTTCCAATTTGTCTAACATAAGTACATATTAAATAAAAGGGGACGGCATTATAGAGCGACCCTCTTTGTTAAAAGTACAAGAGCGTGGCTCTTGATGTATAAAACTGCCGTAAATGACCATTTTCAAGAGAAAATCGGTTTATTTTTTACTGGGATAAAAGCTATTAATAGTAAATATGTATTGAAATACAGGCAGATTATATTGAAAAACTTTTCAGCCGCCCCTCGTAGTCGACTTTTTGTGACAAATTTCGAATATGACGAAATGCGTTTGTAAAAAACTACGTATGACACAATGCGTACCTATGGCAAAGAAAGTATGACTCCAATCACGTATTGTGACGTACTGAATAAGTGACGAATAGCCTACATGACAAATAGCATGACATCTGCTATTTTTTGAAACGTCACTGTTTTTAATCTAAAAACAGTTTAAGTCCAACAATAAATATTGCACATCGACCTTAGGAAGGCGACTGGCTTATTTCGGGTCTGTAGAGCGTTATCTACGTACGACCATTAAAATCAAGTTTTGACCAATAACGGACCATGAGTACCTACGTAAGCAGTGTGCAGCAGAGATAACGCTCTACGAAATCGAACTAGCCGATTGTCTCTTTCGTAGGATCGATGTGCAATATTTAATGTTGAGCACTGTATTAATTTAAAAAAAAGCATGTGCGCATTTCTCTCTAGCTAGTATCTTCAAAAAAAATCATAAGAGATACTGTATAATCTCATTTTGTCCCACGTTAAATCTTATGAAGTTATGTCTATCTCTTTTTATTGTCGCATTTTCGTTTCGTCAACTTTCAAATCACAGCGATGCTAAAGCATTTTGCGAATAATCAAGAATCAAATCAAGTAACTCACTCCAAACACGTCCAAATCTCGTCTAATATGGCGTCATCATGAGGCGTTATCACCTGCGACCCGTTGCCCCAATACACCTTGTACCCATTGTCCTCTCGAGGGTTGTGGGAGGCCGTCACCATCACCCCGGCGGCCGCCCCATAGAGGATGGTGCCGAATGATACAAGAGGTGTTGGACACACTGAAGAAAAGAGCTGCACCGGTATTGAAGCTGATACGAACACCTTGGCGGTTAGTTCTGCAAACCTGCAAGTTATGGAGGATTCATTGGTTTTAACTGCTGATAGAGCTACAGTGACGTAGCTCATGGGCGTAGGCACCACCGCATTACCTACTACCTAATATACTTGCCGATAAATGATAGTGTTCAGCACTATCGTGTTCCGGTCAGGTGGTAAAGTGCGGCCCTGTAATTTCCAGCAGAGAGGTATAACATCTTAGGGCTCAGGAGAGGTAAAGCATCTACATCGAAAAATCCTTTATATTAATAATAATTTATTATGCGTTCTTTACTATGATATATCAAGGAATAGGCATTGCCTGCCTTGTAGTTCGTAATAGGTACCACTGATAAATTAGCAATTAGCTGAGTTGGGATTTGTGGGCTTCACGCAACCAATAATGTTGTAATTTTCGTACTATTTGTTTTTTTTTTAAAGGAGATGTTGCGAGCTAGGCTCTGGTTTGTACACGTCCTCAAAAAATGGGTAATTTGAAGAAGAATCCGAAAAAAATACAATTAATTTATTCAACAATATATTTTAGAGTTACAACCACATTTCATTCAAACGATTTTATCATTTTCAACTATGTTAAACAAGGCGGCGATACAGCCGACACTTGGGATCAATCGATTTCGATAGTATTTAGAAAATATTACTTTTTTCTCCAAGTACTATATAATCAAAATACAATTTAAAAAAAGAAAATGTTAAAATGACATCGCCCGCCATATTCGCCATGTTGGTTTTGAGTTGCAATTCTAACGGCAAATAATGTTTTGTAACTGCAAACAAAGCTAAATAAGTGAAAATATGCAGTAAAAAAACGTTTTTATATTGATTTTGCCTGTTTAATGATATTGTGTACAATACATGGCCGGAGGTCCATACATTTTTGAAAAATCTCCTATTATTTGTTGTTTAGATGTGTTACGTTTATGTGTATGTGTAAACAAAAAAATATTTATTTTCTGTCTTTGTCACATTAATTACATAAAAGATATCGATTAAAAAAGCAAGTTTGTCAGTATAGACGAGTTATACATATACTTAATGATTATCTAATCGCAACAACCACCCGCAACTATGACCCCCCGACGGAGTATTCGGCGAGCGATAAGGTAATCTGTACGACGCGGCATATAGCAATTTCCATTAAGATTTCTTTATTATATTTATATCTTCACGTCGAGTTTCAGTTCTGTTCGTATGGATTTATTCTAGTTGTTTCCAGTGACTGATTTGAACATAGTAGCCTATTTGTCGCGTCGGAAATTTTGTCTGTCCGTTACGCTTTCACGACTGAATTGCTGAGGCGATTGTAATTAAATTTAACATGAAGGTAGTTTGAACTGTAAGAAAGGACATAGAGTCGAACCCTAGATCGCTAGATCGATAGTACCTAGGGATAGGCACCACTTATCTGCCGCTAAATGGTAGTGTTCGGCGCCTGTAATCCGGTAAGATGGTAATGTGTGAGACCTCGTAATTTTGTTCACACAGTCAAAACAGGGGGTTCCTCGGGAGAGCCATAGTTATTCGTTATTTCTTTTTTTATGTTATGATGGTGGCAAATAGGGATGCAGTTCACATGAACGATAAGTGTTGACTGTAGCCTATAGAAATCTACACAACTGATCATAATGCCAGAGAATATGTAACAATACTATGTATAGAATGGACAATTCGACGTCACGCCCGATTTCCCCGCCTCACCCAACTTCCTCCCCTCTTATGGGCGACGTTTGGTATTCTCTACGTGCAACGCACACAGGTGCACGTGTAAATACACGTCACTTATGTCTGTGTAATTGAGACCAAATTAAGCGTTTGTATGGAATTTTAGCGGAGTGTCCGCGGTGTAATAAAACAGATGCGTTGCCAGCCCTGAGACTTAAGTTCTTTCGCCTCTTTGAAGATTACGGGGCACTACAATCTAAGTGGAAGATAGTAACACTGAACACAGCAGGCGGAAGATAGATTAGGTAATGCGGTGGTGCCTACGCGCTGTCATCGGAAGTCTACCAGCAGATAATAAAGGAGACGTTGCTAAATGTATGGAGCTTGGGCCCGCACCATGTACGCTATTGATAGAAGAATCATAAAATACTTAATCATTTTCAACTATTCAAATCGTTTATTATACATTCAATTAACGTTAGTACATTTCAAATACAAGAATGTCATAGTAGCAATATGGTGACATATTGTTTGCATTTGTATGAATTCGACAAAATAAATATTACCGACAAAAAAAAGGATTCTAATTATTTTTTGAGCAGTTTTCATTAATCCAAGTATTTTTCTCTATCTTTTGATATGTCCTTTGCACTCACCGTTTACTGTTATATCTACCGTCGAAACCAACCACCACGCCGTTGCGCAGCTGACTTTGGTGGCACTCTTTTTGGACATACGAACATAGACCCTGAAAATGTAAAGGTTATGACACACATAAATGGGTACAAATATCTTCATAAAAGGCGTGAAAAGAGTCCTTCAGGACAGCGCGTTGGTAACTCCCCTGGTGTTGCAAATGTTCATAGGCGACGGTGACCACTTCCCATCAGGTGGCCCGCCTGCTTGTCTGTCAACCTTTTTTTGACATAAAAAATAATAAATTTTGGAATTTCGCGAACTTATAATCGCAGAGATACATTATTCATAAACGTATTTTAGCTAAAGTGTTGCTAATCTCTCCTTTGTCTTTTTCTATCCTGCACATTTGACAATGCAGCTGACAAAGACAAAGCATTCTATAGCTCAAACGTATCTAATATACATTTATGAATAAGGGGGTAAGTTTTTACTGGTGGTAGAGCTCCAGTGACGGAGCTCGCGGGCGTAGGCACCACCGCATTACCTAAGATACTTGCCGCTAAATGGTAGTGTTTTGCCACTTTCATTACATAAACTTACACCCACACAAAGACTAGAGATCAAAATGCAGATGCGTTGCCACCTCTGAGACCTTAGTTGTTTTGTCTATGTGATAGAACTAGATTGTTCTTCGAGGCTTCGGAAAGGGTCGAGGTAGTACCTCCTTCCCCTGGCATTCTGCCCTTGATTATCAAGGGCGTGATCTGTTTTAGGGGTGGGTGTCGTGCGTGCTAGGAATCACCGGGGGGTTTTTTTTTTTTTAATATAATATAATATTTAATATATATTTTTTTAATTATAATTTTTTTTTCTATGTGATAGTTATTATGGGGCCATATGGTACATGGTGTAGAGTACTGAAGAGTAGACACTTTATGAGAGAAAACAATATAAAATGGACCAAAATAGTGACGGAATGGCGACCACGGTATGGTAAAAGGAACAAATGAAGGCAGATAAAAAGATGGGAGGACGATAAGGGACGTAGCGGACCCTTTATGGACGCACGTCGCGAAGGTCCGTGAAGAGTTGAAGAGCCTTAGAGGAGGCCTATATCCAAGCACAAGCTGGACAACAACAGCAACCGACATAATTATTTTGTCATTTTTATGTAAAGTTCTAGCATTAAGGCTTTTTATTTTATTTATTTTTATTTTACTGAAGAGTATATCTATAATATAAAAATAAGTCGGGTTTTCCTTCCTGACGCTATAACTCCAGAACGCACGTACCTATTTCCACGGTTTTCCATTCGTTGGAAAGATCTCGGGCTCCGTGAGGTTTATAGCAAAAAATTTCAACGCGGGCGAAGCCGCGGGCAACAACTAGTTTGATATAGTGTGGGGTTGTGTGTAAGCGTATTTTTTTAAGTAAATTACCTGTGCTGTCTGCAATACAACAACATCATTCATGCACATGTAGCCGGCGCCCATCCGGCCGCGCAGCCCCGCCGTACCGAACTTCTGGCGACGCAGCATCGTCTTCTTCAACTTGTCCCATCTCGCGTTCGCTATATCATCGCGAACTTCGTCCCGGGTTTTTGGGTTCTGTTGTTATTGACAAAAATATTGGGATTCGTTATTTTATTTAAATACACATTTCAAATACAGTGTACAGTTATTATCGGCAATTTCTTAATGGTAAAAAGTGAAAATCACTAAAATGATAGTAATTTGGTGCCACCGTCTCTTTTCCTACACCGTACTACCCGCGGAAGAGAAAAGTTCCACCCTCACCGACTGGACACCTGGCAGTGCTCAACGGTGCGGTTTTCATGTTCGTTCCTGCAAGGAAAATTGTGGAACGAACTTCCCTCTGAGGTGTTTCCTAGGTGCTACAATATGGGGTTCTTGAAAAATGGCATCAAAAGAGTCCTCCAGGGCTGGCAGCACGTTGGCAACACCCCTGGTGTTGCAAATGTTCATAGGCGACGGTGACCACTTTCCTTCAGGTGGCACGTTTGTCAGTCTGTCAACCTTCAGACATAAAAAAATATATTATAATTTCCCATCTATGCCAACGATAATGGTGAGTCCCAAGCTGCACATAAGTCACATGTTTTACACAAACAACCTTCACTTAACACTTTGTCATGTTTCTGTCACATTTCATTATTAGGACTATTATGTGTATGAATACAATGTTATATCATAAACATCCATACAAATTAATATTTGAATCTTTAAGAAGATGGTTCAGTAAACACTTACAATATGTGTATACAATATACATAAGTTTAGCGAAACTGAACAAAACAATATCTATAATAGAAATGTAATAGTACATTTAACATTAACATAATAATATGCAAATAAGGGCAGGCATGCAGTTTACAATGGTGTTTAGTAAATATTGTAGCATTTATACGTAACTTCACGCCTGTAATCCCCGAAGGGGTAGGCAGAGGTAAATGCATGCATTGAAGCATACATGCAAACACCCACGATTCGCCGGTTACGTTTTGACCCATGTAACAGGTGGCGAGCCTGTTGCCATCTCCGGGCACATTACCAAACTCCGAGGTACTGGGAAACTTCCAGAAAATGGAAGATCCCAATAAAACCAGAGATAAAGGATTTTAAACCGTTATTTCTGATAGTCCCCGACCCGGGAATCGAACCCAGGACCTCCAGCGTAGTAGTAGTGGCCTGCTACCACTAGGCTACTGGGGCAGTTAGGCTACTGTAGCATTTATATTAATTATTATCAACATAATAACAGAAATCTCAAGTCCATTATGACTTGAGATTTCTTCCTCTCTTTTCAAATCTCAAGTCCATTATGACTTGAGATTTCTTCTTTTTGAGATCCTTTATCTCTGGTTTTATTGGGATTTTTCCATTTTCTGGAAGTTACCCAGTACCTCGGAGTCAAGCATAAAATATTTTTTGTATGTGGTTGCATGAATGGAGCGTTGGGTAAGCTTTTAGAATCAAAACATCTCAGCCCGCTCGACTAGCCGTACATAATGCTGTACTTATTCCAACGTCATTATATGGAAGTGAGAGCTGGGTATGCAGAAAAGAGCATTAAAGTAGATTAAATGCGATCGAGATTTGCATTTGTAATGAAGATGTAAGAAAGAGGTTTTGTGTGAATGAGAGTATTAGTGTAAAAATTAAAATGGTATGTTCATATAACTGGTGGTAGAGTTCCCAGCGTAAGAGCTCGAGGGAGTAGGCACTACCGCATTACCTAACTTATCTGCCGCTAAATGGTAGTGTTCGGCACTATTGTGTTCCTGTTGGATGGTAATGTATGGCCCTATAATAAGACATGACACCTTAGGTCTCAGGGGTGGCAATGCATCTGTTGTTTGACCTTTGGTTTTTAGGATGTCTATAGGCTGCAATCATTACTTAACATCAATGTGTGATGCAAGATTTTGTAACATCTTCCTTCCTCAAGGAAAATACATAAAAAGCTGATGGAAGTAGGTGATGTAGAAAGGTGGTAAAATCTAATTTAATTTCAATACATAGGTAGGTAGGTATTGGCAATCTAAAAAGCTCCTTCAAGTCATTATCAAGAGCAAGGTCACTGTCATAGTGAAAAAAGTTTTAAAGAAACTTTGTAGACATACCTTGTCGAGTTTTAACCAGACCTTCACGGCTGAATCCAGTTTTGGATCTCCACTATTACACACAGTCATTTTCAGTAATATATATAGAAAATATTTATTTAAACGCCGACGAATTAAGGCTACAACAAAATATTCCAATATTATTCAAAGAGTCACCTACGCTATCAGACTAATAAAATTTAAATAGAATAAATATGTTAATTCTTAAATTAAAATTAGATACAAATAGCCTTTCAAAGCACTAGTAAAACGATCGGAGACTGATTATCGAAGGTAATACAATTCATTTAACATTTCAAATCAGCTGAGAAATTCCAATAATTTTACGATAAAAAATGACAAATGATAGGGATGGTAATCTAAGATCTATTCATCGGAAAATCGATTTTTGGATCGATTCATAGTGCTGGATCTATTCAGGGAATCTACCCCGATAATTTACCCTAGAAAGTGGAAGTTTGATCTTTTGACATGTTAACGTCTTTTATTATGTTAATTTGTTATAAGTATATATTAATCCAAATCGAAAACAATCCGTTAAAACGCTATAAACTCTGGTTACCTATAAAAATGTAACACGTAGGGACCTTAATAATCGTGACATAAGTCGTCACACTGACTGGAGAAAGCGTTTGATAGGGTGTTACGGGTATAACAGCAGTCTGCTCCGTGCAATACAGTCCAATTATAATATGTGAATTGTCGCTTGACACGCACACATATGCTGATATACTAATGTGTGCGTGCGGGTAGATGGTAACATGTCACCCTGGTTTGATGTTAACATCGATGTCAGACAGGATTGCGTGCTTTCGTCTAGGCTGTTTATCATATATCTGGACAGATGTGGGAGTGCGTATGGATGACTCAGTGGTAAACTGTCTGCTTTACGCAGACGATGCGGTAGTTGTAAGCTCTACACCATCTGGGCCACAAGCACTAGTCACAGCCATGAAACAGGATTGTATGGAGAAAGACTTATAATTGAAAATAAATAAAACCAAAATATTAGTATTTGCAAGGGATGAACAGAGAACAAATGCAAGGGTAGTAGTAGTAGTAGATTATGCAGTGTTAGAACAAGTAGATAAAATTGTATATCTTGTCCTCTCTTATAACAGGGATAGTAGGTACACCACTGACATAGAAGGGAGAGCGCTTGTTGGGAATTGCGTGAATGGATCGTTGAGTAAGCTTCTAGAATCAAAACATCTCAGCCAGTAAGCTCGACAAGCCGTACATAATGCTGTACTTACTCCAACGCTTTTATATAGAAGCGAGAGCTGGGTATGCAGGAAAGAGTATGAAAGTAGAATAAACGCGGTCGAGATGCAATCTTTGCGCAAGATCTGCATTGTGTCGCTCACCGATCGCATTCGTAATGAAAATGTAAGAATAAAGATTTGTGTGAATGAGAGAATCGGTGTAAAAATGAAAAAAGGCATGCTCCGATGGTTCGGGTATATGTCACGTCGGATGAGCGGATGATTAAACAGATATACAAGACGAAATGTAAATGGTTGCAGAGGCCCAGGAAGACCAAGACTTACCTAGCATGACTAAATAGGTCGAGTTCTGTCTGATGGTGGGGTCAAAAGTCTTAGGAATCGGCGTGCATGTATGAAGAGAATGATGAAGGTAGATAAGGCACGAGAGGTGTGTCAGGAAGGGATATCTGGGGCTCCACACTCTCTGCCTACCCTGTTAAGGACCTGGCGTGAAGATACATACATATTATTATACACTGACTACGTGATAAAATTAACTAAAAATAGACCGCTTGCTCGCCCGCTCGCAACCTATATATTGAAGTTTATTTAATTGCCTCTCGAGGGGAAGGTAATGGGCGAGGCGGGGAAATTGGGCGGGATGTCGAAGTGTCTATTCTATAAGTAGTTTTATTGCATATTCCTTACTCAGGTTGATTTAATCGATAAACGACACATCGATTTGATTCGATTAAAAAATCAATCACTTTATATCTTTATATATCGCATCTCTAACGCGTGTCATATTGACTTGTCATTTGGCATAGGGTACGTTCCACTTAACACCCGCAACGCCATCGACCACGATCGCTGAAATTGTGTTATCAAAGATTCATCACTAGAGAAAAAAATGGCTTCCCAGTACTGAACTGACGTCACATTTTGCAGTGGTCGCAGTGTATTTCGGAACATAATCCATAAGTAATAGTTGTGGTGCCTGTGGTTGTATTGAAATTCAGCCTTCATGACTATTTTATTCTCCATGGATTCACTCGATATAATGTACCTACCTAAAATTATTTTAGTAAAAGGTACTGCCTGATGAATAAAATTAAAAATGAGTAAATAGTACCTATGCTTAGACTTCATTTTTTCTGATGGCAGAGCTCTAGTGACGGAGCTCGCGGGCATAGACATCACTGCATTACTTAACCTACCTGCTATATATCTACTAAGTGTAGCGGCAAGAAGGTTATGTACTCAGACTAAAGGAATATAATGCAGTGGTGTCTATTCCCGCGATGTGTGGTGGTAGTGTTCAGCGCCATCGCATCGTGTTCCGGTCAGGTGGTAATGTACGGCCCTGTAATTTCCAGCACAGAAACATAATATCTTAGGCTTTGCTCAGTAGTGGCAACGCATCTGAATCTCTGGTTTCACGTAAATGTTTATAGGCTACTTCGTGACACAAAAATAAAAATAATGCTCCTACAAAAATTAATCACGCAAAACGACAAAATTAGGAAATGTGATTGCTCTTTTATTTTTAATTACATTTACAAAGATTGATGGGAAAGTAGATATTATTAGCACAGTGGCGTATATCTAAAGCAACACGGGAGATAAGTTAAAAGAGTTCAAGTGTAGGTGCTCGAGGGCGTAGGCTCTACCTAATCTATCTGCCGCCAAATGGTAGTGTAAAGCACTGTCGTGTTCCGGTTAGATGGTAATGTATGGCCCCGTAATAACCATCACAGAGACAACAACCAAGATCTCAGAAGTCGCAATCTGCATTTGCATTTTGATTGGTCTTTGTGTGGGTGTCTATTATATGCTGCAGTCATCACTTAACATCAATGTGAAATGCATGCTTGTTTGCCATCAAAACAAGTTTGCATTTTTTCATTACATAAAAAAAACCTTACTGTGCTACCTACAAGATGGTCGCATAAAGCTGAAATATAGTATGCAGGTATCTTTCGTGTAAGGTATCTGCTGTGAAGAAACACTAAAATTTGCATGTAGATTTCTCTTCACTTGTACATACATTACATTTGTATGGAAAGAGGAATTACTCGCTAACGAAGTGCCGCGCAAAAACTATTAGGGCACTTATCTACATATATATAAAAGCGAAAGGTAACTCACTTATCACAAAATCTCAGGAAATACAAGTTCTAGGAGTTTAAAATTTTTCATGGGGGTTCTTTTCAGGACTTAGGTGGTCACTTAGATAGGATTTTGCAAAATAAGACCCCTAAAACTGTGTTTTTGGGGTTGATAGTATGTTTATATAAAAAAATGAGGATAATGACTTCGCTTTCGCAACCCAATAAAAGTAAATTAGTACAGTATTAGTAGTAAGTATTAATGTAGGGGTAATAAAACAGCCGTGAAAAGCGGGGATGATGAGAAGATGAAAAAACAAATTATTAAAAAATATTTTTTTTTTAACATAATAGAAAATTACAGAAAGGAAATGGAAACGATTCGATAACACTAAAGTCACGAGAATCAACGCCCTCCTTCGAACTGGCACATTTCATTTTAACTGCCGCTCATATTTTCAAATAACCGGTTTCTAATTCAGCCATAAATAGATTTTATTCTATATTTAAATCAAATATAGGCACGTAGACCCTCCACGAAAGTCGCCAACCTGCCAGTTGGCAGTGACGTCACATCAGTTGATTAGGAAGCTGATTTTTCAATCAGTGACCAATCATGTAATTGTAATGAGCGGAACCGACTACTCCACGCCCCTGGCTAGCCCCTCAAACGTCCGGTTTGCAGGTTTTAATTCGATAGTAGTTTTGCCATGATTCTTTCGGAGCGATTTTGAAAGTTTTGTGATGAATAAAATTTATGATGAACATAATCGCCACGCTTGGCATGCGGATTGGCGATTTCAGTGGTTGCGACTTTGTGACACGATCTATGTGTGTGACGTTTGCCGACCATTCTGATTTTTGACCAATACCTGAATAACAGTGTTTACGTAGAAGTGTGCAGCAGAGATAATGCTCTACGAAGCCGAAACAAGCCAATTGCCTCTTTACGAAAGAGGCTCGATGTGCAATATTTCTTGTTGGGTACCTTCCTTACCTATATAAAATATAGGTACATAAATAATCTGAAAAGGAACATGCTCTTTCATTAATTTCAATTAAAATAAAAAACAAAAAATAAAACCACAGAAAATGAAAAAAAAAAATTTGAGTCGGCGCCAAACGAACCATTGCCCACTTTGTTGGGCGTCAACGCACACAGATAATGTATAGGTATGTTCGTTTGGCGCAGAATCCAAATTTTATTATTTTCTTTTCAATTTCGTTCAATTTCGGCGGTTTCATTCTTTGTTAAAAAGTTTTTGTTTTATGTTTTTTTGTGGTTTACAAAAAACTGATACACAGTAATACATACACACACACACACACACACACACACCTTATCCAGTAAAATACACAATTATCAAACTAAAAATCGGATAACTCTGAAAAAAGTTATGCGTTTTGCAACCACGATGCGATCAGAGAATAAATAAACGATCATTCCCTATTTTTAACCGACTTCGAAAAACGGAGGAGGTTCTCAATTCGTCCGAATTCTTCTTTTTTTTATGTATGTTACCCGATAATTTAAAAACGCCTATACCGATTCGGATAATTTTGGTTTTGTTTGAAAGGGTTTGCCTCAAAGTTGGTCCCATTGTACCCATGTCAATATGTGATGATGGGATCCCGGAGAAATTGAGGGAACTCTTCAAATTTCATAGCACACTTGAAAGTTTTCGGTATTTTTTTTTACCCTTTAGACTGGCATTTTGTTTTCAAATTTTAAAGGAACCAATTCCGAGATACCTATGCCCTTTCAAACAAAAAAACAATTATCAAAATCGGACTACTCAGTAAAAAGGTGAAGCGTAGTCATACAATAAAAAAAAACGCGTCGACTTGAGAACCTCCTCCGTCTTTTCGTCGGTTAAAATGTATTTAAATCGATACAATGCGAATGAATGATTGCAGAGGCCCAGGAAGACCAAGACTGACCTACAATGACCAAATAGGTCGAGTATTGTCTGAGGGTGGGGTCAAAAGTCTTGGGAATCGGCGTACATGTATGAAGAGAATAATGAATGTAGAAGAAGCACGGGAGGTGTGTCATGACCGGGATATTGTCGGGATATATCTAGTGCTCCACACTCTCTACCTTCCCCGTAACGGACCTGGCGTAAATGTACATACACAAATCGATCACCAACATCATAAATAATATTTAATGTATGTACTAAATTAATCATGCAACATACAAGTACAAAAATAAACCAGGGCGGTTGCGTTGGCACTTGGGCGAGCAAATTGCCGTGAGGTGGTGTGTCGAAACTGAGAGAAAGATTTTGTGTTTTTTGTTGTGTGTGTGATTTATAGATATGGAGGACCCAAATGTGCTGGCGTCCGTCGAGTTTGAAGTGTATGGACAAGTTCAAGGTCAGTTTAATTAGAATTGTATGTATTTATTTTTGAAATTAATCTTTTTTATGAGGTAATTTAAGCTAAAGTGTATTTTGAGCTTACCAGTGCAATATATTAAAATTTAATAAGATGGTAATGTACATTTAAAAAAAAAGAAATTGAAGAGACAATGGAAGACTGATTTGACTTCGGACAAGAAGCTCTTCATACATACATACACGCCGATTCCTAAGTCTTTTGACCGCACCATCGGACAGAACTCGACTTATTTGGTCATGGTAGGTCAGCCTTGGTCTTCCTGGGCCTCTGCAACCATCCACATTCGCATTGTATATCTGTTTAGTCATTCGCTCATTCGACATTCTTTCCATATGCCCGAACCATCGGAGCATGCTTTTTTTCATTTTTACACCGATACTAGTTAACACGTTCGTTTTCTTTAGACTGTGCCGATACTATCATTCACACAAAGCCTCTTTCTTACATCTTGATTACGAATGCGATCGATCAACTAACATGACTGTATGAAAGCGCTGATAACTTAGTTGTAGATTTATTAATGACATTATTTCTACTGTTGTAAGACCGGCCAAGTGCGAATTGGAATCGCAAGCATGGAGTTCAGTACAATTGAGAGATTTCCTACGTTACCTTACATATTACGGTTGGCCTATTATCTTAAGCTACAGAAATGTTTTAAGTACCTACCTACTTAAGTATTTTTGAAACCAAGTTCCTTAACGCGGCTTACGGGTAGTGGGATTCAGTAGAAATCGTAACAAAATGCTGTATGCTGTGTGTGTATGCGCGTGCGTGTATCGAGCCTACTACAAACGAATAAGCATATGAGCAGGAGAGAGCGCAGCAGGGTGCTCAACTCTCTATCTATCTGTCAATCGTCGGTAACTTTGTGACGTGGTCCCCGACCGCACAATTTCCTTTCAAAAAACTAGAGATAAGGGTGATTTATAAATTCTCGCTTTTTTCATAAGTTTTTATCTCAAAGATATAATAAGATGTGTTTGAAATCCTTTCCCTTTGAGGTATGGAATATTAAGAATGGTAAACGTATAATTTTATTGCCAACCTGATGTGTCGACGAATGACTCATGCAGAAAACATAATCTAATCGGATTAATTGATGCATTAATCGTAGTGAAAATTAATTATAATGATTTAAAAGCTTTGACTAGTTATGACTCACAAAACTACAGCGACAACATATAGTGTAGCGACAGACGAACCTATTATTTTTTACTAGCTTTTGCCCGCGACTTCGTTCGCGTGGACTTCAGGTTCGTCCCGTCTAGTCTAGTAATAAGTAAGAAATACGGTAACTAAGCACTGCAGAGCCCTAATTATAGGCCTATAGGTAGCTACTGCAGTATGCTCCTATAAACTACATTTAACGATCTTTTTCCTTCAGCATAAACATGCAGATTCTTCGCTTTGGAAACACGTGAGCAAGCTACATAGAGCTGACCGTGAGAAAAACATGGCGTGCCCAAATGTAGGCCTGCTACCTTCAAGGTTTGACCCTGCAATTTGTTGATCGTCATTGAAAATGCGACTTTTAATGGGAACTGCAGGCGTTTTAAATTGAATGGCAAGTTGTTGGGTATGATTGGGATGCGCGGAGGCGACCATACGTTTTTATCAAATCGCTAGTGCCTTGAAAATTCGCAAAACGGACACAACCGTCAACGACGTCTGCCCTCACGCGTCTGCCCGCGTTCGGGTCGCGCACTCAGCGATGAGCCACTTCTTCCCCACCGCACCTACCCCGCTCCCCCCACGCCCCGTTCGCCTGGCGCCGCTGCCGGTATTTATCACCGAAACGGTATTTATCGCCGAAATTGCTATGACTCTGCATTTTAAATCTGTGATATCTTCGAAAATATTTATTTAATTTACATGCTGTAAAAAGCCATATTGATCTTTATTAAATGCACAATGTATTTAAGATACTTAATTGGATAAGGATTAATACTGTATTGCTTAAAATCGCTTCGTAAATAAGCCATTATTTCTCGTACAAAGTAAAGGATAAAAAATGGTTATTGTGGGTTATTCCTACGAGATAAACATATACCATCACGGACTTTTTTGTAGACCTTTTTAAGTTGTACAATACTGTAGTAAATTGTTTTGATCTATCTTGTAGGATTCAGTCAGCGTTTGCAATGTAAGCGCAAAAAATATGTTTTTTCTACGACCTCACATTAAAAACCTCAAAAATTGTAGCCTATGTGTTATTCTGATGTATAAGCTATAGCCTATGTGTTATTCTGATGTATAAGCTATATTGTGTTAAAAGTTTCATTCAAATCCATTCAGTAGTTTTTACGTGAAAGAGTAACAAACATCCATACATCCATACTTACAAACTTTCGCCTTTATAATAGTAGTAGGATAGTTGTAGGTACCTCAAAAGGAAATAAGCGACCAAGTGTAAGTCAGAATCACCTATGTAGGGTTCTGTAGAAGAAAGTAATATTTACCTTACTGAAAGTTCACCACCATATTTTTTCTCCAGCAAATAATCACTAAACCTAAGAACATATCAAATAATCACTGTTTTTCAATATATATACGCAAATATAACGTTGTAAAGACTCAAAAAATAACAGCGAAAAGATACTGTTCTAATGAAAGACAAACCTATTCTTTTTTAGGGCTGTGCCTCAAAAGGAATAAAGCGGTCAAGTGCGAGTCGGACTCGCTCATGTAGCGTTCTGTAGTAGCAAGTAATATTTAAACTGAATGTGCTAAACCAGAGGTTCCCAAACTATTTTTTCTTGTAGACCCCTTTCAATTTTTTTCTGTTTTCCGTGGACCCCCTCCTTGCTACATTTATATCACATTCCCATATTTCCAAATTTTATTCACGCCTACGTAGACCCCCATCGAGTCCCATGGACCCCAGGGGGTCTATATGGATCACTTTGGGAATCACTGTGCTAAACCATAATCTTCATCTACCAAAATATTTTTTAAAACCGCAAATAGAACTTTGTTATACAATACGTATAAATTAAAAAGTTATATTTGCAGGTTTTAAAAAAAAATATATTTAAAAAAATAACTGCCAATTATATCTCGTTCACTCATTTCATTGACAGATTTCACCCTCTGAGTTTAAAAGTTACAGGGGGGTGGGGGAAAGGATACACTTTACCACTTTGGAAGTGTCTATCTATCGACGCTGAAACGAAATAGTTGGAGAAACCTAACCAGAGGTCAAAGTGCAGATGCGTTGCCACCCCTGAGGACTAATATCTTTTGCCTCTGTGATAGTGATTATGGGGATATACATTACCATCTATTCGGAACACGATAGTGCTGAACACTAAAATTTGGCGGCAGATAAATATTAGGTAATGCGGTGCCTACGCCCTCGACCAGTTTGGTAACATCAAAAAAGGAGTCTAAGGCAAATATTTATAATAACATAGGAAATACATTTATTATAACGGAACCCGTGAATGCCATTCCGACACGCACGTGCCCGCGTTTTTTAATTTCTACGGTTAAACCTGAGTGAACCGACGCGATAGCATGAAGCAATATTGATAGGCGATCGGATAGCATTATATTTAGATGCGGCGCATGTAGGTCGGTGTCAAGCGGTTTGGCAGACAGGGTTACTGGTGATCATTGAACTGAACAACAATGTTCATGAAACTTGCTAAACATTCACTAAATTAAAAGAAACGGTTCGGAGACAAGAGAAGTGAATAATTTTCGCCTAAATCTATTCTAATTAAAATATATGTTTGAGATGCCTACGATAAGATCTTTTAACGTTTTCGCAAGGTTTTCGCGAACTTCATACATTGTAGAAATTAAATTGCGGTCGCTTTCCAGCTACCGTGGTCAGTTTGCCCGTGACCGCGGTAGCTAGAAAGCGACCGAAACGTCGGGTATGAGTAGAACTTCTACTCATACGCCATACATATGGCGTACCCGTATAGGCGAGAAAATCCGAAAAATTCAATTTCTACGATAAGAACTTTTATTTGATGTCCTACAATGTACTTCGATTTTTTAAAATGTCTATTAGCCGAATACTCAAACGTCACTCAATTTTAAGCAACCCTGAAATGTGCGCTATCTCTGTCGTTTGAACGTGTTTTATAAAGAAGACTTTTAAGTCCCACTTAGATTTGAGTGACGTTTGAGTATAAGCCGTATATGTCCCAAATGCTACATGCCGAAAAAGTGGTATTATAAAATATAGATTTTTTTTTCGTTCTTTACCTCCGCGTACGTAGTATTGTTGGATAGGGTCTTGAATTAATATTGTACGTTTGGGAAAACGATTTTTAGATTAAAGGATCCGCTTGTGAAATATTAAGCTTTAAACTGCCAATTTTTATTTGAGTTCAGGACCTCTCTGGCAGCTGAAGGGTCGTATTTGGACGTTTTTAAAACGAATTTAAAAGGAAAATTATAAAGCATACACACAGCTGAGTAAGATAATTTTACGAGTCGATCAACTCAAAAAAATACTTGAAAAAACAGATCCCTATATTGCGTGTGGCCCGACATGAACTTGTCCGGTTTTTTAAATTAACTCAATCATTATAATTCCAGGATGCTACTTCACAAAGTACTGCAAAGAAATAGCTGAACAGCTCGGTATCGGAGGCTGGGTAAAGAACTCGAAAAAAGGCACCATCGTCGGTAGGCTGCAGGGCACCAAAGCACAGCTAGACCACATGTTAGTATTACTTTACTGGTAGAGTTCAAGTGAATTTATACTAATTATTCAATTAAACAATTTCAAATAAAATATCTCAGATTTATCTTCAAATTCTTCAATTTCTTTATAGAAGAAAAAATAAAGTTTGTTTGGAATAATTATATTATTTTTAGTCATCCACACTACAGTTCGTAGTGTGGATGACTAAAAATAAGTGCAGTAGCTGCAGAGAAGAACCCGGATAATGAGAACGTTCTATGTATTTGATACATAGACATTTTAATATACCTACGTACACTGTGTAGGTACACTGCACACAAAACTCATCTAACTATGTACTATATCTACATAATAATATGAAAAGATTTGTATGTTTGTATCGTCTTGGCTTAAAAACTACTGAAATGATTTTATCAATTCTTTTACTATTACGATGCTACGTTATCATTGAGTAACATGGGCTATATTGTTAGTCAAGATAAATTAGGGATCCGTACAAAAACTTCAATAATAAAAGCCAAGGTGTAAAATAAATGAACAAAAAGTTGCTTACATCCCGTGCGCTGCGTGAAGGACAAAAAATATTAACGAACGCATCCAGGAGCCACGGCTGAAGCATGCGTTCGACAGATATGCACAGTTGTAAAACATCCATAAAGTTAAAAACTACAGAAAATTATTTATCTTTATTTCCTAAATTCACTCGCATGTGTTAATGCGAAAAATAAAAATACGTATTTTTTTTTATGTAATAAAAGTGGCAAACAAGCGTGCAGTTCACATTGATGTTAAGTGATGACTGCAGCCTATAGACACCTACACAATGACCAGACGTCAAAATGCAGATGCGCTGCCACTCCTGAGGCATTAGGTGTTATGCCTCTGTGCCGGAAATTATAGAGCCGTACATTACCACCTGACCGGAACACGATAGTGCTGAACACTACCATTTAGCGACAAGTATATTAGGTAATGCGGTGGTGCCTACGCCCTCGAGCTCCGTCACTGGAGCTCTACCACCAGTAGATCGTATTACATCCATAGAATGAGATCGCTCGCGGATGACACGTCATCGACTTACGTCCTATAGCGATGAACGCAACATACAGAAAATATACCTACTGGCTACTTGACGCGTTCGCTAATATGTTTTGCCCTTAAACCATGAGAGTAACACGAGGGGAATGTATGCTGTAATTTAAATAATAATAATATTCATTTATTTCAGACCATTTATTCCATAAAATAAATACAAAATCAATCTTAGAATTAAAAAATAAATTAAAATGAAATACATTTAAAATCTTATGTAGATTAAGAAAATGCAGTATAGTTAGTATAGGTGATATAGAAAATAGACCGTATAAAAAGGCAGGTGTGCTACGAAACGCTACACAATTATCGATGCGCTACGCAATGACTACGTACGAGCAACAGACAGCGGATCGCGGCTACCATAGCTATAGATAAGCGGCTACTAAGCCGAAAACACCCATAGACCAACACGGGTGACAGCCACAGGCCGCCGCGGCGGATCGGAGGGGAGTAGCCATAGCATTTATTACCGATGCAAGACAGTCTGTCATTTTTTGCGGGAGAAATACGTGTGACACACACTCACACTACAAAAATCGTCTATTACTAGCAAACTCACACCTTAACTTTAACAAAATACATAAACAATTTCACGCACACATTTAAACATCTGGGCGACAGGCATAGGACCATTTGTCTTGTACTTTGACGGAGGGGAAAGCCTGCATATGGCTACTCCCCTCCGGTCTGCCGCGGCCGGTGGCCCGTGTTGCTCTATAGACTGTGACTTTCCCTCGGACCGCGAAAGAGTGTGGAGACTGTAACCGTAATAAAGGTACGGAACCCCCTTAAGGACTATTTTATGATTATGACGTTTTTCATAACAAATTAATTACTTTTACCGCGACTTGGCATGTTATTACAGCTTGGGACGTCGCCAATTTGCGTACACATCAGATTAATGATGATCGATAATTAATTCGACACTATGTTAACAAATTTTGTTTTTATAATCCACGCACTTCATATTTAATTTTAGTACGAGACATACGGTGTCAAACAAGCGTACTTACAGCTTATATTGGAGGTACCTAACTGAATCTGTATAATATATAATACGTAATAATAATAACAGTGGCAACACTGCTGGGCACGAGTATCTCCCCTTCTTAGGTGGAGGCCTGGAGCTTACTCCACCACGCTGCTCCAATGCGGGTTGGTGAAGAAAAGGGGTAGTGGCCATCCCGCTATCGGATGTTTTCGAACCGCCCATAAGGCCTCCGAAAAGGTTTAACGACTGCTATCTATCGATAGCAACCGGGACCGATGGCTTAACGTGCTCTCCAAAGCACAGAAACGCGCATTTTTTATTTGCAAGCAGTCACCCATCACACACCCGACCGCGCCCGTATCGCTTAACCAAGTAGATCGCTTGCAATCTACACCAGCCGCGGGATCATGCGCTCTTCACTTGCTTCGTTTGCTAGGCTATGTAATTAAAAACATCCAAATTTCATTAGAGAGGATAGATGGCGATCACGGAATAGGCGATGGCGATTGTCACCATCATGGGACCCAATATTCAGTAGAATTAAAGACAAACCGCAACAATCTGTAAGACCACAAGATACCTACCATTAGTAACTTTTGTGATAAACTTGAACGCTACGCAAGATATTTGCGAAATAAATGGAGGTAGCTGCATATAATAATTTTTCTAACTGCTGTCGGACAAATATCACCTCTGTCTGTCTTAAACTGTATAATCTATGAGTCTGTCCGAGACCACGGAAGCTGAAAAGCGACCGAAACGTCAAGTTGATTTTAAACGATCTTTTTTTTTTAATTTATTTAACACATAAAAATAACATGATATACAGTTCTTTTTATCAATGCATTACTTTAAACCACTGAGGTTTATCTCTAATGCTAATGCACATCTACGTCAAACAATTCAAAACAACAGGTACTATAACTACATTTACGTTTAATATACGAGATAAGTCCGAAATCTAGTTTTATTTCAATTAATGTAGCTCGCGAAAACTCAAGACCATTCGAATTAGAACGTTCACATAATAATATAGCTAGGCATGCGATGAGAGCCTTCAGCCAAATATAATATCTATTGTTACAGAATAAAGCTCTGAAGTTCTAATGTTCTGGGTCGTCAATAATTTGATTCAAATATCCTGTCATCCTCGTGATACAAAATAATAGAAAGAAAGAAAGAAGAAAGAAAGAAAATATATTTATTAGGACAATAGGTACATAGTAGAAAACAAAACAGAGAAAAAGATGAAACAAAAAAAAAATAACCAAAAAAAAAGACAAAATTAACTTAAAAAATTGTCCTAAAAGGACCCCAACTCAGCATTGTGCCGGATTAATAAACCTGACGCTGGTATTATGTTGGGGCCTTATATTGTGACACTACGGATGCCCAACTGCTGCCAATTTAAATATAAAATTAAAAAATAATAATAGGATACTAATTTTAAATAATAATATAAATTACATACATAATTAACGTAAGTTTATTCATAACAAAAAAAAAAAAACATATGATATATAATAATAATAATGACATTAATTATAAATAAAAAATTAATGGCGGGTCATGTCGCGTTCAGTCGACTTCACCGTCTGTCGTGAAAGGCAGATAGGGCAATCTTTGCAAATGTAATGATTGCAGTGCCGCGACCCGCGACTGTGTGCGTGGAGTGGTGTGTCGTCCTTATTGCTCTTTTTCTTAAATAATAAGTACCTATATGTTACATTTTAAGGGATTAAGACTTGTTTTTAAAACGTTTACATACGTCTAATCATTACCACAATTTATCAAATTCATTATGCACTTTCCTGTAATAGTCGATAAGGTTAGACAAGAAGACTATAATTTTCTTAAAAGTTTATCTTCGATAATCTCCGCCCTGTCTGCTTCCTATCAAGATATCGGAGAAATCGTTGGTCAAAACAATGTTTTCTATTGAAAATAGCTTAAAGGTGAAACCCGATTATATGAATTATCATTTGTTCCGTTATCTTTAAATTGTGGTCTCAATGTCTCAGTGGGTTGTCGTTGTCACTTGTGAAACCTAAGGACCTTTTTAGGGTTCCGTAGTAAACAAGGAACCCTTATAGTTTCGCCATGTCCGTCTGTCTGTATGTCTGTCCGACCGCGGTTTAGCGCAAAAACTATTGGCACTAGAGACTTGAAATTTTACACAAGTATACACCTTAATTACGCCGAGAAAGTGGTAGAATAAAAACATCAAAAATAAATTTATTTAGGGTACCTCCCCTACATGTAACGCGTGGATATTTTTTACATTTTTCGTTTTCTATATAGAGTGAGATATCGTTGGATAGGTCTTTCAAAATTCATTTTTCGATTTAGTTAACTGTTCGTGACTTATTAAGCTTTAAAGTGCCAAATATCGTTAGAATCAAGTGTCCTCCCCCTTCTACCAACTAAACGGTAGTTGTTAGAAATTCAAACGTTACGGCAATAGTAGCTACATATTACGAATTTTATAGGAAAACTATAACACTTAAGTTGGCTTTACTAGTTTCCGAGTAATAGTCGACCAAATGTAATACTCGAAATTTTTCAACAACTCCATAGAAAATATTTATATATTTTTTTCATTGCATGAATTAAACCTAAAAAAAAACGGAACCCTACACTGCGCGTGGCCCGACACGCACTTGACCGGTTTTTTATATATATTTATTAATTTTTTAAGCAAATTAGGTAAATCCCAATTTTATTAGTGTCAATGGCAACATTGATAAATATATATAAAATATCGGGACGGAGGACTAGCTTAACCTCTACTACAATAATCAACCTTTTGCCTTTTTAATGGATTTTTGTTAGCAGCTCGTCTCGAGACTCATCTCGGCACTATTCTACTTTACCGGGTATTTCTGTGTGTGTGTCGGTGTATAGTACCCGTCAAGAAATATTGCACATCGAGCTTAGGAAAGTGTCAATCAGCTAGTTTCGAGTTCGTAGAGGGTTAGAGATAACCCACTAACAAGCTCGAAAGTAGCTGCCTACGTAAACACTTATCATGTATTGGTCAAAACTTGATCAAAATAGTCAGCAACCGTCAGATAGGTTATGCGAAAGAGATAACGCTCTACAAACCCGAAATTAGCCGAAGTCTTTATCCTAACGTTGATGTGCAATATATTTTGCTGCATACTGTAACAGCGAGGCGAGTTCTACGCATTCTTTCCCATGTCAATTAAAAAGTGCCCAATTTACCTGAAGAAGTTTTTTCTTCAAAAACATTGGTAATCTTCCGTTGAAAACATCAGTCTGATTTACTTAGATCGCTCCCACTCTGTCTGTCCACGCCTTAAGTGATTTATGATGAATAATCGAGGCATTTTATCTATTAGGTATATCTGCGCGCAGTCTCGCCGGGCTTCTTGTTATATTGATAACAGCAATTTTTATAGATGATTACTGATTTTTGCAGCAAAATGTATTACAGGCATGTTATTATTTATTTATACTTCTATACTATCTATAATAAATATTATAAAGCTGAAGAATTTGTTTGGTTGAACGGTCTAATCTCATTGGAGTGTGGGTTTGAATTAAAAAAAAAACATGTTTGTGTTGGATAGTCCAATTATCGAGGAGAACTATTAAGCAGTAGCGTAGTGGTAGCAGGCCACTACTACTACGCTGGGGGTCCCGGGTTCGATTCCCGGGTCGGGGACTGTCAGAGATAACGGTTTAAAATCCTTTATCTATGGCTCTATTGGGATTTTTCCATTTTCTGGAAGTTTCCCAGTCCCTCGGAGTTTGGGTATGTGCCCGGAGATGGCAACAGGTTCGCCACCTGTTACATGGGCCAAAACGTAACCGGCGAGTCGTGGGTGTTTGCATGTATGCTTGAATGCATGCATTTACCTCTGTCTACCCCTTCGGGGATTACACGCGCGAAGTTACGTTTCGTACGTAACTATTAATCAGGCTTCAATTTTACTGGCGGTAGAGTTATAGTGTGCTCGAGACCGTAGGCAACACAGCATTACCTTATCTATCTGCGGTCAAATGATAGTGTTCAGCACTATCGTGTCCCGGTTAGTTAGTAATGTATGGCCCCGTTGTAACTATCACCGAGACATAACAATTAAGGTGTCAGGGGTGGCAACGCATCTGCATTTTGACCTCTGGACTTTTTGTGGGTGTTTATAGGCCGCAGTCATCACTTAATATCAATGTGAACTGGGTGCTTGTTTGCCACCTCCATAACATAACAAAAATTACAGCACACTACGATGAAAAGCATAAGTGTAACATTATAAAAGTGATACCATTGGATAGCAAATAATTGTTTTATATTATTTCGCATTAACACATGCTTGTGAAATATATTTTATTAATATTTATTAAATTATATTTATTTTATTATATTTTTATAATATAAAACAATTATTAAGGGTAAAAGCGACTTCTTTACGATATTCAATAAACTGCAAAGTCTATTATATCGGTTGCCTAACTAGCATAGTTGGTAATAGATGGCGCTGCTGCTACCATAAAAGCAATGCAATAAATGTGAAGGAAAGATTTGACATATCGGGCAGGACTTCAGTAGCTCAATTGAAAGAGCGGCTGGACTAGATTCCCAGTAGGCCGCGAGTTCGAGTCTCGCCTGAAGTCAAATTTTTCTTTCCATTTTTCTTTTAGTAAATAATTCATCAGTGAAGATTATACCAATTAAAAGAGTGGCAAAGATTCATCGTCTTCAATAGGCATCAAGTTTACATTTTGACCTCCGGTTTTTAGTTCAAGCTGCAGTATTTACTTATCATCAAGGTAATTTGTATGCTTGATCTGCATTGTCATGACATGAAATATCTCTTTTCCAGGATCGAATGGCTGAGCACGGTGGGCTCTCCCGGATGCAAGATCGAGAAGTGTGATCAGACCAACTGGCAATACGTCACCGCTCTGGCTTACGACAGCTTCAGCATACGATTCTGAGTCTAATAACAGCTGATTATATATTTTTTACGGCTAGAGGTTTTTTTATTTCATCATCACTCCAGCCGAATGACGTCCACTGCTAGAAAAAACCTTCCCCAAAGACGCTTACAACAGTGTTGTGCGTCATTAGGGGAGAATATACCATAATCGGCACGATTGGCAGGCGGATTGACGATCACAGTCCCACGTTGTAACTACTGCACTAGTGGAAGAATTCTCCTCCAGTAGAAAAAAATCCTGCCGCTAGTGGCCAGTTTCCGGTTATCGCCAACCGAATGGAGTAGAGCGAAAGTTGCACCGCCCATGATCGCATATGTCTCATATGTCCCTCCGCAACGCCCTAAGCCGAGGCACGGACCCGCATGGGTCACCCTTAGGCAGTTGTGCTAACTTTTTGTTTAGGCTGGAGCGCCTTCTGCGCTCGCCGATTGCCCGGTGAAGAAGACTAGTGCCGTCTCGAGACAGGCCGGCCACAAAAAGCCCGACCTAAAAAAAAAAAAAACTAGTGGCCAGTGGGTAGACATGTCCAACGCCAGATTTTTTATTTATTTATTGAGGTATAAAATCAGCATTACACACTTTTTCCTAACTAAAAACTATACAAACAAAAAATATGTTCATGTTCACGACCTGTCTACTAAAAAAGCTGTAACATAATAAGTATTTTCTTAACTAAAAATATTTGCCTAACTAGCATAGTTGGCAATAGATGGCGCTGCTGCTACCATAAAGCAATGCAATAAATGTGAAGGAAAGATTTGACAAATCGGGCAGGACTTCAGTAGCTCAATTGGAAGAGCGGCTGGACTAGATTCCCAGTAGGCCGCGAGATCGAGTCTCGCCTGAAGTCAAATTTTTCTTTCCATTTTTCTTTAAATATGATAAAAATATTTTGTTGTGAACAAATGTTCTCATTTATATCCACGTGTCTTATCAATTGCCAATCTTAATATATATAAATCTCGTGTCACAATGTTTGTCCTCAATGGACTCCTAAACCACTTAACCGATTATAATAAAATTCGCACACCATGTGCAGTTCGATCCAACTTGAGAGATAGGATAGCTTACATCACGCTATGACTAATAGGAGCAGAGCAGCGCGGGCGAAGCCGGGGCGGGCCGCTAGTTGTTGTATATAGTTGTTTGGTGCTTTTTCATAAGGGGGCACTTCAATGTGAACAACTACAACTATCCATAAACTATCCACCAATAATAGTAGACGTTTTTAAATGGGATCGTTTGTCTAGAACAAAATATTTATTGTAGCGCCCCTGGTGAATAATAACCACAAAAACTTTCTAAAAACCCTTGGTATTTATAACACTAATTTTCCCGAAATCTGCATCCATAATCAGTCAAACTGTTAGGATTGTCATTGGGAACATTACACACACAAATGATGAAACAAACAGCCGTTCACCATAAAAGCATATTAGAGTACTCTCTCTTTTTTTTTTTTTTTTTTTTATGTAATGGATGTGGTAAACAAGCATGCAGTTCACATTGATGTTAAGTGATGACTGCAGCCTATAGACACCCACACAAAGACCAAGGTCAAAATGCAGATGCGTTACCACTCCTGAGGCCTAAGGTCTTATGCCTCTGTGTCGGAAATTACAGGGCCGTACATTACCACCTGACCGGAACACGATAGTGTTGAACACTATCATTTAGCGGCAAGTATATTAGGTAATGCGGTGGTGCCTACGCCCACGAGCTCCGTCACTGGAGCTCTACCACCAGTAAAAAAATTTTTTCTCTCTATTCGGTCGTGGGTATAAATATGGACTACTAATTTAATTACTCACATGCTGAAATAAAACTAGTTTTCGTATTTATCTCGCGTATATTAAACTAAAATGATTATTTAAAATCGAACCCGACGTTTCGGTCGCTTTTCAGCTTCCGTGGTTTCGAGCAGACTGAGGTGGCATTTGTCTGACAGCCGTTTGAAAAATTATTATGTGCAGCTACCTCAATTTATTTTGAAACGTCGGGTTCGATTTTAAATAATCATTTTAGTTTAATATACGCGAGATTAATCCGAAAACTAGTTTTATTTCAATGAGTGTAGCTCGCGAAATCCTAAGAACATACTATACTGACAACATCAGGAGACCCAGGCTCAGTCGGTAATTTCCGGTAGCAATTATCAATGAAAGCAAATGAATTATTATATCACAACCCCAGTTCAAATTATTCCCAGACGATCGTAAAGCAAACACGTCTCCACGTTTTCTAGATAAAGTGGTATATTACACAACAATTAGTGATGTGTCGGATGACCGTATCCGCGGATGTCCGTGGGATATACCTAAAGATACATTTTCGTATCCGAATACATAACATATTCTTCGGCGCATCTTTAACGGGTTTCTATTGTCATAAGATACTTTTGTAAAAATAAAATATGCATTCTGCATACATAATTTTATAGTCACACTATTAAAATTCTTAATTGTCAATGTGTTTACTGCAATGTTCATAACAAAACGAAACGAAAAACACAAAACATGCATATAATTAATGTACCTGCCTACTAATTGAACCCGTATATTTTAATTGAATAAACGCGAGATAAATCCGTAAAAATAGTTTAATTCAGTGAGTATAGCTTGCTAAAACTTTAGAAGACATCATACTTATTATACATACATATAAAAGTTTATACCTATTTACAGTAACTAGCTGACCTGGCAAACTTCGTATTGCCTCAGAATGAAATAATGTGACAAAGGTTTGATAAATACGGACTATTTGTATGGGAAAATAAAATTGTGGTTTTTACTATTTCCCTTCAATTTCTTCATATCTTACCTTTTAAACCTTCCCTGGACTTCGAAAATCATTCAAAACCAATATTAGCCAAAGCGGTAAAGCCGTTCTCGAGTTTTAGCGAGACTAACGAACATCAATTGATTTTTATATATATAGATAAATGGAAAATCCATGAACTATGACAAAAATCAATGAATGGTGAATCCATGGCTTATATATATACTCTAACCACTTTACTTCTACATTAATGAATGAATATTTTATTTTAAATTGACCCGGCACAGCACTAATATGTAACGTTGTGGTAGATACAAAACATTTGATAAGGTGATTGTTAATGGAATTGGGTTCAGTGGAAAAATCTTGGAAGTTTGGTATAATTAATTCGAGGCAAATAACTTGTAGGTATACACATTTGGGATTTAGCCATTTGATAAAGCCATCCGCTTCCATGGAAGTTTTAACATAGATACCTTAATTAATTATATAGTAGATCTTTGCTATTATATGTATATTATGTACTATGTGATTTGTTGTTATTCAAGTACTTATGTATTTTATTTTTGTTTAGATTACCATATATTTATTTGCACTTATATAGATTATTTATTATTTATTTATTTATACTTAAATGCACATGAGAAGTACATATGGCGGACTTAATGCCCCTAGGCATTATCTCCCAGTCAACCAGTGAGTAGAGCAGAAAGTCAACGAAGAGGTGCAGGAATATTAAATAACTCAATACAATTTGAAACTGGAAAGATGAATAAATTTAACACCGGCGAATATATATGAGGGACATAAGTACGTAAAGTAGCTACATACCTATATATAAACATATATAAAATAATATTACTTCTTATTATTATACATACAATACATAGAACTAAATAAACATAATATAAAAAAAAGAATATATAGGATATAGAATGCACACATAAATATATATATATATATATATATATATATATATATATAAATACAAATAAATACATCGTATAAGTACATGTATACAAATTGGTATTAAAATTATAACATGTCCATGATTTACAAAGCAGGTTTAAGAAAATGACAGCGAATCATAGATTTAAATGCAATTTTTTATTATATCGACTTTTAGGACTGAAATCCGTGTCTCACCGAGTAGTTTCCAGTTGAAAACCAGGGTCGGGCTTCGGCTTGACATAATGCTGAACTGGGAACTATTTGGTGCAGCCATGGGATCTTGATTCTTATTTTTTACTCTAATTAAGTACTTTTTTATAGGTATAGGATATTTTTTGTAAACCGTTATTTTAAAGTATTTTTTGTTTTTTTGTGTAACGTATGTACTTGTATTGTAAATGTTTATTTTTTTTCTATTGTTTTTTTTATCAATGCAGTACCTGATTGGTATGGGGGCTGCACCAATAAATGTTTTTTCTTCTTCTTTTTTTCTTCTTTGTATTACTAACTATCAATGTAAACTATTATACAATTGTTTGACACTTCATGACATTAAAGAAATGGTATCTAATAGTGCCAATCACGAATTGCGTATCTACTACAGAATTTACGTAAGAGATGCAAATCAGAACTAATAAACTGTACCAACTATCTATATCATTATATCCACATGAATCACTCGGAAATGATAACAAGAGAAACGTAATTCATTAGACTATTGTCACATATTATAAAACAGACAATACGTAATATTATTATTTGTGTATTTTCAACCCTATTACCGAAGTATAAGATCGTAATAATATAGTTAAACTTATAGATGATTTGGACAAGGGTCTGGGTTTCTTCCGTTTTGTAATCATTTGTTATATGAAGTCGTTTGATTAAATAACAGTTTTACAATCGTCATTTGATTATGCAGATAATTACGTTGTGTGTTGTGATTTGTGTCCTATCACGCCAGGCCTTTGATGGGGTAGACAAGGAATAACATTGATCTTGACGAATAAGTTTTTCTTTTTCTTCATTTATTATCATTGAAGGAATTGAAAAATTTTATGATTATTATGTTTTAACCAAATAGTTTAAATTTTAATTTTTAATTTACTATTAATATATGATTTTGCTTTTACTATATGTAATGGTTATTCGCTCTAGGTAGTTTATGATTTATTGACGTTTTGAAAGTATCTGTAAAGATCTATTCGAAATAAAAATATTTTCTATTTCTATTTCTATTTCATACATCATCTTACTTTTACTCGTACTTGTTCCTTACTTTTAAAATAAGAGAGAAGAAAATAAAAAAAATATTTGCTAAAATATTTATTTTTATATAGAGGTATATACAATGTGTAACAGGATTAAATGTACAACCCGAAACAAGTTTGTTCAAAATCGATAACGAAATCGGGCATTTCAGGCATTTTTGATCAAAATTAATAGATCTACAAACCGACAACAACACTATCGATAGCGGCACCGGCGACTGCGGGTTCTCGGAAACTCGGATCAGTCGCTCGACCGATCCGCGTATCGTATAATCGTGAGTTTGCATTGATGAAACATTTACATAAAAACATGTGAAAATCACTGTATCGCGTATCGCGTTTGCAGTTTGCGCTGTCATGAAACATGTTAAAGCAAAACACATATCGCGGACGACAAATCTTAAGATGTTTCACTAAAATCATTGGTTTGACAGCAGTGCGAACTCTAGCACGAACAAGACATATCGCAATACATATTTTATGCGACGAGTTGCGAAACATCATCATGTTTAATGTTTTTAGTGCAAACTAGGGGTTAGGCATACCAAACATTGCGCCCGACTGTGTTGTTTAAATTAGTCCGAAACAACTCGATTGATATTATGGCGATTTTGTACCTTAAACTTGATGTGTTAGATTTCTTTTTACCGCAAACAACACAGCAAGTATCAGTATATAATAAAATGACACTAATTAAAAAATAAGCCGCGACAGTGGCACGTTCGAACTCGTGATATATTTGATAAAGATAAGTCGTATCATTTGTATTACAGGTATCTTAAAATAGGTAATCAATTATAGATTAATTATGACAAAAACATTGCGGTTCTTTACCAAGAGTATCCTTGCTTTTGAACAAGGTCACAAGGAAGTGACTGAATTCATTTCCTTCTTTGATGCAAGTGTTTTTTATTTTTTCTGAATCTAAGATATTATGTTTAACGACTTTAATCTTTCTCATAAAGATACCGCTATCATCTAATCTTAAATCTAAATACTCATCGATTTCCATATTGTCACCGTTATCTTTTTTTAACTTATTTGATGACAGCTTTATTGTAATTATTTTTAAACTATTTACATAAAAGATGAGTATTTTTATACACATACATATAACATTAACTACAAATATAACTAAATAAAACCAGACATTCATTATTCATTATTATCAGATTTTAATTACAAATATAATTTAATATAAATAATTAAAACGAATTATGAAGTATTCAAGACAATAATAAATCTGGACTGTACACAGTGTACACATGTTTAAGATTGTATCTAAGGAGGATCTTCTGAGTGACTGGTAAGTCATGGGACATATAAAAGGACAAAGTATAGTGATTCTGCATCATATGTAAAATATACGTACATAACATTACCAAACTCCGAGGTTTTTTTTAATGTTACAAAGGTGGCAAACAAGCATGCAGTTAACATGGATGTTAAGTGATGACTGCAGCCTTTAGTCATCTACACAAAAATCAGAGGTCAAAATGCAGATGCGTTGCCACAAGTGTTCTGTCTCTGTGCTAGTTATTAGTGGGCCATTAAGTTACTGGGAAACTTCCAGAATATGGAAACATCCCAATGTTCTATTGGGATAATGGATTTAACACCTTTATCTCTAGTAGCCCCCGACCTGAGTAACGAACTCAAGGCATCAGCGTAACAGTAGTGGCCTGCTCCAATTAAAACCCTTCATATATTGGCCACTTAACTGCCTCAGCAGGCAGTTTAGTGGTAACTCTGTCTGTCTGTAGGACTTTCATGATCAAACTCTGTCGTCCAATCGGTAAACAAATTGTGATGTTATTTATCGTAACTTCAGTGTTATATATCATGGCCAAAGTTTAGTTTTTGGCCATGATACCCATACCACAGTCTAAAGAACATAGATAGCTATTAGTGCTAATACCCTGACAAAACGAGAAAGGACATACACATTTTTTTGTAACAAAACAAGGCGCGTGTTTAATTTACTTCATAATAAGATAGGTGATAAAATGCTTAGATTTTTTATCACATTGTTTTTATCAAATTTCTAAAAATTATAATGTATAATTATCGATTTTCATGAAATAGGTACTTACTTTCATCAAAATTATTATCACACGGAAGGGAATCACCTGAGTAATCATTTAGAAGACATTTAAAGGGGAATACCTTTATCTATAATCTGGTATTAGGTCGGCGCGCGCCCGTTTATCTGTCTGGCATGTCGATTACATGGAATTAAAAAATACTCATAACCAATGTTTCCCGATATCGAATAATAAAACTGCCTTAGCTTATTTGGGGTATAGGTTTATTTGAAGTGTAAACTTCTTTAGCAGCGCCTTGCACTTTTTGTGATGGCGTTGGTGGTGTTGGTGGCGTAGATGGCGTTGGTGGTGTTGGTGGTGTTGGTGTTGTTGGTGGTGTTGGTGGCGTAGATGGCGTTGGTGGTGTTGGTGGTGTTGGTGTTGTTGGTGGTGTTGGTGGCGTAGATGGCGTTGGTGGTGTTGGTGGTGTTGGTGTTGTTGGTGGTGTTGGTGGCGTAGATGGCGTTGGTGGTGTTGGTGGTGTTGGTGTTGTTGGTGGTGTTGGTGGCGTAGATGGCGTTGGTGGTGTTGGTGGTGTTGGTGTTGTTGGTGGTGTTGGTGGCGTAGATGGCGTTGGTGGTGTTGGTGGTGTTGGTGTTGTTGGTGGTGTTGGTGGCGTAGATGGCGTTGGTGGTGTTGGTGGTGTTGGTGTTGTTGGTGGTGTTGGTGGTGTTGGTGGTGTTGGGTGTGTAAGTGGCGTTGATGGTGTTTGCGGTGTTGGGTATTTGGTAGTATTGGTGGTATTGGTGGTGTTGGTGGTGTTGGTGATGTTGGTGGTGTTGGGGTGCGTTCCCCGTGATAACACAGTTGGTTACACTAGCGGTACTACGGGGAATATCGTATTCCTCGTGGTCACACCATAGTAGAGATTGACTCAATTGTCGATAAGAACAAAAATAAATTGTATATTTTTAACCGACCTCAAAAAGGAGGAGGTTCTCAATTCGCACCCTATGTTTTTTTAAATAATAAATATCTGCCAAATATTTTGTTCTTTTTTTCAACTTTAACTGTACAAAGTAGCTGTACTTTATCTAATGTACGTTTATGGTTATGAAAAGGGGATTAGAGTTATACCTTATATTACACCTTCAATTAATTGTCGTCAGTAGGTATATTTCAAAAACAAAAATGTCATAGTAGCAGTATGGTGACATATTGTAGTCATACAAAAATCACATAAAACAACTATATCCGACAAATAAAAACAACGATTCAAATAAGTTTTGAGTATTTTTCCATGATTCTACTTATTTTTCTCTATCTTTTGATATAGTGTACAAGACGCGGGCCCAACGTGGAACTTGTCGTTGACCAGTGTGACAAATTTATTTAATGTTAGTTTCAGTAGGTATTTTTTCCATAATTTATCTTTTGAGAACAAAAAAAATATATTTCAAATATATTTTAAAAAAAAATATATTTCAAATATTTTTTCAAAAAAAATATATTTCAAATATTTTTTCAAAAAAAATATATTAAAAAAATTTTTTTTTTGTTCTTTTCGACAATTGAGTCAATCTCTACTATGGTCACACACCACGGGGAATGCAATATTCCTCGTGGTACCACTGGTGTCACCAACGGTGTGACCACGGGGAACGCAGCGTGTTAGTGGTGGGAAAATTTCGACGACGTCAAACTATTTTGATTTTGCAAAAGAGAATTCGCAAAATGAAAATAGTTTGCTAATTTTCAACATTAGCTGTCTGCGATGTCTATGGGCTGAGCCCGAGAGTATCCCGTAGAAATAAGCTTAAAAAAAATATTTTAACTGGCTTCAAACATTTATTCAAATGTATGATTTAAAAATAGTAAAATTTTAGTGAGTTGCCTGAAAAAGGTAGGTAGCAATCATAGTACAAATACTGGGAACAAATACAAATTGTCATATAATGATATCTCGATATTAGCCGTCAGCCTAATAAAAAGACTGGTAAATTAAATTCTAGTAAATTCATTACCCATCAGAACAATTTTTAACTGGCGATTGCTGGTTTTTTGAATCGCGTACATGGGTCACTGGCATATTTTGGCATGTTCGCTCGGACCATTAGGGCTCCCAGCCCACGTCCTGCTTTTTGTAGGACAGATAATCGGTGCAATTTTTCCTCCGATTTTAATGACCGATTTTGTGGCCGACTCAACGCCCACGTCCGTTTTTTGTCGGTGGAGTAGCAAGCACGTCATAGACAGAGAGCAGAGAGAATCTCATGAGTATAAGGAGAAAGGTGGATTTACAGAGGAAGGTTTGTCATTGGCTTTTGAGGAACAGAAGTGAAAAAAGAAAGTTCAGGGTTGATCCCACAATCTCTCAGAGATTATTGAAGGGAATATTTAATGTTTGTCCTGCTGATCTCAGATGTGAGACTTTGACTAGACAAGTTTTTTAAATATATAGAATGTCACTTATTATTAATACATTTTATGAACGTCACGTCCTCCTAGTAGGGCAGTGGAATCTAGGTCGACCTTCACACTGTTAACCAAATGAAACTTTGTAAGTTTCCATTTTTTTAAGCAAGTTTTTTTTGTATTTGTAATCCTACCAAATGTGTTTGAAACCAAAAGTTTAAAACATATAAAAGTTTCAAACACATTTAATTGAAATTTATTTTCATTATTTTTAAATTAAATTGAATTGAAAAGTTACTTATAAAAAAAATAACTTTTTTTTTAAAATTAATCATACCTATAATCATATTTCTATAAGCAATACATGTAAGACATGTTTGTTCATTTAAGAAAATTGTCAATTCGGTAAACAGATAGATGAAGGTCGACCTAGGTTCGGCTCTTAGACTATTCCTCTGACTTTTTGTAGGACATGTGCGTTGCACTATTGCTATCAGTATTTTCTATTTTACTCCTACAAAAAGTCGGTCACCGATTGGAGTAGTGTCACAATGTAATTTATATCTATACTGTGGTAGTGTCTCGCGGTCGCGCCAGGGTTGCCAAACGTACAAGATTTCTCTTACAATTTTTTATTACTCGTGCGTAATATATTTGAAAGCTAAAATACAATATTTTTCGCGAAGTACAAAAACACGAGTTTTCCGTGTGGCAACCCTGGTTTAAGCTTTTAAACGAGCTTATAGTTATAGCGAGCGAGTGTATAGACGCGCTTCTTGGCGGATTCTAGATGTGTACCTATATGCGCTTTTCTTGCGCCTATACATTATATATCTAGAATCAGATGAAGGACGTCATAATATTATTTTGAAACGGTAGTCTCAAACCGCTCTCATAAAGTGAATGCTTAATAAAAGTAGATACCTACCTACTATAATTTTGTGCTGGGACATATCAGTTGTTCACACAAGCAATTGCATTTCAAATAAAACAACGAATAAAAGTACATAATTTGTGTTTAATTTAATTTACTATGTTTTAAAATTATTCTTAAAAATAAATCATATGTACAATATTTTGTTGATTAGTTTAGAAACAGTGTTTTGTTTTATAATTAGCGTAGGTATTATGCGGTAAAACAAACAAGGTATTTTTGGAACAAAATTGTAAACAGCATTGTTTTCTCTGATATCTTTATATTATTACTAGCTGACCCGGCAAACTTCGTATTGCCTCAGAATGAAATAATGTGTCAAAGGTTTGATAGATACGGTCTATTTGTATCGGAAAATGAAATTGTGGGTTTTACTAATCCCTTTCAATTTCTTCATATTTTATTACCTTTTAAACCTTCCCTGGACTTCGAAATATCATTCAAAACCAAAATTAGCCAAATTGGTCCAGCCGTTCTCGAGTTTTAGCGAGACTAACGAATAGCAATTGATTTTTATTATATAGATAGATAGATGAATACATTTTGGTCATAGTAATTGTCTACCATAATACTTGTATAAAATATATACTCAGTAGAGGCACAGTAATAGTGTCTGTAACATATGAACACCTATCCACATCTTTCATATAGGAGATAAGTAATTTTGGGCCCGCAAAATCGTACCTGGTTAACCAATCACACAATACATTTTGTAATATACCTAGTTAACAATTTGCAATCTAGCCCAACTTTTACTTTATCATATATAGGTACTTCAATTACTGGCAAATCCAAAAACGCTTGAATTCCAAATTATTTATTTTATAGTTCGTAACCGGCGAATCGTGGGTGTTTGCATGTATGCTTGAATGCATGCATTTACCTCTGCCTACCCCTTCGGGGATTACAGGCGTGAAGTTACGTTACGTTATTTTATAGTCTTTTGAAAATTACATAGGTACTTATTTAATTAGTACAGTGTTAACACCTGGGCCCAGAAATGTATGGAACAGTATCATTCTCTTTTAGCTAGTGAATAATAAAACTAACTGCGTTTCCAGCATGATATTTACCTATTGTGTGGTTACAGACGACATTTAACACGTTCACTGTCCCGTAATAAATACAATAGTTTAACCAATGCATATAGGCACATCTGAAATAGTATTATATAACTAGTCAGAAATACACTTAAGAATTAAGAACCACAACAAGCTCTTATTAAGAGTTTTAAATATAAATATATGTAGAAATAGATTATAACCATTATATAAAATAAGGTTATCTTTCAAAGGACATTTCGCAGTAAATGAAATGTTACATAATGATTTATTTAATACGAGTACATTTTAAAGTTTGATACCCCTAATTACACTTGTGTGACGTGTGACAATATATAATTTTATTAGGTATTTAAAAATAATTCTTAAATCCAATCATATTTATGACTAGAAATTAATTGAACAATAATGTAGAAAACAATAAACAATTTTGGACTGTATAAAAATTATTATGTTAATGTAAGAACATTTGCAGCCTTTCTTGAGAAGGTCACAAACAAGCATGCAGTTCACATGGAATTTAAGTGATGACTGCAGCCTATAGGCATATCTGCACAAAAACCAGAGGTCAAAATGCAGATGTATTGCTAATCCTGAAATCTTAGTTTATATAGCTCGAAACAAATCTCAATGGTTTAATTATGGTCCAATATTACAAAGCAATTTTGAATACGTTAAAAGCCTTCTCAAAAAGAAAAAAGCTTATTATACCTACCTACTTTGTAAACGGATTGTTGATAGGTTTACCAATTTTGTCACTAATACACAATTAGTCTAATTTTCACATAAGAAACATTTAAAAATGTTATTAGTCTGAATTTATATACGAAATCACCTATTATGAATAATATTAATAATTATTTTATATTAAAATAATTATTTTATTTATTTTTGTTCGCCACCTGTTACATGGGCCAAAACGTAACCGGCGAGTCGTTGGTGTTTGCATGTATGCTTGAATGCATGCATTTACCTCTGCCTACCCCTTCGGAGATTACAGGCGTGAAGTTAAGTTTACGTTTATATTTATAAACGTACCTTTACACCAACTTCATCTACATTGCCTAGAATAATAAAGTATTTTTCATTTCCTTCGATATCACGAATACATACAATCAGGATGCTAATAATAAATAACACAAAATGAAACCTACCTAATGTTTACCGTTAATTTAACTATTTATTTAAACATTATGAAAAATATTTACATCTTCTGCTATCAAAACAATAACAACACTGTAGAATACGAAAGGATAAATACATTATAGAAATATCAAAATAAACGTAAATGTAGAAGCGTGTAATGGAAATCAAGAAATAGATTCACGTAATCTTATCTTTGAGTTTAAAAACGGAATACAAAATAAAACTTGCGAAATATAAATAACATTTTCATTTATTAACAAAAAACAAAATGTATCTCATATTGGTACGCTTATTCGAAGACCAAACGAAATCACTGGTCATAGTCCTGGTCTAAACTTTTTCTTCTGGTATTTGGAGTGGAACACTGGCTTCTTCTGTCTTTCTTGCTGCTGCCGAGGCTGCTGCGACAAGAGCTCTCTTGTGCCTCTTTTTGGTTCTTTCTTTATGGAAGAACAGTCGAAGATAGTGGCAGGGGAATACGACGCAGTCACCAGCTGGTTCCTCCGCGTCGATGTATACTCCTCTCACGAGAACTGAATTGGAGCAGTTCAAGAGGATCAGCAACGATAGGCTCACTATATGTGAACACCAGTTGCTGAGCTTTGGCGATTCTGTGGGCCAAAATTGGATGATGTTAAGGAATGGAGGTGAAATTTAGAGGTTATTATATTAGAAAAGTTTTCCTCAAAATAACCTGCTGGTTAGGTTTGGTAAAGCGAAAGTTTTTATATCTTTTTTATAAATTGTGAAAAAAAAATTGTCATGTATTTTTCATAATAAAACTTGGGCAAAAACACACAATTTTATTGAAAACTGAGGAAGGTATGTTTTAATTATAAACTGTAATTTACAGAAGGGTTAGTCATGACTACAATACAGAAAAAAAATTACAAATAGTAATATTTGTAGTCTTACGTCTTGAAAGATCATCACAGGATGTCAGTTTTTCCGATATTTTTTAAAATCCTAATAATATTAAAAACATATCCAAAAAAATATTTTTTTTCACATTTTTCTAATAACTATCATGACTTGGCCCATCGCCCTTTTTCAGTTTATCGTTGATTTCTGGGTCAGCCTGTATGAGGCAAATGAAACAAAAAATGTCATAAGCGATCGCAATAAGACGTCATTCTACGTTTCCAGATCAAGAATAAACTTTTACTCATATTTGTTACATTGATCTTAATTAGAAATCCAGAACTAACCAGGAAAGAAATAAATGTCAAGCAGTCCCCAAACACCACGCCACACATTCACGGTGGCCAGGAAGGAGACCAAGTGGTAGACGTCGGCCAATAACAGCCTTGGGGCACCGTGGAGCCTCGCCGCCGCCCATCGCATCGGCGCTTGCAGACCAAACGTCACTACCACCACTCCGTAACCCACGACCTGTAAAAGGAAGCCAATTAGATTGAAGGAATGAAAAGGTTTAATCTTTGAAATCAGAACAGCACATTCAAAAGAAATGTAAACGACTTAATAGGTTGAGCTACGCGTGGACGATATCGTCCGCGAACAATATGAAATCAATTGTCATATTTTACTGCAGCTTAAGTGTTATATTATTGCAAAGGATAATAATTTGACTATTATGGTATAAAATTTTATTCAAGGCAGTGAACAGAATAGGGGCAAAAGAATTAATTCGCTTACAAAAGTTCTACACCGGCCCCGCGAGGCCGATGACATTCCGGTTATCGCCAACCGAATGGAGTAGAGCGAACGTTGCACCGCCCATAATCGCATATGTCTCATATGTCGCTCAGCAACATCCTAAGCCGAGGCACGGACCGGCATGGGTCCGTGCCCCTGGTCACCCTTAGGCAGTTGCGCTAACTTTTATTTAGGCTGGAGCGCCTTCTGCGCTCGCTGATTGCCCGGTGAAGTAGACTAGTGCCGTCTCGAGACAAGCAGCATAAGCAAATGCCGACCAAAAAAAAAAAATTTACAAAAGTTGGCCCGTAAACTGTGTCATCATCATTTTAGCTATAAAACGTCAATTGTTGGACAAAAGCCTTATAATTATACTAGGTGGAGTGGGTATATTAATCAAGAGCGCTGCTACCCACCTAGCGTTATTTTACTTACTATGTTAGAGAAGATTTTATGTTAACTAAAAGTAATTTTAAAATCAACTTGACGCAACCAATTAGCGACTGCGGTGGTCCCGGTTAAATTAACTAATTAATTGTTTTGAATTTTAATTGTTATTAATTGTATTAAAGCTCCGATAAAGCGCAAAGGAATTCGTCGGCATCAAGCCAAACCTATCGCATGACTCATATGACACTATACATAACATATTCTCAGAGTATCGGATACATTGATAGCGTATCAAATAATTGATAAAACAACATTAAGATTTACGCAGAACACCTCTAGCCTTATAAGTGGGAATGCAAGAAAACTGGGCCTTGCAAAATGTTCATGAGCTGCAGCAAAAAGAAGTTAATATTATGTTCGAGGTTCTGTTATTCGTGATGACATGGCTTCGGTGCTCAGTTTTTTGTGGTGCCGTGTCACGTTCGTTGTCACGTTATTCGTATTAGTAAACTTACGGGGACATGGTATTTATCGGTACACTTTTCGACGTCCGGTATTACACTCGTTCATTGACTGTATATTTTATATGAATAAATCACAAAAATGGATTTGCCGTTTCAAACAAAATTGTACATAAACAGATCGACAGACGCGTCTGTTGTATGGCGCCGGGGTAATACTTGCGCAAACGCAGCTCACCTTATCACTGTTCAATCACAAACAGCTGACTCTATAGTCCGTTATGACAAGTCTTACTGTTAAAACCTTAATGGCACCGGCTTAATGCTAATTACGTACCGCGCAAATAGGAGTAATGGAAATCACCGCTTGATACTGTCATATGTAAATAATTGTGTGTATAAATAGACTCGATGTTGATAAACTATTGTCGTCTGTATTGATTGTGTCGTTTACTTACTTTAAGTGGAGAAAAATGTAGAATAATATTCAGCTTATATGTTCAAAGATTCATTGAGCTAATCTGGCGCAAATTCTATAAAATAAAATGCGTACGTATGCATGAATAGTAGGGGAGACCAAGAGGGGATTTTTGTATTTACTCGAGCCCGTCAGATTAAGAAATGGGGAATTGCGTCGCACCTTGTTGAGTATCTCTAGCAAATCTCAGTTGAAACCGCGCATTTAGGGCAGGTTTAGTTTTATATTAGGGCTCCATTAAATATTTTGGTTTTCCAAAACTGAGTTTCAAAAATGTTCCGTCTTCAAAGAAGTTTGAAAACCGCTGCGTTTTGTAATATGTTATGTGGTTATTGTTGAGTAGTATGTACCTACTGCCTTGGTAGCAATATTCTTCCATTTTTGGTGAATTAATATCCTTCAGGCCGAATTTCATTCACGGCGGCCAATCTCAACGGAGACTAACCCAGTGCGTGGAAAATACAAGTGTAGGTATGCGGAAACACTCTCTATTCCGTAACTCTCATAACCCAATGGAACAGCAATCTGACATGACCGGCGACAGATCGGGCGCAGGACCGACGGCTTTACGTGCTCTCCGAGGCACTCGTACTAGATTCCGGGCTACTACTGGGAATTTCCTAACAGAATAATACCCAATACCAGATTTATTTCCATCTGGGGACCAAACTTTGACTGGACCATCGTGACTGCGACCACTGGGCCAACAAGGCAGTTGAGGGAACGCGAGTTGGGGAATAAAGGCGTTCCTGCTTTCTATCGATTTCTATCTATCACTTACGTTCTGTAGTTATCTACAAACTTATATTTGAATTTAACGCATAAGACATGCTTCCGGAATCTTGCCATCGCCTTAGGTAAAAATAGTCGCAAATTATCTAATTCCCGCTCACCGCTGATGAGGTAAACGTACCAGTTACCGGTTGTTAATGTATATTTCTGTCGGGCTTGTAGGGATGCAAATATCGTAAAGATAAACATTGAGATGTCGATGAATCGTCATTTTACAAAAAATATCGATAGATGAAAACATCTTATAGAAATTAATATATATATAGAGATAACATATCAACATATAATATTAATATATTATATGTTGATATATAAATTTACACTACTTCACCTTACAGGGTATGCAACTTTATAATATAAGTGTTCGTTCCCGTACCATTTTCGGGCAATACTCTCTTAGTGTTCCCCAAATAGTGTTGCTTATCTAGTAGTTTAGGTTGTGCATTGCTTGCCATACAGGCTCTCAATCAGTCAGTCAGTAACTTACGATTTTTATATTAATATTGACATTTGTAATAACAAGTAAAGGCGTTTTATCCCAAACCAGAGCTTAAGTAGATAATAAATATCTTCTATTGTAGAATTATCATTTAGTATTAAATTAAAGAAAAATGGAAAAGAAAATGAAACGAGCGGGATTCAAACCTGCGACTTCTAGATAACTAACTAGTCCAACTTTTTCTTCAGCTTCTTTAAATCGATTTACAAGCAATAATTACATCGATGCTCAGTATCGATATTTTTCTATCAAAACACCTTTGCATCCCTACGCACGTGTCAATGTCACGGTGGTATTGAACGTGGCAGTCGGAAGGAGCATTATGTGACATAAAATATGGCGGCATTGTGTTGTTAACGTACTCGTCATCCTCATATTTAGCTTTGTGTCCCTATTTAACGGGAGGACGCGTCTTGTGATCACTGCTCGTTCTTAGACGCATGTGGACGTGGTACGAATAAGCAGAAGAGATCATCTTTTCGAGGAAAATCTAAACATCTTTTGTGAAATATTCCTGGCCTTAACATTAGCGCCATCTTAATTAAAAACAATTTAATAGCATAAAATCATGAAAATCAGTTGAGCCATTGAGTGACCCTTGTCACTTCGTCACTTCAGCCGAAAGACGTCCACTGCTGGACAAAAAACGCTTATGATGGGTGTAACTTTTTTATGTGTTTCTTGATATCCCATGTTAAACCCGGTATAATGAAAGGTACGAAGGTGAATGGGAGGTGGTGGGATAATAATGTCTCATGGGTTTATGCATCAAATCATATAAATTAAATATTAATTTATGTAGCTTATAGGCATGCATGTTTTGTATTACAATTTAGATCATTACTCTTATACAAACTCCTGAATGTTAAATGAAATTGTTACCTGTTTTGTGTGCTATATTGATAATAAATAAATAAATCTGGGACTGTATTACGCATCTGCATTTTGACCACACATAGTTTATGTTTATAGTCTGCAATATTCATGGATGTTCCATGTGAAAAATACGCTTCATTGCCACCTTCTTAAAATAAAAAGTGGTTTCTTGAGTATCGATACATCGATGAATTAAAGTAATACACAATTAAATTATCCGATGATATTGCATTTCATCATTATTATTTTTTTATCTAAAGAAGGTGAAAAACAAGCATGCAGTTCAATTTGATGTTAAGTAATGACTGCAGCCTATAGACACCCACATAAAGACCAGAGGTCAAAATGCAGATGCGTTGCCACCCCGGAGATCTTAATTGTTATATTATTATCTCTGTGATAAGTTATTACGGGACCATTGGAATGGTTTGACCGCCATTGTTCGGTTGAATGACTGCACTAGTGATAGAATTCTGTTCCAGTAGAAGAAAATGCAGCCGCTAGTGGGCGGTGGAGCCGTCAAGTCCCGACGCTAGCATTTTTATATATTTTGGCGGGAACCTTGAAAGAGGCGTATGGTGCTCTTATTTTATTTCATTTTCTTGGTGTATTTTTAAGTTATATTGAATAAAGTTGGTGGTATTTTGTTTGATATAAGTTTATAACAGTGCCCGTGTATAGTGAAATAGAATAACAGTGCGAAAACACAACCTTTCAGGTTGCCTCCAAAACTTCATTGTAAATGTTCTGGTAAAGTAGCCATCGCTTTACTCGAATAACTTGATTGTAACTCACTTGACTGACATATTATACTTGATAACTTATATACTTAATACTTACATATTATATTTGATGACTATATTATACTAACTTATACGCTGCTTTAATAAATACGAAATATCGTTTTACTTGACACTGGCAATAAGCGTAATAGCGATGCCATAACAAAAAAAAAAAAAAGTAGTACGATGGTTATTGATTATTTCATCCCATTTTTTTTGTAGGGAATCATTGAAATTGATTGTTGATCTGATAAACTCAACACGGTTACATACGATTACGACGTCATCACCGTCAACGTAGTACTATTATACACCAATTGTAGTGTCATACCTAAAATGACAACAAATACAGTGTACATCGCTCCATCTCTTTTATTCACGTCATATAAGAATGAGATAGATAAGGGCGCGCGTACGCACCAGACAAGGATAGTTATACAATATTGCATAAGTGCAAACGTGATGGAAGAATAAGGTAAACTGTAAAATCTCGTCCGTATCTGCACGACCAATGTTGACGGGGGACAAGATGGCTGGAGGAAGAACCAATTGTGGCGCAAATGTAAATGGTCACTGACTCAATGGCGAACCACATATGACCCATATGCGGAAAACAACGCTGAATACTCGAATTATTTGGAGCGAGACGGCTCAGCAGTTTTTATATTAAGTGAGGCGTATTCAAGGTTGACTAAAATTTCAAATGCTTGTAACTTATAATGGACCACAAATATTTCCACCAAGTAGTTTCGTATTCAACCAGTATTCTCCACTGTTAATAATATAATATTTTGTTGGTTTTTTGTTTCACGTTTAAGGAGTTTGCGTTCGAGCGTATATGCTAACACCAAACACCTACAATTTATTCGTAATGAAATGAATGATTCGTTGAAATAAAACTATTTTTACGGATTTATCTCGCGTATATTAAACTAAAATGATTTTTAAAATCAACCCGACGTTTCGGTCGCTTTTCAGCTTCCGTGGTCCCGGGCAGACTGAGGAGAGCACGAGGCATCTGTGACGACCACCATCTTCAGGGGGAGCTGAAGCACCTACGCCAGGTGCTACATAACAACAAGCTCCATGTACCACCCGTCCATCACAGAGGCCGCGTGAAACCACCTACAGTAGAACGACAACCAGCTATACTACCTTACGTTAAGGCTGTCACAGATAAAATCAGCAACATTTTAAAAAAGAATTCCATTAAAACAGTTTTCAAACTATATAAAAAGATTCATCAGTATTTAAGACCCATTAAAAGTAATATTCCATTACTAAATTCTGGCATTTATAAATTAGATTGTGATTGTGGACTCTCATATATTGGTCAAACGAAGAGAGCTGTATCCACCCGCGTTAAAGAGCACATTGCTGATGTCAAAAACCGAAGAACAGGGAGGTCTGCAGTCTGTGAACACATAGCGGATAAGCCGAACCATTATATCCGGTTTGATAAAATTCAAATACTCGCTAGAGAACACAAACCCATTCCACGAATAGTACGCGAGGCTATTGAAATTAAAAAACACCCAAATTTCAATAGAGAAGAAGGATGGCGATTATCAACATCATGGGATCCCATACCTAGCAAGATTAAATCCTAGCCGCAGCAGTCTGCAAGACCTCAAGATACCATAAGTAATTATTGTGTTAATCCTGAACGCTACGCAAGGCGTTTATGAAATCTATGGAGGTAGTTACATATAATTTTTTCAAACTTCTGTCAGACAAATGTCACCTCAGTCTGCTCGGGACCACGGAAGCTGAAAAGCGACCGAAACGTCGGGTTGATTTTAAAAATCATTTTAGTTTAATATACGCGAGATAAATCCGTAAAAATAGTTATATCATGAATGATTCGGTTATGATCCTTTCACTTTTTTATGTTATGGAGTGGCAAACAAGCATACAGTTCACATTGATGGTAAGTAATACTGTAGCCTATAAACATCTACATGAGACTGGAGATTTTAACGTAGATGCGTTGCCATTCCAGAGTTCTAAGTTAAATGATTCTCAATGTGTATGATTTTATTTCAGTAATGGGTGTAATTTACCTGAATAAAGTGATTAAATACTAAATACTATAACATCTAAATTCTCAGGGGTGGCAACGCATCTGCATTTTGACCCCTGGTCTTTGTGTGAGTGTGTATAGGCTGCAGTCATCACTTAACATCAATGTGAACTCTATGCTTGTTTGCCACCTTAATTACATGTTTTATATTAAAAAAATCACAGTGGACATCACGCGGTTGAAGTGATGAAGTCAACAGTTACTGTAGAGTAAAATATTAATTGTACAATTTTTTTTTCGCAATAACACATGCGAGTGAATTTTAGAAATTTAAGAAAAAACGGAAAGAAATATTTGACTTCGGGCAGGAATCGAACCTGCGACCTCAGGATAACCAGACCAGCCGCTTTACCAATAACCTACCGAAGTAATTCGGTTAGTAAAATTTGCTTACCAATGATGTCCAGAAGGACTTAGCAGGGTCGTCAGGATACAGGAAAATGTCGAGGAGCGCCCACGAGCCGCGCCACACGAACACCACCAGAGAGCCCACCACCGTCACTGAGAACACGCAGTCTAGGATGTAGAGCATCGTCTCTTTGCTGCTCTGTAAACAATGGAGATCATTGTTTTTATATTATTTTTCGCAATAACACATGCTAGTGAAATATATGTTAAAGAAAAATTTGACTCCAGGCGGGACTTGAACCCGCGACTACTGGGAATCTAGTACAGCCGCTCTTTACCGAAGTCCACGCCTGCAATGCAATAAATGTTCAGGAAAAATTTGTTATAAGAAACTAGCGGTATGCACCGGCTTCGGACGTTCGGCGTGTGAATGCTCACAAAGTAATAAAATAATAGTAGGAGAGATACTGAACTCTCCGAGTAACGTTGTCCCTGCAAGGCTAGAAACCATTGCCTGATAAGGATCATCCCGTCGCGTCATCTGGATTCCTGATGAGAAAAGTTACTTCCATATTTTAAATCTGGCTCGATTGCGAGCATTTATATTGCGTCTTAAATTTTAATTTTTGTGTGTTCGGATATTTAAAGAAAATCACGATTTGCTTACTGCAAATATACGATTGAGTCGCAGGCTAATTGATGTACAATTTACATTACATGATACGCTAGATACATAATTTATTGAATTCGTCCTAACAATTTCACCGTCGTGGAGACACACTTCCGTTGTCATGGAAACATCACTACAAATATAAATAAGACGCAAAAATTATCGTGGCAAAACTATGGCCGCCAGATCTAAAATATTGAAGTAACTTTTCTCATTAGAAATCCAGGTGACGTGACGGGCTGATCCTTGCCACGCGATGGTTATATGACTCATCCCTACAAAAATTGCTAGGCTTACAGGCGTTCCGATACTCGAAGGGTTCACTAGCTCTTGGACCATAATATGACCCTACTGAACTAAGTATAATAGCTACGCAAAAATAAAAGCGTAGCCATTTCGTAGCACTTCGTAGCTATTAATTACGATACAACATAAGGCCTTTAGTATATGTCCGATTTCGGCACATAATATGTATTTTCTTGCAGCAAAAAGTAGCGTAGGCTACACTCTTACGGGGGACCGGAATGAGTACGCTAACACATTGAATGAAAGAGATAGCTCTGCACTTATATCATTATTAATTAATTATATTAATATTATCATTGCTCTTATTTATTTTCGAAGTTTATAAATTATTGGTACTGAATTGCTTTCCTGACGTAATATACACATAAGCAAAGTATATCAATATAAAATGTAACCACGAGAATACTATATCTTTATAATAATGGCAACCCATTATACGTCCCACTGCTGGGTACGAGTCTCTCCCCTTTTTGGAGGGAGGCCTGGAGCTTTCTCCACCACGCTGCTCCAATGCGGATTTGTGGAGGTGGGTGGGTTAGTGGCCAACCCGCTGTCGGATGTTTTCAAACCGCCCATAAGGCCTCCGACAAGGTTTAACGACTGCTATCTATCGATAGCAACCGGGACCGACGGCTTAACGTGCCCTCCGAAGCACGGAAACGCGCATTTAATTTGCCACTAGCGGTCACCCATCACACTACCCGACCGCGCCCGTAGTGCTTAGCAGAGCAGATCGCTTACGATCTACACCAGCCGCTGGGCCATGCGCGCTTCGTATATAATAAAGGCAGATAACATAAATATGTGTATTAAAATTTAAAGAATCAAATGTGTATCGGTGACCTTTGTTTTTTTTTAATTTCTAATTAGGATTAATTCATTACACAGATTATAAATAAGCAAAAAAAAAAAGGTTTTTATAATTTTCAACCAATTATGTATCTTTCACTAAATACATTATACGATGTATATACCCGTATATAAGAATGGACTTCAAGATATACATCGATAAAGTACCTGACAAAATCAATAACAATTGATGGAGTTATAGACAATGATAAGCAGAAAATGATCATTCGATGCTTAAATACAACCATTTGGTAACTTAAGATACCTATTATCTTTATAAGTATTATAATCATAATTATCCATTATTATTCATTAAAACTAGCAGTCTAAACAGTCTGGACCTATTTCAAACATAAAAATAGAATGACATTCTTGTAATGTCTTTCATTTCTTACATATTTCTCATGCAGATAGTACGAGTATTATATAAGAATTGATGGGATCGACCAATTTACATGTTTTTTTAAAATATTTAGTGTGTATATCTTCACGCCAGGTCCCTAACGGGGTAGGCAGAGAGTGTAGAGCGCTAGATATCCCGGTCCTGACATACCTCTCGTGCCTTGTCTACCTTCATCATTCTCTTCATACATGCACGCCGATTCCTAAGACTTTTGACCCCACCATCAGACAGAACTCGACCTATTTGGTCATGGTAGGTCAGTCTTGGTCTTCCTGGGCCTCTGCAATCATCCACATTCGCATTGTATATCTGTTTAGTCATAAGCTCATTCGACATTCTTTCTGTATGCCCGAACCATCGGAGCATGCCTTTTTTCATTTTTTACACACCGATACTATCATTTACACAAAGCCTCTTTCTTACATCTTCGTTACGAACGCGATCGGTGAGTGATACACCGCAGATCTTGCGCAATGATCTCACCTCGACCGCGCTTAACTTACTTTCATGCACTTTCCTGCATACTCAGCTGTCGCTTCCATATAAAAGCGTTGGAGTAAGTACAGCAATATGAACGGCTAGTCGAGCCCGCTGGCTGAGATGTTTCGATTCTAGCAGCTTACCCAACGCTCCATTCACGCAATTTCCTGCAAGCACTCTTCTTTCTATGTCAGTGGTGTACCTACTATCCTTGCTAAAAGCACATACAAGATATACAATTTCATCCACCTGTTCTAACACTGCATCATCTACTACTACCCTTGCATTTGTTCTCTGTTCATCTCTTTCAAATACTAATACTTTAGTTTTGTTTACATTCAATTGTAAGCCTTTCTCCATACAATCCTCTTTCATGACTGTGACTAGTGCTTGTAGCCCAGATGGTGTAGAGCTAACAATTACCGCATCGTCTGCGTAAAGCAGTCAGTTCACTACTAAGTCACCCATACGCACTTTCACATCCATCAACTTCACCCTCTGGAGGCATTTGTCCAGATATATGATAAACAGCCTAGACGAAAGCACGCAACCCTGTCTGACACCGATGTTAACATCAAACCAGGGTGACATGTTACCATCTACCTGCACACATGCTTGACAGTCCACATACGTGGACTGTATTGCACGGAGCAGACTGCCATCAATACCATACTCTGGCAAAATGTCCCACAGCTCCTTTCGTAATACCCTATCAAACGCTTTCTCCAAATCCACAAAACCGCAGAAAACCTTCTGGCTCACAGCCAGATGCTTCTCTACGATGTTTCGGAGGGAGAAAACTTGATCCATACATCCTCTTCCAGTTATGAAACCACCCTGTGCATCCCACAACAACCCGTCGGACTTCTCTTTCATTCTAATATTTAGTAGGTATGATAACTTAACATTCTCAAAATAGCGTGTGTTGAGATGAACAGAGAACAAATGCAAGGGTAGTGGTAGATGACTTGTGCAAGTGGATAAAATTGTATATCTTGGATGTGCCTTTAATAAAGAAGGTAGGGACACCGCTGGCATAGAGAGAAGGGTGCTTGGGAAGAACTGCGTGAGTGGAGCTCAAAAAAAAACCACAGCGGTTTTCCCCTGCGCACCAGCATATCTGCAAGGATCACGTCCCCGACGTTTCGGGGCAGATAAGCCCGGGCCCCCCCTCTGTTGCGTATCGCCCGCGGAGGGAGCGTTGATGATTAGTCAGTCAGTCAGACTGGAGCGTTTGGCAAGCTGCTTGAATTTAAATATCTAAGCAAGTAGGCTCGATTAACTATATTTGTGTAATGCTGTACCTACGGTGACACTATAATATGGAAGCGAGAGTTGAGAATGGAGGAAAGAGCATGAAAGTAAATTAAACGCGATCGAGCTGAGATAAGAATGAATTGATGTAAAAGTGGATGTCGTTGTACAAACAAATATCCATTAAAAATTGTCCCGCCACAGGGATCGAACTCGCGACGTACGAAACAAAGGGTCTTCCCCACCGCTGGAATCACGGCCGGACTAACCAGATTGTGGATTGCAGTGACAATTTACACTCGCATGTGTTATTGCGAAAATTAAAAATTATATGACAATTTATAGAGACTGTTAAACAAGGAAATTTTTGATTGATAACATACTTTTGTTATTTGGGTTCGTAAATAATTAATTAGTATATCTTCAACTGTACTGATACTAATCAAATATACTGTTAACATTATGTCTGTGCTTCCTATCGCGAAAATCAACAAGTGTGAAGGAAACATATTTATTACAGATTTATATCAAATCACATACATCGATTTCATATCGCAGCACCGAATGCATATTTTTGATTACGATACTAGGTTAAGATCCAAATGCAAAATAATTTCGTTCATCCAGATATGCTGCAAACCTATTATTTAAATTAAAGCTATTTTTTTTCTCACTTAAAATACTTGCGGCCAAATTTTGATAGGCAACCTAGGATATATATTTTCTAGATTATAAATATGCGTAAAAAATAGGTTTGCAGCATATCTGGATGAACGAAATGATTCTGCAGTGGGATCCTAACCTATATATTCAATTGAAACTAAAGGCAGATAATTTAAAAGTCAAAATTTGCTTGAAATTCATAAAAGTTATATTTTTATATAACTTCTTCTTCTAATTAAATGCTTTTGTTTCTATCTGTATAAATACGTACGTATTAAAGAATTTGTTTGAACATACACGTAATTTTTTTTTCTGAGTCATAATATTTTTTCACGTAATTTTAGTTCATGTATATGCTTTTGTGTGTGTCATTATCTATACTTACTCGTATAATAAAACTGTAGAAGTGTAAATTTTGTACATTAAAAATATTGAAAAAATAAATACCAGAGGATGTTACTAGATCGATACCGAACCCAAATATGTGATTAGAAAATTTTTTGTCTGTCTGTCTGTTTGTTCAAGCATCACAGAATAACTACCGGTCCGATTACAATGAAACTTGGTATGATTATACTTTAACCTTTGGCGCACAACACTGGGTACTTTTTATCCCGGAAAAATGTCTGTTTGTCTGTGTGTTTGTGCACGCTAATATCAGAAACGGCTTATTCGATTTGCGGTTTTCACTAATATATTATGGTAAGTTTCACTTAACATTTAGTGTTTGTTTTATGCGAATTGGTTCAGAAATAAAAAAGGTATGTCAATTTAAAGAATCATATCGAATATTTTTAAGCTATTCTGTATCTTAGTTCTATCTTTTAGAGGGTTTCGTACCTAAAAGGTAAAAACGGATCTACGGATTACTAATCCTCCACTGTCTGTCTGTCCGTCCGTCCGTCCGTCCGTCTGTCTGTCACCAGTCTGTATCTCATAAATAGTAATAGCTAGAAAGCTAACATTTTCACAAATTATGTTTTTCTGATACCGCTATAAAGACAAAATTAATTACTAAAAATAAGAAAATGAAAATGTTAAGAGGTCCAAGGGTCCACAATAAATGTGTTTTTTCTTCGTAAATTTTTTGCTCGATAATAATAACGATAGTAAGTAGACGCTTAAAATATTCACAGAATTTTTAGGTCCAGTGTTGTATCTTACCTTCCATAATAAATCTATACAAATAAATAAAATTGCAGCGTCTGTTTATTATATAAAAATAACCGCTGTTTACATATACACGGTACATATACCAAAACAACATTTTTTACAATTTTTTTCTGTCTGTCTGTCTGTATGTCTGTTTGGCGGGGCTAATCTTGGGAACGGCTGGACCGATTTTGACGGGACTTTCACAGGCAGATAGCTGATATGATAAGGAGTAACTTAGGCTACTTTTATCTCCATACATCTATACATACATACATACCTACATACAAATAAGTAGAATTGGAGTGTATCCGATTTTGACGGGACTTCCAACTATATAACTATAAGGAGTAACTTAGGCTTTTTTATCTCCATACATCCATACATACATACAAATAAACCGAATTTGAGTGTATCCGATTTTGACGGGACTTTCACTGGCAGATATCTGATGTAATAAGGAGTAACTTAGGCTACTTTTAAACTAGCTGCGCCCACGACTTCATCCGGGTAGATACTGAACAAACATATTTTTTCTCACGTGGACGAAGTCACGGGCACAGCTAGTCAATAATATAAAAATAAGTCGGGTTTTCTTTCCTAACGCTATAACTCCAGAACACACTAACCGATTTCCACGTTTTTGCATTCGTTGGAAAGGTCTCGGGCTCCATAAAGTTTATAGTAAAGAAAATTCAGGCTTATAAAACGACATCCACGCGGGCGAAGCCACGGGCAACAGCTAGTTATTCATATATATAGAAATATATTTAGAGAACTCACAACGCATGTTAATAGGGTTACTACTTTAGGGTTGTGAGTGTAAGAGATTAACGATTATAGCCGAAGAATAATAATAAGTTCTAAATCTTACACTACGTACGCGCAGTGTGTCTACAAGGGCGCAGTCAGATCAAGAAAGACCTACCTTGAACCCTTAAGTCAATAATGCAGTGTTGGTGTCGCATGCATATAATACAAGTGTACATATGTATATGAGAAAGTGATTAAAATTATGTGTTAAGGTGAATGCGCAGCTGCTACTCGCGGTTTTCGTTGTTTGTTTATCGGAGTATAAATAACCCGTTTGCAATAAAACACGTAAACATGATTTAAGATTTTTTTTTGTTTTATAAAGTTGTACAAAAAAAATAACTCGACTGATGACTATTATGAATTTGAATGTATTTCTCCTTTTGTATCATCAGTTTAAAAAAAAGTCCAAATGCTTAAATCAAGTCAAAGTGGAGTCATGAAATCCACGTGAATTACAGTAGCTTTTTGAAAGAAAGAATTGATCTTTACAAATAATTTCAAAACGTCTAGAAATTACAAATTATTTAGAGTAAATACATAACTATTACATAAAGTAAAAGGAAAAACATATATTAATAGTTAATCAAAATTAGAATTAAAAGAACGTAGTCAAAGTATCGATATCACAAAATTTTTCAATGCCTTCCTTACAATGATGATATGAAGAAAGAGAAAAACTTATTTGTCAGCTGATTGATGTATAGGCAAAACTTAACTATATATACAATTTATCTTTTACTGGTGGTAGAGCTCCAGTGACGGAGCTCGCGGGCGTAGGCACCACCGCATTACCTAATATACTTGCCGCTAAATGGTAGTGTTCAGCACTATCGTGTTCCGGTCAGGTGGTAATGTACGGCCCTGTAATTTCCGGCACAGAGGCATAACACCTTAGGCCTCAGGAGTGGAGTGGTGGTAACGCATCTGCATTTTGACCTTGGTCTTCGTGTGGGTGTCTATAGGCTGCAGTTATCACTTAACATCAATGTGAACTGCATGCTTGTTTGCCAAGACCATTACATAAAAAAAAAACCAATAATCACATCACACGTAATATATCTAAAAATATCAAACAAAGCAACTGTGTCAATTATAAAGAAATTATCGAAGTAGCGGCATTGTTATTTGTGAGATAAAGAGTTGTGTGTGTTACAAATTACGATTATTTATTTTAAGAATAAAAGCTTTAGTATCACAATAACAGCAGTGGCAATATCAAAAATGATTCGGTGGCATATTAAATAGTATCAAAAAAAAAAATGGGAAAATAAAAAAAAACAATAGAAAAGGACGGATAACAAAAAAGGAATAATAATTTACGGACGATCTGAGGGGGGCGGAGTGAGATTTTAAGGGTTAAAAACGGTTTATCATTTCTGGCAAATCTACGAGTTTTATCGAAAAAGAACTTTTGTATTTGCACTTTCAAATAACCTCAAAATATGTAATATAAAATATTGCGAAAAAAAAATTTGGTATTTTATTCTTATCTTCTACAATGGATGAATTTTTTTTTTTTAATTTGTTAATAATCATTAAAATTACGATACTGATATAGGTACTACGGCGTAACGCGGCTACGACTGTGCTACGAGAACAATTATACTATATTCTTCGTCGAAGTAAATTTAAGTCATACTGAGATAACCTACTAATTTTGAGTCGGTGCTAAATACATCATACATATAGATAATTGTAGTAGGGCACTCAACAGGGTGCAAGCTATCCCCTACATTGAAATAAAACTATTTTTACGGATTTATCTCGCGTATATTAAACTAAAATGATTTTTAAAATCAACCCGACGTTTCGGTCGCTTTTCAGCTTCCGTGGTCCCGGGCAGACTGAGGTGACATTTGTTTGACAGAAGTTTGAAAAAATTATATGTAGCTACCTCCATCGATTTCGTAAACGCCTTGCGTAACGTTCAGGATTAACACAATAATTACTTATGGTATCTTGAGGTCTTGCAGACTGCTGCGGCTGGGATTTAATCTTGCTAAGTACGGGATGATTTTAGTTTAATATACGCGGGATAAATCCGTAAAAATAGTTTTATTTCAATGAGTGTAGCTCGCGAAAACCTAAGAACATATCATATCCCCTACATCCTTAGTCTGATGCGCTCTAGTAATTAAGTTCCCTAGTCTAGGCTCCCTAGTTACTACTAGCAGGTATGTCATGAATAGACAAGCAGATTAATTACGTAAGGACACGAACGTGCTTTTTATTGGTGGTAGAGCTCCAGTGTATGTACTCAAGGGCACCACCGCATTACCTAATGTATAATGTCCTAAGAATAGTCTTCAGCACTATCGAGTTCCGACTAGATGGTAATGTATGGACCCGTGTTATCACAGAGACATAACAACCAAGTTCTCAGGGGTGGCAATACATCTGCATTATGATCTGTGGTTTTTGTGTAGTCTATTATGTACCTCTATTGCCCCATTCGTTACATAAAATAGCTAATATACATATCGTTCATACAATATCGTTACATATAACAGCTTTCCTGTGTTTGGTGGTGGCTGAAAATTTGTGAATTTATTTTATTATTTCCAGTTTCTCTTCTTATTGGGTTATTATTTTGTTAATAAGTTAATATTTTTTAACTTTTAAGACCCAACGTCTTAATTTTTAATTATTTTTAAAATCTATAATGAGGCCTGTGACTACTATTTAATTATATTTTATTCAAATTCGAATTGGTTTATTAGTATATAGTATATATTAGTATATATTGGTTTAGTAGTATGTAGTTACATGAAACTGCAAACGACGTTTTTTCTTACTTATATTACTGTTTGTTCATACTTAACTGGTGTTTTAATGAAATTAAGTTTTACAATTTTGGAGATACCGATTTATATACAATTTTGGAGATACCGATTTATATCTATTGATTAAAAAAATAATAATGACAATCGGTCCCACCCAGAAAAAAATATGCGTGATTATTATTGTTATTAAATTTATTGAAAAGAATTGTCCGTAGATAGTATAAAACGCCAAACATCGAATGTTGAAACGTTATTCGATTCTGAAAGCTACTAAAAAACTTTTTTTTAATCTGAAAAGAAATGGATAAATATTTTGCACTCATACCAAATTTGTTTGTTCAATTAACCAAAGCAGTGACTCTTTTATTATAATAAGTATTCTATTACAAAATTACCTGATTAGCGTCTGATCGTATTCTGACAATAATGTATTTAATATTGTCTGGGCAACATCTATACACAAGAAACAAAAAAATATTTATATAACTTTGAAAATATTACAAATCATAAAGTTCACATAATCCACCCAATATTATTCATAAAAAAAGATTAAAAAATGAAATCTATTTTCCACTTGACAGCCGGTATCTCGTAGGTTCGAAATCAAAAAGATCACGTGCTGGCCACCATCTTGTTTTACAGAAGCTCTACATAATCCGTGATACTCATTAGGTACGTTAGAGTCATTTGATAAGGCTCTAACCAATCCCGTAATGGTTTTGATCGGCCATTTTGTTGAAAATATTATTGTGACTCATAAAATGTCTTATTATTATTATAATGTAAAAATGATGTAACATTGTAGTGTAAAAAAGTCAATCGCAAGGTTATATTTATACTGTAACATATATACTGTGCTTCACACATGTATTAAAATGGATATAAAACAGAAATTTGTAATTTAGCCTCTTAGTTTTTAAATAATCAAACTAGATCAATTTTTTACCATCACGTTATTATAAGCACAGCAATCTAAACTGAAATAGAGGGAGTCACGTACAAATACCATCATTCTGTTGTAACATGGAATAAAATATTTGATTTGATTTAAATTATTCATATTTCTATTATGTATAAGTATGCTAACAACTTTAATTAACCTTTATGTATTTCACACGGGACATAAAAAGTAACGCATGGCATCCTTAACATAGCACTAAAACATAACGTTTATCTATCTTAACTCTTTAAAAGTCGAGTTAAAAATGGATATTTAATCTTAACTCTATAACAATCGAGTTAAAATAAAAAAGGCTTTAAAGCTTATTACGATACTGATTTTTTTATGAAATGAAAGTGGCAAAAAAGCATCCAGTATATAGTGAATACTGCGGTTTACATAAAAACTAAGCATCTTAATACCAAGATTGCTACTCCGCAGATCTAAGATATTCTCATCATATAGGTATTACAAGGACAAAATCGAAATTCCCAATCCAAACGTTATTCCCAACTAACCGAAACACGAAAGTTCTCTATTGTATCGCTTCTGCCTCCTACCAGACTCAAAAATAAAAAAGAGATTTTAACAAGCTGCACCTACTTTCTTTTAAATAATAACATATTTTATTATTTAAAAGAAAGTAGGTGCAGCTTATACAGTCTATCTATATAGGTAAAATTCTAGAATGTTCGCATTGATATCACTGAATCAGGTAATCATGTTTAATAGGTACACTTAAAAAAAATAAAGGTACCAAGTCCTATGAAGGTGACATCTTTACCTTATGGTGAAATTCTTATATTAATTCTGAAATATCTGCTACGGGAAATAAATACATAGATTTTTTACAACTTACGACAAATTAAATTTATATTTATTTACTTGCTAAAAACATAGTCGTGAAATTATGTCAGTTATCACTCTTGGGGATTATAACTCATGTAAGGCTGGACAGAATTCCATTCGTTGTATTTGTCTGTATCTAGATTAGCACAATAATTTTAAAAACATTAGAAAAAGCATTAAAAGACGTATTAACTAATCTTAATGCAGCACGAAGTTCACGGAGACAGCTATTTAGTAATAATAGTAGAGAGTATATAATCCTAAAACAATGCTTAACGACTGGTAGTTACAGAAGTTTCAAAACTCAAAAACATTCAGAAATAACTGGCGCCAATACAAAATACAAATTTAGGCATTTATTTCCGTATTTGTGATATTTTATTGTAACTCCAATAGAAAATTTAATAATAAATTTTTCTATACATTTCGTTACAAATATTAAAAAAAAAAACAAAAATAAACTCCTAAAATAAATAAAGCAGTTATGCATCAAAAAAATCCACATCGCGGTCGTACTGCGTTCCCAGAAGGCTGGCAGCATTGCCACGTATACTAAAATGTAATCAACCATTTCTTAGACGACTTAACGGGTTTAGTTCTCTAACTATATGGCTCTTCATCAAATATTTGGGATAGTCATAAATAAGTGACAGTTCACTTAAAGGTTTTTTTTTTTTTTTATGTAATAAAAGTGACAAACAAGCGTGCAGTTCACATTGATGTTAAGTGATAACTGCAGCCTATAGACACCCACACAATGACCAGAGGTCAAAATGCAGATGCGCTGCCACTCCTGAGGCATTAGGTGTTATGCCTCTGTGCCGGCAATTACAGGGCCGTACATTACCACCTGACCGGAACACGATAGTGCTGAACACTACCACTTAGCGGCAAGTATATTAGGTAATGCGGTGGTGCCTACGCCCGCGAGCTCCGTCACTGGAGCTCTACCACCACTTAAAGCAATGAAGGTATAAAGTCCCATATCAGTATGCACAGTTTGAAAGGTATGAAGGCTCCTACTTTATAGTGTAGCCGTTGATGCATTAGTTTTTTTGTAACTTTGCTTTGATAAGACTATATTTTTTAAATGATAAAAATGTTATTGCAATGTCTGAATTTCGTAATTTTAAGAAGTTCATTTATTTTCAAACATAATTGAGGTTTTTTAAAATTGCAAAAGCCAAAAACGTTGATCAACCAGAAACTTCTCTGAATCTAAAAACTAATTGAAAAGTAGTCTGAACCAGGATTTATAATTTTTCCAGAGGGATGAAAATATTTTCAAAAAGTAGTTTTAGTTTCCGCCACTTCTATTTCGGTGTCGGCTATTTCAAACATAATGAAATGAAAATAAATAAACGAGGAAAGTTGAACATGAACATTGTATTATGATGTTATATTTATCAATTTAGATTACAGATTTTGTTTAGATTAGAAATCTAAGTAAAATCTGTAAGATTTAACAGTAGTCCGTAGAAAGTGTTAGTATACAGCTCTTTATAATATACTATCTTATGCCGGCGACTTCGTTTGCGTGTACTTAAAAATGCCCTTAGAAAACCTCTAAACGAGATAAAAAGTATCCAATATGTAACAGCGACATATAGTCTACCTATGTACAAAATTTCATCAAAATCCGTATAGCCACTTTATCGTGATTGGGCAACATTAAAACAAACATCCATACTTTCACATTTATAATAATGATTAAGTCATTGTTCACGGCTGTATTGTGGGATTTGTAGATCATTTTCTTGTCGTTGTTTCTTAGTTATAATTCGTTAAAAATATGCTTTGTAATCGACATACACATATGAAAATTATTTTTTTCAGTTCATTGGATACAATAATATGCATGTCGTAGATAACCTATCTCGTAAGTATCTGAAGAAAATGTAACTTTCTTAAGTGATCTCCTGAATGGAATGATGAATTTATTATTCTGTTGGTCTTTACAGACGATAATATGTAGTTAAATAACGGATAAACCTAATGATAATAATCATCGAGACGTGTTAAATGAGAAAGCAAAAATCTTTAGCGTTATTTACCGATTTATAATGCAGTAAAATAGACTTTTGGTTATGATCGTTTATAAATTGTGTTGTTATTATCGAACACATAAAAATAATGTTTATTCATTGGTTGTACATTTATTGGATTTTTATAGTTTAATAACCGATTGAACTATCAAAAGCTTTAAAAATATTGAAACTTACAGTCCCTTGCAAAAATATAAATAATAAAAAGTGCAACTAAATAAGCGGATAGAAATTTAATACCAACCGTTCGATAAAAAGTTGGACAATCGAAGTATTCAGTAGACGAATCCACGGTTACGCAGTACGGAGCCGCACTGACGTTCCGCAGGCCTCTCAGTGCCATCAGCGCTAACGCCGACACCACAGTCGTGAACATAACCATCCTGGGCTCCTGCTCAGTTATGTCCATTAATACCCACAGGCCCCTGCACGCCGCGATGTTTACAATCCCCGCTCCATACGTATACAGCCTCGATAACGAAAAGTACCACACTACCCCTATCTCAGGGGTCACCCATCTTGCGAACTGATGTTGGAACACGCACAACAGTAATCCAAAGACCAGACCGACGGCTGTGCACACCGTAGCCCCTAACAGTAGGTTGGACGGGAACACGTATAAGTCCATCAAAGCCCAAGTCGCTTTCCAGTATATCATCACTAAAGGTCCTATGAAGAATCCGGAAAGAAGTATGTCAGCGAACTCAAGAAATGCCTCGCGGGCCTCCGCCGTGCGGCCCGCGAGCGCCTCGACGATCAAGCTGTATCCGCGCATGCCTGCAATGCTGTACCAAGTCCGAATAACGCTCAAAGTACTTATTGGTTATTGCATTATCTTCAGAAGTAGGCAAAATGAGCCAGATAAATGAACAGATAGAATCCTATCGCACCATGACGCTCCTTGTCATTTCAGGCTGCGTATGAGAAGACGCGCAGCGGATAGCGGAATGTATGCAAAGTATACCCTCGCTGAGATTCTTCGTTTAGTAGAAAAAGGAATTTCTTTTAAAACAATTGCCATCCAATAAACGTTTCCACTTGATGACTAGACGATGAGATTTCGCGTTATTTTTATATAAAATCAAAAATATAGATAGTGCACTCGATAAGGGACAGACACTGAATTATCGTTTTAAGCGTGTGCGCTCGATCGATTTTGCATTTGGACTAAATACAAATGTTGCATATTCCATAAGAAGGTGTATCTGTGATTCCCCAAAGCGAGATTTGATGCGATGTTTACTATTTTTGATACGCGAGGATAGTAAATCGTTTTATCTTTGTACTTCGGCGTAAATTATGATACCAATGTCTGGGTTACAATCAAGAAGATATATAAATCGATTTATTCGGTTGCAACTTCTGTTGTTTTTATTTATCTATCGGCCATGCCCGTGTCCGATTTGGAGATACGTTGTACCGTGATGTAATTATTGTTATTAAACAAATCAATTATCTGTTCATTACATAGAGTTTCTTAATTGAAGGGACCGTGGATTAATCTCCGCGCCTACAGTCAAATGTAGGGCTCACGTGTTTATTCTGGTCTAGCAGTTAGTGTATTAGAGTGAGCTAGAAAGAGTAAGCATTTATTTATTTATGTAACTCATCGTCGCCGTGGGCGTGGGCGAACACGGCGCCAACTAGAGGCCTAGCGGACGTTCTGGGGCGGAGGTAATTTAGATCAAGGGAAGTGGTATAGGGATATGGTTAGGTCCACTCAAGTGAGAGGCAGGTCAAATTTACTGTCATAATTTCAGCCAAAAGACGTCCACTGCTGGTCAAAAGCCTCACCCAAAGATTGCCACAATGAACGATCCTGGACCGCCCTATCATCTAGCGATTTCCCGGAACCTTCACCAGGTCGTCGTGGGGGGGTTTGCTTACGCTTCGTCTTCCGGTACGCGGCCGCCATGAGAGAACTTTTCTACTCCAGTTCTTCAATATATTTGTCAAGCCCACTGCCACTTCGAGTTGGGTTCGACGACTGACCTCTTCTTCGAAGTTGGAGCAACCCAACTGGATCGTTTGCAGCAGGTTTAGATAATCGTTAACCACTTTGAGCGTAATACTGCAACCATAACAGGAGAGGGCAAATGTCCATGTAACCTACATGGATATTTGCCATGATCTTCGTTTAATCCATGTATATTTTTAGGTCCACTCGTTGGAAGGCCCTACTCGGCCATTGGGCATTGTGGTCTTTCAGGGTCGCAGCCATGACTACGATTGAAGACATACACATAACGTAGAAGCACGTTTTTTCATTAAATTCTGAGATTTTTTATATTTTAGAATTGTTAATACATTACTTATTTATTTATATTCAAATCCATTCCACTACATTTAATTATCTATTTAAACTTCACTTAAATTTCAGTAATGCGTATAAATGTTTCTCTCTCATACTCAATCTTACATGATAACTAAACTTCCTACGTCATACCTGTGTTTAATAAGACAAAGGGTATTAGAATTGTGGACATTTTCTCATTTAAAACAGAAAGTCTGTTGACTTGCCGATATAAGTGGATATTTATTTTCAGCGAATTATTATTACTGACGATTTCTACAGCAACTAAATCGCTATTTTCTTCACCACGCACATAGTCTTAACCGGTAGGTAAAAGTAGACTATCTACGGTGAAAAATGATTAAAATCACACAAGTTGCGTGTATTAAAAACCACAAACATCGTAGTCAATATTCGTTCATGACCGAGTCATTGAATGAGTGAGTGACTGATAATAAACGCACCTACAATCTTAGAAAAAAGTGAACATACGGCAATAATGTGCTATATGAAGTACCATCGACTATATAAACGCGTAATACGAAGTCACGGATAGATTGTAGTATTTCTTTATTTCCAAAAATTATAATCAATGATAATAATGTATATAATGGGTGTTTGTGTATGTGTTGTGTGTATACAACGGCATCCACGATACAGGTTTATACAATACCTAATTTGGAGCTGTGAGTGTAAGCGTATTTACTCAATAATAAAAATACATTAAATACATCGTATTATTCTCATTGTATTTTTTGAAAAAAAAACTTAAATTCATCTTAGACATGGATCATTAAAAGAGATAGACAGGGGTAACCGAGCCACTTTATAGAGGCAAATTGGACTCTATAGAGATCAATAATAAATTTAACGAACTGTAGATGGTTAGCTACTTCATTAACCTATCGGCTTGCGGTGATCCTTTATTTTATTGTTAGGTGTTAAGTACATAAATACATCACAAGCATCTAAGTCAATATATCGCGTTGGTTAAAAGAATAATCAGTATAATCAATTCTTGAAAAAAAAATACACATATAAGTTTTAATTGCAAGAGTGTGAAGGGATCAGTTGAAAGCGTTAGACAATTGTGTCGAATATCGCACATCATCGCCTTACAAGAGACTTGGCAGCTACCGGATGAAATAAACTTTTTGTGTGATATTGATAGTGAATAAAGTTACTACACTGGGACCTCTGCGGCATATACTACGGCTGGCGTGCTCAGAGGGAGACCTCACGGTGGGGTCGCACTGCTGTTCAAGAAAAGTGTATTTGGTAACGTAACGGTAGTGGAATGTGACAACCTGCGTGTGAGTGCGATAAAAGTGACAATGAATCTAAGGTCATTTATGGTGTTTTGCGTCCACAGGGCCATGACCATGGATAAGTGCGAATCTGACAGAAGCATGCTCAGCGGGAGACCTAACGGTAGAGTCACACCTGTTGCTGAAGAAAAGTGTATTTGGTAACGTAACGGCAGTGGAAAGTGACAAGCGTGTGGGTGCCATAAAAGTGACAATGAATCTAAGTTAATTCATGGTGTTTTGCGTTTACATGCCCATGACCATGGATAAGTGTGAATCTGTCAGAGGCATGCTCAGTGGGAGACTTAACGGTGGAGTCACACTGTTGTTGAAGGAATGTGTATTTGATAACGTAACGGAATGTGACAAACGTGTGGGTGCCATAAAAGTGACAATGAATCTAAGTTAATTCATGGTGTTTTGCGCTTACATGCCCATGACCATGGATAAGTGTGAATCTGTCAGAGGCATGCTCAGTGGGAGACTTAACGGTGGAGTCACACTGTTGTTGAAGGAATGTGTATTTGATAACGTAACGGAATGTGACAAACGTGTGGGTGCCATAAAAGTGACAATGAATCTAAGTTAATTCATGGTGTTTTGCGCTTACATGCCCATGACCATGGATAAGTGCGAATATGACAGAAGCATGCTCAGTGGGTGACCTAACGGTGGAATCACACCTGTTGCTGAAGAAAAGTGTATTTGGTAACGTAACGGCAGTGGAAAGTGACAAGCGTGTGGGTGCCATAAAAGTGACAATGAATCTAAGTTAATTCATGGTGTTTTGCGTTTACATGCCCATGACCATGGATAAGTGTGAATCTGTCAGAGGCATGCTCAGTGGGAGACTTAACGGTGGAGTCACACTGTTGTTGAAGGTAGGTTACTGGTGGTAGAGCTCCAGTGACGGAGCTCGCGGGCGTAGGCACCACCGCATTACCTGATTTACTTGCCGCTAAATGGTAGTGTTCAGCACTATCGTGTTCCGATCAGGTGGTAATGTACGGCCCTGTAATTTCCGGCACAGAGGCATAACACCTTAGGCCTCAGGAGTGGTAACGCATTTGCATTTTGACCTTGGTCTTTGTGTGGGTGTCTATAGGCTGCAGTCATCACTTAACATCAATGTAAACTGCATGCTTGTTTGCCACTTTAATTACATAAAAAAAAATATGTGTATTTGATAACGTAACGGAATGTGACAAGCGTGTGAGTGCCATAAAAATGACAATGAATCTATGGTTATTCATGGTGTTTTGTGTTTACAAGCCCATGACTTTGGATAATAGTGCGAATCTGTCAGAATTTACGGATTGCTTCGGTTTGGTGAGTGTTGTTATCAGTTATTGTTATTGTTTATACCAAATGTGTTTAAATTTTAATACGTGGATATGTAATGAACATTTTTTTGACGTGACAACGTCTTAAATTAGGTTGCGGCTCGGAGTCACTCATGAAAAAGTGTAACGCCCGGTAACGTAACGATGAGTCACCGAACGAGAGAGAGGCCTGCCGGACCGGCGAATGCCTTTCTACCGAGAAAAAGACGTTGTCACGTAAAATCTTCGCCCGTAAAACCGACTTTACAGGCAACCAGTTTTTTTTTTTAATTAAATGCAATTTATTGAAACTTTCTGGTTATAAGCGTGATTGTGGCAAAAATTCCTGAACTTACTAACTATTACTCATGCATTATACCTGATTATGCCAAGATACTGAAACATGCTCAAAGAATATAAACGAAATCTATAGAGAAAGAGAGAGAACAAATGTCTGTCTGTTTAAGGTATTATAGAAGGTTGTGTGTCGACAAATGTCCGACTATATGGAAAAAAAAATGTTTTGCCTCTTTACTGTAAATTACAGAGCAGTACATATCGCTTCTTTACAAGAATAATGTGACATTTCATCTAAATCGTTCTCTATGAAATGCAACATTATTCTTAGAAGAATAACGTGACTTTTCATCTAAATCGTTCTATATGAAATGTCACATTATTCTTGTAAAGATGCGATATTACCAGCATGACCGAAACGCGATAGTACTGAACACTACAATTTAGATTCGGTAATGCAATGGTGCGTAGGCAAGAGGCACTACATCGTCGAGCTCTTTCACTGGCGCTGTTTAGAATATTTCTTTTTTTTAAATCAGGAAAATAAACTTCTTGCTGGTCTTCCAAAGACCTACATACATTTTAAAAATGTATGCACTAGTATTAGTATATTATTATGTGAAAGTCAAATTTACGACATAAATACCTACTAATGGGGCTTAAGTTTATCTAATAACAGTGGTTCTCAAACTTTTTAAATGAAGGAACCCTTTTGGGCATCAAAATACTTGATTGAACCCTACAATAAAGCAATTGTTTTTATAAGTGTATTTTTTATTAATCAGCTTAATAACAGTACAATGTAACAGTTACTAATTATTATTTACTTCACCACTTGGCAAGGACAATAAAAGCAAAACATTAAAAAAAACAAAAAGTACCAGCTATTGTAACACATGTTTCTACAAATACAAATAAATAAATAAATAACGTTCGAAGCGTTTTGTGCGGCCGCGGAGCGACCAGAGAGAGGTGTTTTGATTTTTTTTTCTAAATTCTTGCGGAACCCTGACAGAGGTATCACGGAACCCTAGGGTTCCGCGGAACACGTCTTTCTTTTTTTACTGGTGGTAGAGCTCCAGTGACGGAGCTCGCGGGCGTAGGCACCACCGCATTACCTGATTTACTTGCCGCTAAATGGTAGTGTTCAGCACTATCGTGTTCCGGTCAGGTGGTAATGTACGGCCCTGTAATTTCCGGCACAGAGGCATAACACCTTAGGCCTCAGGAGTGGTAACGCATTTGCATTTTGACCTTGGTCTTTGTGTGGGTGTCCATAGGCTGCAGTCATCACTTAACATCAATGTGAACTGCATGCTTGTTTGCCACATCAATTACATAAAAAAAAAAAAAAACACACTTAGAGTATAGCTGATCTAATGGATTAGTTTTATCAAACACTCTATTACCACTCTAGTAGTAGTCATAGCCCACATAAACAAATTACGATTACAGAATTTCGGGCAGAATTGAAGGGCGAACTCTCATACAAAATTGGTCAATCTCCTTTCTTAATTATAGTGCCTACACAATTAGACCAAGCAATGCCTAATCGATGCCCAACTCAAGGAAAGTGTCTTTAGTCTTTCTCTATACGACGAAGGTGGCAAACAAACCTGCATTTCACATGGATGGTAAGTACCTACTGTAATCCTATTGATACATCAAACCAGTGGTTATAATGCAGATTGACTTCTTTGTGTATTTTTCTTGGCAATAAATTAAATAAACTGACGATAATCGGGCAGGTAAACTGTTTCAGACAATATTACAAAATATTTAATACTTATAAATAATCATCACAGCTCCGTTATTTCCTATTAACGCAGCTATATTGAAATCTCTGGTAGGCTACAGTATGCCTTACCATCAATGTGAACTGTTAGCCTGTTTGCCACCGGTGAAGTAATGGCAACGCAAGCCTCCAATTTTGTCTCTTATCTAAAAATCACCTGTCAATACCATCTTATTGGCAATCTACTCATTGAGCGGTTGATGCGTTAAGTAATGCGATAGTGCCTACAGCCGTTTTAAGCCCCATCGTAGAGTAAGTCTTGTAGAAATAGAAATAGAAATAGAAAATATTTTTATTTCGAATAGATCTTTACAGATACTTTCAAAACGTCAATAAATCATAAACTACCTAGAGCGAATAACCATTACATATAGTAAAAATTGTGTATTGTGAAGTGTATATGTACTTCATGTCACCACCTATTTTATATGACTAAACCAATAAACTGGTCCAAAACACATGATGAATATGTAATTGAATAATTTCGGCTATCATCATCTATGACAAACCAAATTCAGTCTCCTGAAACTTCCTATTTTTTTTAATGTTATGGAAGTGGCAAACAAGCATGCAGTTCACATTGATATTAAGTGATGACTGCAGCCTATAGACACTTACACAAAGACCAAGGTCAAAATGCAGATGCGTTACCACTCCTGAGGCCAAAGGTGAATTACAGAGCCGTACATTACCACCTGACCGGAACACGATAGTGCTGAACACTGCCATTTAGCGGCAAGTATATTATGTAATGCGGTGGTGCCTACGCCCGCGAGCTCCGTCACTAGAGCACTACCACCAGTAACAATTTTATATATAAGTGCATTACATACCAACTAACCAATAATCCGTTTACAACATCCGTTCAATTGGGTTCACGTAACACTTATATCAAGATACCAACCGTTCGAAACATCGTCGGCACATCGAAGTAATCCTGCGGTGAGTCCACCGCGACCGCGAACGGCGCGGCGCAGATGTTCCTCAGTGTCCTCAACGCCGCCAGCGACAGGGTCGCCGCCGCTGTCGTCGACAGCAGCGTCTTCGCGCTGTCTCCCGTGCACTCGTTCAACAGGTTCCACACCCCTCGCCACGCTCCCACACACGCCACCGCCGCTACACACGTATACAACCGCGACAGGACGTAGTACGTCAGCCTGCCCCGATCAGGCCTCAAGTCATTGCTCAGCGGCGCTTGGAACACGCAAAACAGAAGGTTACAGCACAACCCGAACGCGGCGCAGACGGCTGCGCTGCTCACTTGGTTCTCTGAGAGAACGTAAAGGTCCATGAGACTCCAGGTGGATTTCCAGTAGGTGACGACCGCGGGGCCGACTACGACGCTCGCGAAGAGGATGTCGGCGAACTCGAGAAGAGCGGTGTGGGCCCGAGAGCCGCTCGCCAGCGTGTCAGCCAGCCCGGCAGTGCTTCCGCGCATGTCTGTGTAGCGAGTGCGCCGTGCCACCGCTCAGTACGCGACTACATGTTACGACTCGGTATATAATTGCATTATCGTCGCGTCCCGCACAATGACGTATGTTTGTTGGGATATCTCCCTCTAGAGATTGATAACTTTCTTCTTCTGTTTGTATTTGCGTTTGATAAGCGGTTATTACCAATGCTCCGTGGTTTTCGTTGTAGCGAACGGTTGGGGGAGGTAATGTTTGTTGTTGTGACTTGTGCTTTTTTATTCACGACCAGCTGAACCGGAAAACTTCGTATTGCCTCAGAATGAAATAATGAATCAAAGGTTTGATAGATACGGACTATTTGTATGAGAAAATTAAATTGTGGTCTTTACTATTTCCCTTCAATTTCTTCATGTTTTCTTCAAAAATCATTCAAAACCAAAATTATCCAAATCGGTCCAGCCGTTCTCGAGTTTTAGCGAGACTAACGAACGGCAACTGATTTTTATATATATACTCGTAGATAAGATATAAGATTGATTTAGGTTTACATAATTGTCCATATCCTTATGTATCATCAGACATTACGAATCACAATCACCTAATATATATTTGGAAAAATAAGGTACCTAAGTAACTCTAAAGGGACGTCTTTGGACTCTACCAAACGACTTTGCCTATATAGAGAGAACTAGCTTTTGCACACGATTTTGTCCGCGTAAATAATTTTTGGATCAAAATAATTGTATTTAATTTGTTATAATAATAATGTTTATTCTATTACAATTTTGCTATTATAAGTTTTTCTGTATGTTCCAACGTATCAACAACAATTTGAATGGAATTGATACAGCGCCGTCTAATGGCAATGATTAGCAACAACTTTTTACTGGTGGTAGAGCTCCAGTGACGGAGCTCGCGGGCATAGGCACCACCGCATTACCTAATATACTTGCCGCTAAATGGTAGTGTTCAGTACTATCGTGTTCCGGTCAGGTGGTAATGTACGGCCCTGTAATTTCCGGCACAGAGGCATAACACCTAATGCCTCAGGAGTGGCAGCGCATCTGCATTTTGACCTCTGGTCATTGTGTGGGTGTCTATAGGCTGCAGTCTTCACTTAACATGAATGTGAACTGCATGCTTGTTTGCCACTTTTATTCATAAAAAAAAAAAAATGTGTAGGCGTAGATGTAGTACTTAGTGTAGGCAGTGAGAGCTTTTGCCCCCTTAATTGGTTGTTTCGAACATTTTAGTAAGTGCTAGTACCACGTATATACATTTTGACAGTTCTAGAGAAAGATAATTTATTTTACTACTAGCTGATCCGGCAAACTTCGTACCACCTTAGTATTTAATTATGTGTTTCAATGGCATGTACTAACTATTTGTAAGAGAAATTAAATTGTTGTTTTTATTATTTTCTTTAAAATTTCTTCATATTTTCTCACCTCAAAACCTTTCCTGGTATTCCAGAAATAATTCAAAATGAAAATTAGGCAAATCGGTCCCGCTATTCTCTAGTTTTAACGAGACTGACGCAATTGATTTTTAGATTTAAACGCAATGCTGAAGTGTATTTTGTGAATCTCGCATTAGGGACTAAAATCATAGTTAATTTTAGAGAGTCCGCATATTTTTTTAATTGCATTATTCATGTAATACGAGTTGGTGACAGTGATTTGGTTATGAACCACACGATTATTAAATTTTATATTATTATTATTATTATTCTCGTCGTCATATAAAGTAATGAAAATACATTCCCGCTGTTCCTAAATTGAATTGCAATGGAGACAAGACTAGGCGAGACTAAATTGATATACCCCGTATACTGAAAGCCCATGACGCCCATAATACATATCATAAAAACTACTTAGATCTCAGTGGCTTCCATGCAACTGTATTATAACCTCTGGCTTTTGTGTAGAACTCTATCGTATTCACTTACCATTTACGTAAACTTCACACTCGTTTGCCACCATAATTATATACCATAAAAAAAACACAATAAACAAACGGACATAAGGTACGCTTCTCTATATAAATAAAAGGACCCTCATACTCGTAATGGCGATCAAATCATTGGGCTAGGGACCGTCAGGAGGTACATACTGACCTCTTCCCAGCCGACAGCCATTTGTGCTTGGTTTGCACCGGTTTGTCACGCAAAAACTACTGTCCTTATTGATACAATAATTTAAAAGGTAACCTGTAAAGGTGTAAAGGTAGCCTGTATTCTCCGGAGGGTAGGCAGAAATAAATGCATACATTGAAAACATCACAAAACACTCACGATTCGTTAGTTAGTTTTTTTTACTCCAAGTAATGGTAACGAGTCTATTGAAACCATAGAGCAACACCGGAGGGGAGTAGCCATATGCAGACTTTCCTCTCTCTCAAAGTACAAGCCCAAATGGGCCTATACCTCTCGCCTAGATGTTTAAATGTGTGCGTGAAATTGTTTCTGTACTTAGTCAAGGTGTGAGTTTCGTAGTAATAGACGATTTTTGTAGTGTGCGTATCTGCGTATGTGTCGCACGCATTTCCCCCCGCAAAAGAATCTGTAGTGCATACAAATATTTCTAAAGCCATTATTATAAAGTCAATCAAATTAAAGATTTCCACAAGACAATAAAACATTTCCACAGTAGTAAAAAGTGTATCCCCTAGAAAAATAGAAATTCTATATGCATTAGTTCTTAATAAAATCTTTTTACGTTTAACTGCCTCAGTAGCCTAGTGGTAGCAGGTCACTGCTACTACGCTGGAGTTTCTGGGTTCGTTTCCCGAGTCGGGGGTTCTATTGGGTTTTTCCATTTTCTGGAAGTTTCCTTGTACAGTGGAGCGTCGATTATCCGAACGTAGTAACACGCGGGATCCACCACCGCTCGCGCTTCAGTTTTCGCCCACGCGACTCGTTCACTTGTTATTGTACTCGTATATTCAAATAATAAAGATGAAAACATAGTTAGTCCTTTTGAAGCGTTTACTTGCTTAGATATTGCCTTGCGCTGGTATGCTTGGCTGGTTAACACAGGCCGAGAACGACAAGTAACAAATATCTGTTCTCAATAAAAGTACGCGGTTTGGCCGCTCGTAAGCGGGTAGGTGCTTCGGCAGACGAAGATTCAAGATTTTTTAAAGCGTTTATTGTAATTCGTAAACACTAGTTTTACTACAAGATTGTGTGCATTTTTTTGTTTATTTCCTATTTGTCATTAAAAATATTCATAAATGTAAATAATATGGTTTTCATTTACCTGTACGCAAATTTGTATGGCTGAATCAATATATGTACATTAGTTCGATTATCCGAAAATACCGGTTTTCCGAACACCCACGTCTCCCAATTAGTTCGGATAATCGACGCTCTACTGTACCTCGGAGTTTGTAATATGTCCGTTAATGACAACTGTTACAGGGGCCAAAAACGTAGCCGGCGAATCGTGGGTGTTTGTATGTATGCTACTCGTAGAATGCATGTATGCCTCTGCCTACCCCTTCGGGGATTACAGGCGTGAAGTTACGTTTAAAAATAATTGCTAACGAAATTTAATTTGAACGAGATATTTTTAATACTTTTTGAAAAGCAATATTATTATTTTTTAAAATTTCAAATTAATTTTGCAATAAATATTACTACGGAGCCGTCATTCATTTAAAGATAATACTTTTTTGCAAAGCAAATTTCTTCTAATCAGTATTAGTCCTGATCCAAAAAGGTATATTAGTTACCTTGGCCGTTTAATGTAGGTATATCAAAATTGTCCTTTACCTCATTTAATTTAAATGAATATTGTAGAAGTTATCACATACCTATTTGTAATTACATGCAACCAAAAAAGTAGCGAAACGGCTTTGCAGCGAAACGGTTGGCAAAGCGTCACCGCGGCACCGCGTGTCTCCGCCTGCTTTTATATTTACTCGTATACCTATATAATACACTATTATAGCTCTACACTCTCTGCCTACCCCGTTAGGGACCTGGCGTGAAGATACATACATACATACACTATTATAAATCGATGAAAAAAAGTGTAAGTCCTTCCATTTTTAGGTTTCCGTAAAGAAAGGAACCCTTATAGTTTCGCCATGTCCGTCTGTGTGTCCGTCCGCGGTTTAGCGCAAAAACTATTAGTACTAGAGACTTGAAATTTGGTACAAGGATACACCTTAATCACGCTGACAAAATGGTAGAATAAAAACATGTTTTTTTTTCTAATTTAGGGTACCTCCCCTACAAATAACGCGCAAATATTATTTTAATTTTACGTTTTCTGTATAGTGTGGGATATCGTTGGATAGGTCTTTCAAATGTTATAGGTTAATATTAGGGGTGTGCTAACATCATTATTCGATTTAGTTCACTGTTCGTGACTTATTAAGCTTTAAAGTGCCAATTTTCGTTAGAGTCAAGTGTCTCCCCCCCTCTACGAATTAAACGGTTGTTGTGAGAAGTTCAAACATTACGGCAATAGTAGCTACATACGAGAATAACGAAATCAAAAGGAAAAGTATATATATATTTAACTTTGAATGTTTGTTGGTTTCGGGTAATCTTCGCAAGTACTGCACCGATCATGTTTTTTTTTTCATAATCAGAAAGTTATACTATTCGGGAGTTCTATTTGCTATTTCGTATTGCTATATTTTATTATGATAGTGCGAAGCCGGGGCGGGCCGTTAGTTTTTTTTTTTTTTTTTTTTTTTATGTAATAAAAGTGGCAAACAAGCATGCAGCTCACATTGATGTTAAGTGATGACTGCAGCCTATAGACAACCACACAATGACCAGAGGTCAAAATGCAGATGCGCTGCCACTCTTGAGACATTAGGTGTTATGCCTCTGTGCCGGAAATTACAGGGCCGTACATTACCACCTGACCGGAACACGATAGTGATGAACACTACCATTTAGCGGCAAGTATATTAGGTAATGCGGTGGTGCCTACGCCCGCGAGCTCCGACACTGGAGCTCTACTACCAGTACGTATAAATTGAACTCACCTTGCTTTGGTATCGGGTAGTATAAATGTAAGTAGGTTCCTTGCCATCCGTGATCAAGAAGTAAGGTGATGCGAGAATATTTCTGGACGAACGTAGGCAGGTTGTAGCAAGATATAAGGCAAACGTTATAACACCTATTAGCATTGGCCTGAAAACAAAAAACAAATCAATGTAAAGATAAATAAAAGACAGCTGGTGGCGGAGTTCCAGTACAGATACTCGAGAGCGTAGACACCACCGCATTACCTAATCGATTTGCCAAATGGTAATGTTTAACACTGTCGTGTACCGGTGGGATGGTTATTGATGTATAGCCCCGTACAAAAAGCAACACGAGCCGACGGCCGCCGCGGCGGTCCGGAGGGGAGTAGCCAATAGTAGCCATAGCGTTTATTACCGATGCAAAACAGTCTGTCATTTTTTGCGGGGGAAACTACGTGTGATATACACACACTACAAAAATCGTCTATTACTACACACCTTGACTTTAACAAAATACATCAACAATTTCACGATCACATTTAAACATCTGGGCGACAGGCGTAGGACCATTTGGGCTTGTAGATACTTTGACAGAGGGAAAAGCCTGCCCATGGCTACTCCCCTCCGGTCCGCCGCGGCGGCCGGTGGCCCGTGTTGCTCTATGGCCCCGTATTAATTATAACAGAGACATAACAATTTTACAAGTCTCTCTCGGGAGTAGCAACGCGTCTGCATTTTGACCTCTGATTGTAGTATTGATGTCTATAGCAGTCATCCTTTAACATCCAATTTATTATGTAACCAAGGTGGCAAATAAGAATGCAGTAAAATATTATTCTATTGTTAAATTATTCTATTTTAAATTTACACGTCACAAGCGATTTATAAAATTTTACATGATTAGCCATCGACGACACAACGCCGCTTCTCTAGTCGATATGATTAGCTGACCCAGCAAACTTCGTATTGCCTCAGAATGAAATAATGTGTCAAATGTTTGATACATACGGACTATTTGTATGGAAAAATGAAATTGTGGTTTTTACCATTTCCTTTCAATTTCTTCATATTTTCTTACCTTAACCAAAATTTGCCAAATCGGTATAGTCGTTCTCGAGTTTTAGCGAGACATCTTGTAGGTAGGGACATGATTCCATTGCTATGAAAATTTTGGAACTTCTCATCAAAATACCACGACAAGTGGATTTGGCAGTCCTCTCGTGATGTTAACCTAACATTCCATAAAGAATTCTGAAGAGACCGAAACAGGTGGAGATCTATGGGTAAGGCAAGGTCAGGACTATACGGCGGATGCATTAACACCTCCCAGCCAAACTCTCTTAATTTTTGCTGAGTGGCTATAGATGTGTGAGGTCTAGCGTTATCATGATGAAACACCACACCCCTTCTGTTGATCAATTCCGGCCGCTTTCTCTGTCTAGTCCTGCCTGGTGGTAATAGCTCATGAATAATGCCCTTCCAATCCCACCACACACACAACATCACCTTATTGCGAGTTAACCCGGGTTTCGCCACAGTCTGTGAAGCCTGACCGGCCTTTGACCACGACCTTTTTCGCACGTTCTTGTCGTACGTGATCCACTTTTCATCACCAGTTATCAGCTTCTTCAAAAATGATTCGGTTTCATTACGTCGTAATAAAGAATCACAAATTAGTACATTAGGTTTCTTTCAGTGAGCTCGTGAGGTACCCAAATATCGAGCTTTTTTTGTACCCAGCTTTTTTCAAATGCGCCAAAACTGTTTTGTGATCAATTCTCAGTTCTTCAGCTACGTCGTAACTACTGATATGTCGATCTTGCTCCACTTTTTCAAAAATGGCATCCATTTTATCCGTAATAGGGCGACCAGAGCGAGGTGCATCTTTGACATCAAAATTTCTGGATTGAAAACGCTTAAACCAAATTTGTGCTACTCTCACAGACACTGCACTAGGTCCATAAACATCGCAAATTTTTTTCGCGGCTTGCGTTTCATTTTTACCTTTTTTGTAGTAAAATATTAAAATGTATCGAATTTATTCATTAGATTCACTCACCTTGCCAGTACAAAAAACAAATGAAAACCACACATTTGCCTAATTTGAATTTAGAATTATGTTTTTTAAAATTTCAACTTTCAATGATACCAAAACCAGCCAGATACAAATACTACAGCCAAAGAGATTTTATTACAAGTTCATACATACTATAATGCGAAAAGACTTTTTCCCCAACCTATTCTATTTAAATAGATTAAATAAATATTGAATTGAATCAAATTGTGTAACGAAGCTACGGCATATTCACATTCCGCCTTACTAAATCTAAAACCCCACGACCAATGTAAATAGATGGAAAAGGATATTCTTCAAATAAATAATTTTACTTCGTTATCTAGACAGCTAAGAGCATAATTCCATTTCAACGGCTGCTAATAAAAGTCGTGTTCAAATATAATAAATATCATCGTATTTATGTATAACTTACATGGCGTTGTGTACTGTTTATTTAGTTTTATAACATGTGCTCAAAATTAATTTGCGTTAAGATTTTTCGCAGAGGTGTTTTTATTGTAGTATCAAATGGACACTCAATACCTACATCTCCTTCGATCTCGAAGGCAATCACCACATTACCTAACCGAGGGTTTGGCAAACTTTTAACCAACAATGCTAAGAGCCTGTGTTTCCCCCCCTATTTTTTGGCCATGTACTGTAAATGTCCATATTGTGTCTCTTCCCGGACCAAATAAAGTGTTTTGTATTCAAACTTTACGTCGTTTTCTTACCATATACCTACGTTGCGAAGTTAAAGCAAACTTTTTAGTAAATTTAAATAAGAAATAAAGTGTCCCTTGAAATATGTTCTGAATTCAATTACAGTATCCAAGTACAAGAAATGATGCACAACGACTTCAGGAAGAGTCGTCGGCTTATTTCGGATCTGTAGAGCGTTATCTCTTTCGCACCTTACCTATTTGACGTTTGTCGACCATTTTGATAAAGGTTTGACCAATACCGGCCTACGGATGCTTACGTAGGCAGTGTGCAGCAGAGATAACGCTCTATGAAGCCGAAACTAGCCGATTGTCACTTTCATAGGCTCGATGTGCATTATTTCTTGATGAGCACTGTACCTATTTATTGACATAATACATTATTTCTCTTTTAGTGTTTGTATTACATCTCAGATTTACTGTCTTAACAAGGAAATGCTGCTATTTATTTGCTGAATATATTGACACATTATTTATTTGCATATTATGTATCTTATTATCTAACTTCCGTGTATTTTATATAAAAAACATATTTAAAGTATGATGGATTACGAAGTTTGGGTCATCGTCGTTTTGACAGTTACAATGTCATTTGATCTTTCATTATGGTCCAAGAGCTAGTGAGTCGCCCTTCGAGTATCGGAACGCCTGTAAGCATAGACATTTTTGTAAGGATGAGTCATAATATGATAAGTACGATAACCATTGCCTGGCAAGGATCAGCCCGTCAAGTCATGTGGAATCTGTAATGAGAAAAGTTACTTCCATATTTCAGATCTGGCAGCCATAGTTTTGCGACGATAATTGTTGCGTCCTATTTATATTTGTAGTGGTGTTTCCATGACAACGGAAGTGTGTTTCCATGACGATTAAATCATTAGGACGAATTCAAAAAATTATGTATAGAGCGTATCATGTAATGTAAATTGTACATTAATTAGCCTGCTATTGATATACGATTGAGTCGCTCATTTGCAGTAAACAAATCGTGAAATGTCACAACATAAATAGTCGCAATCGAGCCAGATATAAAGTATGGAAGTAACTTTTCTCATCAGAAATCCAGATGACGTAACGGGTTGATCATTGCCAGGCGTTGGTTTTTGTACTTAGCATGTTACGATTCATCCCTTTAAAATTTTCTAGCCTTACAGGGCCAACGTTACTCGGAGGGTTCAGTATCTCTCCTACTACATATCATCATATCGAAATGGCTAATAAGCATACAGTTCACATTGATGGTAAGTGAATACTAGGGAATGCAATCCCGACTCGAGATCGTAAATTCGAGATCCCTCGAGATTATAAATGACAATCCCGCGGGATCCCGGAATATTCGGGATCTCGTCTAGTTTAAAAAATCACTACTGAATACGATGAAAACTGCTTGTTTGTGATAGTGAGGTTAACTAAAACCAAATATTATTTGAAAGAAAACAAAAGCCTTTAATATTACTAACTAAATTATTAAATAGAATAGAGAAATTTACTGTCGTCTCAAGAATGACTCCAAGATTTTAGTGAATGACAGAAATAAAGTGGAAGCTGATGAGAGACTGGCGAAGAGCTTTGAGATTAACATCAAACTATTGTAGGGAGGTAAAATTTTTTTCCAGTTTCTGGAATGAATAGAATAAAATCTAAGGAGGACATTCACACAAGACATTCTTGAGAACACACAAGATGTTAAAACGATGGACCTAGTATTATGTGAAAATGTATGAGTGTGCTCACAATACTAACGCCGGAGTTGCTGATTTAACGGCGGCAGCTTGTGAGGATATAGCATTAGATCAGATTGTATGGACGATACGAAGTTTGAGATGTTTTATTTTTATGTAATGGAAGTGGTAAACAAGCATACAGTTCACATTGATGTTAAGTGATGACTGCAGCCTAAAGACACCCACACAAAGAACAAGGTCAAAATGCAGATGCGTTACCACTCCTGAGGCCTAAGGTGTTATGCCTCTGTGCCGGAAATTACGGGGCCGTAGATTACCACTTGACCGGAACACTACATAGCAAGTATAATTAGGTAATGCGGTGGTGCCTACACCCGCGAGCTCTTTCACTGGAGCTTTATCACCAGTAAAAATGTGATAAGGCTGCGGGTATCGATCAGGTATCTGCCGAAATTATCTAATATGGTTGTGCACCAGCTATAGAGCGATCAGTTTGATCAGTTTGGCAGCTAAAGTGTATAGCTGACGTGTTGATGTGGGATACACAGGGTCGTTTAAGAACTGGAAGAGAATGTATGGATCAACTTTTCTCCCTACGCATCATCGTAGAAAAGCATCTGACTGTGAGCCAGAAGCCAGACAGGGTTGCGTGCATTCATCTAGGCTGCTTATCATATATCATATCGCTAAACATTGCCGCCCAATCCCGTCAATCTCGAACGGGATCTCGTCCTATTATGCTTCGGGATTAATCCCGAAAAATTAATTTTTGATCGGGATTGCATTCCCTAGTGAATACTGTAGCCAGTAAACACCTACATATTAACCAGAAATTTCAATGTACATGCATTGCCACTCCTAAGGTCTAAGTTGTCGTACCTCAGGTTTTTTAAACCTAAAAATTGGATGGTTTTAGTTGTGTTTTGATCGAAAAAACTCAAGAAAAGAACTACAAAAACCTTAGATCGATCTAAGGCAAAAACCTATCACTAAAAAGTGAAAAATAAATCTATGAAGGGCGTAATATAGCTGCTGCCCGCAACGTCGTCTGCGTGGAGGCAGTACAGCACCAAACATACCTAAGATGCCAATGTCGCTTTAGCATTATAAGCAAACCACTTTTAAAATAGCATTAAATTAAAACTAAAGTTTTTTTGCAAGCGAAGCAAGAGAAGAGAGTCATATGGGAATCCTGCTGAGTTCAGTCATAAGATGTGACTGAAGGAAATAGAGAAAATAGTGCAGGAATATATTTCCGGACACAAAAGAGTAAAAATACGTACAAAGATATCAAACCTTACGACACTTTCCTATAAACTACGTTGGTTGTTATTCTGCCGGGAGCCAAAATGTAAAGAGGGTCAGGACTGGTGACGCGGTAGCAAGCGACGTACAGTTGCCCGTGTGAGAAGCAATTCGTCCTGAGGTTAACACCCGCTGCCCTCAGTGTCTGCCCCTGCGACTTATTGATGGTCATCGCGAAGCAAACATTCTACTGTACGCGCTTGAACTGAAACGTGAAGTTATGAGGGGAATGCATGGTATAAATACTGCCTCACCAATGCCACAACCCGTAAGAATTTCCGCCGGATCGTAATTTGTCTCAGCGTTATACTCCCAATTTCTACGGTCTTGATGGGGTGATGATTGGGGAGCTGGTAACCCATATATATGATAGTTCAATCGGCGGTGGAAATAACCACATCTTGAAATGAACTAAGACAAGTATTCAGCATGCGTTCATTAGTTACTTTGACTTCGTCTCCAGTAGCACGTGTCTCAAAGCTCATAGAAAATCTTCAGACAGGCAATACTTCTCCGTCTCTGACGCTTGCCTCCGCGAGGGTGTCATTCCAGTTTTGGTCACCGTCAAGAAGGTGACGTGCTGGCTGCCGGCTGCGCGGTAAGTGGGATACTCCACGCCATCAAATGTCCTCAGAAAAGCAAAATACGTTGGACCTCGGACCGTGTGAAGTAACAACCGCAGGCAATAGCTTTCGCCATTATTTGGATGCACGATACCTATTAACCTTACCCAATGCGGTGTCCTTGAAAATTCTCGGATATTCATGCGAAATTTGAAGTAAATCCATTAAGTAATTTTTAGTTTAGCCCAGACATACATATAGACAAACAAACACTATATTTGGCTTCGATATCGATAGTAGATCACGCCTCAAATATTCTTTAAAACAAAAAAATCTATGTACAGTTTTTACTTTTCTACGATTTTAAAGATTCACAGCTCTGCCCCCGTAGGAGATAGCATGATGATATGTAGCCTATATGTTGACCGGACCGGTTAGTAATATTCATGCAAAATTTAAAGTAAATCCATTTAGTACTTTTTTAGTTTAGCCTGGACATACATACAAACAAACAGACAAAAAATCTGAAAACTATTTTTGGCTTCGATTTCTATTGCAGATCACGTCCCAACTATTATTTTAAAAAATATTCAATCTACAGTCTTTTTTTTTCTTACGATTTTATTAAATGTAGAGATTCCCGTGGGAATTAGTGATTTTCCCGCAGTAAAAAGTAGCCTAAATGTTGGCCAGGCTTAGTATCTATACACCACAAAAAGTTTCATTCGAATCCGTCCAGTATCTTCGGAGATTAGCCTGGACAAAGGGACAAACAGACAAACCGACAAACATACAGACAAAAAAATTAAAAATGATTGAAAAGTGTTCTAATACTATTTTAACATCGCCCCCAATTAGTTTTTCGTAAATATATACAATGTACAGACACGCGGATTTTACTGTTTTATTATAAGTATAGATATTAGTCACGCCGTCAAAGTGCATAAAATAAATTCTTGAAAATATGTTTTTTCACTGTAAATGTGACGATATATTTTTTTCGTCGCGCATCCCATAGCGTGGGAATTGTTGGACAGGTCTATAAAAAATTTCGAACTATTTCGGTTTAGGGGTCTGCGAAGTATTAAGCTTTAAAGAGCCAAGTTTTGTTAGATTCAAGTGTTTCCCCTGCTCTACCAGCTTAACAGTGGTATTTGGTGTGAAAACAGTCATGGTAATAGTAGGTACATAAAATCTATACTATAATAAGGCAGTAAAAATCGAGTGTCGGTACATTAAATATTTTTGTTGGTGGCGTTGGTGTCGTTAATGGCATTAGTGGCGTTGGAGACGTTTGTGGCGTTGGTGGCATTGGTGGCGTTGGTGGCATTCGTGCAGGTGTTGGTGGCGTTGCTAGCGTTGGTGATGGTGGCGTTGGTGTCATTAATGGCGTTGGTGGCGTTGGTGGTGGTAGTGGTGGTGGTAGCGTTAGTGGCGTTAGTGGCGTTGGTGGCATTGGTGGCATTGGTGGCATTGGAGACTTTGGCGGCGTTAGTCTAATATCGTGTACAGATAATTATTAATGCAAACTAGATTTTTTTTAGCTATCCATAAGTATTTTCGCATGATCCAAAATTAACAAAGAGTTACATGCAAAAAATGCTGCCCATAGTCACTATTCCACGCGAACGATGTTGCGGGCACAGCTGGTATATAATATAACGAAGTTAAAAGAAAGCTATGACCAACCCTACATTGCGCGTGTTTACAAACAGTCTAGAGATTAAATAGATGTACCTGATACTTACTTTCGAGCATCCTTAGCATCTATGATAGAATCAATAAGCATATCGAAGAGCACGAAGCCCCCGCGCCAGTGCATGACGCAGGCGATCAGGAACACGTAGGTGTAGATCCTGGAGAGAAAACGTTCCCGCAGCCAGTGACCGGCTCGCTTCTCTCTACGCCACGCACCTGTTGACCTCGAGAGGAGCCGGGCTCTATAAAAGAAGGCATAAATAAACTTGATTAATCTTAAAGGCTCGTGGTGGTGGTCGAATTTTTTGGAGTAATGTTTTTCATGATAACTTTTTTCTTGTTTTCTTTTCTTTCTTTTATGTAATGGAAGTGGCTGCAGCCTACAGACACCCACACAAAGACCAAGGTCAAAATGCAGATGCGTTTTGCTATTATTCCTTTTGCTAGGTATTCCTTTCTGTTTTGATAAATTCAACTTACAGTGCTCATTGCGTTATCTCTGCTGCACACTGATACTACGTAAGCACTGATTGTCCGGTATTGGTCAAAAATTGATTAAAACAAACGTCATATAGGTAAATAGGTAAGGCAAAACGTATAATGGGCAAGGTGCGAAAAAGATAACGCTCTACAGACCCGAAATAAGCCGAAGTCTCCTTCCTGAGGTCGATGTGCATTATTTCTTGTTGGATACTATAATTATGTCGACCTGCGGTGCCTGTATAATACTAAGTATAATAAAGAAACAAACTTAATTTCATACTCCACCAAACATCAAGGATTTAATGTTCTCTAGTTTTGGGAATGTTCTCTTTCCATATACATAGTTGTTTCGTTTCTTTTTTATTTATTATGTGTTTTTGTTTATTATTAGTGGTTATTCACTCTAGGTTAGTTAAAAAATATGACGATGTAAAAGTGCTCTCAAGGAGCCTAATTATCTATACTTATAATAAAACAGTAAAATCCGCGTTTCTGTACATTGTATATATTTACGAAAAACTAATTGGGGGCGATGGTAAAATAGTATTAGAACACTTTTTGTTTGTTCTACACTGTTTGTTCTACTGGTGGTAGAGCTCCAGTGACGGAGCTCGCGGGCGTAGGCACCACCGCATTACCTAATATACTTGCCGCTAAATGGTAGTGTTCAACACTATCGTGTTCCGGTCAGGTGGTAATGTACGGCCCTGTAATTTCCGGCACAGAGGCATAAGACCTTAGGCCTCAGGAGTGGTAACGCATCTGCATTTTGACCTTGGTCTTTGTGTGGGTGTCTATAGGCTGCAGTCATCACTTAACATCAATGTGAACTGCATGCTTGTTTACCACTTCCATTACATAAAAAAAAAAAAAAAACTTTTCAATCATTTTTAATTTTTTTGTCTGTATGTTTGTCGGTTTGTCTGTTTGTCTGTTTGTCTGTTTGTCCCTTTGTCCAGGCTAATCTCCGAAGATACTGGACGGATTCGAATGAAACTTTTTGTGGTGTATAGATACTAAGCCTGGCCAACATTTAGGCTACTTTTTACTGCGGGAAAATCACTCATTCCCACGGGAATCTCTACATTTAATAAAATCGTAAGAAAATGAAGACTGTTGATTGAATATTTTTTAAAATAATACTTGGGACGTGATCTGCAATAGAAATCGAAGCCGAAAATAGTTTTCAGATTTGGAAAACCTAGAATGACACCCTCGCGGAGGCAAGCGTCAGAGACGGAGAAGTATTGCCTGTTTGAAGATTTTCTATGAGCTTTGAGACACGTGCTACTGGAGACGAAGTCAAAGTAACTAATGAACGCATGCTGAATACTTGTCTTAGTTCATTTCAAGATGTGGTCATTTCCACCGCCGATTGAACTATCATATATATGGGTTACCAGCTCCCCAATCATCACCCCATCAAGACCGTAGAAATTGGGAGTATAACGCTGAGACTAATTACGATCCGGGCGAAATGACCATGTCACTTTGTTCTCTTCAGAGCAAAAACAAATGTATGATGCCGTCCTTGAAAGCGTTGTTCAAAACCAGGGTAAAATGTTTTTCTTGGATGCTCCTGGTGGAACAGGAAAAACATTTGTTACCACTGACATTCTTGCAGAGGTCAGAAGGCAAGGCAAAATTGCTATTGCTGTAGCGCCGCTGCCATACTGCTTCCGGAAAGCAAGACAGCACATGCCATGTTTAAAATTCCCTTACATTTAGAGAGCGCCGAAACGACTGTTTTTGGTGTATCATGTAACAGCGATAAGGGACACGTGCTCAAGGATTGCTCCCTGATTGTATGGGATGAGTGTACGATGGCCAATAGAAAGGCAGTTGAAGCCGTGGACAGAACCCTGCAGGACATCCGCAGGAACGAACATTTGAGTGGGTGGTGTCACATTACTGTTCACTGGCGATTTCCGGCAAACGCTTCCCGTGGTGACATGAAGATCGAGGGCTGACGAGGTGAATGCTTTGTAGTCACGATCTTAACGAGTTCGTACGCTGCCCTTGACCATTAATATGAGAGCTGGGCTCAATTTTCTGATGTCCTTCTAAGTCTTCGCGAAAGCACTCTACCAGAAGAGAGAGGTGGACAGATGGTGCTTCCAGAGTCTTGCGGCAGAGAAGTATCCAGCTTAGAAGAACTCATTCTCGGTGTCTACAGGGACATCAGTCGTATACCGCACCGCATTTCTGAACTTCCTGTCAGCAAGCGGACTTCCATCGCATACCATCAAGCTGAAGGGAGGTGTCCCGATTATGCTTCTTCGGAACTTATCTCCTCCGAAGTTGTATAACGGGACTTAAAGCCATCTCGCTCCACAGACACACCATTGAGGCGGAAATTCTTACGGGTTGTGGCATTGGTGAGGCAGTATTTATACCATGCATTCCCCTCATAACTTCACGTTTCAGTTCAAGCGCGTACAGTAGAATGTTTGCTTCGCGATGACCATCAATTAGTCGCAGGGGCAGACACTGAGGGCAGCGGGTGTTAGCCTCAGGACGAATTGCTTCTCACACGGGCAACTGTACGTCGCTTGCTACCGCGTCACCAGTCCTGACCCTCTTTACATTTTGGCTCCCGGCAGAATAACAACCAACGTAGTTATAGGAAAGTGTCGTAAGGTTTGATATCTTTGTACGTATTTTACTATTTTGTGTCCGGAAATATATTCCTGCATTATTTTATCTATTTCCTTCAGTCACATCTTATTACTGAACTCAGCAGGATTCCCATATGACTCCCTTGCTTCGCTTGCAAAAAAACTTTTAGTTTTAATTTAATGCTATTTTAAAAGTGGTTTGCTTATAATGCTAAAGCGACATTGGCATCTTAGGTATGTTTGGTGCTGTACTGCCTTCACGCAGACGACGTTGCGGGCAGCAGCTAGTATGAAATAAATGAATAAACTGAGTGGAAAAATCTCAAAAAACAAGGATGTTCCATGACCAGAGGATCGAACCCGGAATATTTTACCGTCACTTTAGGCAGCTAGCCTAATACCACTAAATCATTAACCCTTCTGTCACACGGGCATTCGGCTCGTCGGAATTTTGTTTTTGCTGTGTTTAGCACGGGCGCTACTTTTTTATGCGCCTGGCGATACCGCCGTATTAATACGCCCATAGTATTTACGCCACAGTAAAAATAGTAGCTAGGATTGATAAAGATACAACATGCCTAATGAAAAAGAAACAGATGTGGACCATTATCCTGAGAATGTAGGTCTGCATAAACAGGTAATACAGTTGATTGTAGTTCATGAATAACCGCGCTTAACTAGCTAGCCTTAAGTTTACTTGCCTGACTAAAGAAAAAGAAATGTGGATCAACATCCCGAGGATGTAGGTCTGCACCAACGGGAAGACGTTGCTGTTGGAGTCCATGATGAGCCACACCGCGTGCCATATGTTGATCACCTGTGGCGCCACAACCACGCTGGTGAACAGCATGTCACCTGTCAACATAAAATGGAACTTAGCAACATATGACAAGCTTGGAATAGAAATCATTAATTAATTTCCTTGGTCTTCGCTTCCAGTTCCACTTTGAATTGAAAAAATGAAGAATTGCTGTCGTTGTATTGTTGATGATTTGACGTTGACTGCCTCGTTGGCTCAGTGGTGGCAATCGCGACGGTGAAGCCTGAGGTCCCGGGTTCGATCACCAGGTCGGGAAAATTTGTTATTGGGTTTTATCTATAAGGAAATTCCTGGTAATAGCCCGGAGTCTGGTACCGGTGCCTCTGAGAGCACGTAAAGTCGTCGGTCCTGCGCCCGATCTCTCTCCGGTCGTGTCAGATTGCCGTCCCATCGGACTATGAGAGTGAGGGAATAGAGAGTGCACCTGTGTTTGCGCATAAAATGTACGCCATAAAATCTCCCGCGTAGTTGGCTCCGTTGAGATTGGCCGCCGTGACCGAATTTCGGTCTGGAGGACATTATTATTATAACTGTTATTTATAGTAATAATGTCCTCCATTATTATTATATTGATATTAAACATGTAATTAATACACGTAAATAAACACCGATTTGGGGTTTTCAACAAAATTTGTTTCTGTATTTTATCATCCGTATTAAAAAATCCTATACGCTTTGGATGCTTAATAAGTGTAACTCACTGTTTACCTATTTTGGAAACATAGAACTGGAATGCGAATCCATTAATAGAACCAGGTAGTGAGCACCAATATTTGCATTATAATTCGTAGTAGGTATAACATATCGAGTAATTCGAACTTTATTAACAATACCTTTAATCCATTTATCTATACCTGACAAAAAGGTAAACAAACATCGCTAGGTCACAAATACCGACATTCCAAAAAAACGTTTTTTTTTTTCGAGTTGAATTTTACTACCATTTTCGAAGTCATTAAAAATCAATAATTACCTAGAACCTAGAGTGTCCTAGAATGAATAACTATTAACTCAGGAAGCAAGAACTCTGCCAGTGAATGACAAATAAAATCTCTTTTTCTTTTCTTTATACTATTTATTATGGGGTAGCATCTGCATTATTGACTTCTGGTTTTTTTGTAAAAGTCTATAGGCTACAGTCATCACTTACCATCCATGTGAACTGTTTGCCTGTTTATCACCATCATAGCATAAAAAGACTTATTGACATCATACCAATATCGAATAAAATTCCACGGCAGCCGCCAGTGTCCTCAACTTCGTCCTCAAAGTCTGCCGGATCTCTGTCTGTTTTTTCGATAGTTACTGGCTTCACATCAGGCAGCAAGCTGTCTTTTGGGTTGGGCGTCATCTGAAATAAAAAAGGTAAATATGCAGCCTATAAAAAAAAGGAAATGCGATGTACTACGAACATACTACGCCTTTTGTAGCTGCTGCACAACTATTACAATTGCTAGCATATTTTTGTAGGCGTTTACGTCCTTAAACAATCTATTTTATGCTAAGAATGATATTTATGGAAACAACACAACACAACACAAATACTACTATTGATTACTACTACGATTTGATTTGATAAGGGAGAAAGTACAACACCACTTTCCAATCCAGGAGCAGAATGTTTTGAACTTTCTTAGTGTGCCAAGGATATTAATCTTTCTAATATACATATACAATTCTCGCGTCACAGTGTTTGTATGTTTTTAATAATAGGTACCTCCTTCGAATCGGCTTGACCGATTATCATGAAATTTGTTTGTGTATTTGCTAGGCATGCGGATTGGCTGTAAATTATTTTTTACCCTAAAATGGTAGGAGTGGCTTACCCGCAGTTTTTTTTTTATTATTGGAACAAAGTTTTTTATTTTGATTTTGTTAATATAAGTAGAACATTTTAGAATACGTATAACCCTTAATTTTCACATTTGTATAACCAACATATAAAAAAGAGTAGGGACATTGAAGGTGTGTGATGCATGAAGGTGCATGCATACAAAGGGCTTTCCGGTCCGGTGAGTATGATAAACTAAAACTTAATCTAAATAAGCTGAGCATCTGCGGGCCTATTGGGTACCTATTTAACTTGTTGGAGTAAAGGAAAAACCGGAACCCTTATAAGATCAAAATCTCCGAAAGTACTGGACTGATTGAATCGAATTTTGGTACACATATCTATCCATTGAAAACCCGATTAGAACAGAGGTGTGTGATTACCGATTGATTAAAAGGGTCGCGGGTTTGAGCCCCGTACCGGGACAAATGTTTGTATCATCATATCAGCCATAGGACGTCCACTGCTGAACATAGGCCTCCCCCAATGACCTCCATGCCGACCGATCGGAAGCGACGTGCATCCAGAGGGTACCTACCTGCAGCCTTTGATTAGGTCGTCGGTCCATCTTCCAGGTGGACGTCCTACGCTGCGCTTGCCGATACGTGGTCTCCACTCGAGAACCTTTCTGCCCTAGTGGCTATCGGTTCCCCGAGCTATGTGCCCTGCCCATTGCCACTTCAGCTTGGAGATCTGCTTGGCTATGTCAGCGACTTTCGTTCGCCTACGGATCTCCTCATTTCTGATTCGATCCAGTAGGGAAACGCCGAGCATAGCCCTTTCCATTGGCCGCTGAGTGACTTGGAGTTTTCTTACGAGACCCACAGTGAGAGACCACGTCTCGGCACCGAAGGTCATCACCAGCAAAACGCATTGATGCTTATATGTATGCTGTACATGTTTGTATGTCTTACAGATATTGGTGTGTAGGTATGTTAGTATGTAGTATGTGTGAATGTATAAGGGGCGTGCCTTATCTCCGAATCTAATGGATCTAAAAAAAATATAGGTAAAAACCAGTAAAGAAGTAAATGTTTACCTATAAACTAGAGGAAAACTTATAAGAAGTCTGTGGTATTTTAGGAACATTTAAAAAAAAGGTTTATTGTACGCGAGTTCGATTTGCACTTTGCCGCTTATTCATTTCAAAGTATGGAACCCTAAAGAGGAACGGCTTGAGCTACAAAATGTGTAAGTAATTCAGTCCAGCGGTGTGAGACGACCGTTTGATTCGAAAGGTCGTGGGTTCGATTCCCGCACTGGGACAAATATTTGTATGGCTTACAAATATTTGTTTCGGGTTTTTGTGTAGGTATGTGTTGTGTGTGTACAACGGCATCTACGACGCATATTTATTTATTACTTTATTTAATTTGTTATATTTTTAGGTTTGGCAGAGAGTTGACAAATCCCTTGGTGTTGCAAATGTTCATAGGCGACGGTGACCACTTTCCATCAGATGTCCCGCTTGGAAAAAAGTGCTGCGCCTCAGTGTGTATACATGTGTAAGTTTTTGGGAGACCCGATTTAAGTGATTTAACAGCTGCATCGATTTAGATAAAAAATTGGGAGCGAGATAAAGGTTTACAATCGTACCCTTCGTTTGCGCTGATGGAACATTGACATAACATGTTTCAATTCCCATATTTTTGATTATAGCTATAGCCCGACATGGATATTTTGGTGCATGGCGAAAATTGGAAACATCGAATAGGTAATTTCATGCCTATTTTGTAAGTGAGTTTTTAATAAATTTTATATTTTGTTTTAGACAAATATTTATAAGCGGTTATGTGACAGCACCAGAATTGAAAGTTAAAAGATGTAAGTACAATCTTACACTATCATTTTTTTTTAATTCAAAATTTTTTGTGATTTTTCGTAATACCATGTCAGCCCCATCATACCTACTTGGTATCAATAATAATGTATAGTAGGTAATGTAAGTCTCATACAATCGACGCTTCGATTTTGAATCGCTTCATCGCGCGCAGATCATTCAATTGATCTGTATCGATCGATCTGACTCGCTGAACGGATTCATTTTAATGAACGAGTTTGAAACTGGCTTGTTTGGGAGAAAGTTTCTAGAATTCTAACGCATACAGACTCAATGTATAAGTTCATCGAGTTATCCAAGCGATTGGAAACAACTCTAAAATAGCTTAAGTAGGCTTTGACGACCCGGTTAGTCCAGCGGTTAGTGCGATGACCGTTTGATTCGAACCCCGCACCGGGACAAATATTTGTATGGCCTACATGTAATTGTTTCGGGTCTGGGTGTTTGTGTATGTGTACAACGGCACCCACGACACAGGTTTATACCTACTGTGGGACTGTGAGTGTAAGCGTGTTTTTATTTTATTTTTTTTTTATTGCAAATGAAATTTTGTTGCCACACTAATAATTATAAGACGCAGACCTGATCGACCGCACATTTCTTGGATGGTACCTACACCATTCACTGTCCTGCCTTGCAGTCCTGCAGCAGTCCTGTGCAACATTACTGATACTTCGCATGTGCCTCCCAGTCGTGTTGAAATTATTCAAAAATATTCATGCATCATCAAATAAAAACCCCTTATTTATGAGGTTTAGTTAAATAAAAAAACGTAATAGCAATTTTATGACATAACAGCGGTTATGAAATAAATACTTTTTTAACACGACTTTATAGCACATTGTGAAGTAGGTATCAGTTTCATTTCTCTATGGTCGCAGAGTCCTGCGTTGTTGTATTGCCACAACAAGGCAAGACCGTGATTTTTTTTATGTATTAAAATTGTCAAATAAGCATGCAGTTCACATTGATGTTTAGTGATGACTGTAGCCTATGAGCCCAAACAATGACCAGAGGTCAAAATCCAGATGCGTTGCCACTTCTGAGGCTGTAGGAGTTATGTTTAATACTGTTTCCTGCACAGAGGCAGGAAATAGTATTTTAAGATTACTATATATAGGTATAACAGAAACGAGACGGGCTAGATATTTTTCTTTTCCATTACTTTAAATCCCCTACCATTTAAAAAAAGCAAGTAATGTTTTGGGACACTTACGAAAAAGAAAAAAAAACACGTATCTACCTAAGTGTATTTTAAATTAAAAAAATTAAGTATATTTTCTGCTAAGATTCTTAAAAAAAAAGGTTAAGTCATGACATAGAAGGTATTTTGGCAGGTTTTGTGTGAGCTGGCCTTAAAATTATAGAATTAATAAGCCAGTTACAGAATATACAAAAAAAAACCTATTGGTACTCTTCTCAATTTACTTACCTTTTCAAAACATTCCTTGACATAAATTAGCAAACAAATACTTAAAATAAAACAATCCTTATTTTTATGGCTCAATAACAACTAAAGAAAAAGTTAGTCCGATCACTACGCGACGCGGACGCAACGAGATCACGAGAACTCGAAGTAAACAGCCACCAAACAAACCGTTTCACAGGATCGACGAATAACAACTAAACAGTGATAGGCTCACTACACGACTGTACATATTTTTTCTGCATATTTTTGATGATATTTAGATCCTCAACAGCCAAAGCTCGTGATTCCTTTAATACTTGCATAATTATCTACTAAATGCTATTAATATAATATGCATATTTTATATAGATAACTAGCTGTTGCCCACGGCTTCGCCCGTGTGGATGTCGTATTATAAATAACTAAGTACCTAAGTTAAGTAAGCTTATGTTCTTTCTCAAAGTCAGCTCTATCTCTGTATCAAATTTCATTAAAATCGGTTCAGTCGTTTGGACGTGAAAAGGTAACAGACAGACAGACAGAGCTACTTTCGCATTTATAAAATTAGTAGGGATTATGTCTCTCATACTCGCTCTTACAGTGATTAAAAGAAACATAATTCCATACCTGTACCACCTGTACGTAGTCTCTGAAGGTCATTATGATACGCAGGGAGTACATACAATACAATTTTGCGTATACCAAAAGTAAAGTCTCAGTAGATACCGGAGCTCGAGTAGTCGAGTAGGCACCTACCAACCCGCACCGCAACTAGTAGTTTTTATAATTATTTATTTACAAAAAATCAACCTTCACTAGTTATCAATGAATGTCCTTCACTGACCCTATATCGGTTAAAAATCAAAAAGGGACGGCAAAATTTGACGTTTCGGTATGGGACTTCGGTAACTTAGTGGTAAAGCGGCTGGACTGGTTATCCTGAGGTCGCAAGTTCGATTCCTGCCCGATTAAATTTTTCTTTATTTTCTAAAGTTCACTCGCATGTTATTGCCAAAGTAAAAAAATATTCCAAAAAGCAACCTACAGGTGTTTTACATCATCCACGCCAAATTGTTACAATGCTCATCAAGAAATAATGCACATCGAGTCTATGAAAGTGACAATCAGGTAGTTTCGGCTTCATAGAGCGTTATCTCTGCTGCACACTGCCTACGTAAACATCTGTAGTCCGGTATTGGTCAAAACTTGATCAAAATGGTCGACAAACGTCAAATAGGTAAGGTGCGAAATAGATAACTCTCTACAGATCCGAAATAAGCCGACGTCACTGCCTGAGGTCGATGAGCATTACTTCTTGGCATTGTATATAATCCGACTTTATTCAAAATACCACGTTGTGCGACTTGTTCGTCGTGCGTGCGTGATAAACGCATTCTTTTTAATTTGTTGTCATTAAAATATCGTATTCCGTTCGTTTTGCGTTCTTGACCACTACTTCTTTAGATCTTTTTTAGGAGACGTTTTAGAAAACGCATAAATTTATGTATGTATGTATGTATCGTCACGCCAGGTCCCTAACGGGGTAGGCAGAGTGTAGAGCGCCAGATATCCCGGTCCTGACATACCTCTCGTGCATCGTCTACCTTCATCATTCTCTTCATACATGGACGCCGAAGACTTTTGACCCCACCATCAGACAGAACTCGACCTATTCGGTCATGGTAGGTCAGTCATGGTCTTCCTGGGCCACTGCAACCATCCACATTCGCATTGTATATCTGTTTAGTCATTCGCTCATTCGACATTCTTTCTATATGCATAAATTTAATTCAGTATAAAATACCTAAATTCCTTCTGTCTAATGCAAAAAAGGTAGGTACTATAACAGAGAATGAAATATAAAAGCTAGATCTATAATAATAGGTATATGGTAAGAATAAAATGTATACGCAGAACTTAGTGTGTTTCCAACCCCACAAACTTATTATCAGAATTTCCTTACCTGCTCGAAAGTATTTGACTTAATGACTATTACAATTACCTATTTAATATCCGGGACAAACGACTTGGCGTATCTGTCGAAACACAAGCGATAAAATTGAAGCTTAAAGAGATGTCTTGCTTGTGTTGTTATTGTGCTTGTTTTTGAGGTTCCGTAATCTACAAGGAACCTCAATTCGAACAACTATATACTGCACGTCGCCCGACTCGCTCTTGACTGATTTTTATTTACGAAAAATAATAAAAATACTTTTATAATAAAAAAATATAATTTCAATACATTCTAGTATGGGTAGATCTATCACTAAATAACTAACTATGTAGGTAAGTACAAAATATATACTTACCTAATATGCCTATGTAACTGTAGTACAAAAAAAAATTGAGGAGTAGACACCACCACATTACCAAATCTATTAATGTTTTTTTATTTTTAAAGAAAAATGGAAAGAAAAATTTGACTTCAGGCGAGGCTCGAACTCGTAACCTACTGGGAATCTAGTCCAGCAGTTTTTCTTTAAAAATAAAATATATTTCACAAGCATGTGTTAATGCGAAATAATATAAAACATCTATTAATGTTGTTTATTCTGACGATTGTTGTAGGGCTTTTTTCTACTTTTGTAGGTAGCGGTAGGTCAAAACCGATGACTGTTGATACTTTTTGATACCGAATAGGTACCTATATTAAGCCAATCGTTTCATACTATAGCTATAATATAACCATATGCCCACAGCGTATGTAGATGTTATTCTTGAACCTTCGATCGCTACCGATAGTACAATCACCGCAGTGGTAGTTTTTTCTCAAACTTCGTCACTGGAGCTTTTCTACCAGTAGAAGTTAGTATAATATACGTACGTAACTGCACGCCTGTAATCACCAAAGGAGTAGGCAGAGGTGAATGCATGCATTCAAGCATAGATGCAATGCAGATTTGTTCCATGTAACAGGTGACAACCTTTTGATACATAGAGCAACACCGGAGGGGAGTAGCCATATGCAGGCTTTCTCCTCTGTCAAAGTACAAGCCCAAATGGGCCTATAAATTGCGCCTAGATGTTCAAATGTGTGCGTGAAATTGTTTCTGTATTTTATTAAAGTCAAGGTGTGAGTTTCGTAGTAATAGACGATTTTTGTAGTGTGCGTGTGTGTCGCACACATTTCCCCCCGCAAAAAATTACAGACTGTTTTGCATCGGTAATACACGCTATGGCTACTCCCCTCCCTCCGGTCTGCCGCGACCAGTGCGGTGGACCGCGTTGCTCTATGTTTTGACATCTCCGGGCACATTACCAAACTTAGGAAATCGAGGTACTGAGAAACTACCAGAAAATGGAAAAATCCCATTAGAACCAGAGTTAAGGATTTAACACCGTTATCTCTGATACCCCCGACCTGGGCATCGAACCCAGGACCTCGGCGTAGTACCTACTAGTGGCCTGCTACCACTAGGCTACTGAGGCTCTGCGTTTTAACCATCCGCATAAAACGCGTATTTCAGTGATTTGGTCATAAAAACTTATAAAAATATCTTCTGGATTTTGCTAATTTGTGTTATTATCATAACGGAATAAAGAAGATTAGACACATATTACATCTACGTAACGTTTAAAACTTCGTGTATAATTTATGTATTGACACAACTAATGCGTGATAAAAGGATTACGTAGCCGCCTGGATTCCTTAGCAAAATAGGTATCAACTAAAACGTTTTAAGTAACTTATTATTGGTAGAGCTCCAGTGGTAACTGCATTTTGGACCATGATCTTTGTGTAGGTAGGATAGGCTGCAGTCATCACTTAGCATCAATGTGAACTGCATGCTTGATTGCCATTTCCGTTACATTAAAAAAAACTTAGTAGGTATGAAGCACGCAGTGAACGCTATCATACAATAAATCAATATCAACATAATTATCTCATAGCGAAGAAGGCTTACCTTTATTTAACACGTCATGAGGAGCAACACTTAGCCTGTCTTGCACCACGATATTTGTTAAAGTTAAAGTTATTGTAACATTTCACATCCTTCTCTAATTTTAACAGATTTCTTTAAGTTAGAGAAGGATGTTAAATGTTAAAATAACTTTAACTTTAACAAATATTGTGGTGCAACCCAGGTTTATGTTGGACAGAAAAATAAAACAACAATTACAATACTTAATTTATTGGCTAATCGTCTCAACAAATTGAACATTAACATGACAATAAACATTTTGTCTAACACATAACGCATGATAACATGGATGATACAAAAGATCAATGCGGTAAGAATATACGATATGACGTGATAGGTTAGGATCCCACTGCACAATCATTTCGTTCATCCAGATATGCTGCAAACCTAATTTTTACGCATATTGATTATCTAGAAAATATATGTCCACTAGGTTGTCTATCAAAATTTGGCCGTAAGTATTTTTTTTCTATCTTTAACAGCCAGCAACTCTTATTTGCGGCCAATTTAATTTGACTCCCGTATATCATAATAATGAGAAAAATTACATTTTAATTTGATATATAAATGTACACGTTCATCATTCAGTCATGTCATGGAGGTAAAAAGTTATCGAGGCGGAACGAAAATACGTAGAGCCGCCCAATTGCGCAACGGCAGCCGTGATTTTTCAGAGTCTTCATACATATTGCAGTGAGGTGGACGACAATTTATTGAAAAAACAAATAAAAGAAAACTTCTTTCTCAAAAAAATATAAAAAAATACTTGCGGCCATTTTTTTTATAGGCAACCTAGTGGACATATATTATCTGGATCAGTGATTCCCAAAGTGGTCCATATAGACCCCCTGGGGTCTATGGGAGACTCGATGGGGTACGTATATGCGTAAATAAAAATGGGATTTATGGGAAAGTGATATAAATGTTAGCAAGGGGGTCCACCGAAACCAGAAAAAAATTGAAAGGGGTCTACAAGAAAAATAGTTTGGGAACCTCTGCTCTAGATGATAAATATGCGTAAAAATAGGTTTGCAGCATATCTGGATGAACGAAATGATTCGGCAGTGGGATCCAAACCTATGATAACATACAACTTTAACAATATCTTACGTTTTATTATAAGCTTAAATAAAAGCGACGATTGACAGACAACTGAGATAATAAACATGATACACAAATCAACAATGAAAATAGATAAGTATTCCAAGATGTATTGATAGATAAATGTTACCTCCCCTCTCCTATTCGTCTTAGCGTGATGATTATATATTACTTATATAGGTAATTGTAATAGATAATTGTTATCTGGTTCCTACATAATAGTTAATATGTACAGAAATAACATTTATTATACTTATTAGTTCTGAAAAAAGAAAACTAGCAATGTATCTATGAACCTTTCAACAAACACATTCTATACTTTTCGTAATTGTATCTTATAGAAAAGACAGACTATTGAAATCCATGCAGTCAATTTTATTTAATTAATAATTTGTAGAAATTACATTTGCGGATTTACTCGCGTATGCAACACTCCCTAATTCTTCTGTGAGCAATCACGGGCAGACTGACTACCACAGAGTACCATAATACATACTGACTGACTACGGAAGCTGGAAAGCGACCGAAACCTCGGGTATAAGTTAAAACTAAGTAATACGCCCCAGTTGACAATACGCCTCACTGACCTATTAAGCAAACAAGCAAAAGCTATGCGCGCTCGTCCAAGGGGGAGTGTTGTATAACTACTTACGCGAGAAAATCCGCAAATATAATTTCTACAATGTATGAAGCTCGCGAAAACCTGCGAAAACGTTAATAAATAATGATCATAGTAGTTCCATACATTTAACATTTATCCATCAACGTACGTAACGTTAAAGTAAATAATGTATCAACAAAAAGTCTTGCACGAGATAGATCCATCATGCTTTACAAATTAGCATTACTAGCGTATATCGAGTTGATTAACTCGATTAGCGTAGCTTACAGAAAATATCTTTAAAATTTCATTATCACTCTGACACAAACGCACAAGTCGCACAAACATTATTTACAGTATTCAAGCATTGCATATTGGAAGAAAAACAAGACAATGTAGTTTGATTATTATTTTATTTCTAACCTTGCATAATAAAATGATGAATAAAAGAAATTAGGAAGGTACGTATCACCAAATCATATCTGGCATACATCCTAGAAATCTATATCAGTATCTTTCTTCACAGAAAGAGTTTACTAGTGACCTATTGATTATAGCTTATTCACGGTAGCTACGACTCGGTTGTGTAAAAGAATTATGTAATTAATATACCTAATTATGGAAACGTACGGGTATCAGCAACAATAGATCAACTGAAAGTAATTGCTCTTATCGATTGTTGTGAGGAAGAGTAAAAGATTAAATTCAGCGCGATGATTTTGCACTGAACCATCATAAGAGTAAAGTTACAATCGCTTACACAATTTTGAATTATTTTTGTCATATTTTTATTTTTTGCAATAACACATGCGAGTGAAATAGAAATCTATTTTTGTTATTCTGGTGTCGCGACCGCGATTGCGTTCTCGGCCCGAAATTCTCTCTCAAATTTTTATTACATTTTAATTTTTTTTTCAATTATTCTGACAACGAAATTTTGTCGATTGCAATGGTTAATCACAACAGATTCTTCATTTGCAGTTTTGTTGAACACTTTATTATTAATTTCATAATTTTTACTATTAAAATAAAATGTTAAAAATTATAGGTAACAATATTTTTTATTACACAGAGATTTTGTTTTCTTTAAAGATCTAAACAATTTAGCAAAAATAGTTTTCAAAATCAGGAAAAATATGTACCTACTAGTAGACATTATTTGAAACATAATTCAAAACAAATTAAAGAATAGTAGGTCCAAAAGTTATTGTCTTGTAATAGAGTAAACATTTATTATAATTGGTAATCTCATACATTAAACATCAATTACATTATTACAGCAAAATAAGATTAAAAAATGAATTACTCTCCTGGAGATAGCTAAATTAAAAATACTTTCCTTGAGATTATTAAACTAAAAATACTTTCCTTGAGGTAAGTAATTAAATAATTCTTATCAATTCTTATTACTACTTGACAGCTACTACTAAAAAATTCCCACTACTACTAACAGCATTACAATTGGTAATTAAGGGTGCTTTTCCATCAGAGATGTGCTAGCAACGTAGCACTTTGCTATGATGCATTTGATATCCACCAATCATATTCATTGATGCACATAGCTACTACTGTAGTACTAGTACTGGTTGAAACGGATTCAACTAAGATATGTTTTTTATATGGAAGGATGTGTGCTATGGATGCGGGCTATAGGCCGTCGCGAGTTGTCTAGGTGTGTGCAGAGCAGGTATTTATTACAGTTCTACAGTATGCCCGCGCTTGTCGCTGAAAGTAAATATGCCATCATGGAAGCAAAAAGTTATTCTATATCTCGCAATGTGCGAACAAGAACTCATAGAGGAAGATGATTTCTCGCGCAACTACTTTGCGGCGACGCATCCTCATAGCGCATCTTCCGCATACAGCCACATAGCTTAGTATTGATGAAAACGGTCACATATTTTCAAAGCGCAGATTTCACATCTTCGCAGCATATAGTAGAAGCTCAGTACATTTACACAATGGATATCTATTTATTTTTGTGTATCTTTCAAAGATGGAATAAGATCACATTTCTACTATTATTATTAAATAATACAACGGTAAGATAAAAAGAAGGCACAAAGTTGTTGTCGACATTGTTATAGCCGTCAATTTTTTATGTTTAGTTTGTAACTCCTTTTAAAGCAATAACGATAATCCAACTTTCATTATCATTTTTATATAGGTAGGTATATTTCCTACAAAAGCAAGAACATCGATCTGAAGATTACGGTGACCACGCCAGAGAAAAACTGTTTACTGTTTGCGGACTTATCAAAGAACGCAGTGTAAATATAACCTTAATAAATTCATAATTATGATTTTGGGCATTAACGTGCGAGCGAATTATAAAGATTACAAGAAATATATTTCCGTACACTTACACTTATTTTACATTTTCTGAACTTGAGTCTTGAAATGCTTATAATTCACTCGCATATAGTATATAAATTAAAGTGTTAAGTGGTGGAAGCCCGCCGGCGGGCTGTTAGCTAAATAATTTGCGTGTTTACGCAAATCACTTAGTTTGTTAGACTTGTCTTACAATGCGATAACATCTAAACAACAAAGTGTTTTATTTGTGCGGATTAAGGTATTTAGTGAATCCCTGAAAATATATTTGTAACTTACAAATAGAAAGTGTGACCTTGTGCAATAAATTACTTGTTAAAGCCTTTAAAAACTCACAAAATGACAGAACTACTTTCGCTATTGAGTACCTAACGATTTTTATTCAAATTTGGATTCCAGTGTCTGAATACATAAACATCGTTGGGGTTTAAGAGTAAAGTATAAATTTCAAACGGTCTTCGTTTTAATATTTTAAAGTCTGTAACTTTAAAATATTAAAAAAAGCTATATAAATAGAATTTGGAATGAAACACATTTTGGAATTTTCAGTATTTCAGAACATTACATTAGAAATTAATGAAGACAAATTGGGTAGTAAATTAGGTAAAAAATTACAAAAAGAGTTTCTGTCTCTACAACACACGTTAAAACGACAGAGACAGCACGAGATATAATCGTTAGGTAGGTATTTACAAAAAATGCGTAGAGTATTTGACCATGAATGTGCTCAATTTATGAGTTTTACACGGTTAACATTCTCATCAGTTTTGGATTTCGTTCCAATCTCTTTCTTTTATCATTGAACGGCCTTGCCTATAAAAAATATTATCAGACAAAACCTCAGCGCACTAGTTTCATTCATGCTACACGGAATTCTCTAGATACCTACTTAATTGTATAAAAAATATAAACTATGGTAGTTTATATTGTTAGATCGATTTACTCAAGTATTGTCATTTTTTGTAATACTTTTTCTGATGAATGTTTGTTTTTCAATTGATTTACGTGCCGTATTTTATTCTCGAACTAAAATCAGTTCGGTAATGGATTGTGTTGGTAGGTATATTTAAAGTACCTACGTACGTATAATTAGTACCGTAGAAGTGGTCGTAAAAAATTGCGCGCATGAAAATAAATTTAATTCAAACCATTCAAATCCCTTACTCACACCGATGATGGGACTCGCATGATAGCTTCTTTTTTATCTCTTGTAAGGCAAAATACCTAAATAGTTAATAATAGTAGAAGTAATAGTTAATAGTATAACACCTAAGATTAATACCCTAATAGTAGTAGTATATAGTATAGTAATAGTTTAAGCATTTATTTTATGGGAGAACGACGTTTGCCGGGTTAGCTAGTTAAAATAGTAGTAGGTTTTACTGGTGGTAGAGCTCCAGTGACGGAGCTCGCGGGCGTAGGCACCACCGCATTACCTAATATACTTGCCGTTAAATGGTAGTGTTCAGCACTATCGTGTTTCGGTCAGGTGGTAATGTACGGCTCTGTAATTTCCGGCACAGAGGCATAACACCTAATGCCTCAGGAGTGGCAGCGCATTTGCATTTTGACCTCTGGTCATTGTGTGGGTGTCTATAGGCTGCAGTCATCACTTAACATCAATGTGAACTGCACGCTTGTTTGCCTCTTTCATTACATAAAAAAGGTACGTGTGACATTACCTAAATTTTATGATTGATATGACATTTGTTTGAAAATTTCAGGTCTACAATTTTTTAACGAGTGGAGTCGGTCAGGATGTAGATAAGTGACCCCGCACACAGCCCGCATTCCCAACCAGCTTGGATCAAGAGTACGAACTGACGGCACGGTGTACCTACTGCAAGTATTACAGCAGGGTTCAATTTACACTGTCATCATAAGTTTCCTAAAGCTCATATGTAAATACCTATATACCTAGCGAACCAGATAAAACTTCGTGGTTTTCGGTTTGTTTTCATGTAATCATTTGTATTTAGAGATTAATAAATTAAAAAAAAATATATATATATACTAGCGGCCCGCCCCGGCTTCGCCCGCGCTGCTCTGCTCCTGTTAGTCATAGCGTAATGTAAGCTATCCTATCTCTCAAGTTGGATCGAACTGCACATGATGTGCGAATTTTATTATAATCGGTTAAGTGGTTTAGGAGTCCATTTAGGACAAACATTGTGACACGAGATTTATATATATATATATAAATACATTAATATGTTTGATTAATTTCAGCTTATTATCATTACATTACATTCAATCTCGATAATATTATTATAAATTATTGTTCACACTATTTACCATTTATATATTGCCTGTCGCGCCACGTTCGACCGCGTACCTACCTACGTGTATTACCAAGTTTTTCTTTTTCTTTTTTTTTAAATAAGTTAAATATTATTATTTGCAACTAAAGAAGGTAATTTCCGCTGCTCTTCTATTAAATATTGTTTTAATCGTTTTTTAAACGTATGTTGCATTTGCCGTCAGAGCACCTACACAGCACTTATGTTATCTAAAAAGGAAATAAATATAATACGGTATAATAGGAGTACGAACTGTAGACACAGCTGTTACACAACGTGTTACAGCGATACCTGGGCCCGTACCATGAGGTGTTATTGCGAACCAAGTTAAGCACTGTTAAATTTTGTTTCAATGGTTATATGTGTCAGCACGTAGCAAAGCTAACAGCGATTAGGTTTAGGTTGACCATTAAAAGACATGGTACGGCCACTATTTAACAATGTGTGGTTTGGAATCTGATAAAATTGATTTTAAAAAAGATATATTGCACATCGAGCCTACGAAAGACAATCGACTAATTTCGACTTCGTAGAACGTTATCTCTGCTGCCTACGTAAAGTCTGATAGTCCGGTATTGGACAAAAATTGATCAAAATGGGCGATAAACGTCAACAAGGAGTTTTGGCGGGAACTTGAAAGATCTATGCGTGTGGTGCTCTTATTTTATTTCATTTTCTTGGCGCATTTTAGAGTCATATTAAATATAGTTGGTGGCATTTTGTTTGATATTGGTTTATTACATGGTGCCCGTATATAGTGAAAACTTTACAAACTGATAACAAAGAGTAAAAATAAAAGAAAACAGTCATTCTTTGTCATTCACCGGCAGAGTTCCAAAGTACATACTTATTATCCAATACGTCAAAATACATAAGGGATCACGTCAAATTGTATACTCTTTGGATCAATCACAATTTTGAAGTAATATGGTTTGTTTGATAATTGACGCGCTAGTTTTATAATAGAACAGATAGCTTAAAATTTTTTAACCATGAAAGATTATGACAAGCTGAAATATATACAGTCCTCATCAAGAAATAATGCACATCGAGCTTATGAAAGTGACATTCGGCTAGTTTCGGCTTCATAGAACGTTATCTCTGCTGCACACTGCCTACGTAAGCATCCGTAGTCCGGTATTTGTCAAAACTTGATCAAAATGGTCGACAAACGTAAGTGGTAGAGATAGGTGGTAAAGAGATAACGCTCTACAGATCCGAAATAAGCCGACGTCTCTTCCAGGGGTCGATGGAATTATTTCTTGTTGGATACTGTAAAACGATTTTTATGGATTTGTCACACGTACGTAAATTGGATACTATATTAATTCTTTGATTAATTTTAAAATTAGCGAAGATCGCAAATACCAAAGAAAACATCATGAAAATTAGATAATAAATCTGTGATGAAAATATATATTCACATGTGCCTAATCTCAGTTTACATTTCAATATCAGTTTTTACAGCTGTAATAATGTAAGTATTCAGATGTTTAAGTGTATTACAAATTACATGCCTTAATTCTCAGATGTATACACAAGCTTTATTTTAAAGAATAATCTTGTTTAAAAAGAATCTTATCATCGTAAATCATTAAATTATACAGAAATATAAAAACAAAAATTAGGTATATTATATAGATATGTTGGGAAAAAGTTTCTTGGCATTTTTTAAGATAATTCAAAACATTTTTTAATATAGTTTATTTAAATTTAACTAAAGTATGTATGTACCATTTTGTTCGATAACCTTTTGCCATCTTGTAGGTATCCATGATCCCATTGCTGTAAAAATTTTGGGACTTCTCATCAAAATACCGCGACAAGTGGATTTGGCAGTCCTCTCGTGATGTTAACCTAACATTGCATTAGAATTCTGAAGAGACCGAAACAGGTGGAAATCTATGGGTAAGGCAAGGTCAGGACTATACGGCGGATGCATTAACACCTCCCAGCCAAACTCTCTTAATTTTTGCTGAGTGGCTATAGATGTGTGAGGTCTAGCGTTATCATGATGAAACACCACACCCCTTCTGTTGATCAATTCCGGCCGCTTTCTCTCAACTTCTTGCTTTAATCTCATCAGTTGTTCGTAGTAGAGTTCAGAATCGATAGTCCTGCCTGGTGGTAATAGCTCATAATGAATAATGCCCTTCCAATCCCACCACACACACAACATCACCTTATTGCGAGTTAACCCGGGTTTCGCCACAGTCTGTGAAGCCTGACCGGCCTTTGACCACGACCTTTTTCGCACGTTCTTGTCGTACGTGATCCATTTTTCATCACCAGTTATCAGCTTCTTCAAAAATGATTCGGTTTCATTACGTCGTAATAAAGAATCACAAATGAGTACACGGTTCATTAGGTTTCTTTCAGTGAGCTCGTGAGGTACCCAAATATCGAGCTTTTTTTGTACCCAGCTTTTTTCAAATGCGCCAAAACTGTTTTGTGATCAATTCTCAGTTCTTCAGCTACGTCGTAACTACTGACATGTCGATCTTGCTCCACTTTTTCAAAAATGGCATCCATTTTATCCGTAATAGGGCGACCAGAGCGAGATGCATCTTTGACATCAAAATTTCCAGATTGAAAACGCTTAAACCAAATTTGTACTACTCTCACAGACACTGCACTAGGTCCATAAACATCGCAAATTTTTTTCGCGGCTTGCGTTGCTTTTTTACCTTTTTTGTAGTAAAATATTAAAATGTATCGAATTTCTTCATTAGATTCACTCACCTTGACAGTACGAAAAACAAATGAAAATCACACATTTGCATAATTTGAATTTGGAATTATGTTCTTTAAAATTTAAACTTTCAATGATACCAAAACCAGCCACAGATACAAATACTAACGCCAAAGAGATTTTATTACAAGTTCATACATACTATAATGCGAAAAGACTTTTTCCCCAACCTATTATTTTATCTTACCTACCTAATTTTTGTTTATATTTTAACCCAGAGGATGTTAGTACCTTTCTAATTAAAACAGATGGTTTAGCTAAAATTAGATACAGACTTAAGGCCAAAACATATTATCGGATGCGTCCATCAGCCGCGGGAAGACCATAAACTAGCCATTACATTTTCTCTATATTGTGCACACTAAGTATGTGTCGTTCGTTCAATTGCAATGAGTCGTCTCAATTCATTGACAAAAAGACCCGGTTCTTTCGACCCGTTCAATTGATTGAATAGTTCATTGATTCAAGGATTGAAAAAAGTCGTTCACTAAATCTGGTTCCATGTTATGGTGTTCCTCGTAACAGCTCATTTGAATCAGCAAGCCAGATCGATCGAGACAGGTTTAAGTCTAATAATCTCTCGATAAATGTCACCGGCTAGCGCTCGGTTCGTTTCAATCACTCGGAGCGCTGCGACCTGCGATGCTGCATTATCAACGAAACGAACCAATGGATCGGGCAGATTTGATGACCCTGTTCTTATGATTTGTTCAATTGCGAACTACACATATGTAGTGATATGGACCAAAATATACAAGTGCATACTCTCTGTGTAAGTCGCGGACGAATTTTTGAGCGATCGGACGTCCTCGAACGTTCGAGAGTGATCTAGCTCTCTAGATATTTTATGGGTCGGGCGTCAGCCGCGGCTGATGGACGCCTCCGACAATATGTTTTGCCTATTTTTCCTATATTTTATTTTTAAAGAAAAATGGAAAGAAAAATTTGACTTCAGGCGAGACTCGAACTCGCGACCTACTGGGAATCTAGTCCAGCCGCTCTTCCAATTAAAAAGGGTAAAAGCGACTTCTTTACGATATTCAATAAACTGAAAAGTCTATTATATCGGTTGCCTAACTAGCATAGTTGGTAATAGATGGTGCTGCTGCTACCATAAAGCAATGCAATAGATGTGAAGGAAAGATTTGACAAATCGGGCAGGGCTTCAGTAGCTCAATTGGAAGAGCGGCTGGACTAGATTCCCAGTAGGTCGCGAGTTCGAGTCTCGCCTGAAGTCAAATTTTTCTTTCCATTTTTCTTTAAAAATAAAATATATTTCACAAGCATGTGTTAATGCGAAATAATATAAAAACAATTATTTTTCCTATGTTCAAAACCTAGTACGAATTAGCACGCAGCTTTATAGAAAATATATTTTTTAAATATTCAATCAGCTACATAACACTCTATGCTATTATAGTTGAAGATAACGCTACAATTCTAACAATCTCTCTCGTCGATACAACTTTGGTAATCGGAATACGTATTTTTAATTTACTCGTAAATCACTCGTTCTGGAATAATGTATAAGCTCTTCACTTGATATCGCACACTGACAGATCTTTTGGTAATTATTATCTAGTCGTAATTATAAACTATATTTTATTTTATGTGGATATTAATGGAGCCTCGATATTAAAAGACAAGCATGTAGGTATTTTCGGATAAGACATTATATGTTATTAATAATTATGGAATTGTGGAAATTATTAATTTTAATGTATCTACGTTTTGAGAATTGATTAGGATATAATATATCATTGAAGTAATATGGAGAACAAAATGGTATAGTAAATAATATGCGAGGTCTCGCCTATATAACTTAAAACATGCACAATCATGTTTATTGGCATATTTGTATGTACCAATGTAGGAGATTTACGTATAATATATTTTAGATTTATTTTTCACAACCTCTTAATATATAATTTTAATGAATAGGTACCTACAAACATTCAATTTACATTTTAAACCCCCAAATATTTACATGTTTAGTGCATATACACAAAGTTTAATTTGTCATTAGGGTAATAACACAATTCAGCGGTTTAGTGCGTCGCGGCATTAAAAGCTTCGAATGCTTAGTTTTTTTATGAATGTAATTAATAACGTAACTTCACGCCTGTAATCCCCCAAGGGGTAGGCAGAGGTAAATGCATGCATTCAAGCATACATGCAAACACCCACGATTCGCCGGTTATGTTTGGCCCATGTAACAGGTGGCGAGCCTGTTGCCATCTCCGGGCACATTACCAAACTCCGAGGTACTGGGAAACTTCCAGAAAATGGAAAAATCCCAATAGAACCAGTGATAAAGAATTTTAAACCGTTATCTCTGATAGCCTCGGGAATCGAACCCAGGACCTTCAACGTAGTAGTAGTGGTCTGCTACCACTAGGCTACTGAGGCAGTTGTATTTAATAATAATGTAATTAATGTTATGAACAACGAGGATGCACAAGAATGCTGCAATGGAATCGTACGTACACCAAAAGCGAAAATAATTATTTCCAGTATCTAGTAAAAATTTAATCGAGTTACAGATATTATGTTGTATGCTGTAATCTTTTTGTACGAATGAATAACATTATTCAATAGAAATTATTAAAAAAAACTGATTATTGTACATACCTTCTGCTATCAGTCAAACACAGATCAGGTGATCTGTGCAGTGAAATGACTTAATACCATAATACTTTCTGTCAGTGCACCTCACCAATTAGTACAACAATATCCTTCTCTCTCCACTAACAAATACTACAATATTTTAATAGTTAGATAAGTATTAATAAAGACACATTTTATCTTGTTCATGTTTCGTTCAATGTAATTTAAAACTTTACTGAAATGTTTAATTTTACAATGTGGTTGTCTAAAATATAAAAAAGAACATTATAAATTGAGGCATCTCATATGTTCTTCATTTTGATCTTTTATAATAAAAACACTTTTAGGCATGTAAAACGAGAAAGATGTCAGGCTATTCGTCCCAATAGGACTAACATTGATAAAGGTACCATACCGAACTCCGCTGCATGCAACAGTGCTGCCGCTGCACTACTGGTCTCCATATATTCTCCATAAGTTTATATGAGATTAGCTGTGCCCGCGACTTCGTCCACGTGAGAAAAAATCTAATTGTTCAGTATCTTCCCGGACGAAGTCGTAGGCGCAGCTAGTATAAAAGTAGCCTAAGTTACTCCTTATCACATCAGCTATCTTCTACCAGTGAAAGTCCCGTCAAAATCAGTCCAGCCGTTCCCAAGATTAGCCCCGCCAAACAGACAGACAGACAGACAGACTAAAATTGTAAAAAATGTTGTTTTGGTATATGTACCGTGTATACATACCTACATATGCATTAAGTAAAAAACGGTTATTTTAATATTACAAACAGACACTCCAATTTTATTTATTTGTATGTATATATTACATTCCGAACCACGCGACAATGTCGCAGCAGCAACGCAGTAGAAAATCGAGAAATATGGTGGTGGAGCAGCATTGCAGCGGCAGCACTATTGCATGCAGCGGAGTTCGGAATCGTGCCTTTAAACCAATTAATTTGAAATTGATTGAAATTTAAAAAAAGAAGTAACTTAGAAGTTAAACAACGTCTTAATAATTAATGCTCAGAAGGTAGGTATTTGTTATATTGGAATACGACTTTGGCATGAACATACATAAGTACAAAAATTTGCACATTCTCTATTTGCGTCGAGCAACGTAATAAAATATGTTTACGTTTCATACCTACTTTCATGTTATTCAAGAATATAAACAAGTATAACGATAGATGACAAGATCTTGTAGCACGTGTAACGAATGATGGTTGGTCTCATTGATCTTGAACTAGTAACTTAATGTCATCTTAATTTTAACAATTTCCTAAAGCTATTTCATCAATATGGAACTTATGCAATAATCATTTGGTCGGAAAGAAACATAATTCTCAATGATTCAGTTAATAGACTATTAAACAACTCGAAATGTTTTATAACTTGAGCACACTTGTTTTATAACTTTTACTGGTGGTAGAGCTCCAGTGACGGAGCTCGCGGGCGTAGGCACCACCGCATTACCTAATATACTTGCCGCTAAATGGTAGTGTTCAGCACTATCGTGTTCCGGTCAGGTGGTAATGTACGGCCCTGTAATTTCCGGCACAGAGGCATAACACCTAATGCCTCAGGAGTGGCAGCGCATCTGCATTTTGACCTCTGGTCATTGTGTGGGTGTCTATAGGCTGCAGTCTTCACTTAACATGAATGTGAACTGCATGCTTGTTTGCCACTTTTATTACATTAAAAAAAAAAAAAAAAACATTTATACGAAATTACTGACCAACCATACTGTCGCAGCAAAAAGCTCCGTTTTGTTTTGTTTCCCTAAAGATAAACATGTGACATAATTTGATCATTATAATTATTGTAATTACCACATAGAGCAACACGGCAGGCTTTCCGCTCTGTCAAAGTACGAGCACAAGTGTGCCTGTGCCTGTCGCCTAAATGTGTGCGTGAAATCAAGGTGTGAGTTTCGTAGTAATAGACGATTTTTGTAGTGCTTGTGTGTATCACACGTAGTTCCATCCGCAAAAAATGACAGAGTGTTTTGCATCGGTAATAAACGCTATGGCTACTCCCCTCCGGTCCGCCGCGGCCGGTGGCCCGTGTTGCTCAATGGTTATTACCATGAAAGCTGTGCTTATCCTGATTGTAAATTGTAGAAATGTAGATGTACTGGTATGAAACATGCCGTGAAATTCCAGAATTATTTCAATAGAAGTGAAATAATTTACAAAACAATTGTAAGTTATGTTGGTTTGTTACGTTATTAATTTTGAAATTAGAATACAACGTATTTTATGAAAGTCAGTTAATTTTAAAATCTATACATATTTTCTATTACAACGCCCTAATAAATAATTGTTATACTTAAAAGCAAAAGAAATAAATTTGAAAGTCAGTCATCCCGCCTGCTCAGGCTGAATCGACGGTGAAATTTGAACGTCTTTTTCTTCTCTTGTTTTTCATCAGACTTACCTTCCATTAGATTGTCAGCGCTTTTCGCTACTTGCACACTTTTTCTTCTATTCTTCATTGATTTGACTAGCTTGTAAAACTTGCCTTTCTTCTTGGTTGGGTCCTGCGTAAGGTCAGAAAGCTCTTCGACTTCCACACTGAACTCTGAAGATATGTCTCCTAAATCTTCTACGCTGTGACTTTCTTCTTTGACCGGCACTTCAAGTTTCTTGGATGTGTTAGGTTTGGGTTCGGGAGGTGGTGGTGGCGCGTCTGGGTCTACGCACTGGAAAATAACATTTACAGATGAGTTATAATTATTATACACTAGCTGCTGCCCGCGGCTTCGTCCGCGTGGACGTCATTTTATAAATTACTAGCTGTTGGCCGCGGTTTCGCCCGCGTGGATGTCGTTTTATAAATAACTGAGTAGCCAGTAGCCAGACAACCTTTGGGATTTGTTTGATTAGATTTCTTTTAATTTTATTTTAATTATGTACTTAAATATTGTTTCTAAATTCTTTTTATTCTAATTTTAATTTAATCATAATTTAATTTTAGTTTATTGCATTATTTTTCCTACTTAGATATAAGAAATAAAAAAAGTATGTAAACTTGTAATGCTCGTATGTTGAATGAAACAAAAGATTGAATTTAATGATAAGTTATCTCAAATTTAATCTTAAAATGAGTTTGATTTTCAAAAAGTTAAAACTGAGTATTAGGTAACTTAACCACAGTTACTTCATTTGTAGAGATTTATATTGAGATCATTTCATTTAAAGCCAAAACCTAAATTATAGCTTAAAAACTATTCATACTATATACAGGGGCGCTAGTGCGTCATCAAGCATTACCAGTAGTAAAAACAATTAATTTTTTTAATTGTCTGAATTATGAATATCGGCGCAAGGGCATCGCCTCGAATAATCGGCATTTGAAATTGTTTAATATTGATTATCAGAATCATATAATTATCAAAGTAACTAGCGGCCTGCCCCGGTTTCACGCGGGTGCAATGTAAAACCTAGGTACATTTTTTTTATGTAATGGAAGTAAGAAGACAGTTCACATTGATGTTAAGTGATGACTGCAGCCTATAGACCTATATACACAAAGACCAAGGTCAAAATGCAGATGCGTTACCACTCCTGAGGCCTAAGATGCTATGCCTCTGTGCCGGAAATTACAGGACCGGAACACGATAGTGCTGAACACTAGATAAGATTTAGCGCCAAGTATATTGTAGTATCGCATAATGCGATGGTTCCTACGCCCGCGAGCTCCGTCACTGGAGCTCTACCACCAGCAAAAATCATACCACTAGTAATATGGTAGGTACACATACCTACTCATCTATAATGCTATACTGAAATTCGAGCAATAAATAACTTTATGCAGCTATTGAAGCTACAAATGGTTACATACCTATTGTCATAGGGTTGCAAATGGGTTGGGTTATTTTCTCTTAAACTGAACCATCGTTGCTGTATCTATTTCATACAAACTATCAGCCCCTAAAATACAGCCTTAGTGGTCAAATTTCGCAAAATCCAAAGTCTGAGGTGGCACTTTTGTCTTAACCCTAGCTCACTAACCTTATTTTCGTGTAACGTTATCACTAACCATTCGTAAATTTTACGACAAATTGAAACAAGAATATTTATTTAATCAACTTTATACATGACACAAAAACCAACCTAATTAGCAGTCTTTGTCTCGTCTTAATCTAATAATAAAATCTGTCTTGGAAATATTCTACATTGAATAATAACTGCACATAGAAGCACTATGCTCCTAACAAATCGCTTATTTGCAGCTTTTGCGGAAGTTTGTAGTCGTACGACGTTTTTTTGCAGGGCAGTAGCTGCAAGTTTTGCGAGTTCTAGGAACATATTGACTAGAACCTTCCTGAGGGTCATCAATTTTCAAGATCTCCGCGATGATCTGCTTCAAATTTCGTTGCAAAGTTACTGCCTGATATCTCTCTTACAGCCAATGCTTCATCAGTTCGTCTGCTATTTCTAAAGGAGACCTTTGGGGTCTCCTTTTGATAGGTATTTTACCATTTCGGATCGCGTTAGAGACCTGAATGACATATGCGTTCACTATTGACAGATTTAGGATGTCGTAGAACATGCACAATGCACAGCGGCCATCTATTGGTCTTACTGCTAGTACTCATGATCGAACATATCTGGTCTACTGTATCAACGGCACCCTTTGTGGAGATGTAGAATACAATAATTTAGGGCTTTTTGGAATCGATCGATCTGTACGTGAAACGAAGAACTCGTCGTCCGAAGACATTGCAGCATCTTCGTCACTTTCATCGGTTCCGTTATGGACTTCCGCCTCTAAAAATCACCTTCCTCGGATTCCGAAGACTGTGATTGATTACCGGGGATTGACTCCGTGTCTGATTCAACTAACCATTGTAAAATTTTATTCTCTTGCCTCCTCAAATCCACCTGAAAATGTACAAAAGCAAAATGGAATAAAAAAAAAAAAAAAAAAAATGTCAAAATGGTCCAAGTAAAAGTAAAACGATGTAGTCATTTTTTTAAATATACTAATTATTACGTCATAATACAACATAAAAATAATATGTTTATAGTTCTCATTGTAAATAATTGACAAATAAATAAATACACAACTTCGAAAAATAGTTACATAGATACTAACCTTTCGTAAATTTTACGACGATCACACAATATATCCCGATGTAATGAGCATACGTCCGCAATTAGTATTTGCAGGTGCCTGCCGATGCGAATTAAGAAGGTATTAAAAACGGGGGGGTGGCGGGGCTCGGGATCTTACCGAAACACTAAATACGCGAGGTACGCGTCGTCATTTTGACGAATGGTTAGTGACACAGGGTTAAAAAGAATCACTATGCAAAATGTAAAACTCTTAGCCTGGATTGCACCACGACTTTTGTTAAAGTTAAAGCTATTGTAACATTTCACATCCTGCTCTAACTTTAACAGATTTCTTTAAGTTAGAAAAGGATGTGAAATGTTACAATAGCTTTAACTTTAACAAAAGTCGTGGTGCAACCCAGGTATAGTCTTAGTACTTGTAGTAAGGAAGTTTCATACAAACTATCAACCCTAAAAACACTCGATGGGTCGAATTTTGCAAAATCCTGTCTTATTGAGCACCTAAGTCCGAAAAAGAACCCCAATGTAAAATTTGAAACCTCTAGCAATTGCAGTTTTTGAGACTTTATGATAAGTGAGTGACCTTTCGCCTTTTTTTTTTGGTTATCAATTGGATTGTTCATCAGAAGAGTATTTGTAAACAAACAAACAATAATCTCACCATGTATTGTGAAGTCAACGCAAAGGGCTCTCAACCTAAATAAATTTTCTCACCTGCCTTAGAGAGACCCATGCGGATCCGATCCTCAGCTTCGGGCCTTTTCCCTGTCAGGCGGGTTTGCCCGCATGCGAGGTGTTTGTGTTTTTAAAATGGACCGGTACATTGGGTGAAACTGGTTAGTAGAAATTTGCCTTACTGTTGAGCCGCAGTTGGCCAATATCGGCCAAGAACAATAAAATTAGAAATCAATTGTCATATTTTTCTCCTGGCCTGATGGGGTGCATAGCATAAACCGGGTCTTAAAAAAAATTTAAAGAAAGAAATAAATATCTATGTAAGTACATAGTATTATTTTGTTTCTTTAATGTCGGTCCGAGGCCTAAAGTCATAACCCTACGTGCTACGCACACAGGTGCACGTGTGACTACACGTTACTGATTGATGTCTATGGAATAAGTAACCAAAATAAGCGTTTATATGAAATTTTGGCGGAGTATCCGCGGTGTGTCCGTGTAACAAGCATGCGGGGCACACCCGCGTGCAGACGCAAATCCGCATGACAGGAAAAAAGCCTTTATGGTCTGTTTTTTTCATACAAGGCTAAATTTGATTTCGAAATAGTTTGAAATCTGAGAGAGGACATGACCGACTGAAGTCACCTACTTGTTCATGCAAAGCCGCGGGCGATATTTAGTTACAGCCACCATAAAATCTTGATGATAAATTATGTAACCGGTTTTACTACGGTTTTTTGTTAAATTAGGTCAATTATAGCTACGGAAGCTCTTTTTTATATAAAGAAGGTGCTAACAAGCATGCAGCTCACATTGATGTTCAGTGATGACTACACATCCACACAAAAATCAGAGGTCAAAATGCAGATGCGTTGCAACCCCTGAGACCTAATTTGTTACGTCTCTGTGATAGTTATTACGGGGCCATTACCATCAAGCCAGAACACGATAGTGCTGAACACTACCATTTGTTGGCAGGTAGATTAGGTAATATGTTACGCCCACGAGCTCCGTCACCAGAGCTCTACCACGTAAAAAGCCTTCCGATACAATACAACTTGAAAACATTAGATACCGAATTCACAACCAATACCGAAAACAACATCGTAATCAAAGCCAGCAAAGGCATACTTTGTAATACGATTTCACAGTTTTTTCTTGTTTTACATTTTACACAGAGGACTGTATAGTTTAATGAACCCTCACTGTAACACAGCAACAACGAATGTAACAGAATACAGATACTGATTTAAAGGTAACTTGTAAATTTGTTTTACTTTCAAATGCGCAAAAACTTTTTCTGTAAACCTTGTTACAACTGTACATCAACCCTATATTTGTACATTTCAATTTTTTTTTTACTTTTTTACAACTTTTTATGGTTCCATTGCGTAACTAAGATTGGAAATCTTTTTTCTATACACTGTCTACCTGTTTATATATGCCACAATTTTGTAACTACGTACCTACCCTTTTGTTATTTTCAAAGAGGAAATTTGGAAGGATTGAATTCTATTAATTGTTACAAAAATTATTTCACTGGTAGTAGAATTCCAGAGCTCGAGGGCATAAGCACTACCGCATTACCTTTTTTTTTATCTATCTGTGGACAAGCACTAGCAGCACTACCGTGTTCCGGTTAGATGGTAATGTATGGCCTGTTATAACTATGTATTTATTTATGTAACTTTATTGCACAAAAGAAAGAACTGTACATAAGGCGGACTTAATGCAACTAAGGCATTATCTACCAGTCAACCTTTGGGTAGGTAGAAAAACAACGAAATAGGTGATGTAAAGCTAATAGCTAAATATGACATATTATTATGTAACATTAACATAAGAACTTTTCATACAAGAATAAAAATACAAAATTAAAAGTAGATATTTATATACTTACAACTACAACACATACATTCAATAAATATAATATGTAAAATTAAAATTAAAAAATATAACTATCATACTACCAAATTCTCAAACATCACTTAAATCTAAGTGGGACTTAAAAGTCTTCTGTCCTTATAAAACACGTTCAAACAATAGAGATAGAGCACATTTGAGATTTGTTTAAAATTGAGTGACATTTGAGTATTCGGCCATTAGAGACATTAAAAACTTAGGTCTCAGTGGTGGCATTATCATTATGACCTCTAGTTTTTTGTGTAGATGTCTATAGGCTGCAGTAATCACTTAACATAGTTAACATCAATGTGAGCTGCACGCTTGTTTGCCACCTTTCTCACATAAAAAAACTTAATCACACATTTTATTTATTGATTTTTTTGCCTTGAAAAATATTGTTAACTCTCTCATAACACGTGTAACAATTGAAAGTTAAGCAATCGTGTAATTAAAACGTAACATATCCGGAACCTTCCAATAAAATATACTGGCACTTGACTAGTTTATAAAGAGAAAAGATTATCTACTCAGGAAGATGTGATCGGAAAACTTGAAGCATTAAGGTTTGAGTTGGGTTTGTTTTGGTAGGATCACGAAGTTTTCCCAATTCTCTGTTTAGGGATTCAGTATTGACAGAGTATCGCAAACTTCGCGAAGTAAAGGATAAGTCATGAATAAAATATTATGTGTCTCGAATTCTTTCTTGATATCTTATACGTTTACCCGTTCATTGGTTTATGGAACTGAGAAGTTAAAACTAAACAATGTTTTGTTCCTGTACTATGAAAATTTGCATAGCAATATCTTTCTCTTAAAAGATTTATTGACTTTTTATTTATTTTCAAAAATAGGAAACGGTAGATAAAAATTCACAATAACAATATTTTGTTCTGTTTTCACAATCTGAAATTGTTTAATAGTTTTCTGGGTTGTTTCCTTTATGCGTACCAGGTTTATGAATTACGATTTTCTAAAGATTAGGACAAATGTTCAGATTATAAAACTTACATCTTCCAAAGATATTCTATATGAAGGCACTTGCTCGGGGTGCCTCCAAGGTTTGTGGTAAGGAGAGTCTGTGAGCGCCTTCCATCCGGTATACCGCCTCGCTGCTGCGTGCAGCTGGTGCACCAATCGAGGGGCCAACTGTGCTGTTACCCTGAAAATATTTTGTTAAACTTAACAATTGTTCAGTATGTCTGTAATTTTTATAGGGATCACAACTATGGATAGTGGAATCAGTTTTAGTTTTATGGACAATATCGAAGCCTGCAGTATCTAGGCTTTTGTCTATTCACGAACTACGCTAGCAAATGGCTGCTTGAATCTGACCGGGACAAGAAGCCCAGCCAACAGCTGTGTCAATATTCTCCCGTCAGCAATGACAATGCTCTGCTTTGAAACTGTAGAAAATATCAGAAATGCCTAACCTGTTCACCCGTAAACCGTAGCGAAAACTTCTGTCAAGTCATCCACAACCATACATCCACAACATCTTGTTTAAATATACAAAGGAAGGAAAAAAACCTACGAGGTACACTAGAATTGCGCCGTTCGAGTCTGACCGGGACACGTAGCCCAAACAATTGTGACAATGATCTACCATCAGCAGAAAAAAACCCTCCTTTGTAATCTTTAATCCATCAATCGCCCAAGCCAGGCTGGTAGTGTGCCGTACGATTCTGACCCTATTACTAGCGCCATTACTCGTGTGCACCGCCAATCCTGACAGCAGTAACAATGTCCTGATTTGAAACTGCAGTATCCAGCAATACCACTTACCTGTTCACGAGCCAAGCTAGTACTGAGTCGAACCGATCACCATGAGTCCCATCGGCATTAGCAATTTGTACTGAATGAAAGAAAGAAGAAACTGCAATATCCACCTCTCTTCATGGTCCTCACCACAAACCAGTAGCAGCATTGTCCTGCCGTGGGAATGCTCTCTTTTGTATCCAGCGATGCCTCACCTGTTGACGAGCCATGCCGGCAGTGCACCGCGGGGATCTGACCGGGACACGTAGCCCAGCCAACTGCCAGCACCATCGCGCGTCCTCACCACGAATCCCGTAAGCAATGACAATGCTCTGCAGACAAATAAAAACATGTTTATATACCATACTTTATGGGGTATGTGATGGGTGACCACTAGTGGAAAATTAAAATGCGCGTTTCCGTGCTTCGGAAGGCACGTTAAGCCGTCGGTCCCGGTTGCTATCGAAAGATAGAAGTCGTTAAACCTTGTCGGAGGCCTTATGGGCGGTTTGAAAACATCCGACAGCGGGTTGGTCACTAACGCGTATCTCAATCAACCCGCATTGGAGCAGCGTGGTAGAGTTAGCTCTAGGCCTCCCTCCAAAAAGAAGAGAGACTCGTGCCCAGCAGTGGGACGTATAATGGGTTGTCATTATTATTATACCATACCACCTTAACTGCTTCAGTAATCTAGTGGTGTTCTGCACTACTGCTAAGCTGAGGCCCTAGGTTCGATGCCCAGGTCTAAATGTAGTCTTTTTCCTTTTTTCGGCAGATTTCCACTCGCAGAATTTTGGTAACGTATCCGGAGATTCCCATATGCTCGCCAACTCGTCACAAAATAAAATATTGTCTTAAAAGAATATTTTACATATAATATAATTGTAAAATCACTTTCAAACTCTACCTTGAATTTTTTGATTCTAACGGTGCTTTATGATAACTTAAAAAATGCAGGTATTATTCAAGAGAACCGTACATTATCAAATTCAAAACTCGCACAAACTGGAAGAACATTGTTTATCACATGTGAAAATAATAAAGCACAAGGAATGGAATAAATCTGAAGTTTGTACAAAACAGAAAATTCACGGTGAAATGTTCAAGTTCAGAGCATTAGCCGGTAAGTACTTGTTCGAATTTGAAAACAACAATTAGAGAGAATATTTAAGGCTTAACATAATCTTGAGAACCAGTAATTTGCAACTCCTTCGGAAACCTTAAGACGACTAAAGTATTTATTTCACTTAATAAAAGTGCTTTCGTTAAGCCGAAACATTGCGCCAGATGTTTGTAAAATCTTAAAGTGGTATTTGGGCCTAATTCCATAACAAATTGAAAATATAGAATGTACGCTTTGCGAGTCTGTCATCTACAGAATTTTGTTTTGGTTATGTAATATAAATTGTTCGATTTGTTTCTTCAATATTTCTGAGTTAATTTTTATTTTGCTTGCGTATATTTTCAAAACGTCACAAGTGGTTTAGAATTCCAGGGTGTTGGAGCTCAAGGGCGTAGGTGCCACAACATTACCTAATCTACCGAAGTCCCACACCGATGCGTCATATTTTGCCTTCCCTTTCGATAGCCTAAGATGTCGCTATGCCCTTATTAATATTTGTAATATTTTTATTTTTCGCAATAACACAAGCGAGTGACTTTTCCCATTTTTCTTTATTTTCTAAAGTTTACTTAAATATTACAATTATTAAGGGCATAGCGACATCTTAACGATATTATATAAACTGCAAAGTCTATCATATTCGTTGTATAGCTATTCATTAGTTATCAATGGATGTCGTTCACCGACCCGTAAATCGGTTAAAAATCAAAAAGGGAAGGCAAATTTTGACGCATCGGTGTGGTACTTCAGTAGCTTAGTGGTAAAGCGGCTGGACTGGTTATCCTGAGGTCGCAGGTTCGATTCCTGCCCAAAGTCATATTTTTCTTTCCCATTTTTCTGTATTTTTTAATGTTCACTCGCTTGTGTTATTGCGAAAAATAAAAATATTACAACATTACCTAATCTATCGTGTTCCGGTTAGACGGTAATGTATAGCCCCATAATTATTATCATAGAGACGTAACAACAAAGGTCTCAGGGGTGGTAACGCATCTCCATTTCAACCCCTGGTATTTGTGTAAATGTCTATAAGCTACAGGCATCCCTAACATTCATGTGAACTGCATGCTTGTTTGCCACCTTAATCACAAAAATGTCCATGAAAACTACTGATTTCAAAACACATTTAAATACTTTTTCTTGATAAAACCTAACCTGAACTTTAAATTGCAAATCAGTTTTCATTCACTGGTTTACTTCATAACTTAAATGAAAAGTATGCATCACAATAAACTAGTTTAAGTTTCATCAAAGTTTGTAAGTAGAGGCGAGTGGAGCTTGCAACGATAGCTACGAGGGTCACTATTTAATATAGGTAGCTACATTTTCTGGTTCTTCAGTTTTATTTATGAAGTATTCTTATTTTTTATACTAATTCGCGAAATTTTTCAATAAAATATAATATACGAGTATAGGTTAATGCCTAAAATAGTGGGCATCATTTAAGGTGAAACAGGTGGTGTGTGTGCCAAATCAGGTGGTGTTTGTGCCAAATCAGGTGGTGCTTATGCCAAAACAGGTGCCTAATTGGAATTAGATTGTTTACATCTTGAATCACATCTGTAAAGATAACGACTCGAATGTTGTTTACGAAGTCGGGTAATTGGGGGTATAAATAGGCTTGTCAATGGTAAGAGGAGATCAGTTGAATTGAGGTTGTCACGATGGAATGAAGTGCGGCTAAAGCTAGTTCGGTTCTTTACAATACTTAATACTAAAGTACTAGACACGATTCTCTCTTTGATAGCACGGTTCTAATTTCCTGAAGTTAATTTACCTCACATTTACATTGTAACATGACAGATGACGTGGAAATGTCTCGCATAAATATCTGTCAAATCAGTTTAAAAACGGAAGCGGCTTTATGTTCCCCGTGTCTTCTCTGTATAGATTGTACCTCATTGATCTATGATGTTTATAAAATCTATGTAATAAAACTAGGCGCATGTAGCAGTGGGCACAGGGCACATTGTTCGAAGAACTGATGGCCGTTGGGACAGAGCAGGTCTTGTGTGGCGACCGTGTACCGGAAAACGAAGCGTAGGCAGGTCCCCCACGAGGTGGACCGACGAACTGGTGAAAATCGCGGGCAATCACTGGATGAAGGCCGCCCAGGACCGTTCGTTGTGGCATTATTTGGGGGAGGCCTATGTTCAGCAATGGACGTCTTTTGGCTGAGATGATAACTTATTATATTCGTGGCAAATTACATTGCCAAATCTATAGCTTAAGTAGTTTCTGAGCTAATCTGCGGAAAAACGGATGGACATGACAGAAACCAAAAAAAAAATGTTAAAATTAAACAAAATATTATTACATTAAAATATCTCTTTAGCTCTGCAGAATTCTCAGAATTCTCCATTAAAATATTAAGAAAAGATTAAACAAAGTCACTTTCCCATTTTATAAAGTTACAGGATTACAGGATTAATTTAAAATGGGGTGAAAAACTTCGTGAATTGAACGTCGAAAGAAAACGACAGAAAATTGCTAGGATTGTTATAATGATGACACTTGAACATTGTCACAGCTAGTTCGTGTTAAGGCTTTCAGAGATAGCGAAGGTCACAATTTGTAGAACCAATTTCAATTTCATCTGACGTTAGAAAATGTTAACTGTTCAGACAACGATGAAATTGCTTGATGGAAAATTAGTTAGTTCATTTAGTTATGTTAGTGCAGTCAGTTTTGAGTTGTTCATTGATTACCATTAACATTCTGTATGTTAATTATTGCTGTTACGTTTGAGTTTTTATGTAATTCTTTTTTTATTTATGTATTGAGATAGGCAAGCTATGTAGTATGCAGTACACATAGATGGAAAGTTACGAATGTAGCCTATATACACAAAAACCAGAGGACAAAATGAAAATGCGTTGCCATTCCTGAGACCTAAGTTGTGCTATAGTTATAGTTAAAATTGTTTATTCTGCAGCAGGATTCTTCTAAGCAGGGACTGTACTTGGTTTCTAAGTAGCTATTCACTGGTATACATCATACATTTAATGAGAACTGTACATTACAATAAACTAGTTCATGTTTCATCAAAGTTTGCAAGTATGGGCGAGTAGACATTGTAAAAAGTACCCAGTGTTGTGCGCCAAACATTAAAGTATAATTATACCAAGTTTCATCGTAATCGGACCGGTAGATTTTGTGTGATGCTTGAACAAACAGACAGACAGACAAAAAATTTTCTAATCACATATTTGTGTTCGGTATCGATCTAGTAACATCCCCTGGTATTTATTTTTTCAATATTTTCAATGTACAGAATTTGAACTTCTACAGTTTTATTATAAGTATAGATGTCGGCTCAGACTAGTAGGAAGGAATAACAATCCTTTAGTCTGAGGATAGCAGCTTTACAAGTCCATAGCTCTATTGCCACAATTTGTATAGATATTAATATGGATAAAGCTATGGATAAATAACGATATTTACTATTGAATATCCGTTTGTTTATTTACTAGCTGGACCTTCGCGCGTTGCTACGCCATCAACTAAAAAATGACAGTGGCGCCATCTGTCGAATTTGCCAACTCCGATACCTTCGTGGGCTCATGCACAACCACTTTGCTAAAGATCATCACATGATCAAATGCGTAGTTTACGATTCTATAAAGGACATAGAGACAAATATTAATTTATATTCATAGTCCCCCTTATTCATGAACGTATTTTAGCTAAAGTGTTGCTAATCTCTCCTTTCTCTTTTTCTATCCTGCACATTTGATAATGCAAATGACAAAGACAAAGCATTCTATAGCTTAAACGTATCTAATGTACGTTTATGAATAAGGGGTAAAGATTTTATTGTTAACCTTTAATAAACCTCTTTTTCTCCACTCGTCATCTTTCAATAGGGTACTATGCAAATATAACAACGCGGGATGGGCAGCAGCGTCCCGCGATATAACTACCGTCACTGCAACCGCCAATCCGCCTGCCAAGCGTGGCGATTATGGCATACCTATTCTCCCCTCATGACTCACGACACTGTTGTGGGAGTCTTTGGGGAAGGCTTTATGCAGCAGTGTATGACATTCGAGTAATGATGATGATAATGAAGGTACTGTGCTTATAATTTCGAAGCCAGAAACCAGTACCATGATATTTGTTAAGGTTATTGTAACATTTCACATCCTTCTCGAACTTAAATAAATCTGTTAAAGTGAGAGAAGGATGTGAAATGTTACAATAACTTTAGGGTCGTCTAGTTGACTACTCGTTGATACCGAAACGATGATTCTAGTCGGAAGGGATTGGCGTTATGTCGGTGTTATGTGCGAAGACCTTAATTGGTGTGACCAAAAACCTCAATTCGTTCTTTGGAGTCCTTTTATTCTATTGTGACAGCGGTTCATGTTGTGGTTGTATTTTGACCGTTTGCTCTGTGAGTTAGGATAAATGGTGAGCAAATATTTGTTAAATTTGTGTGTCGTGAATTTTAACACGGAACTCATTATCAGCCGGGCCACACAATAGAGATTCGAAGATTTCGAGAGTGCCACTAAATAGTAGTGTTTAGCACTATCGTGTTTCGGTCAAGTGGTAATATAATTTCCGGCAGACAGGCATGATACCTTAGGTTTTTTTTTATGTAATGGAAGTGGCAAACAAGTATGCAGTTCACATTGATCTTAAGTGATGACTGCAGCCTATAGACACCCACACAAATACCAAGGTCAAAATGTAGATGCGTTACCACTCCTGAAGCCTAAGGTGTTATGCCTCTGTGCCGGAAATTACAGGGCCGTACATTACCACCTGACCGGAACACGATAGTACTGAACACTACCATTTAGCGGCAAGTATATTAGGTAATGCGGTGGTGCCTACGCCCGCGAGCTCCGTCACTGGAGCTCTACCACCAGTTAAGTATTATTTGTTCCCGACATTAATGCATGACAACAGACAAACATGCATACACTTCAAATAGATAACCGTGACACCGGCACATTCCGATTAATCAAGCGATCGCAAATGGAAAATATTAGGCGAAGTCTCACAACTAGCGAACGAGTGAAAATGTAAGATTATTAGCTATTTAGCTCAGATTATTTTCCTTGTATTACGAAATTTATAGTTTAGTTAGACAAACAGTATTGCATATATTATACTGTTGTAGCTACACTCAAACTTAATGTCTAAGCAATAACGTTCAAATTGGTTCACGAGGCATACCTACGTAGTAGAGTAGAATAAAAAGAAAAGAGAGTCTACGTTCAAGTGCCATGTCTATGCAATGAGCGGTTAATTATCTATTCCTCCAGGGTCCTTTCTCCGTTCGTAAAATACAAACTTCAAAGTGTCTTATTACGAGCAAGCGTAATACTCGACGTTATGTTTCTTCAGCTTAACAATCCAATACAAAAAAAGTTTAGCAACTAACTTCAGATTGTTCCTTTTATCTGTGGGTGAGCGCGCACATCGTAAACATTCACTCTCATACATTTTTCCAGTCGCGCCAAAAGAAGTAAAACTTCAAAATAAATGCTTAATTTAAGAGTATCCTGACCACCCTGACTGCCCTTTCTTTTTTTCTTTTTTTTTAACGCGGGGAAACCCTTCCTTAGCACCCGCCATCTAGGAGAACAAACGGCGCGGCGGTAGTGTACTCATACTCACTAAAACCCCGCGGTGTTCCTTCTCGGCGCCGCTTGTTGACCCTGACCACCCTGACGTTACAAGGTGTTGAACATCAGTAAATATTTCATCACAATATTTTTTCTGACAAAACAAATATTCCAGTCATTAACTTTAGCTGACATCCACAATGAATAGGCAGTATCTAAATTGTGCAGTGGAACGTAACGACAGTCCTGCAACACATTGTCCACGATATATCACCCGCGTTGGTTCACAACGCATGTCAACTTTATTATTATATAAACGTCGTTGAATTTTTTCTATAAACACAAAATAAAATGCCAAATTCAGAACGTAACTTCCATATTACCTGACTGGGCAGTCACATGTTAATGCATGTATAGTTAAGTTCTGTTCTATGCGTAATGACCTCTCTGGATACATTACCAAATGCCGAGGGCGCAACTAGGAAATGTCCGAAAAATGGAAAACATCCAATAGTAGGTACTCACATACTCTCCGACTCGGAGTTCATACCCCCAAGATCTTAGTAGTATTATCTACTGAATCTATTATGTGTGCATCTATTCATGCGAAGGTTTTGAAAGAGACAATATAAAAGGACGTGTTTTCAAACTGTCATGCTATTTCATTATAGGTACACGGGCACTGTAATGAACCCATGTCAAACAAAATACCATCAACTTAATTTGATATAACAAAAATGCATCAAGAAAATTAAATAAACTAAGAGCACCACACGCCTCTTTCAATGTTCCCCCAGCTAGTACTTGTATATATTTCATAGCTTAGCAATCTATACGACAGCAGACGGGTGTGACGAGGCAAGGTGGTCACGGATTGACGCACGCCGTATCTTATCAGTGAAGTGGTCACTGAACAAATGCACTAATGACCCGTGAATACGGCCGCTGGATCACGGGCTCAAACTGTTAATAAAACCGTTCATGAATGAATACAGTTGCGAAAATGTGGAACAGAGTGCCTAGTGCGAGATTTTATTTACTCTTACGCGATCGCGATCGAAAATCGCGATCGGAAATCTCGTACTCTGAATAGAATTTAATTTATTGGCGCAGACTAGAGACACGATAAACAAACATTGGGAAGGTTTAAACACATTAATTTCCGAAACACATTACTTCGGTAGTCACTTCAATTTTTCTTTATTTTTTAAAGATGACTCGCATGTGTTATTGCGAAAAAAATTTACATTAAATTAACATGAACAAAGAAAAAATCCAAGCCATTTATTTAAATACCTGCCTAATTTGTGAATGGTTCATAATGGCTTACTGAATGGTATCTACAAATTGTTACTGAGTCGGGAAGTTTTGGAAAAATGTATTTTAAAAACTAAAAATGACGAAAATTGTAAATATTTGTGTGAATTTTTTATTTTATTTCTCTCGGTAGGTATGTATCCTTTTTGATGCGCAAATACCTACAAGTGTTTGAACACCTGTTTTTTAATAATTACTGATACCAATGCTTGCTTTTGTATGCATTTGCTCACTATACTGAGCGAACGAATAGAGAGTTTGCCTTGCACATAAAATTAAATTATTAGGTTCGTTAGAACTCTTGAGGTTTAAGAAGCATCATAATAAAAGATTTACTTAACTTGATATCTCAACAATGAACATTAATATCTTGGTCTGGTCGCTTGACTTGGACTAGATGCCCAGCGGATGCGGACTTGTCAGGCGGAGCGCGGACGACAAAGTTACTATCCGCGTTCGCCAGAAAGTCCAGCCGGATGCAGCTGACAGTTACATCCGCGTAGCATATTTTAAAGTTCAAAATAAATATCATCTTTTAATTTTCATCTTAATTCGGGCACTGGATATTGTGTTAAGTTTAATTGAAATACTCGCACCTATCATGGATAATTATTAGAATTATCTATTAGGAGGTTTGATAGATACGGACTATTTGTAGGGGTAAGTGGAATTGTGGTTTTTACTATTTCCCTTCAATTTCTTCATATTTTCTTAGCTTTTAAACCTTTCCTGGACTTCCAAAACTCATTCAAAACCAAAATTAGCCAAATTGGTTTAGCCGTTCTCGAGTTTTGGCGAGACTGACGAACAGCAATTGATTTTTTTATATATAGATATAAGTTAAGATAATAATGGTAAATAATTTCAGAGACGTTTGACATTGTGTAATTAGTCGCGATCAGGGTCAAATGGCGGTACTTTTTTATGCAATGCAAACAAGCATGCAGCTCACATTGATGTTAAGTGATAACTGCAGCCTATAGACGTCTACACAAAAACCAGAGGTCCAAGTGCAGATGCGTTGCCACCTTTGAGACCTAAGTTGTTATGTCTCTGTGATAGTTGTTAAGGGACCATCGATTGAGGCGATTGTAGCTGACCTGACGAATCCCTTCCTCGGCGGATAGTCTTTGTGGTAGACGGAGTGGTTCAAGATCATCTTCTCGGTGCCGGTGTCCAGCCACGAGCGTTGCAACACGAAGTCCCTGTTCTTGAGAGGTGCGGGGCACGACACTGGGGACAAGAAACAGATTCCTTGAGTCACTTTTCACTGGTTCCAAATGTAGGAGCTCGAGGGGCGTAGGCACCACCACATTACCTAGTCTATTTGCCGACAAATGGTAGTTTTTTTTTTTTATGTAATGGAGTTGGCAAACAAGCATGCAGTTCACATTGATGTTAAGTGATGACTGCAGCCTATAGACACCCACATGAAAACCAAGGCCAAAATGCAGATGCGTTACCACCCCTGAGGCCTAAGGTATTATGCCTCTGTGCCGGAAATTACAGAGCCATACAAAAAGTGTAAGCACTTTAGTTAATGATAGCCAATTCGAATAGAGCGGTAGTAAATGCAAAAACCGGTCAAGTGCATGTCGTGCCACGCGCAGTATCTATAGGGTTCCGTAGTTTTTAGGTTTGAATAATATAATAACAAAAAAACATTTTCGAGTAAAATACATTTACTCGCAAACACATAAGTTCGATAGTTTTCCTTTTAATTTTGTTATATGTAGCTACTATTACCGTAACGTTTGAATTTCTAACAACAACCGTTTAGTTGGTAGAGGGGGGACACTTGATTCTAACGAAAATTGGTACTTTAAAGCTTAATAAGTCACGAACAGTTAACTTAATCGAAAAATGATATATTGGCATATCCGTAACATTTTTGAAAGACCTATCAAACGATATCTTACACTTAACAGAAAATGAAAAATAAAAAAATATCCGCACGTTACATGTAGGGTATGTATTAATATTCTTTTTCATGTTTTTATTATTGCTGTACTTACTCCAACGCTTTTATATGGAAGCGAGAAAGAGCATGAAAGTATGCAGGAAAGAGCATGAAAGTAAGTTGAACGCGGTCGAGATGAGATCTTTGCGCAAGATCTGCGGTGTATCACTTACCGATCGCGTTCGTAATGAAGATGTAAGAAAGAGACTTTGTGTGAATGATAGTACCAGTGTAAAAATGAAAAAAGGCATGCTCCGATGGTTCGGGCATATAGAAAGAATGTCGAATGAGCGAATGACTAAACAGATATACAATGCGAATGTGGATGGTTGCAGAGGCCCAGGAAGACCAAGGCTGACCTACCATGACCAAATAGGTCGAGTTCTGTCTGATGGTGGGGTCAAAAGTCTTAGGAATCGGCGTGCATGTATGAAGAAAATGATGAAGGTAGACGAGGCACGAGAGGTTTGTCTGAACCGGGATATCTGGCGCTCTACACTCTCTGCCTACCCTGTTAGGGACCTGGCGTGAAGATACATGCATACATACATGTTATTATTCTACCATTTTGTCGGCGTGATTAAGGTGTATACTTGTGCCAAATTTCAAGTCCGGTGTCAATAGTTTTTGCGCTAAACCGCGGACGGACAGATAGATAGATAGACAGACAGACAGATAGACAGACAGACAGACGGACATGGCGAAAATAAAGTGGGATGGGCAGCAGCATCCCACATTAAAACTACAGCCACTGCGATCTCCACATGTCAAGCGTAGCGATTATGGCATATTCTCCTTAAAATGACGGGCAACCCTATTGTGGAAATTGTTGAGGAAAGCTTTTGTCCAGCTGTGGACGTCTTTCGGCTGAAGTAATGATAATAATGATGACTGATACACCGATTCACGTTTCGGTATACAAATGAAAAAGCATGCTCTACCAACTGTATGTAGAGCTCTACCACCATTACTATCTGTAAGTCGTAACATTCTCTATACCACAAATCAGTTCAACCAAAACATCCGCAGACTCTAAATCACAATTCAAAACACGTAGGTCAATCCTAGAAATCAGTTCACAGGTATTCAATTAAGGCATCGCTACAATTCAATTACACGTATCTCTGCTACTTAATTAACATGGCATCGAGTTGACTATTGTTGGCAAACGCCATCGCTATTCATTAATATCTGTCTGTTTTCAATTGTTTCCATTCATTATAAATGCTTAAGATTCAATTTTATGTGGTACACAGATAACGGTTCCAAACTCAAAGTCAAAAATTCATTTAATCACTTGGAAATAATTGAATTTGCTTGTGATAGGTCAAATTATAAATATAAAATTAAAGCGAATAACAACTGATACATTGAATAATATGTCAAAGTAAACAAAATAAAATAAATAATGGTCCAAAAATACTAATTACGTGCGTGGCCGCCGGGTGGGAGTTATAAAAAAGGCAATGTTTGTCCTCTTACAACTTAATTTAATTTATTAAGTAAAAATTACAAAATATAAGAATTAATTCTTAGACTTAAGACTACTTGCTACGGCGATCGAGCAATAATTATCCTTTCCACACTCTTCCTATGTCCCACGATAGACAGATTTGGATGTCAGCAGTTTATTGTTCCCACGGCTCGAATCCACGGTTCTCAGGGGATGATGTCATGCAGGTAGGTATCAAGTTAACAGGTATCCGTAGGTAACATACTTAATAATACCAAAACCATTAAAAAACGAAACAAACTACAACACATTCATTAAAAATATCAAACAATTACTCATCGATAAATGTTACTATAATATTCAGGATTATTTGAGCGAAACCTTAAAATGATATAAATTTTTAACCTAAATAAATGATAATATTTTCCCCTTATTACATAAGCTTCCCCTCTTATGTTGCTATGCCCTAACAGGGTGTCATTGTACAAAACCACCTATGTACCCATATGACATAACGCAATAAATAATTTGAATTAGAATTTGAAAAAAAAAATAGGTATCAACAGAATGTTCCATACTCTCTATTACAAACGGCAAGATAAGACTAAACAAAAAAATAAGTACAGTCCTCACCAAGAAACATTGCATATCGACTTTAGGAAAAAGATTTCATCTCTGTAGAGCGTTATCTCTTTCGCACACATAAGTGACGTTTCTCGACCATTTTGATCAAATTTTGACCAATACCGCTCAACTACTTACTTAGGCAGTGTTCAACAGGGATAACGCTACGTCAAACAGGCCGATTTCTCCTTCCTAAGCTCGATGTGCATTATTTCTTACCTACTTATCTCTATATATATATAAAATCAATTGCTGTTCGTTAGTCTCGCTAAAACTCGAGAACGGCTAGACTTGAAAAAATCATTCAAAACCAAAATTCAAATTCAAAAATAAATCGGGCTAATTTTGGTTTTGAATGATTTTTGGAAGTCCAGGAAGGTTCATAAGGTAAGAAAATATGAAGAAATTGTAGGGAAATAGTAAACAACACAATTTCATTTTCCCATACAAATAGTCCGTATACCTATATCAAACCTTTGACACATTATTTCATTCTCAGGCAATACGAAGTTTGCCGTGTCAGCTGGTCCTAATATATACTTTTTTCTCCACGTGAATCTCGTATACGATGCTTATTGAAGAAAAATTAAGCTAGACACGTGCTCAAACATTTTATTTGTAAATATTATTTAGCCATTAATAATGACATATAAATCATATTTTTTTAATGTAATGAAAGAGGCAAACAAGCATGCAGTTCACATTGATTTTAAATGATGACTGCAGCCTATAAACACCCACACAAAGATCAGAGGTCAAAATGCAGATTCGTTACCGCTTCCGAGGCCTCTTCTGCTTCTGTGCCAGAAATTACAGGGCCGTATAATACCACCTGACCGGAACACGATAGTGCTGCACACTACCATTTAGCGGCAAGTATATTAGGTAATGCGATGGTGCCTACGCCCACGAGCTCCGTCACTAGAGCTCTACCACCAGCAAAAATAATAAAAGTGTTTCAATATTCACTTTTTGGGATATAACGCGAACTGCTTAAGATATCACCTAAAAGGAGACCTCACCAAGATCCAATCCCCTTAGTATAAAACAATAATGTAATAGATTCAATAAAAAAAGATTCGGACGAATTGAGAACCTCCTCCTTTTTTCGAAGTCGGTTAAAAACCGATAGTAAATTCAACTTCATCCACCCTTAAGCACAAAACCAATAATGAATTTCGCCAACACTTCTCGTAAAGGTTGCTTGCTTAGACGCGGCCTATCCACACAGCCTAAGGTAATCCCCTCAACGATTCACATTAAGAGGCGGAAGCGAATCAATAATAATTTGTACTAAGTGTTATGGTTCTTGTAGTTCACGAGAACGATTGGCACTTTTGTGTGAACGTGACAGTGTATCAGTGTGTGTAACTCTACGTTTCTTCATACGTTGCATCCAGCGACCATAGAGAAATATTAGTCTGCCCGCTGCCTTCTCCACCGCTCGTGTCCTCGCCATCATGTGTCTGCACCTTCACCTTTCAGAGTGCTTATGCTAGGGCCACTGCCAACCCTCCATCTAAGCGGCCTCTAGCTCAAGGTAATGAACCTGTTCCTAACAAGATTACATGTAAGCTCGGGTCTTCATAAAGATGGGCGTGACGATGAAGCCTTCACGGTGGTGAAGAGAAATAAGAAAAAGCCTGCCAACCGTTATGTTTCTTGCAATTCACGAAAACGATTGGTCCTCCCTTTTATCACATTCCCATATTTCCAATTTTTATTCACGCCTACCCATCGAGTCTCCCATGGACCTCAGGGGGTCCACCTGGACCACTTTGGGAATCACTGCTCTACACGTTTCTTCATACGTTACATCCAGCTACGATAAACCATCGTCGCTATTACACGTGTACCGACTGCACCGATCAATACAGATAGAGGATGTTGTTAACTATGTCCGAAAGACAACCACCTTCACCCTGAGATTCGACCGCTTGGATTCTTGCCAGAAAAAAAAATTTCAATACGTTTTTGGTTAGAAGCCGACATATTTGTTAAAGTAAATTCAGGCCATAGGGAGTCGTGTGCCGCAGATTCTGGAGAGAACTGTTTGTAGAAAAGACGCGCGTCACGTCGCTGACATATATCCTGTCAAGAATGGACCGGGAATTTAACAATAGCATTTTCGAAAATATTAATGTTCTTAAGTTCAAAACTTTGAACGTCTAGTTTTATTTATTATGCTTGCAGTGCGTAATATTGCCGGGTCATTCAAAGTATGTTTTGAGATTGTAACAATCGATGAAAATATCGAACCATTATTCTGTCCTATTTTTTTTTTAGTTAACGTTTATATAAAAATGTTAGTCTATAAGGTTTGCAAATGCAAACCTATATAATTTGACTTAATATACTAAGGCACTTGGTGCTTGAGGTTAGTAAATAATATAATCATTCAGAATTCAAGGGAGAGTAGCTAAAAGATTGAAGCCGTGACTCTTCCTCTTCCCGCTCTCAAATTATTCAAATTCAGTCCAGCCGTAACAAATTCGTAATTTCTTGCTTTTGTTATTTCCAAAATTTTAAGAAATTCTAAACTCGTCTTACAGTCTTTAGGCTGTGGTTTTTCCTTCATAAGGATCAGCTAAACAAGATCGTCCCAAGACACAAAAATCAAATTCTGACTCCGCTATTGCTTCCTCTCTTACACTGTAAGCCTACACCAACTTTAGGGTAAGCTTAGCGACTGTCTGGTATTAAAAAAACTGCACTACCCGCTAAACAGCCTTCCAGAAGTTTAGTGCTAAATAAACCACTATGAGTAAACTACACCCGTTTACGACCATTAAGTTAAATTGTACACAATAGACGATAAAGGTCAAGTGTACAATGACGCTAACCTAAAACCGTTAAGTGGCACATGGGAATGAATAGATGTAGTTTTCGAAAACATTCAAGACTTGAAAGAACTTGAAAGAATAGGCAGAGAAGAAAGATCTGGACGAATTGAGAACCTCCTCCTTTTTTCGAAGTCGGTTAAAAATACGAGTAATCACGTTTTTTAAAATAGTTTGTCTGCTTTGTTCTTCATATTTTTCAAGAGAGAGTAGGTGGCATTGCCTATGATTTTCGAAAAAAAAATCACTATTATTTCAACCATTACAAGAAGCAGTTTTTCAAAGAAAGAGTTTTGGTAAAAAAAAGGGCGAGGTAATTGGTGCTAATCTGTCGCACCTATCAAATTACAGACCACGTCCGTTGATGCTTGATCAGGGACAGTGTGTGTCAGACGACAGTTGTATATCTTTGATATTGTGGCCGATTCCGATCACCAGGCGATCGATGGCTGAGCTCCCATAGGAGCTATGCGCCTCTCAAGTCCGGTTACACTGTAGAAGTATTTAGAGTGTATTGTAGACAATTACACAGTCATTTTGACAAAAAAGGAAATCTGTTATATGTATAGATTTGCATACCCTGTAATTTCCGGCACACAGGCATAACAACTTAGGCCTCAGAAGTGGTAACGCATCTGCATTTTGACCTTGTTCTTTGTGTCTGATCTATAGGCTGCAGTCATCACTTAACATCAATGTGAACTGCATGCTTGTTTGCCACTTCCATTACATAAAAAAGACCTATATATTACCTGCATGCGTAAGGCTCTTTTGGAAAAAAAATATTTTGATATTACGATCGTCAAGATTCATAATTCACAATCTACTCCAATATTAAGACTACAAAGCGCTCGTCTCCATACATAAAACAATATGACTCTCAGAATGCAAATGAGATTTACGCATATAATATCCGTATTATTTACGCACGTACGCATGTCTGACGAATTTTGCTGCGGGAATTCAAAGCATACGCAAATATTAATCAAATGTACTGTAATGTACAATATGAGAGAAGAGATCAAGAATGTAATATACGTAGAAAGTACATCATCATCTCAGCCCAAAGATGCTTACTCTTGGACTAAAGTCTCCACATAAGGGGGATGTGCCATAATCGCCACGCTTGGTATGCGGATTGGCGATCGTAGTGGTGGTAGTTTTATGGCAGAATGCTGCTGTCCTTCTTGCGTTCTTCCAGTTACTACCGCGCTGATCGAAATGGTCTGACCGTCATTGTTCGGTTGACTGTCTGCACTAGTGGAAAAGTTATCTACCAGTAGAAGAAAATTCTTCCGCTCGGTCGTCATTTCCCGACGCCCTGAGGAAAAACTTATCACATATCAATAATGGCAACATATTATACGTCGAGTCTTTCCACTCTTTCGGGGGAATCCTGGACCTCACTCCACAACGCTGCTCCAATGCGGATTGGTGGAGATACGGGTTAGTGGTCAACCCGCTGTCGGATGTTTTCAAACCGCCCATAAGGCCTCCGACAAGGTTTAACGACTGCTATCTATCGATAGCGACCGGGACCGATGGCTTAACGTGCCCTCCGAAGCACGAAAACGCGTATTTTAATTTGCCACTAGCGGTCACCCATAACACACCCGACCGCGCCCGTAATGCTTAACCGAGTAGATCGCTTACGATCTACACCAGCCGCGGGGCCATACGCGCTTCACATATTACATATTACTTAATAAGAAAGTACATATTACTTTAAAAACGTATGCACATGTAGCGCCTAAGTGTGGATACATTAAGGTACAACTTTTTCAATGACATGAGGAGGCAAGCAAGCACACAATTCAGGTTGTAGTTAAGTGAAATCCGTAGCCTTTAATACACGTTTGGAGGAGTTTCAAAAAGAGATGAAGTATGGTCTACATTCTTCATTGCTTCTGAATCTTCATCAAAACTGGTTATAAATATGCCTAAAAATAAGGTTTCCATCTGGATGAACGAAATAGTTCTTTAGGATCCTTACCTATTCAATTCATAATATGCAATATATTCCACAGCTTAGACAAAGCGTCAGGCACTCATACATAATAAAATAATATTGTTCACAGAATGCAAATGTGATTTACGCAGATATTCCGTATTATTTCCTTGCGCCGCCCGTCAGTCGTATCTTACTTTGGGAATTCAGTGCAGGCGCGACAATTCGCAACGTTATTATAGAAGGGACAATTTTTACAATAAATACAATAGGTATTTATTAAGAGACCTCCTTCCACAAAACTACTGAGGCAGAATTATTCTATATCTATATTTAAAAATAATCAATTGCTGTCAATTAAAAAGAACTGGTGAGATAAAAGCTAATTCTTGAAGATAACTTTCAAAATAAGCGATCGTTTTTAGCGATTATGTGATAATTGTCGTAGTATGACTAAATAAATAACTAGATTAATATTAACAGATGTTCTTATAAATTAAAATAAACAAGATTAAAGCAGAAAATTAAAATAAATAATATGCTATAATCTATACTTACAATAAAACTGTAGAAGTGTGAATTCTGTACATTAAAAATCATCAGATAATCGGAGATCTTACCTAAGTGATAATGGGATAAACTTTGAAGTGTACCCATTTAAACGAAATAACTTTACAATCAGAACGAAAAATTCGGTCAACTTTATATAAAAAAAAGGAAAAATATACAGCCTAACATAAAGCCTCCTTTTTTTTAGTCGGTTAACAATAGAGTTCACTCATCCGTTGTTTTATTTTTATTTTTACCAAACATATCATTGTTGTATAAATAGTAATACGAGACCGCAGTTCACAGTTGAAAGGTCGGACAAAACCTGTATTGTCTATATCTAAGTAAAAAGAGAATAATTAATGATAACATAATTATCATTCCATCTAATAGGAGTTCCTTGTAACTTTGAGTCGGACGAAGCGAAAAAACCTTTCAAGGATGATTATTACTCAAGACTGGGTTCCGCTTTTCATTACGGCTCACTACTTGATGTAAAATAATTTTAAGATTGCGAGGTAGTCCAGCAAAAGTCCGATAGACGCAGAAATATATTTTAGAGCGTAACTCTAACGTAAACGTAACGTCGTAACTTCACGCCTGTAATCCCAGAAGAGGTAGGCAGAAGTAAATTCATGCATTGAATCCTACATGTTACCATCCTACCCACGATTCGCCGGGTACGTTTTGGCCCATGTAACAGGTGGCGAGCTTATTGACATCTCCATACACATTATCAAACTTCGAGATACCTACTGAGAAACTTCCAGAAAATGGAAATATCCCAATAGAACCACAGATACAGGATTTTACACCGTTATCTCTAATATCCCCCGACCCGAGAATCGAACCCAGGAGTAGTGGTAGTGGTAGTAAAAGTGGCCTGCTAGGCTACTGAATCAGTTAATAAAATAGTGTATCTCAGAAACTAAAAGGATAAAAACGAATTATAGCTGCACTGATATAACTTACTAATTTGGATCCGCGCCAAACTAATCATCAAAATCAAAGTCACTAGTATTTGAAGAAAAGACCATTAGAATTAATTGCGTAACCCACGGTTTCTAACTAATGACCACTGGGCTCTCGAGTTTGCTCCTAAAGATTATAGCGTGAGGTCAAAACTTTTCTTATAAAGGATATTTTTTTTTTCAAAAATTTATATTTAATACTGGCAGTTATAAGAGAGTAGACAATAGTGAGATTGTTTCAATGTTATACATTCGCTTTCACAAGTCTTTCGTCAGGTACACATTTTAATGCTTTAAACAGACAATAGACTTATGGTGAGATTCACAGACCGGACTACGACTTCACTTTGAGCAAAGTACGCTTTGAACTGTCAAACTTAGTATAAACAAAAGGCGAGCCAATAAATACGTCAACAAAACCCAAGTACACGTTTTTACGTAAAAGATAAAACCTTTTCATTTCATTGACGTACACAGAACCCTAATAACCATTTCCGATCAGTAAAGGTTATAGTTCGTTTTCTCGCTGATTATTCTGTTCTTTTTCGAAGTCTGCGAAATTGTAAAGCGAAGTTTGTTTAACGTAGAAAAAGACAGCCCGTTAAGCTGATTATCTAATCATGGTGGATTTTGTAGATAGACTAAATAATATTTCAAACTAATTTTTGCCCGCGATTTCGGTCACGTGGAGTTCGTTTGGTTGGCTTTGGTAATAGGGATAAAAGGTAAACTGTGCTGTTTTCTGTAGCCTGGACATTACATTAGCTAAATTGTTTTATACCAATTAAATATTCATGCATGTATAATTATATGGCGTAAAAACAAATTAGCTTCAAAATTACAGTGAAAATAGGGAGTACTAAGTTAATTTTGCATAGAACTCATACAATCTTTTAGCCCTATTATTCATCCTCAAGAATTGAATAATTCAAAAAAGTAGAAACACGTGTTTCATTTCTTATAAGTAAGTGAAATTGTGTAATATTTTTTTCTAAGCCTTCTTCTACTTCATAAGTGTAAAATTTTGATAGATTCTTCCTTAGGCACCTACTCCTCGTTTACATCGAATATACTCGTACAAATACTGTAAAATAAATCTGCCTTCTCTTCTTTAATATGCTTTCTCTTGAAAACCGTTGGACCACAAGGGTTTTCAAGAGTACTTTGTGTGTACGTCCCAGACCCGTCCCAGTACGGCCCATCCGTAATCTGTTTTTTTTTTATGTAATGAAAGTGGCAAACAAGCATGCAGTTCAGACCAGAAGACTGCAGATGCGTTCCCACTCCTGAGGCCTAAGGTGTTATGCCTCTGTGCCGGAAATTACAGGGCCGTACATTACCACCTGTTCGGAACACTGTGCTGAACACTACCACTTAGCGGCAAGTATATTAGGTAATGCGGTGATGACTACGCCCGCGAGCCCCGTCACTGGAGCTCTACCACCAGTAAAAAAAAGGTTGCTGTCAAAGAAATATTCTACCTGACTCGCATCATATGACACGTCAGTACCTAATGTATCACATCCAGTGCGCGATGCTTGGAACATATCTGACAACCGGTGACACGTATACGTTCATATTACTGGTGGTAGAGCTCCAGTGACGGAGCTCGCGGGCGTAGGCACCACCGCATTACCTAATATACTTGCCGTTAAATGGTAGTGTTCAGCACTATCGTGTTCCGGTCAGGTGGTAATGTACGGCTCTGTAATTTCCGGCACAGAGGCATAACACCTAATGCCTCAGGAGTGGCAGCGCATTTGCATTTTGACCTCTGGTCATTGTGTGGGTGTCTATAGGCTGCAGTCATCACTTAACATCAATGTGAACTGCACGCTTGTTTGCCACTTTTATAACATAAAAAATATATATATATATATATATATATATATATATATATATATATGTAACCATAACTAAAACGTGTATGTATACTATGGCGTAGAGCGGCATGTAGTATATGGAAGGCAGCCATCGTAAGCTAGCGACAGCAGTAACAATAGAGTGCCTCACGTAAACGCGTCGACGGTAGCCGTTGACATGTGACAGTTGCCGTTAACCATGTGTTCCACCCACGTTCCCGATTCCCAGTAAGGATTCATACAGCGAATTTTGGACAGGAAAGCGATTAAGCCGCGGACCCACCGCAGCTCACGGAGAAGATGCGTACGTAGGTCATGTTTTGCTTTGCTCTTGCTTTATGCATATATTTTCTTAAATATAATGAGATTTTGTCCACTACAACCCACGGACACGCTACGCATGAATTAAAACTCGTGGCTTCCTGCAATATGACGACGGGGCCGGGTGGTGGGAGAGAGGGGTGAGAAAGCAAAGCGTGTCCATACACAGTAAATAAAAAAAACTGGTTGCCTGTAAGGTCGGTTTTACGGGCGAAGATTTTACGTGACAACGTCTTTTTCTCGGTAGAAAGGCATTCGCCGGTCCGGCAGGCCTCTCTCTCGTTCGGTGACTCATCGTTACGTTACCGGGCGTTACACTTTTTCATGAGTAACTCCGAGCCGCAACCTAATTTAAGACGTTGTCACGTCAAAAAAAATAAATAAACATATCTACACGAATATTATAAAGAGGAAAACTTTGTTTGTTTGTTTGGTTGTATTGAATAGACTCAATAACTACTGGACCGATTTTAAAAATTCTTTTACTTTTCGAAAGCTACATTATCCACCGGTAACATAGGCTATATTTTATTTTGGAAAAAATAGGGTTCCGTAAGATATTTGGGTTTTTCAGACACAAGGTGTAAAAAAGCAAATCATCAATGCAACATTGCACCGCGCGAATTCGGGGCGGGCCGCTATAATTTAGCATTAAAACACCCACAATGCACTTAAAATGGTCAAATGATGCAGGTCTGGTTATTAATACACAAAAAACCAAGGTTATGCATATATCAGCATATAATAAAATTAACACCACCACTGATATTGATTTGATTGCACACGATCATAGATGCCTGCATGAAAATAATTTGTATTGTAAGTGCAAATGCATTGACAAGGTCTCACAAATAACCTACCTTGGTTTAACTATAGACGCCAGGTTTAATTGGGCTACCCACATTAACACAGTATGCAGTAAACTGCGTGCCATATTAGCGAAATTCAGCATTTTGAAGTACCGAATACCTTTTCCAATATTACTAGATATGTATACAGATACTAGATATGTAATGTATGGAAGACCAAGGCTGACCTACCATGACCAAATAGGTCGAGTTCTGTCTGATGGAGTCATGTATGAAGAGAATGATGAAGGTAGACGAGGCACGAGAGGTTTGTCAGAACCGGGATGTCTGGCGCTCTACACTCTCTGCCTACTCCGTTAGGGACCTGGCGTGAAGATACATATATACTAGATATGTGTAAGCGTATTTTATTTTAAACCTTGGACACATTATTTCTTTGAGAGGCAATACGAAGTTTGCCGGGACAGCTAGTATAATATAAAAAACCCCCCGGTGATTCCTAGCACGCACAACACCCACCCCTAAACTTAATCACGCCCTTGGTAAGCAAGGGCAGAATGCCAGGGGAAGGAGGTGTTCCTCGACCCTTTCCGTGGCTGCGCGCTCGCGCGAGCAGCTACGAAGAACCATGTAGTTCTAGTAGTTATACACAGCTATACACAGTCGTGGCACGTGAGTTTCGTCTGAAGCGTGTGCTGCAGTGGAAACGGTGACCCACGTTGTAAAACAATTTTTTTTAATGTAATAGAATTGGCAAACTGACATGCAGTTCATATTGATGTTAAGTGATGACTGCAACCTATAGACAACCAAAAACCAAAGTCAAAATGCAGATGCGTTACCGCTCTTGACATCTAAGGTGTTAGGCCTCTATGCCGGCAATTACAGAGCCGTACATTACCACCTGACCGGAACACGATAGTGCTGAACACTACAATTAAGCGGCAAGTATATTAGGTAATGAGGTGGTGCCCGCGAGCTGAGTCACTGAAGCTCTCCTACCCGTAAAAGCATGCATTAACCCATGCATCACATATCCGTGCACAGCATGCGCTTCTGATACCGCTATCTTACACTGAAAGAACTTTTCAAATCGGACCAATAGTTACTGAGATTAGCGCGTTCAAACAAACAAACAAACAAACAAACTCTTCAGCTTTATAATATTACTAGCGGCCCGCCCCGGCTTCACCCGCGCTGCTCCGCTCCTATTAGTCATAGCGTAATGATACAACCTATAGCCTTCCTCGATGAATGGGCTATCTAACACTGAAAGAACATTTCAAATCGGACCAGTAGTTCCTGAGTAGTTCCTGAGATTAGCGCGTTCAAACAAACAAACAAACTCTTCAGCTTTATACTCGTAATATGAAAGTATAGATGTAAATCAAGCGTGTACTCACTAGCGTAGTACCCGACGTCGTTATTAACGTTGATATGGCCGGCGTCCTCCGCGGCCAACATGTGTGTGTCCCACACGGACCTGTACTCTGGGTCGTGAAGAACATCGTACAATGCGTCAGGTTCCACGTCTTCGAATTCCGAAACCACCTGTGGGACAACACAATTATTTAAATGTTGGATAACGATTTCTTCATGTGGTCGTGAATTATCAACCTAAGCTGAATTGCTGGATGATAAGGATGTGGTATTTCGGATCTGGATACTTTTTCTTCTATGAAGAAATTGAAAAATTTGATTTATTGGTAAAATTTTATTTATACTTGATTGTTATCAAAACCTTTTAAATTAATATAATTTACCTATTAAATTAGACAGTTATGTAGAAGGTAGACGAGGCACGAGAGGTATGTCAGGACCGGGATATCTGACGCTCTTCACTCTCTGCCTACCCCGTTAAGGACCTGGCGTGAAGATACCTATTAAATTATTACAATTTAATAGTTAGGTATTAGGTACGGGCACTTATCTATACTTATAATAAAACTGTAGAAGTGTAAATTCTGTACATTAAAAATATTGAAAAAATAAGTACCAGGGGATGTTACTAGATCGATACCGAACCCAAATATGTGATTAGAATTTTTTTGTCTGTCTGTCTGTCTGTTTGTTCAAGCATCACAGAAAAACTACCGGTCCGATTACAATGAAACTTGGTATGATTATACTTTAACCTTTGGCGCACAACACTGGGTACTTTTTATCCCGAAAAATGTCTGTTTGTCTGTGTGTTTGTGCACGCTAATTTCAGAAACAGCTTATTCGATCATTTTTTTTCACTAATATATTGTGGTAGAGTCGCTGTCGCGAGTCCGTTGGGAACGGTCGAGTGTGCAGTTGCGTTATTGTATTTGTCAGGGAGAATTGTTACAAAGTAATATTATTTAGTTATAATGGAGAGTGAGGAAGTTGAAGATGGAAGTGATACGGAAGTTCTGCTTACTTCTGAGAAAGAGTGTGATAATTCGTTGGAGCCCAAAATTGTGCAAGTGGAAATACACAAAGAAAGTGAGAAAAGAATAGCTGAAAAAAGAAAGGAGAGAGACGATTAAATAAATGACGATGATGACTTTATTACTGTGAATAGAAGGAAACCGAAAAGATTTATTAGGAGTATATCGATGGAGATTCAAAATAAAATGAGGGTAGATGTAGAAAATGAAACAAATAACAAAATAGAACACGAAGTTTGTGTAACCTCGAAAGAAAATATACCTAAACAAATGGCTTTGGCAAGATTGTTTAGATCTGAAAATATAGAAAACGTGTTAAGCATTAAATATAAAAGCTATAACAAAGTTCTAATACAATTTAAAGTAAAAGAAGACGCAATTAAGCTACTGGAATGCCAGAAATTTAAGGATATGGACTGGAGATGCCAGTTAGTAAACGGGGTGTCCCTTACTTACGGGGTTATGAAAGGAGTCGATTTAGACTTAAGTGAAAAGGATGTACTAGATATCTTAGAAGGGTCTTCTGAGATAATATCGGTGAAGCGGTTGAGGCGTGTGAACTCAGAGGGTAAATGGATTGAGAGTGAATCTATACGAGTTTGCTTTAAAGGTACTCTACCATCTCATTTATATGCCTATGGTTGCCGTTCAAAAGTGGAGCCTTACGTGTTCCCCGTGACACAGTGTTCTGGATGTTGGCAATTTGGACATGTATTAAAATACTGTCCAACAAAGAAAAAAATATGCCCTAAGTGCTTCGGAGATCATGAAAATTTTGAAACGAGTAAAGAGTTAATTGCAAAGGTAATCATTTCGTACTCGACAAAAACTGTCCTTTATTTCTAAAACAAGAATATAAGAAACATCATGAGCACAGAGCAGGTGACGTATTGGAAAGCACTTCAATTATTCCTTCAAAAGCAACGAAAAGACAGTAGCCCAGATAACAATATTCCAAATTCACTAAACTCTGTCTACAAATTCACCCATAGATAATACATATGTTTCATCACAGACCTACAGGGACGTACTTACTAGTTCGTCACAAATTGACAATGGACCAATATCAACTACCCAAGTGTCTCAAGAACAAAATAAGGTTCAGTCAAAACAAAAAAAATGTTAAAAAAATATACAAGACCAAAAGGACAAAAATTACGAAAAACGAAGAGAGAGTCATAGTGAAAAACCAATAGAAGAAGCCGAAGAAGAAAATAATATGAGTTTGCCATCTCAGACAGAAGAAAAAGACTGCCACAGAAATCAACAATTGCTTTATAGATTTGAGTTTAAGAAGTTTCTTATCAAGATGCAACAAATATTTACTTCAGAAGTTACTGAAATGTATTTATGAAAAATTAAGGGATTTATTAATAAGCTGTTTTTTAAATGGAGATGTGTTAGAAAATATATTTCATTTTAAAAATGGCTAATTCGGACAAAAGTATAGGAATAAATATTGTTCAGTGGAACTCACAAAGTCTGCGGCCAAAAGCTATATCATTTGCAGAACTATTACATAAAGAAAAATCTACATAGCATTTGTAAGCGAAACTTGGTTTGATAGTGAGATGGACTTTAATGTAAGTGGCTATAATATTTACAGAAGAGATAGGTACGACTCCTATGGGGGGATCGCAATTATTATTCATAAATCCATACGATCACACTTGCATTCATTTCAGGCTCTAAATTCTGGTATCGAAATAGTAAGTGCTAGATTAATGAATTGCAAAGATTTAGAAAACGTAGTTTCACTGTATTGCCTATCTTCTGTCGTAACGCAACCTTCAGACTGGGACCAAACATTTTCATATTTTTCAAAATAAAAACTTTAATAGCGGGTGATTTTAACGGCCACCATATCAATTGGTCGGTTAAAACTGATACAAGGGGTATTCAAATATTCGTCTTTGGAAAATTCCTTCATTTCCCTTAATGATTGTTCACCTACTAGAATTAAATTAGTTAGTGGCTTTTTACAAAAAACCTCACCCGATATTAGTTTTGCTACGGCTGATATCGCAATAAAGTTTGTCTGGAAGGTGTTAAACGAAAATCTTGGTAGTGATCATTTATTGATTAAAATGTCTATTAAAATTCCTGACGATTTTATTATGAATAGAAAAAGAAATTACAAGAAAACAGACTGGATAGAATATAAAAAAATGTTATCTAAAAGTTTTGTTTTTATTGGTGATAACAATGTACAGGATATGTACGACTTTTTTCTGAATAGAATAAATTTAGCAGCTGACAAATATGTTCCATTTATCAAATATTGTTCTAAACCTACTAAAAAATTTACACCTAAAAGTTATTGGACACTTGAGTTATCCCATATAGTTGCACAGCGTAGACTTTCTTTGGCAAAATCCTACCCCGTATAATTTAACTAAATTAGAAGAAAAACCAAAGAATCTCATGTAGCCATTCAAAAAGCAAAATTATTAGGTTGGCAGAGATTTTGTGATTCCATTGATCAACTAATATCAGTTTATGAAATGTGGCGACGTATGCGTTGGATAAAGGGTTATAAACAAATCACAAGCTATCCACCTGTAGAAAATCAAAAAGAAATGTTACGTTCATGGACTTCAGTAGCTCAATTGGAAGAGCGGCTGGACTAGATTCCCAGTAGGCCGCGAGTTCGAGTCTCGCCTGAAGTCTAATTTTTCTTTCCATTTTTCTTTAAAATATAATATATTTCACAAGCATGTGTTAATGCGAAATAATATAAAACAATTATTAAGGGTAAAAGCGACTTCTTTACGATATTCAATAAACTGAAAAGTCTATTATATCGGTTGCCTAACTAGCATGGTTGGCAATAGATGGCGCTCAATTAGTTTAATTTCTGAATTGAGTAACTTTTCTCATTTATCTTATTGGCAAAAGAAAAGAATACCCTTATTAGTTAAAATATATAATGATGTTATAAATTTAGATATATTATCTTTAGATTTTCTTAAAATGTTTAGCTTGAAAATTTGGACAACCAATATTACAAAAAATGTAATTAAAATTGAGCTCGTTAGTTTAAAAAGCGCTAAGAGCAATCACAATCCAAACATTCTTCTTTGTGATGTTTTAGCAGAATTAAATACAAAATATTACGGGTGGCATAAAATCTTTACTGATGGTTCGAAAAGCGCTCATGGATTAGGAGCTGGAATATTTGATCAGAACCTAGGTAATAGCTTAGGATATAAAATAAACTGTGATATTTCAATTATGTCACTGGAACTCATTGCAATTTTCCAAGCAGTAAAGTATATCTTAAATCATAAGATAGATAGAGTAGTCGTTTTTACAGACAGTAAGAGTGCTCTCCAGCATATCGCTCGATGCGCCTCTGGATACAGCAGAGGTGCATCGATAGCGTATGATATTTTAAAAACTTTCGCTTATCTTAATAAGAATAATATAGAATTTAAATTGCAATGGGTTTCGGCACACATTGGCTTACACGGTAACGAGAGAGCTGATCGTGTGGCAAAATCAGCAGCTGTAGACGGTACCGTTGTTAATTATACTCCTGATTACTGGGAATATATTTCTAAATTTTAAATTGACATGTTTTAGTTCTTGGCAACAGTTTTTTTCCAAATTGCGCTGGACAAGGGTATTTGGTATAAAAGCATTCAAGGTCAGCCCTCTCGTGTACCATGGTTTGAAAATATCAAACTTAGTAGAAAATATATAAAACTAATTTTAAGACTACGTTCTGGGCACTATCCATCGGCTAGATTTGCACATCTCATGAAAAAATCTGAATCTCCCAATTGTACGGTGTGCGGTCAAATCGAAGACGTGCAACACTTGCTGATGGAGTGTGTCCGAAACGGAATATTTATAAGCTATTCTGTATCATAGTTTATTATATAGTTTATCACAGATCTTTTAGGGGGTTTCGTACCTAAAAGGTAAAAACGGACCCTACGGATTACTAATCTTCCGCTGTCTGTCTGTCCGTCCGTCCGTCTGTCTGTCACCAGGCTGTATCTTATTTAATAGATACAGCTAGAAAGCTAACATTTTCACAAATTATGTATTATTGTTACCGCTATAAAGACAAAATTAATTACTAAAAATAAGAAAATGAAAATGTTCAAAGGGTCCAATAAATGTATATGTTTTTGCTCAATAATAACGGTAGCAAGTAGACGCTTAAAATTTTCACAGAATTTTTAGGTCTTATGTTGTATATTCCATAATAAATCTTCTATACAAATAAATAAAATTGGAGTGTCTGTTTGTAATATTAAAATAACCGCTTTTTACTAAATGCAAATGTATGTTTACACGGTACATATACCAAAACCTTTTTTTTTTACATTTTTGTCTGTCTGTCTGTCTGTTTGGCGGGGCTAATCTTGGGAACGGCTGGACCGGTTTTGACGGGACTTTCACTGGCAGATAGTTGATGTGATAAGGTAACTTAGGCTTCTTTTATATCCATACATTCAGTTTATTCAGTTTATTCATTTATTTCATATAATTAGGCTCCTGGAGAGGACTTTTACATCGTCTTTTTTTTTTAAACTAACCTAGAGTGAATAACCACTAATAATAATCAAAAACACATAATAAATTAAATAGACACTGATCAATTTTGTACAATATGGAAAGCATCAATTATTTACATAATTACATCCATACATACAAATAAATAGAATTTGAGTGTCTCCGATTTTGACGGGATTTTCACTGGCAGATAGCTAATGCGATAAGGAGTAACTTAGGCTACTTTTATCTCCATGCAACCATACATACATACCTACATACAAATAAATAGAATTTGAGTGTCTCCGATTTTGACGGGACTTTCACTGGCAGATGTAATAAGGAGTAACATAGGCTACTTTTATACTAGCTGCACCCACGACTTCGTCCGGGTAGATACTGAACAATCATATTTTTTCTCACGTGGACGAAGTCGCGGGCACAGCTAGTTTCAACTAAATCAAAATAAAACATAGCTTGAATAAAAAAGTGGGCAAGAGTACATAAACCTACAATCACAGTCTAAAAACATATTATTATCAGAAGATAATAGAAATAATATATGTGTCTACTATATTGTATATCTGTCGCCAAATTGAAACTGTCAGCAACACATGGCTGGTGTCGGTCAGATGGTAAGATAAAGTTTTGTAATCCCACAGAGATACAAACACAGAACACTTCTGCTCGGGCCAAGGTTTTTGACGAGGGTAGCGTGTTGTTTTAATGAAGGCGTCAAACTAGCACTCAGTTCATATGCATTGTAATATTGCAGCCTATAAACATCTACACAAAAACGAAGTTGTTTTGCCTCTTTAACAGAGATGATAGTACTCTATATCAACATCTTACCGGAACAAGAAACCGCTGAACATAGAGCAACACCGGAGGGGAGTAGCCAAATGCAGGCTTTCTCCTCTGTCAAAGTACAAGCCCAAATGGGCCTATATAAGTCGCCTAGATTTTTAAATGTGTGCGTGAAATTGTTTATTTATTTTGTTAAAGTCAAGGTGTGAGTTTCGTGGTAATAGACGATTTTTGTAGTGTGCGTGTGTGTCGCACGCATTTCCCCCCGCAAAAAATTGACAGACTTTTTGCATCGGTGATAAACGCTATGGCTACTCCACTCCATGCCGCGTTGTTCGTGTTGCTCTAAACGCTGAACACTGCCATTTGACGACAGATATCATACAGTGATGTGGTGACGCGTTGCCACCGAAAATCTGCTAAACTATCCACTACACCTGACGCGAAGCAGTAGACGCTATAAAATCAATATTAAATACTTGTGAGTTACTGTCATATAAGTAAACATACATTAAGCCAGACGCATTTAATCAGTCGACCATAAAATCAATGGGACGTAATCCATAAAATTATGTATAACTATAAGTCACATTATTTCATCATGGCCGCAATGTGTTAGGTGCAAGTCACGTCCGATAACTGAAGCGGAAATAAAAATATGGCGCAGAAAAATTCAGGTCAAACAGTTTAGCCGAGCTCCTGGCAGCAATTTGTTAGAAAATAACTTTAGAATTTAATGAAGATCTTAACGAAGCCATTGGCGTGGTTTCTAGAAAACTGTTTGTGTTGTACTTTTAAAGATTACAAATTTCACTGGACTGAATCAAACTGCAGTCACTGGTGGTGTTTCACTGGTGGTAGAGTTCCAGTGCTTAGACTCGAGCGCATAGGCACTACCGCATTACCCAATATATCTATCGCCGTCTAATGGTATAAATCAACACTATCGTGTTCCGGTAAGATGGTAATGTATGGCCCCGTAATAACTACCCAAAAGTCTAAACTTAGGCACACCGCGGACACTCCACCAGAATTCCATACAAACGCTTAATTTGGTCTCTATTACACAGACATCAATCAGTGACGTGTATTTATACGTGCACGTGTGTGCGTAGCACCTAGAAAATACCAACCGTCGCCCATAAGGGAGAAGGAGGTTGGGAGATGCGGGGAAATCGGGCGGGACGTCGAAGTGTCCATTCTATACGTAGTATTTATTACATATTATCTGACCTAGGCCTCAGGGGTGGCTACACATCTGCATTTTGAGATCTGGTGTGAAGATGTCGGCGGTAGTCATCACTTAACAAATATGTGAACTGCATACTTGTTTACCACCTTCATGACCTATAAAAGTCCCGTAATAACTATCACAGAGGCACAACAACTTAGGCCTTAGAAGAAGCAGCGCAACTGCACTTATCTTTGGTTTTTGTGTAGATAATTAAATGTAGATAATCTTTTAATTTGGCTTCCATATATCATAATAATAGTTAGAGACCTGGCGTGAAGATACATACATAATAATGAGAAAAAAACGTAACTTCACGCCTGTAATCCCCGAAGGGGTAGGCAGAGGTGAATGCATGCATTCAAGCATACATGCAAACACCCACGATTCGCCGGTTACGTTTTGGCCCATGTAACAGGTGGCGAGCCTGTTGACATCTCCGGGCACATAACCAAACTTCGAGGTACTGGGAAATTTCCAGAAAATGGAAAAATCCCAATAGAACCAGAGATAAAGGACTTTACACCATTATCTCTGATAACCCCCTACCCGGGAATCGAACCCAGGACCTCAGCGTAGTAGTAGTGGCCTGCTACCACTAGACTACCGAGGCAGTTATGAGAAAAAAAATAGCTTTAATTTGATATTTAATATAATATAAATGTACGTTGTGAACGTGAAAATTTAAGGGGGGCGGCCAAGTGCACAACGACAGCCGTGATTTTTCAGTCTTTATACATATTGCCGTGTAGTGGACGATATATTATTGAAAAAACAAGTGAACAAAAAACACTCGCGGCCATATATTGATAGGCAACCTAGAGGATATATAATCTATTCTAAATCTGCGTAAAAATAAGGTTTGCAGCATATCTGGGTGAACGAAATAATTCTGTAGTGGGATCCTAACCTAATTGGTAAACTCAAGAACTTGCACACTAAGCAAATTGTTCACAAGTAACTCATTTACGGTACATGTCAACTTTGCTAGTGTGAAGTTTCAAGTAATTTAATGTACTTCACGCGTTAAACGTGCTTAGTGGCGACGTGAGCTTCTTCGACTAAGGTCACGGTATGCGCCGGGGAATTCTCGGTATATTTAGGTATACCAGGTTGTTGGGTTATCTTACCTTACAATGGAACATGAAAGACTTTAAAATTAACACAAGAACGCTACTTACTACTAATAATCATCATCCCTCCCTCCGCACGTGAAGCGTAACAGAGAAAGGGGACGGTTCGGGGGTCGAGGTGTAGCCCTCCTTCCCCGGGACTATCTGTCCCCGAAGCGTCGGGGCGTGGTCGGATTCGGGTGATTGTGGTACGCAGGGCAACTCGCTGAGGGGGGCCATTCATTTTTTTTTTGTGTGCTCTTTAGCCCTTCCTTTAATGTTTTTTTTTTGTGTTTTTATTGTTTTTTTGTTATTATTTTTTATTTTATCTTATTTCATCAACGCTACTTCAATAGGGTGCTAAAAGTGGTATACCTAGAAGGTGACCTTTTTAAAGATAAAATGACTATTACCTACTTACCACATTGTATTTTAACCTAAAACAAGACTATGTATTTCTACGGTTGACTACCTTAGTAGTAGTTTAGTGACAGCAGACCACTAATGATCAGGTAGTCCTGGGTTCAATGTATGAGTCGGTGAGTAATCAATAATTGGGATTTTTCTATTTCCGGCAGTCTGAAAGACTGCGCCGCCCCAAAAATTGGGTAATATGCTTGAAGATTTCAAACCGATTCACAAATAGTTCTTCTATACTAACTACAGTTCTTTGATAAGCTTAAACAATCGCATTGGTCTAGTAAAACCTAACACGCAAACCCACATCTTAAACAAAGATAAACTACCAGAATCTTAGCGCACTAAGCAACTTGTTCACAAGTAACTCATTTACAGCACGCGACAACTTTTCCAGTAGGAAGCCTAAAGTAATTTAATGCACTTTACGTGTTACGTACTTAGTGGGGACACTGGTGACGGGAGCTTCTTTAACTAAGTTCGCGGTATACACCGTGGAATACCTGGCATATTTATATTTACTAGGTTGTTGGGTTATACCTCTTATTGACGACCCGGTTAGTCCAGCGGTGTGAGAAGACCGTTTGGATCCCCGCACCGGGACAAATATTTGTATGGCCTATAGATATTTGTTTCAGGTCTGGGTGTTTGTGTATGTGTTGTACGTGTACAACGGCACACACGACCACGACACATACTTATGCCTAATGTGGGGCTGTGAGTGTAAGCGTATTTTATTTTATTTATTTATTTTATTACCTTTACAATTGAACATGAGACACTTTTGAATTAGTACAACACTTTTTTTTCAATTAGTACGCTATTTCAGCAGTTTGCTAAAGTTAGTATGCCTACATATAGCATTTTAACTTAATATTAGCATAATAAAAGGTAATAAATTTATCCCTATTAGGTATACATGTAGATATTTATAGAGTACAGTCCATCTTACCATCAATGTGAACTGTATGCTTGTTTGTCATGACATAAAATGATATTGTTTTACATAATATAAAACAAAAATTCAGACATACTGTAACATCTCATAGCTAAGCCACAAAAATGACTCAGGTGACCATTCATCCGTAAATCGATAGAACTGCCGTAATATTGAATAATTTATAGAAATATTATTAAACCCTATTTTGTTATATGCAAATATTTACAGCTTCTTTATATTCTTATACAGAATATTATAACTTATACAATATTCAGTGTTCCGGTCACCTGACCGGAACACTGAATATTGTATACTGGTAATGTACGGTCCTGTAATTCCCGGCACAGAGGCATAACACCTTAGGCCTCAGGAGTGGCAACGCATCTTCATTTGACCTCTGGTCTTTCTGTGAGTGTCTATAGGCTGCAGTCATCACTTAACATCAATGAGAGCTGCATGCTTGTTAACCACTTTCATAACATAAAAAATAGAAGTGTTTTGCAATCAAGCGTAGAGGTTTTATTCAATTTTAATGGAATGCTACAATTTAAGTTAATGTCGTATGGTCTTATCTGCCATGTACGAGTATTACATTCCCTCTTCAATTCGTACCGATAAAGAACAATATTAGTGTGTAACGAACCTGGAAATCGACGCTTTCTTTATTGCTCGTAAAGAGATATTCGCTGTGGACATGCTTGCGTCTGTGATCGGGATTAGAGTCATAAAGACTGTTCTTTATAACTCCAATGTCCTCGGACACTACAGAGGCTTGGAGATAAACATTCCATCTAATGTGATCCTGGTGTAGGTATACCTATCATAACAAAATTTTAACAGCAAAGCCGTGAAATAGGTTTACTTTTGGTAAAACGTGATTCTTTTACGCGTAAAGTGGACTAGACTAATGAAAATTGCGTTTTTATCCAAGCATCGATAATTTCAGTTCTATTTTTTCCTAAAGGCTCTAGTGGGCCTTAGGCATTATGTTCTCATCTGCAGCGTTCTAAGTGAGTAATTGCCTTAAATTAGCACCTTCCATCAATGTGAACCTGTTAACAACTTTTATAACAAAACCGTATTAATTAATAAGTTCCATGTAAAAGGGGGCAACCTTAGTGTAATTCATTGAATATAATATATTTCAAAGCTCCAGAAATGCCACGCGAATCTTTCCTATTAGTCTTAAAAAGAAACGAGACTTTACGCCTGACTATACCAATTCACAAAGCCACAGACGCGGTTAAAATAAAAAATGTGTTCAATTATAATGAAAATAGTCTAATTTGTACTCAATTGTGTCCGTGAAGTTTAAGAGTTATTGACATTTTAATGGATCTTTTTGTCAAAACTTGAGGTACTTGGGACTCATCTAAATCCGGCATTTTAACGCGTATCTCGAAACAAAGGAACAGTCTAGATAATGGAAAGCATCGGCGTCGCTACGCCTGCAAAGACGCAGTGTTTTTTTTAAAAAGGATTTCCAGAAAAAAAATTGAAACGAAAATATAGTGTTACATAACACGACTTGTATAGGTCCAGCGACGCTATGAAGTTGAATCTCACCTGAGAAACGAGAACGACAGTTCTGATAACATGTTTGATACAATCACTTGACTTATTGTCCTATTTCCCCTAGATGGGGCAGAGGGCGTCCACAATTCTCCGCCATCGCAATCTGTCTTGGGCTACGCGCTTCACCTCGGAGCATGTTGATATAATCACGCTACCTTATAATTGTGCAAGATTTTTGCACGTAAAACGGAAGGCGCGTGGCCGTCAATACCGGATACTTTTAATATTTTTTCTTTTCTTTTCTTTCTTTCTTTCTAAACGTCACCGAATATTTGCATAAAATGTTGTATAAATATTCAAACGCGTTCCAATAGGCGGTCGATGAGCTATAGCGATCCTTACGTACGGGCACTTCCTTTATAAAAGAGTGTGGGTGTAAGGGTACGGGGACAATCTAATGCGGTCGTATTAGCAATTTTCTCCCCTGGGCGTTAGCGAAGATTGCCTGTTCAAAGGAGGTTAAATCAATTTTGATGAGAATCTAACACCCAAGTGACCGCGCCGTGATTGGAAGGAAACTGTGACTATATAGAATTTCTTATTTATGGTTACAGTTTGATTTTAAAAAAATACATAAAATAGTATAATAATAACTATTTTTCAAATGTAATGGCACACTGGCTAATTCCACTTATTTGAAAATAACTTAGCAGCGTTGTTTGCAAACGATTATAAAGTACTCCGAAACAATTACGTTCCAATCTGCGAATGTCGTCAAGACCTTTATTTTATGAGTTATTGCATCTGATACAAGCTGACTTAAGACATGAACACACTCATATGAGTCTATGGCGTCTATGCTGTTATTCAAATCGCGTTGAATCCGCTACGCATCCGCCGCGTGTTCGTTGCGCGTCCGTTCCGCTTTACAAACGCTCGAACAATGTCGAAAACACGCTGGTGCAACGCATTCCGCAGTTACTGTGTATAGTCAATGAATTTGTCAATAACCATAACTTTCTTAACTAATTTTGAATTTTTTTTTTGTGCAACCGAATCTAAGCGCCTGAACGCACTAGCGGTTAGCCGCGGGAGCGGGTAGCCGCGTGGTTACAGTTTGATATGCAACCGCCTGTGATTGTATGGCGGTTAAGTGCGTACAATAACAGGCGGTTGCATATTAAACTGTAAAAGCGGCTACCCGCGATCGCGGCTAACCGCTAGTGCATTAGGGCACTAAGTGTTCAGTTAGATTATTATTAGTTACCAATTAGTAACAGTATCTTAAATAAACTCTTGGTACTTAATTCAAGGCGAGTAAATTGATATACATTTCACCCTTAAATGTTTTGTCTAGACGTCTGTGCCGCTCTTACGTGGTATTACAAGGGTGTCATGCTCCAATGCCTCCTTTGGCATCCATCCAATTATCTCAATTATCGGGCCGTTGAACCGTTCTCTTATATATCTAGCAATTCTAGCAAATCAATTATAATGGTACCTACTGATATTGGATAACGATATTAAGCTGGTGTTAGAGCTCCAGCGACGAAGCTCGCGGGCGTAGGCACTACCGCATTACCTAATATACTTGCCGCTAAATGGTAGTGTTCAGCACTATCGTGTTCCGGTCAGGTGGTAATGTACGGCCCTGTAATTTTCGGCACAGAGACATAACACCTTAGGCCTCAGTAGTGGCAACTCATCTGCATTTTGACCTCTGATCTTTGTGTTGGTGCCTATAGGCTGCAGTAATATTTATAATAGGAACAGTGACATCTTAACGATATTGTATAAACTTCAAATTCTATCATATCGGTTGTACAGCTATTAATTAATTATCAATGGATGTCGTTCACCGACCCTAAATCGGTTAAAAATAAAAAACGGAAAGCAAAATTTGACGCATCGGTGTGGGACTTCGGTAGCTTAGTGGTAAAGCGGCTGGACTGGTTATCCTGAGTTCGCAGTTTCGATTCCTGCCCGTAGTCAAATTTTTCTTTTCGTTTTTTTCTTTAATTTCTAATGTTCACTCGCATTTGTTATTGCGAAAAATAAATAGTATGGACAATGTTAGGTATTGTAAATTCTATTAACTGATCTTTTTCTTCTCTTCTCTTATAGGTAAAAATGAATGTTTGTCTGTATGTCCTTTATAGACTAAAGTAAGCATTTGATGTGATGATCTTTAGCAAAGTTGTTGTGCATGAGCCCACGAAGGTTTCTGAGTTGGCAAATTCGACAGATGGCGCCACTGTCATTTTTTAGTTGGTGGCGTAACAACGCGCGCTGGATGCAGCTCGTTATATACAAAAATGAGAGTAGGTACCTTATAACAGTTGTCACGTTCACAAAAGGTGACATAATACGTAAAGTGGCACACTTCGCACCTAAACTAAACTTGAATCTGCAAAAGCATTCTCTACTCGTAATGTTGTGTGGTTGTATCGCTATACGAGTATGGCCACGAAATAACCGATATATTCATCGACCGTATAGCTTATAGCTTCTCCGTGGAGTTGTGATTATTAATTGTATGTGTTTCTTAGATCTTCACGCCAAGTCCCTTACGGGTAGATAGAAAGTGTCGAGAGCCAGATATCCCGCCATATATGTAATTTTTTATTATTTTACTAGCTGACCCGGCGAATGCCAATTCCGCCAATCAAAAAATGTCAAAGCCATGGCTTACAAAAAAAATTAAAAAAAAAAACATCTAAACATCGTGTCTCATCATCGGTGTGAACAAGCTTACCCGGCAAACGTCGTTTTGCCATACCATAAATGTAAAAACTGGAGGGTGACATAGTCGGTGTGAGTAACGCGTTTGAATAAAATTTATTTACATGTATGGTATTTCTGTGACAACTTCTAAGATATTAATTTTAATTCTTTAGTGTAGTATATTAAAATAAAGTAATATTAAAGATGTATTTATTTACGTGGTCGCTCACTATGGGCCTCATAAGAAGGCTCAAGGTCACTTAGAGAGCGATGGAGAGGGCTATGCTCGGAGTTACTCTGCGAGATCGAATCAGAAATGAGGAGATCCGCATGAGGACCAAAGTAACCGACATAGCCCATCGAATAGCGAAACTCAAGTGGCAGTGGGCAGGGCACATAGCTCGCAGAACTGACGGCCGTTGGGTCAGAAGAGTTCTAGAGTGGCGACCGCGTACCGGAAGACGAAGCGTAGGCAGGCCCCCCACGAGGTGGACCGACGACCTGGTGAAGGTCGCGGGCAATCGTTGGATGAGGGCGTCCCAGGACCGTTCGTTGTGGCATTCTTTGGGGGAGGCCTTTGTCCAGCAGTGGACGTCTTTTGGCTGAAATGATGATGATGATGAAAGATGTATTTTATAGTGTAGTAGGTATATTAAAATAAAGTAATATTAAACATTTATTTTTACGAACAATATTTTAATTAAGATATTAAAAGCGAGAACACACATAAATCTTTTCATAAAACCATTATAGGTTCAAATTCTCTATAAATATTTCTATGCTACTACGGAACCCTTCAAAGGAAAGTCCGAGTCGCAAAGGGCCGCTTTTTCTCTAGATTATCATAAGCAAACCCGGAGGATAATACTCGTGCATTATCGAATAATGTTTAAATTACTTAGCAGCCATTTCTATGCAGAGTAGAAGTTCAGATCCAGTAGGTTCCTAATGTTCATAATGTTTTGCATTTATTGCATTTACCTATAATGTTCATAATGTTTTGCATTTATGAATCCCAAAGCAATCGCTTTAATGACCATGTAAGTTTTCCCGCGCTTTTGACTGTGCTTTCAAACTTTTAATATTAGTTGAAGCGTATACATAATTAGTTCTGTTCATGACAAGCGAGTTTTACATCGATCGTGTTAAAATATATTTTTACGTTGGACGTTCTATGCTTTTTAGAGGGGTCGTCTGAAATGAATATTTTATTACTTGATACTAACATGACTATGTTGTATATGTATATAGATACTATTTGTATTAATTAAAACCGTATCAACTTAAATTCATAAACATAGCCAGAAGATGGGCTGAATAAAAACGATCAAATGGTCAGGCTGTCGACCTGACCTGCCACTGCCAATCGAACTCAAGATTTTGAAATAATAGCGGCCAATCAACTATCGAGGTGGTTTCTAAGATACTAAAAAGTATTGAGATTTTTTTGAATCCATCACTTTGGAAAAAAACATAAGACGAGCTCCAAACAAGGTTGTTTCGTCTAAGCGCACGATAAAACCAGCGAAAACAGAACTAAAATCACTAACAATGAAAAACGAGGTAATAGTGCTACGCCGACAAACTTATAATCAAATACCGGCAGCTCGAAACTGAAAAATACCACACGATACTGGCAGTCATAAATAGTGATGTGAACGGTACTTCCATGTTACTGAAACTTCTTGATAAAACATCGATGTATCGATATTAACCTATTCAATGTTTTGTGTCGTCGATAAGTATGCTTTGATATTAATCACATTCAATTAACACATACCTACAATTTCACAGTTACTTTATATACAAATTTTATAGTCTATACGAACATGGAAAAATATTACGGTCTGATTTTAATTTATTAATTTTTTTTTTCACAGACTTTCTATATTATATAATATTCTAAAATACATTGATGTTTTAAACGATGTTCTTAGATTTTCGCGAGCTGCACTCATTGAAATAAAACTAGTTTTCGGATTTATCTCGCGTATATAATATACTATATATATATATATATATATATATGTAAAGAAATACTATTTCTTTCTTCGCACTCTGTGTGTTTACTTACCATGAAGTTTGGTTATAGTTTTTAACTTTTTAATTGTCTGATTTTAAAGAAGAAACGAATTCAGAATGTCAGATGACAGATTTAAATATGAGTTGATTGACAATTGGATAATCAATGAAAATTTTAATATTATATTATTTTATGTTTTAAAAGTGAAAGAATAAACTTTCATTGTCGTTTCTTCTTTACAGGTTTGAGTTCATATTGTTTTATATTATCTAAATAAAATAGTCTCTGTATAAAAAAAACTAACAATAAATCTTCTTTACAGCAACACAAGGTTTATTTCTTTCATATAGTAAAACAGTCTTATAAAACGACAATTTTGTTTATAAAAAGATGCAAATGGAGCAGTTACGTTTTGAATTCACGATTTTACCGGCGAATGATGGAAAATCTAATATTTGTTGTGTAACCTCAATCACAACTAAAGATGAAAAAAAATTTGCTATACCAGAGGAATTACAGTCTGTTGGATTTCACGAAGAATTAATTGAGACAGCCGTGTACAACAAAGTAAAAAATAGTTTAAAGAAAAGACATCAGACACGAAGAGTTTGGATAACTATGACAGATAAATTACGAGAAATTTACATAGATGCTGATGGTAACTTACAATTTGGAGAACAATATCTGGAGGAAATTGAACATAACCGAGCATCTGAAGAACAAATTAGAGATTCGAATTTATTGGAAGAAATGTTTACAAAGTTAATAGAAAATACACATGATTTAAAAAAACAGAATCTGAAATATGTCGCAGAGAAGTTTGTGATTGAGAAATTTACGAGCAAAAACTCGAATGCAAGGCAATGGATTGACATTTTTGAGAGAGAATGTTCTCGCTTCGGTATTATGAAAGATGAACAAAAAATTGAGATTCTCCGACTATTTATGGATAAAAGTTGTGTTGATTGGTACAGCTCAATGATTATAAAATTAACACTCAACTCAGAGTGGATAGTTTGGAAAGAAAAGTTGTGCGAGTCATTTGCAAACCAAAACTGGAACCAAGTGACCTATGCATTGTTATTTAAATATAAGGATGGTTCATTAGTGGACTATGCCATTAAAAAGGAAAAACTTTTATTGGACATGAGAAATTCAATTGATACAGGTACACTGGTGGATCTGATAGCGGTAGGTTTGCCAGGTTTTGTATTAGAGAAGATAAATAGAGAAGCAATGAACGATATAGTATGTTTATTCAATGAGGTGAGAAAGTATGAACATTTGGTAAATAAAAATAGGAATGGAACGTACAGAAAGTATGAAAATCAAAGGATAAATATTACAAATGAAGGATGTTATCCATGCAAAATATGCGTAAAATTAAATAAAGGGGTTCGCTATCATTCCGAAGCTGCATGCTGGTTTAGAGTTAGAGAAGATGATAAATTAAATAAAAGATATATTAAACATGTAAATAATTCAGTGATTGAAGCAGAGTTAAATGAAACAGAACAAAAAAACTAGTAGTGACACCATTAATTAAGATCAAACTACTGTTAAATAATAAATTAGAAATTTATGGAGTATACGATTCAGGTTCAAATGTATCTCTAATTAATTCCAAATTACTAAAACTAAATACAAAAGGACATAACTCGAATGAAGAAAATATAGAAACAATTAATGGTGTCCAAAAAACAAGTGGTTTGACAAATTTAAAAATAAAAATTTTTGAAATAGAAGAAAATGTGGATGTGTACATCATTGACGAACACAAATTCAGATATGATTTCTTAATAGGATTAGATATGATTAAGAAATACAAGCTAGTACAAAATGAGGAGTTAAAAATAACTCAGAAACAATACTTACATGAAAAGAATAGTAAAAAAATGGAGAAAAAGATAGACGAAGGTGAAAATGAAGGTAATAAATATGAAAACGAAAACAAAATTAATTTTAATGAACATATCAAAGAGAAGGAATTTGAAATAAAGGTTGGTCATTTAGATGATGATAAAAGGGAAGAAATAAATAAGCTAATACAACAATATCAATCAGTTTTTGCAAAAAACAAGTATGACGTGGGAAAGGTTAAAGGATATGAAGCAAGAATAGATTTATTAATGGATAAATACTGCAGCAAGAGGCCATACAGATGCACTATAGAAGACAAAAAAGAGATAGCAGAACAAATAGCCGAATTATTGGATAATGCGCTTATAGAAGAATCTTATAGTCCATTCGCAGCACCAGTAACTTTGACATTTAAAAAGGAAGAAAATAAAAAATCAAGGCTCTGTATAGACTTCAGGGATTTAAATAAAATTGTAGTTCCTCAGGCTCAACCCTTCCCATTAATTGACGATTTAATGACAAAAACAAGAAATTGCAAATTTTTTACAAGCTTAGACGTTAATTCAGCTTTTTGGTCTATACCTCTACGAGTAGAGGACAGGAAGAAGACAGGGTTTGTAACTCAAGAGGGACACTTTCAATGGACTTGCCTACCATTTGGTTTGAAGACTGCTCCAGCAATATTTCAAAGAATATTGTGTAACATACTTAGAAAATATAAACTAACCGATTTTGCTGTCAATTATATAGATGACATCCTGATATTTTCAAACTCATTTGATGAACACATAAGTCACTTGAAACAGTTACTAGAAGCAATTCAAATGGAAGGATTTCGACTAAAATTTATAAAATGTACATTTGCATCAGATTCGGTAAAATACCTGGGACATATCATTCAATATAATTCTATCCAACCATTGAAGGACAATCTCATTTCGATAAAAGAATTTCCAGTACCAAAAACACAGAAGAATATTCGACAATTTTTGGGAAAAGTAAACTTTTACCATAAATATATACCAAGGAGCGCAATAATTCTTGACCCATTACATAATTTGCTAAGAAAAAATCAAAAGTTTGTTTGGTCTGAAGAATGTCAAAATGCGTTTGAAAAAATAAAGAGTCTCTTGTGTTCACAGCCAATACTAGAAATTTATGATCAAAATCTACCAATAAATATTTATACTGATGGTTCTCTGCTGGGTGTTGGAGCAATTTTAAAACAAGTACAACTAGATGGTAAAGAAAAACCAGTAGCCTATTTTTCAAAAAAACTGAATGGAGCGCAAAAGAAGAAAAAGGCAATATATTTAGAATGCTTAGCTATTAAAGAAGCACTAAGATATTGGCAGTACTGGCTGATAGGTAAATCGTTTACAGTCTACACAGACCATAAACCATTAGAAAACATGAACTTAAAAGCTAGAACAGACGAAGAACTAGGTGATTTGACTTATTACCTTTCACAATATGATTTTAAAATCAAATATTCCCCTGGAAAAGATAATTTAGAAGCGGACTGTTTAAGTCGGAATCCTGTATTAGAACCAGAGGATAATCTAGAAGAACAACTGAAAGTTGTGAACTTAATTACATTAGAAGATATTGTAATAGATCAGAATCAAAATAAAGAAATACAGAGAAACAATAATAAAATAATCAAAAAACACAATTTATACTTCAAAAGAATTAGGAACAAAGAGAAAATAATAATAACAGAAGAATTCAGTATTAAATTTATAAAGCGAATACATGAAGATCTATGTCACATTGGAGTGGGACAAATGCTAACGACTATTAGTTCACTGTACGCAACAAAAAATTTAACGAAAAATATTAAAAATGTTTGTAGGAATTGTGAAATTTGCATAAAAAACAAAACAAGAGGACAACACAAATACGGATTAATGTCATATTTATGCCCAGCGACAAGACCCTTTGAAATAGTATCAATAGACACAATTGGAGGTTTTGGTGGTTCTAGATCAACCAAGAAATACATACATCTTTTAGTGGACCACTTCACTAGATATGCATTTATTATAACATCAAAAACCCAGGGTGCACATGACTTTATAAAGCTAATAAATAAGGTCGCTGAAACCGAAGAGATTGGGATGCTCCTTACCGACCAGTATCCAGGAATAAACTCTAAAGAATTCAAGAAGTTCCTTACTGACAAACAAATAACAATAATTTTTACAGCAGTGAATGCACCGTTTTCTAATGGCCTAAATGAAAGGTTGAATCAAACGATAGTTAACAAAATTAGATGCAAAATCAATGAAGATGGAGAAAACAGAGCGTGGACTACAATAGCACATGAATGTGTAGAAAAATACAATCAGACTAACCACTCAGTAACTGGCTATGCACCATGTTATTTGCTATACGGAACAGATGTTAAGGTTTTACCAAAAGAACTACAACAAGGAGGTATAAATAGTGACTGGATCGGAGATAAGAAAACAGCGCTTAATAATACCTTGAAATCACATTACTATAACAAAATGAGGTATGATAGGAATAGAAAACAAAGAGAATTCAGTGTGGGAGATCTAGTATATATAGAAAATGGGAATAAACTAAATAGGAAAAAGCTAGATGAATTGAGAATTGGACCATATAAAATAATTAAAAAGAAATCTAATACAATTTACGAGATAGATACAGGACATAGAAAAACAGAGTCAAATCTTTTTCATATCACAAAACTAATTCCAGTACAGATAACAGAGGATGAGAATGTGCAAGTATCAAATGGAGAACTGGAGTGAAAATTCACGGGTGAATTTTCTTCCCCATGGGGGGAGATGTAAAGAAATACTATTTCTTTCTTCGCACTCTGTGTGTTTACTTACCATGAAGTTTGGTTATAGTTTTTAACTTTTTAATTGTCTGATTTTAAAGAAGAAACGAATTCAGAATGTCAGATGACAGATTTAAATATGAGTTGATTGACAATTGGATAATCAATGAAAATTTTAATATTATATTATTTTATGTTTTAAAAGTGAAAGAATAAACTTTCATTGTCGTTTCTTCTTTACAGGTTTGAGTTCATATTGTTTTATATTATCTAAATAAAATAGTCTCTGTATAAAAAAAACTAACAATAAATCTTCTTTACAGCAACACAAGGTTTATTTCTTTCATATAGTAAAACAGTCTTATATATATATATAATAAACTAAAATGATTATTTAAAATGTTCATATCCATGGATGTTTTTTGTATCGATATAATTTTAAATTTAATAATATAAAATATAGATTAAACAAAATAATGACATATCAGAAATTGAACTTTGCACTTAGAATTTGAAGCATTTCTTTTGAAACTACAAAAAACATTTAAAAAATATCGTGATGAAGAACAATCAACAGATACAAGTCAGTTTACAGACCACAGAATAATATATACCTCATCATAAATTTGACTAATTATAAAACTACCTAATTAATCTCATTTCCTCTGTTACAGAATGATAACCACCGAAGTATAAGAACATCGATATTCATCCGTATGATGTTTGCATCCCTAGCCCTAAAAAGCTGAAAAGCATTGTACGAAAAACGTTTCATGGACCACATTAAATATCAGAAAATATACACCACACATGTCATTTTATGTAATGATGCTGGCAAACAAGCATGCAGTTCACATGGATGTTAAGTGAATACTAAGGCCTTACACAAAAAAAAAACAAAGGTTAAAATGCAGATACGACACCATTGAGGTCTAAATGATTTAGTCATATTACGACCTAATCGAAACATGATACTATTAGGTTAGGATCCCACTGCAAAATCATTTCGTTCATGCGCAAACTTAATTTTTATGTATTTTTATAATCAAGAGAATATATATCCACTAAGTTGCCTATCAAAATTTATATTTATATTATTAATTAAATTATTTTTCTTTAACAGCCAACAACTCTTATTTGCGGCCTATTTAATTTGACTGCTGTATATCATAATAATGAGAAAAAAAAATAGCTTTCATTTGATATATGTACATGTACGTTATGGACGTAAAAAGTTATCGGGGCGGAATGAAATGGGGCGACGGAGTCTTTATACATAGTGCCGTGAAGTAGACGATATCTTATTGAAAAAACTAGAAAAAAAATGTTGCCCAAAATAAAAATATATAAAAAAATACTTGCGGTCAAATTTTGATTGGCAACCCAGTGAATATATATTCTCTAGATTATAAATATGCTGAAAAATTAGGTTTGCAGCATATCTGGATGAACGAAATGATTCTGCAGTGGGATCCTAACCTATATTGAACACCATCATTCGGCGGTAGATAGATAAGTAATGTGGTACCTACGCCCTCGAGCTCCAACACTGGAACTCTATCACCAGTAAATAACATAGCATCGACCTTGTATTATTCGATACAGCACTACCGAGCAATATCTTTATATGCAGGAATATAATACGCGCTCTGTATCATCGGACCTGCAGAAAAAATTGGGAGTAGGTATGTCCAGCTTGAAGAGTTAGAGCGGCGCGGTATAGGATTCGAGGCACGTGCCCCTTTTCCTCGGCATCTTCTGCTCCCATAGTAACAGGAGCGGCGTCTTGTCTGGGTGGCGCAGTGGTAAGCGCCGCGTCGCCGATTAGGGCGCAGCGACGGAGTAGACGCCTCCCAAGTGTGGTGGTGCCGTGATGACAGCGGTGCCGCGGCGGTTGGTATTGCGGCGGCGGGGGTGTCGTCACGGCGCGAAGTGGCGTCGCTGCGGCGGCTTCCGTCGCCCAGCGTCGAGTTTTAGGAAGCCAACAGGGGCGAGCATCCACCACTCCAGTGCAACGCCCGCAGATATTGCGCGGTCGTAGCCCGGACCGTAGTCGGACCCGCGACCGCATCCAGGATGAAAGCCCCCACGTCCGGGAATCGAACGGTAGTCTAGTAGTAGTAAATCAACACTGGTACGCACGGTCCTGAGACTGGTATTCGCTCACTTTTTTAGAAAAATAAAATACGCTTACTCTTACAGTCTCACAGTAGGTTATAAATGCTTATCGAGGGCATTACTGAGTGCCATTGTACACACGCAACACATACACAAACACCTAGATCTAAAACAAATACGAGTATCTGTAGGCCATACAAATATTTGTCCCAATGCGGACAAAGATGAAGTATACGTACATGAAGGAAGAGTAGCCTTCTCTACCTCTACGAAACTCGACCTGAATATAGCATGTGCCGAAGCCCTCAATGATCGGAGAAGCTTTTACGCAAAATCATCACTAAGAATCGCTGTTTTCAAGACCCAACACTAAGGGTAAGTCGTAAAACGTAATTATGATAATTTCGCAAAACATTTGGGCGCTAAGATTATAAAAGCTTAAACTACCTCCACTTTTATGACAGGCACCTTTTAGGATCCGCAAAAACGAGTAGTATGCAGTACTACGATACCTAATAATTGTGCCCTTTTGCTAGCTATGGTTAATTCAATTTTACTCGTTTCATCACAGTTTTTTTTGTAATGCCAAGAAAGTGACAAACCACTTTCTAACTATCTACTTACTAAAAACCAAAAAACAAAAAAAATGACTTTTAAAAAAACCGTAAAAACCGGAATACCCGGTTTTCAAAAATCAATACCCGAGAAATCTGGTTTTGCAAAAGCAATTGGTTTTTGCATGACTGACATATCAGTGGCCAGCCTTAATAAACTCTTGGACCAAGAAACCTTAGGCTTAGAAGGCGAGAAATAGGAAATCATTTTCCAATATTAATCCCGTAAAATAATGTACAATACCCAGCAAGAACTATTGCACATCGAGCCTATGAAGAAGACAATCGGCTAGTTTCGACTTCGTAGAGCATTATCTCTGCTGCTCACTGCCTACGGAAGCACTAAAAGCTCAAATAGGTAAAAAACGAAAGAGATAACGCTCTACAGATCCGAAATAAGCCGAAGTCTTCCTCCTAAGGTCGATGTGCGATATTTCTTGTTGTATACTGTGGTAAGGGAGAGAAATAAGTACGGAGAGAACACACTGATTGCCTCAAAACTTTGTACGATTATACATAATTATAAATATTGAAACACGTGGTTCAACTTTTTTGAATATCCAATGCATCATCATTATCATCATCATTTCAGCCAAAGGTCACTGCTGAACAAAGGCCTCCCCAAGAAATGCCACAACGAACGATCTTGGGCCGCCCTCATCCAGCGATTGCCCGCGACCTTCACCAGGTCGTCTGTCTATCTTGTGGGGGGCTTCGTTTTCCGGTACGCGGTCGCCACTCAAGAACTGCTTTACCCAACGGCCGTCACTTCGTCGAGCTATTGTGGGCTTCTTTGGAGAGCTTTGTCCAGCCGTGGACATCTTTGTGGACTGGAGTGTTGATGACGATGACAAAGGGTGAAAAGAAATGAATGAAAGTTTGTTTATTTACAATCTTACTCGGACAAAATGGCGGACCAAAGCTATTTTTGAAAAACTCCAATTTTAATAACATGATATATGGAACACCAGTAAAATGATTAAACATTTTCTCAGTGATTCTTTCGCTTGACGGCACGCAAATCTGCTTTCATATGATGAAAGGGATTCGTATTATGTTCAAAGGTATAAGCCCAATAGCTAGAAACGGCCGAAGGGTCGATATATTGTGAGATACCTTTACATGCTAAACCTTAAAGCCTTCATAAAATTCTACCAACGGACAAACCATGCACAATAAGTACATCTACAAGAATAGACAATATATTTAAGTGGAAATATGTCCATAGCGCGCATGGCTCCGCGGCTTGTGTCATAAGCGATATACTCGGTTAAACATTACGGGCGCGGTCGCGTGTGTGATGGGTGACCGCTAGTGGCAAATTAAAATGCGCGTTTCCGTGCTTCGGAGGGCTCGTTAAGCCGTCGATCCCGGTTGCTATCAATAAATAGCAGTCGTTAAACCTTGTCAGAGGCCTTATGGGCGGTTTCAAAAACATCCGACAGCCGGTTGGCCACTAACCCGTATCTCCACCAATCCGCATTGGAGCAGCGTGGTGTAGTAACCTCCAGGCCTCCCCCAAAAAGGGGAAAGACTCGTGCCCAGCAGTGGGACGTATAATGGGTTGGCATTATTATGTCCACAGTTGGACCAAACCTCGAAATATGCCCATAACAGGGTTGCGCGTCATTAAGAGAGAATGAGACATAACCACCACGCTTGGCGGACTGGCTTTGTGTAGTTTTATCGCGAGACGCTGCTGCCCACCTCGCGTTATTGCTTCTACTACCGCCTTATTCGAACGGTTTGCAGGACATTGTCCGATTGATCACGAGTACAAATGGAAAAAAAATCCAACAGAAATGGACGATGGGGTTGTCACGTTTCTACGTATAAGTAGGTACCTGCATACTTATTTATATTTCGGTTTAAAGAAGTCACTAAGAAAGGGAACTCTCTCTTTTTATACATAAACGAAAAATATGAAAGTATTTTTTTATGTTATCTATGTGGCAAACAAGTGTGTAGTTCATATTGATGTTAAGTGATGACTGCCGCCTATAGACATTTACACAAAGATCAAGGTCAAAATGCAGATGTGTTACCACTCCTGAGGTCTAAGGTGTTATGCGTCTGTGCTGGAAATTACAAGGCCTTAATTAACCAGCTGACTGAACACGATAATTCAGTTTTTACGTTCCATTTTCATTTTCCTGCTAGTTTCAATTGTTGCTATAGTCCACTTACCTTTGAATACGTCTTTGTGTAAAGGTACAAATAAACACAAGTCACACCACGTTCAGGGATAGAATTATCTTTAAAATTCAGCACCTTCAAAATTTGATGAACTACGTTACAAAGGACCTTTTCGAAATGCCTGAAAAGTTAACAACGCGATACAATGCACCTTTACAGTTGAAAGCTTGTTGAGAAAATGACTATTAAATATGCAAATGTACGTTTGGAGGCTTTTCACGGTATCAAACTGACAATATTAGACGACGGAAAAAAGGTTACAGGGTAAAAAATTAATTGTGTTCTTTTTAGAAAGTTGCCAAAAATACTAAATTAATGGATAAACTTAACCTCTGACAACCTCTTATGGGATTACAGTTGTAAAGTTTTTTAAAGAAAAATAACAAGAAGAATTTGACTTCAGGCGGTTTTGAACCCGCGACCAATGGGATCTCTAGTCCAGCCGCTCGCCCAACTGAGCTACCGAAAACCTTTTTCTTTAAAGAATGTTTAGCGATGGTTATACACGACAGCACGACCACCTGTTAACAGTCCGGCAGCAGATCCTAGAGCCGGACTGACCCGACACTACACTGAAGATATCCCGGACGTCAGTCTAGACGAGATTAGCACGGCTTTCAAACAGCTCAAAAACAACAGGGCGCCGGGTGATGACGGAATCACTGCTGAACTCCTGAAAGCGGGCGAAAGGCCAGTGTTAGAAGCTCTTCAGTTGATGTTCAATTCCGTCATATCCGAGGGCAAAACGCCACAGGCGTGGCACAAAAGTGTGGTGGTACTGTTCTTTAAGAAGGGCGACAATACCCTTCTTAAAAATTATAGGCCCATCGCACTTCTAAGACACGTCTATAAGCTGTTTTCGAGAGTGGTTACGAACCGTCTATCTCGCAGACTCGACGACTTCCAGCCTCTCGAACAAGCCGGGTTCCGTAAAGGTTTTAGCACCATAGACCACATACACACGCTGCGGCAGGTTATACAGAAGATAGAAGAGCATAACCGGCCCCTCTGTCTAGCGTTTGTGGACTATGAGAAAGCCTTCGATTCTGTCGAGATTTGGTCTGTGCTACAGTCACTCTAGAGGTGCCAAGTCGACTACCGATACATCGAGGTGCTAAGGAGCTTGTACGAAAACGCCACTATGTCGGTTCGCCTTCAGGACCAGAACTCGAAACCTATCCAACTGCAGCGAGGTATGAGACAAAGAGATGTCATTTCTCCGAAACTGTTCACCGCTACATTGGACGATGTCTTCAAGTTTCTAGACTGGAATGGACTCGGCATCAACATTAACGGCGAGTACATCTCCCACCTCCGATTTGCGGATGATATCGTATTCATGGCTGAGACCCTGGAAGACCTTGGCACAATGCTCAATGGCCTCAGCAGGGCCTCCCAACGAGTGGGCCTTAAAATGAACATGGACAAGACGAAGATTATGTCGAATGTCCTTGTTATGCCCACTCCTGTTATGGTCGAGGGTACTACACTCGAAGTTGTTGACGATTACGTATACCTGGGACAAACGGTCCAGTTAGCTAGGTCCAACTTCGAGAAAGAGGTCAATCGCCGAATCCAACTCGGATGGGCAGCGTTCGGGAAGCTGCGTTATATCTTCTCGTCCAATTTACCGCAGTGTCTGAAGTAGAAAGTTTTTGACCAGTGTGTGTTGCCAGTGATGACATACGGAACAGAAACGTGGTCGCTCACTATGGGCCTCATAAGAAGGCTCAAGGTCACTCAGAGAGCAATGGAAAGGGCTATGCTCGGAGTTACTCTGCGAGATCGAATCAGAAATGAGGAGATCCGCATGAGGACCAAAGTAACCGACATAGCCCACCGAATAGCGAAACTCAAGTGGCAGTGGGCAGGGCACATAGTTCGCAGAACTGACGGCCGTCGGGGCAGAAGAGTTCTGAAGCGGCGACCGCGTACCGGAAGACGAAGCGTAGGCAGGCCCCCCACTAGGTGGACCGACGACCTGGTGAAGGTCGCGGGCAATCGTTGGATGAGGGCGGCCCAGGACCGCTCGTTGTGGCATTCTTTGGGGGAGGCCTTTGTCCACCTGTGGATGTCTTTTGGCTGAAATGATGATGATGTTTAGCGAAATCCAATAAAATAAAACAGTTGTAAAGTTACAGTTTTTACTGGTGGTAGAGCTCTAGTGACGGAGCTCGCGGGTGTAGGCACCACCGCATTACCTAAATATACTTGTCGCTAAATGGTAGTGTTCAACACTATCGTGTTCCGGTCAGATGGTAATGTACGGCCCTGTAATTTCCGGCACAGTGGCATAATACCTTGGGTCTCGGGAGTGCTAACGCATCTGCATTTTGACCTTGGTCTTGGTCTATGGGCTGCAGTCATCACTTAACATCAATGGGAACAGCATGCTTGTTTGCCACTTCCATTATATAAAAAAAGCTTTAAAAATATTTTAATTAACAAATGCTCACATAGGCCACATTGTTCTTCACAAAGAAGAGCTAAAGCATTACAAAATTGATAGAGTTATTCATGTGCATTTTCCGCAAAGGCCGATACTAAAGACAAAAGCTTCGTTGGAAGCCTTTTATACGTGCCGCTTGAAACCGCGGATGTCACACAGTATCAGAGCGAACGCAGGTGTGCTTTATATTTCAAGCGAAAGTTTTAAAGCTAGACTAGCTTCTGGCGTAAAATGAGCTATAATATAAGTCTTAAATTTAAAGTTTCGCCAACCTTAAGTAATGAACGTTAATGTTGTCTGCGAAACATATGCAAGTTTTGCTCGATTCTAAATTTTATCTACCACCGATGTGGATTTAAAAAAAATGTATCAGCTAAGCAAGTCAGACTCGCGTTCACAGGCACAACCATCAAGCAACAAACAGTTACAGCTAAGCTAGCTAATATCTTATATTATATGTTTTACGAAGCGCGCATGGCCACGTGGCTGGTGTAGATCGGAAGCGATCTACTCTGTTAAGCACGGCGGTGACCGCTAGTGGCAAATTAAATGCGCGTTTCCGTGCTTCGGAGGGCACGTTAAGCCGTCGGTCCCGGTTGCTTTCGATAAATAGCAGTCGTTAAACCTTGTCGGAGGCCTTATAGGCGGTTTGAAAACATCCGACAGCGAGTTGGCCAATAACCCACCCAACTCCATTGGAGCAGCGTGGTGGAGTAAGCTCCAGGCCTCCCCCCAAAAAGGGGAGAGACTCGTGCCCAGCAGTGGGACGTATAAAGGGTTGCCATTATTATATTATTATTATATATGTTTTACGATTGGTATAGTTGCCGAAGCCAACAAATAAAACAGCGTCAAAATATTACTCACTATTAATTAAACCCTATTTCAAGCAAAGTATAAAAATAAATAAAAACACGTACAGCGTGTATATGTTTTTATTTACTTTACTCTGCACGGGTAATGCCAACTTTGCACAAATTCAGCCTGAAAATAAAAGATTTCCACATCCACTGCTACAACAGGGATAATTTTAATTATGTAAAGTTTTTGTTATAAAAGTTCGGTTGCACTATTCTGGTTTTATTTTGTTTTGTATAACCATATCGTATAAATGCTGTTAAAATTTTCTACTGACATTTTAATTTAATCAAATTAGGTATATGACAGATCAAAATGACTTTACATTACACATTAAATCCCCAAAAGATTGGCATTTAAATGAAATACTTGTGATGAATAACATATTTATTTCTCTATGGATTTATAATATCATGTTTTTATAAACACCTTCGCAAATACTGCATTGTTTTGGAACAACTTTGGTTAGTATAAAAAACCTTATAGTGAGCTAACGTTAAAAGACAGACGTATGCTGTCGCGGATTTTTTTTTAGACCTTTGAAGGAAAAAAAACCTGTAGTACATGATTTTTGTGAAACTTTTACCGTTTAAAAAAAAATCCCCCGATTTTGAAACATTCTTCTTTAGTGCTCCGCTCCTTTTAGTCTTAGCGTGATGATATATAGCCTAAAGCCTTCCTCGATAAATGGACTATCTAACACTGAAAGTATACTATATAATATAAGTATAATATAGATAAAGCGACCAACCGGTCCGCATTGTGGGAGACATCCCGAATTTAAAAAAACGCCCCGATGCCCCCAATGCTTAACCGAGTAGATCGTAACCGATCTACTCGGTTAAGCATTACGAGCGCGGTCGGGTGTGTGATGGGTGACCGCTAGTGGCAAATTAATATGCGCGTTTCCGTGCTTCGGAGGGCACGTTAAGCCGTCGGTCCCGATTGCTATCGATAGATAGCAGTCGTTAAACGCTGTCGGTTTGAAAACATCCGACAACGGGTTGGCCACTTACCCGTATCTCCACCAATCCGCATTGGAGCAGCGTGGTGGAGTAAGCTCCAGGCCTCCCCCCAAAAAAGGGAAGAGACTCGTGTCCAGCAGTGGGATGAATAATGGCTTGCCATTATTGTTATTATTTTTTTATGCCCGGAAAAATATTGAATGCGTCCCATAAAGCCACGCATCCTTGTAATCAGACACACAGCGCACTGTATCTGTTGTTGCCGTGACCAAGTTCCTATCACAGAAGACACATGACAGCCATCTATCCCCAACCCCTCCCCCCTCCTTCGTTCGCTCAAAAAATGTAGGTACCGCATCAAATTTTTAAGAAATGTCTCTGAAATGAATAATCTCATAACCGGATTCCATGGTCTCGATTAGCGGTTGGGGGCAGTAATTATCTCAATTTCTCAAACTAAATTTTCAGTTGCTTTGCCTGATATTTAGCTGACATTGAATTACGTGATTACGTGTCTTCACACTTTTATTACCCCAAATGATAGGCAGAGATAAATACGTAAACAATGTGTTATTTATTAAGTGTACTTAGTAATTACATTTTAAAATAAAAAATGTAACATTACTAAAATATCTTTTTTTATTTTAAATTGTTGCTTATCATGTGAATTTAAATTTAATTATACAACAAATTCACCATCTTGTCAAGTAAAATAATGTAGGTTACATTATTCTGCTTGACAAGCTACAAACATGAACCGAAGATTGATTACGAGACTTACGAGACTAAGATACTTACGGAAATCTCTGCTCATGGAATAATTTTAATTACTGATATGGAATTAATTTGAGATATTCATGATCTACTGTTGGACAAAAGCCTAATAACAATGAGTTAATTTTATCATTAATAATTTTGACAAATACAAAAATGTACCACCCAACCTTTCATGGATAGTAGATTAGATCCTTGAACGAATTACAAACGACAGAGTGTTTTTTCTGTGTAACTACACGCCTATATTCCCCGAATGGGAAGACAGGTTATCACCGGTTATGCTTATCAGCAGAGATGATTGCATACATTCAAGCATCTGAGATTCGCCGATTACGTTTAGTACCTACCATGTAATAAGTGGTGAGCCTATTGCCATCTCTCGACCCATTACCAATCTTCGAGGGTAGCACTGGGAAAATTCCCAAATGAAAATTCCCAATGGCAATTATCCCAACCTGGAAACTAAACCTAGGACCCCAGTGTAGTAGTCGTAGCCCGATACAACTGAGGCAATAGGTTCGTTTTTTCTACCTCAAATGTGATAAAAGATATCTTCGTCAATCTTTCTACCAAAGACACTTGAAACAATTAATGATCGACTGTAGTAATATACGTAAGACGTTTTCAGTATCTTCAATATTATAATTTCATTGCACTAACACAGTATAACGCTTTACCTCTTCAATTTTAGGGTGCTCCCTCACCTGGAGCATTTGCCTGTAATGTAACGTTACAGAGCCGAGCAATACAGTGAGGGAGGAGAACCGAGCATTACAGTGCGTAAAATTTAATCGAGCATTACGTTGGTGAGGGAAAAGCACCGATCATTACAGTGCGCAACTTGATGATACAATAAGTAATATATTGATACAACTTGTAAAATCAATACGCATCACTTGTTATAGAGCATGTGACGGACGCACAGCACGTCTCCCTCAGTGATCAGTCATCCACGTGATAGTGAAGTGGACGCACGTATATTGTTGGAATCAACTAAATTCTCAAATTCGAATCTAATATCACATAACACGCGTATGCTCGTCAGTCAGGGAGGAAATTCTGTAATGTAAGTAATGTTCAAAATCGAATTTGAAACGTTACATTACACGCAAATGCTCCAAGTGAGGGACCACCTTTACACGACAACCGCTATAACATTATAATCTTATACTTAGTAATAAATTTCATAAATTCAAATATCATTTCCTCCGCTCGAATATGAAACGCAAAAGTGGCGGCAGCTTCGGCATATCTTTGAAAATACTCGACGACGGCAAGACTTCAACTTGGGAAATAGAAATAGACATTGGGCATTCACAAACTGCGGGCTCTTGCGGTTCTGGGAAAAGTTAAGCGCGCTTTACATTAATAAAGAAGGACCGCGTTCTTGTTTTAAAACTTTTGCGGTTAATATTTCAGATTGTTACATTGGTTTTTGTGGTTTTGAATAAAATTGTTATTATGTATTCAGTTATTCAAACGATGTAATAATACATTATTCAAGCTACCAACAAATTTAACGGTTTAAAAAATGTTTAAAGCGTTACAGTGTACAAAACTCAAATACAATTCTCTCGGCTCGAAACATAAAACGCAAAAGTATCGAAAGCCTTGGAAAAAAAAGCAAAATTACTATATCCATAGTCATAAATAAAAAAAAACCGGTCAAGTGCGTGTCGGGCCACGCGCAGTGTAGGGTTCCGTAGTTACAAAGTAAGAGATGTAATAAAAAAAATAATAAATATTTTCTATGGGGTTGTTCGAAATTTTGGAGTAAAATACATTTGGTCGACTATTACTCGCAAACTTGTAAAGCCAACTTAGGTGTGATAATTTTCCTTTTGATTTCCGTATCGTTTGAATTTCTAACGACAACCGTTTAGTCGGCAGGAGGGGGGACACTTGACTCTAACGAAAATTGGCCCTTTAAAGCTTAATAAGTCACGAACCGTTACCTGAATTGAAAAATTATGTTCGCACACTCCTAACATTTTTAAAAGACCTATTCAACGATATCCCATACTATATAGAAAACGAAAAATAAAAAAAATATCCGCGCGTTACATGTACCCTAAAGGGAAGGGGTAATCTAAATAAAAAAAAAACATGCTTTTATTCTACCACTATGTCGGCCTAATTAACTTGCATACTTGTACCAAATTTCAAGCCTCTAGTACTAATAGTTTTTGCGCTAAACCGAGGACGGACAGACAGACAGACAGACAGACAGACAGACGGACGGACATGGCGAAACTATAAGGGTTCCTTGTTTACTACGGAACCCTAAAAACCAGTGTAACTATGTCACGGTTCGACCGGACTTGTAAGATTTGGAAATGGCCAATAAGCCTCTCCTGAATTCGTAACTGCCAATTAGTAGAATTAAATTATTACCACAAAATGATTAGAAAGATTTACATTTCACAAAAATTATATTTAATTCAGAATTTTACTCAATAGGAATATAATATTCGACTGTGTCGGTCGAATGAGAATATATATTCAGAACACAATTTCGAAATATCAAATTCTGTCTGAGCTCTCATTTATTTCAATGTTTAATTTTCTTCGATGAGCTTCTCAACTCCCGAGGGTATAGATGCCTTACACCGATGTTAACATTTCATCCGTTCTCAATAACTACCAAAGTATTTTTGTAAGGAATCATTTGATTTCTTTCATAATCCCTTATTATTAAGTTTCGAACTGTTTTTTAATATCTGAGTTGAATGCATAGAAATGTGGTTAAATGTATTGGGTTCTTTAAACCCCAAATTTAAATCTTTTTCGTGCTACGATACATGTACACGTATTGTTTTACGATTGATGTATTTTATTATTTTAAAACACAACACAATAGGTTCATTATCTCACGATCAAATTGTAAGGAACAGCATTTTGTTATTTTATTTTGCGATTATTAAAAGCATTTTCAAAGCGCCAGTTGATCACAAACCGCACGTTGAAAACTGAAAACACACTACGTCATAAATATCTTCTTTTCACGGTACAATTTTTGTGGTTGTTTCCCAAAATGATTTTGTCTTGGTTAATACCTAATTCATTTATTATATTCTTGTTTTCGTAGTTACTTATGCCGTATCACAAGGAAAGTAAGCTTATTTTTAACCAAAAAAAAAAGGAGGAAGTAGGTATAATGTATTTTGTAGTTAAATTATGAAAGTTGTACTTTACATATTTATAAATATATTTTTATGTAACGGAAGTGGCAATCAAGCACGCAGTTCACATTGACGTTAAGTGATGACTGCAGCCTATAGACATCGACACAAAAACCAAGGTCAAAATGCAGATGCGTTACCACTCCTGAGACCTAAGGTGTTATGCCTCTGTGCCGGAAATTACAGGGCCGTACATTACAACCTGACCGGAACACGATAGTGCTGAACACTACCATTTAGCGGCAAGTATATTACGTAATGTGGTGGTGCCGACGCCCGCGAGCTCCGTCAGTGGAGCTCTACCACCAGTCGAGATATTGTGGTGAGAAATTATTAAAATATTTGAAAACATTTTAATGATTTCGTTTCGATAACACTATCAAGGCAAATCGTTCTGCCGCAAGAAAACAACCATGAAATTTCACCGTGTACTTATAAGCTTATTTTAAACGCACCGTCATTTTACTCATCATTATGTATATAAATAGCCTTTACTGCGTGCCGTTGCTATGGGGCCAACCCTTAATACGTGAAATAAAATCAACTGCAGCATACTTTTCAAGGTTTTAAGGATTGGCCTCATAGTTAAAATGTATACGGATACTTACTTAATATTATAAAACCGAATCGAAACTATTTTGTAACGCAAGAACGGCAGGTGGATAGATTCTAATGATATTTGATTAGTCTCTGTCCGTAATAGCAAAATCGCTGGTAAAATATTTGAAAAAGGTACCTTTTTTTGAGAAAAAAAAAACGATTTTAGACTTTTATTTAAGTCACTACATAAGACCCTACTTTAAACAACTACAGACACAATCGTAGATATAAACAACCCACCCAAATGTTAATATATGATTCACGGAACATGAAAGCATTTCTATACTCGTATAGCTTACTAACTAGCAACGGAAAAATTGACTTCTGCGAGGCTTGAGCAAAAAGCACCGTAAATAAACTTTAGCTACTTTCCCCAAGAGACTACTGTGGTGGAAACATCAAAGGGTACACAAAGACGGACCTTGGCTGTGAATGTCCCGTGGTTGCGCTTAATTACGCTTCAACTTCAACGTTGCTGAGAAAGACATGATTTACTAGTAGTTTTTTACACGAATATCGTGTAAAAATTTCTGAAGTTCGTGTATTTTGTTTTTTTTTTATGTAATGGAAGTGGCCAACAAGCATGCAGTTCACATTGAAGTTAAGTGATGACTGCAGCCACCCACACTTAGACAAAGGTCAATATGCAGATGCGTTACCACTCCTGAGGCCTAAGGTGTTATGCCTCTGTGCCGGCAATTACAGTGCCGTACATTACCTCCTGACCGGAACACGAGAGTGCTGAACACTACCATTTAACGGCAAGTATATTAGGTAATGCGGTGGTGCCTACGCCCACTCCGTCACAGGAGCTCTACCACCAGTGAAAGTTTACACTTACATATTTTCGATCAAAAGATGTTTAAGGTGAATTAATTGTATTTATTTTCTCTGGGAATGAAAAAAACGCTGAAGCATAACCATTCTTAACATTCAAGAATTTTATTCACTTTCAACAACTAGGCACTGGAAAAAATTACATTTCTTGTTAAACTTGCCTGTTTTTATCTGTTTTGTTGAAGCTTTCACACACCCATAACCCCGCAGACGGACATAACCAAACACTGTTTTTTTTTAAAAAAAAAGCTGTGAAAGCATTTCCCCAGTTTAATATCAACAAAAAACGATCTACTGAAAGCTGGACTCGAGCAAAAACATCGTAAATAAACTTCAGCCATTTTCCCCAAGAGAGCACAGTGGTGAAAACATCAAAGGGTACAAAGACGGACCTTGGCTCCGAATGTCACGTGGTTGCGCTAATTACCCTTCAACGTTTTTTTTTTTATGTAATGGAAGTGATAAATTAGCGTGCAGTTCACATTGATGTTAAGTGATGACTGCAGCCTATTGACACACACACAAAGATCAGAGGTCAAAATGCGGATGCGTTACCACTCCTGAGGCCTAAGGTGTTATGCCTCTGTGCCGGAAATTACAGGGTCGTACATTACCACCTGACCGGAACACGACAGTGCTGAACACTACCATTTAGCGGCAAGTATATTAGGTGATGCTGTGGTGCCTACGCCCGCGAGCTCCGTCACTGCTCTACCACCAGTACCGTTGCTGGGTTTTGCTGGTTTATTATAGATACGAATAACATGTAGGGATTTTAGAATCTCGCGTTTTTATAAGTTTTATTTGTTCATACCTTTATTTAACAGAAAATATATTCTTTTAAAGGCTATTTACTTTAAAATTAAACAAAAATGTTTATTACCTACAGATATTACATATTATTATTATTATAATAAGAATCAACCATCTGGCGGTTTTGTGGATTTGGAGAAGGCGTTTGATAGGGTATTACGAAAGGAGCTGTGGGACATTTTGCCAGAGTATGGTATTGATGGCAGTCTGCTCCGTGCAATACAGTCCACGTATGTGTTCTGTCAAGCATGTGTGCGGGTAGATGGTAACATGTCACCCTGGTTTGATGTTAACATCGGTGTCAAACAGGGTTGCGTGCTTTCGTCTAGGCTGTTTATTATATATCTGGACAAATGCCTCCAGAGGGTGAAGTTAATGGATGTGGGAGTGCGTATGGGTGACTTAGTGGTGAACTGTCTGCTTTACGCAGATGATGCGGTAATTGTTAGCTCTACACCATCTGGGCTACAAGCACTAGTCACAGTCATGAAAGAGGATTGTATGGAGAAAGGCTTACAATTGAATGTGGATAAAACTAAAGTATTAGTATTTGAAAGAGATGAACAGAGAACAAATGCAAGGGTAGTAGTAGATGATGCAGAGAGGTTTGTCAGAACTGGGATGTCTGGCGCTCTACACTCTCGGCCTACCCCGTTAGGGACCTGGCGTGAAGATACATACATAATAGGAATCGTGTATTTTTGGCTTATCTATATCTATAGGTACATCCTATACATACATACATACATACATACAATACATACAAATAAATAAAATTGGAGTGTCTGTTTTTAATATAAAAATAACCGTTTTTTACTAAAAGCAAATGTATGTATACAGGTACATATACCAAAACAACATTTTTTACAATTTTTGTCTGTCTGTCTGTATGTTTGTTCCCGCTAATCTCGGGAACGACTTCACCGATTTTGACGGGACTCACTGGCAGATAGCTTATGCAATAAGGAGTAACTAAGGCTAATTTTATACTAGCTGCGCCCACGACTTTGTCCGAGTACATACTGAACAATCATAAATTCTCACGCGGACGAAGTCGCGGGCACAGCTAGTAATTATATAAAAACGAAAGGTTACTCTCACTCATCACGAAATATCAGGAAATACAATTGCCAGGAGTTTCAAATTTTGCATGGTGGTTCTTATTAGGACGTAAGTGCTACTATGGCAACCCATTATACGTCCCACTGCTGGGCACGAGTCTCTCCCCTTTTTGAGGGGAGGCCTGGAGCTTGCTCCACCACGCTGTTCCAATGCGGATTGTTGGAGGTGGGAGGGTTAGTGGCCAACCCGCAGTCAAATATTTGCAAAACGGCCATAAGGCCTCCGACAAGGTTTAACGACTGCTATCTATCGATAGAAACCGGGACCGACGGCGCATTTAATTTGCCACTAGCGGTCACCCATCACACTTCCCGACCGCGCCCGTAGTGCTTAACCGAGTAGATCGCAAAAAGTTATTTTATGTATCATTGCTTTTCTTCAGACAAACTCAAAACGTTCATTTTCACTGAAATGTAAATAATTCAATAAAGTATATAAAATAAATTATACCCAATAAATGGCAATTAATAAATAATTCAAAATAGTACACAGCAAGTATAGACAACATATTATTACACTCTGTATCAGCAAAGAATATAAGTCGACAAGAAATCATTCTTTCAGCAATTTGTACTGTTCCTTTCTTTACCCTTTTGTAATAACCTTGGAGTACAATAAACAGTATTGTTGTCGTTGATTACATTTCCCGGTACCATAATAAAGAAATAAGTAGTCCTGTTTTTTTTTATTCGAAAATATTATTACGCGTTAGAAATAGAGGCGAAATTTTAGTAGGTAGAGTGACTATGTTATTATGAAGAAATAAATAAGTCCTTTTTTTTCGATTGTAAAATATTACAAGTATGCGTTGTGGACAGCTCAATTCAGTCGAGCAAAGCATAGAAACATAGGTGGTAGAGCTCCAGTAGTGTTGGTTGAGCTCCAGTGACGGAGCTCGCGGGCGTAGGCACCACCGCATTACCTAATATACTTGCCGCTATGGTAATGTTCAGCACTATCGTGTTCCGGTCAGGCGGTAATGTACGGCCCTGTAATTTCCGGGACAGGGGCATAACACCTTAGGCCTCAGGAGTGGTAACGCATCTGCATTTTGACCTTGGTCTTTGTGTGAGTGTCTATAGGCTGCAGTCATCACTTAACATCGATGTGAGCTGCATGCTTGCTTGCCACTTCCATAACATAAATAAAAAAATACAGAAATTTTGTAATAAATGTTATTAAAGACACAACATTCAATTTTATTTATTTACTTCATCAATACCAATATTAGTGCCGCGCTTCACCGACTGTGAACCGCTCTTCATGGATCAAAGGGTTCAAGTTATCTAATGAGACGTGATAAGAGGATCATTCAATACCTATAGGTACATTTTCTTTTTTTTCCTCCACGTTTCTCTCATCTCAGTGAAGTCTGAAATATTTTTTTAGTAAATACCTACTTCCACTTTGTTTATCAATTGAATAAGTAATTGTGCTGATTTGAATTTAGGATACCGATCTATTTTGGTGTATATTTAAGTGTTTTTTTTAAATGCGAGCATATAACAAATGTTCATTAAATGGAAAATCCCAATAGAACCAAAGATAAAGGGTCTTTAGACTATTATCTCTGATAACCCCCTACCTGGGAATCGAACCCAGGACCTCAACGTAGTAGTAGTTAGGTTGGGGAAAAAGTTTCTTCGCCTTTTTTAAAGTAATTCAAAACATTTTTTAATATAGTTTATTTAAATTTAACTAAAGTATGTATGTACCATTTTGTTCGATAACCTTTTGCCATCTTGTAGGTAGGGACATGATCCCATTGCTATAAAAATTTTGGGACTTCTCATCAAAATACCGCGACAAGTAGATTTGGCAGTCCTCTCGTGATGTTAACCTAACATTGCATAAAGAATTCTGAAGAGACCGAAACAGGTGGAAATCTGAAGGTGCAAGGTCAGGACTATACGGCGGATGCATTAACACCTCCCAGCCAAACTCTCTTAATTTTTGCTGAGTGGCTATAGATGTGTGAGGTCTAGCGTTATCATGATGAAACACCACACCCCTTCTGTTGATCAATTCCGGCCGCTTTCTCTCAACTTCTTGCTTTAATCTCATCAGTTGTTCGCAGTAGAGTTCAGAATCGATAGTCCTGCCTGGTGGTAATAGCTCATAATGAATAATGCCCTTCCAATCCCACCACACACACAACATCACCTTATTGCGAGTTAACCCGGGTTTCGCCACAGTCTGTGAAGCCTGACCGGCCTTTGACCACGACCTTTTTCGCACGTTCTTGTCGTACGTGATCCACTTTTCATCACCAGTTATCAGCTTCTTCAAAAATGATTCGGTTTCATTACGTCGTAATAAAGAATCACAAATGAGTACACGGTTCATTAGGTTTCTTTCAGTGAGCTCGTGAGGTACCCAAATATCGAGCTTTTTTTTGTATCCAGCTTTTTTCAAATGCGCCAAAACTGTTTTGTGATCAATTCTCAGTTCTTCAGCTACGTCTTAACTACTGATTTGTCGATCTTGCTCCACTTTTTCAAAAATGGCATCCATTTTATCCGTAATAGGGCGACCAGAGCGAGGTGCATTTTTGACATCAAAATTTCCGGATTGAAAACGCTTAAACCAAATTTGTGCTACTCTCACAGACACTGCACTAGGTCCATAAACATCGCAAACTTTTTTCGCGGCTTGCGTTGCATTTTTACCTTTTTTGTAGTAAAATTTTAAAATGTATCGAATTTCTCCATTAGATTCACTCATCTTGACAGTACGAAAAACAAATGAAAATCACTCATTTCCCTAATTATTTATTCATTATGTTTCTATCTTTACAAAAATCTATATTTAGAAACCTTAATGCCTTTGCCTAATTTGAATTTGGAATTATGTTCTTTAAAATTTTAACTTTCAATGATATCAAAACCAGCCAGATACAAATACTACAGCCAAAGAGATTTTATTACAAGTTCATACATACTATAATGCGAAAAGACTTTTTCCCCAACCCATTTTATATATTCTATTAACTATTTTAACTATCTTAACTTTGATTATTTAGCACTCTTTAAAAAACAAGTAATGTTCATTACTCAAGGACATAGAGCAACACCGGAGGGGAGTAGCCATATGCAGGATTTCCCCTCTGTCAAAGTACAAGCCCAAATGGGCCTATACTTGTCGCCTAGATGTGTGTGCGCGAGAAATTATTTCTGTATTTTGTTAAAGTCAAGGTGTGAGTTTCGTAGTAATAGACAATTTTTCTAGTGTGCGTGCGTGTCGCACGGATTTCCCCCCGCAAAAAAAAGACAGATTGTTTTGCATGGGTAATAAGCGCTATGGCTACTCCCCTCCAGTCCTCCGCGGCCGGTGGCCCGTGTTGCTCTATGCTCAAGGACAATAAAATTTACGTACCTACCTATCTGAGAATCAATGTTATTTCACTGTGAAAGTTGCTTGACAATAACAACTGAAGTCGTTTATTTTTATGTCAGCCGAAACTAGGGTTGCCACCCGTACTTTATAATAAAGTATTGTACGTTATTTCAAGCAATTGTACTCTATACTTTATGAGAACAGTAAAGTACACGAAAATACTTTTTTTCGCGTGATTTGATTTGTTTGTAAATTTGAAAAGTTTAGTCCTAAGTATGTTTTCGCTAAACAAAAATTATCGATTGTGAAGATGCTGTGCAATTATTTAGTTAGGACACGAATTTGCTACACAATTTGTAGCAAATTCGTGTCCTAACTAAATAATTAACAAACCATTAAAAAATATATTTTTATAAATAAAATACAGCGAAATATAAAAAACATTATTTTGATTCAATGTAGGTACTTTTTTGTTCTTACCTATAATAACCAATGTACTTTAATTGCAAAAAAAAAGGTGGCAACCCTAGCCGAAACTGGCCGAGAGTTATAATATTCTTTGTCTATTTTACGTCGTGTTTTTTTCTTTTTGATACTTATTTTTACTGGTGGTAGAGCTCCAGTGACGGAGCTCGCGGGCGTAGGCACCACCGCATTACCTAATATACTTGCCGCAAAATGGTAGTGTTCAGCACTATCGTGTTCCGGTCTGGTGGTAATGTACGGCCCTGTAATTTCCGGCACAGAGGCATAACACCTAATGCCTCAGGAGTGGCAGCGCATCTGCATTTTGACCTCTGGTCATTGTGTAAGTGTCTATAGGCTGCAGTCATCACTTAACATCAATGTGAACTGCATGCTTGTTTGCCACTTTCATTTCATTAAAAAAAAAAACTTATTATATCTATGGCAGTTAGTCAATTGTGTAAGTTTCCACAAAGCCTTCTGCATGTATTTTTTTTACCCAACTTAAGGTTAGCCTGCAAGGAAACAAGGAACTATTAAAGTTTCACTATGTCGTCTGTCGGACCGCAGCTTAGCTAAGAGGCTATTTCTAACGTAATTTTACGCCTGTAATCCTAGAAGGGGTAGGCAGAGGTAAATGCATGCCCACGATTCGCCGTTTACGTTTTGGCCCACATAACAGGTGGCGAGCCCATTCACATCTCCGGGTACATTACCAAACTTTGAGGTACTGAGAAACTTCCAAAAAAAATGGAAAAATCCCAACAGAACCAGAGATAAAGGATTTTACACCGTTATCACCCGACCCAGGAATCGAACCCAGGACCCCAGCGTAGTATTGGCCTCCTACCACTAGGCTACTGAGGCTATTTCTAACAAATTGGCAAATAAAAATCTTGAATAATTTATGGTAAGTGTTACCCCTACACATGATTTTTTTTATAAGGATAGAGACAAACAAGCATACAGTTCACGTGAATATTAAGTGATGATTGCCGAGAAACCAGAGATCAAAATATAGATCCATTGCCACCCCTGAGACCTAAGTTGTTATGTCTCTGTGATAGTTCTTATTTTTTTTTCCCTTTATTATAGTATAAATTAACAAAGTTTTAACATCATATCACTTAATGCTAGCATTGAAAAAACCACTAAGGTTTGTTAGTATGCTAACCTAATTTACCTCGGTAGGCAGGTAAAAAACTGTACATACAATAATTTAGTTGAAAAGAATCTATAAACCTAAGATACATACCTACGAAGGAAACAAAACATGCAATACAGAGTTTAAGAGTTAGGTACATATGTACTAAGTTGGGTAAATATACAAATATACTTAAAGTATTGTTCATATAGGGCCGTACATTACCATCTAACCGGAATACGACAGTGCTAAACACTACCACTTGGCGACAGATATATTAGGTAACGCGGTATATTCCAAAAAGATGTTACATAAAAATATATTCGTATAGCTGGCGACGGTGTAGTTTATATAGTTTTATGTGCTCTACCACCTCCTAAAATATATCTTTTTCGAGTACATTTATATAGTTAGTTCTTATCTAACTCAATTTTCCGATAAACCATCTGTACGCCCGCAATTACTAAAATTGAAAGCCAAACAATCCGATCTGATAATTATGTAAATATGCAGAGGGGAACTTAATCAAATAACTTTTATTTGAATTAATATTAAAAGGAGTTTCAGTTCAAATTCCTGTTAAGTTATTGTTCCTATTTTATAAATCGTCATTTTTATCTGATAAGTGAAGTCTAGTCTAGCCCATTTTATTGATATTGCTTTTAAATCAAACAACATTCTTCCGTTTCTTGTCAGCCTTTATATAATCTGTAACTGTTTATTCTTATCTATTTTTTTTTGCAAGGAAGGTGGCAAACAAGCATGCAGCTCACATTGATGTTAAGTGATTACTGCAGTCTATAGACGTCTACACAAAAACCAGAGGTCCAAATGCAGATGCGTTGCCACCCCTGAGATCTAAATTGTTCTGTCTCTGTGATAGTTATTACGGGGCCATACTTTAGCTATCATCTAACCGAAACACGATAAGTGCTGAACATACACACTAGCAGATACAGGTAATGTGGTGGTGCCTACGCCCGCGAGCTGTGTTACTAGAGCTCTACCACCAGTAAAGTATATTGTCGGTTCCCACACCTATCACTTTTTTCATAGCGTTACTATAACAAAATGCAAAGAAAACTCAATATAGGTATCACTTACAAGCAATCCCCATTCTTGTATGTTTAGTTCATTTGATTTCATTGTTTCCTCCAAGTCTACTCGTATACATGAACATTTTGAACTCGGAAGGTACTTACTACGCACATATTATAAACAATAATAATTCGATCTTACAGGTCAAGAACGAGTAGTAAAATAAATGATTATTTTATTGTTTGTCATTGGCGTACTATTAAAAGTAATAGAAGGTAACGCAGACAAAGATAGACAACATAATCCTACATTAACCTTCTAATCCAATCATAAAGGTAACTAATCAAACACGGTTGACATCCGCGTAACGTTATGGAAACAATCCAGCGGAAGTGATCAACAAAACCGACCTTGACGGTTCGGAGCGCGCCGTGCGCCGCGTCCTCTGCCCACACTTTGACACCATCGCGCTCATATTCCAGATTCCATCCGTCTTCGGAGTTCAGCAGACCTTTTAGTGTTTCGAAATCTGAATCGTCTGCAACACGCGCCTCGCCGCGCGCCCATCCCGCGCCGCCCATTCGCACATCACCGCGCGTCGACACGGTGGAACTGAGACTGGCCCGCTGGCCCCATAGTCGATGGGTCACGCATGCGCCGATCCAGCACTATTTTTTTCGACCGCTCTCGAATATTGCTCGTGCCTAGCCGGTTCAACAGGCAGTTTGGAAAAACCCAAACTCCCAAAGTTTGGACCCTTCCCAAAGTTTCATTGCGGACAATCAAACTGTCGAAGTTTTTAGGAATGAAGCAATTGTAACTGTAAATCCTTTCGAGTCAAAGTTTGAGATTCGAAGTTCTGAGAAGACTGCACTGTATTTATTTCACATTCAAAAATAACGAATTCTTGCCACCTTCGATGTAAAATGACACATTTGCAACTGATCTTGAACTCTTGAAAACTCTCAGTCGCCACACTCTTGAAAACTATACACTCATTCAGGACTTAAACTAGTCGTTTATGAAAATGATCATTTTAAGCAATGAGCTTAAATTTTAAGTATCGCAATATCATGAAATGAATTCCCTGAAGAAAAAGTCATCTGTGGTACTTTACTTTTTTCCTTTTCTGTTAATTTTATAGTTTCCTAATTATATTTTTATATTACCATAGAGCAACACCGGAGAAGAGTAGCCATATGTAGGCTTTCCCCTCTGACAAAGTACAAGCCCAAATGGGCCTATACCTGTCGCCTAGATGTTTAAATGTGTGCGTGAAATTGTTTCTGTATTTTCTTAAAGTCAATGTGTGAGTTTCATAGTAATAGACGACTTTTGTAGTGTGCATGTGTGTCGCACGCATTTTCCCCTGCAAAAAATGACTGTTTTGTATCGGTAATAAACGCTATGGCTACTCCCCTCCAGTCCGCCGAGTTGCTCTATGTATATTACCCACCCCGATCATATCTCAGTCTAAACGAGTACACCTCCAGGTAAAATTCAACAATGTGGCATTTACAATTTATTTACGATTTATGACGTTTTTACTGGTAGTAGATGGACTGGTGTGGTTCCAGTGTAGGGGCTCGAGGGCGTAGGCACCGCCGCATCAGCTAATCTATCAGCCGCCAAATGGTAGTTCCAATAAAGGTAGTTCAATGTAGCCAATGGCAATTCAGCACTATCGTGTTCCGGATAGATGTTATTAATGTATGGCCCTGTAATATCTATCACAGAGACAAAACAAGTAAGGTCTCAGGGGTGGGCAACGCATCTGTATTTTGATCTCGGCAGTCATCACTTAACATCAAAGTGAACTGCATGCTTGTTTGCCACTTTAATTACATAAAAAAACTAAGTTAATGCCTGTTTTAATTAAAACAATGGCATTTGATTTGTCAAACAACATAGTTGCCCCTAGGTATTGTAGAACACCTAGGGGTAATACAAGTACAATTGGAAAAACCCGTGCGGGTTTTCCATTTTCTCTGTAGGGTTTTTCATTAGTACTTGTTCACGCACCTTTAGTAGGGTTGAAATTAGTCACGGCGCCGGCGGTGTACCTATAACACGCAATACACTCGTACGAAACATATCAAGGCTTTAATCTGTGTTTTACTTGTGGAATTATCATGTGGTAATATAAAGAAACAAAGAACTTTATTTTACTTTAATTGTTTACATGTAACTATCGAATTTTTGGGGAACCTCACTGATACAAAGTTAAAGATAAGAAGCAAAATTAACATTCTAACAAATTGTATTGTACTTGTATGTTTTATTATATTTTAGTAGTGAACTGTTTATGAACCCTAAACCTGACCTAGATACAGTACCTAGGTAAATTGGTTAATGTTTTTAATGTTTTTATACACCTACTACCTTTTATATATACTCAAAACTCTGTGGGCAAGATTCGCAGACCGACTTTACTTTGACTTACAGTCGAACTTTCAATCCTTTTTTAGGTTTATAAACGCGTCAAACTCTAGTTTTATTTTTAACCGACTTCGAAAAAAGGAGGAGGTCCTCAATTCGTCCGGATCTTGTTTTTTACTTGTTCTTTACTGATTTCTAAAGACAATTTATAAGAAAAATGGAAAGAAAAATTTGACTTCAGGCGAGACTCGAACTCGCGGCCACTGGGAATCTAGTCCAGCCGCTCTTCCAACTGAGCTACTGAAGTCCTGCCCGATTTGTCAAATCTTTCCTGCACATTTATTGCATTGCTTTATGGTAGCAGTAGAGCGATCAGTTTATTGAATATCGTACAGAAGTCGCTTTTACCCTTAATAATTGTTTTAAATTATTTCGCATTAACACATGCTTGTAAAATAATATATTTTTTTAAAGAAAAATGGAAAGAAAAATTTGACTTCTGGCGAGACAAAAAATAAAATACTTCTTTACGATATTCAATAAACTGCAAAGTCTATTATATCGGTTGCCTAACTAGCATAGTTTGGCAATAGATGGCGCTACTGCTACCATAAAGCAATGCAATAAATGTGAAGGAAAGATTTGACAAATCGGGCAGGACTTCAGTAGCTCAGTTGGAAGAGCGGCTGGACTAGATTCCCACTGGCCGCAAGTTCGAGTCTCGCCTGCAGTCAAATTTTTCTTTTTCTTTGCATTCATATGATATGACAAAATTAGTGCGTTCATACTTAGAAAACATCCCTAGTACTCTTTATTAAAAGCACTTGATTATATTATCTGATCTTATTATGGTGATGATTTAACGGATATTTAATGTATCGCTCCCGATATCAAGACGGTAATTAATCAACGCGTCCAAGTATCTGGAGCACCCTTTGAGTTCTTTATTAAGATGGATCGCTCAGTGGAGATCGTTGGACGTGGACTTATTAAAAACGCTACTTGCATCGAAAGTGTTGGTAATGTTAACATTGTGTAGAATCATTTTACTGATTAGATGTTGGAAATAGTAACTACTACTACTACACTGGGGTCCTGGGTTCGATTCCCAGATAGGGGGCTATCAGAGATAATGGTGTAAAGTCTATCTCTGGTTCTATTGGGATTTTTCCATTTTCTGCCAATTTACCAGTACCTCGAAGTTTGGTAATGTGCCCGGAAATGTCAACCGGCTCGCCACCTGTTAAATAGGGCCAACAACATTTCAATCGTGGGTGTTTGCATGTATGCTTGAATGCACGCAAATTTTATTTTACTACCCATCTGTAACTAAGTAAATATGTACATGGACCTTTTGGTCCATGATATATTTACACGTACACCACATTTCCGCGTGCGTGTGTTTCTAATTCCTCTGATGGGTTCTGTTAGAGTTCCTTAGAGTGTAAGGGACTGAGGGACATATATATTACGATGTCAGGAACCCACCGAACCCCCATTATTAATGGCGTTTGCTGGCGCGAAAGTTTTCGCATTTATTTTCCTACCCCGCCTCATCCTTAATGATTTCATAAACAAACATTATTAATGTATTAATTTTGTAACCGTTAGCGCTTAATGGTTCTTATTAATGATTTTAAGATTCCTTTTAGATACCTAAAATCAATTGCTTAATTTAGCCTTGGAAAGAGTAATTAAGAACGCTTTAATAAGGCTAAGAGAAGTAAGGTGGTAATAGTTTCAGTGTCGGCGTAGGCAAAGTCGCATTGCTTGTTGGTCTCTTCATAAATGCATTTTAAAACTTTTTACTCAAATGAGGTTTTAAATCACATAAAAAATGATATCCGTCTGGCTCAGTCATAGAGCAACGCGGCCCACGAGGAGCCGGAGTAGCCATAGCGAGTATTACTGACAAAATACAGAAACAATTTCACGCACACATTTAAACATCTAGGCGACAGGTATAGACCCATTTGGGCTTGTACTTTGACAGAGGGGAAAGCCTGCATATGGCTACTCCCCTCCGGTGTTGCTCTATGGGCTCTCTTTATTTGTAAAACCACCATTTTGTACATCAAAAAATAAGAATATTTCATAAAAAGAAAAAGTGAGACTTTCAGTCTGGACTCAACACTATAATGTGGCGTCAACGTGTGTGACATAAGATCGCAGAAATGTGCGATGCGAATTAGATCAGCCATTCTTGCGTTTTGTATTGGACGTCGCGTATATTTGCGCCCTATGACTTTACTTTGATTTGGAGCCGAACTCTCACTGTCAAAACACTCATAAATTGTTTTATATTATTTCGCATTAACACATGCTTGTAAAATAATATATTTTTTTAAAGAAAAATGGAAAGAAAAATTTGACTGCAGGCGAGACAAAAAATAAAATACTTCTTTACGATATTCAATAAACTGCAAAGTCTATTATATCGGTTGCCTAACTAGCATAGTTTGGCAATAGATGGCGCTACTGCTACCATAAAGCAATGCAATAAATGTGAAGGAAAGATTTGACAAATCGGGCAGGACTTCAGTAGCTCAGTTGGAAGAGCGGCTGGACTAGATTCCCAGTGGCCGCAAGTTCGAGTCTCGCCTGCAGTCAAATTTTTCTTTCCATTTTTCTTTAAAAAATATATTATTTTACAAGCATGTGTTAATGCGAAATAATATAAAACAATTTATGAGTGTTTTGACAGTGAGAGTTCGGCTCCAAATCAAAGTAAAGTCATAGGGCGCAAATATACGCGACGTCCAATACAAAACGCAAGAATGGCTGATCTAATTCGCATCGCACATTTCTGCGATCTTATGTCACACACGTTGACGCCACATTATAGTGTTGAGTCCAGACTGAAAGTCTCACTTTTTCTTTTTATGAAATATTCTTATTTTTTGATGTACAAAATGGTGGTTTTACAAATAAAGAGAGCCCATAGAGCAACACCGGAGGGGAGTAGCCATATGCAGGCTTTCCCCTCTGTCAAAGTACAAGCCCAAATGGGTCTATACCTGTCGCCTAGATGTTTAAATGTGTGCGTGAAATTGTTTCTGTATTTTGTCAGTAATACTCGCTATGGCTACTCCGGCTCCTCGTGGGCCGCGTTGCTCTATGACTGAGCCAGACGGATATCATTTTTTATGTGATTTAAAACCTCATTTGAGTAAAAAGTTTTAAAATGCATTTATGAAGAGACCAACAAGCAATGCGACTTTGCCTACGCCGACACTGAAACTATTACCACCTTACTTCTCTTAGCCTTATTAAAGCGTTCTTAATTACTCTTTCCAAGGCTAAATTAAGCAATTGATTTTAGGTATCTAAAAGGAATCTTAAAATCATTAATAAGAACCATTAAGCGCTAACGGTTACAAAATTAATACATTAATAATGTTTGTTTATGAAATCATTAAGGATGAGGCGGGGTAGGAAAATAAATGCGAAAACTTTCGCGCCAGCAAACGCCATTAATAATGGGGGTTCGGTGGGTTCCTGACATCGTAATATATATGTCCCTCAGTCCCTTACACTCTAAGGAACTCTAACAGAACCCATCAGAGGAATTAGAAACACACGCACGCGGAAATGTGGTGTACGTGTAAATATATCATGGACCAAAAGGTCCATGTACATATTTACTTAGTTACAGATGGGTAGTAAAATAAAATTTGCGTGCATTCAAGCATACATGCAAACACCCACGATTGAAATGTTGTTGGCCCTATTTAACAGGTGGCGAGCCGGTTGACATTTCCGGGCACATTACCAAACTTCGAGGTACTGGTAAATTGGCAGAAAATGGAAAAATCCCAATAGAACCAGAGATAGACTTTACACCATTATCTCTGATAGCCCCCTATCTGGGAATCGAACCCAGGACCCCAGTGTAGTAGTAGTAGTTACTATTTCCAACATCTAATCAGTAAAATGATTCTACACAATGTTAACATTACCAACACTTTCGATGCAAGTAGCGTTTTAATATACTTTTTAATAAGTCCACGTCCAACGATCTCCACTGAGCGATCCATCTTAATAAAGAACTCAAAGGGTGCTCCAGATACTTGGACGCGTTGATTAATTACCGTCTTGATATCGGGAGCGATACATTAAATATCCGTTAAATCATCACCATAATAAGATCAGATAATATAATCAAGTGCTTTTAATAAAGAGTACTAGGGATGTTTTCTAAGTATGAACGCACTAATTTTGTCATATCATATGAATGCAACTTGAAAATACCTACAAAAGTTATAAGAAATCTAGTTGAGTCGTATCAGGTAGAAGAATTTAAAGTTGACGAAAATTTGTGGTCAAAAAGATTAACATTAAACTATAAAATTAATTAGATTCTAATAAACTATTTACAACAACTATTTGCACAGTATAAACACAGTATTGACGAAGATATTTTTAAATGTTCTGATTTCACCATACAATTCACAGGTTTACCTCAAAGGTGACGTCATAATATTTTATGAGCCGTTTTCAGTCGGTTCACGTTTTTCACTCACACTCGCGGTACATTGCTGCCTTGACGTAAGGTGACAATTGCCATAATTTTAAGAAAAAGGCAATTTATTGGATATTAACAGAGAAGGCCTTTCAAATTGGCAACCAAGTTAGATAATACGGCCGATACGGCCTCTGGTTATGCTTCAGACTTTCCAACCAACGTGCTTGTTTGGACTGGTGGTGAAGAACTATAAGCACACACCCATGAGGATTTCCAGCCTTCTAAAAAAGCAAGTTAGATTACTGCTTTATGATTTACTTCGTAGTTACTTGTAGATATCCATCAAACTAAATTAAAAATAGTAGAAGAGTAATTAATTCTGAGCATTAATTTAAGGAAACGTCATTATAACGTAGTGGTCACATTACACGCAACTGTGTACTTTAAACTATTTTAAGAATTTATAGAAGTACCTATATGATGTCTATTCATGTATAAAAGTTTTATGGTGTTTTTATGATAGGTATTATATTTTTATATAGGCAAACAAGCGTGCAGTTCACATTGATGTTAAGTGATGACTGCAGCCTATAGACACCCACACAATGACCAGAGGTCAAAATGCAGATGCGCTGCCACTCCTGAGGCATTAAGTGTTATGCTTTTGTGCCGGAAATTACAGGGCCGTACATTACCACCTGACTGGAACACGATAGTGCTGAACATTACCATTTAGCGGCAAGTATATTAGATAATACGGTGGTGCCTACGCCCGCGAGCTCCATCACTGGAGCTCTACCACCAGTGAAGATTCCGAACTCCGCTGCACACAACAGTGCTACCGCCGCAGTACTTCCGCAGTACTACTGGTCTCCATAAGATCATTAACATACACATTGTTTTAACGCTAATAACTTTCGCCCGAAAGGCATTTGCATGGCAATCAGCATTTTCCAAGCGCAGTCATAAAAGTCGGAGCTCAGTCATGCATATCAATGCAGAAAGAAAATCTTGAGATGAAAAATCTTAACCTACATTAGAAATGTCAGTAAAACAACCTTGATCTGAAAGATTTCGCTGTAAAGTTGTAAAAATACGACAAAGACAATAATGCTTTTTGACCCATAGACAGTCACAAGCCTGTCGGCTTAATTTTCTAAATTAAATCCTATAGCAAGCTTGCGTACTCATCCGGGATAGGAAAATGTCATTAATCAACAGAATCCACCAGCTTTTGTGTGCTTTACGGGGCCGCGTCTGATCCGAGACGATTACGGGTAAGCATATTATGCTCGTTTTCACCTATGCCCTTAATTTAAGGGGATAGATTAGGAATCATTTTTTATTGATTTGCATGTTTTTTAAAATGATTTAGTCTGTTTAGTCTGTTTTATGAGTTTAATTCATTGATTTGCTTTTTGTTTACTGATCGAGAAGGTATAGATATTGTTGAGAAGGTACGTTCCCACGGAGATTTTAGGTATAGGGCAGACAAGTTAGACACGATAGGTGGTGGCATTGCTATCGAGTTCCATAGCAGGCAAGCCAAAATGACTAACTACAATCGTTGTTGCTACAGAAAACTAAGCAAATATTTAGCAAGAACTTGTTGTCATCGAGAAAGCACGCGACATAAACATCGTGATGGCGACACAACCATTCACTGCGTTTTCAAAAATGGTTATCCGTATTCAAGTCAGCTTGGCTAAAGGGACAGACTTGATATTTGTTTCATATTCATTCATATAGCTCTACTTTGTGAATTACACAGATGTTGTTTGACATATTTAGGTAATTATAGGTTATACAAGTCAATTATCACTCGTTTATTTTCGGAGCTACTTACATGATAACATATGTACGGTCAGGGATATAGACGCTTACACAATAATAATCCAATTTGGCATTTATTACCATCGCATAAAGTGCCTACGTCTATACAACTATACGTTATACAAAGTGATTTGTTCAAAATTCGACAGCAGGTACGTAATTTTAGGTTTATCGATCTGCAATCAACTATTAATTTGAAACCACGCACCGCAAACGATAATTATTCATATCATATCTCGAACCACAAGCCATTAAAATATGCTCGTCGAGCCATACGAACCAAAATGGAATCGTAACGTCGTACTATTCATAACTGTCTCATTAGCGTTGAGACTTAGAGAGTTAATAGCGTTAGTGGCGTTAGTGGCGTTGTGACATTGGTGGCGTTGCTGGCGTTGGAGGTGGCGTTAGTGGCGTTGGTGGCGTTGGTGTCATTGGTGGTGGTGTTGGTGGTGTTGGTGGAGTTGGTAGCGTTGGTGGCGTTGGTGGTATTAGTGGCTTCGGTGGCGTTAGTTTAATAGCGTCTACAGAGAAGAATTAATGTAGAGCAGATTTTTTGAAGCTATCAGTGCTTATCAGTATTCCAAAATTATACAACAGTTATATCCAAAGAAATGCTGCCCAAAGTCACTATTCCACGCGAACGAAGTCGCGGGCACAGCTAGTATAGAATAATAAAAGACAAACATACTTAATAAATGATTTAATTTTTAGTGTAATACAAATGCGTGTGTTTGGTATATGGAGCTTCATCACATAATATCTAACAAGAGCTGATGTCGGGCAGCGAGCCTTGGCAATGGTTTCGCCAGCCGTACCAGGCGGTGAAACCGTGCCTTCGGAACACTTTCTTGGCACACGTCGCAGCCTTCGTGATGTCGTCCGTCAACAGATCTGAGGATTGCATATATTTTTATAATGTAAAACCTAATTAAGGGCCGAAACGGGGCACCCACGAAAACCGTTCGTGATAAGATTGAAATTAATTTTTTGGGGCGCTAGTTTTTGGGTATTTTAACTCTGAATTTTAACAACTTGGGGTGCTCATATTGTGGCATTAGTAAATGCAATAATGCAAGATGGGCAGCAGTATCCTGCGATAAAACAACTAGGTACCACTGCGATCACCAATCCGCATGCCAAACGTGGCGATTATGGCATAACCCCTTATGGGGAGGCTTTGATCCAGCAGTGGACATCTATCGACTAAAATAATTAAGTAAATAGATTATTTGACCTAGAATAGGTACCAATACAACAATTAAGCAAGAAGGAGAAAGCGTGTGAGCAAAATTTTAAAACTCCCACTTCTACACATGCAAATTTGGCGTTAGTTTACCTTTCAAGGATTCTCCAGACTTTTAACTCATAAACGACCCGGTTAATCCAGCGGTGCGAAAGCACCGTAGTATTTGTATCTGGCTGGTTTTGGTATCATTGAAAGTTAAAATTTTAAAGAACATAATTCCAAATTCATATTAGGCAATTGTGTGATTTTCATTTGTTTTTCGTACTGTCAAGATGAGTGAATCTAATGAAGAAATTCGATACATTTTAATATTTTACTACAAAAAAGGTAAAAATGCAACGCAAGCCGCGAAAAAAATTTGCGATGTTTATGGACCTAGTGCAGTGTCTGTGAGAGAAGCACAAATTTGGTTTAAGCGTTTTCAATCCGGAAATTTTGATGTCAAAGATGCACCGCGCCCTATTACGGATAAAATGGATGCCATTTTTGAAAAAGTGGAGCAAGATCGACATATTAGTTACGACGTAGCTGAAGAACTGAGAATTGATCACAAAACAGTTTTGGCGCATTTTAAAAAAGCTGGGTACAAAAAAAAGCTCGATATTTGGGTACCTCACGAGCTCACTGAAAGAAACCTAATGAACCGTGTGCTCATTTGTGATTATTTATTACGACGTAATGAAACCGAATCATTTTTGAAGAAGCTGATAACTGGTGATGAAAAGTGGATCACGTACGACAAGAACGTGCGAAAAAGGTCGTGGTCAAAGGCCGGTCAGGCTTCACAGACTGTGGCGAAACCCGGGTTAACTCGCAATAAGGTGATGTTGTGTGTGTGGTGGGATTGGAAGGGCATTATTCATTATGAGCTATTACCACCAGGCAGGACTATCGATTCTGAACTCTACTGCGAACAACTGATGAGATTCAAGCAAGAAGTTGAGAGAAAGCGGCCGGAATTGATCAACAGAAGGGGTTTGGTGTTTCATCATGATAACGCTAGACCTCACACATCTATAGCCACTCAGCAAAAATTAAGAGAGTTTGGCTGGGAGGTGTTAATGCATCCGCCGTATAGTCCTGACCTTGCACCTTCAGATTTCCACCTGTTTCGGTCTCTTCAAAATTCTTTATGCAATGTTAGGTTAACATCACGAGAGGACTGCCAAATCCACTTGTCGCGGTATTTTGATGAGAAGTCCCAAAATTTATATAGCAATGGGATCATGTCCCTACCTACAAGATGGCAAAAGGTTATCGAACAAAATGGTACATACATACTTTAGTTAAATTTAAATAAACTATATTAAAAAATGTTTTGAATTATCTTAAATAATGCGAAGAAACTTTTTCCCCAACCTTATATAATACCTAATGTGGACCTGTGAGTGTAAGCGTATTTTATTATTTTTATTAATTTATCTCTATACAAGCTAGTCATAGACTCCATGTACGCAGTATCTTGCAGCAGAATCTAAGTCGATCAACCAAAAGAAAAAAAACATATGTTACCTGAGCAGGTGACATGGCAGTCCTTCCCCGGAGTGCTGGTGTTGCTGCACCAATATTTGTCGTTGATCTGGAAAAGCCCGTAGTCCCGGGATCCATTCTTGTTCACTTTGCCAACCTTGTTCGTTGTTCTGCTGCTTTCGTTCTCAACCAGACATACCCCTGGAAAAGTTAAAATTCAGTGAGCCAATACCGATTTACTTTTAACACAATGCGAATGTGTTGAGATTTTTTTTTACAATGGAAGTGGCAAACAAGCATGCAGTTCACATTGATGTTAAGTGATGACTGCAGCCTATAGACACCCACAGATAAACCAGAAGTCAAAATGCAGATGCGTTACCACTCCTGAGGCTTATGGTGTTATGCCTCTGTGCCGGGAATTACAGGGCCGTACATTACCACCTAACGGGAACACGATAGTGCTGAACACTACCATTTAGCGACAAGTAGGTATATTAGGTAATACGGTGGTGCCTACGCCCGCGAGCTCCGTCACTGGAGCTCTACCACCAGTAAAATAGTATATTATATAGATAGATAGGAGCCTTGTAGGAATCAATGTATAATCAATGTAATGTATAGAAAATGTACTCACAGTCTCTCATTTTGTTCTCCGCAAAGCCTTGATTTCTGAGCGCGTGCACCAGTTCACATCTTGTGAACTTCTTAGCTTCAGCCATAGCCACAACCGCCAGAACAACTAAGGCGAAAATGTATTTTGCCATTTTAATTTCTTAATTACAGAAGCACCACGCACTGCTATAATCTGGAACGTTATGTTGAGATACGGGAGCTGTTGTGTTTATATATGCCTGCATATGTTACGTATATACGTCGGGCGTATTATTAGGCGTACATACCTACGAAACAGGGGAATCCTGGTTATCCGTTGTGGTTGCAACACAACGGATAGGTCTGTGAACCGGAAAATGATTAAAACTTTTATATTTAGAAGAACATTATTGGCGCCTGATTTTTTCATATGAAAGGAGGCTGTTTGTTTAAGTATCTATTGATGGTGACAATGGTGGATGGTCGGGACGTGACGATCCACCGCCCTAGTGGAGGAGAATTGTTCCTCTAATACAGTCAGTCGACCGACCAATGGCAGACAAACCATTCGAATACGACAGTAGCAAATGCAAAATCGCGGGATGGGCACCAGCGTCGCAAGAAAAAACTATCGCCACTGCGATCGCTAATCCGCTTGCCAAGCGTGGCAATTATGGCATATTGTCAGTTGGGAGAAAAGTATACAGTTCACATTGATGATAAGTGCATACTGTAGGTAGTCTATAGACATCTCAGGGGTCTGCTCCCATAGGCTGAGAGCCCTTTGCGCTCGCTAATCGCTCGGTTGAGATATCGATGCTCGGTGTAGAAGATTAGCCTATGTAAGTCCATAAAAAAACTATTGAGCAACGAGGTCGTCAACCTATAGGTGTGTCACATTATCAACAACAAATAAACATAATACTCCATTTAATAAGATGTAATCCCTCGTATCTTATTGATAAAAATATCCTGAGAGAATAATAATACGAGTATATAATATAATATTTATTTTCGTAATACCTGCCTATTGCAGTCATTGCATTATGCAACCTGTCCTTATAGACTAGACAGAAACTAGATAGGTATCTATACCTACTAACAATCGAATAACTGTAAAATAAATTATGTTTATACGTGAAAATGAAAATGAAAAATTTAAATATATTTATGTCAGCATAAACTAACAAAACATACTTAACCTAATAACTGAATAACAAGTTGGAAATGGTTTATGCAGAGGTCTGTAAATTTACAGACAATTTTGACGGTGCGGCCCACACTAGGCAAGGCCTGTATCGTGGGCAACTTGATACGTATATATAATTATGTACTTATATACTACAAAATTAAAAACAGTTAGGTGTATTTTGTAGATACATAAATTGTTTTGTACATTGACTAACCATCAACATAATAAAATATTTCGTTTATTATGTTTTCGTACATAAACAGGAAAGACTGGTACCAACTGATTATATCAGGGGATTAACTCATTGTACAATAGACAAGAGAGTGCATGACAACTCGAGGAAAATATAGTGCTCTAGGTCTTTAGGATATGCTACATATAGAATTTGACGATAAACAGAGAGGAAAACAACGTTCGTAAATGTCAAAAAATACTAAATGCGTGGCAAAGTTACCTATAATACGGTAGGTATAGGTACCTACCTACTTTACCTACTCGCTTACTAATCTGCTTTTTACTGGCACCACCACATTACCTAATATACTTGCACTACCATTCTTCGTTTTCCACGCAACCCTTAGTTAACTGGTAGAGAATACTTTTATAGCATTAAGTCCGCCTCATGTACTTTGTTTGTGCAGAAAGTTTAAATAAATAAATACTTGCCGCTAAATGGTAATGTTCAGCACTATCGTGTTCCGGTCAGGTGGTAATGTACGCCCCTGTAATTTCCGGCACAGAGGCATAACACCTTAGGCCTCAGGAGTAGTAACGCATCTGCATTTTGACCTTGGTCTTTGTGTGGGAGTTTATAGCCTGCAGTCATCACTTAACATCAATGTGAACTGCATGCTTGTTTACCATTACATAAAAAAATATAAAAGTTCCGAAAGTTCCGCCGAAAGTTCTGGACCGATCGAGTTGAAACTTACACACAACAGTAAATTACTTACCCTGGGTTCGTGGTGTTGGTGCAACCCAGCATTAGACTTCTCAGCTGAACCTTATTTATTTATCAAATGTTTGCATCATCATCGTCCAATGTAGGTATGTTAAAACTTATACAACGGGAAAGGGGAGATCCCGCGCTCTAGGTCAAATGTATGATAACTTTGATAACATTGACCTTTGCAAAATAAATAAAAATCAGCCTGGTGTGAGTCAACCTCACAGACGATGGGTTGCGTACCACGATTCCAACTATACCTATTTTAAAAGACCAGGCAAGTTTTTTTTTTTTTTTTTTTTTTTTATGTAACGGAAGTGGCAAACAAGCATGCAGATCACATTGATGTTAAGTGATGACTGCAGCCTATAGACACCCACACAAAGACCAAGGTCAAAATGCAGATGCGTTACCACTCCTGAGGCCTAAGGTATTACGCCTCTGTGCCGGAAATTACAGGGCCGTACATTACCACCTGACCGGAACACGACAGTGCTAAACACTACCATTTAGCGGCAAGTATATTAGGTAATGCGGTGGTGCCTACGCCCGCGAGCTCCGTCACTGGAGCTCTACCACCAGTACAAAGTGCGAGTCGGACTTGTGTTCACAGGGTGCCGTACAATTTTTAGAGGAATATTTATAGGAAAACTATAAGAAGTCTATGGTACTTTGGAGATTTCTTCCACCAGTGCAGTAGTCAACCGATTACCGAACAGTGGCGGTCAAACCATTCTAATCGGGCGGTAGTAAACTCAAAAACACAAGATGGGTAGCAGCGTCCTGCAATAAAACGACCACCACTACGATCGCAAATCCGCATGCCAAGCGTGGCGATTATGGCAAATCCCGCTTGTGGGGAGGCTTTAGTCCAGCAGCAGTGGATGTATTTAATTAGAGATTTAGAACATTCATAGATAATTGTTTTATATTATTTCGCATTAACACATGCTTGTGAAATATATTTTATTTAAATAAAAATGGAAAGAAATATGAAGAAATAAAGCAATGCAATAAATGTGAAGGAAGGATTAGACAAATCGGGCAGCACTTCAGTAGCTCAGTTGGAAGAGCGGCTGGACTAGATTCCCAGTAGGCCGCGAGTTCGAGCCTCGCCTGAAGTCAAATTTTTCTTTCCATTCTTCTTTAAATAAAATATATTTCACAAGCATGTGTTTCTTTACGATATTCAATAAACTGCAAGGTAGTCTATTATATCGGTTGCCTAACTAGCATAGTTTGGCAATAGATGGCGCTGCTGCTACCATAAAGCAATGCAATAAATGTGCAGGAAAGATTTGACAAATCGGGCAGGACTTCAGTAGCTCAGTTGGAAGACCGGCTGGACTAGATTCCCAGTAGGCCGCGAGTTCGAGTCTCGCCTGAAGTCAAATTTTTCTTTAAATAAAATATTCAGAGAGAACTTCCCGAAATTCTGGCAAAGTTCAAAAGTCGCGGACAAGTGTTGTATATTATTAGTCTACCTTCCTACCCGATGTTATAATTTTTCACCTTACCTTGTCTGGCATCGCTCCAAGAGCGTGCTTCCTGTCTCGCATTCATTTAAGTTACCTGTGATACTGGGATCAACGATGCGAAATAAAACAACATTTATCTTCGAAAATTTATTTTTGAGAAACAAGTAAACGTTGACGAGACTAGCAGAAGGATCACATGATGGTAAGTGGTCGGCGTCGCCTATGAATATTTGCAACACCAGTTGAAAACAGGCCGCCAGCCCAGGGGCCGACTGCCTAATTCTAATGCTTTTGATCATGGCCATAATTTGCAAGTTCCGGGCAGAAACGAAAGTGAAAACTACACCGTTGAGCACTCTCACGTGTCCAGTCAGTGCGGGTGAAGATTCACTCTTCAGCGAGTAGTACGGTGTACACAAAGAGGCGATGGTAGCATATCCAACGGCAAGAGCACTGTAGATATTGTAAAAATCACACAGACCCCTAATACCTCTGCTCATCTTCAAGCCTGTCAGTCCTGGATCTTTAACAAAAACTCAAAGAGTTTTGGTATTTTGGGGCTCCTAGTGCACAGATGAATTCAGAATTTAATTATGACCACACTAGGTTCAATTAAATTACTATTCAACAACGATTATGTTATGAGAATTAGATCCCAGAGGCCTACTAAGATCATTTGCCTCTGTTCAAAAATTTTAAACTTACCCCCTTATTCATAAACGTATTTTAGCTAAAGTGTTGCTAATCTCTACTTTGTCTTTTTCTATCTTGCACATTTGACAATGCAACTGACAAAGACAAAGCATTCTATATATAGCTAAAACGTATCTTATGTTCGTTTATGAATAAGGGGGACATTCTTCAGTTATTCATGTCATTTTATTGTGGAATAAACCTTTAGGGAACATTCCCATACTTCCTCAGACACCCCTCCCCCCACGCACCCTCCACCCCACACCCTCCAATGTTTTAGAAAGACGTCGAGTGATCGTCCAGATGACAAGTACTAGATGTTGAAAAAAAAAAAACTTTTTATTTAACTAAACACATGTCATAATTATATTAATATCACTTTCTATTTCTTATTTTTTCCTCTATTTTCTTTTTCGACTCTAAAGCTTTCTTCAGTATCATTTCTTCCATTGTTTTTAGCTGAAACAAGAATTTGCAGGTTCAATATTTTTTATGAGCAAGTCTCGCACGTGATGTGAGAGGCTTGTCTGTCCAATCTTAATCAGTCCAAAGTTAAATCTGTCCATAGAAGACCAACGTCTTATAGTATACTTAGTCAATTTAATCATATCCTTTAACTAATAAGTGCCCACCAGTTGGTCCATTGGTGTGTGACGACCGTTTTAACCCTTAGGTTTAGCCTTTAAGACTTATCCCCTTACTTAATCCCCTTTACCAGGTCAAATATATGTATGGCCTACAGATATATGTTTCGGATCTGGGTGTTTGTGTACGTAACACGATAGTGCTGAACATTTATTGGTAAGTAAATTAAGGACATTAAGGTAGTCCAGTAGTACCACCAGTGTAATAGTAGAAAAATTTGCAGCTATCACTTTGGGTAGTCGAGCTCTGATGCCTCAAGAAACCAAGTAGGTTCAAGTTAATCAAGGCAATAAATATAAATACTCACCTCGTCAGTAAATGTCTTCTCAATTCTCGTTATTTCGTCCATACCCTCCACTTTCTCCTGTTCATATTTCATAGTCAGATCTTTGATTTCTTGCGTGCGTTGAACAGCTTTCTTGGACCGTTCTCGACTTTTTTTATCCTTGTCTTCAGCCTCTCGTAGTGTGCTGTCAGCAAAAAATTATATAGTACTAGCTGACCCGGCAAACTTCGTATTGCCTCAGGATGAAAATATGACATGTGTCAAAGGTTTGATAGATACGGACTATTTGTATGGAGAATGAAATGGTGGTTTTTACTATTTCCCTTCAATTTCTTCATATTTTCTTACCTTTTAAACATTCCCTGGACTTCCAAAAATCATTCAAAATCAATATTAGCCAAATCGGTCCAGCCATTCACGCGTGATGCCGTGACCAAGAAAAACGGGTTCTTTTTTATATATATAGATTAAACTGTGAAGTAACTTGTTTACGTAACAAACGAGACCGCGGGCGGGGATCACGACTAGTTCTAAAACTGGAAAACATTAAGCAATTTAAAGGGGTTAACCCATTCTAGTATATTTGGATAAGCTTTGTTCGGCTTAACTATTAAAGGGGTAAGCCTTTTGACGGGTTAACCCAAACCAACCGAAGTTGTTTTAGGGTTTTTAAAATGGGTTTATAGAGGATTTTGATTTACGTAACGTAACTTCACGCCTGTAATCCCTGAAGGGGTAGGCAGAGGTAAATGCATGCATTCAAGCATACATGCAAACACCCACGATTCGCCGGTTACGTTTTGGCCCATGTAACAGGTGGCGAGCCTGTTGACATCTCCGGGCACATTACCAAACTTTGAGGTACTGGGAAATTTCCAGAAAATGGAAAAATACCAATAGAACCAGAGATAAAGGCTTTTTCACCATTATCTCTGATAACCCCCTACCCGGGAATCGAACCCAGGACCTCAGCGTAGTAGTAGTGGCCTGCTACCACTAGGCTACCGAGGCAGTTAGATTTTGATTTAGATTAAGTCAAACAAACATCGTCAATTAAAAAAAAAATTATAGTGCCGCCAATTGCTTCTCTAAATTATTCAGCTCTGTGATCAGATTATAGGAATGCTCGGATAAGTTTTGTTCGGCTTAACTATTAAAGGGTAAGCCTTTTGACGGGCTAACCCAAACTAACGGAAGTTTTATAGGAATGCTCTGTGTATAGTTAGATTATAGTACTTGATTCGACAAACCTTTGTGCCAACGTTTTCTCCTGGTGCCGCTTGGCTATCCCCTCCTCTCGTTTCTTACTGGCCTCCTCTCTGGCCACCTTAAGTTCCGCAAGCTGCACCTCCAACTCACTAAGCTCTGTGTTTAGTACGTCCAATTCGCCTTCTTTACTATCAGAGTCCAGGTCTCCTGTTTCATAGTCTCTGTGGAATAAGTTATCATTGTCAAGGGCACACCAGAATTAATTAAATACATCTCTAACATTAAGTTACCCAAACATTATTCATTCAAAAATAAAGTAAATTATAACTATTAATTGGAGAGAGAAAAAAACCGGCCACATGCGAGCCGGAATCGGCTTTGTGACAGTCTCTTAGCTCGTGACGAAAATACAGACGAAATAAAGAGTTAGTTTCAATGTTGACCAGACGAAAGTGAACTACTGCCACATTTGCCACAATGCGTATCCATTCTATACCATAAAATCGCCTCCTTCACAGTTACTTGTGACTAACTCCATGGAAGCATTTAAGTTTTAAGCAAACTATACTATTTCTATGATATTACTTGATTCACTACACAGTTCAGTTTTCAAGGGCAGATCTTGAGAGGTGTTAATCCTTGTAAATGGTATTTCTATAGGACAATACTACCAGGACTACATTTTCCTTTCTTTTGTCTATATTCTTGATTCATTTGACTATAAAAAAAAGTTCAAAATATTAATTTATCACCACAAATAAGGGATTGAAAGATAAAATTAAGATATCTTGATTATTATTTAACTTTCGTTAATTAGTAAACTGTAAGAGGAGAACACATTTGTAAAGGTTGAAATAATGTAACTTCACGCCTGTAATCCCCGAAGGGGTAGGCAGAGGTAAATGCATGCATTCAAGCATACATGCAAACACCCACGATTCGCCGGTTACGTTGAAAAGGTCGTAAAGGTTGAAATAGAGATATGTAAATATTTTTGTGTTATTACTAGGAAGAAACGCCACGACGACAATTACTTAGAAGAAATGCCCATTGCAGAAATATTTTATACATGTAATATAAATTATTAATTAACTTGGTGTTTTTTTTCTTCAGACTATGGACGCATATGCACGATTTGGCGTGTGCTAGCCCCTTTATAGGAAACAGTCCTGTTTTGTTTAAAATGTTATCTAAAATATATCCTAATCATCACCTCATATTCTCTGACAATTTCATAATTTCGTGTAGCAAATTATTAGCTGTATCCAAATTGGGCTTCGTTGTCTGTAATATCTTCAAACTGTTCTCTTTCTGCATAAGAGTTTCTCGTAATGCATTCAATTTCTCTTCAGCTTCCTGTACATTCTGGGTTGCTTGTTCTGCTTGTGCCTTAATATCCTCGGCATCATACACTCTCAAAGCTTGCTTCTTTTCCAACTCTGCTGCCAGTACATCTCTCTGTCCTTTCTTTTGTTCTAGAACGAACTCCACTTGTTTATTCTCTTTCAGAATTGCTTCCAACTCTTGTTTGTCTTGGTCGTGAGCTTCTTTCTCCAGCTTAAGTTCTTCTTCTAATTGTTTTATCTCGTAATCCAACTGAAAATTTGTTTTTTTTTTATAACCTTGCTGTATTTAATCTAGTAATGACTGATGGAGAATATTATTGAATATACCTTTTCAAGTCTCACCGCTCTTTTCCCTTTTTCTTCTGCTTGTTCATTGAGCATTTCTAGTAATTTATTTTTTCTGTCTTCCAATGCTTTCACCTGGAATATATTTAATATTTGATGATAAATCAAATGCTAAATTACAATTTAAATATAATAGCTACAATATATGAAATGCACAAAAATTTACCAAGTTAATTTTACGGATATAAATCCATACTATATATGCTACTGGTTGTTATTGGTAGACTTATGAAGAAAATACCCAATTTAAAAGAAGCATGGCAGGTTTGCTTATAGAATGCTATAAAATATTTATATAACATCTATACAACATGCTGTCATTTTACAAAAACCAGACACAATTTTATAGGTAATACCTGTTCAGTCTTGGAGAACAGTATTTCTTCATCAGGAGCGATATCCCTCAGTCGATTCTCATTAAAGACCATCAGGTTAAACAGTAGCAACAATATTGAGTGTGATGTGATAGCAGTAGGTTGCAGAAAGTGGGTGATGCTTATAGTGGCCACTTGTGGCATGACAGCGACCAAGTGGTTGATTACTCGGGTCATGTTGATCACTGGCAGCAAATCCCAGTAGTAGATTGTGTGCTCATTCCGACTCTCTTCATCTGGTGGCTGATATTAATGAAAAAAAATTATACAAATTATAAGCAGCTTTCCTTAGTAATGTTTGTCTGAGGATTTTTCAGACAGAAATAAATAATTAAGTAAAAAACAACATATTTATCCAATAAATATACTCTTCAGATTTTTTATGGTCATTTGTTAAAATTTTCATTTTCAATCAATTAAATATTCTAAACACTAATCACAATGTTCTGCCCAAGATATATCATACCTATAAATATTGTGTCATTATAGTCTTACCATAAGAATAGCATCTCGATCAATACCGAGCCTGTCAAACACTTGAAATAAGGCTCCCATCACCGAGTGTGGGTTGGTGAGATCTGCAGCTGTAAGTTGGTAGTTCGGAAACTCTGCATTCCAGTTGCAGAGAATGTTCTCAACAGTAAATGCTGGATCTGAAATACAGACAGTAAGTCACAGGTTAAGTAATAAGTTTTTTTTTTATTAAAGTAGCAAACCAGCATGTTCACATTTAAAAGCAGAGATTCAACATTAAGAAAGAAAGAAAGAAAAGGCGTTTATTTGGCGCATAGTCGGAAAAAACACAAAAATGAACAGATTTAAAAACACAAAACAATTAATTTTAAACTAGTAGGTACAAGCACAAAAACAATAGACCACAAAAAAAAGGAGATAAAGAAAAAAAAAATTATAACAGAAAAAACAAAACCAACTACACAGTGACACAAACAAATAAGTAGGTAATGATAATAGTGTGTGTCACACGGCTGCACCAAAATGGTCTCCAGTTCAGCATAGAAGTCAAGCGTAACACCTGACGCTGATTTTCAATGGAACCACATGATTTCAAATTCACGGATGTCAAAACAGTACGGAAAAATAAAATAGAAGTACATAAATAAAGATACCTAGTAAAAACTAATAAATATAAAATATTTTTTTTTCTTATAATAAACATATTAGATATTATTATACTTAAACATAATATTTAGAATAATTAAAATATTGAAGATTACACCTAACAAGTTAGTAGCTGCTTAACATCTCATTACGATGCAATGTACAATGTCTAAGTACTGCATTAGAAGTATTTAGAAGTAGATTATCACAACACAGAATCTCAACTAAAAACCAGTAAACTGATTAATAGTTAGGTAATTATGTAATGGATAGCTTGGATTGTTGTACAACATATTATACAACTTCAATTCATTGTTGTTGGTGCTATTCACTGAACAAAATTCAGTGAATAGCACCAAAGGTATAGGTTTTTTTTTAGGTCTAAGTTATAACAGAAAACCCTGATGGACACAAGGATTAGGTAAGTACAGAAGTGTAACTGTTGATGACTGTTCCTGAAATATAATAAAGGTAGGTACTTTATGTTATTAATAAAATAATTCGTGAACTCGATAAAAGATAACTGCACAAACAATTTATTGGTCGATAAATTAGCATAGGAAATAAACGAAAATAGCATGGAATTGAATGACTGCAACGAACTTACTTTTCTGCATTGTTTGCGTTGTTTAAACGCAAAATCGAATCAGCTTTAAAATTTATCCACTTGTTTCTATTACAGGGTCAAAATAATAATTAGTTTTACTGAAAAACAAACATAGAAATAACTTATAATCTTTTTTAAATTCTAGCACAGCAAAGCTGTTTTTAAATCACAATAAACCGTTGATTGTCAATGTCAGTCATGATGCTTGTTCCTTTTTTTTTGAAATATTTTTTACGGGCTTGGATATCAATGCTTTTTATGCTATCAGGGTTGTAATCTGTAGCATTGAACCAAAAGTTGAGACATAATTAAAACTGCAAGGTTGGCTGCCCTGTCCACAAACAACAAAAAAATTTCACTAACGTCAACCGTCAGTTCACGTCACACGTCAGTCACGTCAGCGAGTTCAGAAAAGGGAGAATTCGGCGAGAAAATTACGAATATTTTAATAATTTTATTTGAAGATTGTATTTTTGTGATGTTCAAAGTGTAATACTTTCAAAAATGAGGATCACTAATGTACGTCGTGGCAGGATTTTCCGTGTGGCGGGCCTATGTCTCTTACTTTTAGTTCTTATTTACGCTATTCACACGTATACTAACTCTAATGAGGGCCTTACAAACGAAATAATAGCGCCACAACCTGAAGCCGGCTATTATAAATCCCATCGCGATGTATATCCAAAACTCCTGACAGGTGAGAAATCGAGCTATTTTCAGTATTTTTAAGTTTATCATCTATTTTGAATAGGTGCTTGGACTAACAAAGAATAAACAGTTACGCGGCCCTGTCACCCTTCACGCCTCTGTTTACAGTATTGTTCATTTCACATAAAATGTGATTGGTGTTATGAAAAAACAATATTGCAATCCGTTGGTAGGCAGGTAATTTTATTGTTTCATAAATTTAGTTATAACATTGTTTACAGTTGAAACTAAAAAGTATAAAAATATGAGTTCTTCTATTATTATGTTAGTATTAAATACTCAAATACTACCTACATCAGCCAATCAAAATGCTTGCTGTACATTTTGAAGATAAAAATTCAAGGTATAGGTATATAATATCTAACAATCTAATTACATATTTTATCTACTGTGTATTGGGTAAATGTGGAATGTTTGTTTACATTAATTCAATATCTTATCTAAGTCTTGTTCAATGAAATCTGACAAACTTTTAATGAAAAGAATTAATATTTTTATGAAATAATAATTTAACAAATTAAAAAGATTAAGTACTTAACTGATTATGGATCATTGCTAGATATGAATTAACACAATTAAAAAAAGACCAATGTCACACCGCGGATACTCCGCCAAAATTCGATACAAACGCTTAATTTGGTTTCTATCCATCAGTGATGTGTATTTACACGCGCACCTGTGTGCATAGCACGTACAAAATACCAACCGTCGCCCTTAAGAGAGGAAGGGGTTGTGTATGTGTGTAAATCAGGCGGGACGTCGAAGTGTCCATTCTATACGTAGTATTACATATTCTCTGCCAATGTGTTGTAAAATCTTGAAAAACCTACAGAACATTTTATTTTATTGTAATGCACCAGAAAAAAAAAAACTTAAACTTAACTAAACTACAATAATATTTAAGAGGGTTTTCGAGCTCATACATTTATTTTATTCAATATTTTTGTACAATTCAATGTATAAACCTTGCCAAGAGTCTTTGGAAACAAGCATACAGTTCACATTGATGGCAACAAGCATACAGTTCACATTGATGGCAACAAGCATACAGTTTACACTGATGGTATATGAATACTGTAGCCTGTAGACAACTAAATAAAAACCAAAAATTTCAATGCAGGTACTTTTCTAATAAGGTCTAACCTGATTTGCCTCTATGCCGGAATTTATAGAGCTCTACCACCAGTGAACACAATATTTCAGATTTTATATTGTTTCAGAGTTAGGTAACTTTGAACCTAAGCTGAGGCGGTCAGTCAAAGGTCCGGGTGAGGAGGGTAAGGCATACTACATGTCACAGGATCGAGCTAATGATATTGCTGACTCGGAGAGTGGCTATGGAATGAATGTGGCAGCTTCTGATGATATTGCTATGAACAGGTACACTCTAACTACCTTTATTATTTTTTTAAAAACAATGTTTAAAAAATATGCAATGTATAAAATGGTGAAATTTAAATCCTTGTGAATTAGAAACACTTGAATAATGCTGCAATTTTTTTGTTTGGTTGTTAACAAGCATACAGGTAATAGAGATTTTACTTAATAGGTTTTCTGTTAACAATAGAAGTGCGAGTTCGACTCGCGTGGTGAGGGTTCCGTAATTTAAATAAATATTTTCGAAAATATTACAGATTTAAAATGCAGGGACATAGCGGTTACGGTGGTACCGGCAGGGGGAGTTATATTATTAAGAATTTTCGATTTAATTTGAATACTCAAACTTCTTATATGTTTTCCAGTAATCTATAGGCAAAGAACTATTTTCCACATTTTTTTCAAAATTTTAAGTTCAATAGTTTCGGAGATAGGGGGGGGGAATGGTCAATTTTCGTCTTTCTTCTTAAATAACTTCAAATTTGTTTATGCAAAAATTATAAAAAAAATATATCTGAAATTCTGACAACAATCTCTTTCATTTGATATGTCACACGACACAGTTTACGATTTTTTTTTTAATTTTCTGATTTACCCCCTGAAAGTGGTTCCCCTGTTTAAAGTTTAAAATTTATTATTTTACTTGACGTGTTCATCTTTGGGTCACCAATTTACATATATTCTTCAAATTTCAACTCGATCGGTCGAGTAGTTTCGTAGCAAATTGGCTATGACAGACGGACAGACAGACAGACGCACGAGTGATCCTATAAGGGTTCCTTTTTTCCTTTTAAGGTACGGAACCCTAAAAATATGCATTATCCGCAGATAATAATAATAGACATTTAGTAGTCGACCCGGTTAGTCCAGCTGTGCGAAACCACAGTTTGATTCGAAGGGTCGCGGATTCGATCCCCGCTCCGGCATAAATATTTGTATATCCTACAGATATTTGTTTCGGGTCTGGGTGTTTGTGTATGTGTTGTATGTGTACAACGGCATCTACAACACAGGTTTATATAACACCTAATGTGGAGCTGTTTTGTAATAAAAAAAATTGCATAAAAAAACTGCATTTGTGAATAAAAAAAAGTTAAACTTCTGGACTGGCAACACTCCAGAAGTGTAAAATTGTTTCAGAAATTATGTGTACTCAATTTTTTTATTTCACAACTCTTGATAAATTCTCAAAATGCCCAATTCTGAACAAAAAATTCTGTTTCACGACCACACTACAGTACAGAAGCCCTTGGTCTCCAAAGAAGAAATGGAATAAGTAAAAAGAGTAGACCGTCAAATATCCCCATTCTTACACAACTTCCATGCCATTACTATTAACTACCTCCATCACTCTTTTCATACATGCACGCCGATTCCAAAGACTCTTGACCCAAGTTCAAGTGCTGCGCATAATCGTTACATTCCAATAAGTATTCAACCAGGTCTATCCCGGACACGCGTCTGGACGAGTGCAAGTACTGGCGTTACCCCGAAGATTTGCCGAATACGTCGGTGATCATCGTGTTCCACAGCGAAGGTTTCTCGGTGCTCATGCGAACCGTCCACTCGGTCATTGATCGGACTCCACCGCAGCTATTACACGAGGTGTTGTTGGTATGTCATGTGCAGATTTTTAATAAGTCTATTGTTTTGAAGCTGTCACATTTAAATCGTACGTAGTCATAAAAGAGGGCTCATGTATCTTATCTAAAAAAAAAAACCACTCGTATAAAGGCGAGATTCACAGAACTTTTTAGTCACTTATTTTGTATTACAGACTAAATGTTCACTTTTTGGTATCTATTTTCACAAGAATCTAAGAATTACATTCTGTCTGTACACTTTACACTTATTAGTGAACAATTGCTCTAAATTTCACACTCTTATCGCGTTAAACATTATGCTATTATGCGAGTCAAATTAACATTTCATTAACATCAATATCCACAGGTTGACGACTATTCAGAGAAGGAAAACTTGAAAGAAGATTTAGACAGATACATAAAGCGATGGAACGGAAAAGTACGTATAATCCGAAACGCGAAAAGAGAAGGTTTGATCCGAACGCGTTCTCGAGGCGCACAGGAAGCCACCGGCGAAGTTATCCTATTCCTCGACGCTCACTGCGAAGTTAACGTCAATTGGCTCCCACCACTCCTCGCGCCGATCTACCGCGACTACAGAATCATGACCGTACCAATCATAGACGGGATCGATCACAAAACGTTCGAATACCGGCCTGTGTACCAGCACGGTACGAACTACAGGGGTATTTTCGAATGGGGCATGCTTTACAAAGAAAATGAGGTGCCTGATAGAGAAGCCGATCTTCACAAACATAAATCTGAGCCTTACAAGAGTCCCACGCACGCCGGTGGTCTGTTTGCCATCAATCGCCGGTACTTCCTCGAGCTCGGGGCGTACGATCCTGGTCTCTTGGTGTGGGGTGGAGAGAACTTTGAGTTGAGCTTCAAGATTTGGCAGTGCGGTGGCAGCATAGAATGGGTGCCGTGTTCAAGAGTTGGACACGTCTATCGTGCTTTCATGCCGTATTCATTCGGAAACCTCGCTAAAGGCAAGAAAGGCTCGCTTATCACAATAAACTACAAACGCGTCATAGAAACGTGGTTCGATGAGGAACATAAAGAATATTTCTACACTAGAGAACCAATGGCGAGATTCCTCGATATGGGTGACATAACTGATCAAATTGCTTTGAGGGATAGATTAAAATGCAAAAGCTTTGGTTGGTTCATGGAGAATGTTGCTTATGATGTTTACGATAAGTTCCCAAAGCTTCCGAAGAATGTTCACTGGGGTATGGTGAAGAATAAAGCAGCTGATGTCTGTTTGGATACAATGGGAAAAGCAGCGCCTGCTTATATTGGTAAGTATTCTTAGGTCCAAATTTTTCTAAAGAACAGTGTTGAGTGTAAGATCTGTTTGCAAAAAGATGAACCTTAAAATGAAACAATTATCAAGTAGATATGTACAAATTAAGTTGGGGTGTATCTTCAACCCAACTTGCTGCTCTCTTGACATATGTCCCAAAATGAAAACTTGTTGGAATGTAATCTTGTTACAATTCAGTCTTGTTATTTCTGGCTTGCAACAAAAAAAACTACCCGACAAGAAATATTTCGCATCGAGCCTAAGAATGAGACAATTGGCTTGGTTCGATTTGGTATAGCTTTATCTCTGTGGCACACTGCCTTCGTAAGCACTGATAGTCCGGTATTAGTCGAAACTTGATCAAAATGGTCGTCACATAGGTCAGGTGCGAGAAATATAAAGCTCTACGGCCCCGAAATAAGCCGAAGTCTCCTAAGATCGCTGGCAATATTTTTTCTTGGAGTCTGTACATGAGTATCTAACCAAAAAACCATCGCGTATTAAATAGGCTTCTCCACAATTATCAAACTCAACTCGCATTACATTGCCATTCTAACTACCAGGTACATCGACATGCCATGGTGCGGGCAACAACCAGTTGTACAGACTAAACGAAGCCGGGCAGCTCAGCGTGGGCGAGAGATGCGTGGAGGCTGATTCGGACAGCGTGAAACAAGCCATTTGCAGACTTGGCACAGTTGATGGGCCGTGGAGGTAAGTTTTAAAATCGGTACACTAGTGAACTTAAGTATAACAGTATAACCAGGTATTTACTGTCGGTATAGTGCCAGTGCAGAAGCTCGAGGGCGTAGGCACCAACGCATTGTCTATTGTCCGCCAAATGGTAGTATTAAGGACTATCGTAATCCGGTTAAATGATAATGTTTGACCCCGTAATATTAGGTTGGGGAAAAAGTTTCTTCGCATTTTTTAAGATAAAAATGGAAAGAAAAATTTGACTTCAGGCGAGACTCGAACTCGCGGCCTACTGGGAATCTAGTCCAGCCGCTCTTCCAATTGAGCTACTGAAGTCCTGCCCGATTTGTCAAATCTTTCCTTCACATCTATTGCACTGCTTTATGGTAGCAGCAGCGCCATCTATTACCAACTATGCTAGTTAGGCAACCGATATTATAGACTTTTCAGTTTATTGAATATCGTAAAGAAGTCGCTTTTACCCTTAATAATTGTTTTATATTATTTCGCATTAACACATGCTTGTGAAATATATTTTATTTTTAAAGAAAAATGGAAAGAAAAATTTGACTTCAGGCGAGACTCGAACTCGCGGCCTACTGGGAATCTAGTCCAGCCGCTCTTCCAATTGAGCTACTGAAGTCCTGCCTGATTTGTCAAATCTTTCCTTCACATCTATTGCATTGCTTTATGGTAGCAGCAGCGCCATCGTAATAGATGGCGGCTGGACTAGATTCCCAGTAGGCCGCGAGTTCGAGTCTCGCCGGAAGTCAAATTTTTCTTTCCATTTTTCTTTAAAAATGAGATTGTCTTTACCTATCAAGCAAGCAATTTTAAATTATAGTTCTACCAGCACAAAGTTACCATTACTCAGTGATTTTTCCAGATGTTGAGGGCTTTGGTTCATTATCTCTTCACATATTGGATAATGATGTATCAGCGCTATGAGGACAAACTGGCTTTTCTGCTCCTTGCCTGGATTGTAATACCGCTAATGGCCTATCATCAGAATTATGATCCATATACATCCTCAATATTTAGGCGAGGTTTGGAATTAATTGTTTCCAAATAGAGCATAACCAGCCCCTATGTTTAGTGTTAGTGAACCATGACAAGGCCTTCGATTCGGCCGAGATTTGGGCTGTGCTACTGTGCTGTGTGGGTCTTAAAACGAACACACCCACTCGTGTTATGGTCGAGGGTACTAAACTTGGAAGTTGTTGACGATTATGTATACCTGGCACAAATTATCCAGTTAGGTATGTCCAACTTCGAAAAAAAGGTCAATTGCCGAATCCAACTCGGTTGGACAGCGTTCGGGAAGCGTTATCCATACATCTTTTTGTCCAATTTACTGCAGTATCTTAATATAATATAGTAATCCATATAATATAGTAAACATACGAAGAAATTACAGTATTCAGACTTGTAATTGCGAATAAAATATTACCAGTGGACTCACGACTGCTTCTACAGAGTATCGTCACTACAATGACGAAAAATGGTAGCGTGCTTACGCATCGACGGCTTGCTGCTAACTTTACGTGTAAAGCTTTGTGTTCTAGATCACAATTTACGCGCTAAAGTCTAAAGTCGACAGTTTTTAACGAATACGTTGCTTTTTATGAATAATAAACTGTTAGGTATCGTTTTTTCTTAGATTACATTAATTTAGTTTATCTAGTTTCTAAATTAAACGTCATTTAAATTAATTAAATGGTTGCAAGCTAGTTAAAATGGCTGACTGGCTAACAACATAGGGTAAGGGACAGACCAGGGGAGATACATTATTCATGTTTCAGTCGCTATTGTGACTAAATTAAATACATTTCACTGTTGAATTTTAGTGACCTTATAGAAGGTAGTAAGTTTTAAGATCTCACAGCTTTATTTCAAATTAGTTTAGATTAATAAAGTATATTTTTAATAAATTTTATCATTGCCATTGAAAATACCTCTTAACTTAGAATGACCCACCTACACAAAGACCAGAGGTCAAAATGCAGGTGCGTTACCACTTCTGTGGCCTGAGGTGTTATGCCTCTGTGCCAGAAATTACAGGGCCGTACGTTACCACCTAACCGGAACACGATAGTGCTGAACACTACCATTAAGCGGCAAGTATTTTAGGTAATGCGTAGGTAGGCACCACCGTACGCCCGCGAGCTCCGTCACTGGAGCTCTACCACTAATATAACTTTTGTCTATATACTGGAGTTTTCACTTACCATTAACGTGAAATGCATGCTTTTTTACCATCATTATAAAAATCTTATCATAGACAATAAGTAGAGCTAAAAATGTACTGTACATGCAAAATGGATTTCCAACCAGCAAGGATAAGTAAAAATAAAACTTGTTTACTTGGAAACATATATCTACATTAATATGGTAACTATTCTTTGCCATATACTAGTTTTATTAAAATTAATTAATTCCGACATGATACAGATCGGGGCTTATGGTTTCGTAATATGATAACACACATCGTTACAGTAATAATTCGCATATTTACTCACACATAGAATTTTTGTGGCGTTTTCTTCCTTCTAAATATTACACAATCTCTCTCTTTCATTTCTCCCACTCTCACATAAGTAATAGGCCAGTGCCAATCTATGCCTTTTTTTTTTTATGTTATGGAAGTGGTAAACAAGCATGCAGTTCACATTGATGTTAAGTGATGACTGCAGCCTATAGACACCGACACAAAGACCAAGGTCAAAACGCAGATGCGTTACCACTCCTGAGGCCTAAGGTCTTATGCCTCTGTGCCGGAAATTACAGGGCCGTACATTACCACCTGACCGGAACACGATAGTGTTGAACACTACCATTTAGCGGCAAGTATATTAGGTAATGTGATGGAACCTATTACAAAAGTAAGAAAATACAATAAAATTAAAAGGAAAATTAAATTAGTGATCCGAGGCTGGGATAAGTCCACGGAGGGCACTTTTCACATAACCTCAAAAGGTTTTTTTTTTTTTAATTTTTCGCTTAATTTTCAAGCTTATGTCGTTTTATGAAAAAAGCGTAATAAATACTAAACTTGTAGATTTTTACTACCGACAACCTTGCCATGTAACTTTTTTCGATAGAACTCGTAGTTTTGCTGGTAGATAAACCGTTTCAACTCTTAAATATATTCCTTCCATATTGTGAGTTAGCACACTTTGTAAGGGACTGTACAAATTCTATCATGTTACTTCAAATGTACCGCGAACCTTCGAGTCACTTCGCCGCAATACTAGCTCAGTGCAAGAAATGGCTACTTACAAACTCATTCGGAATGCGTGTCCTTCTTAATTATTAGTTTCCCGTCGTTGCTCTATGTAAATACGTTCGTTGCCCAACTGTATGGATTGTAAAACTGTGCGAATACTTGTATTTTCCTCAGCTACGACGACGCACAGAAGCAACTAATCCACCGGCTGCACAGCCACTGCCTGACTCTGCAACCCCACTCCAGGACGCTCGGCCTCGCGCCCTGCGACCCCAACAACACATACCAGCAATGGACGATAACGCACAAGGAGCCAGCTTGGTGAGAGTGAATTTTGTGCACAAAATACAAAGGAAATTGGTGAACTTTTAGAGATATGTGAATTAAGATTCGTATGTGACTCTGTCGTGGACGCGATCGGAAAATATTTCCTTTAAGCGTAGTATTTTTACAGTATCCAACAAGAAATTTTGCACGTCGACCTTAGGAAGGTGACTTCGGCTTATTTCGGGTCTGTAGAGCGTTATCTCTTTCGCGCCGTACCTATTTAACGTTTGTCCACCATTTTGATCAAGTTTTGACCGCACTATCAGTGCTTATGTAGGCAGTGTGCAGCAGAGATAACGCTCTACGAAGTCGAAACTAGCCGATTGTCTCTTTCGTAGGCCCGATGTACAATATTTCTTGCTAGGTCTTCATAATGTTGGTCCACCCTTCTATAGCGCGATGTCTCCCAGTCGCGAAGTAATTCTTTGATTCTTCAGCTATCAAGTATTAAATGGAAGTTGAAAATATATAGACACTAGCTGCCCCGACGAACTTCGTATTGCCTTGGAAACATTTTTTAAAAAGGCCAAGAAATAGATAAAAAAATACTTTAGAATCACCTTATCACTTAGGGGTATGAAAAATAGATATTGGCCGATTCTCAGACCTACTCAATATGCTCACAAAATTTCATGAGAATCGATCAAGCTGTTTCGGAGAAGTACGGGAACGAACACGAGAAACGAGATTATGAGAATATGTGACACGAGAATTTTATATATAAGATAAGGGTTCGTTCATAAATTTTGTAAGGATCAATTCAGCAAATTTTCAATCCTCCGCCAACACCAAACACCAAACTATATCTCTTGATTTTCTTACAATCAGTTTTTTGAAGCGCACTATGGAAGTGCGCCTCACTATTAAAGCAAATAAAAGAGACGTGTTCATGTTAAAAAAAGAAAAGAAACTATTTCGGGCACAAATTTATTTCCCTTTTCTTCTTTGAAATTTTTATTTTTCTCGTGTTTTGTTCTTGTGTTGAATGCAGAAAAAAGACGTCAGAAATATACTTTAATCATAGTCTAATTTATACAGAATTTACAGTAATGTGGATCATTATCCTTTATCATTCCGGTGCCTAACAAATATTGAAATTAAAATTGCAAAGCCATATTTACATTACGGCACTCAAATCAAGATATTATCATTAATCTATTATTATAATTTACATTAAAGAAATTATAGACAATATTACAATTATAATAGTGTTTAGTAAGCATCACTCAGTCATCTTACATCTTTAAAAAATATTCATGATATGGTTTTCGTTGTGTAAATAAGGCTTTACTGCCGTTGACTATTGACTTTCAGTATTTTTATAGACTATGTTGTGAGAATGAAAGTTGTGAGAACTTTTAATACTGAATTGGTTTTATTGATTTAATTAGATGCAAAAGCGTCTGTTTAATGTAAATATAATATATGCGACTAGCAATTTTATTAAAATCATATTAAGGCTATTTAAATAGACAGAATGCTACGTTTTAGCTGCCTCAAATGTCAAGGCCACATAACTGGCCCATTTATGCTTAAATAAAAACATATGTTTAATGTATACTTTTTAACACGCTTTTATAAGCTTGGCTTGTATCTATGTACAAGCATCTACACCAACTAGATCTCAATTTCTAAACCTATTAACTTTTGCACCTATAATACCATGGAGATGTAAATTTAAGTGAACACATAAATTTCAATTTGTGACTATGTGACTCAAAACAAAAGCGATTGATTTAAGTATGAAGTTAAAACAAAATAAGAAATCTGTCATTTAATTTTGATACAGAATGATGCATCCGTCCTTGAGATTCTAGCTATTTTCCATCAAATGAAAAACGAGATCCTCTTCAACTAATATATACACGTGGCTTTTAATCCATTGAAATTTAAATAAATACCCATAGTTACAGTACTCAGAAAGAATTATCGCACATCGAGCCTACGAATAGAATACAATCTGCTTGTTTCGACTTCATAGAGCGTTATCTCTGCTGCACACTGCCTACGTAAGCGCTAATAGTCCGGTATTGATCAAAACTTGATCAAAATAGTTGACAATGTCACATAGGTAGTGAGCGAAAGAGATAACGCTCTACAGAACCGAAATTATCCAAAATATCTTTCATAAGTCGATGTGCAAAATTTATTGGCGGGAAGTGTACCTTATTTAGAAATAGACTTGTTAAAAATTGGAACATTTTAAAAGAATACAGTACACAATACCTAACTGGCCTAACTGCCAATATTTTCTGCAAGCAAATTGATATTTTTAATTTTATATGTCGAACTGAAATGAGATTATTAAGTCGATATAAAGTTGATTATCATGATAGAGAACTAAAAATGGCTCACATATCTTAATTATTTATCCTCTTAATTAGTTTTGATCTATAATGTACGTAGCATATTTTATGTTTTGTAAAGTTTGTCCTTGAAGACGAAAGTCTTTAACCAGTGCGTTTTACCGGTGATGACCTACGGTGCCGAGACGTGGTCTCTCACTATGGGTCTCGTACGATAGCTCCAAGTCACTCAGCGGTCAATGGAAAGGGGTATGCTCGGCATTTCCCTACTGGATCGAATCAGAAATGAGGAGATACGTAGGCGAACGAAAGTCGCTGACATAGCCAAGCAGATTTCCAAGCTGAAGTGGCAATGGGCAGGGCACATAGCTCGGAGAACCGATAGCCGCTGGGGCAGAAAGGTTCTCGAGTGGAGACCACGTATCGGCAAACGCAGCGTAGGACGTCCACCTGCAAGATGGACCGACGACCTGATCAAGGCTGCAGGTACCCGCTGGATGCACGTCGCTTCCGATCGGTCGGCATGGAGGTCCTTGGGGGAGGCCTATGTTCAGCAGTGGACGTCTTATGGCTGATATGATGATGTGAAAGTTTGTCGTGTCGACATAATATTCTTCTCTACCATGGAATCCTTACAGTAATTATTTCTGCAATACTTTGATATCTCTCCCTTAGCGAAACAAATGTGTAATCCTAATTTTACATATCAACTTTACATTTATAAACATTTTAATGAATTATAAAATGCACTCTCGTTAGTTATTTCTTCTCAGTTTCTGATATTTTATCGTAAACAGTTGACGATTAAAGTATATTATTGAACTGGAATTACATGACAATTTATACTTAAACCATTGTGTTCACCAGGGTTGTCCAAAACACGGTCATCACTGTGTCTCGTAATTTGAATTGGCTTAGAATTGTCTGCAGTTTGGACAGCCCTAGCGCGCACTTTCATAATTTTGATTATATCTTAATGGGGTAAATTAGAATCTCTTAATGTACGTATTGGTATCATTTTAAAATGATTGTAATCGATTGATAATTTTCGATTTTTATTTTTGTGTCTGATAACAAATTGTGATTTATAGGCCTTTGATTGGCTATTCGTCGGCTTATTTTTATTATTGCAATAAAAATGTCTGAATTTCTTTTTTCAAATATTTTTATTATATACCTTATTAGTATACTAAATATAGATAAGAAAGTTACTAGTGATAAAAATATTATAAAAACGTTACAAAAAATTATAAGCTATAAGTGTCTGGACATTACTCTTATTTATTGAAATATAATAATTTTTTGATTTTTATTTTATCGGTTATAATAATTTAATAAGATTTCCTTAATTTAGACTATACTCACAATAATTTATTTCTTAAATATTTATTCTGTATATACATTTGTCGCAATACTTAATATATTTTTATTATAATAATGGTAACAATTTGTGCAAACTAGTATGTATGCTCTCTCACATTATTTATTTTATACCTACTCTGCTTCCGACTTTCGACTGGAAAATACTTTATTAGAAATATAAGGTAGATAAAATTTTTGAAAAGACATAAGTTGGTACTTACTATTAAATTTAAATAAAATTACGACCAGTATCATAGATACCTGATTAATCTTATCAGACATCTAAATACCTATTATAAATATACACAGTGTAATTTTAGTGGTTGTTTTCCCGCGGCAGAACAATTTGTCTATGTTATATATAGTATTAAAAAAAACATTAGAATACAAATTTAAAAAAGGAAGTACTATTTTGTCAGAAATGACAGTAATAAGCTAAATGTAACGTATGCACTACTATGTTCTACTTGAACAAGTGCACGCAAACCACCGTGATAAAGTGAAAAAAAACGGTGATTATTCATAAATGTTTATACAAAATAAGCTCCCTAGTCTTGTGATACGGCATAACTAATAAAAAAATTAGGTCGATTGCACTACCAAGACAAAATCATTTTGCTGTGAAAAAAAAAAACAATCCCTAAAAGAATCATGGCAAGTTTCATACATTGATTTGTACAAAAAAGTTAGAAAAAGGTACAAGGTAAAATGGATTTGAAATATTATCTAGGGAACCTAAAGAACATTTTCTGGTATGTAAATTATTTTTTTGGGGGAGGCCTATGTTCAGCAGTGGACGTCTTATGGCTGATATGATGATGAATTATTTTTAAATCACCGGAATAAAAATTGTCTTTCCTAACAACAGTAGAAGCACTCCATATTAAAGTTCAATTTCAAACTTTTTAATCCGGAGAGTTAAAAATATTTAAAGTATCAGGAAATGTTGTTTAGGTTCACTGGATAATATTTCCGTGCTGTTTTACCGTGTACCTTTTTTTCATTTTTTCTGTACAAATCTTGCCATGATCCTTTGACAGTGTATACTTTATTGAGAATTAAATTACATAAGATTCTAATAACTAGATAGACAAAATGCACCATCTATCTAGATTTTTATTGAGTCCATAGCCAATTCCTGGTTATCTTAAATTTCGTCTCAGTCTCCGTATACGTAGAGAATTTTTTTTTAAGTTATCCCATAAACCTGTACGTCATTTATAATTCAAATCAATTGTATTAATGAAATAGATACCTACTTTATAGTGTATAAAGTAAAATATTATTTTTCAAAAAAAATATTTTTAAGTATGTGGGTACTTAGTTAGCTGTCAAGAGTATAAGGTTAATTAAGTCAATATTCGTAAAAAATGTAAACTTCTGCAGTCGTCGATGTAGGTAACCAGCCCGATGATTTCTTATGATATCCCAAAAAAACAGCACAATAAAATAGAGACGTATTGGACATGTGACTAAAAGTATCGCCTAATAAAAGTTAAATTTTCACTACATGTGCGTGTTCATCTCCACGTACAGTACACTTTGTCGTCTGACTATGTACACTTCAAGTAGATACTCTCGGATAAGAGCACAGGCATCCGTGAAGATGGTCATTAGAATGTGGACGCAATAAATGTATATTTGTTTTAGATAATAGTGTGAAATGTTTTTTATTTTAAGGAGCTGCTATAATTAATATAAGGTTTTTAATTACTTTAATGTTCTAAAGGAATATATCTGTAGGCTTGAAAAGAATAGCAGCCTCTGCAAGGGTGATCCCGAAAGAGAGGGACAGAAGTTATTGTATGAAACTTCCGATAGTTCTTTACTGTTAAAAATCTATATATTACTTTTTTTTTAAATAGGTACCTTCTAGCTCCTGTCACCCTTTTATCACAAACACATATTTAACATCGATATGTGTGTGTAAGTTATATTTATGTTTTAATTTTTAGTTAAATCCGATTATTTTAAAGCATTTATTTTTTACATTTAGGTTATGATTCTTCTTGTTGCCATTGTCTCATTGGGCGTATATAATACAGAACTGACAATACCTACCTACTATTATGGATATATTGAGTTTCCACTGAAGCGAAAATGAGTAGAGAAGAGTAAAAAACTTGTAAAGCGTGAAATCAAGCCGACGCTTCGCATATTTTTTAAAGAATCATGGCAAGTTTCATACCTTGATTTGTACAAAAAAAGGTAGAAAATAAATCGGATTAGAAATATTATCTAGGGAACCTAAAGAACATTTTCTGGTGTGTAAATTATTTTTAAATCACCGGAATAAAAATCGTCTTTCCTAACAACAGTAGAAGCACTCCATACTAAAGTTCAATTTCAAACATTTTATTCCGGAGAGTTAAAAATATTTTAAGTATCAGGAAATGTTGTTTAGGTTCATTGGATAATATTTCCATGCTGTTTTACCGTGTACCTTTTTTTCATTCTTTCTGTACAAATCTTGCCATGATCCTTTCTGTGGCCCTAACTTGAGATGGGCTACTTAAGATCAAGTTCTTTATTTTATTAAAGAGTTTGCCGCGGTTTCACCCTCGCTAACCCCGATCCCTTGGGATCGGGGTTAGCGAGGTGGGATCGATCGGGTAAAAATTGCCTATTTTAGTCAGTCATAGTTCTATTAATGAAAGGAACATGAAAATCGGTTTAGTATTTTTTTATTGTTCGTTTCAAACATTTACAATTTTTTTCTCTTATAACACTAGTGTAGTATATATAGTATACTACTTCGAATTACCAATTTAAGAGAGTGAAGAAAAAAATTACATTTTACCTATGTAATGTGACTGTTTTGTTCTTAAAAATCTTCATCTCCACTCGTCTTCGCATGTCATGTGTGAAAATACATTCTTATAGTTATATCACTTTAATCTTATGTACGGTTATCTTTAATAATTAATATAATATGTATATTTGCGTACACTTGGGTTCAATTATTTTTATTAACCCTTCTTCATGACATGGTAATTTTATTTACCTAAACCATTTCACAAAGATTTAAGAACCGATTGCATTTAACCACCATTATTCCATTAACTATCTTAGTAGTCTGTCTAGTGGTAACCGGCCACTACTGGATTTGATCCCGGGTTAGGGAAGTACTATTGGATTTTTCCATTTTCTAGAGTTTACCCAGTGCCCTTGGACGTTGGTTAATATGCCCGGAAATGACAAAGACTCACCACCTGTAAAATGGGACAAAACGTAACCGGCGAATTGTGGGTGTTTGCATCATTTGCATGTATGTATGCTTCAATTGCATGCATTTACTACTGCCTACCCCTTTGAAGATTAGAGCCGTGAACATTATTCTCATAAACCAAATCACTGCCTTATTGTTCCCCAAGTGTGGTAATATAGTATCTATAGTAAGTACTTATTGTGATGTTTTGAAACTTGACCATTTAGGTGTATGTATGTTTTCCGTTGTAGAAATAAATTTATATTTATTGTTTAACTTAGTTTCATTTATGAAGAATAACACATCATTTTCTATAAATCTTTATTTATAAATTATATTAATCAAATTAATAAATGCTACAATATTGTATTTTGTTAACTAAGCAGTTACATTTATTTTTACTAAATTTTTTTAATGTACACACGATTGAAAATGATCGCAACACTAGAAAATTGCAGCCTTGGCCTTAAGAAGACAAATGTTATCAAAGACCTACAAAACACTTGTTGCACCCGATAGAAAATAGCAAAGTGGACTTGATTAAATATTACAAAAAACAGTATTCGGATACTAAGTTAATACAACTGAATCAATTTCAACTCTTTCAGTTTTTTAAAAAGGGGCATAGCCCATTCCCATTATTATAATGACACAATTTTATTTTACAGTCCCCAGCAATAAATAATGCTCAACCTTAGGATAGAGACGTCGGCTTTTTTCGGCTCTGTAGAACGTTATCTCTTTCGCACACTACCTCTGTGACGTTTGTCAACCATTTTGATCAAATCAAAATTTTGATTAATGCCGCACTATCAGTGCTTAGTTTGCAACAAATAACGCTGTACGAAGTCTCTCTTTCCTTAGGCGTTCCACACACGGGACCGCACGTCGCCGCGGTAGGCGGTGAAGCCGATTTCATTTTGCCTTGGCTTCACCTAACTTGGGCTCTAATAAATACGTTGATACCATTCACACGACACCGCCCCATCGCGCGGACTAGTTTACTCACCTCCACCGCAATCCGCGGCGGGCGCGGCTCCGTGTGTAAATCGCCTTAGCTCGAAATGCAATATTTCTTGGCAGGTACTGTACTTGTTTTAAAGTAAGAATCAACAGGTGAAACTATTTGTTTTGGACCTAAATAATCTGCACTGAATTTGAGGCACTTGAATAGGTTACTTTTTGAGTCATCAATAAATTAGAGACAACTTCTCAATCTACGAATCAAGCCTGTTTATGCCTGTCAAAGGTCTCAGGTCAATTTTTTTCTGTCACATATTAGGTATTAAATCTGGTGGATGGCGAAATCTTAGCCAAAAATTTTATTTAGAGTTCTAATTATGTTCAAATATTTTGGAACACTTTTTGAGCATTGTGTTACGTGATTCTTCTGCTCATAAAAACTCGAGCACGTGGAATCGATTATAACATGAAGAAAGCGAAAGTATAGTCGGCCCACGCAGACTTGGCTCATACTTGCACGGTCCCTTGTCTGGTTCTATTGGAATTTTTCCATTTTCTGGGAGTTGCCCAGTACCTTGGAGTTTAGTTATACGCCTGGAGATGTTAATGTCAACACCTGTTACATGGGCCAAAACGAAACCGGCGAAATCTAGGTGTTTCTGAAGAATGAGAAGATATCTCTAAATATAGCTTGATAACTTTGAAAAGAATATAAACATCTGATTTAAAGCTAGCTTTTATGGTTAAGCGTGTTTCTATTATAACGGCAGTCTAGACCACCATTCGCTCCAGTCAGTAACACGTTCCGTAACATTCAAGATGGACCAATTAGGAGATGGGACATCCGGAGCTAGCCAATTGAAGTCGTCCAATCGATCCCAGTTGTTACTATTTCTATCTAATGATGACATATTGAAGTGTTTATCTAACTCGTCGTATTGCAAGTTGTAAGGCGCAGTGCGTATCTCTGAGCAATCCTCAACGATTCCTTTGCTTGTTACATGTAAATATATATCGCAATTACTAGAAGTGTGCATACGAAGCTGCTGGCAGGCTGTCACGATCTTGCAATTCGTACATTTTTCTACAAAGACTGATGACGTAACAGGGCCAGTGAGTATGACGCAGTTGTCCAAATTCGTCATGTGTAAAGTACCCATCGCTCCTCGGAGACTAACGGTGCAGTTCTTCAGATTACGCAACGCGACGTCCCTTTGAAATAGATCGTCACTCTCCAGTGACAGTAAAGCATTTTCTTTCGAGTCAAAACCGAACAGTTTCTCGTCCCATTTGCTATCCATCTTGCCGGCGCTATCATTCTCATCTATGGAATTCTGCTTTTGACTGTCCAATTTTGGCAACTTTTTCCTAGTGAAACCAAATTTCTTTCTCGGGACATACCTATCTTCCAATTCGTAACACTTCGTCTGTAGATTTTGAACTATTCCAAGATATTTGCGTATATTAAATTCTTTGAGGAAAAATGAAGATGTAACTACATATTTTTGAAGCTCATTAACCTCCCGCTTTATATTGTCGAAATGTGGAGGTAGGACGTTTATTTCTAATGTGGGTATTTGGGATAATAGTTGCTCAATATACTCAGATTTGACTTTAAAAGCAGTGGAGAAATAATCTTCGTTTTCGTCGCAGGCGTCAACTTCTTCCCTGGCCTTGTGCGCTTTCTGTAATTTTTCTAAACGTTGCGCATCACGTCTGCTCAGTCTTTCTAATATGCTGTTCTTGTCACTCATTTTGATCTTTTCAATAGATCATCTACTTTCTTGCTAATTTCTGAATCTTGATCAGCAGCTCCTTTTAGTACAGCCAAAGTATTTTGAGTTGCTTTTCTCGCATCCGTGTGTCTGGATTCGACCTCAAACTGTAAACAATATAATGTATTTACAACAATTTGTTATTTATAAGGTTGTTTATTGTTCAAGCTCCGTAAATATAAAGATTGCTGTGAACTGGCTTGATGCCAAAGAAACAGTCACAAATGGACACTTTCAAGTGTAAGTATTTATGCAGTTTGTATTATGGTTTTAAATTTTCAATTAATTCCACATATTGAACATACTTCCATGAACTGAAATTGCGGGACTATTATAACACTGGTGGTACTTAGAATTTCTAGTTAATATTCATAAAACCAACATTATCACAATAGAACATGAACAATACATATTATAACAAAACCAACGACAAGTCATGCTGGTTAATCCCTACAGCAAACAATTCTTATGAAATCAATTCTACAAGATAAATGGTATTTCGAAAGAATATAGTGAACAATATTTAAAATAAATAGAGTTAGGAATTGCTGTGGTTGATCTAGATGGACTGTTACACCTTGAAAGCCGAAAGATCAACAAAACAAACCAGCCAAAGCCCCTAGCAGGACAAAACCCAAATATTGACCCTTTGATTTTAAAAATCATTTTTGTTTAATATATGCAAGATAAATCCTTAAAAATTGTTTTATTTCAATTGACCTTTTGTTAAATAGTGCTTAGCCAGTTTGTATAAAAACACATAAATGTAATTATAAGTACTTGTCCATCATTAATTATGTCATATCGTAATGGAAATGTTATATGTTAACAATTTTTGAAAGACATTACCTTGTTTGATAACAAAAGATTATTTTATGGTATGATATTCCTAAAAATTATAAAAGTAATTTGCTTTAGAAAATCAAAATTATGGGACAACTTGTTTGAAAACTGTAAATTCAATGGAATCGTACCAAGTACAGTAGCCTGTGTGGTGATTTAGTCCTAGTTAATTGAAATATGTGTAATGTTTTGTTTTTTATTTATCGGAGACCTAATCAAAGACAAGTAATGATAAATAACAGTATTTAAAATATGTGATGTAAATGAAATAGAATGAAGGTTATGAATTATTTACACAAGTATTATAAATGCCTATAGTTTTGCAGACAAACCAGAGCATGATTAATTCCAACATTTAATTAATCATATCTTAAAACCGCTGCTTTAGATGTTGAGGAATGGTGTAGGCAGGGAGGATGATGAAGAATGGCTTTGCAAGTACAAATTGAAACATAAAATACAACCAAACCCACAAAAGCCAAAGTTGAATTAATTCACCACACAAAAAAACAATATATTGACCTTTTTAACAAGTTCATCATCGGGTTTCACAAACTTGAACAGTGCATACGTGACTGATCCAATGGACACCACCCAAAAAGCGGACCTAACGGCAGTGTTCATCTCACCAAGTTATATTTTTCCCTCACTAGTCCAGATTTTATGGTCGTTGTCACGTGTCTTGAGTCCACCTACTTTTTCACCGAGAGTATAGTAACCTTCTATTACAAAGTTGTAGTTTTTGTACATATACAAACGGAAATCTGAAATGAAAGGTAATTTATATGAAAATATTTTTTTATATTATGAACAATGGTATACATACATAATTATGAAATCGAATTTTTGTATAATTTCAAACAAGGATCAATCGAAAGAATTTGTAATAGTTTGCTTGGTTCTATGTAAATCGTGAAAATTAACCCAGGTGTACAATAAATTTTTCCTGTTTCTTTTTATGCAAAATGACTATTGATCGCCTTTTGCAGCATTCAAGCAATCATTATATTGTGTATTTTGTTTGCGTTATTCTTTTTAATTAACAAGTTTGTTCAAACCAAAAGAAAATATATATTTTTTTTATACCTCGTTCAGTATTGAGTTTGTACCACAAACCGTATGATGCAGTAACAGCAACAATTTCCGCAATTATCACAGTTTTTACCGTAGTACCAATTAATCTCTTGTAAAAAGGCCTTGGTTTCTTTTCAAGCATAGTCACAAATCAAGATTTAATCCAGAAATTGTTCGGCATATTTCTGAAATTCTGACACCGACAAAAAATATCCCAAGATTCACAAATTCACAAGATGTCGCATCTGATGACGTAACGTGTCAATGTGTCATAAAATCATAAACACTTTATTCTTTTTTGTAGACAATGGAAATAAAATGTAATGCAAACCATTGGTCTGTGATGGCAACATTATGTAGAAATCTTGTTATTTATGAACTCTATGATCATCACATTCATTACCACATATCGTCAATATTTAGTTAATGTTTTCATTAATTTCCCCTTCAATTCAATGATTCAAAAATAAAAAAGCCCAGCTAGGGAGCGGCGTTTAGCGTAGGTCTGTCCACTCGCTGCTATGTTGAGGAGAAAGCTGGGAAATAGGCGTACGCCACGTATGCCCCCTTATAAATACTACAATTCAGCCATCTCCATGAAGTATATTACTAATATGTACTATGGCATATTCATTATTTTTAATTTGAATTAATTCGGTCTTAGACTGCAGGAAGCATTTAATATAAAAAATATAGGTAAGTAATATACCTAATGTATTAATTATTAAAGGGTTAAAAAAATCCAATAAGTTTTTATTTATACCATTATAATCGACAAGTTTATCAGTACATACATAAATAATATTTTATTTTCTTCCCCATGCATGTCCAGGGGAAATAGGTTCCCGCCATATTCTTCTTTGAGCTGAAACTGTAAAAAATATACAACTATTATTATAGTTTAACAGTGTTATAAATTGTTATAACTAAATCATTCAGAAAATAATAATTTTCAAATGAATTAAAATAATGGCAGTAATTGAAACTGAAAGGATATTTTTTTTAATCAATCGTTGCTTGGGCTTTGTCTATGTGGGAGATCGGACTTGATTAGCACTGAAGTTGCTCTGAGACTGAAATCACCGAACCTTGTTTCCCCCGCAAAAAATAACAGGAGGTTGCGTGATGCGGGGAAATCGGGCGGGACGTCGAAGTGTCCGTTCTATAAGTAGTATTATTACATATTCTCTGCCTCCGGTCTGCCGCGGCCGGTGGCCCGTGTTGCTTTATGCTCGGAGCTAATAGCCCCAGTGAGGAGTTCTTTGATAACAGTCTTAAAAGGCTATTTATTACCCGATACGGTATTCAGGGTCCGGCAGAAAGGGTGGGCATGGCCTCGCGCGGGTTGCCGCTTATTACACTATCCGGTCGACAGCGCCCTAACTCAATCACAGTACAAATACACGGGCCGCTCCGGTCGGCCTAATTAGGGCCCTAACTCCCTAAATGTTATTACACTACCCGGACACTTGCTATCGTACCCTGAATACCGAGCCGTGTAATAAATCCTTTAACTAGCTCCTCTTTTGAGCTATGGATCTCCGCTTAGGATGTTATCAAGGTTGGAAGATTAATTGAGATCATCGGCCAATTCAAATCTCTAGTACCCGTGAAAACAGCATAAGTATTTATAAAAAGAACGAACTTTCCTCTTCTTCGTCACATGGCTCTTCACATTCTCGAGTTTCAGTCCCAGGATTTGCCAAACAATATTCCGGAACATCTTTATCTTCGTATGATGGACCCTAGAAAGACATTATTCAAAAGTTTAGTGTTTATCAAATATTAGGGGAGCCCAAACTAGAGAAGGGAATATTTGCACATCAGTTTTTTCAGCACATCAGATTAAGTTATGGTGGAGATACTGAACAGGGTGCAAGTGCAAGCTATCTGCCATAATAATATATTTAATTAGACGCTCGAGTAACTGCAAAAAACCTCTCTTGGGCTCTTCTACTAAAACAGAGAGCAGCGCAACTCGTACATTTTGTTCAACAATAGGTACCTCTCAAATATCACAACTCACATTTCTTAAGTGAAGCATATGAACATAAAGGCTTCGAAGATACTAGAAATATTGCATTTTTATGTAATATCTCTACCCAACATGCAGTTCACGTGCGTGGCATCACATAAAAAAAACTTATTTTTTTTATGTGATGCTCACATCGTTGTCACGTGATGACTGCAGCCTACAGACACCCACACAAAGACCAAGGTCAAAATGCAGACGCGTTATCACTCCTGAAGCCCAAGGCGTTATGCCTCTGTGCCGGAAATTACAGGGCCGTACACTACCACCTGACCGGAACACGATAGTGCTGAACACTACCATTTAGCAGCAAGTATATTAGGCAATGCGGCGGCGTCTACGCCCGCGAGCTCCGTCACTGGAGCTCTACCACCAGTAAGACTAACGTGACTTCCGAATCCCTTTACATGTACACAAAAACCATAGATCAAAATGCGTGTGCAGTCGGCAAAGTGTTTCAAAGTACATAGTAGCTCTGCATTTTGACTTGAAAAACAGTGTACTTTATTTTTAAAGAAAAATGGAAAGAAAAATTTGACTTCAGGCGAGGCTCGAACTCGCGACCTACTGGGAATCTAGTCCAGCCGCTCTTCCAATTGAGCTACTGAAACCCTGCCCGATTTGTCAAATCTTTCCTTCACATCTATTGCATTGCTTTATGGTAGCAGTAGCGCCATCTATTACCAACTATGCTAGTTAGGCAACCGATATAATAGACTTTTCAGTTTATTGAATATCGTAAAGAAGTCGCTTTTACCCTTAATAATTGTTTGATATTATTTCGCATTAACACATGCTTGTGAAATATATTTTATTTTTAAAGAAAAATGGAAAGAAAAATTTGACTTCAGGCGAGGCTCGAACTCGCGACCTACTGGGAATCTAGTCCAGCCGCTCTTCCAATTGAGCTACTGAAACCCTGCCCGATTTGTCAAATCTTTCCTTCACATCTATTGCATTGCTTTATGGTAGCAGTAGCGCCATCTATTACCAACTATGCTAGTTAGGCAACCGATATAATAGACTTTTCAGTTTATTGAATATCGTAAAGAAGTCGCTTTTACCCTTAATAATTGTTTGATATTATTTCGCATTAACACATGCTTGTGAAATATATTTTATTTTTAAAGAAAAATGGAAAGAAAAATTTGACTTCAGGCGAGGCTCGAACTCGCGACCTACTGGGAATCTAGTCCAGCCGCTCTTCCAATTGAGCTACTGAAACCCTGCCCGATTTGTCAAATCTTTCCTTCACATCTATTGCATTGCTTTATGGTAGCAGTAGCGCCATCTATTACCAACTATGCTAGTTAGGCAACCGATATAATAGACTTTTCAGTTTATTGAATATCGTAAAGAAGTCGCTTTTACCCTTAATAATTGTTTGATATTATTTCGCATTAACACATGCTTGTGAAATATATTTTATTTTTAAAGAAAAATGGAAAGAAAAATTTGACTTCAGGCGAGGCTCGAACTCGCGACCTACTGGGAATCTAGTCCAGCCGCTCTTCCAATTGAGCTACTGAAACCCTGCCCGATTTGTCAAATCTTTCCTTCACATCTATTGCATTGCTTTATGGTAGCAGTAGCGCCATCTATTACCAACTATGCTAGTTAGGCAATAATAGTAGCTCAATTGGAAGAGCGGCTGGACTAGATTCCCAGTAGGTCGCGAGTTCGAGCCTCGCCTGAAGTCAAATTTTTCTTTCCATTTTTCTTTAAAAATAAAATATATTTCACAAGCATGTGTTAATGCGAAATAATATCAAACAATTATTAAGGGTAAAAGCGACTTCTTTACGATATTCAATAAACTGAAAAGTCTATTATATCGGTTGCCTAACTAGCATAGTTGGTAATAGATGGCGCTACTGCTACCATAAAGCAATGCAATAGATGTGAAGGAAAGATTTGACAAATCGGGCAGGGTTTCAGTAGCTCAATTGGAAGAGCGGCTGGACTAGATTCCCAGTAGGTCGCGAGTTCGAGCCTCGCCTGAAGTCAAATTTTTCTTTCCATTTTTCTTTAAAAATAAAATATATTTCACAAGCATGTGTTAATGCGAAATAATATCAAACAATTATTAAGGGTAAAAGCGACTTCTTTACGATATTCAATAAACTGAAAAGTCTATTATATCGGTTGCCTAACTAGCATAGTTGGTAATAGATGGCGCTACTGCTACCATAAAGCAATGCAATAGATGTGAAGGAAAGATTTGACAAATCGGGCAGGGTTTCAGTAGCTCAATTGGAAGAGCGGCTGGACTAGATTCCCAGTAGGTCGCGAGTTCGAGCCTCGCCTGAAGTCAAATTTTTCTTTCCATTTTTCTTTAAAAATAAAATATATTTCACAAGCATGTGTTAATGCGAAATAATATCAAACAATTATTAAGGGTAAAAGCGACTTCTTTACGATATTCAATAAACTGAAAAGTCTATTATATCGGTTGCCTAACTAGCATAGTTGGTAATAGATGGCGCTACTGCTACCATAAAGCAATGCAATAGATGTGAAGGAAAGATTTGACAAATCGGGCAGGGTTTCAGTAGCTCAATTGGAAGAGCGGCTGGACTAGATTCCCAGTAGGTCGCGAGTTCGAGCCTCGCCTGAAGTCAAATTTTTCTTTCCATTTTTCTTTAAAAATAAAATATATTTCACAAGCATGTGTTAATGCGAAATAATATCAAACAAAACAGTGTACGTACATACATTTTCAACATATTTCCCAACAGGAACATCATCGACTATATGGTAACGGAGCCGCGTCTGGAAGCCTTGCAGTTTGTTGTCCACACATTCGCCCTGACACTGCATCCACTCCTCCCACGACGTCATTGGACAGTCTTCTGACGAATTGGGATCACGGGCAGGTGGCTCCTCACTAAAGGAGTTCCAAATACTTATTATTAAAGACTATGATATTATACACAGATAGGTCAGGACATAGATAGGTACACACATTATACAATTCAATTATTTAAAATATAGGTTAAAATCAGAAAGGGAAAGAAACGCTAAGGACTTCGGTAGCTTGGTAAAAAAGCGACTGGACTAGCTATCCTGAGGTCGTAGGTTCAATTCCTTCCTGAAACCAATTTTTTCTTTCCATTTTTTTTTTTAATTTCTAAATACACTCGCATGTGTCATTGCGAAAAATAAAAATATAAAATAAAAATAAATTAAATATGTCATAGTTATTTTTCGCAATATATTAAACACATGCGAGTGAATTTACAAGTTAAAGAATAAATGTAAATAAAAGTTTGACTTCGGGCAGCGCAGAGATCCATCCATCCAACCGGGACCATAGATCGTAAATCGTAATCGAATAAAAAATTATGGACAGCAGCAGCGTCCCGCGACAAATCTACTGCAATCACTGCAATCACCAACCCGCACGCCAAGCGTGGCGATTAAGATGTATTGTCCCCATATTCAGAGGAGGCTTATGTCCATCAGTGGATGGCTGTTAGCTGAAAAGATGAAGTAGGTTCTCAATTAACTTAATTGCAATCTTAATGCGGCAATGTATTCGTAGAATTTTTACATATGTACCTTGTTTGCACGGTGGGTGGTGGAGTCTCGTTCGGCTGATCTGTATCTTCTGCAAATGAATTTGTAACTGTATTGGAACTCAAATTCTGTAAGTATCAGCGATGAGTGAGTAACTAATTATATTATCATAGCATGGATTGCATTGGACATTGCTTTTTTTTCAGAGAATAAACCTGCTCATTATTTTGATACACATACTCGTAGGTACATCTATAGTTGTTCAACCTTACTTAATATATCTACCTACTGACAATCATGTCTATTTCTTCACCAGACTCATTGGCTACGGACAATAGCCCTTAAAGCAATAAGTAGAAGCACCATTTAGATTATAGTTGTACGCTCTCAAATATTTTTTTTATTCCGTTATCGATCAAATATTTCACTCTTCTTTCCACTTCATCTTCTGAATGTTTTACTCGAACAAGAAATATTGCATCGACCTTAGGAGGCTTCGGTTTACATATTTCGAGTCTGTAGAGCGTTATATCCTTCGCACCTTGTCGACCATTTCTATTGAGTTTTGATACCGCACTATCAGTGCTTCTACGTAAGCACTGATAGTGAGTGCTTCTACGTAAACACTGATAGTGCGGTATTGGTCAAAAGTGCTGCAGTGTGCAGCAGAGATAACGCTCTACAAAGTCAATTCAACAAAAGAAACCAGCCGATTGTCTTTTTCGATATTTCTTGCTGGGCACTGTACAACAAACCTTCATTCCGTATATTATCTTCCGTATTCTCAGTTTCCATGCAGCCAGGCTTAATGTACGTCCGGATGAGGTTGAACCGTAGTCTAGCGAATGGCTTCATCTGTTCCTTAGATATGGACTTGTTTATCACCGCCGATGAAATTGTTTGTGGCGGCATCGTGTCCTCGTTTGGTGACTGGATTGCATAAATGTGATTTTAAATCAAGGAGCCCAAAGATATTATAAGAAATACAACCACATCACGCATGTCCGCTAAACGTTCCGTTCGACCAACGCACTAGTCAGGCAAACCCTACTCCCCACGCTGCAAGAATGCGTGTTTACTATATGTAGGTACATTCGGCCGTAACATATCGCAAAAAAAAGACTTAACTAGTGCGACACAAACGCTCCTTAAGAGCAGGTTGGTGTTTGTTTTTATGCCACAAATTCTCAGTTTATTTCGTCGGTCCACTTCTTTTATTATCTTAAAAAGAGTTAGATAAAAATTGTTAAAGGCATACAAAATGTTTCGATGCGTCGTTTTAATGCGTCATTAAAATGCTGTAATTTTCGAAAAACTTCTCAAAAAAAGTTATTCAAACAATTCATCAATAATGGGTCAGTAGGTATAAGTGCGATTATCCAAGATTAACAGAACTAATTACACTCACTGTGGCCTTAACCCAAAAATAAGATGGCTATTGCACTCACCTCGAAAGACAAGCCGCTATCCGTTCCAGCGTCCATCGGGTACAGATTCAAAGTTACATTTTCAGCCCATTTACTTGTACCCACTTCACACAGCTCCATATTAGAAACTCCAAGAAACCAATCAGGTGAAGGCAAAATTGCTGTTACCAGGGAGACCAAGTGGAATTCTTGACTCACGCGAAATACTGCCGTAGTGGTCATGTCAGGCTTTGGTGGTCCCGTTGCTTTTATTATAGTTCGCACTGATGCTCCTAGCTGTTGAATAATTTAGGATATAAATTAAACTATCTATTGCTTTTGCTACATTCATCGCTCTCTTCAAACGTGAACACCTATTTTGAGACTTAGTGATAGTAAGCCACATGATTGGGCCCGATTGGCTTAATTGTATGTTTTGGCAAGACTCTCAACGCCGATCGCATGACAATCCAAATAACATACCTGCTTTTGTACATCGACTTCAATTTTGGAAGTGTTTCCCTGTTCAGCCAGCATCTTTAAGCCATCGCTCGCTTCAGAATTGTACTTGTAGAGCTGGAAGTTCTTGCTGTGAGAAGCTCCCACCACGTCACTAAAACGCGCCATTTCTCGGGACTCGGGAAACATTTGCGGGTGCGTGTTATATGACCAGAGACCTTCAAAAGTTATCTGGAAGTTTGTTTCAGATGAATCGTACACCAATGACTAATTAATTCATGTTTTGACGCAATTCAACTGGAAACTAATAGATACTTGGATTATGGTTTCAGCCTTTTAGTCCCTTGTCCCTTTTCCCTCCTCTTTTTTTTTGTTGTTCTCAATCGAGTATCAATAAGGTCCGTTGTAGTTTAATATAAATAACTTTCAGTTACGGGAAAAAGGCACACAGCAAAAAGCCAATGGAAACAAATCTCCCGCTAAAGTATATTGGCTGGCACACGTCCAGATTTCGAATTTTCTAAATGTTTTCCGTTTTCCCTTTGGGAGATAGACAAGTCATGTACGATTTACAATTATTTAGTTATAACTACTTGTAACATATTTTCGTAATACAAAACATTCTAGGTATTCAACATTTGCAATTTGTAAGTGAACTAGATACTTTTACAAATATGTACATGCTTAATTGATAGATAGATTAAGGTAAACCTACTATACCAATAGGTGTACCTTAAACCTATCCAGTTTTCAGATCAAAATATAATATCCATTTTATTTTACGACCTACCAGATACCTGGCGTCCGCACAGACTTGACAATTATCATTTTCAGCTGGCATCATATCCTCTGCCTTCCTGCGATCCTCACACACGTTTTTCGAAAGTGGCCCGCCGAGGCTGTACCATACATCCGGTTTTACCGCTAACACTGCGTAGATTGTAACACATTTATTGTCTTTCGGCGGGGCCTTCCAGTAAGCCTGAAAATGAATCATAAAGAAATTCAAACTGGAACATGGTCACATTGTGGTTTCTTTCTGATCTTTTAATTTAAATAGATTTTCAAGTTTCTGATTGCATTAGCAGAAGAAGTCACTTCCACTAATGGACGGTGGGAAGCCGCATCCGGACTGCTTAATACTTAGTCTACCTAACAACTAGTTTTACTTAACTGTTGACTATACTTATTACTCAAGTAGGTATTATATTTATACCCTCAGCTTATAACTTGTGCTATAGAGATACATGGATAGTAGGATACCCATGGATTCCCGACCCCAAATCTTCTGATGGTTTGTTTGTTGAAACGGATTTTGATAAACGGACATTATCTTCTGTCTCGGTAGAACAAGTCTTAGGGCTCATAAATACCTCCACAGAAGTCTTCGGTGTGATATCCGACTGTATTACAGAGTTATTGCAGATAGGGCTAGGGACCGTATCCGAGTACGGTGATGGGAGAATCAAGCCAGGGTCCAGCAGGACGGGTTTGCGAGGATTCTTCTCGTTGTATTTGGTATCTTCGCGGGCGGATATCGTAAACGCTATGAATGTTGACGTATTATCCGTGGAGTAAAGTCGAACTGAAATATGGGAAATTAATTAAACGCATGCACTAAATTTGCAGAATTGTCTGTAAATGAAGCGTAGCATAGCAAGGCAGCATGAGAATCGAAGAGGCTTTGGTTATTTTGGACATCTTGTCCAGAGATTTCGAAATACGATTTATAAGGAAAACACTAGTAGTTACTGTCTACTCTACTCTCTACTGTCAACTCATTCACATTTCTATTCTTAATGTATGTATGCTGTAGTATTACTTAACGTATTAAGATGACTAGCTATAAGAATAACTTAAATAAAATACTGTCTTACCCATATATTGACGCTTGGGTATATATTTGTCGTCATTGCCGATGTCAACGATGTCGATTTTAAATCGGTTGTCGGGCGGGAGGGGCTCTGTTTTGGTGCCCAGTGGACGTCGATCGCATGGCTTGTATTCACAAATACAGCTGGTTATGAATAGTAATAGTGACACTATGAAGTATCCTGAAAAAAATAATATTTCAAGCTCGGTCTTCGTCTTAGTCAGTCATATAGTGGTAGATTGGGACTTTCTTAATTTTCTGGAAGTTTCCCAACCCATGGATTTTTTTTGTGACCGGAGATGTCAATAAGTTGGCCGCCTATTATATTATATTGGACAAAATTAACTGGTGCATGCTCTTAGCTCTACTTACCTTTTGCACGTTTTTTTGTACCTGGTGAAGTGATCATAAAACATATTTTATTCAATTAATTGATTAATTAACTTACCATTTATTTTGATGAAAGACATGATAAATGGTACATATCACACTAACGGTCCAACAGTTTCTATTTTTGGGAGATTAACTAGTGGATGCTTCAATTGTCTACGAGCTACTGAATCCATGTTAATAATTAATTGGAACTGCGCTAACACATCAAATTACGCCTTCAACGACATAATGTCGTCCAGATTACAGGATTAAGCACTGTATCCCCTTGAAATAAGGATGTTAGTCTAAAATTTCATTGTGCTTACGAGCATTTTATCAATTTCGCTTTTAATTATTTGTATGCATCTCTTTATTAATTTAAGGGGGACATTCTGAATGTATTATTAGATTCTAACAGTTTTAGAAATTTCAGCGCATTCTAAACAAATCTATCGTAGTCAAATTCGTAGTGAATTTGAATCGGACAATAAGTAGGTATTTCGTTAAGTTTTAGATGAAGTTTTGAAGCCGAAAGTCCTGAATTTGATAGACATAGGGTAGTGAAGGAAACGATTGGTGCAATCCATACTTATGTAACAATAATTTTAATATTGAGGAATGAGAATAAATTACTGAGAAATGTCTATCTAGATACAGATTAAATGGCACGGACATAAGTTTCTATATGATATTTGACCATAAGTATATAATATAGAAAGGCTGGGTGAGGTTGTTGTTAGTAAATAAAATTGTGTGAAAACTAGTTTGTATGAGTCAGTGTATTTCATATAGGTAAACAATTGCAACTTAATCATACGAAGATTATACACAAATTATACAATAGGAATATGTATCGTTTTCAAAATCTATCTTCAGCCTACTTCAAACTTTAGAGTCGCAACAAGTGTCTCTTCTTAGCATTCCATGACTTCCCTGGCCCAACTGGTGCCATCACTCTCCTCTCAACTGTAACAATTGGAAACATAGTAACAATAAGCCAATCAGCACCATAATAATAAACAGTCTACCTAGCCGTCTATCTAGACTTTCTAGACAACTTGACTAGCTAGCTACAATCGTTAACGCTGTACAAAACGAATCAAACGTATGGGAATTTCTTGTTGTCATCGATAGGAGCGATATCACAACTCGCTGGGTGTTCATCAAGAGTACGCATCAAGGGTGCCACGAATGCGCGACGAGATCACCTCGTCTTCTATGGGACATTATCGGACCTGTGATGCGACTGAAATGTGATGGGTGCGTGAAGGTGCGTGAAATACGTTAGTGTACGGCATGATCGCTACGTGCTCGCCGTGATCTCGTTACGCATTTGCTTCACATTCGGGAAGAATTCTCTCCGTGTTCACCTCGCTTTTCAACGTACAAGAAAATCGCTAGTGACATAAGCCCTTAAAACACGTATCTAGTCGTAAACGATCCATAGGTTTATTTGTCTTCTATAGTGTTCTCATTCAATTACAAGCCTGGCTTCATGTAATATTTCATGACCGTGCTTAGCAGTACTTGCAGCTCGTTTGGAGCTTAATACCACATCGTCTGCGTGAAGAAAATACCTAGTTCACCACTAAGTGACCTATACGCACTCTTACACCCATTGATTTCAACCTGCCAGACATTTATCGTCCAGATAACCTGTCTAGACGAAAGTACGCAATCCTGCCTGAACCAATATGGAATCAAAACGTTGACGTGTTTCCATTTACCCGCATACGTATTTGAGACTTCTCAGACGTGGATTATATAGTAAGACGAAAACTGCCTTCGATATCATATTCATTTAATTCTTTACAAACTTTATCAAATGCTTTCTCCAAACCCACAAAACTGCAGATTTTCTCATTTGCACCCAGATGTTTCTCAACAACATCGCGAATGGAGAAACTTAGATCAATGCATCCTCTTCCAGTTCCGAAACCACCCTGTGCATCACACAGTATCCCCTATATCACGAAGTCTAAACTATTGATGATGACACTTAACTTTAAAAGAATGGCACGTTGATATTATACATGAAAGTTCGTCATCCCTGTAAAATATAAAATAACAATGATACCGACCTGTTACCTCATTGTTGTCTTCCGCGCAGTCAACCTCGCATTCTTCGCGCTCGAAGTCATGTTTATGTTGTTTGCAATAAAATGGCACTTCCTTTTTCGGATATCTCGACTGAGATCAAAAGAATAAACGATTTAGTAGGTAGGTATGTAGTTACTAGATGTTAATTTAAAACTAAAGGTAGGTTCACAGATAGATCAGTTAATATCACCAAAACAATTTTTTTAAACAAATGGTTCTTAGACAACTATAACTTACATCAGGATCATACTTTTCAACGGGAATCCCATCCACAAGATGATAACGCTCTCTCCATCTGTAACCTCTCAGCTTGCCGCCTTCACAGATCCCTTCGCAGGGACTCCAGGCCTGCCACTTAGACATGGGACAATCCACTGGGGACTCCGGGTCGGTTACTATGGGCTCTTCACTATAGCATTTAAGGAACACAATTAAATCATGGTAAAAATATATTAAAATTGGTAAAATTCCAACAATAAAAAATGTGTGAAGTTTTATTGGTAGACATTTTCTGTACAGAGGTACCTAAAGTGGATGCGCAACTGTTACAGCCCGCGAAACTTTTTTTTCTGGACCTTCGCAAAAACACGGCAAATAGGTATTACATAGGTCGGAAATAGTCAGCATATAAATAAATGTAATGTGATTTTCTATGTAATTAGATCGAATATTGGTACTTATGTCATAGCGAAATAACGATGTGCCAGAAATAATTAATAGCAACAAAAGTATACTTCTACAAAAAATACGAGTAATTGCTGTGCTAGAAGTTGTTTTTTATGCAATGAAGTGAGTAAATTTATACACGTGGATTCATGGATGGATGTGGTAGAAGAGATGTCTACAGAGATTACATAAAAACCAGAGGTCCAAATGAAAATGAATTGCCGACGTCCCTTGACATCAGAAAACGAAAACTGTTGGGTTCGATAAAACGATTTGTTGCTGTCTAGCATTATTTTAAGTTATCGTAACAGATTCCAAGGGTTTATAATGATTGCTTTTCAACTTGTAAAATTCCACATAGAATTAGATACCTATACCTACGGCGGCTACGGCGGCGGGTCGGTGTTGCGCCCGCGCCGCTAACTGGGCCAGCGGGCGAAGGGCGCGATGCGCGCGCCTATTTACCGAGATAATTATATTATAATATCGATAGCTCGTGTTGCTATTCAAGTCCATACAGTGGTTTACATCGCCAGCGAGTCGCCATCGATAGAAGTCGCTACCAGGCTTAAGGACAAAACATATTGTCGGACGCGTCCATTAGCCGTGGCTGGAGATCATAAACTAAGCAGTACATTTTTCTATGATGTGTACACTATAGGACGTAAGTCACGAACATGTCCTTGAGCAAGCTCTTAGAGGAAGGACTAATCTAGCTCTCTGGATGTTTTACGACTTAGCTACTTGTTGGATTCGTGCTACAGCCGCGGCTGATGGACGCGTCCGACAATATGTTTTGCTCTTTAACGGTGAAGTGAAGTGAGATGGTGAAGTGATCTGTATAAACAACAAGCCTCACCGCCCGCGTTGGCCGCTATTATCTGTGTTTTGGTACCTGGATGGCGATTCAGGTTCGCCGTTCGTCTCCTCATCCGTTTCTTCCACATTTTCTGTTGTTGTTGAAGCGGTTTCTTCTGTTAATTCATACAAATTAATTAACAGAAGAAAGCAGTTACAAGGACTAGAAGAATACTGGACGGCACAGGATAGGCAATCATGTTCAAGTTTCTCAACGGTAAAAAATAAAAATTAACCTATGTTGTAAATCCTATAATATTCTTTAAACTCTCATAGGATTTTTTATACGTCTACGAACTCTCGGACAAATTATAGGTCATTGTAATAACAATCTTACCAGGTTCAGTTTCTTCGACAACACATTCGCGATGGTAAGTGCGGACCAATTTAATGTGCAGTCTCCCAAACGGGTGCAAGTCTAAAATATCTGTTTCGTAGAAAGGAGAGTTTTTGTCGTACGAACTCATTTGAACTCTGGATACTGCGTCTTGTGGAAACGTCTCAATGTTTGGTGACTGGAAAAATAATTACCTATTATGAACATGCTGGCGTCGGGACGTACGTAACGACCCCACCGCTCACAAACGGAAGAATTTTCTTCTACTGGAAGAGAATTCTTCCTTTAAGTCAGTCAGTAAAACACATTAATGGATTTGAAAAGGATAGGTAGTTTCGTGGTTTGCTAGTAGACCGTAAGACCAAAGCTATATTAAAATCACAACGTAAACCTTACTGTCTTGATAGACGTATATCTGTAAGTTGTCTGCCTACCTCATACGAAACTCCGCTATCAGTACCAGCGTCCCATGGATACAAATTAAGTTCCCTTTCAGGCAGCCACGTATTGTCTTCTTGACACAACTCAAACCTGGTAACGCCGAGGAACCAGTCGGGAGAAGGGTAGATAGCAATCGATGCAGTAAACAAGTGATTTTCTTTATCAGCTCGAAAGAAAGAGTAAATAGGGTTATTCATCTTCTTATATCCATGACCCTTTCCTTTTATTATGGTTCTTACACCATTACCGATCTGGAAGAAAGTCTTGGTTTTGAATGATTGGTTTCGAGAAGTTTGTGGGATGCGCTACCAGGCCCGAAGGACCATTATTACGCCAGTTTTTAAGAGCCACATATTATAGCGCCGAGGGAACACCTCAGAGGGGGAGTTAATTGCACAGTTGGAACGTTCTGAGCAGAAACACAGTACCACATCGCATTTACATTTCAGAGTGCAAGAAATTCAGAGACCCTATTTAGAATCAGCATTTACTAACTACTTACTGGGTACTTTCACCAAAAAAAGATTCGTTCTCTCAGCACAGTTAAAAACATTTGGTCAGTAAAGATAACTCTGATAACTCACTTTCCCCATCATTTCTGCTTCAAGTTTACTTGAATTCGCGTGTTCAGCTAAGTCTCGGAATCCATCTGAGACGAGAGTACCAGGTGCCCATATGATTAAATCCGCGGTATGTGACGCTCCTACAAGATCACTGTAACGAGGGATCCAGTCGTTTTCAGGGTAATTCCTTGGATGTGTGTTTCGCGACCATATTCCGGTGAAAGATAACTGAGGACGAAACTTTGTAAAAATTCATATTTTTGTTTTGGCAATTATTTTATAAAGGTAATCAAAAAAATAGTTAACTGCGATGTTCATTGTTTTCACTGGTGGGTGAATTTCAGTGACAGAGCTGCCTTAATCGTCTTGTCGCTAAATGGTAGTGTTCAGCGATGTTGTGTTCCATTAGAACTAGATGGTAATGTGCAGCGTCGTAATTTCCGGCATAGAGGACATATCATCTTAGGCCATAGGAGTAGCATTTATTCACATCTCTGGTTTCTATGTGGGTGTTTATAGCCTACATAGTTCACTTACACAATGTGAAGTGTAAGTATAAGCTTATTTTCCTTCATAACATTTTAAAAATATACCGAACTACAAAGCATATGTTTACCTACTCAACCACATCAACATCCAGTTAGTAGATAGGTGTTATAAATAGAGACGGGTAGCCGAAGTCAACTAAACCTACAAACTTAGGGAAAGCACATTTAATTTTGTCACATTACGCTGCGCAATGTCAGTCATATTTTATTTTATCTATGTTAAGATTTGCATGAAATTTCTGACACGGACAGGTTTTTTAAGCTTACCTCGTACTTTGCCTCATCGCATATTTGACAATTGTAGTTCAATTGAGGTGTAACGTCATCTGGTTGCCGCATGTCCTCGCAAAGCTTTTGGGAGAGTGGCGAGCCATCTTCAAACCACAGATCTTCGTTCTCGGCTACCATCGCGCGCATTAACACACATCCATTACCTGATGCTGGTGCTTGCCAATACACCTGCAGCAGTCAACCCTAATTGAGATACAGTCAGAGTACAATAAAAGCTATGCATATGCAGTCAAGTGCACAGTCCCCTCGTAGTAAATAAATGAATAAAATACGCTTACACTCACAGCCCGACACTAGGTATAAACGTGTGTCGTGGGTGCCGTTGTACACACACCCAGACCCGAAACAAATATCAGTAGGCCATACAAACATTTGCCCCGGTGCGGGGATCAACCCGCGACCCTTCGAATCAAGCGGTAGACATACACCGCTGGACTAACCGGGTAGTCGTACTTTAATTATTTTTACGTTCTTATTCAAATTGATTACTACTTACCCACTATCTTGTACTTACGATAGAACCTGTCAATGGTTAAATAAGTGGTAAATACATAGATATGTATTGAACAATGGATATTTTTGTGGATGAAGGTAGATATTTATTTTATTAGATTAATGAATGATCGAAGAATTCTTCAATAATAATTGTCCCTGCCAGGGAATTGGCCGATAGACCACATGGGCATCTTATGCGATTATAATAAAAGCTGTAATAGCTTTGATTCATTTTGGAATAGCGGACAGTTCCCTGGCTATACTTACCTATATACCTACCACATTTTAGATAAAGAATACGGAATATTCATAATAACACAGGAAATTCATTAAACATACGAAACCCTGAACGGAAGTCCGACTCGCACTTGGCCGCTTTTTATATTTGTATTTACCTCTACAGAAGATTTTAAAGATGATGTTGCCTGTTCAACCGAATAAAGGCAACGGTCACTAAACTTCGTAGAAAAAGAGTCTTGGGGTCGGAGCTCTCCTGGTGACAAAGAGACCATTCTTCTAGGATTGCGCGGGTCTGGCTTCATGTCACCCTCAGCTGATATCATGAACGACGTGAATCGAGACTCACCGTCGGTTTCTGTGAGTCGCACTGCAATGTGAAGATTAGACACATTTTGAGTAGGTATGCAAGCGGTAATATTAATATGGTGCACTACTGTACCCACGCGCAATATCTAAATGCTTTTGAGAAGTTAGTTACGTAATAATTAAGTTGTCATTGTCTTTAATCTCTAAATTACAAATCACTGCGAAGAACGCGATTTTATGGTAAAGAAGAGAAAAACGAAGAGAAAAATATGGCAATAGTCCGTTTTCATCAAGCCAATTTTCGCTTTCTAGTACTCTTTGCTTTCTTTCTTGTTTGTGTGGTCGTAGCGAGCTAACAAACTGACGCAAAGTTTACTACTAATAATCATCATCTCTCCCTCCGCACGTGAAGCGTATCGAAGGAAGGGGATGGTTAGGGGGTCAAGGTGCAACTCTCTAATAGCGTAAGAAAGGATACCCAGTATTACGACTACTTGATAGACTACTCGTTTCGTAGAAATGTTTGACAAACATACATCTGCTAAACAATGTCATTTTTAAATTCGTTTTCTTTTCTGTCAATCCAGAAAATGAGTCTTGAGTGTGGACCTTAATTACCTGTATACAGTTGTTCAGGAATATACGCATCATCAGCTCCATCGATAATAAGTTTGAAACGTCCATCCGATGGAGAAGCTTGCATCGTTGTGCCGTACGGTCTTCTATCACAACGAAAAGTATAAACCTCACTAGTAGTAAGTGTTAAAACCAGTGTAATCCACAGTAGAATTTGATTTGCCATTACGTAAATCTTAATTAGAATCACCAAACATGAAACTTTAAAATTTAATATTACGAATATATATTGAAAAAAAAACTTATGCAAACGTATTCAAAACATTTTAGTATAAACGACGAACGATTACCAAAGTTCACATCTAAATGAAACAAATGAAGCAGTTACCAGTAGCCATTTTCTATACGAGATATTTGATATGTAAGGGCGATCATATTTCTGTTGATATTAAAGACCTAATTAATTGGCCTGACATTTAAGAAGGTTTTATTTGTTTGGCCCTGTTACAGTTAATCTGCTCAATTATGTAATGGGTTGGAATGTAGCGTGAATGCAACTTTTTATCATCAGAACGCAGTGAACGCACCCAAATATTATTTTTCCTTGGTAATGGTACAGTGTCAATGTCAAATCACTATCAATCACTGTCAATTAATTGTCAATTGTCATTTGTCATTCATCACCCAAAAAATTATCATTCTATTGGCGTGTTGTCGGTGTTGTGTACATATTTGGGGAAAATAATATTCCGTGGGCGCGTTCATGTTCAGGAAGTTATATTCTCATGGTGAATAAATGTCTGCAAACCCAATAAAAATGTCAGGGACGAAAGACTCGACGATATTGAAGATTGCAGTGGAGATGTTAAATGCCCCGGATAAGGTACCCCAATTGATAGAAATCGACCAAAGTCAACCTTTATCCAGCATCATACAGATTCTATGCAATACGTGGGGCTTGCACGACCCTGATAACTACGCTTTGCAGTTCTCTGAAAGCAACAACCAGAACTATATCACAGAGAAGAACAGAAATGAAATAAAAAACGGTTCTGTGTTGCGCCTCGAACAATCACCCGCGAAGACGGTCCAAGATATTCTGGCTAAAATCAACGGTGGTAACGAGAATGAGCAGACTACGGCGCTCTGTAAACTATCTACTGTAAGCAAAGACTTGACCTTTGCCCTTGAATTCATCAACAAAAAGGGACTGTCACTAATCATAAATTATATAGAATCAGGTAAGTTCAAAGGAAATTGTCTTAAATTCGCACTTGTCACCTTTGTTGAACTCATGGATCATGGTATCATATCATGGGACATATTGGAAAATCAATTTATCAACAAAGTAGCAAGTTTTGTTAGCAATCAGACAAGCACGCAGGACCCAAAGATCATACAATCGTGTTTGTCCATACTTGAGAATATTGTACTCAACAGTTCGGGTAAAAACTTACATGTTGAGAAAGAGATAACAATCCCGAGCTTGGTATCTCACTTACAGAATCCATATCAAGATAGCGATATCCAACAAAATGCCATAGCTCTTATCAATGCAATATTTTCTAAAGCTGATTTGACAAAGAGAAAAACAATTGCAGCTACACTATCATCTAAACAAGTTCGCAATGTTATTTATGAAAATTTGATAGGAACTTGTGACTCAAAAGGCACTGAACTAGCCCATCAACTCTATGTATTACAGACATTGACCTTAGGTTTATTGGAACCAAAAATGAGGCAGCGAGCTGATTCTCAGGAACAAGAATCACAGGAAAAAATTAAGGAACTAAGGAAAGTTGCATTTGAAAATGACAACTCTACCATAGAAATTACCACACGACGACAATTAGGCAGTTATTCAAAAGATTTCAAGAAACTTGGTTTCAAATGTGAAATTGATCCCATAAAAGATTTCAATGAAGTCCCTCCAGGAGTTTTGGCTTTGGATTGTATGGTATATTTTGCAAGGAATTACTCGGAGGATTATACTAAGATTGTTCTGGAAAACAGTTGTAGGGCTGATGAGCATGAATGTCCATTCGGTAAAACAAGTGTTGAACTGGTCAAACAATTGTGTGACATTTTACACATTGGTGAACCACCAAGTGAACAAGGACAAACTTACCATCCCTTGTTCTTCACGCATGACCATCCATTCGAAGAACTGTTTTGTATATGCATTGTAGTCTTAAATAAGACATGGAAACAGATGCGGGCAACCACGGAAGATTTTGTCAAAGTGTTCAGTGTTGTCAGGGAACAAATCAGCAAAGCATTATCAATATCACCTAAAGGTTTTGACAAATTTCGTCAGCGAATCAATCAGTTAACATACGGAGAAATCACTCAAATTTGGCAACAAGAAAGAACAAATAGAGAAGTTTGGGAATCACACGCGAGACCTATTGTAGAACTTAAAGAAAAGATCACACCTGAAATAAAAGATTTGATAAAACAGCAAAGGTTGGGAGTATTGGTTGGTGGAACACGATTCAAAAAATATTCAACCCGAGGACAAAGACTGAAAGATAAGTTTTGGTTTGTCCGATTGTCACCTAATCATAAAATATTACACTATGGCGAATGCGACGAAAAAAGCACTCCAAGCTTAGAAGAATTGTCAACAAAATTGGCAGTGGCTGACATAAAATGTGTAGTTGTTGGCAAAGAATGCCCACATATGAAGGAGCTTAGAGGACGAAAAATTAATATGCATTTAGCCTTTTCATTAATATTGAAATTAGCTGAAGTGCCATCTCTTGATTTTGTGGCACCTGATGAACAAATTTTTGATTATTGGACAGATGGTATCAATGCTTTGTTGGAAGAGAAAATGTCAAGTAAATCCTTTGAAAATGACCTAGAAACTCTTTTGTCTATGGATATAAAAGTACGGCTGCTGGATGCTGAAGGAATTGACATTCCGAAAGACCCTCCTCAAATTCCACCAGAACCAGAAGATTACGATTTTTATTATGACAATAATTGACTTTTAAATGGATTAACGATTTTTATTGGTAATCTTGTTTTAACAAAACAAAAGGTTCTATCTACACAAAAAATATTTTAATTAGGTTCTTACAAACTGTTTACAGGCATTCCTGGAAAAACATAAGTTTATCTAAGAATGTAACCATCCCAATTCGAGAAGACAGTTCTTTGATTCTTAATTAAATTCAAAAGAATAGTTTAATTATATACTATCTTTCTCTTGACACAGAAAACTTATTATTGTTCCAGTACTTACATTTTTCTTTCTGACTTTCATACCAAAAATACTTAACTGTGTAAGATTAAAGCTGTAGCCAATTGTTAAAGAAAAAAATAATCCAAGTGTATATGTTAGGATAAGTATATTATATTTTTTAAGATTTTCCATTATCAATAATTTATTATTAAGAAATTTTTCCATGATATTATTTTTATTGAGAATTTTATGATTCTTTTCTCATCTAAGTATTTTATTAAATGTAATCTTTTTCTAAATATTAATTAATTATATACATTTACAATTTTCTAAAATATACTGAACTGAATACTGATTGCAAAGCTTCCACTTATACAAACTGCGGCCATATTCCAACATATTTTATATACCAAAGATTATGTTTAGAGAACGAAAGATATGATAATCAATAAATATTTATGAAGTAAAACAAAATCTTTTATTTACTTTCTATACCCATGTTGGGGATAGAAACCCGTATAATGCGGTGGTATTTAAGGCCGCGAGCTCCATAACTGGCGCTCTATTTTTTATTAACACTGCATAAAGCACCCTTATAGTCGAACAGTTTGCTAATTGTGTATGGACTTATGTAAGTCCATTAAAATAATGGCGGCTCGTCTTGACATACCTTCTTTAACGGGCAATTGATGAGCGCAAAAGGCTCCCGGCCTAAATTAATTTACACAACTGCCTATGGATGACCCCTGGAGGTTGATCCTCAGCTCAGGGCGTCGTGGGGGGACACTTAAGACATACGCGATTAGGCGGTGCATACCTTGGTAGGTTAAAAAAACAACAAAAAAAGCATTGAAATATTTATACACAATAAATTACTGCATCTTGGACACTTCGAATTTGGTATTGATGATTTCTTCGTCAGAGTCCAATAGAGGTAGGGAGCTAATGGGTATGTTCTCCTCGACCCACCGGAGATCTGAGTCGAAGGTGTTGGCGGGGGGCTCGTCCCTGTCTCTGTCTCGCTCCTCCCCGCTAATACTGGTGCCGCGCATCTTCACTCCGTACGCGTCGTTCACGAATTGCTCTTCTTCTTCTGTGGAAATAGTATGTACGTGTTAGTTTATGGTAGCTATTACGTAACCTCACGCCTGTTTTCCTCGAAAGGGTAGGCAATGTCAATTGGTGGGCGAGCCTATTGACATTCGAGTACGTTAGCAAACACGGAGGAAGGGACTGGGAAACGTTAATTAAATGGAAAATCGCAATAGCTTTTACCCCGACACGGTGATCGAAGAACAGCAACGTAACAGTAATAAATAGCCTGCTACCATTAGACTGTAGACGTGTGTAACTCTTTACTGTTCTGAATCACTGTTCCGAAACATTTCGATGTTCTGAAAGATTGGAACACCAATAATATTTCAAATGCCAAAAAAATCATTTAGAACATTTGGAACTCGAACATTATTGATCTCTGTTTAGCGCGTTAATGTCACTTGAGTGATTGAGTGTGACCGCATGACCGCAACCGAGACACTTGACATTTGAAACATTTGAATCTGAATCAGCTAGCAAAGCGAGTGAGCGAGATAACAATACAATATTAAGCAAGTGAGAGTGGGATACCAAATGAGATGATATTTTGTTACTTATTCCGTTGCGCCTATACAGTGCCTTATGCACGTAATAATAACGACTATGGCATTTGTAAGACGAATAATTTAAGAGCGTTTTTCGTTTGCATTATTTTGCTTTCATGAACCGCGTTGTTTGTTTTGGACTTTTGCCACAGTAGATCTTTGAAGAAATATTCCAAATGTACGAAATGATGCATACAAAAATTCGGAACAGTTGTGTTTCAGAAAGGGGAGAGAATCGTACCCAGCAGTGGGACGTTTTAAGTATTGCCATTAGACTATTGAAGCAGCGACGTATATGTATGTATCTTCATGCAGGGTCCGTTAGGGACCTGGCGTGAAGATACATAGATACATACATACTATTGAAGCAGTTGGAATAGAATTAATTTGACATTAGGATCGCTTACATCCTTTATTACGGATATATTCATAGAACTATTTATATACTTTTACATTAGACTATTCACACCTGCACTTAGAAAAGTGTAAATTAGGTATTTGTACACTTAACACGTTATTTACAGCAGGTCTTACCATCGTCGTCCTCGGCATAGTCCAGGAGCGGCGTGAAGGCGTACCGCTGGTTGTTGTTGGTCGGCCGCCAGAGCACCATGATGGCGGCCAGTATGCCCGCGAACAACATGTGCCAGTAAGCCTCGTCCAGCCATACTCCTTTCCACTCCTAAAGGAGAATAAAATGGTGTCAAAAGTGTCCTTGGGCTGGCAGCGCGTTGGTAACTCCCCAGTTATAGCAAATGTTCATAGGCGACGGTGACCTTCCATCAGGTGGCCCGTTTGCTTGTCTGTTAACTTTTAAATATACAAAAAACATCACTTCAGCCGAAAAACGTCCAAAGTGCTGGACCAAAGCCTATAGGACCCACTTTAGAGAGATCCTATAGGCTAACCCCCTTATTCATAAACGTATTTTAGCTAAAGTGTTGCTAATCTCTCCTTTGTCTTTTTTTATCCTGCACATTTGACAATGCAATAGGGAATATGCATAAAATTTAAAATTGTCTGAAATATTTTTTTCTCGAATACTTATCAACGTCATATTATAAGTACAAAGTTTTTTTTTATTTACTAATTAGTTAATGCTATTAAATATTATGTAAATAGTGCAAAATAAGGTAACGAAATTCAAACTTCCAAAACTCGCCGCCATTGGTCGAGACGAAATAACACTATGTCTGGTGTTTTTCTAATACTATTTTTGCACTTAGGTACTATACAATACTTGTAAGATGGCTTTTTTGCTTCTTCCATGATTTGTAGAGCAAGAGCAATTAAAATTGAAAATACGTATGAAGTAACACAAAAGTTTAAAGTAAAAAAACACTCGACGTGTGTTGTGACGTCACAACACACGTCGTCAAAATGACGGCGTTTGAATAGCTCAAATTTACTCAATGTTTTAAATTTCACTTTGAAAAATGACTATAATATTTTCAGGCCTATTTATAATCATTAATTTAAGACGAAAAAAAAATTTCATGAATATGTCTTTGTCAATAGGGATTGACAAAGACATAGATAGCATTCTATAGCTAAAACGTATCTAATGTACGTTTATGAATAAGGGGGTTATTATTTATTATTATAGCTGTAATTTCTAACACTAACGCAAAACAAGTTGGGGTGGCACGCATCTAGATTTAGACCTTCGGTTTTTATGTAGATGTTAGTAGGGTGCAGTCGTCACTTGACATCCATGTGAACTGCATGCTTGTTTCAGCAAAGTCAGACTGAGGTGGAAGTGCCCGGGTGGCTCATTGGCCCCATTCACGCCTGGGGCCAATGACTGGATAGACAAGACCCACGGGGGGCCGGTCCCCGTCTACCTATAGGCGGGGACCGGGTTGCAAACGCTACCTTGACTATGATCAATCCAACGCTGCTTATTTACCACCTTCGTTTCATAAAAAACTCAGGATGCCTTTATCACTATAGAGCGGTCCCCATTCCTCAACATAATATTTGATAAATTCATTGTTGCAATTATAATAAGTTTATTAACGCATAGATTACTATATATATAATACATATAAAAATAAGTCGGGTTTTCCTTCCTGACGCTATAACTCCAGAACGCACGAACCGATTTCCACGGTTTTGCATTCGTTGGAAAGGTCTCGGGCTCCGCGAGGTTTAAAGAAATATCAGGAAAAAATATTTATAAACGACATCCACTCGGGCGACGCCGCGTGTAACAGCTATACAGGGTTACTTGTATCTAGCGCATAATTCTTAAAGGGTGGCTTTGGCTCATCAAGACTAACACTTTTGCTGTACAACTTTTTCTAATTCAATTTTTTTTTTGTACCATACAAAAAATTATAAATAGAAATTGCAGTTCTAATACTTCTTATGCTGGTGCCTATAGGAGTCGACGTGCGGCTTCGGCTAGACGAAATGACAAAATCAGTAGCTAATTAGACACGACGCGTGCGCACGCCGCTCGAGCGCTCGTCGCGTGCTTCTCGTGTGACGCGATCGAATAAATAAGTATGCGGAAATGTAATATTAAAAGCGATGGTGTAGGTACTAAAGTGGTGCATTAGAAAGCCGTGAAACACTAGTGTCAATAACTGTACTGTGTAAGTACCTACTACCCCGGGTTCAAGAACAGCTGTATTTTAGATATCTAGTGTGTGTGAGTTGTGCCGGTGCCTATTTTGAACAACTTGTAAGTTATAGTCATCGTTATCCCTGGGACCTCAATTGGAGAGGAAATGATTTGTAAAAATGTCTGTGATTTTTTTTAAATGATTGTGCCTAAATATCCAAATTGTTTCATATGTATAAGATAAATTAACATTAAAACACATATCTTGGTTTATCTAATGGTAAGTGTTGTTATCTCTTTGTTGTACTGTCTTTAAAATACCTAAATGCTTAGTTTAGACGGGGCGCTTGACCGCGCTTTGTGTGCCCCCCTCCCGCTCCGGCCGTTACGTAAACAGCTGACGTCTGTACCTATGAATGAATGAAACGTAAAGCTAACAATTGATAGAAGTCCCATTTGAAACGATTTTATTTCTTATCATGTGATGTACTGCGTTTTGGCTAACGTCATACAACTAATTAATAAACGCGCGTTTCCGTGTTTCGGAGGGCACGTTAAGCCGTCGGTCCCGGTTGCTATCAATAGATAGCAGTCGTTAAACCTCGTCGGAGGCCTTATGAGCGGTTTGAAAAACATCCGACAGCGGGTTGGCTACACACCACCCGTATCGCCACCAATCCGCATTGGAGCAGCGTGGTGGAATAAGCTCCAGGCCCCCCCCAAAAAAGGGGAGAGACTCGTGCCCAGCAGTGGGACGTATAATGGGTTGCCATTATTATTTATTTATTATAATTATAATAAAAGTTTTTCCCTTCAAAGCAAAATATCGCAATATACATACATTTACGAAGTATAGTATAATAAACATACACATTGACTTACAGATATACAAGCCATAATCCTGTACGACTTGAGCGAGTAGAGCATGAATATCACAGATGCAATTACAGCGAATATGAGCGTATTGGTGAAATGTCTGTACAGGGACAGCTTGATTGCGTTCCTGAAACCAAATTTTTTACTCTTTCTTATTGATGCATAATACATTAAAATTTGTTAAAACTTAATCTTAATGCTAAGTTTTGGGCGTCCTGTAAATAACAAAACTGAGAGAAGTTTCCTGCGAAAAATCTGCACCAGTTTTAGGTTAGGATCCCACTGCAGAATCATTTCGTTTATCCAGAAACCTAATTTTTACGCATATTGATAATCTAGAGAATATATGTATCCACTAGGTTGCCTGTCAAAAAATGGCCGCAAGTATTTTTTCCTATTTCTTTTTTGGGAAGGCTTTTTTTATGTATAAAGACTCTGAAAAATCACGGCTGCGGTTGCGCACTTGGCCCCAACTACATATTTTCGTTCCGCCCCGATAACTTTTTACGTCCATAACATACATGTATTATTTATATATCAAATTGAATCTATTTTTTTTTTCTCATTATTATGATATACGGGAGCCAACTTAAATCGGCCGCAAATAAGAGATGCTGGCTGTTAAAGATAAAATAATTAATTAAAAATACTTGCGGCCAAATTTTGATACGCAACCTAGTGGATATATATTCTCTAGACTATAAATATGAACGAAATGATTCTGCAGTGGGATCCTAAACTATTTCTAAGTGTACCAACCCATGACTAGAACAGAGCGAATGTTGCACCGCCCCTTATCGCATATGTCTTATGAATTATGTGTCTCTCCACAACGCCCTAAGCCGAGGTTCACTGTGTCAACATTTCGATTAAGTTTTGACCAATACCGGACTATTAGTGCTTACGTAGGTAGTGTGCAGGAATAACGCTCTACGAAGTCGAAACTAGCTGATTGTCTCTCTTTTCGCAGCCGATTCTTGCTGGGTATTGTACGGATATACGAGTAAGTTAATTGGATAACTAGGATAAATCTTTTTTATTTCGGTGAGGTTATCAAAAAGAATCTGATGATAGTATTCCACAGCCTTTGACTTTTTTTTGACATCTTTGAGTCAGCTCTGCGGAATACAGAGAGCGCAAATAAATATCAAGTGTTAAACATAGTGTTCAACACGGATGATACAATTGTATGTAAGTTTTAGTATACAGGCAAAAGATACTAAAGTATAAAAAAAATTATAAAACTTTCCTAGTTAAAAAAAAAACACATTTTTTTATTCTCCAGGATCGAATCCGGGTTTTAGGTGAGTAATGTCAATGGTCATGTTTTATTAGGAAATTTAGAGGTTCACAAGATACTAACTAGGTGACAGTAAACAGCTAATATTTTTGTATATTAATACAAAGTACGATTAGGATAATATAAATTATTGGGAAATTAACATTTTATGTACCTTTTTGAACATAAAATTACTTTTATTTTTTAAACTTAATAGATAACTTACAGTTTAACCAAAACAAATCACTTACCTTCTTAACTGTAGCGTACGCATGGTGTGTGCGAGTGAGACGAACACCCACCAACAGATGGCGCTGTCCAGTAGAGAGAGCGGGACCTCGGACAAGAGGAGGTCCCTATTCGAGTCGTCCGCCTTGTGGTGCAGCCGCAGCCAGGCCTCGATGGCAGCCAGCAGGCCCCACAGGGACCCCGTGCCCACCACTCGCTGCAGAGCCGGGCCCAGCCGTGGTCTGGCCATTGGGATAAAGAGCATCACTTATTTTTAACTGCTCCAAATCAGACGGATTACGAAGGACCATCCATAAACTATGTTACACATGATTACAATGGAGTAAACGAAATTGTGAAAATAAAACAATGAATTGTGTGACAATTGTGGCATCAACAGTGTCGGTTCCATGGGTAAAGGGAGGAAGTTCGAAGAGTATTCATGAAATAAACTTTCCGGTGATAATATAAACATTCTAAATACCCATCAATGTGCAGAGATTCTCCAGAAAATATTCGAAAACTGTTTCCTTGGAAATCTTGTATTATTGTACACAACCACATTTATTGCATAGTTTAGATACGAATATATTACGACAAAACAACTCACTTGACAATGCCAAAGCCCAGAGAGACGATGATGACGAGCATCCTGGCGAGCGCCCGCTTCGCCACCGACAGCCACTCCGCGAACATATACACTTCCGCGTTGAACAACCTAGTGCCAGGTACTAATTATTCATACAGGATAGAAAATAAACATAAACTAATCGCTGGCTCATTTTTACAAAGTTCTTTCATATTATATATAACTAGCTGTTGCACGCGGCTTCGCCCGCGATGATGTCGTTTTATAAATAACTAAGTAGCATATATGTTCTTTCTCAAACTCGGCTCTATCTCTGTACCGAATTTCATTAAAATCGGTTCAGCCGTTTGGACGTGAAAAGTTGACAGACAGACAGAGTTACTTTCGCATTTATAATATTATTTTTTCACTGGTGGTAGAGCTCCAGTGACGGAGCTCGAGGGCGTAGACACCACCGCATTACCTAATATACTTGCCGCTAAATGGTAGTGTTCAGCACTATCCGGTTCAGCAGTTCCGGTCAGGTGGTAATGTACGGCCCCGTAATTTCCGGCACAGAGGCATAACACCTTAGGCCTCAGGAGTGGTAACGCATCTGCATTTTGACCTTGGTCTTTGTGTGGGTGTACATAGTCTGCAGTCATGACTTAACATCAATGTGAACTGCATGCTTGTTTGCCACTTCCATTACATAAAAGAAACAATAATAATTTAAAAAAAACATCATTTGAGCAACGTGCTTGAATTAAATTAATTTTCATGCGCGCAATTTTTTTCTACATCTTCCACCGTACCCGGTACTGTTGATGGAGGAGTAGAGGCCGTAGTAGGTGGCGCTCTCGACCATGCCCAGGAGGGCGACGGCGCCGATCCAGTACTGTATGCGCAACAGGTCGCGCCACTGCAGCGCGCACACCAGCAGCCACAGGGCGCACAGGACGCTGTACACTCCGCACATCACGCCGAAAAACTGAAACGTTTTTATGAGGTGATTTTAACATAATAATAATAATGGCAACCCATTATACGTCCCACTGCTGGGCACGAGTCTCTCCCCTTTTTTTTGGGCGGAGGCCTGTAGCTTACTCCACCACGCTGCTCCAATGCGGATTGGTGGAGGTGGGTGAGTTAATGGCCAACCCGCTGTCGGATGTTTTCGAACCGCCCATAAGGCCTCCGACAAGGTTTAACGACAGCTATCTATCGATAGCAATCGGGACCGACGGCTTGACGTGCCCTCCGAAGCACGGAAACGCGCATTTAATTTGCCACTAGCGGTCACCCATCACACTACCCGACCGCGCCCGTAGTGCTTAACCGAGTCGCTGACCGAGATCGCTTACGATATACATCAGCCGCCGGGCCATGCGCGCTTCCACTTAACATAAGTTGTAAACAATTCAACTTATATCACAAACTACACAACAAGTAGAAAATAAATTAATAAGACTATAACAATATTAAGTCAATGTGACTTATAGGACCAAATTTTAATGTACAATGCGTAGGTTTTTTTGTGTCATGGTGGCGAACAAGTGAACTCCATTCACTTTGATGGTAAGTGAATACTGCAACTTGGGTAGTAAAATTATTAAGACAATGCAAATATACACTTCATGTCTAAGGATCCGGCTCGAAGGACCGAATTTTAATGTATGATGCATAGGTTTTTGTTGTTACGATAGTGCGAAGGACCAAATTTTAATGTATGATGCAAAGGTTTTTGTTGTTACGATATATGTATAGTGCAAACAAGCATGCAGTTCACATTGGTGGTCAATGAATACTACACCTTATAGACATATACAACAAAACCAGAGGAAAACCTCTAAGACCTAAGTCACACCGCGGACACTCCGCCAAAATTCCATACAAACGCTTAATTTGGTCTCTATTACACAGACATCAATCAGTGACGTGTATTTACACGTGCACCTGTGTGCGTAGCACGTACAAAATACCAACCGTCGCCCATAAGAGGGAAGGAGGTTGGGTAATGCGGGGAAATCAGGCGGGACGTCGAAGTGTCCGTTCTATACGTATTATTATTACATATTCTCTGCCTAAGTTATTCTGCCTCAGTGAAGTTAGATTGTGTAAAATTCTTATAAGTTTTAGACAATTATGACGCTTAACATAGAAAATTTTGCTCCTTCAAACTTTAAATTGAAACCTAACTAAAACAATTAGGCGTGTATTTCTTTATATCGAAAATCCCATCCCAGAAAAAATAGTGAGAACGCGGCAAGAGCTTCCACAATATAAGAATTAGCCATTACTTACGGGAAGTAGAGGCCAGATGGCCGCGGAGAGGTAGCCGTAAGGCGAGACCATCTCCACACGAAACGAGACGTTGAACTTCGTCTGAACGTTGCTGTGAACGGCCATCGACAGCACGTAGACACCTTCCTTCTCCACTACCAGCAGAGGCGGAGGTTTCTGGTGAAACAGTTTCAATATTAATAATATTAAGGCCATAATTAAGTAGTTTTAAAAGGAAGGAAAAAAATCATATAAGGGCGCGTTCAAGTATTACGTAACGCAATTATTGAAGATTTTAGACCCCCCTTTAAATGAGCATTTTTATCTATAAAAGTTTGCAATTCTCTTTTTTTTTTTATTTAAATAAAAATGTTACGTAACACGTTGTTCGGACCGCCCTTCTGCCCCTGTTAGACGGGAGGGGAGTGTTGTCAAGTGTGACGGTACATTTTAATGAAGATAGAAGAAGCGGGGAAAAACGAGACGAAGGGGCCTCCCCCTTCGATCGGGGGTCGAAAATACCGACTTTTGCGTGACGTAATTCAAGTAATTTATGAACGACCCCTAGCCCCCTAAGCAACAACAAAAACAAGCTTAACTTTACAGCGTCGGCAAGTAACGACTCCACCGCCCACTAGTCAAGCACCATTTTTATTTTCGTACAATAACGCGGGATACAGCAGCATCCAGCGAAAAAACTGGCACCACTGCGATCTCCAAGCGCGCCAAGCATGGCGATTATGACACATTCTCCCCCCGACGCACAACACTGTTGTGGGCATCCTTAGGGAAGGCCTTTGTCCAGCAGTGGCCATCTTTCAGCTGTTATGATGGTGATGATGAAAGATAGGCACTTTGCAGTACATTACTGCTTTGACGTAACAAAGCAACTATTATAATTTTAGTAACTGTAAAACACCAATGTACTAGTAGAATAATTATTTTCTAGTAGAAGAATTCTTCCGTTCCGTGGGCGGTAGGTTCGACATGTCCCGACGCCAGCAACCAAAATGATGTCAACTGAAATAGAGAATACGGCCTCAGGACTACTACTACACTCTCTCCTGCTCTCAAACCACTTCCGTGTCAGTAATTACCAGGCTTAGAATCTAGCAGTGGTAAGGCCTGTTGTCTCTGCCCACCATCCAAGGAATAATGGTAAGATTTTACAAAAATCACGATGTGGCCGTAACATTACCATAATTCAATAAAAGATTCAAAGCTAAGACCTTAGACCTGTTTTTTATTATTTTTTTTTGTACCAATCATGCTATGCGCTTTTATTATATTAAAATAGAGATATAATAGATAAAAAACTGACTGATAACGGCCGTTTTTTTCTTATTTATACTTTTATGCACATTGTACATATGGCGGACTTAATGCCACGAGGCATTCTCTGACAGTTAACCATGGGCTTTGGGGACAAATTGTCTAGGGTGCGTTCTTTATTTGAATAGGCTCATGTAGGCGGCACGTTTCGAGACGGCACTCAATAGTCTACTTCTCCGGACCATCACCGAACACAGAGGACGCTCTCAGCCTAAATAAAGATAGCGCGCAATTGTCTAAGGAAGACCCCTGTGGGTCCGAACCTCGAATTAGGGCGGAGGGACACATAAGACATTATGCGATTAGGGTCGGTGCAAATTTCGCTCTAATCAGTGGTTGGGCGGCTATGGTTGTTTTTTATACATAACTAATAAAATACTAGGTGAATAATCCATCATATATCTATTATTGCTAAATTATGTAAATCTATCTTCAGATGAACTGTGAAAAACATGAGAAGCATTATGATACAACGAAGTACTTACATAGTTAATTATCTGTAAATGAGAATAAATTACATTTGTAGTTTATTCATATTCAGTAATAGGTATTTAATACAAATCATTACAAATAACATGTACAGTTTATCCTTCCTAAGCAATATATTAAATGCTCATGTCCATAGAGGTATAACGCTTAGAGTGAGCATTGCATACAAAATTTCGCGTTACAGTTGAAGCCAAAACATAAACGATGCGTGCGTGAACTTCGTGTAATTACTTGCGTTGACGCACACATAAAGACTCGAAAAGGGTTGCAAGCAAATATGTTTTTTCCCACAATGTCGGCAAATTTTGGTTCGTAATAGCAAAGTGAAACAGCTTTGGAATATCGTCTTGAGAATCTCATAGTAGTTGGGGATCCGAATCTACGTCGATCTTCACCTATATGTTTACCGGATGAAACAGTTTTTATCAAATTTCATATATAAACAAATACGTCTTTCTTGTATATGTATCAAAATATGTATGTTGATAGCTATGATAAAATTAAAAAATACATTATTTTTTAGCAAATTTCGCCCATTACTGAACCTTAATTGGTTTAGTAATCGGTGAAATTTGCTTAAAAAAACTGTTTTTGAAACTATAAACATATAAAATATGTCTACAAGGTTGATTAATATGATAAATAATTAAGAATACATATTACTTTTCAAATATACCTACATACATATTCATATAAATAAAATAAGACATAAGATAAGTATTAAGTGCTATATGTTAAATATAATAATTCGCAAGCAGGATTGCATAAATATAGAAAAAACTTACTCCAGACTGTTTAGCAACCAACATATCCTTCTTCGTATCATTTTTCGGTTTTGTCTTATCATCATATAATATTATTGGATTTCTGCTGTTACATGTATACGTTTCCTTAACATATAATTCTTGTATAGTACTAATATTCCCGAGCTCATAACTTGATAAATCTACAGGATTTGTGCAATCAACTATCCTCTGAAAACAAAAATTGATATATTCATAAAACTGATTATAATGTATAAAATACGCGGACGAAGTCGAGAGGACAGCTAGTATAACATAATGCATAAATAAAAGTAGCCTAAGTTACTCCTTATAACATGAGCTATCTGCATGTGAAAGTCCTATCTAAATCGGTCCAACCGTTACCGAGATTAGCCAGAACAAACAGACAAACACAAAAATTGTATTTTTTTTTATATATATGTACTGCGTATCATGTATATAACCGTTTTTTACTAAATGCATATTAATTTAGCAAAAAGGGGTTTTTTTTATTTTACAAACACTCCAATTTTATTTATTTGTATAGATGTTACATACAAAATTACAATGACTCTTTATTATTTTTGAAGGATTGACAGACAACAGACGGGCCACCTGATGGAAGGTTACCGTCTATGAACATTTGCAACATCAGTGGAGTTGCCAACATGCTGCCAGCAATGAAGGACTCTTTTGACGCCAGTTTTGAAGAATCATATTGTATATTGTACAATTGCATGAAGTAGTTATTACATTCTACAAATCCCTCAATAAAATCAGCTACTTATATTATGAAAAAAAAAAACAAATTAAAACCAACATTATGGGTTAATAATTTCTTGCCAACTAAACTATCACGATTTTCAGTATCTTTTAATTTTTATGTTATAAAACATAATTACAGTGAACTAAAATAACTCAAAAAGATAAGGAAAAATTAAGTCATGTTGGTCTTTATAACAACACAATAAAGTGCATTATTGTTTGGTATGTTAATTGATAACATGTTACTCCAGTAGATAAATGTGGTAATGCCGAACCAGTTATTTAAACTGTTGTTAATTTAACTACATTTCGAATTAAAGCACAAGTTCCACGTTGGGCCCGCACCTTGTACACTATTTCAAAAGATAGAGTTATATTATAGATAACTAATATAAAGTAATATATAGATATGTTATATTATAGTATAATAATACGTAGAATCATGGAAAAATACTCAAAAAAACATTTCGTTAACCCGGGTTTTGCCAACTGTGGCGCTTCACAGACTGCTGTGAAGCCTGACCGGCCTTTGACCACGACCTTTTTCGCACGTTCTTGTGGTACGTGATCCACTTTTCATCACCAGTTATCAGCTTCTTCAAAAATGATTCGGTTTCATTACGTCGTAATAAAGAATCACAAATGAGTACACGGTTCATTAGGTTTCTTTCAGTGAGCTCGTGAGGTACCCAAATATCGAGCTTTTTTTGTACCCAGCTTTTTTCAAATGCGCCAAAACTGTTTTGTGATCAATTCTCAGTTCTTCAGCTACGTCGTAACTACTGATATGTCGATCTTGCTCCACTTTTTCAAAAATGGCATCCATTTTATCCGTAATAGGGCGACCAGAGCGAGGTGCATATTTGACATCAAAATTTCCGGATTGAAAATGCTTAAACATCGCAATTTTTTTTCGCGGCTTGCGTTGCATTTTTACCTTTTTGTAGTAAAATTTTAAAATGTATCGAATTTCTTCATTAGATTCACTCATCTTGACAGTACGAAAAACAAATGAAAATCACACATTTGCATAATTTGAATTTGGAATTATAAAATTTTAACTTTCAATGATACCAAAACCAGTCAGATACAAATACTACAGCCAAAGAGATTTTATTACAAGTTCATACATACTATAATGCGAAAAGACTTTTTCCCCAACCTATTATTTATTTTAAGTAATTTTTGTATGACGACAACATGTCACCATATTGCTACTATGATATTATAAGCTACTATTCATAGCTGAAAATGATTTTTATGCTTCTTATCTCAATATAGCGTACCTACAAGGTGCAGGCCCAAGCTACATACATTTTGGAACATCTGCTTTCTTCATATTCTATTCCAACTATATAATTAAAAAAGATCTTTGACAAATTCATGATCCATTTTTATTAAATTATAAAATTTTTGCATAACAGTACCTTCAAATCTGAAGATGTAATGTAGATGTTTATAGGCTACAGGAGTCACTTACCATCAATGTGTTGTTCACATTCCTGACATAAAAAAGCTAGCTTTAAAATACCTAGTGCTTAATTATTCAATTTTTTTTTAGTATATTTGTGTCTTATTACCAATCTATTCTGCTTTAAACTGATATTAGCATTTCACCATTAGGTTTATTATTGTTCTACATTATTAATATAAGATGATGATGATGAACAAGCATACATGGATGGTAAGTGAATAACGCTGCACATACATAGATATCTACACCAAAACCAACATATAAAATCCAGATGCTTTGCCATCCCTGAGGCTTGAGTGGTTGTGTCTTTATGATACTGATAAGGGAGCCTTACATTACCATTTAAATGGAACATGATAGTGCTGAATAAATTAGTCTTTTGTTTATCAGTTAATTAGTCTTTAGCTTACACACTACAACTTAAGCTTAAAAAAAACTATTCCATTTTTTCTTTAGTTCCATAATTCACTTGCAATGTGTTCTTGCGAAAAAATAAAGTATTTTTTTAATGTAATGAAGATGGCAAAAGATGCAACTCACATTGATGTTAAGTGATGGCTGCAGCCTATAGACATCTACACAAAACCAGAGGTCAAAATGTAGATGTGTTGCCACTCCCCCTTTGAGACCTAAGTTATTATGTCTCTGTGGTAGTTATAGCTGGGCCGTACATTACCATCGCACCGGAACAAGATAATACTGAACACTACCATTTGGCGACAGATCGAGATAATGCGGTGGTGTAGGCACCATGAGCTCCAGCACAAGAGCTCTACAATCAGTAAAAATAGTATAGTTAGTATATTAAAATACACTAACCTTTTCAAAGTAATGGAAGTAATCTGGGGAGCACCTCGTTGGTGTCCACCTGTAAGCAATTGTGACATTGGTGTCGTCCGCGTGACATTGTACTGAAAATACAATTTAAATAGTTAATACAAATTAATACAAAAATACAATTTAATTAATGTTATGCATCAAATGTTGAAAATTCATAATTTTATAATGTTCCCTTAATTCCTTTTCTTACGCAAGTCCATCTGTGAGCTCATACATAAGGTCATTTACATAAACAAGTTATTCCTCATATTAACCCATCAAGGAAAGTAAAGCCGCCAACGGCTATGGGACAATTGAAAATCAATTGACATATTTTTTTGTGCCTCAACTGGTTGAAATTTCTTTGAATTCTTTAAATTGAATTTCAAATCCACCAAATAAACTTCTGAACAATATTAAAATAAACATATGCCTAAGGAGAAGATTCATAGACCACACTACAACTTTTTTTGATTTAGGGTCGAGAGTTCAAAGGCAATATTGGTTCACAGATATGTCAAAAACATATTTTACTTAACTAAAATGATTAGTTAAGTAAAGTAAACCTAATAGACTGTCGAGTAAGGGACTTGGCACGAAGATATCCTTCACACAGTAAGAGTTTTGACACGTCAGTGAAAAAAAATAGTGTTAAAAGTTCATTGAGAACTAAAGTTGTAGTGCAGTCTGTGAAGGTTACCCGTAGACAGTTTTGTGATTCTATAACATATTTTACTGATCTACAGGAACCACTATGAATAGTTAGTATACATAATAAGCAATCATATATGTACTTACATACAACTATAAGTTTTGAGTCTTTGAACAATGACTTCGCTAACACAAATTGGCAGTCCTTCTGTTTGAACAAAAAATAATATTAAAATTATCTTTTACATGCTACTAAGCGATCATTATATATCATCATATTCATGAGCTATGTTGCATATTTGGAAAAAAAGAAAATTATCGACAATAATGTTGATGAGTCATATTTTATCAATAGGATTCTATTGAGGATTCTTCACTGTCGATCAAACAACATTAACCGCAAAATATTATTCGTTACGACTGAAAGACCATAAAGGCTACGTAAATTAATACTTTTCATAGGAATTCAGAAATCACATACCCCAACCATCGGCAAATTCCATATTCCTACATCAGAAAAGCTTACGGCTACATTAAATAGCGATGCGATTATAAATATACTTTGAAACATTGTCGTGTTTGTGAAGCGGAGGCTACACTTTTACTTTATTGTAATCTCTATCCAAAACATTATTCCTAATTGATTTTATACAACAATATCTGTGTGCATTTTACACAAACTCGCAAGTGGACGTTTGACGTATTGATTTGATTGACGTTTACCAAAGCAAAGAGTATATACCCCACTCAGATAAACTTACCACAATATGTAAACAAATATGACGTACCGAAAAAAATAGTAATGTGAATCATTGAGTGAGGTCTGAACGAGTGAGTCTAGGTCCTTAGAATGAGTATTTGAATATGAAAGATAATGATCGCCAGGGAAAGATATACATCCACCAAAAAATCGTATACTTTCTTTTGAAATATTTAATGTATTACCTGTATTTTAATCGACGATTTTTTTTTAATACACACTTTTTCGTAAATCCTGCAAATAATTTGAATAAAGTAATCATCATTTACATTGGATAACATTCCGTTCTCTATCCTTGTTTTGTTTATTTGATCCCATCCCTATAACTGAACGTTAAACTCGAACATAGTCTATATAATCTGTGGAAAGTAGTTGCGTCGTAATTACGAAAATTGTAAATTAATGTAATTTACTAAGTGAATTTGCACTGTTTTGTTATGGAAATCAATGTTAAATATAATAATGTGCTATAAACTAGTGTCCTCAATCAATTGCAGTGTATAATTCTCCTGGAATATCGTAATTTGTGACCGAGGGATGTTTGTTTACCAATTGTGCCAAGTTTATCTAAATGAAGTATATAAATACTTACCAAAGACCCAGAGAGAAACTAGAGAAAGGCTATGTTCTGAAAAATACTGCGGCCACTGCACGACATAACTACTTAACCTGAAATAACTACTGTGCCTGAAATAACTACTTTAGCTGCTCCACACGTTGATCACAATGTTGCCCTTAATGCTACACTAACAAAATTGACAAAAATAGCATGGGTTTGTCAATTTTTTTTGCAATGTTACAATCGGCACCACCGGTCTTCAGCCGCGGCTGATAGACGCGTTCCATAGTAATTTGTTTTTCCCTTTTGTAATGTACCGTGGACTTTAATGAGACTGGTGGACACGTCCGATAATTTGTTTGCAGCTTTAGCTTGTATGTATCATAGAAAAAGAAGAAGCACGGGAGGTGTGTCAGGATCGGGATATCTGGCGCTCCACACTCTCTGCCTACCACGTAAGGGGCTTGGCGTGAAGATACATATATACATACCATAGAGAAAGTAAAATGTAGGAAAAATGTAGGGATCTTCTATCTGTGCTGTTTATAGTCTGTTGTGACTGTAGTTTGACAATTCTTGACAGCTCGCCCTGGCTCCGAGATTTGTGGTTGATTCCGTGTCAAAATATTTTTGTTTTGTTCCTCGTATTTTGCTATTATTTACTCATACTATGTGACTCCTGTGATGTATTTTATTTATTTTAACCCTATATATTACGAGAGGGATAACAAAGCTGTGTTTGATTGTCATGTTTTGGTGGCGCGTTTCTCGTAATCGTCGGTGGTAGTCATGTCAGATTGTGCGCTGGTGACCAGTGTAAGCGAGCACGATGCCAGTATGGATGTCGGAAACGACAAATCTCTCTTTGAGCCTACTGTTGATATGATGGTAAATGATTTCGACGACGAGAGAACCTTAGACGAAGAGGAAGCGATAGCGGCTGGGGAGCACCAGGACCCCAAGGCCGAGCTCAATAGCTTGCAGCGAGAGGGTGATATGCCCTTGGAGGAACTGTTAGCACTTTACGGTTACAATAGAAATATGGAGAAGCCCCTACCCGAGCAGCCCCCGGAAGTGATTCCAGAGGAGATTGCAAAAACAGAGTCTGCCTTACAACAGTTATATAGCGAGAATACGAATCCAGAAGCCACGCGATGCCTTAGGTCTGGATCGAGACCGCCTTCCGAGGAAGAAGATGATTATGATTACAGTCCGGATGAGGATGACTGGAAAAAAACTATTATGGTTGGTAGTGACTACCAAGCAGGTATACCTGAAGGTTTATGCAGCTACGATGATGCATTGCCTTATGAAAATGAGGACAAATTATTGTGGAACCCTAGTGTACTCGATGAGAAAGTTATTGAGGACTATATGAGAAAGATATGCGCTATGAATTCTGGTAGTGGAGTAGATGCTGTTCCTCGTGGCAAACAACTCCGTGATGACGAAGAAGCCTTATTCCTATTACAGCAGTGTGGACACAATGTTGAAGAAGCACTAAGGCGGCGGCGTATAACTGCCCAAACGCCCGCCCATGCAAGTGTATGGTCTGAAGAAGAGTGTCGGAACTTTGAGAATGGCATAAAAATACACGGTAAAGATTTTCACCTTATAAGACAACAGAAAGTAAGAACACGGTCAGTTGGTGAACTGGTCCAGTTTTATTATATATGGAAAAAGACAGAACGGCATGATATATTCGCCAACAAAACAAGATTGGAGAAAAAAAAATACACCCTGCATCCAGGACACACAGATTACATGGATAGGTTTTTAGAGGAGCAAGAAGGGACAGGTGCCAATGTTGTAAGACCAGTATCACCATCACCGATGATGCTCTATGTGCCTTCACCTGCAACCCAACCTGATCCCTTGGCGTTGGGAGAGAAGGAAGTCTTTTCCCAGCTCAATCCACACACATCACCTCCACGAACAACTTCAATAGAGGAGCCGGAGCCCGATACCATTTCCTAATACATGTTCTTTGGCAAAGCTATTTGTCATGTAGAATGCACTGTTTGTAAAATACTTGTTGTGAGACTAAATGTGAGATTCACAGACTGCACTATGACTTTACTTTGAGCAAAGTATGCTAAGAACTATCAGTAAAGTATGAGTTTTGACAGTTCAGTCGTACTTTGCTAGAAGTAAAGTTGTAATGCGATCTGTGAATCTCACCCAAGCTGTGGATTCCCTTGACCTTAAACAGTAAACCTACTAATTATGTATAGTGACGGAAGTGATTTTTTAAGTATGACCTTGATTAATATAGTTTTTTATACCAATTTTGACAGTACAATGTAAATAATAATTATATATGTTACAGAGCTGTTATAGGCAAGGGAATAGTCCTAGTTTGGAGATGCATGTTTTTTGATCTCTATAAATGGGCCTAGTTTGACAACAGTCAACTAAATTGAAAGTATACATGTAGAGAGTAAAACATGTAGAAAGTAAAACAAGAGCAAATTTCTCATTTCTAATAATATTACTGCCTCAATAGCCTAACGGTAACAGGCCACTACTACTATGCTGGCTTCTTGAATTCAATTCCTGGGTCGGTAAAGATAATCTTTTATCTCTGGTTCTATTGGGATTTTTCCATTTTCTGGAAATGTCCTAGTACCTCAGAGTTTGGTAATCTGCCCGGAGATGAAAATAGGCTCGCAACCCTGTTACATGGGCCAAAACATTACCAACGAATCGTGGATGCATGTATGCTGAATGCATGCATTTGCCCTTTGGAGATTACAGGTGTGAACTTGTGTATAATAATAGTATGGATTTATGAAAATACTGTTGTTGAATGGAGCCCTATGCAGAGTACCTACTACCTTCCCAAAATTTATATTCTATTTTTAGATATGTAGGTAATGCAGGCAAATTATCAGTATTCTTTTACAGATAATTAGATATGTAATTAAGTCAATTTTACACCAAATCTCATTAAGGGAATTTTTCTTTTTTGTTTCAATTTCGACAAAACACCATAGAAATAAGTAAAAACCTACTTAATTTGGTATTAAAAGTATAATCTAGGTGTGTAGTTTTTATAATTGATTTGATGATAAATATAACATAGACTTAATCTATGTTATATTTATCATACAATACTACATCTATGTAATGTGTTTTAAAGACATTGGAAATCAGACTTTGAAAATATTGGTAAATAATATTGACTTAATTAACTGACATTTTGTATGTAATTATAATATGCAATTAAACATACTTCTACTGTTAGGAATCGGCGTGCATGTATAAAGAGAATGATGAATGTAGATGAGGCACTGGAGGTGTGTCAGGACCGGGATATCTAGCGCTCCACACTCTGCCTACCCCGTTAGGGACCGGGGGGGCGATCGTTTAACTCAGAGGTTCCCAAACTATTTTTTCTTGTAGACCTCTTTCAGTTTTTTCCGTGGACTCCTTGCTACATTTATATCACATTCCCATATTTCCACACCCCATGGACTATATGGACCACTGGGAATCACTGGTCTAACTCTAATGCTTTCGTTCAGGAAGTTGTCTTGTCAGTTTCGTACCGCCTATTAAAATATTTTGCTCCTAAGTACATACCTGCTGACATAAACACTTCCAGTAAAAAGTTAGGTGGTACGAAACTGATAAAATGATGTCATAATCGAAAGCTAAACGAAAGGATAAGAGTTAAAAGCTTATTACACGAAACGGTATTCAGGGTCCGGTAGAAAGGCCTCGCGCCGGGTTGCCGCTTATTACACTATCTGGTCGATAGGGCCCTAACTTAGTCATAGTACAAATATGAACAGTTTAGAAACTACATAACAAAACGTTGAATCGGTGTTATCACACAAACATGCGCATCAACGAGGCCCCTAAGCGGTTCTCGCAGTGCTGCAGTTCCGAGTCACTCGCTACTCGAGCGTCGATGCGCATGTTTGTGTGATTGTGCCGTTTTGTACGTAGTTTCCATACTGTTCATATTTGCCCTGTGTGTAGTTAGGGCGTTAGGCAGACCGCGCCGCTCCGGTCGCCCTAATTAGGGCCCTAACTCCCTAAATGTTATTACACTACCCTGACCCTTGCTATCGTACCCTGAATACCGTGCCGTGTAATAAGGCCATGAGACGGTCGGCCCTTGTGAAGATAGATACATACAATGGTTTATATTTAATAATTATACAATACGTAAATCCTGCTATGCTTCTTATAGTTGATGATGAATGAAGACCATATTATTTTGCAAATATTTTGTAAGAAATATTGTCACAGTTTGATTAAAAAATGATGGAATTACTATTTTGTTGCATATTCATTACAAAGAATGTGTATAGATACCTAATACGCAATGCATACGCATTTAATTATATTATTTGTATTAATTATGATGGTAGCCTAAGAAATTATTTAGGAGTATCATATGTTTATTTTACCCATTGTGTTTGTGGAACGTAAACAAATATCGTTATTTTTTTGATATTCTGGTTCCACTAAATTCATGTGCGTAGGAAAATTTTAATGACAGCAGTGTAAAAATTGTGAGAAAATAATTTAAGAATAAACAGTGCAAATTTCATATGTTGTCTTTTTATCTCAAATTATTTAAAGTTTTAGATGTAACAAATGAACCAATAATAAATGTACCGAATGACCTTATTAATACTTAACTCAGACTACCAGAAAAATATAATAATTGATTTCTTATTGTCCTCAGATCCAATCGGGTCCATTGCGGTTTCAGGCATAGAAATTAAACATGTTGGAGAAGGGGGACTCCCTTGATAAACCTTTAATTTTGTAGGACAAATATTTTTAAAGAGAAATTTGGCTTCAGGCGAGACTCGAACTCGCGGCCACTGGGAATCTAGTCCATCCGCTCTTCCAACTGAGCTACCGAAGTCCTGCCTAATTTGTCAAATCTTTCCTTCACATTTATTGCATTGCCTTATGGTGGCAGTAGCGCCATCTGTTGCCACACTAAGCTAGTTAGGCAACCGATACAATACTTTGCAGTTTATTATATATCGTAAAGAAGTCGCTTTTACCCTTAATAATAAAATTGTTTTATATTATTTCGCATTAACACATGCTTGTGAAACATATTTTAAAGAAAAATGGGAAGAAAAATTTGTCTCTTGTCTTCAGTCCAGTCCAGTCCAGTCCGGACTAGATTCCCAGCTTCCCAGTGGCCGCGAGTTCGAGTCTCGCCTGAAGTCAAATTTTTCTTTCCATTTTTCTCTATAATATATTTCACAAGCATGTGTTAATGCGAAATAATATAAAACTATTATTAGGGACAAATATTTTCTCAGATTATTAAGATAATTATCTTGAAAATGAACAAAGAAATATCCGGTTATAATTAGGTATACATTTTTTGATTCGTCAAATCAACATATTTCATCCGTGCTACCCCTGTAAGCTTCCATTTACCGAAATTATTGTTGTAAGGAAAAAGTTGGGCGTCTATTCGAAATGAAGCTACTCAGGAAAAATCAGTTTGTTAGTAATAAAAGGAAAAAAATATTTTAGGGATCCAGTATCCCTCGGGATCTCTATCCCAAAATTCGGGAATGACTGCATTTTAATGGGAACATTGGATTAAAGTGGTATTTGTGGGGTTTTTTCAATAGAAAGCATACAGTTTTTTTTCATCAGCGAGGCCCTTTCCATAGTAAGATAAGACTCAGCGTCGTTTTCAAGAGTGCTAAAAATAAGTATACCTAGGTATTTAAACAGTCAATACAAGATATTTTAGTAACGTACTTACTTTATTAACCATACCGCAAGTAAAACCACTTAAATAGGTAGGTACTTACCTACAACTAAAATCATAAGTTTTTAATTTTTTGTACTATTGTACTTCTACGACACCAGGGGGTAGGGACATAGAGTAGGTACCTACTTCCTTATATATACATATATACCGTACCGTATATATAGTACCTAATATATATATTAGGTACTTCGTAGATGATTAGGGGTAAAACCTCAAGTCGAAAAAAAATTTCGTCATGATTCTCAAAAAAATCCTAGGATGAAAGGAACTGACTCGGTAGCCTAGTGGTAGCAGGCCACTGCTACTACGCTGAGGTCCTGGGTTCGATTCCCGGGTCGAAGGTTTTTTTTCTTATGTAATGGAAGTGGCAAACAAGCATGCAGTTCACATTGATGTTAAGTGACGACTGCAGCCTATAGACACCCACACAAAGACCAAGGTCAAAATGCAGATGCGCTACCACTCCTGAGGCCTAAGGTGTTATGCCTCAATGCCGGAAATTACAGGGCCTTACATTACCACCTGACCGGAACACGATAGTGCTGAACACTACCATTTAGCGGCAAGTAGGTATATTAGGCAATGCGGTGGTGCCTACGCCCGCGCCCCCTCCGTCACTGGAGCTCTACCACCAGTGAAAGATATCAGAGATAAAGGTGTAATGTCCTTTATCTCTGGTTCTATTGGGATATTTCCATTTTCTGGAAATTTCCCAGTACCTCGAAGTTTGGTAGTGTGCCCGGAGATGTCAATAGACTCGCCACCTGTTACATGGGCCAAAACGGAACTGGCGAATCGTGGGTGTTTGCATGTATGCTTGAATGCATGCATTTACCTCTGCTTACCCCTTCAGGGATTACAGGCGTGAAGTTACGTATGAAAGGAATATTCGATCGATCGATATAGAAAATGGAAAATTCAAAGAAATTGTGTTTATGGAAGTGTGAATTAGGTGAAACCAAATTTTAGTAGGTACTCATCTACTACATCTACCATGTTGGTCTGTGGTACCTACGTGGTAGGTACCACAGACCAACATGGTAGGTATGTCGATTCTTATGTAAAAAGAACGATTCTTGAATCGAGTGTCGTCCACGATTAAATCGAGGTGGAAAAAATTGATATCTAATTAATCGATCTATTTCATATTCGTATAATAGGTATTATAAACTAGTGATAAACTACAAATTCCACCATGAACATATGAACATAGAGCAACTCGGCCCATCGGTCGCGGCGGACCGAAGGGGAGTAGCCATAGCGTTTATTACCGATGCAAAATAGTCTGACATTTTTTTGCGGAGGGAAATACGTGTGACACACACTCACACTACAAAAATCGTTTATTACTACGAATCTCACACCTCGACTTTAACAAAATACATAGACAATATCACGCACACATTTAAATATCTGGGCGACAGGCATAGGACCATTTGGTCTTGCACTTTGACAGAGGGGAAAGCCTGCTTAAGGCTACTCTCCTCCGGTCCGCCGCGGCCGGTGGCCCGTGTTGCTCTTTGACAGTGAACAACAAAGAAGAACAAAAAAATTGATATTAATATCAACGCCAATTTTTTCAGTCCAAGAAATTGATTTTCCGATTATTGCTCTCAGATCGACATTTTTAAAGGTACTCTTTGATTAGGTGTAATGGTATAATTAAATCGATGCATATTGAACTAAGTTGATATTGATATATCGTTCTTTGGCAGAAATATTGATATTTCTTCTTTTTATATGGGTCAACTGGTAATCAGTTCCCGCGCAAGCAAAAAAAAAGTTTATTACAGTTGGCACAGGCGGTCACAGGCCAGCAGCCGCGGCGGACCGGAGGGAAGTAGCCATAGCGTTTATTACCGATGCAAAACAGTTTGTAATTTTTTGGGGGGAAATACATGTGACACACATGTACTACAAAAATCGTCTATTCAATTATTATAAAACTCACACCTTGACTTAAACAAAATTCATAAACAAAAAAGGTTTAAATGTCGATAGTCGATATAATGATATTTAATATTTATCGGTTTTTCGATATATCGTTGCATCCTTGCCATCTGCTGCCATCCCTATCTGATCTGATCGACATCTATAATCAGAAATATTTAGAATTTGTGTTTGCTTTTGTTGTTATTTTCTAATTCATTGAGTAATAATCTGAAAACTATAAAAATACAATTTAGGAGTGTAGTGAAACTATTACGAATTAGTTTATTTCATCAACAAATTCAATCTATTTCTTGTTATGATGATTGTCACCGCCGATATGTCGACTAAAGAAATTATCAACGATTACAAAGAAAACTACTCAAGAGTCCGCAAATTATTGGATGAGGATAGTAAAAACGACCCCGAAAACGAGCCTTACCTCTCTAAGTACAAAGCGAAAGATATTCTATGTAACATGCGAGATACGTTGATAAAAATGAATTCGGATACTGATTTTGATAAAATTAAGTTGGACGCTATGTTGGGAGCAGTTCTCATGAATATTGGGGTCATCGATATGGAGACTGAGGACTTGACAGCCAGTCACAAGATTCTGATGGAAGCTGAAGAGCTTTTATCGCCAAATTCATCCAAACCAGAGATTGTGAATACCCTTATTAACGTTTACAACAACATTGGTATACTGTGGTCCAATAGGGATGAGCCAGAGAGAGCAAAGACATATTTACTGAAAGCAAAAGAGCTATACGAGTCATTCAAATGCACCTTACAAATGCCGTTACCTATTGAGCATGTGATTAATAATGCCGGTGAGTCAGTTGCTGGTGATTTCATGCTACTAGAGAAAGCACACACTCTGACTCTGTATTACTTGGCTCAGGTATTTGGATCTTTGAAAGAAAATTTAAAGTCTGCTGTGTACTGCCATGTCACATTGAGAAGGCAGTTGCAGTATTCTGATTATGAACCAATAGATTGGGCGTTGAACTCTGCTACTTTATCACAGTTTTTTGCTGAGCAGAATGGTTTTTTTCAGTCGAGGCATCATTTAGCCGCTGCATCAAAGATCCTAGAGCAATATAAAGAGAGTCTACTGTCTACTGACAATGAAGATGAGATATTTCTGGCTAAAAAAGAGACATTTAAACATCGGTCTGCCGATGTGGCTCGGTGTTGGGCTAAATACTGCTTGTTGCTGATGACTGCATCTAAAGCCAGGTTGATGAATGATGCAGAAAGATTGAGTGATGCTATTACAGGTAATCTTGAATTTTAACCCATCAGCTTACCCCTTATTTATTATGGGTATATTAGATGGACCATTGGAGTTTGAATGGTGGTCAATAAATAGCAATCAATACGTTTGCTCTCCAATAACAGAATAAGCATACGGGATTTTTATTTATTTAGATTTTTTGATCAAAATATGTGGGGTACCCGGTTTTGATATTGATAACAATTCAATCAAAGCCTGATTTGTCTTCTTTTCTGGAGATGTCTAAAAAGTGCAGTACATAATAGAAATATAGGTATATATATTTTTTGCCTCTTAGTGTATCCCCTCTCCGCCATAAAATCCCCTTCCTAGCCACTGCTAGGAATTGTCACTAACTTTGTAGACTCATTTTAATTTTAAGCAAACTGGAAACCAGTAGATATCGATACCGACACCACATAACAGTAGATAGACAATATAAAGCAGTGTGCCCTTAAACCAAAGCAGGAGCTAATAAAACTCAAAGAATATAATAGGTATTATCGCTGTTAGCAAGTAGGCATATCGTTAGTTTTCGGTGAACTTATTATCACTGGCACTGCATCAATCAACCACAACAAGACAAACCTTTGCTTGTAATAAAATTTAATCATGTAGGTACCTACATAGAAATATGCAATAAAATGTTCTCATTATTTGATTACAGATATGTCCAATTTGGAGTTGCAAGATAATGAGAATATTTGTGGTGGTGACATCAAGAAGCTAATATTTCCAGACCTCGATGTTTCCAAATTCGAAAACAAAATTGGCGACAAATTCCTTCTCACTTACCAAGACGCCCGCGAAGTGTTTTTATGTTGTCAGACTTGGCTTAACAAAGCTAAAGAGTATTACAAACTGGATACTCTGGCTTCAGATTACATAGAACTGATCCAAGATAGCTCACAATCCTATTCATATTTGGCCTTCTTTGAGGAAGACGATGAGAGACGAGCGAAAATGCACAAACGACGCGTAGATATGTTAGAAGATCTCATAAAGGAAATCAACCCAACATACTACTTGCAGTATTGCAGACAACTCTGGTATGAACTAGGCGAAGTGTATTCAGAAATATTGAATATCAAATTAGATAAACTGAATAAAAACAATGAGAAACCCACACCACATGCATTGAACAAAATCAACTTGCTATGTGAGAAGAGTATCGAAAATTATGACCATTTCTTGAATTCAGTCAAAGATAAAAACGGCAAAATGCCTCTGAAACTTGAATTCGACGTTATTAGACCTGTGATAAGCGCATACGCTTTTATAGGACGTAATAGTATGAAGCGGATTGCTGTGGACAAAAGTGTGCAACTAAGTCATGTGAAGAAAAGTTTCGATTCTTATCAAGCTGTAGTCGATATATGTTCCGCCGATGAAGAGGCGGTTGCAATGATGCAAGAGGAATACAGCCTCTGTCAAGAGATGCAGAAAATTCTGCCAATCAAAATTAAGAGACTTGAAATTGATTTAGCTGCTTCATAAGTTGAATCTAATACTAGCTTTGCTTACATTTGTTATTTGGCTTCATACCACGATTGCATTACATTGAGCACAGTATCCATCAAGAAATATAGCACTACTTTCGAGTTCATAGAGCGTTATCTCTGCCTTCTGTCTACTGTTTACGTAAGCAGTAATACAGTATTGGTAAAAACTTGATGAAGATGGTCGACAAACGTCACAGGTTGTGTGCGAAAGAGATAACGCTCTGCAGAGCCGAAATTATCCGAAGTCTCTCCTAAGGTCGATGTGCAATATATCTTGCTGCATGCTGTACAGTACTCAACAATTAATATTGCACATCGAGCCTGCGAAAGAGACGATCGGCTCGTTTGACTTCGTAGAGCGTTATCTCTATTGCACACTGCCTACGTAAGCACTGACAGTCCGGTATTGGTCAAAACTTGATCATAATTGGCGACAAACGTCAAATAGGTATGGTGTGAAAGAGATAACACTCTACAGACCTGAAATAAGCCGAAGTCTCCTGCCTAGGCTCGATATACAATATTTATTGTTGAGTACTGTATATTGAATATTATGTCTTCTACAATGTGATTGAGTTAATTGAGGACTTCACTTGATCATGCAATTTTGATTTGTAAATGTGATGAGCATAAATTCTTTTTTAATTCAATGAATGACGTAAGCTTGATTGTTTGTCTAATCCACGAATATTTATACACCTTCTATTGTTGCTGTTGTAAGATTAAAATATTTATCTAACATTTTCTTAATGTAATTTTCATCGTTGATTTTGCACTTTACCTTTAAATGATAGGTACATTTATAAATTACTCCTTCTTTTTCTTCCCCTATCTTTTATATTTATTATATTGTGATCATCATTCATCATTTTAGCCGAAAGATGTCCACTGCTGGACCAAAGCCTCCCCATGAGTGGGATATGCCATAATCGCCACGCTTGGCATGCGGATTGGTGATCGCAGTAGCAGTAGTTTTATTGCAGGATGCTGTTGCTCATCTTTCGTTATTGCATTTACTATCGCCCCATTTGAATGGTTTAACCGCCATTGTTCGGTTGACTGCCTGCACTAGTGGAAGAATTCTCTTCCAGTAGAAGAAAATTCTTCCGCTAGTGGGTGATGGAGTCGTCACGTCTCGACACTAGATTAGACGAACTTATTAATTGCCACCGAAAATTATACCTACGTAGCGCCTTCTGCTAGATTGTAAGCAACGTCTCCGATACGTGACATAAGGTCGGTGTCTTAAAAATCACCTTATAACAAAACAAATATGGGAGCAACGTCCCGCCGAATTCGTATTCGGTACTATGTACTGTACGTGCTAAATTTGACTACTACTAACTGAAGTTATCTATGTAAACTGCGCCAGTCTCTAGTCGCCACCAAAGAGCTAACATACTGGGTCGAGACCATGGAACTAATATGCACTTCGTACAATCGTAACACTCGACACTCCAAACCGATCTTCTATGTTGGCGATCTATTGTCACATTTTCCTCCTCGCGATTCCCTTCTATAGCATAAAATCTCCTGCGAACCGACTTGTAATAAATAAAATTAAGTAATAAATTTTACGGGTGCATTTAAGTTTGCGCGCATTGTACCAAGGAATACTTAGAGGAATAAGGATGTAGAAAATGCCAAAAAAAAACATTTTTAAATATTTAAATCACATTTATTACTTATTAACAATTTGGACATAACAATAAACCTATTCTATGAATCAATAAGTTTATAAACAAATTAATCACAAGTGAGAGCATATAGGTACCTACATAATGATAAAAATATATCAAAATGTATAATAACAAAGTTTAACATCTTTATAATAGGTTGGGAAAAAGTCTTTTCGCATTATAGTATGTATGAACTTGTAATAAAATCTCTTTGGCTGTAGTATTTGTATCTGGCTGGTTTTGGTATCATTGAAAGGTAAAATTTTAAAGAACATAATTCCAAATTCAAATTAGGTAAATGTGTGATTTTCATTTGTTTTTCGTACTGTGAAGATGAGTGAATCTAATGAAGAAATTCGATACATTTTAAAATTTTACTACAAAAAAGGTAAAATGCAACGCAAGCCGCGAAAAAAATTTGCGATGTTTATGGACCTAGTGCACAAATAAAAAAGTAAAAGTAGCACAAATTTGGTTTAAGCGTTTTCAATCCGGAAATTTTGATGTCAAAGATGCACCTCGCTCTGGTCGCCCTATTACGGATAAAATGGATGCCATTTTTGAAAGTGGAGCAAGATCGACATGTCAGTAGTTACGACGTAGCTGAAGAACTGAGAATTGATCACGAAACAGTTTTGGCGCATTTGAAAAAAGCTGGGTACAAAAAAAAGCTCGATATTTGGGTACCTCACGAGTTCACTGAAAGAAACCTAATGAACCGTGTACTCATTTGTGATTCTTTATTACGACGTAATGAAACCGAATCATTTTTGAAGAAGCTGATAACTGGTGATGAAAAGTGGATCACGTACGACAAGAACGGGCGAAAAAGGTCGTGGTCAAAGGCCGGTCAGGCTTCACAGACTGGCGAAACCCGGGTTAACTCGCAAAAAGGTGATGTTGTGTGTGTGGTGGGATTGGAAGGGCATTATTCATTATGAGCTATTACCACCAGGCAGGACTATCGATTCTGAACTCTACTGCGAACAACTGATGAGATTAAAGCAAGAAGTTGAGAGAAAGCGGCCGGAATTGATCAACAGAAGGGGTGTGGTGTTTCATCATGATAACGCTGGACCTCACACATCTATAGCCACTCAGAAAAAATTAAGAGAGTTTGGCTGGGAGGTGTTAATGCATCCGCCGTATGGTCCTGACCTTGCACCTTCAGATTTCGACCTTTGTTTCGGTCTCTTCAGAATTCTTTATGCAATGTTAGGTTAACATCACGAGAGGACTGCCAAATCCACTTGTCGCGGTATTTTGATGAGAAGTTAAAAAAAAATTATAGCAATGGGATCATGTCCCTACCTACAAGATGGCAAAAGGTTATCGAACAAAATGGTACATACATACTTTAGTTAAATTTAAATAAACTATATAAAAAAATGTTTTGAATTATCTTAAAAAATGCTAAGAAACTTTTTCCCCAACCTAATATTTTAATAGTAGGTATACAATAGGTACATATGTATACAAGTATATAACACGAGTTATTACGCCCTTAGAAAATCTATAATATTAAACGTATACATATCGTGTCTTTTTACACTTATCTACTCCACACGGAAAATGATATTTACTAATCCATTTGAAACTGTCTATTATTCAACAACTAGGTACACAGTACAGTTGCTACGTACAGTACCCATCAAGAAATATTGCATATCGAGCCTACGAAAGAGACAATCGGCTAGGGGTCGTCCATTAATCACGTGAGGCTCGAAAAGGGGAGGGGGATCCGGAAAAAATCACGAACCATCACTAGGGGCATATATGGAGATATCACGTGTGTTTATTTGTACTTCGAGTGCCCGATTTAAGCCGAAAAGTAGCAATTTCGTCTCGACCTAACAGTCGCCAGTTTATTCAATTTTCACGCCAAATACAAGCTTTTTTATTCCAAAAATACACGTGATCTTAAGTGGGGGTGGGGGTTTATCTAAAACCTCACCACGTATCACCAAGGGGGAGGAGGGGGGTCAAAACGACGCTAAAAACATCACGTGATTAATGGACGCCCCCCTAGTTTCGACTTCGTAGAGCGTTTTCTCTGCTACACACTGCCTACGTAAGCATCCGTAGTCCGGTATTGGTCAAAACTTGATCAAAATGGTCGACAAACGTCAAATAGGTAGGTAAGGTGCGGAAGAGATGACGGTCTACAGACACGAAATAAACCGAAATCTCCTCCCTAAGGTCGATGTCCAATGTTCATTATTGGATACTGTAGGTAGTTATAAAACGTGAAATGAATCTGAAAAACTATTAAAATAAACGTCAATCCAAACTGGACAACTTAACTTATAGTTGGGTATACTTAAGCAGATCGTATCGGCACGCATCTTCATTAATTACTGGATCTTTTTCTGGATCACATAGCGAGGAGCGAAGGAATACATCAATTGGATGGCCTATCAAGCGACATGTCATAACTGCTAGTCGTTTTTCGTTCTTTACTATCGCTCTTCGCAACTCGACAAATTATTAATTATTTATTTATTTTATTTTATGCTTTATTGCCACAATATAAAACATATTGACAAATGGCGAACTTAACGCTAAAAGCGTTAAGTTTCTGTCTCTTTTCCAGTTAACCATCGGGAATTATTGGTGAGCACTTAAACATAACTGAACAATGTGCAAATCAATTCTCGCTATGTTGTCCAAATCTGTGGCGGTACCTACACATATCTAATATTAAATTACACCCGACCCGTGACTCCATCGCTACAGTATTTACTTATAATTTTATGTAAGATTTTTCAGCATTCTTGTCTGTAATACTTGGGGGCCGACCGCCTAACTCTATTGCTTTCGATTAGGACGGTATTCGCGCCTGCGGGCGAAAACACTTCCAGGCAAAAGTTAGGCGGTACGAAACTGACAAGATGATGTCAATCGAAAGCTAAACGTAAACATTTGAGTTAGGCGGTCGGCTCCCTGGTGGTAGAGCGGCTTCATTCGCGAGGTATTGGCCCTATTTAATAAATACATCTGCTGCGACAAGATAGTGTTCAACACAGCTGAAGCAATACAGTTTACTGAGATTTTTTAATGCAGTTAGACGTCTAGGTTGCAGTAGATAACTAATTATCACATATTTTAAAAGTAGGTCTTGTCATGCATTTTTATTAGAAAATTTCCAAGAAACTTTCAGCGTTTTATCCGTTTACAAAATAAACCTTCGTAAAACATGTTACAAAGACAGTATTAGACAAATGCTTATTTATGGTCTTTGCAGGCTGTCACATGAAAGCACCCATACTTGGATGTCAATCCAGAATATTTGTTTAATGTTTAGTTGTATAAAAATATTGATTATCAAAAAGATCTAAGTAGCTACACCTATTCATTCCCTGATAAATTTATTATTCGCACGTACTATTAATGAAAGTTGGTATGTTAGGATAAACTACTATAAATTTTAGCAGCAGAAACAGAATAGTTCTGAAAATAACTGTTTCACGTGCTGCATAGACGAGGCTTCCGAAAAACAAATGGTAGCTCTGAGAAGAGCTGTTAGAGCATGAGCTTCAACTTTGCTCTACATTTTCGCTTAAATCTTCATCGATTTATAGACAAATTGGTCAAGTAATTATATCTAGTACTAAAGTCTCCCTATTTGTCTATTAGCACCCTGAAAGCCCATTCTCAACGTAGTTGTAGATACCTATTAGGTACGTACCTAAGCATTGAAATTTGATGAGTAGTATTGGAGATTACCATCTTGTACCTAACGTCTTACAATGTTTATTTGTTTTCATTAAATTAGTGGAAATAGCCTAATTAATTGTCTAAGTAGTCTAGTGGTAGCAGGCCACTACTAGCAGTAGTGGCCTGAGATCCTCGATTCCCGGGCCCTGGAATCGACCATGTATCTACCCCTGCAGGGATTACAGGCGTGAAGTTTCGTTTTAGTGTAAATAGATTAATCTACGTATTCCAATTCAAATAAGTTCAAATCGGGTTTTTAGGCTCAAGCTCAACGTTACACAACTTTGTGACCTCGATCCATAACATTAGATCAATGTATCTTCTCCTTCTGCTTTGTAAACAACCTCGATATTAACGATATGGTGTACCAGAATATGGCAATTATGCATAATGCGCCTAAAAGGGACGCAGCGGCAACGTCCAGTAAGGCCAGTTCGTAGAATGCCAGATCTCTCGCGGCCGTGTGGAGTGGTGCGGTGTGTCCCCATCGGAGTACCCTCTCGGTCCAATACACGGCTGTGTCGAGCGGGTCCGCTTGCCTGTCCGTCCATAATCTGGACACACGACGCGCGTTCATTCGCATACTGGAAATCAAAACGATAATGTTAGCCGTTGCAGACATAACTTGTGCAACTGGAGTTTCATCTTTTCGCCTATGGAGCGTTGTGACTGTGGAACAATAGCTCAAACCATGGAACACATGCTCCAATACCCACTCTGCCCCAGCTCTTGTACTTTGGAGGATCCAAAAACTGTCAACGACGCAGCAATAATTGTAGCAAAATATTAGGCCGATAAAATGTATGTCGAACCGCTGACACGTGAAGAAGAACCACCAGCCTACATACCCACCCAGATCCTCGAAAATTTCAAGTGTCTGTCCACTCCGTTGATTATAAAACTCGTAATACATCGACATGCAATATATTATTACGACAAAACAGAGACGCAAAACACTAATGTGTTGATTATACCCGGTATTAAATTTCATGATAAATGACTTCACACTCTAATTTGAATATGAAACTAACACAATTATGCCGTCGGCGCGTCGTTGTCGGGAAATCTATCAGAATAATGTGCGGTCATTTGTTGACGTAAAGCTGTTGCCGTGAGCTCTTGACAAATAAATGTAACTTCACTTCTGATTTTCCAGAATGGGTACTTACTTACATGGGAAGAGTAGGTAAACATTGACAGGGTCGGACTGCGCTGGAAGGGATCGGTGGAAGCAAAGAGGAAGGAAGAAGGCAGGAAGCCCGAGTGGGTTGATGGCTCCTCAGACTTGGTATGGCCCCCTAAACTATCACAGAGGCAAATAACCTCTGGTTGTTGAGAAAATGCCGCAGCCTTCTTTTGATGCAGTCATCCTTAATGTTCATGTGAACTACATGCGTGTTTGTCACCATCTTCCAAATTTAGAGTTAAATTAAGTATTCTGTCTGATATGTACTCACTCAGCACTTAGCACGCTTTGCAACGCTTCGCTCAAGTCTTTCTCGTTGAGAGTATCATATGACACGACCTTCGCCATACCAGCGGCTTGGGCCACGGCACCGTTCCCAGGCTGGTCTCCAAAGAACGGCACTATCACCATCGGCTTCCCTGCTGATATTGCCTCCGTTACTCCCAGAAGACCGCCGTGTGCGAGGAATGCTACGACCTTGTGGTGGCCTGTAAATGTGATAAATAAATAATATATGAGCGACTAATAACTATATATTTACTAGATAAATATCCATTAACAGAGCTCAAGAGCATAGAGATAATATCTATTCTACATTCAATGGTTGTGTTCATTGATACCAAGGGTGTCGTCAGTCGTTAGCCGGCTGTCTAAACGGAGGCTCTGACGGAGGTCCATCTTCCAATGACAGGAGAGAAGATTTTTTTTCCATACCTTAATATTTTTTTCAAATTCGAACAGTAACCGAAGCTTAACTGTTCGAATTTGAACGAATTTATAAAACGAGATTTCACACCTCTATTTCCCAAAGGGAATGGTGATAGGTCTGATGAAAAAAATATTTTTAGTTTCAGTTCTAAGTATGGAGACCTCTCATATTTTTTATAATTCTTGTATATAAATCATAAAGGGGGTCACGGAATACATCCGTCTACCGAGTTTCAAGTATGCAGGTAGTTTCGGGGTAAAGTGGCTGTGACATACGGGCAGACAGACAAAACATGACGAATCTATTTCGGTTTCGTTTTTTGCCTACGGAAGCCTAAAAGGAGGCATTCTCATCGTAACAGTTAGTGGCCTACTTATATAATATACTATACCAAGCAAGTTATTTTATAAAAAGTATTTACTGCACATCTCTATAATTAAAAATCCCAAGTCAGTAGGTAACCATTAATTTTTATATTGTTTTCCGGATTCTAACACGGTCACGTGTGTCCGACCATTAATTTTTAATACTTACTAGGTATATTTCCACTATGATTCCTCTGCAAAGTTTATATTCTAAAGTCACGTTTGTGGTCCGCTCATGCGTCTTTTGTGATGTGCTCATACGATTGTAGTATGATTCGGAAAATTACCCATGTAACTAGCTTGTTTCACGATATCTTACAGTTCGGCGAAATCGTTGATTTATGGAGTTAAGTACGTATAAGAGATGTTATGGAGTTCCGTAGGTAAACGTAATCTTAACTACCGGATATAATTATTTTTCTAGCCGTAAACGTCTCCGAATCCATAAAAGTTTCGGATAAATTCGGATATCGGATTAAGACGTTTTATCAAATTATCTTGCGTATACGTAATTGTTTTTTATGTAATAAAAGTGGCAAACAAGCGTGCAGTTCACATTGATGTTAAGTGATGACTGCAGCCTATAGACACCCACACAATGACCAGAGGTGAAAATGCAGATGCGCTGCCACTCCTGAGGTATTAGGTGTTATGCCTCTGTGCCGGAAATTACAGAGCCGTACATTACCACCTGACCGGAACACGATAGTGCTGAACACTACCATTTAGCAGCAAGTATATTAGGTAATGCGGTGGTGCCTACGCCCGCGAACTCCGTCACTGGAGCTCTACCACCAGTGAAAAAGCTTAGTGGTAAATCGGCTGGACTGATTTTCCTATGTGATTTACCTATGTAAATGCAGCTTAAAATAACAGATTTTCAGTTACAAATAAATGATAACCTGGAAATAGAGTAATTCATTCTAAATCCAATATCCGATATAATCTCAAACCCGTACCCGTAACCGAAACCATACCATACCATACCATACCATATATCCGACACCACATTCAGTTCCGAACTGTGAACTGTCATAAGAATCCGTAATATTCCCAGTAATCCTACTTAGCATACTGATGTAAGTTTATGGTTATTTTACTTTTCCCGTAGCTTGATTCTGGTAATTATATGCCCCACTGGTGATGTAAGTTGTTCAAGCTTCGGAGTATTAATAGACAGGTGTTGTTGCCAACACCGTTTAACTTTCGAGGTATTTTGTTCTTACCCATATCTAATAATAAACAATATTTATATTCTTAAAGGAAAATGGAATAATAGAATACAGAAAGGTAAGTAATTAAACAATATGTAACAGAAGATATATTAAGTCAATAAAAGGATGAGAAAGATTATGATGGCATAGAGTTGTTTAAAATCAAAGTTGTTTAGTCAAAATCTATGCAGTTGTATAGTTCGTTCAATCCACAGTTACGTTGTCGTTGACAGTTACAAATAATTAAAGGCAATCAATAAATTTGGTGTGTTATTTAACATAAACACTCTCTACTGGTGGTAGAGCTCTAGTGACGTAGCTCGCGGGCGCAGGCACCACCGCATTACCTATTATACTTGCCGCTAAATGGTAGTGTTCAGCACTATCGTGGTCCGGTCAGGTGGTAATGTACGGCCCTGTAATTCCCGGCATAGAGGCATAACACCTTAGGCCTCAGGAGTGGTAACGTATCTCCATTTTGACCTCAGGTCTTTGTGTAGGTGTCTATAGGCTGCAGTTATCACTCATCAATGTGTACTGCATGCTTGATTACCACTTTCAATACATTAAAAAAAACAACGAAACTCCCTGAAAGTGGGGTTTAGTGATATTTCGGATGTTAACATAGAACAATTTAGGCGGGACATGATGACCCCAACGCCCATCAGTGAAGGAGAATTTTCCGCTGGTGTCAGTGAACCGAACAATAGCGGTAAAATAATTTCAATAGGAAAGTGCAGTACCTAGGTAAAGCGAGATGGGCAACAGCGCCCCGCGATGAAACTACCTCCACTGCTATTGTCAATCCGCTTATCAAGCATGGTGATTACAGCATTTTCCATTTTAATGATGCAAACTCATCGCAGGGCTTCATTAGAAATAGGACATTGCAACAGTGTCCTGGCAGATCCTACTACGGATGACGCCAGAATACTGTTGCAACTATATCAATTGTCAATGAGCTAATGTTGTTTAATTATTTTTTTAAAATGAAGAATGTAATTCATGTGAACGTATAGAGCGTCATGGTCTTTGACCAAGATCTTTAAATGGAGAATAAAAAAAAAATGATGCAAAACCAGCTGTGGGCATCTTTAAGAAACGCTATTTTTCAGCAGTGGACGTCTTACGGCAGAAGGGATGATGACGTAAACCTATAGCACACCGCGGCCACTCCGCCAAAATTCCATACAAATGCTTAATTTGGTCTCTATTACACAGACATCAATCAGTGACATGTATTTCGTTCAAACGTCACCCATAAGAGGGGAGAAGGTTGGGTGAGGCGGCGAAATCCGGCTGGACGTCGAAGTGTCCATTCTATAAGTATTATTACATATTTTCTGCCTATAGGTAGGTATAATATACTTACGTAGCAAATCGAACTGTGGTATCCAACGTACTCTCATAATATTGTCGCTGATCATCGTTCCTTCTTCCGCGCTCTCCTCAAACTTCCAAAGGACACGTTGTCTAAGCTTCGACAGCACATTTATGAAGATCTCCTCTTTGTACTTCGGCATCGATGCGGTTTTGATCAGGGAACCAAAGCTGAACAGCACGACGCCATGATCTGATTCGTTCAGGAACTTCTCCATGTACTGAAAAGAGAAAATGATATATGTAAAAAAAGATTCTGACGAATTGATATTATTATTTCCACGTATTTCTATAGGGTAGGTAGAGGTTACAATCATACGAAGCGTAGGTAGCATCTGCCAAATAGTGCCAGTCGGGCCGGTTGCGGCGCGGTCGCCATGCAATAGTATGTAATATAATCTCTTAATGTCTTAGGCCTGGGTCCATTATTCCATCTCCTGTGCTTGTGAGAACTCACCAGCGACAGGTTGAGAAATCGATGGGACTCACCGACTCACTCATTTCTCTAGTGCCCTACGTAACTAGCGTTCGAAGCGATGTTCTATAATCGCGCCCTTAACTTTTCTTAGTCTGATCATTTCTGCTTTCCCCTAGGATCTGCGCCTTTCGGCCTGGGCACTGTTGGCACCCCTATTTATGACACTGCTTTTCTCTATTGGTTTTGAACATTGGCATTGTTTGCATAAGGTGTGAAAGTATTCAGTCATCAAACAGCTCGTAGCTCTGGCGTTGTGACTATTTTCAATCGTATAGCCTATGCGTTTTCATTTCAGAGTTCAAAATTGTTTAAAAATGTGGACATCGTATTTTACAATCCAACCGTTTGCTACTCTGCAACTACGTTTCAGTTCAAGTGCTCTATAACCAGTCATTATTTTACATCTAAGTTGCGTAATAAGACTTTAATTAGTAGAAATAAAATGAATTTGACTCAGAGACGTTACGTAATGTTAACCTTAATACCTATTGACGAGTAATTCTTTTCGACAGTCGAAACAATAAAATTGACTACAGCGAGTTAAAGTAATGAACGATGGTCAATTGTGGTCAATTGTTTGATTCGACAAGGCGGTCCAACCGAACTCAAAATTATTCGGAACCATTTCGTTTCTAATTCTGTTCACAGCAGTCGTTTATTGGAATTGGCGACTCCGATTCTTGATTTATTGGTTGGAATATTGGTTCAGTAGTACAAACACATAACTTCACGCCTGTGTTTGCTCGATGAGATAGGCAGAAAAAGCCAAATAATAATATGCACACCTAACACCTTTCTAATAAGTAAAATTCTCGTGTATCAGTGTTTGTGATCAAACTTCTCCGATACAGCTCGTCCGACCAAAAACTTTTTTGTGCACTTAGATATACCTATTCGGTAAGCCTGAGTCATTATTATTATTCCGCTACTTTCACGCGGTCAGTTAGTATAATTAATGATTTAATTATCCAATTATGTGATAAGAAAAACACAACTCCAAAACATTGTCAATTAAAAAAAATATGTACACCTCTCCTACTCCTATCTTTCTGGAAGTTGATGAACCACGTCGAAACCTATATATACACCATAGGACCTGCGTAAAGTTATGAAAGATAATTCTCCATTCTATTTCTCAGTCTAACAAAAAATAATAATCGTTAAGCAAATTTTATGATTGAGTGCACTAAAGCCACGTGGACACTGATTTGCCTGTAGGTATACCTATGAAGTTACCAGTTTTATCAGTCACTTATACATAAACCATTTGTTCCTTTCTTTGTTCAGCGTAAAATTAAGGGTCATTTCACATTCGTTAGCGGTCTTGGCCTAAACGAAACTAAAATTTTCAATCAATCAATATAAAATTTTTGGGCCTGCATTATATTTGGTTTATTATTTTTTAAATTACGGTGTGTCACAAGTTAAACACTTCGAACAGTCCCCGCATCAACCGATGACTAGACAGTTGTACCCATAGATTTATTATCTACTTCGATGGTTGTACCCCTCCCCTTAGGTATATGTATTTTTTACTGAGTTCCAGTGTAGGAGCTCGAAGGCGTAGGCACCATCGCATTACCTAATTTATCTGCCACTAAATGGTCGATAGTGTTCAGCACTATCGTGTTCCGGTTAGATGGTAATGTATGCCCTGTAATAACTATCACAGAGACAGAACTCCTAAGGTCTCAAGGGTGGTAACGCATCTGCATTTTGACGCCTGGTTTTTGTGTAGATGTCTATAGGCTGCAGTTAGTACTTAACATCAATGTGAACTGCATGTTTGTTTGCCACCTTTGTAAAAAAATCTTCCGCAGCGTCCCCCGAAGCCGAAGTTCGGAATTCGGGAGCGAGGAGAGAAAGGACCTAAGTAGTTGGTTATTTTAGGCTAAGAGCCCTTTGAGCTCGTCGATTGCCCGATGAAGTAAACTGAGGCTGTCTTAAACAAGCTGCTTACGTACTGCCAATAAAAAAGCGGGTAGATAAGCACGTCAAGTAAAATCAGTTCGATGTTTTTATTGATCAACGGTAAAGTGTACTGAGTGATTGTATGTAACGGGACTAATGGACTGTAGGCACAAATACAACAATAAGTGCGACGTGAATGACCTGTAATAAATCAGTCCGATACTTCGTTACAATGAGGTCCGCATTTTTATTTTCGCGAAGTTGCTAAGAATGAAATCTAAACAAGATATGTAACTAGGTAACACTTTCAAAGTGAAATGGTGCTATCTCAGAAATAGTTACAACTATGTAGGTCTCTGATTATATTATAATGTGTGTTGCTGAACTCTTAACAAGACTCATCTTAAGTAGGTATTTAATATAAGAGTTTTAAATCTCAAAAGTTTATAATAATTAGACGTTGAAGGCGTTATTGTTCGTTTACCACGTAGTGTTACATTTCGACTGATCGTAGAGTTCGAATGTCAGCGCTCGAGGGCGTAGACATAGCACCGCAGCATTCCCTAATCTATCTGTCGCCATGGTAGTGTAATAATAATATTTATTTATTTTATTTGTGAAAATTAATTAAACTGTTATTTTAACCATTTGTATCCATATAGGCACCTAAACATATGTAATTATACTAATCATATAAAAGCGAAAGGTCACATATTACGAAATATCGAAAACTGTTTGACTTTAAAAGAGTAGTGCTATTTTTTCGTGCAAATTGAACGAAAAATGGAGAAAAAAATAGAAATGCTTTTTTAGTGCTAATGCATAGCTACATGAAAAATAAACACGCTATATCATTATCACTAAATTATACGCAGGATTGGCAAAGTTATGGGCTTTAACTTTTTTGTCATTGTTATGGTAATGAAGGAAGAAGTTTGGTAATGATAATGGGGACAGTGGTAAAGATAAACTGCTAATGGTAATAAGATTGTAATAAAAAAATCGCTTTGTAATTGTTTGTGCAACTCAATTTAAGTATTTTAAATACTTAAATTGAGTTTCACATACATAAAAGTTCAATTGATTTGAAATATCTTTATACTTGCTGTAACATATGGAAACCTATTTGTAATAAATAATAACATTATTTATAGCTCAGTCTCAGAAGTTATGTTACAGTCAAAACTATAAAGAACATATTAAGCATGAAAATTAGTAGGAACTCTAATTATAGCCTCAAATTATTGACACAAAAGCACCATTGAGCTTAAAATATGTTATCATCAGAAAAATCACTACAAAACATAATTATATTAATAATATACTTTCCTTCGCTTGTATTAATTACATTCTGTTTTCGTATGTAGTAAATCTTCATTTAGTAAATTTCTTACTACTGTCCTCTGAGCTGGTCTTCCAGTTTTTTTTACAAAACTTAAAGGGAATGAGATAGAGTTAGACATTATATAAACCTTTAACATCTCTAACGGCGACATTATCTACCATGAGGGCTATAGTGCATATCGTTTTTTCTGAAAATTGTTCATTTCAGTTTGATAATGAAATTCAAAGCTTTGATTTCGCCGAAATTTAAAAGCCATTAAATGCGTGCAGTATCAGCGAATGTAATAAACACGACGCAAGGGTTATATGGGATTATCTGCGACCACCGCATGCCTATATCCAAGAAACAGCGCCGCTGATTGATACACAATAACATATCATATCTGATATCCCATCAAGCCTTTATACATTATTTATGTTATTTGTCAACCAAGTTTCAGTACACCAAGATTTTCCAGAGCTCTGATCTATTACCTGGAATTACTTCGAAGCGGGACGCGGAAATGGGATCACCTGATGTGGTTGGTGTACTTTTGAACAGGACTGCAGATCAAATTTTGAGTCTGCGTAAAGATATTTGTAGCGTTGAAGTCACACGTAGGAAGGAAAGTCGAAAACATCAAGTGGCTTTCTGTTTCTGAACTTGATGTTTTAGTAAAATAAATTCCACCCAAAGTTCAGTAATTTATTGAAACGCTGTCAGTGCGTCAAGTTATCTGGTCATTTAACAATACCATGACCTTCGGAAAGCGTAGCTGTGTCTTTTGAGAAAATGTAAAAATATGTTCTTGTATTTATAGACCTGCCAGGGTCTTGAATGTCCTCCCTACGTGTCTCCAAAATTCTTCAAGACTATAAATATCTTTACAAAGCCGTAAAATTTGATCTGCAGTCAAGCTCTTCAAAAATACCCCAAACACATCCGATGCTTCCATCCCGTGTCCCGCTTCTAAGTAATTCCAAGTAATAGATCTAACCTACATATATATAGGTTTGATGGGCTCTCAAATATGATATGTGATTGTGTGTCAATCAGCGGCGCTACTTCTTGGATATAGCCATGCAGTGGTCGCAGATGAGCCCATATAGCCCTTGCCCTTATTTTTATTACATTCACTGTTACTGCAAGCATTATATGGCTTCAAAATGCCGGTTTCTTGATCAATGATATACACCACCATAGTTTTCAGAAAATCCGATATGTACTTCAGCCTCCATGGGAGATAATGTCGTCTTTCGATAAATTAAATGTTTATAGTGCATAACTACATCTCCCTCCCTTTAAATTTTGTCTTTTTCTGTGTTAATTTACCTGTTTCTTTCTTACGTTTGTAGCGTAGCTCTGTTGTCAAACAAATCTCCATTACCATAATTTTATGATCATTACTATTTTTCAAATAGCGAATGGTAAATGATGGTAATGAAAGGAACGGTATTGAGATTTACCACTTATTTTAGATTTTTTCCTTAAATAACCGATAAATGTTTAGAATGAAGACTAAAAAAGCACATTGACTCAAAGTGTATCATGTTAACACCGAACATGTAATTTTAACTATTACTTTTTATATTTATAATATCACTGATGGTAATGAAAAGAAAACATACCACACCCAATAATTTCGTCTTCGTCCCTGTTTTGTCACCAAACTACAAACATCCGACTTGTTCTCTATTCACTGGTCAACGGTGCTAGGATCGCTCAAAGGGGAACAGGGGCAGGGAATATCACTAAGGCGTTCTAACAGGTAAATATTTTTACTTCAAGTTCAGTCGACGGTAATGAGCTTTTTTTTTGGACAAACTTATTTTGTCTCAGCAAATGTAAATAACAAACGTAATAAATTTTCTACTTTATTCTTTTCATTGCTAGATAGTTAATTTACAAATATCAACACAATAAAGGGCAGTATTACACCAAATTTATGATATTTGCTTACAACTCGCAAAAAAATTGTTGACCAGTGATGGTAGTGAGATTTAGGCATGTTTTTTATTCTTATCTTTTTTTTAATCAATCTGAGATTATTCCTTTCCAGTGGCAGATATACATGCGAAAAATACCAACAATATAAAAAATATTTGATAGCTGAGGCTTATTTAGTTTAGGTTTTATTCTCACCGACACGTGTTTTGCACGAAAAAATAGAAATACACAAAAGATGAAATTTGGCAGTTTATTGTTATAAGACGTCCGCTAAGGACGGATTTTGCGACAGGACCGGATGAAGGAGGTCTAAGGGCTCTCGCAAAACAATGAAAACGACATCCATCCGAGTTAGCCGACAGCTTGTAAATAAATAAATATGACACACTAACACAGTGTGAAATGAACAAATCACGCTGTTTTTATTGATCTTTAAGAGTAATGACTCTCATGATCATGGTTATCAGTAATTAAGTATAATGGATTCGCAACTAAACAAACTGATAAAGCGCTGTTGATGTCAAGCGAGGTCATGTTCGCAATGTATCGATAAGAAACAAGACAAGGACTTTAAGGTTTTGAGAAACTTACCAAAGAAATGGAAAATTAAATGATATTTTTTACCCAAAACTATTGAATTCAAAATTTCAATTAGACTTTAACTCTAAATCCGTTCGCTCCTGGTACTCTAGAAAGTCTAGATCCTCCACAACATAGCTCTCTTCTCTAGTGGCAAACAAGCAGTTCGCATACATGTTAAGTGATGACTGCAGCCTATAGACATCTACACAGAAACCAGAGGTCAAAATGCAGATTCGTTGCCCCCCTTGGTCCGGTCACTTTTATTAAAAGTTGGAACAAAACTTGATACTTTTTGACCGCACCTGTCTGTTCTTAAACTATTAGTTAATTAACTTCTGTCTACATTTGGATTTGATACCTAATTAGTACTTAAACTATAGGTAGGTATGTTATAAATTAAATTTTGTAAAAGTTTTATTTCGACACTAGCTGTTTCCCGCAGCTTCGCTCACGTTTATGTCGTTTTAGAAATAATTTAAATTTTACGATCCTGTGGAAACGTCCTAATCAAGTTTCCCGACCACCCAAGTATATGGTAAGTCAGTACTAAATCACGTCTATAACTTAAAAATCTGAACTTAATTTTAACCCCTTATATTTAAAACTTTACTACCTTGAAAATTGTAGAATGCTCCATACAAATTTCCATCCCCTATTTTAGGGGAGGGAGAATATTAGGAAACCAAAAGTAGTTTATGTTCTTTCTCAAAGTCAGCTCTATCTCTGTACCAAATTTCATTAAAATCGGTTCGTCGTAGTCGTTTGGACGTAAAAAGGTAACAGACAGACAGACAAAGTTACTTTCGCATTTTTATTATAAGTAGGGATTTTCAACGTCTATTTTTGCGTAGAATTGATCATACGCAGTCTTTTAGAGCCCGTCAAAAGAATGGTTAACCCTGACGGTCTCATCATACAGCAGTTCAGATCCAGTCATGTTTTTTTACTGTTTGGGAAGGAAGACATGGAAGAAAGGCAGGTAAACTATACACAACACAGAAGACCCCAATGACTCCTTCTGCCTTTAATCCAGCTTCTGCGGAAGCCAAGACGACTCTTTCTGGATGATCTTGGAACCCAAGCAGCCCGTTTGTTTAAGGCATCAGAGGAACATACTCCACCACCCAGTTCGGTTGGCTGCTTTTAATGTATATTAGTATTTACATTTACTAGGTAGTAAATCTATCTACCCTAAGTAAGTATTCATTGCATTACTAACCTTACTAAAACTTACTAGGTTTTTTATGTAATAAAAGTGGCAAACAAGCATGCCGTCCACATTGATGTTAAGTGATGGCTACAGCCTATAGACACCCACACAATGACCAGAGGTCAAAATGCAGATGCGTTACCACTTCTGAGGCCTAAGGTGTTATGCCTCTGTGCCGGAAATTACAGGGCCGTACATTAACACCTGACCGGAACACGATAGTGCTGAACACTACCATTTAGCGGCAAGTATATTAGGTGATGCGGTGGTGCCTACGCCCGCGAGCTCCATCACTGGTGCTCTACCACCAGTAAGAAAAAAGGTGTAGTAATGTATATACCTACTATGAAATAGCATAGGTAGGTATTTAGATAGGTAGGTACTTTAAATTATGATTATGAAATGGAAGTCGGTTGTTTTGTTACGATCATAACTCCGACACTATAATATTGATTACATAAGGTACTTATTTCTTGAAATTACATGAGATTTGCTTGATTGAACAATTGCAATGTTGTGTGCAAGTAACATGTGCTCAGGTATGAAATATTAATTTCATTCGCAACAAAAGAGGAAAATGGCTTTTGGATACAAATTATCTTTTGAATATATTGACGGTAAGATTAAAATTATTGGAAATACGTTGACACTAGTGAGACAGTAAAAAATTATACATAGAGCTTTACTTTACGCTGCTACCTGCACGCTTCTGTCGAGTCTGTCTTTTTACCAGAAGTTATAGATTGTTTACTACACCTTTTTTATGTAATGGAAGTGGCAAACAAGCATGCAGATCACATTGATGTTAAGTGATGATTGCAGCCTATAGACACCCCCACAAAGACAAAGTGCAGATGCGTTACCACTCCTGAGGCCTAAGGTGTTATGCCTCTGTGCCTGGAATTACAGGGCCGTACATTACCACTTGATCGGAACATGATAGTGCTGAACACTACCATTTAGCGGCAAGTATATTAGGTAATGCGTTGTCATATGTCCGCGCGTCCGGAGCTCTACCAGCTCTACCAGTAAAACCTTACCATAAATCTGATGACCCGGGTAGTCCAGCGGTGTGAGATGACCGTTTGATTGGAAGGGTCACGGGTTCGATCCCCGCACCAAGACAAATATTTGAATGGCCTACAGATGTTTGTTTCGGGTCTGGGTGTTTGTGTATGTGTTGTATATGTACATACGCTTACACTCACATACGTTACGTCTTCGTTCCGGACACATCCCATTGAACAAGTTCGCCTATTTAATGGGTAAAGTACCGTCACCCAATTGTACCATCTGCGGTACTGTGGAGGATGTTTACCATATTTTAATGGAATGTGTCCGAAATGAGAGTATGAGAAGGTCTATGTTCAGTATTAATGAATTGTTGCAATCTACCGGTGGTTTGAATATAATGTTGAGTGATATTTTCTCTGATTCCATTAGGTATTTGATTGATTTATATAAATTCGGTGTGGAAGCCCGAACTATAATTAGTAATTAGGTTATCATTTTCGATAATATTTAATGTAAAAAGTGTGTTCTTAACAGAGCGACGTAGTCGCAATGGCGACCAAGCTCTTTAAATAAAGATTAAAAAAAAAAAGCGTATTTTTATTTTATTTTTATAAATAGTTCTAATTTATGGATGGCTTGTATCGTATCGTAGATCATAGCCCCTACCTGAGAAAACTGTTCTTATTTAATAGTAGTGCGGAACAAACCTATTGTCCTTGTTGTAGACAACACTGAAGCGCAAGTGTGGTTATTTATTGCAATTTGATAAACAAGCTCACAGATACGATCTCATGTTTGCGGTTTGCTATCGAAGTACCTATTGCAATTGATAAATTAGTTGCTATAATAATTATTATACGCTGTTTATTTCCTTAGATTTGCAGTCCATTTTGAGGCAAACATAGCATATTCTTGCACTGCCTACGCCCGCGAACTCCGTCACTGGAGCTCTACCACCAGTGAAAAAGCTTAGTGGTAAATCGACTGGCATGTTTTTCTGAGGTCGCACGTTGTTTTTAAATTGACATTGTATATGTGGGTCCAAGGTACTCACTGATAATGTTCCGAGGCCCGTTGAAATCATTCAATTACTCAGTAACGGAAAAGATTTATTTAAATTGACATAGGCAGGTACAAGGTCTGATGATGTTCTGAGCGCCTTTTAACTTCAAAGTCAAAGTCAAGGCGAATGTTTCCGAGCAATAAATATTCGGTTCTTCCGCAGCTCGATGTTTGAATAAATTAGAAATCTTTACACATATACTCGTAATTTCTATTTTTAAACATTTATCCATAAACCTCATGGTATCGAACTTTATCATTTTTAAAGTAAAGTCTGTACTATAGGAATAAAAGTTTTTTATTCCTTTAATATAGACGATATCGAGAATTTTTTGTAGGCTAATTATTATATTGAACGAAAGACTAAAGCCTCCAAGCCATGGTTCACAGCTTTTTTGAGCGTGTAAAGTAAGAAAAACAGTCGAAGGACCATATATAAGTATTTTTTCAAAAGTCCGTATATAATTGTTTATTGTAGTGTGGAGTTACCGTATCAAACTATAATAAGACAAGAACTAAGGTGCTCATTCTCATCAAAGTAGGCATAAATTCTTTACTGAGAAACTATCTTCCATTGATACATCACATTTAGTAGATAGCAGTTTATTTGCATCTATGCTATGGACGTTGACATTATTTGATTTTTCACGATAATCTGTACTAGATTTAAGCTCTCATTTAAAAGAGCTCTTACTGAGTTTGTTGGGTAGCGGAGTTCTTCTCAGTAGTGACTGAACTCTGCTAAGTGAATAACATTGATCTTGACGAATAAGTTTTTCTTTTTCTTCATTTATTGTCATTGAAGGAATTGAAAAATTTTATGATTATTATGTTTTAACCAAATAGTTTAAATTTTAATTTTTAATTTACTATTAATATATGATTTTGCTTTTACTATATGTAATGGTTATTCGCTCTAGGTAGTTTATAATTTATTGACGTTTTGAAAGTATCTGTAAAGATCTATTCGAAATAAAAATATTTTCTATTCTATTCTATTCTATTCTATACCTATTTAGAAAATCTACTAGGTGTTACGTACTATTACTACGTCCATCATTTAACATTTTTCAGTTCCTTCAACAGGGTTCTATTTACGACTAGAGACGACAGCAAAAATTATCATATGTTTCTGTGGTTATATTTAGGTGTATTACCTTGCAGATAAACAAAGTAGTTGTGGTTATGTCACGTGGTTTACCTTTATTACAGTGGACGGGTAGCCACCGAATGATTACCATCAATTGATAAATCAGCAAGTTCTTCAGTCTGACTGTGTGATCGTTGGTTTAGAACACAGAATAATATAAATAAAGTCCGTTACAAAGATGCTATCAAGAGTGGATTCAACTGTCAAGTTAATAGGGAGGAGGTGTCACATCAGTGCCGGATAAAGCCGGTGCGGGGCCCGTAGCAAATGTGACCATGGGGCCCTAGAGTTACATTGCCTACTGAAATATAGGATGTAAATAAAACAACATTTACGAAAAGGAATCGAAAACAAATTTAGGGGATTCCCCCTGTAAGTATTGTGGTATTGCCAACATGCAACATAATAATATAGGTAATATAATTAGTGGTCAACGCTCCCTTTGAGAATAGCTAAGGTGTATTACATATTTGTGTTTTTTTTGGGCACAGGCACGGGGCCCCCAATGGCGCGGGGCCCGTAGCATTTGCTACTCCTGCTATATGGCTAATCCGGCACTGTGTCACATTATTATCATAATATATTATATTGTTAGTTGAGGTCTCTTCCCGTATACCTACCAATGTTATCTCTATAAAACCCATTCCAATGGGTGGAAACACTAACTAGTGACCTCTGGATCCAGTTTTGGCAGTTTTTTTTTTTTTTTTTTTTATGTAACGGAAGTGGCAAACAAGCATGCAGATCACATTGATGTTAAGTGATGACTGCAGCCTATAGACACCCACACAAAGACCAAGGTCAAAATGCAGATGCGTTACCACTCCTGAGGCCTAAGGTATTACGCCTCTGTGCCGGAAATTACAGGGCCGTACATTACCACCTGACCGGAACACGACAGTGCTAAACACTACCATTTAGCGGCAAGTATATTAGGTAATGCGGTGGTGCCTACGCCCGCGAGCTCCGTCACTGGAGCTCTACCACCAGTAGAGTAGTTATTATTAGTGCACCGAGTTACCGAGTCGCTATCGACATATTCGGTTGATAGCCTTCTACTATTGTTAGAAGTTGTATTCTACTTAAAAGTATCTAGATCGATATGGAATATTACCCATAATAGGATAATTCGATTAAGATTAATAGCGGGACGCAATAATTAGTCTGAACAAAATAAAATTAAATGTGTAATAAAATAGATAATTGTGTAATTTTAAAAACATATAATTTAATTTATTTCTTGTTATAATATTGATTTAATTTAATGTTTGATGAAATTTTAGTATTGTAATTATTATGATTATTCCTTTTTATCATTGTTGATTTAATTGACTTTTGTTTAAATTTACATGTTTGATTTTTATTTAATTTGACATCTAACTGACTTTATGATTTTTATGTGATTTTTTAAGTTAACAGTATTGTTATTTAAATTTGAATATGGGTGGAAATAACCTGAATTAAATGAATTTTTATTTTTATTTTATTTTTAATAGCCGTACTCAATCTATTTTGATGACCTTCGAAGCTCGATCGATGCCTGGATCCATCTGGCAAAAATCTACTGATGAATCTGTTGTTAATGCGCTGCTGATAGCAGATCAATCAAAAGACCGTTTGCAATCTAAATTGGTGCGATCCGCTATCGAAGGTGCAATGGGACCGGTCGTTAGTTCTTCATTATACCTAACCCTTATTTTTGACCAGCCTTTAGTTTAAGCGTAGGTTTTTTTATGTGATGGAAGTGGTAAACAAGCATACAGTTCACATTGATGTTAAGTGATAACTGCAGCCTATAGACACTCACACAAAGACCAAGGTCAAAATGCAGATGCACTACCACTCCTGAGGCCTAAGGTGTTGGTGTGCCGGAAATTACAAGGTCGTACATAACCACCTGACCGGAACACGATAGTGCTGAACACTACCATTTAGCGGCAAGTATATTAGGTAAAAAAAATAATTTAGAATTTAAGTTAAGTTATCTAGGTTAAGTTAACCATTTGTTAATTTTGTATGGTGCAAGAAATAAAAGGCTTTTATTTTATTTATATTTTATTATTATATAAGGTAATGCGGTGGTACCTCGCCCGCAAGTTCCGTCACTAATGCTCTACCACCAGTAAAAACCAGTACCACCAAAAAAAAGTGGTATAACTGTTTTCCTGATCAAAAACGGCTAATGTTTTTTAAGGTTCTCAAAATAATGTGCTGTTACAAACTGTATCTCTTTTTGTACAAATCTTGACGTGATTTCAGCTTTCTGAGTAGTGTCGTGTCGGCTGTGTTTTCAGTAAGAAAATAGTATGACGCACCTATGTTGTTTCAATCAATTATTAATTTGAATGATGGTAGAGTAGATATCTGATGAGTAATAGATGGTAGCTGGGTGGTGGAGTGGTAGACTGGTGGTAGAGCTCCAGTGACGGATGTCGCGGGTGTAGGCACCACCACTTGCCGCTAAATGGTAGTATTCAGCACTATCGTGTTCCGGTCAGGTGGTAATGTACGGCTCTGTAATTTCCGCCACAGAGGCATAACATCTTAGGGCTCAGGAGTGGTAACGCATCTGCATTTTGATCTTGGTCTGTGTCTAAGTGTCTATAGGCTGCAGTCATTAGTTAACATCAATGTTTTAACTACATGCTTGTATGCCACTTCCATTACATACTAAAATAAAAAAGTACATATTAAGTCACCATTTTTGTAAGATAGGTAGGTAGGTACATACTACCAGAGAATATGAAATAATAACGACTACTTACTAGATGTGCTACAAAAAACCAGACACCTTAAATCACACAATTACACACATCGATGGCAAGGCTAATATACTATAGAAAATTATAACGAAATGAAAACAAAGCAGTAAGTATATGAGAATACAAAAAGAACGAAATTAGGTCACAGTATTTGTAAAACAGATAAGTACCTACAAATAATAAAATAATAAAATAAAAAAAATACTAATACATTTACGAACAGTTGTGACATTTCGCCAAAAAGTGGGACAGATGATCTGTAAGCCAACAAAAAAGGATTGTTGTTTTTGTATTTTATGAGAGACTAGCTGATCCGGCAAACTTCGTATTGCCTGAGAATGAAATAATGTGTCAAAGGTTTGATAGATACGGACTATTTGTGTGGGAAATTGATATTGTGGTTTTTACTATTTCCCTTCAATTTCTTCATATTTTCTTACCTATTAAACCTTCCCTGGACTTCCAAAAATTAGCCAAATCGGTCCTTCCGTTCTCGAGTTTTAGCGAGACTAACGAACAGCAATTGATTTTTATGTAAATAGCATCCGTCCATCGATCAAAGATACAATTTGAGTGTGTTACTTTGAATTTTTCTTGCTTGAACTTTGGTTCATTAGTTCATGAAAAATATATATGAACACAGACAAAAAAATCGAAATAAATGATCAAATGACAAATAATTAACAATTGGTACTCAAAACTAGTTTCTAAAGCATTGAATTTAAAACTATATTTAGCATGATGACATATAAAAGTTCGCCAAATAATAACGGGTTTGGTAGAATTGGAAGTGGTCCCATTAATCTTTACTTCTTTAGTCCCAAAAAATCGGTCAAACGAATTGAGGGTTCCGTTGCTTGTTTATATTTAGATATATTGGTATTATTGTATAGATATTGAATGTAATAAGTAATAAAACATATGTCTTGATAGGTACCGGTACCTACACCTTATTTAAATTATTGTTAGATACATTGTAGATCTATAATGTGTACCTATAAGTTAACTAAGGTGTTTTCCGACACTAAGGATGAGATGACCGCACTACGACTTTACTTTGAGCAAAGTATGCTTAGAACTGTCAGAAATGTATGGGTTTTGAAAGTTTGAAGCGTACTTTGCTCGAAAGTAAAGTCGTAGTGCGGTCTGTGAATCTCGCACTTAGGGTGAGACGTTTCGTCTCTCACGTTTAGGACGTTATCTTATCAGTTTCGTACCGCCTACCCACTAAAACATTTTGGGTCTTAAGTATATATACCTACACCTACCTATACCTACCTGCAGACAAAAACACTTCCAGGAAAAGGAAAAAGCTACGAAACTGACAAGATGATGTCATAATCTAAAGTTAAACGAAAGAGAGTATTTAGAGTTAGGCGGTCGGCCCCCTAGTTTAAAAGAAAATGGTAGATATTAGGTAAAAAAGGCTTCGATTTATTATCTAATAATAATAATGATAATGGCAACCCATTATACGTCCCACTGCTGGGCACGAGTCTCTCCCCTTTTTGGGGGGAGGCCTGGAGCTTACTCCACCACGCTGCTCCAACGCGGATTGGTGGAGGTGGGTGGGTTAGTGGCCAACCCACTGTCGGATGTTTTCAAACCCATAAGGCCTCCGACAAGGTTTAACGACTGCTATCCATCGATAGCAACCGGGACCGACGGCTTAACGTGCCCTCCGAAGCACGGAAACGCGCATTTAATTTGCCACTAGCGGTCACCCATCACACTACCCGACCGCGCCCGTAGTGCTTAACCGAGCAGATCGCTTACGATCTACACCAGCCGCTGGGCCATGCGCGCTTCAATATTATCTAATGAGCCTATATAAATAACTTTTCCGGTTGTTTATAATATTTTTACCTCACCGGAATAAAAATTGTCTCTCATAGTAGAAGTCCTCCAAACTAAACTTTAATTTTAAACTTCTCATACCAGAGATATTTTAAACATCGGAAAATGTTGTTTGGATTCTCAAAATAATATTTCAAAGTTTACAATTAAAAACCAATTATTACAAAAATTATCTACTAATCTTCGGGCTTCGTTTTTTTTTTTTTTTTTTTTGTAAAAATCTTGCCATGATCATTATCCTTAAATTTTAGCTTTCCACGACTAGTAGTAGGTATCAGCTGTGCTTTGTCTATCAGTAACTTAGCCAATCACTAGTCTTTAATGGATGAGTTAAATTGTCCCGTTACATATTTTTTATATTTAATTCTTTAGTGAAACTATTCTTTTCTTAGCCTGTGTTGCAACACGATATTTTTTTAAGTTATTGTAACATTTCACATCCTTCTCTAGCTTTAACAGATTTCTTTAAGTTAGAGAAGGATGTGAAATGTTACAATAACTTTTAAAAATATCGTGGCGCAACACAGGCTTATTTTTAATTTTTTTCTTTATCTATCTCTATAAGGTAAGAGTTCGGTGCGGTCACAGAATTGAAAAAACGAGGAAGATTAGACCAAATAAGAAACATTGATTAAAACATATCTTTTTGTCCATGTTCTATAACCGATAGCAATGATGTTTTCATTTTTGTCAAAGTTACCAAGTTTTATAATTGTAAATTGCTAAAAAAAACTCTGAATTCAGCAACTAACGACGGGATTATTTGCAGCGAAAACTTTAAGTGACCATTACATACAAAGTAGAATAAATAATCATGAAATAACGTATTGTGAAGCAGTTACGATACCCTAAGTACCTGTAATTTAAATACCTAACCAATTGTCCGAAAATATGTTTTACGGTCGCTAGTCGTTCCAGATTCTTCTTAATTGCTGTCTACACGTGGAATTGAATTCGTACACCAATATTGTTTCAAATTGGCAGTGTGGAGAGTTCTGTAGATACCTACTGTAGAGTCGGTAACAGATTATGTCATCACAACGATTCTGCGAAAACTACTCTGATTTATAGATTATTTTTAAAGCTATTAAATCGAAAGTTGTCTTAAGTTTTTTTTTATGTAGCGGAACTGGTAAACAAGCATGCAATTCACATTGATGTTAAGTGATGACTGCAGTCTATAGACATCCACACAAAGACCAAGGTCAAAATGCAGATGCGTTACCACTCCTGACGCCTAAGGTGTTATGCCTCTGTGCCGGAAGGCCCGTACATTATCACTTGACCGGAACACGAAAGTGCTGAACACTACCATTTAGGCAAGTAGGTATATTAGGAAATGCGGTGGTGCCAACGCCCACGAGATCCGTCACTGGAGCTCTACCACCAGTTCATCTCGAGGAAAAAAAGGGACATGTAAGATATTTTACAGATCATGTAGTTATGTATTATGTAAGCATCGTCATATCCTTTGACACCAGGCAGAGAGCGTGGAGCGCCTAATGCCTCGGTTCTCAGTCCTTATTACACACCTACAGTGCTTCTTCATCCTTTAAACCTTTGAACTTTGAACCTATTTCACGAGTCTTGGACAGATATCTAAGGTTTCTTATTTTCAAAGCTAAGCGAAACTGATTCTGATAAGAAAGAACAGGCTGATAAGAAAGAACAGGCATTCGGATATTATTTTCACAATAATTTCTAAAGCAATTTTCCACTAACATCGAAAATAAATTCGTGCAGATAATATTATTTCCTTTATTATACGAATACTTATTTAATTTTGTTCATTTCATACCAAAGCAGTCTCTAAAAACGCAGAACAGAAATAAAAAGGTCAGCGTTCTGTCTGACCAAGAGCTTTGTATTTTTAGTATTTATCGTACCAAATGGATAAACTAAACCTAGGCAAATACCAAATCAGGTTTTAATAGCCTTATTAATTTTATCGTGAATTTTACAAAAACGAAAAGAGAAAATCTTACATAATAAAGTAAGTGTCTATCTATACAAGAATCCAGCTTCCGTATGTGGACATTAATTCGAAAAGTAGTCGATGGATTGGCTTGAAATTACGCAACGATACAGTTCTACCTATAAATTTTATTATGTGTCTTTAGCTGTCTTTATATACGTACAGAGTTGGCGAAATGATACCTACGATAATAATTATAAATCTACTTTAGCTTATTGACAAAACACTTTTTAATTGTTTTTGATTATCAAAAATAATTGAAGCCTTGTTATTTTTTATCATCAAAAATAATTAAAGTCAGTTGTTTGTTACCTTCCTTACTTAAAGTAAGTGAGCATGCAGGTCACATTGATGTTGAGTGATGCAGCCTATATCTATACAAAATCCGGAGGAAATGAAAAAAATAAATATCGTAAATGGCCCATCTAGTAATAATAATAATAATCGGTAGGTATATTAGGTAGGTAGGATTTATTAGGACGCTCGGCTCACATTTTAAAATAGTTTTTTTTTTTCAACCCATTAGTTGGTATCACTTTGGCATTTATTGCGATGAATTATAAACTTATATCTTTTGTAATTGTACCTAATAAATTATCGCAAAGTGACAGATGCTAGTTTACCCGATATCCCACGAGATGGGAATCAATTCAAACAACGCATTACATATTGTTAATTCTCGTTCAACTTGGTAAATCCGCAGTAAACTCTTACCCCCTTATTCATAAACGTACATTAGATACGTTTTAGCTATAGAATGCTTTGTCTTTGTCAGTTGCATTGTCAAATGTGCAGCATAGAAAAAGACAGAGGAGAGATTAGCAATACTTTAGCTAAAATACGTTTATGAATTAGGGGGTTAGTACCTAACTAAGTAATAATAATAATAATAATGGCAACCCATTATACGTCCCACTGCTGGGCACACGTCTCTCCCCTTTTTTTTTGGGGGGGAGGCCTGGAACTTACACCACCACGCTGCTCCAATGCGGATTGGTGGAGGTGGGTGGGTTAGTGGCCAACCCGCTGTCGGATGTTTTCAAACCGTCTATTAGGCCTCCGACAAGGTTTAACGACTGCTATCTATCGATAGCAACCGGGACCGACGGCTTAACGTGCCCTCCGAAGCACGGAAACGCGCATTTAATTTGCCACTAGCGGTCACCCATCATACTACCCGACCGCGTCCGTAGTGCTTGATCGATTAGATCGTATACGATCTGCACCAGCCGCTGGGCCATGCGCGCTTCAAAAGCTAACCTAACCTAACTAATTACTTACATTATAAATCCGAAAATGCTTACGGCACCTTTAATGTTAACTACGCAAAAATCATAGAAAATACCACGGAATCTGTTCTGTGGAAAATGCTCTAGCAAACTCAAGCATTACTATATTAATAAATAGTGAGAATGTGTCTACCATTTCAATGGAAGGAAGGATTGACCGTCCACATATAGATAAACCTATAATGGTTTTATGTGATTCTTCGCATGTAACATGCCTACTAATTTATAAATGATAAAATAATAATAATGCATAGTAGGTACCTACATACATAAATGAATAAATACATTAGATTCATAAAAATAACTCATTTAAAATGTTGTCTAAAAATTCACAGTCCAGCTACTTTTCGAAAAGATTTTAACGTAACTTGCGTTATCAAAAACCAGTCTACTCGATTTGGGCTAGATATTTTTATTCCGATTGTTTTTAGGGTTCCCACAAAGAGGATCTAAGATATGTTTATGTATTAATTTAGTGGACGGATGCGTAGCGAGCAAATTATGATGATTTATCGCCGTGTTTTTCATATAAAAACGTTTTTGTACACAAACATTCTGTTGCGGTGGTATAAATATTTCTCAAAATAATTAAATAAAGTGTTTTATCGGCTACTAGCGGCCCGCACCGGGTTTCCGCGGTTTTATTGTTACCTACCTTCTCCTATTCATCTTAGCGTGATGTTATAAAGCCTAAAGCCTTCCTCGATAAATGGGCTATCTAACACTGAAAGAATTTTTCAAATTGGAACCGTAGTTCCTGTGATTAGCGCGTTCAAACAAACAAACAAACTCTTCAGCTTCATAATATTATTAGTATAGATATAAAATTGTATGTCATTTGTGATTTTACCAAAGAACCGCTTCATAATCTTCTAATCTTAATAAACATATTAATAAATTGTTTGTCCACGATGGACTACTCAACCGATTTTGATCGAACTTTGCACACCGAATGCAGTGTGATCCAACTTGAAAGATAGGATAGGATAACTTAAATCTCAACTACCTATATTATGTTAGTGCCTAAATTGCACACGTGCGACGTCGGTGCGCGTCACTAGTACAATAATAAAATTCATGTCATTGTGTCCCAAATGTTTGTACCTACTTAACCTTAATTAACCTCTTCCGAAACAGCTTGATCGATTTTTAGGGATCCGTAACCAACAAGGAACCCTCATAGTTTCGCAATGTCCGTCCGTCCGTCTGTCCGCTGTTGTGCTCGGAGACACTTTGTACCTACCTACTAGAAAACTGCAATTTGTCACAAAAGTTTTCCCGGGGACACCGGGAAGGGATGTCCTAAAACGGAATTGTCTTGTGAAGGAACGGCTGGAAATGTACATGCATCCCCAAAGGGATCCTCTTGCAACCCCAAAGAGACCTTCCTGTAATCCCAAAAGATTAGCCGGAACGTCCCGTCGGAGGGACCAGACAAGGTCTTTTACAGGTGGTAGAGCTCCAGTGACGGAGCTCGTGGGCGTAGGCACCACCGCATTACTTAATATACTTGCTTAATGGTAGTGTTCAGCACTATCGTGTTCCTGTCAGGTGGTAATGTACGGCCCTGTAATTTCCGGCACAGGGGCGTAACACCTTAAACCTCAGGAGTGGTAACGCATCTAAACTTTGACCTTGGTCTTTGTATGGGTGTCTATAGGCTGCAGTCATCACTTAACATCAATGTGAACTGCATGCTTATTTGCCACTTTCATTACATAAAAAAAGGTCGGAGCGACAGCGGGCCGCATCTTAACTATTCACATTGGGCAGCTGTACACAAGGCAACTCTTGCGAAAACTTCGTATGCGCGATGCAACTCGGTCATACGCCATCTTCAGTACTAGACTACTACTACTTTGTACTGTACTGTACTTTTGTCTTTCTGCAGTGTTTGCATTATGTGGTGATTGCTACATGTCCCGTTAGGTATTAAATTCATCCCATAATATACGGAATTCTTCGTTATGCCTCCGACAGATAGTTAGACATTTTTTTACTCGCGGAGCCTGTAAGCATTTCTAACTGCCAGAAACGCTTTTTGTTGTTACAAAAAACGAAACACAAGTCAATGATCCTCGCGTGTTTCGTGTTTAGGATCCGACACAATTAAAATACCTGACTTTTTTTTTACAGAAACGCATACCTGATCTGACTGTCTCTACTTACCTGATTGGGACTAACTCAATAAAAAAACCGGCTTAGTGCGAGTCGGACTCGCGCATGAAGGGTTTCGTACAGACTACCTATTATCTAAATAACGGTAAACAATCACATTTGTTGTATGGGAGACCCCCTTTTTACATTTTATTCAATTTTAGCGGTAGTTTCAACTATGTATCTACCTGTCGTGGTTCATGAGATAATGAGACTGGTGACAGACATACCTTCCGACAGCGGAGTCTTATGGTGAGATGCACAGACCGCACTACGACTTTACTTTCAAGCAAAGTACGCTTCGAACCAATGAGCTTATAAATACAACATCATTGCTTCGAACTGTCAAATCCCATACATTTCTGACAGTTCTATGCATACTTTGCCCAAAGTAAAGTCGTAGAGCGCTCTGTGAATCTCACCATTAGTCTTTCACAGCTTACATACTTTCCCGTGTAGGTATTAGGTATATTTACCTACGTAATATTGAATATTACAAGATTACAAGAAATAGGTACCTACTAACATTTAATATTATGTCAATAAAGTGAAACGACTGGCATAACTAGCTTTTCGCATTCGTAATCATAAGTGAAAAATCCCAAGCGAGATCTCTTGCTTATAATAATTGCAAGTTAGGGAAAACTTCAGTTACCGCCTACGTACGTAATGCGTAGTAAGCCAGTACCTATGTATTAAATTATATTATTTATAATGAATTGAAAAATATAAATATTTTCTATGAAGTTGTTCAAAGGAGATGTTGCAAAAATGTATGGACCTCCGGCCATGTATTGTACACAATATTATTAAACAGGCAAAATCAATATAAAAACGTTTTTTACTGCATGTTTTCACTTATTTAGCTTTGCTTGCAGTTACAAAACATAATTTGCAGTTAGAATTGCAACTCAAAACTAACATGGCGAATATGGCGGGCGATGTCATTTTGACGTTTTCATTTTTTAAATTGTATTTTGATTATAGAACTTTGAGAACAAAAGTAATATTTTCTAAATACTATCAAAATAGATTGATCCCAAGTGTCGGCCGTATCGCAGCCATGTTTAACATATTTGAAAATTATAAAATTGTTATAATTAAATGTGGTTGTAACTCTAAAATATATTCTTGAATAAATTAATTGTATTTTTTTTGGATTCTTCTTTAATTTACCCATTTTTTGAGGACATGTACGAACCAGAGCCGAGCTCGCAACATCTCCTTTACAAGTAATATACATTTGGTCGACTATTACTCGCAAACTTGTAACAATTTTGAATGACCTATCCAACAATATCCCATACTATATAGAAAACGAAAAATAAAAAAATGATCCGCGCGTTACATGTAGGGGAGGTAGGTACCCTAAATATATTTTTTTCATTGTTTTTATATTATTTCGCATTAACACATGCTTGTGAAATATATTTTATTTTTAAAGAAAAATGGAAAGAAAAATTTGACTTCAGGCGAGACTCGAACTCGCGACCTACTGGGAATCTAGTCCAGCCGCTCTTCCAATTGAGCTACTGAAGCCCTGCCCGATTTGTCAAATCTTTCCTTCACATCTATTGCATTGCTTTATGGTAGCAGCAGCGCCATCTATTACCAACTATGCTAGTTAGGCAACCGATATAATAGACTTTTCAGTTTATTGAATATCGTAAAGAAGTCGCTTTTACCCTTAATAATTGTTTCAATTCGAAGAGCGGCTGGACTAGATTCCCAGTAGGTCGCGAGTTCGAGTCTCGCCTGAAGTCAAATTTTTCTTTCCATTTTTCTTTAAAAATAAAATATTTTTTTCATGTTTTATTCTACCACTTTGTCGGTGTGATTAAGGTGTATACTTGTGTCAAATTTTAACCCCCTTATTCATAAACGTACAACACTTTGGGGTTAGTCTCTAGTATAAATAGTTTTTACGCTAAACCGCGGACGGACACAGACAGACAGACAGACGGACATGGCGAAACTATAAGGGTTTTTTTACTACGGAACCCTAAAAACAATGCTAATTCCGAAGTTACTTGGTAGGTAAGTATAAACCGAGCAAACCTCTAAGTAAGAACGTCCCATTTACTTTTCAAATAATATTTAAAGACGCCATAGCCGTCAATAATATTGATGATCAGTTACCTAAGTATGTACAAGGAAAATAATAATTCTAAATACTATCAACTCAAATCTATTTATGCCGGTGCCAATATAGATATAGATGTTTTGGAAGTGGCAAACAAGCATGCAGTTCACATTGATGTTAAGTGATGACTGCAGCCTATAGACACCCACACAAAGACCAAGGTCAAAATGCAGGTGCGTTACCATTCCTGAGGCCTAAGGTGTTATGCCTCTGTGCCGGAAATTATAGGGCTATACATTACCATCTGACCGGAACACGATAGTGCTGAACACTACCATTTAGCGGCAAGTATATTAGGTAATGCGGTGGTGCATACGCCCGCGAGCTCCGTCACTGGAGCTCTACCAGCAGTTTAAATCTACTATGTTGGCACCGTAATAACTATCACAGAGACTACACCTAATCACCTAAGGTCTCAAGGATGGTAACGCATCTGCATTTTGACCTCTAGTTTTTGTTTAGATGTCTATATGCTGCAATCATCACTTAACATCCATGTGAACTACATGCAAAAATATAGGCCACTTTCGTAATATAAAAAAAATAACGGGCTAACATAAAAATACTTGCGCGACCTAAAATACAAACCTTACCGGGGAATCAGGACTTGGATTAAGGTCTCTGGCACTCTATTGTATATTGTGGCAATTGTGGCATAGGGGCCGTTCAAATATTACGTGAGCACTATGGGGGGGCGGGGGGGGTCTTTGCTCTGCTTATTTTGGATGACATGGGGGGTAGGGGAGTCTAGATGATGATTACGTCATCGGTAGTTATTTACTTATTAGATCAGTAAAATCTAATCTCTATCCTAAATCTATTTTCTTATTTTTAAAATTTTAACTATAACATTATAATTATAATATTAATTTAAAAAAACAATACATTCATTGAAAAATGTTTACGTAAGCATGGGGGGAGGGGGTAAGAACTTTGCTTACTTTTGCTGACAAGGGGGATAGGGGGGTAAAGAATTGTAATAAATCTGCTTACGTAATACTTGAACGGTCCCATATCATTTCGTATACCATATAGGCATCTAGGACCGGTAGCAGAGAATATGTAATAATCCGGTAGTCTTTGATGACTTATGATATTTATAAGCTTCTATTTAAACTTCTATTAAGTTTAAACCACTACTAGTGGAGTAGGCTTGGGCATTCTTAAATTCATTGCAATACCTAAACATTGATTTCCAAAATATTCAAACCCAATTCCATGTCAAGACACCGCCGGCAAAATCAGTTATATAATTAAATAAAATATAAAATAGTTTTTTATTACGTACCTACCTATTTTGCTTCATTAGCAATTGAAATGAAATTCAAACTAAAAAATTAAGTTAAAAAAAGTAAGATATCTTTTTGCTCTTCTCCTTAATATTTTTATGCGTATCGGATAGTATTAAATTTTAGTTTCGGATTTCTGTTTAACAAATGTATTTTTATAAATAGGTATATTATACTTTTTATATTTTCTTTACTATTGCGTCAATTGCGTGTGCACGGTCGCAAACAAAAAATTAATAAATGCTAATAGATACCTACTTGATATCGCCTCTTTACAAGAACAATGTGACACCTCATATAGAACGATTTAGATGAAATGTCACGTTATTCTTGTAAGAACAATGTTGCATTGAAATGTCACGTTATTCTTGTAAGAATAATGTTGCATTTCATAAAGAACGATTTAGATGAAATGTCACATTATTCTTGTAAAGAAGCGAATTATGTCCACGTAAATTGTTAAAATAAAGATAACTTTAAAAGTAAGCGGAGTACGTATGTACTAATTTGGCGACATGTTAAGTAAGTAGGTAGTACAATTTTTTAAAACTCTTCAATGGAATCATAATGATAGGTATGCTGTTAATGTTGTACTCCATGGCGTTATGATGCTTGCGATACTTAGCCTGGGTTGCACCACGATATTTGTTAAAGTTAATTATTGTAACATTTCACATCCTTCTCTAACTTCAACAGATTTCTTTAACAAGGATGTGAAACGTTACAACAACTTTAACTTAAACAAATATCTTGGTGCAACAAACAAAAAAAAAATATTAAGCCTGTAATATTTTTTTTTATTTAGTAAAAGTTGTTCTATAATTCTCAAAAGCATTGTTTGTGTTAGTTTCTTAAAACGACTTTTCTTACTAACTCACTTTGTTATTAAAATAAATATCTCTTACTTACTCGTGGTAAAGGCTTCAAGCTGTGATCCAAATGCATACCGCCAACTTCTACGAGACCCGGTACCGAAGGTTTCGGTCCCTGCAGCCCATGGAAAGTATTCATCAGCAACATGCTGGTATTTCTGGCGAGATCTTCCAAATCTGGGATTTGCCTTTTGTAGTAGCGTTCGATGATCGCACGCTCCTTATTCTGAACTTCATAACGGAACCATGTCTTGTAGAACAAATTCAGCCACGTATTCTCCAGCCGCTCCAAGAATGTAAAAGGAGGAATCATTGCCGTCGTTACTGTCTGGACATACGCCGGGTTGTCAGTTATGCCGACCCGGGGAGCTGACCAGGGCATTAAGTTGCTCGACAGCAGAGCCACCTTCGGCACATTTATACCGTACACGTGCAACAATCCGAGCATACAATCACTATTGAAGTTCTCCACCAAAACCAAATCGTACTCCCGTCGAAGCGCCTGAATCAACGGGGGCCAGCTGACCGCTTTCCCGCACGTGTTCAAAGCCATCGCGGCCAACGGATGGAACTCTACTAGTTGTCGGTACAGCCCAGACAAAATCGGAGTTTTCATCCACACACTGCTCGTCTCGTACACTCCCAGATCGAAGGTTTCCAGTCCCAAGTTGGCGATGCCTTCTAAGCTGACATCGGTGTAGTTAGCTGGTGGATTTTTGAGGGGGAAGAAGGAGACGACGGTGAGATGGTGTCCTCTTTGGGCGAGTTTTTTCAGGAGGGGTTCGAAAACCATTTGGTGGCTCTTCCCGGTGTGGGGGAAGAGGCCGAGTATGCGCGCACTGTGGGCATGGCCAACGATCGCGAGGAGCGCGAGGTAGATCAATGGGCGCATCGCTATCGACGCGCGGCGCTACACTGTGCGGAGTGTGGACTGCGTCGCGACGACCACCGCACTCAGTGTGTCCATGTCGGAGTCGGAGTTATTTTCAGACGGTTACATGACGTGCCGTGACACCGCAACGTTGCGAACTAGATATCGGCCGGCAAATTAGTTCGCGAGATTGTTTTGTCACTTTTGAGATTTCCTAAGCCAATTTTATGGTAACTTAGCTTTGTATTTCTATTTATTGTATTGCTTGTATTTTTATTTCAATACATGTTACCTGGATTATTTTGGTTGTCTTATTACAATTCTCAGCTTCATCTCGAAGTTTAAAAGTATAGGTACCTGTGTCGAGCGGGTTTTACTTTCTACATACCTAAAACAAATCGCAAATGCATAGCTGACCTTAACGGATGCCGTTTTTCTACCCTTTAAATCTTGTTTTTATAAAAGTAATTAATTAAAGTAAATAAGCAAGAAAGTATCATTAATGAAACTTATTTGAAAGTAAAATCAAACCTTTGTACAACACAACAGGTAGGTACAATAAGTACCTATTCCGGCTGCCGGCATACGGGCGGCAATTCGGTATCCGGTATCCGATCGGATACTGCGTTAATGATAACAATGAAGCATTTGAGTAGGTAAATATTTACCAACCGATTATCCGGGTAGACCGCGGCTAACTGATATCCGTTTCACCGCTAATTAACCTCTAGCTAGACATAATGTAGACGTTTTATAGGAACAGTCAATGTTTACAGTTTATGTTTACGATTGTTTACAATTTTCGTGACAAACAATGACTAGTTAGGTGCCTATGCTAAATGAAACTGAACAGAGTTTTACCCACTGTCTGTAGTTTATAATATAATATTACTTACCTACCTCTAATTAATATTAACAATAACTTGTCTGTCATGGAAGGAGTGAGTAAGTTGAGCACAGACAGAATAACAAGGTAGCGATAACAACATTAAGTATAATAATAACAAACGGGATAAATCATCTGAACTCAATATAAATTATAAATAATATATAATCAACTCAACCTATTTACGTCCTGCATAGGTCAGTTTTCTCAAAGCTCATTGGGAGAGAAGCAAAGGTCAGGCTACAATGTACTACAAAAAGTTTGCAGACCACACCACGACTTTACCGTGATTTGGAGTCTAAATTTCAACGCTTTTTTCACAGAGATGTGTCAAAACTCCTTCTTTGGGAAATACACATTTAGGTACGTAAATAATAAGGAAAGTAAGATTTTAACGCGTTTATAAAAAAAACGTTGAATATTCAACTCTTAGTCAAAGTAAAGTCGTAGTTTGGTCTGTGAATTTCGCTTTTAGGATATTTTCGGCTTAAGCCTCTCTTAGTCGTCTAAAAATCTAAATTCAATCCAATTATGACAAATCTAACATAAGGCTTTCTCCCAAGTCAAAGCATCTTGGCAGGGGCGGCCCTAGCTCGTGTAGCCCCCGTGTACAAAGATACCCTGGCGCTCCCTAGGCCTGACTCCCCCTCCCCCTGCCCCCGCGGCTTTGACTATTAACTTTGCCGTCGATTAACACAGCCGCACTACCGGCGCCGCGCTGTCGAATTGAAACAAAATGTTCGAAAAAGAAGCCGCTCATAAGCCGCCCGCTCGCGTTCAATAACTGCCGCCACCGCGGTGGCTGGCCGCTTCTGTCATATTTTTGTACCCATAGAATTATAACGCTACCTCTATGGTTGTACCATGATGGTCCAAGACGATGCTCTTAGCTGTCTACGCCCCCCCCCCCTGAGATGGCGGCGGATAATTTCTATAGCTTATCTAATTTTTTTTTGCAATCTTTTATAGGCTTAGGGCAGCCGAGGTATCAAATCCCCCCCTTTTTTTTATGTAATTGAATTGGCAAACAAGCATTGATGTTAAGTGATGTCTGCAGCCTATAGACACCCACACAAAGACCGAGGTCAAAATCCAGATGCGTTACCACCCCTGAGGCCTAAGGTGTTATGCCTCTGTGCCGGAAATTACAAGGCCATACATTACCACCTGACCGGAACATAATAATGCTGAACACTACCATTTAGCGGCAAGTTTATTAGGTAATGCGGTGGTGCCTACGCCCGCGAGCGTCACTGGAGCTCTACCACCAGTAATACCCTGCTCCTACGGTTAGATTTCCTTTCGAAACACGGAATAGGGTCGAGGGTGAGTTATCCTTGTGTCACCCATGAAAATGCTGACTACGCATGTTGGTGCTTAATTTTAGCGATTGTACTTATCAATTTTTTTATGGTAACGTATTTTATAGCTTTTTGTTACATAATTAAACTATTAAATAATTAATAAGAAGAATAGCTTTTATCCGGTGCGGGCCGCCTCTCATAGCTATGCCCCTGGCTCCACGTTCCTTGCCTACCTCGTCAGGGACTGGTGTAAAGGAACATACAAATAACTAGAGAATATACATTGCATAACTTTTAATTTTACAATCATACTGCGACGTATAGATCGTCCAAAATCATGATAGTAAGCATAACAGACAATATTTTTATAATGTTATCACTACTTATGTAGGTCATCGTGTAATTAAGTAATTGTAACCGATTTAATTATGTGCATGATAACGATTTCACTAGCAATTGATTTTGTAAACGTAGGTATGTTATTTATTCATGAGTAAGTAATACAATGGATATAGAACTAATAAACATGCACATATAGGTCGCGCCACTTAAAAAGAACGCTGGAAGAAAGTAGAAGGGATGTGTTCGCGCATCGGTACACTCGCGCACGAAAGTACTAGCCCTATTGGTTTATTTTTGATCTAGCTTTCGCTTGCGGTTTCGTGTATTGGTAGGCAGATTGAAAACTATATTACATAGAATAACATAAAATGAAATAAAAACACATGACGCGCAGCTTGACCGCCAGCGTTCTTTTTACGTGGCGCGACCTATACCTATAACACGCCAAAAAATTGAGTCGGTCTTGTAATATAGTTATTTTTATGTAACGAAGGTGGCAAATAACCATGCAGTTCACATAGATGTTATGTGATGACTGCATATGCGTTGACACACTTGCCACCCCTGAGACCTAAGTTGTTATGTCTCTGTAATAGGTATAACGGGGCAATACATTATCATCTTACCAGAACACGACAGTGCTGAACACTACCCTTTGTCAGTAGATAGATCAAGTAATGCGGTGGTGCTTACGGCCAGCTGCGACACTGGAACGCTATCACTAGAAAGACAACAAAACTAATATTATTTGTTTTTATATATATTTCTATATTTTTTTGTTTGTTTGTTTTGCTCTATAACTACTGGACTGACTTTAAAAATTCTTTCACTATTCGAAAGCTACATTATCCACGGGTAACATAGGCTATATTTTATTTTGGAAAAAATAGGGTTCCGTAAGATATTTGGGTATTTCAGACACAAGGTGTAAAAAATCAACCAGAAAAGTTACTTATTTTGCGTACGCTGCCTAAACTATAAAAAATATGGAGAAAGACTTTAGGCTATATCTATGTATAATCATCACGCTAAGACGAATAGGCAACATAGCACCGCGCGAAGCCGGGGCGGGCCGCTAGTTCTTACATAAACAGGAAACAGGTTACTTACAAGACTCAATTCCCTCACTTAATCAAATTACTTCGATTAAATAAGCGTTCATAGGTTTATATACAAATCTATTAGATAGGAATCTTTGCGCAAGATCTGCGGTGTATCACTCACCGATCGCGTTCGTAATGAAGATGTAAGAAAGAGACTTTGTGTGAATGATAGTATCGGTGTAAAAATGAAAAAAGGCATGCTCCGATGGTTCGGGCATATAGAAAGAATGTCGAATGAGCGAATGACTAAACAGATATACAATGCGAATGTGGATGGTTGCAGAGGCCCAGGAAGACCAAGGCTGACCTACCATGACCAAATAGGTCGAGTTCTGTCTGATGGTGGGGTCAAAAGTCTTAGGAATCGGCGTGCATGTATGAAGAGAATGATGAAGGTAGACGAGGCACGAGAGGTTGGTCAGAACCGGGATGTCTGGCGCTCTACACTCTCTGCCTACCCCGTTAGGGACCTGGTGTGAAGATACATATATATATTAGATAGGAATATTAGAATATTATTATGCAAATGTTACCAACAGCGTGTTGCTAAAATTTTAATGATGTCAAGAGTAGTTGGTGAGTTCAGTATGCCAAAGACTCTGATGTCATTGAGTGAAGTTGCCTACGTAAACTTTGTGCCAGTCTCCATAGCTCGTGACTATCACAGAATCAGACATTAATTTAGGGTGACAAGCACCTCTTATGATAAGTAATAGTTGTAAGTGAACATATTTTGAAAAGACCCTACTGAGTTTTGTTTTGGCAGGTTTTTTCTCAGTAATGTGGGTTTTGGAACTCTGCCAGTGAATGACAAATAATTATTTAATTAGTCCTTTATTTAGTCTTATTTTACAGTTTGTAAAAGAGAGTATGGAACGTTCTGATACCTATTTTATTATTTAGTATTTTTGGACCATTAGATAGTTTATTTTTGTTTACTTTAACATTTTAATCAACGTATCAGTTGTTATTCGCTTTAATTTTGTATTTTGTAATTTGACCTATCACAAGCAAATTCTATTATTTCCACTGATTCACTGATCATCATAATTCTTAGGGTACTTCCTGAAGTCTTAGAAAGCTGAAATTTGGTATGTAAACAAATATTAGTACAGAGACAACAAAAAAATTGAAAAACCCACCCTAACCTAGGTTAGGTTAGGGTGGGTTTTTTAATTTTTTTGTACGTAACGTGTAGCTTTGCGGTTTCGTTACTCTAGAAATAAAATAACGGAAACGTAACTTCACACCTGTAATCCCTGAAGGGGTAAGCAGAGGTAAATGCATGCATTCAATCATACATGCAAACACCCACGACTCGCCGGTTACGTTTTGGCCCATGTAACAGGTGGCGAACCTGTTGCCATCTCCGGGCACATTACCAAACTCCGGAGTACTGGGAAACTTCCAGAAAATGGAAAAATCCCAATAGAAGCAGATATAAAGGATTTTAAACCGTTATCTCTAATATCCCCGACCCGGGAATCGAACCCAGGATCTCCAGCGTAATAGTAGTGGCCTGCCACCACTACGCTACTGAGGCAGTTATGTTATGAAATTTACGTAATGGTAGCAAAACGGCCAAGCCACACGTTTTAACTAGAATGTAGGGTAAGTGAAGTTAGGTCTAGTAAAGTTAGGGCGCTTATATCAAGAATCTTCACGCTACATGAGATCTGACCACTTTTTCATACATTTTGACTAAAGTGTAGAGTTTGTGAAGTTAGGACTTGTAGGTTTAGAGCGTATAGTCTTTGGACCTTGGCTTTATACGATATCTGATAACTTTTTCACAGGATAAGCAAATTAGACTCGTCTTGGCAACATTTTTACATGAAAATGTTTTTGGTGGGATACTAGTGTTCCGAAGCGATAATCAATTGTAAGAAGGTATAATATTAACACATATTAACTAGGTATAACATTATAGGTACCTACCACAATTCATGCCTAGTACTTTGTATAGATTTAAGTAATTTGACTAATTGAGTGCCTCGGTGATATACCAAAAAATCGCCTTCTTCGGGGCAACTTGCAAATTTTTCACGGATGCATAAGTTTTGCGCGAACGGTACCTAATAGGTAATCATTATGGAGTAATTGAGCGTAATTTTGTCATGGTCTACCGCACTTTTTGCTAAGCATTGTCGAAATAAGATTCTACAGGCGCTTCTATTACCTAACATTTCCATGCATTTGCAAATTTTGAGATAGGTATTAGGTAATCATTTCTTCCGGTGTGCCACTTAGAGAAACACGGAATAGCACAGATTGTATGAAATCTTTGCATTTGTTCATGTACTATTTTTATGCCCTATAGTGGCAAACATGCTTATCTTTTTTATTATTCAACGAAATTGGCAAACAAGCATGCAGTAATGTACGGCCCTGTAATTTCCGGCACAGAGGCATAACACCTTAGGTCTCAGGAGTGGTAACGCAACACTCCTTTTGATCGCGCCAAAAGGAGACGACCAAGGCACGTTCTAAAAGACCCGGACGATGAGACCACGTTGGCCATCGCCGCTATGAATAATCATCTACAAAATCACACTGCACAAACCGCCAATACAACGCACCGACGCGTTTCGCGCCGCGCCCGCCCCTGATCCCGACCCTATCCCCGGCCCAGCGAGGCCGATGACATTCCGGTTATCGCCAACCGAATGGAGTAGAGCGAAAGTTGCACCGCCCACAATCGCATATGTCTCATATGTCCCTCCGCAACGCCCTAAGCCGAGGCACGGACCCGCATGGGTCACCCTTAGGCAGTTGCGCTAACTTTTGTTGAGGCTGTAGCGCCTTCTGCGCTCGCCGATTGCCCGGTGAAGTAGACTAGTGCCGTCTCGAGACAGGCCGCCTACAAAAAAGCACGATTTAAAAAAAAACGCATCTGCATTTTGACTTTGGTCTTCGTGTGGGTGTCTATAGGCTGCAGTCATCACTTAACATCAATGTGAACTGTATGCTTGTTTGCCACTTCTATTACATAAAAAAAGTAATAAAATATTTCGCAGTGACTGCGAAATGCGTTGCACCAGCATATTTTTTTGGCATAACTAAAGTTATCAGGGTTGACGGATTCCCTCACTAACTGATAGATACTGAAGTTAACTTTAGCATTAACCAGCACTGTCCAGCACAGATAGGCCAGTTGCAGTTAGCAGATAAAGTTATGACATCATCAACAACTCTCAAATGGTACAACTCATTTTTTTTTAACAAATTCGTAAAAGTTCGTGCAACCCAGCCTTAGTATTCGTTTAGTTACTAATTTATTACGGAGATTAAAAAACGATATAGCTATGTTTTCATCTCTGTCCACCATTACCTAATCATGACCTATCTGTGTACATTGTTCGCTCCATAGATTTATTATCTATATATCTATGGTTCGCTCAATTTTATATCTGCTTAACATTCTCAGCGCATCACAATGAAGTAAAGTAAGTTTCCTCTTTCCATAAAACAGCTAGATTATACATATATATGTAAGCAACGACCTTCACACAACGATAATCTTCCTTGTAATATGCAATTTCGATTGAGAGTCTTACATACCTACCAACTCTTTATAATCTATATTTTGTGTACAGTGTTGCGTGACTATCTTCACAATACGAGGTATCTAATAGGTAAATACACCGATATATAATAGTTATATATATGTACTGGTATTTCCTGTGTAATTATTTCCTTGTCTGCCTCAGTAGTATAGTGGTAGCAGGCCACTACAACTACGCTGGTGTCCTGGTTTCGATTCCCGGGTCGGGGGGCTATCAGAGATAACGGTGTGAAATCTTTATCTCTGTTTCTATTGAGATTTTGCCCAGTACCTTGGCGTTTGTACTTTTTTTTAAATGTAAGTTTGTATGTTGAGTATTATTGAGTATGTGCAAAGGTAAAAACTAACCTCCTTATTCATAAACGTATTTTACTAAAGTCTTTCTAATCTCTCCTTTGTCTTTTTCTTTGACAATGCAACTGACAAAGACAAAGCATTCAATAGCTAAAACGTATCTAATGTACGTTTATGAATAACGGGGTAAAGGTACAGTCTGAAAACTCTCTGGTTTACCAAAATCAGTGCAATTCCCATTTCATTGGTTAGATGTCTATGTGTACTACCTTTTTTAATAGTGGGTAGGTACATATATATATGAATTGATACACATCATACCTTAGCCTTCAGGATAAAATGTAATTATGAAAAAGATGGAAATATTACCTTAACAAAATTTAATTATCAAAATACTTCACAATGCATTATATTCGCTACCAGCAATAACACTCCACATTCTCGGGACAGTACAGTACTCCTTATGGGAATCTAACAATAAATAAACACTTAATGGGAATGAATTAAAATTCACATTACGCAGCAATGAGGACCACGATCATTCTGAAAAGAAAAAATATATTTTATTTTTAAAGAAAAATGGAAAGAAAAATTTGACTTCAGGCGAGACTTGAACTCGCGACCTACTGGGAATCTAGTCCAGCCGCTCTTCCAATTGAGCTACTGAAGTCCTGGCCAATTTGTCAAATCTTTCAGCAGCAGCGCCATCTATTACCAACTATGGTAGTTAGGCAACCGATATAATAGACTTTTCAGTTTATTGAATATCGTAGTAGGTATATGTACGAAATCTAGTAAGAGAGACATAAATTTTGTGTTGCATTACTCGGCAGAAAAATATCCTATACTAGCTGACCCGGCAAACTTCGTATTGCCTCAGAATGATATAATGTGTCAAAGGTTGATAGATACGGACAATTTGTATGGGAAAATGCAATTGTTGTTTTTACCATAGATTTATTATACTTCTCTTTTTTACCCTTCAATTTCTGCATATTTTCTTACCTTTTAAACCTTCCCTGGACTTACAAAAATCATTCAAAACCAAAATTAGCCAAATCGGTCTAGCCGTTCTCAAGTTTTAGCGATATTAACGCACAGCAATTGATTTTTAAATAGGTATGTAGGTATATTCTATATGAAAGGACAAAATTACGACGAATTGCTTCGAGGGAAGATGGTTTGCACAGCAGGTTGGTAGGTTATGCGCTTATTGGCGTAGGCAAGACCGCGCTGTCAGATTTTCACTATTGAAGGGCCGCTAAGGAATCAAAGGTAGAGATTCACATACAGAACTCTGACTTCTACGACTAAACGTTGAATGAAAGTCTACCTTGTTTTACTAATGTTGGTACAACTTTAACTCTAGTCATTGGTTGGTGTGATCATTGCAATCGTCAATCCAGCTAACTATGGCATATTCTGCCTTAATGACGCACAAAATTGTTGTGGGCATCTATGAGGAATGGTTTTGTCTGGTTGTATACGGTTTTAGGCTGAAGTGATGAAGACAATAATGATTATGATGATGATGATGATACATGCCAGTAAAGACTAATGACATTAGGTGGCATGATAATCTTCAACTTACCCATACAAATACAAGAAGAATGACAGGAGATAAAACGCCAGTTTGATCCATCCTTCTCGTTGGCATACTGTTAATACGTCTGAATTCATTATACTTGTAGGATCATAAAGACCTGGTCCTGACATTACTGGCCGGGTTCGGTATCTGAAAATTTTAAATTTTAATAAAAAATATTGCTTACTCATTTCTTCTTTTAATACATAATTAAATTAAGACAAACATGTTTAAAAAACTGAAGGTAAACCAAAATGAAGACAAACTAGGGAAACCTATTTTATTTGGAAAATTAAACCTAATTTTAATATTATCTACAGCTAATTAAATGCTCTTTCCAAATTTTCAAAACTACCTCAAGGTTATAAAAAATTATTTATGATTTTTCCATTTTTCGAACTTTATGTAAGTTAATATTTTACATTTTATTTTTGTGAAATAATTTTCATAAATAAACCAGCTGATTTTAAATCTATTTAACAAATTGTTAACCTTTTTTTTTTTAAAGAGTGGCCTTTTGAAATGTAATCTTTAAACTGATTTTGAATTTTTCTACACTATAGAAACAATAATGTCTTATTAACTCTCTGCAGAGCTCCACAAAGGGACAACAAATAGTAGAAGTAGCTGAAGATTTAACTATAAAATCCAGTAAACTGATCCACAATTTACTATTTCATATCAATGAATGCATTTAAGTTACATCAGTAAATTTATGAGCAAACAAACATTTTATACCTAATCAATAAATGGGTTAATTTAAATACATAGTAAATTAACATACAATGACTTATTGTTTAAATTTGAAAATGGAATAGTGATTTTACATAAAAACATTTATAGAATTGAAATTCTATTTTATTTTTTAATTATTTTTCCATGATGAAATATGAGAATCAATTGGAAATCTACACGGCTTTCAAACGAAAACTAATAGTTTTCCTAAATTATAGTGTAGAATTTGTACAACAAGATTTCATTGGAGATTGATAAACTTACTGGTAGTAAGTTCAGAGCACTAGTCAAACACTATGTAAAAACTCTTACTATAAATTTGAGGACTATCTCAAGGATAGAAAGGTGGATAAATAACAGTCTAGCTCCACAAGATTGTTAAATGTAATATTGAATGTGGAATGTTGATAAATTGTTTTAATATTATATTTGTATTAATTATTGGAAAATTTTATAATTATTTTTAAGAGAGATAATTGAAAGAGCCAACTGATCCTTTGTTGGTGTGTTTTTCTCAGATCATATTGGCTTTGGAACTCTACTAGTGAATGATGAAGCTCTTTTTCTTTTTTCTATACTGTTATTCAGGAAATGAGACATTCTACTGATTACTACATTAGTATATTATACTTAGTTTTATCATAGCGATATTCTTAATTTTAATTTTCTAGATTGTAAATTGACATCATATTCATGTCAATTGTTATTCAATTTAATTTATTTGTTTTACATGTTGCATAAGAGGTGCTTGTCACCCTATATGAATAAATAAATTTTTGATTCTAACAACAATAATATAGTAGTACAAAAATGAACTACACCTTCATTCCTAATAGTAGAGTTCCAGTATCTAGAAGACATAAGTGTAATTCAGAGAGGTTGTGATGTGGCACCATCTCTGGCAAAGGCCAAACATTTTAGGCCTCAGGAGTGGCAATAATATAGTATAATGAGATAGCAACCTTTTTGTAGAGATGTAGATTGTTTATTTATTTGTAACTATTCCGAACACTGAATTTAAGATAAATATGAAGTACAACAAGCAAGCAAGATACTTTATGGAGTGCAACCTTGTAATACTTTGAAATGATTGAAGTCAAGATCATTGTCAATAACATAACCTATTTACCTGTGTATATGATACAGTATCAATGGCACGTTTATCATCAACGATAACCATTCTCCCGACAACAAGAACAGCAGGTTTATAAATAAATGTAGCAAATACTCCGGTAACACCAACTGTAATGAATAAACATAGGTTAACTTGGTTAGTCATCGAACGACCTCATTCAATGAGTGTATACTGACCGGGTTTAAGCTGTTGCACTGATCTATTGGATTCTTGTAATCTGTTTTCAATTCATCGAACGCTATCACGTGGAATATTGAGAAAAATATAAGAAATGCATCTACAATTAGAGCTATAATATACGAAAAAGCTGGGAAGCTAAACGCCATTTTTGACTTTTGATTGATAAAAACTTGTCAAATTTGACAAATCATCTATAGATCGACGTTATGGAGTATAAAGATAAAGGAGTACCGTCTGTTGTGGAGAGGTACGACTCGTAAGTTGAAGATATTTTGGTATTTGGCACAATAGCCCTTGCATCTAAAAACTACATTATAGCTTATCTGTTAGATGTGGAAATCAGTGAGTGCTTTAGTCCCAAATAATAAGATTAAAAAAAATATTATGACTGATGACAAACGTGTACAGAGAGTGTTTATAAAATGAATTTTGAACAGTGAACATTTATTTTCCGTATTTTGATAGACCCGTTAGAAAATAGAGATGGCACTCCTTTAACTCTAAACCCCATAGATGATATGATTTTTTTTTGTGGCTAAAGAAGACAATTATAAGTCTCAGATACAATAATTCAATAAAGTTGAAAAAAGACGATACGTTGATTTTAAAAACTCATAATTCCATCAACTAAAACAGGGAAGTCAAATAAAATCACGTAGACTTTCCAATTGAAAAAAAGCGTCTGTAAAGAAAATAACGACTAATTAACATCTGTGATGTTCACCCTAGAAACGTTATTCTTGTAATTATTATATAGCTTAGATTAAGTACCTAGGTACTTAGTCTAAGGTATATAGCTTAGATTAATTAGTCTAAGTATATAGTCTGTAACACTGTCAACGTCATCCTGTTTATTGACAAATGACAATTTTCCAGCTCATATTTTTCTTGGTTATTGGTCTGTGATATTTTTGATTATCCGACCATGTACGAAAGTATACGGCTAGAATAAACAACTTACTAATTTCAATACACTTCACCATTGAGCTTTACATGTATTAACTCTGTGCACTTGACTTATTTCATAGTAGCGCCAATTGGAGTATATTTTAGTCTTCTGAAATTGTTTGTACTATGTTACAGATACAAATTTAGTATTTCTGCTCGACTGCTTAGCCCCGCTATTTATTTGTTAAAAAATGATAAAGTGATAACAAAAGGTTATTACAAATATAATTGTGAAACTGCACTTATAAAAGTAAATATGAAGGGTGTGTGCGTGCTAGTCTTAGTGATATTAGGAGCTGTTTTGTGTATTCAGCATGATTTCAAAGGTTTCGATGATACAATATTATACACTGTAAATTGGCCTGGTACTTTCGATTTATTGGATGAAAAGCAACAGGTATGTCAAAAGTTTATACCTTAACCACTACTTAAATGTTTTGTGGAATCTTTGATGTTTTTTTTAAATGGTGGTATGGTGGTGGTGGTGGCAAACAAGCTATTCTTAATGATGGAAATGTATTTAAAAAGAAGTAGGTATTCTGCTAATATTTCTACTTCTGCTGGTGGTAGAGTTCCAATGTAGGAGCTCACGTCCTTGAGCTTCTACACAGGCACCACCACGTGACCTAATCAATCTGCCGCTAAATGGTAGTGTTCAGCACTATCGTGTTTTGGTTAGATGGTAATGTACAGCTCTGTAATACAGAAAAATATAAACTAAGGTCTCACTCAGGGGTGGCAACTGGCAACCCATCAACATTTTGAACTCTGGTTTTAGTGTGGGTGTCTATAGGCTGCAGTTATCACTTAACATCAATGTGAACTGCATGCTTGTTTACTACCTTTATTACATAAAAAAGAAATAATACATATCAAGTGTGTTAACATTAATATTCATTTAAGTAATTTTGTTATTATCATGTGAATTGATACATAACAATTTTAATGGGGTAAGATACACTTACACTCACAGCCCCACAGTAGGTATAAACCTGTGTCGTGGGTGCCGTTGTACACATACAACACATACACAATCACCCAGACCTGGAACAAATATCTGTAGGCCACGCAAATATTTGTCCCGGTGCGGGGATCGAACCCGCGACCCTTCGATCTCAGACCGCTGGACTAACCGGGTCGTCAAAGAAGTCACTCTTAATTTAATTATCATAATTATTATGTAATGTAATACTTTTTTGGATCTTTAATTGGATGAACTTAATTGGATCTAATTATTCAAAGTCTTCTGTCATAAACAGATATTTAGAGGCAATACTTTTTGTATGAATTTCTACTTGAGTCGGATTCTAGGGGAGATCATGACCTCTACTCGCCCCTACGACTACCATTGTTCTATATACTTTTACTGCCTGACCAAGGAAGACCAGGAGAGAGTAGGGAAGTACAGGGGCAAGAAAATGTAGCTACAACTTTTGGATATCGTGTCAGCCATTACAATACTTAATATTATTTAAATGAAATAACAAACCATGTTTAACCAGTTGTAAAATTAATACATTCTTGACGAATCTCTTTTATTCAATTTTAGTTCATTTTTCATAACATAGGGGGAGCTGTCATCACCTTCTGTGTAGTGCTCTGATTTTAATTTTGTGTATTATATGGCGACATGCCTTCTTCAGCCTTCCTCGATAAATGAACTGTCTAACATTGAAAGATTTTTTAAAATCATAAAGGTAGTTTCTGAGATTAGTGCGTTCAAACAAACAAACAAACTCTTCAGCTTTATAATATTAGTTTAGATTTTCGCTCGGTCAGTTACATGTGACTCTGTCACGTGTTCGTAATACTAGCAACCTATGTGCTTTCATCTCCGATGGCCATCAATGCGTCTATACAATATCATGTAGAGATAAGCATTAACGTAAACCAGATTTTTTTAACTAACTAAAAGTGTTTATGTTCCAAAATTTACCTAAATTTATATTAAAATAAGCTGCCCAAAGTCACTTTTCCACGCGAACGAAGTCGCGGGCAATTTTAAAATAAAACCCACATTATTGTAAAAGTAATAATTTTATTTTTTATATATATTTGTTTTTTTATAACTACTATGTATGTTAAAAATACTTAATAAGAACAAGAATAAATGAGCGAATAGTAATAACTAATAACGGTGGCCAGAGCAGCTTGTGGCGAATGCAACTACAACAAAATATATTTATAAGAAAATTTAATCTCAAAAATGTCTCTGTATATAAGACTCTTTTGCAATATTTATCGATAACTATCCATAAACCGACAACTTGTTTTTTCTAGATGAGTATCCTCAAAATGATTAATTATGTGATTATTCTCTGTACATTAAATTATTTATAGAAGATTGTATATTCCGCTCTGAAAGTAATCATAAGCTGATTATTATTAATATTAATTCCATACCACATAAGTCATATTAGCTAAGCATAAATAAGCAACTCTCCTTTGATTCCTTCTTAGTGCTTACTCTTAATTCGGCACTGTATTCTTAATATTTTGTTCTTAACCTTTTGTTTTAAGTTTGATATTTTTGTAAATAAAGTACTTATAGAGGATCTGCTAATCTGCTCGTAATAAGTGATAAAATGATCATTTGTACCATATCGCATAAGTCATATTGTACCTAACACTAATATGCAACTTTCTTTTTACCTTTACTTTCAATGACTTTGTATACTATGTGTTCTCATAGGAAATGAGCTTCTGTTTTGTTTAAACTTGATAACAAGATGGAAAAACAAGGTCTCCGCAAAAAAAAAAAAACAATTATCTTATACCCTAGATTGTAATTGTTGATCTAAGAAAGTGTAAACCATTAGTCATTCATCAATTTTGTAAAAAGTTGCATATTATTACATTATGTATTTGATTTCCCTATATATCTCCTTTCCGCAAAAAATCCTTCCAATAATAGAATCATTCCTTTAGCTAGTGTTCTTTATAGTCCCGAGGTCGCCCGTATTCCTAAGCGAGGACCTCGATGGCTTCTGTAACTTCCCACCAAAAGTTATTCTTGGTGGAACCCAAAAAAAAAATTTTCTGTTTCAGAGTAATGAGATACTACCTGTAATATCATCAGACAAAGAGAAGTTTGACTGTGTTCTACCAAAACAGGAAACCAAAGAAGCAACTTCTATGGAGAATTATGATGGACCGTCACCTATAAATTTACTGAAGCCGCTTTTCAATCAAAAAATATGTTCCTACAGATTAGAAAGCTACTGGAGTTATGAAGTTTGTCATGGACGATATATTAGACAGTATCATGAAGAAAGAGAAGGTATGATTCATAGTTTCAGATGTAATATACGAAATGGATAAAAATATCCCTCACAGATCATCACAATGATTGGTCAGGGGCAGCTATCATCCAGTCATCGCTTGCAACTTTCGTCGGAGCGCGATAACCACTCCATAACTTTTATCAGTTGTCGATTTTACGAGCTATGTGTCTTGCTACTTGAATTTCGCTATAATCAAGGTATAAATAAACCTGTGTCGTCGGAAGCATTGTACACATAAAACATGTAGAAGAACACCCATACGCGTGACCAGGAATTTGGTAACGTACCCGAAGATGTCAATAATCACGCCATCTATCGCTCGCCAAGGGAAAGTACGAAACTGGGGAATTGTGGGTATTTGCATGAAGTTTTGATGCCTACGTTTACTTTATCTAATTCCCTTCGGCGAATTTGAATTAAGTTATACATATTTATAATTGAGTTTATGTAATGAAGATGGCAAACAAGCATGCAGCACATTGATGTTAAGTAATGATTGCAGCCTATAGGTATCTACATAAAAACCAGATGTCAAAATGCAGATGCGTTGCCACCCCTAAGACCTAAGGATGACACCTTGTCTGGTGTCTCTGTAATAGTTATTACGAGGGCATACAAAATGATTTGATTTGATGATATCTTTTATAGGTAAACAAATCAAAACACAAGAGTTTTTCCTCGGGCACTGGGACGCGGAGAAACAGGCGAAGCTCGAAGCGGACATGAATGCAGCTGCAGTAGCAAATGAAAAGCCTAGAACCACAAAAGTGGAGGGACTTACACTGCCATGCGTTGAAATGTTGATGGAAGGCGGTATGGATTTGCTTGTTTCTTTTTGTAATTTACAGGATTTGCAAGAATTGTACAATAAATAAAATAACTTCTACTGTTTGTAGAAACCATTTTTATTCTGGTGACTTAAAAACATTTTGAATACCAAGGAAAGTTCCTTAATATCTAGTTCTAGATAATATTTTAATCAATTTCAAAGCTGTTTGAAGTTTTCTGAACCATCAGACGATCAATGGACAGACCATGATACCCGTCTGAAAAATGTGTGGATTTGACAATGTTTAACCTCGACTTAGTGTAGTCAGATGTCGAATCGTGCCCGAAAAACGTGAGAGCTGTTTTATTATTTTTGAATATACCTTACTTTATTTTAAAACATGGTAAGTTTATGTAACAAACTACAATAGATAGCTTAAATGTTGGAGGATCGTATAGGTAGGTAAATATATCCTTTAAAAAAAACCGTAGATACTTTTGGATAAGTAAGACAGAAGATCTACAGAGATATAAAAAGTCCTGACTCAATGATTATAATTACCGTCCAGTCTAAACTCTTGGACCAATAAGTCTGAAGTTTTGCAGTTGTTTTCCTTTCAATGTAATTTTAAGGGTGAAAATACGGCACGAAAGTTTTAACTCACTAGAGAACTACTTCTCCTGCGAATCGTGGGTGTTTGCATGTATTTAGCTCCCCCTACCCCTTTGGGAATTACAGGCGTGAAGTAACGTTTACGTTTAATAATTTCTGTTTAAATCTGTTTATTTCAAACGCATTGCAGGATCCGAATGCGACTTAAGCGGGAAGCCCCGTAGGACGCGTCTGCTATACGTGTGCTACCTCCACGGCAAGCACGAAGTATACACCTTCAAGGAGATCTCCACCTGCGAATACGAAGTCATCATACTCTCCCCCTTCCTCTGCGAACACCCGCTCTACAGTCCTCGTCAGATGACGACCAACAATATTGACTGTTTCTCTGTGGGTGACGCGCCGAAGAAGCCCAGGAACCTCCTGATTCATGAGGTGGAGACGCTACGGTTCCAACATCAGTCGATCAGGTTGTTGAATGTGAGTGATTTTTTTTTATTGTCATAGAGCAACACGGGCCACAGGCCGCGGCGGAGCGGAGGGGAGTAGCCGTATGCAGGCTTTGCCCTTTGTCAAAGTACACGCCCAAGTAGGCCTATGCCTGTTGCCTAGATTTTTAAATGTGTGCGTGAAATTTTTAATGTATTTTGTTAAAGTCAAGGTGTGAGTTTCATAGTAATAGATAATTTTTGCAGTGTGTGTGTATCACACGCATTTTCACGCACAAAAAATGACAGACAATGGTTTGCATCGGTAATAAACGCTATGGCTACTCCCCTCCGGTCCGCCGCGGCCGGTGGCCCGTGTTGCTCTATGTTTATTGTCTTCGTTTTACTTTTAACATAGTGATTTCACTAGACGTTTGATCTTGTTTGTAGATTTTGTGTGGCTAAATGAAATGTTTTCGAAACATTCACATCACTCAATCAGAAATTGTAGTGATTTTATTAGACATACACAGCGTAGTGGCACCAACAATTGACACATTTAGAAGATAGTGTGTTTTTATGTAAAATAAGAGTTTTTATCATGTTTATAACAAAAAATAATGCTAAAGTATGTTCTTGACATATTTTAAATAGTATAAAAGTCTTAAAAAAGGAAATGTCTCTAATCTACTTACCATTAATCGACACACATACCACTCCGCGGACACTGCTGAAATTCCATACAAACGCTTATTCTGGTTACCTACTCGCATACACGGCCATCAATCAGGATGTGTTTGTACACGCTCACAAACAGCTCGCAACCTCAGTGTACGAGGCTGCCGGCATGTGGCGCGGTACTCGAGGGGAGGTGCGGGCTGTAAGAGGGGGGGACGTGGAAGTGTCCATTCTATACGAAGTATTATAACATATTTTCTGCTAGAACTCCAGTAGCCAACAGCCAGTATCAACAATAATAATATCCAGATATCGGCACCCAGTTACCGACGATAATTTTCAAATTATATTAACCCCAGACTACAGGAATACGAATAGACGGACTGATAACGAATACCGAATGACGTTGCCTAAAGCAATACCAATGGTTATATAATGATATTGTAACCGGCACGGGAGTTATTGCGAATCGTCAAAGGTACTACGTCTGACATCCAAAATCAAAAAGGTCACTAAGCGGCATCGGTAGTGACAAGAATTAAAAACACATCTGTAAATCGGAAAAAGAATAGAAGTTTGTCATTTCATGGCTTACATTACAATTATATTACACTAGCTGTCCCGGCTAACTTCGTATCGCCCTTGAAAAAAAAATCCAAAATATTATGAAGATAGATGTTGGCCGATTCTCAGGCCTACCCAATATGCTCACAAAATTTCATGAGAATCTGTCCAGCCGTTTCGGAGGAGTATGGCAACGAAAACTGTGACACGAGAATTTTGTATTAATCTAATATATGTAAATCGAAAACGGGGTAGTTTGTACAAATCAATATGAATTTGAAGATTGGAATCAGCTATTCGACATTCAGTCGCTCTAATTATTTATCGAATTACCTTACAGGGTGTAAAATAAAATGATGATCACCCTTCATTTCCTAGATGTGTATTGTGTGTGAAACAGTTATATTCCCTTTTCTCATCTCTACACATTTATTTATTTATTCACATTACAATAGGCCGCGGCGGACTGGAGGGGAGTAGCCATAGCGTTTATTACCGATGCAAAACAGTCTGGCATATTTTGCGGGGGGAAATACGTGTGACACACACTCACACTACAAAAATCGTCTATTACTACGAAACTCACACCTTGACTTTAACAAAATACAGAAACAATCTCACGCATACATTTAAACATCTAGGCGACTGGTATAGGCCCATTTGGGCTTGTACGTTGACAGAGGGGAAAGCCTGCATATGGCTACTCCCCTCCGGTGTTGTTCAATGCTGGTGGAACGTCACAAGGTGCGAAAGAGATAACGCTCTACAGACCCGAAATAAGCCGAAGTCGCCTTCTAGATCTTCCAACATATCTTGTTTGATACTGTATCTTCATCTTTCTCTCGCCTTTCTTATTAACAGAAGTATCGAATTGTCATCATTAAATCATTTTATACTGGGTTCGAATCTCAGATTTTTCGCCAGGTGAACTAGAAGCGACTTTGTGTTGTTTAATTAATCATGTTTTTATTTTGTAGTAGCGATATCACTAGTTGCTTCATTAACACTTATGTTGCCATGTTCAGGACGAACCTAGGGATGTACTCGCTGTCTTGAAAGTTGAGACTGTCGATAAGGTAACTTTTTTTTTGTAGCAACACTGTATTTTTGTTTCGCTTTGTGTCGTATATGCTTACATCATTTCTTAACTTGATTTCATATTCAGTGGTATACATGTAAAATCGAGTATTGTTACTGTGTAAGAAGTCTAATCCAATTAAATAGCCTAACCTAACCTGAAAATGAATTGTCAGGAACTTGTAATAATGTCCACTTGTGGCCCAAAGCCTCCCCTATTTAGGGGATATACTGGTGGTAAAGCTCCAATGACGGAGCTCGCGGGCGTAGGCGCCACCGCATTACCTAATTATATAATAATTAATATGCTTGCCACTAAATGGTAGTGTTCAGCACTATCGTGTTCCGGTCAGGTGGCAATGTACGGCTCTGTAATTTCCGGCACAAAGGCATAACATCTAATGCCTCAGGAATGGCAGCGCATCTGCATTTTGACCTCTGGTCATTGTGTTAGTGTCTTTAGGCTGCAGTCATCACTTAACATCAATGTGAACTGCACGCTTGTTTGCCACTTTTATCACAGTGGCGGTAGTTTTATTGCAGGACCTATCCTGATCTTGCGTTATTGCATTTACTACCGCCCCATTGAAATGTTTGACCGCCATTGTTCGGTTGACTGAATGCACTAGTGGAAGAATTCCCTTCCAGTAGAAGAAAATTATTCTGCTAGTGGGCGGTGGGATCATATCCCAATGCCAGAATTGCTAAAATAAGTTTGTGTGATTTAATTTCATTTATTCGTTGTGTAATAACAAGCAATGCCATAATATCATGACTTACATTGGGGATAACGTATTACGTATTTAAGGTTAATTATTTAAAAGAAAATATGATTTCAGGATGGCGAGACTCATTTGAAATTCGAACTGCACCCGTTGAACGAGGAGGGCGAAGTGACTCCGCCAAAACCTGTGATTGAGGCTGAGAAGTTGCCGAATATTGTCGATGACTCTCCTGTCCGTGCGTTCCTTAATGGCGAGAATTGCTTGAATGGAGTAAGTAATTGCTTAGACTTCCCTGACCTACGGAACCCTTATTAGTTTCATATATCTATCCACCCGTCTCTCTGTAGTTAAGGGACTTTTAATTTGCGAGCTTTTTGGCGTTCGCCAGGTCCTGATGTTCCATTGCGAACATTCACGGAAAAAACCCAATTGCTCCCCTACCCGGGTCACACCGGAGACTCCGCCAAAATTCCATACAAACGCTTAATTTGATCTCTATCGCTCAGACAGTCAATCAGTAACGTATATTTACACGTGCCCTTGTGTGCATAGCACGTAGAGAATATCAAACGTCTCCCATAAGAGGGGAGGAGGTTGGGGGAGGCGGGGAAATCGGGCGAGACGTCGAAGTGTCCATTCTATACGTAGTATTATTACATATTCTCTGCCCGGGTATCGAATTATCATACGAATTATATACAACATGTAACGGGAATAACGCACACTCTCTAACACCTCGATTAGAAAATCGAGTTATTATCATAATACATGAACTGAAACGACATGTTTATGTATTTAATATTTTTTATTTAAGAAATAAGTTGTCCTCAATTTGTACGAATAATGGCATATTTACCTTTAATGACGCACAACACTGTTGTGGGCATCCTTCAGATGGAATGATGATGGTAAACTTTTTGATTGGAGTTATAATACGAGGAATAAGAACAAGTTGTCTCTGCCAAGTTTTCGACTGACGAAAACTAATACATCTTTCCTAAAATATAGTGTAGAATTTTATAACAGGATCCCAGCCGGGATTGCTGAACTCACCGATGGTAAATTCAAAGCATTAATTAAACGCACTCTATGTAAAAAGGCGTACTATAAAATCGAGGACTATCTCAAGGATAGAAATATTTGGCTAAATGTTGATCGAGCTCCACAAAGGTGTTAAATGTAATAATCAAAGTGTAATGTTGATATTATATTGTTAATTTTAAGCTTGTTTAAATTATGGAAAATTGTAAAAATATGCCTAAGAGATATTTTTAAAAGAGCCGACTGAGTTTTTTCCGGCAAGTTTTTCTCAGATCATATTGGCCTTTGGAACTTTGCCGGTGAATGACAAAGAATGACTCTTTTTCTTTTCTTTTTACTCTTTGTTATAAGTTTGTAAAGGGGAAAAGAGACATTCTACTGATATAATTTTTACATTAGTTTATGACATTTAGTTTTATCTTAGTGATATTCTTGACTTTACATATATTTTTTATCTTGTTTGACATGTATATCAATTGTTATTCGCTTTAATTTATTTTGTTTGTTTTTGACGTGTCATAAGAGGTGCCTGTCACCCTAAATGAATAAATGAGTTTCTGTAATAAAGTGCTCGTGTATAGTGAAATAGAATAACAGTGCGAAAACACGTTTTTTCGGGTTGCCTCCAAAACTTCATTGTAAATGTTCTGGTAAAGTAGCCATCGCTTTACTAGAATTACTGACTGACCGACGGACTGATAAATTGACTGAGGACTCTGACTTTTACGTTGCTTAATACGAATACGAAATATCGTTTTACTTGACACTGGCAATATGCAAAACAAGCGATGCCATAAAATCAAATTAAAAAAAAAACCTTATGATTAACTGGAAAGTTTGTAATAAGCGTTCACTTATTGTGTCCAGGGTACAGGATGGTGGAAATACGAGTTTTGTTACGGTAAACATGTGACGCAATATCACGTGGACCGAGATGGGTCCAAAGTGATCCTACGTCTCGGAGACTTCCACCAGGACGCACACCTTGAGTGGATCAAGGAGAACCCTGGCAAGAGACCAAGACCTGTAGGTGAGATGATCCTGTATTTATAGAGACGATGGGTTTCCCAAATATAATTTGTTAAGTTTTTGTGTGAATTCGATGGAGTATACACTTGCGAACTTTAAAGTGGAATCACATAAATGAGGTGTCGCAAGAAAATCAATCAAAGGGATATCAAATATATACAATAACGCGGGATGAGCAGCAAAGTCCAGCATTTTTTTAATGTATGGTCCCCTAATAACTCTCACAGTTACATATCAACGAAGGTCTCTAAAACACAACGTTTTTGTGTATATATGTCGTTACGTTATCACTTAACATCCATATGAACTGCATGCTTGCTTACCACCTTAAAACCATAAAATATGATTTTTTGGGCCAAAACGATTACAATTTCTCCGTATACAAAGATAGTATAATTTGAATTTACAGATCAACGCACATCCGTGTCGCATTTCTACTCGGGCGGCGACGTGTGCGACAAAACGAACAAACCCCGACAAACTGAGGTGAAGCTCAAATGTCTGGAGAACTCGTCCAGTCCGGCGCAGGTGTCTTTGTATCTGCTGGAGCCTAGGTATTACTATCTACTAAGTATTTTCTATACAAGCTTAAGGTTGACTGGTAGAGAATGCTACCTAGCATTAAGTCTGCCTCATGTACTTTTATTGTTCTTGAAAGATTAAATTAATATTATCCCACCACCTTCCATTCCCCTTCCTTTCTTTAGGTATACGGGGCTTAACATGGGATATCAAGACACACATAAAAACGTCTGCTTACATGCATTTCTGGATCTCCCTACAAGTTATTTACTTTAATTTGTCCTTGTTATGTTACCGCTCCTCCCCGAATGGGGAAAGACACACAGATTAAATAAATAAATAAAAATATGTTTCTGCGCGCATGGCCCAGTGGCTGGTGTAGATCGTAAGCGATCTACTCGGTTAAGCATTACGGGCGCGGTCGGGTGTGTGATGGGTGACCGCTAGTGGCAAATTAAAATGCGCGTTTCCGTGCTTCGGAGGGCACGTTAAGCCGTCGGTCCCGGTTGCTATCGATAGATAGCAGTCGTTAAACCTTGTCGGAGGCCTTATGGGCGGTTTGAAAACATCCGATAGCGGGTTGCCCACAATCCCTTATCTCCACGTGATGGAGTAAGCTCCAGACCTCCCCCCCCAAAAAGAGGAGAGACTCGTGCCCAGCAGTGGGACGTATAATGGGTTGCCATTATTATTATATATTTCTGCATTTTCAGAACGTGCCATTACATACTGGGCGTGGAATCACCCTTGATATGTGCCATATTGCCGCTCGCCGACGAAAACGGTCTCATTAAGATCAAAGAGGTATTGAAACCGGAATCGACGGTCAAAGAAACCACTGAAGGCGATGATAGTACGGACACCAGTCGGGGTGATCCCAATAAATTTGGTTTTGATTAGCAAATTTTATTTTATCTGTGGTTGTAAATTATAATTTAATTAATAAATTAGTTAATTGTATGTTTTGGTCTCATTTTTATGTGAATGAATTAGAGTAAGCATGAAGTTCTCGTCGGTGAAGGCCCACGCATATCTACAGATATCCAGAATTTGCCTGCAAATAATACATTCAAGGTGATAAGTGACAACAAACAACCGGGACGACCCGGTTAGTCCAGCGGTGTGAGACGGTTCGATTCCCGCACCGGACAAATATTTGTATGGCCTACAGACAGATATTTGTTTCGGGTCTGGGTGTTTGTGTATGTGTGTGTATAACGGCACCCCACGACACAGGTTTATGCCTAGTGTAAGGCTTTAAGTGTAAGCGTATTTAAAAAAAAAAGTAATAGCATATACCTTTTAATTTATTTGGAACAATCAACAAATATTTTTAACCATGGTTCACTCAGGCCATAGAGCAACGCGGCCCACCGGCCGCCACGGCGGACCGGAGGGCAGTAGCCATAACGTTTATTACCGATGCAAAACAGTCTGTCATTTTTTGCGGGGGGAAATGCGTGTGACACACGCACACTACAAAAATCGTCTATTACTACGAAACTCACACCTTGACTTTAACAAAATACATTAACAATTTCACGCACACATGTAAACTTCAAGGTGACAGACATAGGCCACTTGGGCTTGTACTTTGACAGAGGGGAAAACCTGCATATGGCTACTCCCCTCCGCTCCGCCGCGGGCGGTGGCCCGTGCTGCTTTATGACTCAGATGAACTTAGTACGGGCAACGGCAACCATAAGTACAGACTATGGCGTAAGGGGGATTAATCTAGGCGTGGACGAAGTTGCATCAGCGAGGCCCTTTCAGTCGTCCTAATTTACCATATTTTCGACCAGGTATACCTAAGAACAGTTAAGCTCAGAATGTTCAAGTCCAACGTAAAATCCGTGCTATTGTATGGCTGCGAAACGTGGAAGGTCACCAAGGCCGTTTCATACCGACTCCAGGTCTTTGTTAATCGTTGTCTTCGCAAAATTCTCGAGATATAGGTACTGGCCCGAGAAAATCTCAAATGTCAACCTACTTGAACGCTGCCACGAAACTTCAATCGAGGAACAAGTTAGGCGCCGTAAGTGGAACTGGATTGGCCACAACCCACTTCCAAGCCTGATCATGTACCAAAACAGGCATTGGATTGGAACCCCCAAGGAAAGCGAAAACGTGGTCGTCCGAAGCAGACTTGGCGACGAACGGTTACTGAGGAAGTGAAGAAGATCGGGAAGTGTTGGAGTGAAATCAAGCGCGAGGCTCAAGACCGATCGAGATGGAGAACCACTGTGGAAGCCCTCTGCCCCATCTAGGGGACATAGGACCATAAGTCAAGTAAGTCATACCTAAGAACAAAAACAGCAAATGTACATGTAGGTACGCATAGGTAATAGTATGAATGTATGTATCTTCACGCCAGGTCCCTAACGGGGTAGGCAGAGAGTGCAGAGCGCTAGATATCCCGGTCCTGACATACCTCTCGTGCCTCGTCTACCTTCATACATGCACGCCGATTCCTAAGACTTTTGACCCCACCATCAGACAGAACTCGACCTATTTGGTCATGATAGGTCAGTCTTGGTCTTCCTGGGCCTCACCATCCACATTCGCATTGTGTATCTGTTTAGTCATTCGCTCATTCGACATTCTTTCTATATTCCCGAACCATCGGAGCATACCTTTTTCATTTTTACACCAATTCTCACAAAGCCTCTTTCTTACATCTTCATTACGAAGGCTTCTTTTTTTTTTTTTTTTTTTTTTTAGGCGGCCTGTCTCGAGACGCCCCTAGTCGCGGAGAGACATATGAGACATATGCGATTATGGGCGGTGCAACTTTCGCTCTACTACGTACAAACTCGTTTTATTTTCGGGTTCCGGGAAAAAAATACCAGGGGAGTTGTCAACGCGCTGCCAGCCCCGAAGGACTCATGACGCCATTTTTGAATAACTCTTTCTTGTAGCATCGAGTTAAATCCTCAGAAGGAAGTTCGTGCCACCTTGTACAGCTGTGGACTTATTTTACTGGTGGTAGAGATCCAAGTAGTTCGAGGGCGTAGGCACCACCGCATTACCTAATCCGGTGGCAATCGCCGTGGGAGCAACTGGGAATATATCACCTATCTGCCGCTAAATGGTGGTGTTCGGCACTATTGTGTTATGGTTAGATGGTAATGTAAGGCCCCGTTATAACTATCACAGAGACACGACACCTTAGGTCTCGGGTGGCAACGCATCTGCATTTCCAACTCTGGTTTTTGTGTAGATGTCTATAGGCTGCAGTCATCACTTAACATCAATGTGAATTGCATGCTTGTTTGCCACCTTCCTTACATAAAAAAGTGATGATAATGGGTATAAAATATGAGGCAAATAACACACACTTTTTTAAACTTGACATTTATTTACATTCATATCAACAAAACGGGTGTTGTATAAAACAGTTCTTTTGTTTTAATTTCCATACCAATTGTATATACCTACTAAATAAGGTGCCTCGAAATAGTGTAAAATTAAACATTCGCGTCTCTTTTAGGATATGCTGGTTGTAGGTACCGTGACTCCTTCAAACAAGCCGTTAGCTAGTTTCGAGTTGACGAGTTGAGAACTAATTTGTAAGCTAAGTGATGTGATGCGATCACGATACGTGTGTGATTTTTATTTACAATTTAGGAACACTCATGCTACCGCTTATGGCACTTTAATGCGGCTGATTTCTATATTTCATATTAAGAGGACCAATTTCGAATATATTGAAATTACATAATTGAAATGGTCTACAGGAAATTTGTCAAAAGTTAGTATGTACAGTCGTACAGACTCTTCTTACAGTTACATTTGATATTGCAATAGCTCTTCGGTGATACGTCTTTAGTGTTTGAACTTGGTCCAAAAAATTTACATAAAATTATTTTTAGATTAGATTGTGTCTAAGCAGGATCTTGTGTAATGTCATATGATTTATACGAAATTTGAAAATATTTTAAAATGAACTTAATGTGAAAATTTAACAACTAATTTGCAATTTTTTTCTATAACACGCAATTATTTAAAATTTTTGGCATTCTTTATTAAAATACGACGTATTTATTTACAAAATAGCATCTTGTGATCGCATCACTGTCCTACGCAAGAAAGAAACGTCGAAACAACTTATCACTGCAAAAAGTGTTTAAGCTCTTTCGTGTTAGAGTTGAATTCATAATAACAAATCCAATCTCAATCTACAGAGCTTTGCACTGATTCAGATATAATCGACCGCCATTATTGTAAGCTTAAACAACTTATTATTTGGCTTAAGCTGGCCTAACATAACTTATTCATGTTTCTATAGATACACAGCCATTATATCTAAATCAGTTATACCTTGTATAAAACTATAAATTCATTCAGTTTCGTACAATTTTCACTCACACCGATCGAAATTAAACTATTTACAATGTATTATTCGCAATGCGCGAACGTTAAATTTTCGTAGAACAATTTTAACAACGTCTTCAGTTTAACGTGTAAGCACTTTTTTACATTCACCAGCGTGTGCCTCCGTGCGGCCATTTTGATTTATTTATACAACATTCATTGTGAATATGCAAGTTTAAAGGGATTATATTAATATTAAAACCAAACCAAAAAGTATTCATGTATGTACAGAATTTTCGATTAATAATCATTTAAATTGAAATAAAATTCTGAGTTTTGATTGAGTAGGTACTAAAGTTTTTTTAATTGCACCGATAGAAATCTATTTTTTAATATATTATCTCATGTCAACTTTCACATTTATCTTTATCTTTTATTTAATGATATTCTGTCGTTTAAAAAAATAAAAATGGAAAACAACTATATGATAAATTCAAAATGACCGTAACCATAGAGGACACAAGTTTTTAACTGTACACCCCATTACCAAAAGCCAGCTATTAGGTACGTCAAATTAGGTATTTTACCACAACAACACAGGTCTTAAGTCAGAATTACCTAGAAATCATACGTAGGTAAAAAACCGCCTTAAACTTTAATATATTTATTTTTTTCTTTATCTAGATCACACCTATAAACAGACTGTTCAGAGTGGTCGTATCTAGGATTACTGTCAAAGATAAATCGAAACAGAATCACCACTTTAAAAAAAAGTATATGGCACGCACACGACGTTTATTCAAATTTACAAAATATAATTTAAAAAATAATAGGTACCGATTTTTTGACAAATAGGGGAAAAATTCGACAAGACAAATGTGGTAATTCAAATTTCGAATGTCAATAGTTTAACAACAATACGTCCCCATATAAACAACTCACAACAACAAAAGAATCCAGGATACGTTGCCAGGGAACTCACGATTCACAATACATTGAACTGAATTATTTATACAGCTGTTTTATTAAACACCTATGAAATGAAATGTTCAGTCTAAATATTGTCTTTCCTTAGACATCGAAACGATACTAAAACTAAAATATTTTATAAGCCCATCTGGATAAACATTTCTCTTTAAATACAATATAATACTCAACTAAATATAATTAAGTTATAATAATGATGCTCTACATCAGTTCTTTTGAAAAAAGGAAAAATTTTAAGAAAAGTATTCGTTATTTGATTGTCCGTTTTTTTTTAATTAACGCATTGGCACAAGAACTAAATACTCGGGTAATCTTACACCTAAATAATTTTTTAATATTAAAATATTTAATCAATTTCCCTCTATTGAGCGATTCGATAATCATAAAATGATGTGGTCGTACATTTAAGAATAAAAGTTTTTCAATATATTAAATTTAAATAAGTAAGTATAACGTATTAAGAAATAAGTGGGTAATGCCTATCGGCATGATATAGGAAAACTAACATGTAATTATGATAGAAGGGCTTTGAAATGATCGAAATGTGCCAAGACTAATAAACAGCGGTGAAATATTTATACTTAAGAAGAAAACACGTAATGAATTAACTTACACAAAGTAATTTATCTATAAATACTTAATCTAAAAAAACGATTTGACTAAACGGTTCGATGTTTATTTATATTAAGGTAACATAGGAAATAAAGATACACAAACACTTATAATGTCAGCCAGTTCGACAGCGGTTACGAATGAACATAATTTAAAATACTTATTGTCTTTTTATACATTAGGGCTTTATTTCACCGGGACACGATGGCGGCGCAACCAGTAGCGCCACCGTGTCCATACCGTAATCTACCAAAACCACACAGACTATTACAGACACCAAAGTCGCCACACCACCGCGACAGTACCAAAATGGCAGCCGGATTGGCGGCTACGTGAGTGGCACAATATGGTATACGTGCCACCACTAATTGTGGTGGCACGACCAGTGTGGTGGCGGGACCAGTACCATTCTGTGCCGGCGAGCGAGCTGGTCGCGCCGCCAAATTGGTTGCGCAACCAAACTGACACCAGCTGAGTAACTCTATATAGATGGATACATTTTGTTGTTAGCGGCGACTGGCTGCGCCGCCATGGTTTCCCGGTGAAATATAGCTCTTAGAATACTCGTCATTACCCAAACCGTTTATATAGAAGAGATAGAAATAGAAGAAATAATCACAACATACCAATCTATCTCTTTTTTTCTCATATGTCAGCAATATTTTAAATTAAGTTCATATTCACTGGCTTAATCAGAAGATTTATATACGAACTTTAGAAACCCACAGAAGTTATCTAAATCCGCGTTACTAATAATATTTTGTAAGGGTACGTCCGCACTAAAAGGGTAGATGTATTGTCTAGAAGAGATTTAAAGAAAACCATTCATTCAAAAAAACGTTTGGTGTCTCTGCCGTTCTTGGCACTTGGATAGATGTATGAGATGTAAGATAATACATAATTCAGTAAGAAAAAATAATGCATACTTTTTTGGACCCATTATAAAAAATATCGCCACGATGGTGTAATTTTAATGTAGTATTAATTTTTACATTAGTAGTTAGTGCGGATGTAGCTTTACAATTTGTTACCAAAAAATACATCAATTTGGTAATTCAAATTACAGAATAAAGATAATTATATGAAAACATAACATGTCAATGTGTAATTATTCAAGATATGACATGTAACAGCTTGCATGTCATATCTTGAATAATTTTATTTAAGTGTATTCGTGGTACAATAAAGTAACCCAGCTATTATATATTTTATTAGTAACGCAGACATATTGTAGCACCAACAATCATAGTGCACTGTTATGGACACAGTCGTTTTTATAGCACAGAGTGCGTATAGATTTATATTTGGGTTATTCTCGTTCCGGCTTTCCAATGTAGCTATTGGCTCAGAGCATAAGATGCAAACAACTGGAAATTATAGTGTACTTTAATTTAAATTAGCCCAGAAAGTTTGTTTTATTTTGTTAATTAATACAATTATTAACGTCGTATTTACTTCGTATATGGTTTCGTAATTTTCCTGTTTTACCGATAACTGAAATATAGGTATACTATATTTCAGTTATCGGTAAAACAGGGAAATTTATACAGGTTTTATTTTAAAAAATGTTATGTTCGGTTGCACCCAAATATTTGTAAAAGTTATTGTTACCTATTGTTAAATTTTACAATTTCGTACAACCGAATCTTAGGTAAATTAAATTTGGAGTTATACCAATTTAGGCGTTTGAAAGCCGAACGTTCTTTTAAGACCTACAAAAAACATTTAAGTACACTATTGACAACAAAGGTAAACAATAAATACATTGATCACTTTGAGATCATTTTGTTATTCTAAAATCTTATAATTTTAAACAGAAAAAAAGACTATCTGTAACTGACCATGGCCATCTGTAACTATCCAAGTGGTAACGAAATAAAAATAAAACATAAAAAAATATCTAATGTTCCGTAGAACGTAACGTTAAATAAATCTAACATCAATACTTATGGTAGCAAAAAGCTTTGGGCGACAAAACCATTTTTTACTTTTTAATATGACACATCGCTTAACGATCGTTGATTATACAAAGCTCTTTGGCGTACATCGCTGCGGTCCCTTACGCATCTGTATCTTATGCATAAACTGACTATAACTTATTTATAGAAAAGAAAACAAAATAATAATTACAGTAAACAAATTTGGGGAATACTTTGGAAACGATAAATCCTTTGACACAAACCTTAACTTTATACTTATTAGTTAACAACTGTGCACGAGGACTCGTTTAAGAACCACCATCAGTTCATGTGCACCCAATACATCACAACAAACGTTCAAAAACTTACAACCTCTGCGGTAGTTTTAGTTGTTCTTTTTGTTAAATTTAAATTTTTAAAATTTTTACCTTTTTTTTCAAATAAATTCACTAGGAACGTCCTTGGAATTGTCTAGTGCGGCCTAGTAGGGTCTCGATAGTTCTTTCGAACGTTTCAATTGAACTTTAAGTCTTTTTGTGCCTATTTGGAAGCCGTTCATGGCTTGTATCGCGGCTTGCGCGGAGGCGGCGTTGTCGTATGAGACGAAGCCGAAGCACTTTGATAGGTTGGTCTGTTTGTCTATAAACACTTTGGCAGATATCACGTGGCCGAACGGGAGGAACGTGGACGCTAAGTCCGTGTCGGTGAACTCTTGCGGCAGGTGGTATATGAACAGGTTACCGCCCTCTGGACCTGCAAATGTATTGATGTAAGGTTAGGAATAGACAATAGATTCATAAGACAAGTTAATAGTGCCTAAATATACCTATAAGATAAGCCACGAGATTAAGTAATTGTCATCAGAATAATTGAATTAGGATAGATAGGTACACATAATTGGAAGTAATTGTAATTAGCTTATAAATGGAAGTAATTATAAGCTAATTACAATTACTTCCAATTATGATTTTAATGACTTCCTATTATGGATACTGGTTGTAAAGATCTAGTGAAAGACCTTAAATGGGTACTCAATTAACGTACGTATCATTTTTTTGCACTGATGTTACAGGTCAAGTGACTGAGCTCAGGGGAATAGGTAAGTACATACCACCTATAACAACGTTTTCGCAGGTTTTCATGAGCTTCATACATTGTAGAAATTAAATTTGCGGATTCTCTCGCGTATACAACACTTCCAAACTTCTTCTTATACCCGACGTTTCGGTCGCTTTCCAGCTACCGTGGTGGTGGAAAGCGACCGAAACGAGTGGTATCAGTCTGCCCGTGACCACGGTAGCTGGAAAGCGACCGAAACGTCGGGTATAAGAAGAAGTTTGGGAGTGTTGTTCAACGCTATCTTCTGGTTAGGTGGTAATGAACGTTCCTGTAATTTCTGACAAAGACGCAAAAGATCTAAGGCCTCAAGAAAGGTATTTGTGTAGATGTTCAATGGGTGGAGTACCACAATTGTGAACAGCATACTTGCTAGCAAACACGTCATGTTCATTAGGAAAGTGGAGCTTAATACCTAACTACCTACTTGACGGTATATTCCAGATGGACACCGCATTAAATTTGTTTGTAGATGTTCATGAGCTATTTTGAGATAAACGTGGACTTCGTTTCGTTTTTCTTCAGTTTATTCATATACCTACTAGTATTTAATTTTTATATATGTAATTAAGCTCTTTTACATTGTATTTTTCTAAAACTACCTATTTTCTGATAAGAACCACTAATCTACTATAATTTGTTATTAATTTATTGCCGAAAATGTACAGGGTGCATAAAGCATATAAAAATGCTAAAGCAAATGCGTGCATTTGTCGCTACAAAATCTACTTAAAATAATAAGCGTTTAACTAACTACAAAACGATTTGAGTTTATTTTTTAGTTAAAGACATGACTGTTTTATAAACTAAATAATAGATTACAGAAGAAGTGATAGTACAACTTGTGGGATATTTTCATTTGATGAAAATGTATTTATATTGACAGAACAATACATATCTATAGATAACGTTACACACATTCCAGTCACGCTAGTTCAATTTTATAGGTTCTCGTATATTTGAGCTAAATAAATCCGTTCAGTCTTTTAAATAAATTCGATATTTACCTTCGACCTGTTTCCCGGCGGCAGCCGCGGCGGCGGTGCCGAGCACCGAGCCCAGCGGCGCCGCCGCGAACGCCGTTCCGAACTGCGCGGCGTACGCCGACCCTAACGGCTCCGCTGTCGACCCTGCAATATTGTACTCGCTTGTAATATAAATACCCTATTTATGAGGTTTGTGACTGATTGAAAGTGGGCCGTCCCTTAGAATTATAAACGCCCTATTCAGGCATGTAGGTATGTTTGAATAAACATGGTGATTTTAGATGAAGTTGGCGAAGATGCGAAACGATACAGATTTATTTTTTAAAGATTTTTGTATTAACTTTTGATTTATTTGTCTTTCAACATCGCAATGAACTAGATATTCAAAACGGAGCTGAATGTTCGCAGATATGTTAAATGATTAAATGAGTTGCTCTAATTATTAGGTAATTTCCTAAATAATGTCTTATACCTTTACCCAATAGAAGACTATTTATTAATTTAACTCTAAAAGATAAAGGAGAATGACCAATTTTGTATGGGAGTTCGCACTTCTTGCGTCTCGACGGGATTACTCGCAAAATATAGGCAATATCTTAAGAAATGCGTGCGCAAAAAAGAAAAAAGGTATCAATAGGAGTTTTTAAAAAACTGTATTACGAACTTTTGGTTATTTTGAGGTTAAGTTTTGTGTGCTGTACCTGCCAGAGGTTACTAAAATAAGCGAAGACTATTTTAAAGTATTGTGTAGCGTCTTAGCTGTTTTACTTACAATAAGTAGGTATTCTAGTTTAACCGCATGGCGTAGTCATGATTCTTCTCCAGGTAGTAATACCAGACAAATATTAAATACTTAACAAATAATAAATAAATATCTGGTTTTCATGTGGGTGTTTTTATGCTATATATTCACGTACCATCAATGTAAACTGTTTTTCTATTTGCCGCTTCATGATAATAAAAAGTGAGACATTTATATGATGAATTTGAGCTAAGTCAAAACTAAGGTACTGTTCAAATTATATCCACTCGATACCTAGTGATTATACAAAACAAATAGTAGACAATGAATAATATATTCCGTTGAATATCGGCAATAAAGCAATCGATCGTTGAAATCGATTTTATTTCGACGAAATTATAAAGGTCCTAAAATGACCAGTGTCCAACGCAAAAAAGTTAATAATGCAATGGCGTTGACATTGGCAGCTTGGTTATTGGTCTGTGATTGGCCGTTCACTACAAAATAATTTATTAACTTTTAAAAATATCTTGTAAATCCCCATTCGTTTTAAACGTGAAAAAAATGTGAGTGAAATCTAAATTCAAAAAACAATTTTCTACATACAAGTTGTTAAGACGCCAATCAGGGCGACTTTGGTCATTCTCCTTTACATGTTTAACTTTTATAGAACAATTGCAGTAATATTTATTCTTATTGTTTCCAAATTTCTTATTAGCAAAAGGTACATCTATATTTCCAGTAAATTACCAACTTAAACAAACATAGCCGTTTTGACTTAATTGCCAATAAATATCTCCTCGTTACAACATGACGATTCATCTAAAGGCTATATTCTTATGTACATATCATGCGAGCAATATTATATGCGAAGAACTACACGTGTACAAGATAAACGGCGTCAAAAGTCCGAGTAAGAATTAACGAAACGCTTCCCTCACACTCAAACGCTTTGTGCGGCGATACACTTGTTTACACAGCGATCTTATCAATACATCAATATTAATAGATAGTCCTCTCCTAGATTTTTATACTAAACGGGCTCTTGATGCCGTATTCTTTGACTGAGATCTGTCTATTAATATGGGCATTAGAACCACTAATTATTAATTTGTGTATTATCGTGATTATTACACATAAACGCTATAGTTGTTTGATATTGGAGAAAATAATCGATTAAGAATCTAAATTTTTATGTAGAACGCGCGTTTATCTTCAAATGCGACAAAACGAATAGCGATTCAATCTCATATAAAGACTTCATCAGCAGAGCAATATCACTTGCAAAAGAACTCCAAGTGTACTAAATGGATGGCGTCAAAAGCTCGAGTAAGAATTAGCGGAACGCTTCCATCGCACTCCTAAGGAGCCCTTTGTGCGGCTATACTTGTTTACAAAGAGATCTTATTAAAAGCGTCTTAAAACTGCTGGATATAAAGCAGGATAGTGTAGACTTTTAGTTTTTAGATTCATTATTGTTGTTGTATCATGTAATGTGTGTCTTCACGACAAATCCCTTACGCGGTTTTTATACACTAGATTAATTTATGAATTTTCTTGATTATACGCGGGGATATTACAAATTCAATATTAATAATACAATATTATAAAAATAATAATATGTTTAAAATTTAAACTTTTTAACCATCTCACGTAGAACGCGTGTTTGTGATTAAATGAGCACCGATTCAATTTCATCTACAGACTTCATCATGAGAGAAATATTATTTGCGAAAGAACTCGTGTTCAAAATGAATGGCGTTAAAAGCTCGAGTATGAATTAGCTTCCATCGCACTTAAAGGGAACCCTTTGTGCGGTGATCCTTTATTTGTTTACTCAGCGATCTTATTAAAAGTGTCTTAAAGCCGCTGTATATGAAGTTAGACAGCGTCGACTTTCAGTTTTAAGATTTGCGATTAGGTACATGTAAACACGGGAACATGATATTAAAAAAATAACTAAAAATTAAACAGTTGGCATTTTAACCGTTCCGTGTACGACCGGAGGTCATAAATTTGAAATAAATACGTGTAGGTATCGCTTATAGGTATTATAACAAGGAAGGAAAATAATTATATTACAATGAGACGATAATTAAACATATAAATAGTATATGAAATTCAGTTGTGTTACAAATTAAAATAACATCAACATGTTTTACGGGAAAATACTACGCAATTAAAATAATGCATAGATTACTTTTTAGTTCTGTATTTGCAGTATCGATATGTTAATGTATCATATTTTGTATTTGTACTGTGTGTTTGTATTATTGTATTTGTACCTACCTACAAATAAAATAAATTGGTTTTCTTGTACGCCCGAGACCAGTGAGACCTAACATTTAAAAGACGTGCTTTTTTGATTTCAAATTATTATCGCTTTTAAATTTTTCCTATACTAAGTGATATGAGATGATACAGAAATAGCTTAATTATTTGTTTGGTGCTCGAATTGATTTTATTATGTACCAATTTACGTGTAATTGTCAACGAGTATTAAACCGTCCAGACACGAGAGACCGCCGGCGGCGGCGAATGATATCAATTGTCATATTTTTCTCTTTAGCTGACGGGTTAATTAATGAAGTTAATGTTATTCTATATTTATAAAAATACTAGCTGACCCGGCAAACTTCGTATTGTCTCAGAATGAAATAATGTGTCAAAAGTTTTAATAGATACGGATTATTTGTAAGGGAAACTGAAATGGGGTTTTTACTATTTCCCTTCAATTTCTTCACATTTCCTTACCTTTTAAACCAGGACTTCCAATAATCATTCAAAACCAAAATTAGCCAAATCGGTCCAGCCGTTCTCGAGTTTTAGCGAGATTAACGAACAGCAATTGATTTTTATATATAAAGATTACAAAGTATACATTACAGATACATTTGTACTTTTTACTTATTTGTATGTTTGTAAGGTTTTCACACAAAAACTACTGGCCCTTTATTAAAATTCTTTCACCATTAGAAGCTGCATCTTCGCTAAATGACATAGCCCATATTACATTCATTGCACCCGTGGGAACCCGAGCGAGCAGCTACCTATTGATATAATAATTCAAACTTAATTACAGTTCTATACCTACTTATATCTAGAATCAAAGTCATAGTGGTGGACTGCTTACACCACAATATTCCACGAAGTGTGGCGGTAAATCTAATTTCATAAACCTTGTTAACACACTTGTCCCAACAAGATGAACTATCACATTTAATCACATAAAACAAATTACACGATAATCCAATATACATTCATCATTAGTATCTCACAAACATCACTGTAGCTCAACGGAGAAGTATATTGTACAGAAACTTTTCACATACACGGTACATTTTAGTTCGGTTTAGCACTCATGCAAAAACAATAAATACAATGTTAATAAATGTCGCAATTATTTATTACAGAGATGTATGACGGTTATATTTGTCTCATACAAAGTTGGAGACATGTTAAAATTATTGCGACAGTTGAGGTTAAACAGATTATTTACACAGAGTGGTCACACGATAGAAAATACCTATACAATAGACTACGAATACGGCTATGTATCAGTTCATGAAGATGGCTAAAAGATTTTTTTATAGTATATATATTCTATTGGCACTTAAGAATAAATGGCAATTTAACCGCCATAAAGGATAATGCACATACAAAATGTAAGCAAGTCGTAAAAAACGTTAAGTAAACTTAATGTCTTTGCGACGCAGATTTTATGACCTACGCAACAATACATTATCACTTAGTGCACAATAAAAGATTTAACCCGCCACGAGAAAAGTCATTTTGATTTTTACGATATTGAATGCAAACATTTTTTCGGAGAAAATGATGCCAGATTCATAAAAACGCAAATAATTCCTCAAACTGTTTCCCCGTTTCACCGAACTGATACGTAGCCGTCATTGGACAAATAAAAAAAATAGACTCGAAATACAAACAAGCAAAACCTGAGTCGCTCGTACAATATTTGCGCATACCCTGAATCGTCTGTATTCATACAAGCAAACAAAAAAACCAACAGTACGCTACAGGCTTTGAAAACAGAAGCGCGGTCCGCGGATTTTGAAATGTACCGGGCAAGCCTATAAGCCCTAATCAAGCGCCAACTACGAGTACGTTCGATGCAAGATTGTAATGCACAGAAATCAAATCAAGCCAGTCATAGATTAATATAAATAATGAGACGCTCAACTGTTCTGAAAAACTACTGTTATTAGTTTTTTATATAATTTTTGTACAGCGATCTCATTGAGTACATTAATCAATTATACCAACATAAACATAATTCATTCCATACAAAACACACTCGATTTCATTGCATCTTTACCTGTGATGTTAGTCTTCCCGAGAAGACCTGAAGTGTGAAAAAGTTTCATCGTTAATTAAGAATTACTTTTTTAATTCTCTCTCAATAACGTACTAAATCCCAACCTGAAATAGGAAAGTTTGCGGACAAAAAAGATCGTTATGGTTTCGTGGATGTCTACGGTATATCGAATGTGGGGTTCCAATTAGAGATTTGGACAGGTAGAGCAATTAGGACGGAATTTATAGCGCCTTAATTGTCCTTCCCGAGGACGAATTTGGGGTAGGGTCGGGGGGACGTCGCAAAAAACGTCAATTAACGTTGCCAGTCTGATACTTGTGTTGAGCTTGGGTTTTCAGAGATTTTCCAACCTTTTTTGTTGTAAATCCAATGACTAATTTTGAATACATTGTTTTCTTTTGTTATGGAACGTGGACAGAATGTTGAATTACGTTCTGTATTTGGATTTGAATCGTTGATAGAAAGTCTTCATTCATTTACATAAATGTAACATTTGCTTATCATCTCTTGTTAGCTTTTTTGAATTGAATAGGTATAAAAAGAACAAATTGAAAAGAAAGTCTGTCAGATTTCTGTACGTATGATTTAATATAAAAATGAGTAGGGTGTCTTTTAAATCATACCCTACTTAGGGCTATAAAATATACCTAGTTCTTTTTAATATTTGTTTATTTAAAAAATACAGAGACATTTATCACTGAAACGTCTTAGCTAAAAGATTAAATTCGCTGTGAAATATTTTCAATAAATGATAATAAATATTTTGTCTTTCTAGCAGATGTATTTTCTCGTTTATTAATAAGTATCTTTCTGTTAAAACATTTCAGTAACCAATATAAATGTGTATCCATCATTTGATTCATACAATTTAAAGTAACTCAATTGAGAAATAAAGTGCATATAAAACCCGTCATACATAAAATTCTACTTACACAACTGCGGCGCGGCGGGTTGCGGCGCCGCGGCGGGCGCGATCTGCGGCGCCTGCGTCACCACCGGCTGCGTCATGGCGGCCAACGCGGCAAGGTTCTGTACGGAGACGGGTGCGAGCAACCCGCTCAGCTGTTCACTGCCGTTGCCGATGCTGCCAACGGCGCCGCCGCTCAGCCCTGCGCCATTGAAACCGATCTCCTGATAGTTTACACCTAAGGGGCGACCGACAAATAATGCAAATTAAATGTAAACGCAAAAGATAAATGTGACGTGGTTATGCAAAACGGAACCAGAAACTTGAAATGTGGGTGTACCAAAGGAGCTTTTGAAGTCAGTGTCTTTTTCATTACGTACTTAGGATATATTATATGGTACATGTTTTAATTATATTCCAAATATAGTGCAGAACATTATGTTAAAAAATTAGCTTTATCCTGAATATTGGTTCCTTTTGCATAGTAACGTATAAGCGAAAGTTAAAAGCATAAATGTCACAATAAAAATCTATGAAAAAATAAGCAGCTAAAATTCAACAACTTAACTAAAACATTACCAATTTGAAACTAAATAAAAAAAAAGTTCACAATATTTAAAGTACGTGAAAAACAGTAAGATTAAAGAGTAGGTACCTACACAGGTATTATATAATTTAAAAGAGTTTTCAGTAATAATAAAGTATAAAATTATAAGCGAAGTTGTTTATTCGTATGATTAATTTAATCAGTTTCCGCATTGGAAATAAACATTTTCCTTAACACGTAATTAAATATTAAATGGCAAACAACCAACCAAAAACCCTTTACAAATTGAGGTAAATTTATCGCTTTTACACACGTCGGAAAAAACAGGCATCGTACATAATTAATACAGCCATAATTAAACGACTTCCTCAAACCGTATATACATAATTAGTCCTAATCGGAACGCTCCCAATTATCCTATGTACGTAAATTATACGCAATTGTTGTGTCCCAAGCACCGAACGCTATTGGATTGGTATAATGGCAACCCGTGGACATTATAGTCCTATAGCCCTTTCAAATACCCCCATTTAAATCCAACAACATCCTGTTATAATACATATTAGGATGCAACCTTCATCCCGGATGTAACTTTTTATTGTTGACGTGACGTCGTGTAATGTCTCCTATTTGAAAGAATGGCCAGAGTTTTTTTGCGGGATTAAATAAAAATGATCTGGGCGGCAGATAGTTAAGGTAATGTGGTGGTGCCTACGCCCTCGAGTCTCTACACTGGGACTCTAGCACCAGGCACCAGTAAAGTTTGTATTCATATATGTATGTAGGCTGAACTTAATATGTAAAGTGTACCTATGCTCGTTTGCGACCTTCATACCATAAATAAAAGAAATCAGTTCTTAACGTGACTACACGCCTGTAATCCCCGAAGGGGTAGGCAGAGGTAAATGTATGCATTCAAGCATACTTGCAAACACCCACGATTTGCCGGTTACGTTTTGGCCCATGTAATTAGCGCCACCTAATTACCTGTTGACATCTCCGGGCACATTAGCAAACTTCGAGGTACTGGGAAATTTCCAGAAAATGGAAAAATCCCACTGGAACCAGAGATAACGGACTTTATACCATTATCTCTGATAATCCTCAACCCGGGAATCGAAACCAGGACCTCAGCGTAGTAGTAGTGGCCTACCACTAGGCTACCGAGGCAGTTCGTGATTTAAACAATCTTTTTACTTCACTGGTTATATTCTTTTGTTTCAATTTAGGCTTTCTTTTTCTTAAAAAGTAATTAAAGCAGACGGAGTTTAATGCCGAGGAGAGATTACCTACTTTAATTATAAACATTTTATCAAAGAGGCAAAGGCAGGTAATGCTTCTGTACATTTTAAATTAACGTTTAACTCTCATATCAATTAGCAGAGGTCAAAGGTCGAAAAGCAATATTGTGAAAAAAAGAAATGATTTCCTTTTTGGCTCTACCCGTGTAATATAAAAATAAAATGTTGTTTTTATCTTTATCAATATAGGTTTAAAGATCTTTATTTAATCTCATACAAACATATAAGTTCTTTTGCAATGAGACTTAAAAATTAATAGAATATAATGTTTACACCCCTGGCACTTATAAAACTATTTAGTATTACAACCTCCTTTTCTGTTCCTCACTTCTTTGTTATCAGTTTGTAAAAGAGGAAATGAGACATTCTACTTATATATACCTAAGTGTATCTAAATTTATTTTCAGTGACATTCTTGATTCTCAATTTTTACAATATACTTATTTTATTCTAACTCGAAATAGTACAGATATGTGAATTAATAATTATTATCTATAAAATTGTCCGCCATCAAAATTATTTGGACATGACAAAATGTGTTCACTGTTCATCATCACATAATATAAAATAAAATGCAAATAATAACATGGAAACTGTTGTTTTATTTTATTTATGGTGGTCGCAATCAAGCATGCAGTTCACATAAATGTTATGTTAATACTGCAGCTTATGCACTAAAACCGGAGGTCAAAATACACGTGCGTAGCCACCCCTGAGGCCTTGATAGTTATTACCAGGTGACGATTATTTTATTTTAAAAAACTTCAGACACGCTAACGTTTTTCAATTTCCTTTATTAATAGAATTATATATATAATAGTTAAGTAGATATAGTTCTCGAATGTAGAGGGTAACCGATTTAAAGCTTTATTACTTTTTACTGCTGTCATTTCGTTTTACAATCTAATTTTCCATCTATTGGACAATAACATTTTCTGTAGACTTTGCAAATTCATTACGGTGCTTTTTACGCTAGTTTTAAAGTAGCCAAATAATCAGTAGTAATTGATTTAAATTAGATATACGTTCTGATTTAAGTATATTACTGTTTCATTCGTAATCAGTAGGTATCACCGGTTACCACTGTAATTCCTTGCAACTGCAAATCAGCACCTTGTATCTGTATCAAGATCTGAACAATTCAAAACAGATTCTAGTTTATTTCAGACAATATCCCCAGAACATGTTACCGGTATTATGGAATATGCACATAAATTGCACACCGACTCGACTTATCCTCCGAAAATCCGCACCTTACAGCTTTCAGACTGCCTTTTGTTTCGGAAAACAGGATTTGAACTATTTTGAACTGTCGTACTATAGAAATGACGCATTGTTTTAGTTTCGTGACTGGTTAACTGCATGTTATATAAATTTTGGTTAAAATAAATACGTTTTCGATATGCCAACACCAGTGCCTGATAGTCCAAAAGTTGATTGACTTCAATGTTAAGTAAATATTTGAGTTAGTTAGAACGGAATTCTTTTAGTTTGTCGTTGTTAAATATTATATGATATTTTATATCTTTCCTTGTACAAATAGATAAAATGGGCTAGTTATTGTACCGTGTTTAATCGCTCATTTGTTAATATTGAACATATCATTATCCCGGCCGACCAACTTCTTCATGAGCCTCATGAAATTAATTTAATAGATAGATAGATAGTCCTAAAAGAATATAGAAATATAGAAAACTAGCTGTTGCCCGCGGCTTCGCCCGCGTGTATGTCGTTTTATAAATAACTAAGTATAGTAACTAACTCTCTCGAAGTCAGCTCTATCTTTGTTCCAAATTTCATTAAAATCGGTTCAGTCGTTTGGACTTGAAACTGTAACAGACAGACAGACAGAGTTACTTTCGCATTTTTAATATTAGCAGGGATTAACAAAGGTTAAATACTCGAACGTCATTTTAAACCTAAGTGGGATTTAAAAGTCTTTTGTCTCTATAAAACACGCGCAAACGACAGAGATATCTTATATTTGAGGGTTGCTGAAAATTAAGTGACGTTTGAGTATTCGGCCATAAGGCGCTATAGGTACATGACAACTTAGGCAATCTAAGAAAATATAAAGCACATAGAAGTAACTCAAAAGCTTTGTCACGTGTTATACCTGCTATTTAATGTCTAAGTAAAAGAGATAATCACCTTGAAGCAACGTGGACCCTTGACCCTGCAGCAGCTGCTGTTGCAAGCCAACCGCCTGCAGTTGCTGCAACAGTTGCAGCTGCGTGGCTGGCGACAGGGCCGCCTCCGACGCTAGGTACGTCGCCGGCGCCACCGGCGTCGTCAGTCCCCACAGGCTCGCTTGCATCGCTTGAAGCTTCTTCTGCTCCTTTTCCTTCTGTGTATCGGCGAATTTGACTACTAGGGGCGCCGAACAGCCCTCCATCGTTTGACTATGATGCAGTGCCTGGAAGATTAATGTTGCTTTTGGTGAGATTTGGTTTCGATCTTGTACAGAGGTCATGACATGTCTTGAGAAATGAAGTTAAAGTTGTTCCTAGCTTCTGAACTATCTAGTTAAAGATAAAAGTAATTGTTAAATGAAATCAGCGTACTGGTTGGATTCCAAAGATCTAATAAGGAGACAATAGACGTGGCTGTTGGTTCGGTCCTCCAAGTGATACTTACTATGTAAGCTTTAAGATATGCGATAAACGCGTAGCCCTGGCTTTGATTCTCTAGCACGATGCACTACTATATTACTACTTGAAATCCGCCATGATCACCGTGAATAGTGATGACCAACAGCGCTCATGAAAGATAGTTGCTGAGGTTTCGACCGGATTGTTGTTCTGGCTTTACGCATCTCTCAGCATTGTCCACTTGTCGATGGGCCTCTGGCCTGTTCAAATCTATTACTGGTCTATGATGAACCTTGATACCAGCTATTATACCCGCCTGCTTGGAGTCAAATGTGAAAAACGCGCAGGCCTTGCTTTGGACCTTCATGTTTCTCAGCATTGTCCACTCCTCCATGGCCTTGTGACCGGCAAATAGCTTTTACACGATATTTCTCAGGCCTACATTAAACTAACGCTTTGTGTCAGAGAGGCCTGATCAAATCTAGTATTGGTCTAAGATTTACCTTAATGGCGGCAATAGCCGCCTGCTTGGAGACAAATGTGACGAACGCGCAGCCCTTGCTCGAGCCCTGCGCGTCTCTCAGCACCGTGCACTCCTCGATGGCCCCGTGGCCCGCGAACAGCGCTCGCACGTCGTTCTCCGATAGCTTCTTGTTTAGCATCCCCACGAACAGTTTGCGTTCTGTAGACAATGGAGAAATTATTGTTTTTGTATAAGTATTGTTTCGTAACTTCACGTAATCCCCGAAGGGGTAGGCAGAGGATATCATACGATTAAATGCATGCATTCAATCGTATGATATCGTATTGACAGCCCCCGACCCAGACCTTCAGCGTAGTAGTAGTGGCCTGCTACCACTAGGCTTCTGAAGTAGTTAAGTGATTTTGGGGATACAACCATTATATCTAAATATTTTTTTACGTAATTTATGACAAATGGTAAATTCATAATTGGACCCGATAGGTGGCGCTGTGATCAGTTTTAATGAAGACAAGCCAAAGATAGGTCGATTCAGTAGCCGAAGTTTTAAAAAAATATATTGATGTAACTACTTAATGCACTTAACAGCAAACATAAATGACAACCAAATATGGAGTATTCCTCTGTTCATTGGTAAAATCACATGATAACCTGTTGCGCAGTTTTTCAGTTATTCGCTTTGAGACTCACAATCGACTTCAAACTTATTTCAATAAAGTTTTTAGTTAATTGATGAAGTGATGAGAGTTGTTCCGTTACGGAATTGAATCGATCAATCTGTGTTAATCCGCGGACACATTACAAGATGTATATTTAATTATCAATCCCGTGCGGCCGTATAATCCCGTTAATTACAATTGATATTACCTCCGGGATTACGTGGCTTGTCATGTGAAAAATTATTAATATGTGTTATAATTACTGCGTAAAATAATAAGATACCTACTAGCTATTGCCAGGGACTTCGTCCACGTGGAATTTGTAATATTTAAACATCCATGCCATTATCTTATTGCTATTGATTTTTGAAAACAAAAAGCTTGTTACCTAAAACTTTTCGATTACCTAATAGTCGATCAACTTATATTACTTACTTGAATAAACGGAACCTTACAATTCGCTACCCGTGGACATAAAAAAATCATCCAGTAGATTCTCATTTAAAAGAAGGCTCCGTGATTATTATCTTAAAATGCTTTGAGTTATTTTCGTTAAAGGTTTGAATTTGATACTTCATTCTTACGTTGGTTGCATAATCAGACATAATAATATATATATATATATATATACATATATATATATATTATATATATATATATATATATATATATATATATATATGTGTAGTTTTTTTTTTTTTCTCTTTATTTTTGGAAGAGGCTTTGATCGCTGAGCGATTATGTCAGCCTCATTAGTTACACAAAAACTTAGTTTCTAATGTTTAGTAACTTTAAAGCAAGATAATATATTTTTATCGCTAATTTAGAGGTAGGTCTAGATAGGATCGCATTACAAACCCCAACATCTCTCAAAATCACAGCCGACTCTGTTTCTATCGCTTTTCGCTCAGTCTCGATCCGTACACATTCCACTAAAGCGTGGTACACATCTTCTCTTACGTTACAGGTTGCACAATTTGGCGATTCGACGATCTTCATTAGGTGCCCGAACGCATTTAACGGAATGTGTCCGGAGCGTAAGCGCATACTCGTTACCAACAACTTCCTATTTAACTGTTGTTCCGTGAACCACGGAACTTTTGGCGGTTCAGACTGGATAGTCTTGTACCAAATACCCTTCTCCTCCGATCTCTTATCGAAGTATTCCTTCCACAATTTTAAACAGCCAATTTTTGCATCCCTTAATACTTCTGTAAAGAAGGGTAAATGGTCCAAATCTATTCCTTCATCGATGCCTATTTTAGCTAACCTATCCACTTCCTCATTTCCTATCAGATCCACATGTGACGGAATCCATTGGAATTTAATCACTTTGCCACTCTGTTGTAATTTTAGGAACGAATCTAAAATGGAGTAAGCTACGGGGAGACCTCGGCTACCCGAGGTGCATCGAGCTAAGTGTTGCAGAGCGCTCTTAGAATCACAAAGAACTAAGAATTGCATACGATCACAAGATGTTATATATGATAAACATTCTGAGATCGCATACAACTCTGCACCCATAATAGATATGTTTCGATTCAACTTGAAACTGACAGACGTGTTGGATAAAGGATCAAAAAATGCAGCACCGACACCATCCTCGTTCTTAGATCCGTCTGTGTAGATCTGATAGAAATCATCATAATTGCGTGTAATAGTCTGAACAGTATTTCTTAATAATACTAAGGAATCATAAGTGAATCTGTGAATTACTTTCAAAATGACTATTATGGCTTTTTATCTATTCTTGACGATTTTCCAAATGCACTACCATTTTTCGTTTTCCACACAACCCTTAGGTTGATTGGTAGAGAATGAAGAAGAAAAAGAAGAAGAAAAAAAGAAATAAATCGCACGTGTCCCGACACGTACTTGGCGGGTTTTAGATGTACGTACGTTAATGTGAACCGTATACCGGTTTGATAATACACACAGATAAAACAAAACATGACCGTTAGACATTTACGTCATGGCACAAGGTTTATGGCGCGCGTTACCTGATGGTGTTTACGTCAGTCAATGTTTATTGAGGTCAGAGGTGGCGGCATTTGACGTCAGGAATCCCTGACACTATAATACAACATCATATGTACCATCCCAACTGCACTGAGATACAATCTTTTGTTATTTCTGTATAACATTTAATAGACGTCATTCTTGAAGGTGTTGCTTTTACCGTTTTAAATAAAAAAGCGTTATACTGGTGGGAAAGATCAACGGTAAAAGGATAAGCCGATGGAATGGTTACTAACACGTACTTATGTTCTTAGGTTAACGCGATCTACATTCAAAAGCATACAGTTCACATTGATTGTAAGTATTACTGTAGCCTACAAACATCTAAACGGAACCAGAGATTTCAAGAAAGATGAAAAAAAAACAGAGTGATAAAAAAATAGGGCTAAAATAAACATCATCGATAATGTGAACAATATTTCCAAACTCTGGAAGTCTTCTAATATCCCTAACCCAACGAGATTCGAACTCGGGAGTCATCGGGACAACCGGCTAAAAGTGCCTCCACGGGTAGGCAGTGGTAAATAATAGGTGGTGGTAGAGCTTACTTTACTGGTGGTAGAGCTCCAGTGACGGAGCTCGCGGGCGTAAGCACCACCGCGTTACCTAATATACTTGCCGCTAAATGGTAGTGTTCATCACTATCGTGTTTCGGTCAGGTGGAAATGTACGGCCCTGTAATTTTCGGTACAGAGGCATAACATCTTAGGCCTCAGGAGTGGTAACGCATCTGCATTTTGACCTTGGTCTTTGTGTAAATGTCTATAGGCTGCAGTCATCACTTAACATCAATTTGAAATGCATGCTTGTTTACATAAAAAAAAGGAACAATAGAATGAAGATACCCATTATTTAGCTGTGGTCCTTGATAAACACACGGGAGTTGCAAATATTGCGCCGTATAACTTAACTGTCGGCGTGACGACAATAACAAAGATACCCATCGGCCGTACAAGGAGCACTTCCGACACTCGGATTTACTCGGCTAAGGACCGCCCACACTTGTATGGGCGGTCCTTAGCCGAGGACAATATTGTCGGAATTGCGTTATAGACAGATTCCTTGAGACATTGTGTCCTTTTTCAAGTAATATTCTAAGTATAGCAAAGATTTTGTGTTTAGTAATAAACACTGACAGGGCCGGATTAGAAATGTCTAAAAATGGTCGCAAGACTCGCAAGTTTGAATGGATGTCCTTCATTTTTTTGGTAGGTAAGTACAATCTTGAAATTTAGCCCTTCCTCGTCTAAACTAATATTATGAAGAGGTAATACTTTTTGTTTGTTTGTTTGTAATGAATAGGCTCAATAACTACTGGACCGATTTTAAAAATTCTTTCACTGTTCGAAAGCTACATTATCCACGGGTAACATAGGCTATATTTTATTTTGTAAAAATAGGGTTCCGTAAGATATTTGGGTTTTTCAGACACAAGGTGTAAAAAATCAACCAGAAAAGTTACTTATTTTGCGTACGCTGCCTAAACTATAAAAGATATCGAGGAATATCTCTTATAGTTTATTTCACTATTCGAATGCTACAATATCCACGGGTAACATAGGCTATATTTTATTTTGAAAAAAAATAGGGTTCCGTAAGATATTTGGATTTTTCAGACACAAGGTGTAAAAAATCAACCAGAAAAGTTACTTATTATGCGTACGCTGCCTAAACTATAAAAAATATCGAGGAAGACTTTAGGCTATATCTATGTATAATCATCACGCTAAGACGAATAGGAGAGAGTAAGCAACATTGCACCGCGCGAAGCCGGGGCGGGCCGCTAGTATAAAATAAAGGTATTAACAGCGACTTCAGTCTGGAGCCGGGATTCGATGAGATCCATACTCTTTATCTAAGGGTTATTTCAATTCTAACCTCCTTATTCATTATTCCTTATTACTTATTCAAAGTGTTGCTAATCTCTCCTTTGTCTTTTTCTATCCTGCACATTCGAAAATGCAACTGACAAGAACAAAGCATTCTATAGCTAAAACGTATCTAATGTACGTTTATGAATAAGGGGGTAATTCTTTATTTAAATTCTAATTATTGACACCTGTTGTCCTTTTTACTGTTTCCACCAGTAGATAGAAATTCGTCCATTCATTCCGGTCATATCTGGCAGGGATATAAAAAACAAGACCAACTAATGCATTTCAAAACAATATGCGACACAGTTCCACATTGATACAATCTGATCACGTTCGCATTGAGGTTACGGTGCTACTGCATTGTATGATTTGTATGAGTCGAGGGTTCTCTGACGTGGACTGGTGGCATGCAGCGGCTTGTCATAAATTTACGAAGCCCATAAAACATCTTGACGCCGTAAAAATCTACTCGAAACGTGAATATTTTGTGATATGAAAAGTTATTGCTATGTTTTATTTCAGCCTTTTCAATTTCGGTGTTGTTTTTGTAAATATGATGTGCTTATATAGTATTTTACAGATTTATTAAACAGACTTGTACGTAATTAGACGTGATAATCTATAAAATTGTAGTGGTAACAATTTTGTTTGAAAAAAGGTACGGAGTTGAACATAGGAATTATTTTCGCAACACGTGAACAAAAAGTCATTTAATTTTTTTGCACTAAGTAGGTACAGTGAAAAACTTCGAGGCAAAAAAATTATTCGGTATCGATTAACAACGGGACCCAATATTTTTTCTCAATCCATTTTGAGGACCTTCGATCGATATTACGATTCGTTTGTCAAAAAAGGCGTCCCAACTAGGCTTGTCATCTGCTAAAAAAAAGCCTGACTCTGCACTCAATTAGGTCTATTTGTACGAAAAACGCAACTAAAATTAAATAAGAAAACGCTGCAAAACTTATCGCAGAATACGGAAATAATAAAGAACAAGTCGGTATTGCACTCTAAAGCACTTAAAACATACGAAAGGTAAACAACAATATTTTTTGAGATCACACAGCGTAACGCGAGGAAACGCCGCGCGCCGTTGAAACTCGACAACAACGCCGAGAAAAACCGCGCCGAGAAAATATTTTTCTCGGTTTCACAGTAGGGATGCAAATGATACTACCATATTTCTACGATGTCGATATTTTGGTGAAAAATATCAATGTTTACAAAATATTAATCTCGTGTGTAAAATAACGACCATTTTCCATAATATGCGTTGCTCTATGGTTTCGGCAGACAAACTAGCACAAAAGATTGAAATAGAAATATGTTACTGAATCGACTCACTCTGAGTTAAGTTAAAATATTAACGATCAAGAAGTGTTGCACTTTTAAGCACTTAGAACATACGAAAACTAAACAACTTTTTTTTTAGATCACACTGCGTTATATGTGGAAACACTGCGCGGTGCCGAGAAAAACCGGACCGAGAAAATATTTTTCTCATTTTTACTGTACAGATGCAATGATACATTGATATTTCCGAAACTGCAATATTTTGATATGAGCATCGATTTTTCATTGTGTTAATTTAAAAACGATTATTTTTCGAGCGCGTTTTTATGTTTCGGAAAGTTTACTACGAAAGCATAAAAATATCGAAAAAGGAAAATCTTACTGAACTCAACTGCAAAAACCGTCAAATTTGTACCTAAGTAATGACCATGCCGACGACACACAAGACATTTGTAACTTATTTGCAAAATATTTTAAATCTGTTTATGAACCCTCTAATTTCGATCCACAAAATTGGGAACCACCTATTGACCTTTGTTATAATATGATAGCCATCGATAAATTACAAATTAATATAGACAAAATTAAGTTAGCACTACAAAATTTGGATCACACGAAAGGAACAGGACCAGATGGCATACCCGGTCTCTTTCTCATTCATACTGCCAACTCTATATGCAAACCGTTATACATACTTTTTAATAAATCTCTGCGTGACGGAGAGTTTGCCGACATATGGAAACAAGCTAATATCACTCCTATATACAAAGATGGACAGAAGGATAACATTGAAAATTATCGGCCTATCTCAATCCTGTCTGCCTTGTCAAAGTTATTTGAAAGACTGGTACACAATTAAATATATCCAATGCTTCACAACTTAATAATTAAAGAACAACATGGTTTAAAACCGAAAAACCGATCAACGAATACGAATTTAATGTTATTTACCTCTTGTCTCTTTCAAAATATGGATAAAAGGATTCAAGCTGACGCCGTGTATACAGACTTTTAAAAATCATTTGAAAAGGTGGACCATAATCTTCTACTTGAAAAGATCTCATTTAACGGTATCAAAGGTAGTCTTCTTCGATGGTTTGTCTCGTATATAACACATCGCACACAACGAGTGGTCATTGCGGGATGTAAATCGGATGTAATTCTTGCTACGTCAGGGGTCCCTCAGGGATCAATCCTGGGTCCTTTGTTGTTTGTAATTTATATCAATGATATTGAATAATGTTTTTTTGAATTCAAATTTTTTATTGTATGCAGATGATCTAAAAATTTACAGACCTATTAAAAGCTTACACGATTGTAAACTTCTACAAGAAGATTTAAATAGATTTAATGATTATTGCCTTAGTAATAAGCTCTATCTAAGTACATCCAAATGTAACGCTATAACTTTCACAAAAAAAATATATCCTTGAATACGATTATAGATTATGCAATAACAATCTAAACAGAGTAGGATCCCTGAGGGATCTCGGGATCATCTTAGACTCTAAACTGCATTTTGATTTACATGTGCAGAAAATAATCAGCAGAGCATTTGTATGGTTTCGTGATGAGATCTGCCATTACTTTCAAAAAACCCAAAACGTATCATCGTAAACATTAATTAGATCGCAATTAGAGTATGCCACACAAATTTGGAATCCTTATTACGATAAACAAAATGAGATGTTGGAGAGAGTGCAAAGAAAATTCCTACGAACTATGAATTTTAGATGCCGAATTGGAAAACTGTCATACATAGATTCATTAACAAACATAACCTGCTTACTCTGAAAAATAGGCGTTTGCTTCTTGGAGCCTTAACGTTATATAAACTATGTAACAATAAAACGGACTGTATAGATCTCAATAACAGCTTAAAATATAACGTGCCACGGACAGTAAAGCGACGAGCGGTGGGTACTCACCAGGTGTTTTCGCTTCCGGTTTGCCGCACCAACGCTGGAGAGCGTGCACCGCTCCACGCACTCATACCTCATAGCTATCACACAAACATAAAATAAATTAGCTTTGTCGATTACCTCTCATACATTTTAAGACATTGTAACTTACCTGTGGATGACGTAGTTGGTTGCATATTTATTATAACAAAATATGATATTGATACTCATTATGTAACACACAATATGTAACTGTTTGTTGTTCCCAATAAAATAAAATAAAAAATAAAAACAATGTACTTAAATACAGACAATTTTAAATGTACCTACCCATCATGTTTCCGATATTTGTTATTTACAGAAGAAACGAAAATATTTCCATATTTTGATAGGTACCTATTCTAAAACCGTCTATGTTCTTTTTTCACTCCCTGAATTGTATCGATAATCAATATTCATCTTATCCAAATTTACATCCCTACTTCACGGGCGAAGGTTAACACAATGCAACGTGGGGTGTACGCGTAAAATCCGACACGGAATCCCGGCGGGTCTAGGTGAAGAGGGGGGATGGGGAACTGGGGGGAGCGCCGAAATTGAAAAGGTACGGAGCCGGCGTGTGTAACAAATATTTCATGGCCTGAAAATCGGAACGCAAGAAGATTAGCGTGAAAATGGCGCGCGGATCCTTGGTACTGACTTGCGGTTTTAAAATGTCGACGGTTGTGGGTAGGGCTTTTATGTAAATTGTTTTCAGTTATAAAAATTTGAAGCGCGCATGGCACCGCGGCTGGTGTAGATCGTAAGCGATCTTTTCGGTAGTGGCAAATTAAAATGCGCGTTTCCGTGGTTCGGAGGGCACATTAAGCCGTCGGTCTCGGTTGCTATCGATAGATAGTAGTCGTTAAACCTTGTCGGAGGCCTTATGGGCGGTTTGAAAACATACACACAAACACACAACTATTGTGTTCTGTTTCACCAAATTGTTTAAGAACTTAACTTGTTTAAGAATTTAACGGAGAGAATAACTAGTTTTAACTGGCTCTTTAGTCTACTGGTAGCAGACCACTACTACTACGCTGGCACTCTAGGTTCGATCGCGGGTCGGGTGCTATCAGAGATAACGGTGTTGATAATTGTCAATGCAATTATTAAGTATGCAGTTAAAACCTATATACCTAACGTAAGTTTAAAGTTTAACAAGGAGGTCTGGTAAAAAACTGTGATAAAACATCTTATTTAGACTGCGCTAATATCGGCATTTATGTTATATTATGACAAACTTTTATTTCGGATTCCATAACGGTTACGGATAGATAAATATTTCGTATATTCGATAGTTTTCGATTACGGTTTCGGAGCTCCATAACATCTCTAATTTCGACTTAGTAGGTATGTAAATGAAATAAGCCTTAGCCGTCCGACTGCGCTTGAAGCATTAACATTTAAACGTTATTGGGGCTAACTACACAATTACTTGTGCATTTAAACTGATTACATTCCGTTTTAAAGTGAGGATCCTCTTTAAATATTCTAATTAGTAGTTGGCTGTTTACGGCTTGTCGGCGATGCTTCGCATTTACCTTTTGTATTAGCAACTTGTTGCTTTATTATGAGAGGTATTTGCGAAAGCTTTCGACGCTCGATCTTTTAAAAGATCGCTTCGCAAACAGGGAATGTTGATTTTTGGCGGAAAATGCGTCTTCATTTTGTTTATTGAATATTTTCGAGAGCTTTATAAATTTCAGACCACCGCGTGTATATTTTGTTGCCGTGTTTGTATTCTACGTGTAGAAGCAATGATATTATATAGAAGTGTCAAATGAGGTAATAATTTACTTCGATTGAACCTAAATAACTATCACAGGCTGTAGACATCGTCATAAAAATTAGACAATACAAATGAGTTGTTATTTTCGATGTAAGTTTTACATTATAGAGACAAAACATCTCAAGTCTTATTCTGAAATGTAGAAGAATTATCAGTATATTAGTTAGTATTGATACTAAAAACATTTAGATAATAATCTAGCTACCCGGAATAGAATGGCGCTGAACACTTGACTAAATTAGTAATGCGATGCGGTGGTGGTGCTCTTGAAAGCCGCCACTAAACTATCAGTAGAAAAGTATAGTTAAATAGTTATTAAACAACGAAGAGAAATGTTATAAGCATAAGAATCTGGCATTTTGCGAAACTGGTGTTTTTAAGGCGTCTCGCATTTTCAGAACCTGGTATTGACGACCAATCTATCAAAAGTAGTGTTACACATAATTAAAAAGGGATATGCTTTTACTTGAAGCGCGCATGGCCCAGTGGCTGGTGTAGATCGTAAGCGATCTGCTCGGTTAAGCACTACGGGCGCGGTCGGGTAGTGTGATGGGTGACCGCTAGTGGCAAATTAAATGCGCGTTTCCGTGCTTCGGAGGGCACGTTAAGCCGTCGGTCCCGGTTGCTATCGATAGATAGCAGTCGTTAAACCTTGTCGGAGGCCTTATGGGCGGTTTGAAAACATCCGACAGCGGGTTGGCCACTAACCCACCCACCTCCACCAATCCGCATTGGAGCAGCGTGGTGGAGTAAGCTCCAGGCCTCCCCCCAAAAAGGGGAGAGACTCGTGCCCAGCAGTGGGACGTATAATGGGTTGCCATTATTATTATTATATTATGCTTTTACTTTGTGCGATATGCGAGAAGTTTAACTGTTTGATACGTCATTGTCGAAGGCTTTTTTATTTGAAGTATGTAGACGACTCGTCTCGAAACGATCGTAATTTACTTCGCCGGGCAATCGGCGAGCGCAAACGACTCTCAGCATAAACACTGTCAGGGATCATACATTCATGAAGACATCTCAAAGAAATATCGATAGATAGCAGCCGTTAAACCTTGTTGGAGGCCTTATGGGCGGTTTGAAAACATCCGACAGCGGGTTGGCCACTAACTCCGTATCTCCACCAATTCGCATTGGAGCAGCGTGGTGGAGTAAGCTCCAGGGCTCCCCCCAAAAGGGAGAGAGACTCGTGCCCAGCAGTCGGACGTATAATGGGTTGCCATTATAAGAAGAACCTTGGCACTGTATTCACGACTGAAATTAACATAACTAGGACTAAACTATCATTATGATGGCGTTTAACTCAAACGATCTTACAAATCTGTGCACAGAGTGACACAGTGTAATTTTCTCATTTATTTGTTTAAAACGTTATTACTTCATAGCTATAGTTGGAAAACTGGTTGGCGTCATCCGAAGTCGCTAAGTTATCGGCATAATTAAAATCGAGGACGTACAAGCAATTTGCCGTGCCGTTAATGACAGTTCTTAGTAGATTAACAAAACAAAAATGTTCCGAGCGATTATTTATTCGAGGACACACTATCTTAGTTATTTTTTTTCAGTTAAGCTGGGTATTAGTTGTAGTTTTAAACAATTCAAATTAAGTGGAGGTGTTTTAAGTGACGTTCGTCTTGAGACTCAAGTCGAAGTTGACAAGTTTGTGTTACCGGTGATGACATATGGAACTGAAAAGTGGTCTCGCACTATGGGTTTTATAAGAAAGCTAAAGGTCACGTAGAGGCAAATAATTTAGAGAGTTATGTTCCACGTTACCCGATAATATGAAATTAGAAATAAGGAGATCAATAGAGCTCCAGTGACGGAGCTCGAGGGCGTAGGCACCACCGCATTACCTAATATACTTGCCGCCAAATGGTAGTGTTCAGCACTATCGTGTTCCGGTCAGGTGGTAATGTACGGCCCTGTGATTTGCGGCACAGAGGCATAACACCTTAGACCTCAGTAGTGGTAACGCATCTGCATTTTGACATTGGTTGTGTGGTTGTGTATAGGCTGCAGTCATCACTTAACATCAATGTGAACTGTTTGCTTGTTTACCACTTCCATTATATAAACGAAAGTGGGTAGGGCCGCTACGAGGTGGCCGGATCATGGTGAAGATCGTGGAAAATTGCTGTATGAGAACAGTTGTTCGTCATTCGTTTAGGCCCTTTTTGCAAAAGGCTTTTGTCCAGCTGCGGACGGGTCTAGGTCTTTTGTAGACGTCTACTGTAGTGACTTATTATAACTACAATTGGACTTATTCTATTTGCCGCCAAATGGTAGTGTGTAAACACCATCGTATTATCTATTATGCGGTGGTGTGGTGCCTATGCCATCGTGTCTCTACAATCGAACTCTACTACCAGTTTTGCCATCTTTATTACATAAAAAGAAGACAACTCATATTGAGTTACAAACAGTATTTTGCTGACACATAACAGATATAAATCCGTGGAGGCGTATAGAAATACAATTTCAATGCAGCCACGTCTCCACGGCGTGATGTTATAAGTCGTCACTCAAACGAAACTTATTATTTCTCAGCTCACGATGTCGGCTGTAACGCGATATTGTTTCTCTTTATGAAACCAAATAAACGTGGATGATGAAACATTCACTTTTGCTACAGAATTGAATTCTAAGGGTCATAGCTCACTACAGCCAACCGGCACCCGACAGCACCGCCTCGTTTTACGGCGTCCACCCGTTGTCGACGAGTGGTCCACGGGTGAACGTCGCGAGGTTACTTGTGAACCACTAGCGGACGGTCGGTGGACGCGCGGTCCACTTGGGAACAGCGAGTTGGCAACTTGGCAATGCATAGTCAACGCAAAACAAGCTAGTGGTCACCGAGTGGTCCACTCGCCGTCCGCGCACCGCGCGATACGGAGCGGAGTTGATGTAATGAGCGCAGACCGCTCGAGGCGGTCGGACGCTGGTCAGATGACGGGTGGCTCTAGTGAGCTATGACCCTTAATCTTTTTGTCGATGTAGAAGGATCAAATTCAACTTTCTAAAGATAGAACGCTAGCAGTACTAGAAGGATACGATAATTCAAATAGTGCCCATTGTCGCAGATATTTTTTTTTATATCATGAAAGGGCAAACAAGCATAAGTAAAGTTTACAATGATGGTAAGTAAAACTGTAGCCTATCAACATCTATATTGCCACTCCTAAGGCCTAAGGATTTATGCCGGTGCCGGAAATAACATGGCCGTGTAAAGTCTATTTGTATAAAATACAATTGCTGTTCGTTAGTCTCGCTAAAACTCGAGAACGGCTATGCCGATTTGGCTAATTTTGGTTTTGAATGATTTTTGGAAGTCCAGGGAAGGTTTAAAAGGTAAGAAAATGTGAAGAAATTGAAGGGAAATAGTAAAAAAACACAATTTCATTTTTCCATACAAATAGTCCGTATCTATCAAACCTTTGACTCATTATTTTATTCTGAGGCAATACGAAGTTTGCCGGGTCAGCTAGTTTGGTATAAATATATCTATATATTAGTAACGCTGTCAAAGTGGTGACATAAAAAGTTTTTTTTTTAATTCAGAGTACCTTACGTAAAGTACGTGTATGTGATGTGGAGTTGAACATTTTTCGACAGTACTTTCGTGCATTTACTTTCATATAAATTCTCTTCTCTTTTAAGATCTTTGACGTAGTGGTGTCATCTATCATCACGGATATGGGCAGTGGTATTCAGTGTAGATATAACTTCCCCGACCCATTATGTCGAAGGAACAAGCGAACGCACTTTGGATAAACGCGGACGTGAGCACTGGAAGTAGGACATTCGTCTTGAATATCCGAAGGAATCATATAATTTAGTGACAAATAATTTTGTATGAAGATGTAAGAAAGAGGCTTTGTGTGAATGATAGTATCGGTGTAAAAATGAAAAAAGGCATGCTCCGATGGTTCGGGCATATAGAAAGAATGTCGAATGAGCGAATGACTAAACATATACACAATGCGAATGTGGATGATGAGGCCCAGGAAGACCAAGACTGATCTACCATGACCAAATAGGTCGAGTTCTATGGGGTGGGGTCAAAAGTCTTAGGAATCGGCGTGCATGTATGCAGAGAATGATGAAGGTAGACGAGGCACGAGAGGTTTGTCAGGACCGGGCTATCTGGCGCTCTATACTCTCTGCGTTAGGGACCCCCTTAGGGACCTGGCGTGAAGATACATACCTAGACAAATAATTTTGTCTTGTGACTTGTGCATTATGATCATATGTTTGTGAATCCATGTATGGCTATCTGTATCGCTTTCACAGCTTAACCACAGCACTGATCTTGAATTAAAAATAGTTTAAGACCCAGGGTTAACATGAGAATTTTTTTGCAGGAAACAAACTCTAAAGGAATTAAAGAAAATAATTTAATAAAAACTTTACTTGGTAGGGATTGAACTTGCGTTCACAGGTTAAATAAAGACGTAGCGAATGAATGGTAGTGCTCAGCACTATCGTGTTCCGGTCACGTGGTAATGTCAGGCCCTGTAATTTCCGGCTCAGAAGCAGATTAAGCCTTAGGCCATACTTAGGCTACAGTATAACTTACCATCAATATAAACTGAATACTTGTTTGTCACATCATGACATAAAAAAACGTATGTAGCTCACGAAACTCCACTATACATAGACTATTACCACAAAGGAGATGTTGCAAAAATGTATGGACCTCCGGCCATGTATAGTACACAATATCATTAAACAGGCCACATCAATATAAAAACGTTTTTAACTGCATATATTCACTTATTTGGCTTTGTTTGCAGTTACAAAACATTATATGCAGTTAGAATTGCAACTCAAAACCAAAATGGCGAACAAGGCGGGCGATGTCATTTTGACATTTGCATTTTTTAAATTGTTTTTTGATTATATAGTACTTGAAGAAAAAAAGTAATATTTTCTAAATACTATCGAAATCGATTGATCCCAAGCGTCGGCTGTATCGCCGCCATGTTGAACATAGTTGAAAATGATAAAATCGTTTGAATTAAATGTGGCTGTAACTCTAAAATATATTCTTGAATAAATTAATTGTATTTTTTTCGGATTCTTCTTTAATTTATCCATTTTTTGAGGACGTGTACCAACCAGAGCCGAGCTCGCAACATCTCCTTTACAAAGCCAGTAGTGTTACTAGATTTACTGTCTCATTATCGTGTATGGAATATCCACATGTATTTGAAAGTCCAGCTCTAAGTAGATCGTCACGTTGCACTGCGAGGTGCGAATTGTTCGCAGCCTACTTGTGTCTCATTAGCACAGTTCTGTTACTGCGATGCTTATTCAGTTTATTCATTTATTTCATATAATTAGGCTCCTGGCTATTGGTACAATACCATGCCATTTTTGGACACCTGGCAGTGCTCAACGGTGCGGTTTTCACGTTCGTACCTGCCCAGAACGTGTTAATTGTGGAACGAACTTCCCTCTGAGGTGTTCCCTAAGTGCTACAATATGGGGTTCTTCAAAAATGGCGTCAAAAGAGTCCTTCAGGGCTGGCAGCGCGTTGGCAACTCCCCTGGTGTTGCAAATGTTCATAGGCGACGGTGACCACTTTCCATAAGGTGGCCCGTTTGCTTGTCTGTCAACCTTCAGAGATAAAAAAAAAAGCAACCAACTATCACAGAGACAAAAACTTAGGTCTCAGGGCAATGCATCTGCATTTTTATCTCTGTTTTTTTTTGTGTAGATGTCTATAGGCTGCAGTCATAACTTAACATCGATGTGAACTACACGCTTGCTTGCCACCTTCAAAACAGTTTTCTTTAAGGAATCCCCGCTTCATTATCAATCATTATCAAATAATTTTGGTGTAACCTCAGTGAGATTATTATGTATGAGATTTCAATCACAAAGTTGTATTCATTTCACTTTGTAAAGTTGTACGCTATAAGCAAAGGATCGTACACTAGCGATATTAGCTATTTCGCCTTAAACCATGATGAGACATGCCATCACCATTTTTACTGGTGGTAGAGCTCCAGTGACGGAGCTCGCGGGCGTAGGCACCACCGCATTACCTAATGTACTTGCTGCTAAATGGTAGTGTTCAGCACTATCGTGTTCCGGTCAAGTGGTAATGTACGGCCCTGTAATTTCCGGCACAGAGGCATAACACCTTAGGTCTCAGGAGTGGTAACGCATCTGCATTTTGACCTTGGTCTTTGTGTGGGTGTCTATAGGCTGCAGTTTTCACTTAACATCAATGTGAACTGCATGCTTGTTTGCCACTTCCAATACATAAAAAAAAAGAGACACGAGTCTTATTCAGCGATCTACTTTTAGGTTTATTAAAGGTCTGACCTGCAATCTTGTGCATTATTTTACTTCACTTTGAAATATTATGACTACCGATCCATCCCGCACTCGCTTGTACTTTGGCATAGAACAAACGACAAAACAAACATCGCGATATCTGAACCGCGCCGGCGACGGCGATGCGAAACGCGAAAAATTCCTTCGGTACGAAAAACACAAATTCCGTTCGTGCGAAAAACACAAATTCCGCCCGAGCGAAAAGCTCGCGGGCACGGCGCTTTTGAAATTACCGCGAATTCGGCGCAAATCCGCTGCATTGTTTCACGATGCGGCAAGTGGGCGTGGTGTTTATCTCTCTCTTATTTGACGAGACTTTATTATGTACGCCAGCTTTTCAGCGCGAACACCTAAGGATGCTGACACGAGTGCGTTTTTTAGATTGTTTTTTTTCTACGTTGTCGTCTTCGTCTTTATCGACCTGAATTTGAATTATTTCTTAGTAAATTATTACTATTTATTATATACAATATTTTCCTAACTTATTAAAGTTACTTATTAAAATAACTTATTAAAGTTAGGGAAAATATATGCGGCGTGTAGGTTGATTGATGCAACATCCCCGGTTTATCTTTGAAATAAAAATTAGATACAATTAAAAAAAAAATCGATATATGTATAAATTTCTATAGTGCGACTTTAAATTTGCGAGTACGGGTTTTTTATCTTGGCTAAGCGATTCGGACGCGGTTGGGTGTGTGATGGGTGACCGCTAGTGGCAAATTAAAAAGCGCGTTTCCGTGTTCCGGCACGTTAAGTCGTCGGTCCCGGTTGCCTTATGACAGCGGGTTGGCCATTAACCACCAACCCGCAATGGAGGAGCGTGGTGGAGTAAGCTCCAGGCTTCGCCCCAAAAAGGGGAGAGACTCGTGTCCAGCAGTGGGACGTCTCAAGGGTTGCCATTATTATAAGATGCAAAGTAGCGCGTGCGTGTTTATCCTACGAAACACGGCAGCGATATCGCGACACGATTAATTTTAAATCGCATCGCATCCACGGAAATGACGAACACTTGGAAACAAGGCGGGGGGAACACGGTTCGCGTTTTAGACGCGTTACAAGTTAATGGGATCTGTTTAAGATAGGTACACAAACGGATGGAATATACAGTCGGCTCGGTGTCTTTCGTAACGAGATTGCGTTCGTACACGTGCAATCTCATTATGAGATTTGCGTTTTTTGTTTTAGGAAGATAGAATATTATTTGTCGAAATGGGGTGTAAGGTTCCTCTGAATGTATAATAGATATACCTACCTATAATTCTAATACACGGTAAAATTTTAGCGGTTGGTTTTTGGCGGTAGAACGAGTAACCTGCAATAGTGTTGTATATTTTAATATCTGCAATATATTTTAATATAAGAGTTAAAATAAAAAAATGAAATAAAGTTTATCAAAAAAAAATTACTATTTTTTTTTATGTAATGTAAGTGGCAATCAAGCATGCAGTTCACATTGATGTTAAGTGTTGACTGCAGCCTATAGACACCCACACAAAGACCAAAGTCAAGATGCAGATGCGTTACCACTCCTGAGGGCTAAGGTGTTATGCCTCTGTGGCGGAAATTACAGGGCCGTACATTAAAAATCTAGTCGAGTGAGTTGAAAGTTACGTCTGTGCTACTTTGTACTATTGGAACTAGTGCGCGCATGCCACCGTGCTCCAACGAAAAAGTGAAAATACAGTCAATATTCACTGAATCTTTGGAGCAAAATAAGCTCACTTGCCTTGTGATACGGCCCAACTCATACAAAAAAATATTATAAAAATCACTTTGCTGGGGGAAAACAACCACTAAAACTTCACCGTGTATAGTTGGCGCGTTGGTGCCCCAAATCGCATAATAATATATATATGTCTTATGTGACATTGGTACAATACCATGCCATTTTTGGACACCTGGCAGTGCTCAACGGTGCGGTTTTCACGTTCGTACCTGCCCAGAACGTGTAAAAATCTAGTCGAGTGAGTTGAATGTTACGTCTGTGGTAATTTTGTACTATTGGAACTAGTGCGCGCATGCCACCGTGCTCTGCCGAAAAAGTGAAAATACAGTCAATATTCACTGAATCTTTGGAGCAAAATAAGCTCACTTGCCTTGTGACGGCCCAACTCATACAAAAAATATTATAGATTGATTATATATCTAAGACAAAATCATTTTGCTGGGGGAAAACAACCACTAAAACTTCACCGTGTATAGTTGGCGCGTTGGTGCCCCAAATCGCATAATAATATATATATGTCTTATGTGACATATACTTCATAATGGGCTAAGTCGAGGATCAGACCCACAGAGGTCTGCCTTGGGCGGTTATGTAAATTATTAAGACGAGCCACCTACGTTAGTTCATAGAAAAAAAAACGAAGTGTATTAGACTGTCAGAAAGGTCCAACAGTCAAGAATCTCTCAAACTGTCGTGTATGACATTCACCACGTTCTCTGCCTACCCCGTAAGGGATTTGGCGTGAAGATTCAACCATATATTAAAATTTCATTTCTTAATTGTTGAGAGTAATGACTAATAATGACGCCTGAATATTTTTGAATATCACATTCTTGACCCTTGGACCTTTCTGACAGTCTAATACAGTTTTTTTTTCACCCGCTCTAAATGCTCGGGCGATGGAATTTCACCGGTAAGGCGAAAATCCCTTATTTTGGGCTCGCGTTTTAGCGTCACAAGTTAATTGGATCTGTTTAAGGTACACAAACGGATGAATTGAGATTAATGAGATGGCTTCAGTATACTTGCAATATCATACTAAGAAATCAGATACATAAGCTTTAGCGTTCATTATTTCAGGAAGGATATTGTCGAAATAGGTTGCAATTTTTTTCCATAATTTAACATCCGAAATAATAATAAGTTTAAAGATTAAACTCCTTATAAATAAAAAAAACTGAAAACGAGATCTCTCATAGCATGTATATACGAGTATCATGAGTAGCATCAAATTCGAAAATGTGGGCGCTGAACACTACGATTGATTTGACAAATTAGAAAGTTCCTTCGGTGAATTTTCAAAATAATAACTTCCGGCATAATAACCTCCAAACAAATTAATCACTAAAGATCACACTGATCCCAAACTGGAATGAAAAAGTCTGATAAAATTATAAAATAGTAAATCGGTGTATTGTAAAAGACTACCTTATTTTAAAATTGAAACTTCATAATGACGTATTTTTAAGATTTAATTTGTTGTGGATAATGACGCCGCACCGGAATAAGTCGGATTGTTTAATGGAAAATCAACCCTTCGCTCTTAAGCTCTACTACCAGTGACTACTTAAGAAAATTTGTGTCCCAGTTAAGATGTTTCTTACAAATTTAAACAAACTACGTCGCCTCCTCGATGGTAAACGAATTTCGACAATTTTGTAATGGGATAATGAGCGAGTAATTAGTTCGCTACAGTATACGGTATGCCGGTAGTTGGAGGCATTATTTCAATAAGTGTCGAACTTCACTTAGTAAGTTTTAAAGTCGCAGTTCAAATTAACAACGACTATACGAATACGACTACACTTACTTAAAAAATGGCTTTTTTAAGAGGAATAGAGGAATAATTTTTCATCTTTCTCTTGCTAAAAAAAATATAACTGTAGTTTCATGCCTGTATATCCCGTAAAAAGATGGTAGATATTCATGATAAATGTCATGTAAAAACGGCAAACTTAGAGCTTATTGGAATTCAACAGACAACAGATAAACAAGTTCACAATAGTAACAATATAGGTAACCAATTTGAATAACCTTAGTGTTGAAAATCTTGACACTTCTCGCAGAATTCAAATATTCAGATTTAAACTGTTTAAACAATATTTCATCAATCAAAGCATTGAACAACGCGGGAATAGTAGACGTGACCCACACTCGTGAAAACATGCGAAAATCGAAAAACAAATTTTAATCTCGAAAACAAGGTACTTTGTACGAAAACTGTTGCCACCAAATCAATATTCCTCAAGATCCCTGGTCAGGTGTCGCGTTCGACATTCAAAATTTAAATTGGAAATCTTTTTTTTTTTCGGCATCGAGGCGAACGAATCGACGGCGTCAGCGGAAATTATTTTGGTTCGCGATGTCTTCTCGTCACTGGAGGACTGGAACAGATACCGTAGCCTCATTTTCTAGTTTTACCAAGTCGATATTGCGAGATATGGTAATGTGCATTGAGTTTAAAAAATATATTTGATGAAGATATAATTATTTCCTTTTAGTTGCTCGTAACCACGACGAAATAGAAATGGATTTCTTTTTAAAAATATTTACGTTAAGAAATGAATACCTAGGTTTATAGGTAAAAAGAGTAGGTACACTGGCTACTTTTTTCGGTCAGAAGTCAGAGGCGGATAAGGCTGGTTTTTATTGGTGGTAGAGCTCCAGTGACGTAGATCGCGGGCGTAGGCACCACCGCATTATATAATATACTTGCCCCTAAATGGTAGTGTTCAGCACTGTCGTGTTCCGGTCAGGTGGTAATGTACGGCCCTGTAATTTCCGGTACAGGGGCATAACATCTTAGGCCTCAGGAGTGGTAACGCATCTGCATTCCTTGGTCTTTGTGTGGGTGTTTAAAGGCTGCAGTCATCACTTAACATCGATGTGAGCTGCATGCTTGTTTGCCAATTCCATAACATCAAAAAAAGGCATTAAACTGTTTAGAGCCGAGTTGTTTCTCAATAGATAAGTATATCAAATACTTCGTATCAAAACCCTTTTTTTAATTCATCTGATCATGTAGAACATAGAACGAATGCAATGATACGGTTACAGATTGGCATAATTAAATTGTTTCAATGATTGTATAGTAGTAGGAGTAGTACCTTTTCTCTTGGCCTTCAAGTCTTCACACAGCCATCGTTTCCCCATATATTGTGTTTTTGTTTCTTATATATTTTTTCTCTTCTTTGTTCCTAACTATCTTATAAGTTTTTTACTCCGATACAATGTATGTGTCTGTGAGTGTACCAAAATAAATAATATGTTTTCTTTCTTTCTATAAGAAGTGGTATGGTCCCAGTACACATTACTTTTATATTTCATAATAATAATGGCAACCCATTATATGTCCTACTGCTGGGTACGAGTCTCTCCCCTTTTTGGGGGGAGGCCTGGAGCTTACTCCAACACGCTAGATTGGTGGAGGTGGGTGGGTTAGTTGCCAACCCGCTGTCGGATGTTTTCAAACCTAAGGCCTAATTTATAAATAAACGATTCTTCTTCTTAACACACTAAACCACAAAAATCGATGTAACGCCTCACTACCCTCAATCTTCGACGATTGCCCGTCAACTATGCGACGGGGAAGTTAGGGAAGGGATGCTAATACACCAACCGCGAGTTTCATTTCCACTCGTTTCTGTCGCTTGCTAAAATTGAATAAATTTGAATCTATCGGAGGGGGCGAGGTTTTGACGTTTGTGAGATGCATTATTAAACTGTCAACGCTCGCTGTCACGGTTGAGTGAGTTTCAATCGAGTTTTGAATAGTATCTTAAGACTTGTTTGTTCAGCGGAGAGGTAATATTCATGATTTTGTGGTAACCCTGTTTTTTACGTCCTGAAAGTGGCTCTCTTGAATGTTCACACATAGATTAATATGTGTCTTCGCTTCACTTCTTACTAGAAAGTAGTCTAAGTGCTATCGAGGAAATTCTGGCCATTCAAAAACATTGTCATTTAGATTTTAACAATTTTCACTCCGTAGGAGTTAGATCTGTACATTACAGGTACATTAGAAACTTTCTAAACTCAAAGGCAATTTAAAAAGACATGCTAAACCATCCCAGAGTAATCCTGGAACAGCCAAAAACGAGGCCCGAATTGTTAATTCTATTTGTTGTCTATAAAAGAAGTAACACATTTCTCATTCAGTTTCAGTATCAAAGTGTGCTCCGCGGGGCGTAAAGTATCTGTCAGAGCTCTACAACATATTGAAATAAAATAACTAAGTACCTATCCTATTTGCTCCATAAGGCTGCACAGTAAAATAGGAACAATATAAAATTTCGCATACATATGGGAAATGTGTGCGACACACACGCACACTACAAAAATAGTCTATTACTACGAAACTCACACCTTGACTTTAACAAAATACAGAAACAATTTCACGCACACATTTAAACATCTAGGCGACAGGTATAGGCCCATTTGGGCTTGTACTTTGACAGAAGGGAAAGCCTGCATATGGCTACTCCCAGCCGGTGTTGCTTTATGATCTCAAGCCATGTCCCCCTGTAAATGAACATGTACCTAACTGCGACTATAAATTGAGATGTGAGCTATACTATCTTTCAAGTTTGATCAAACTGCACACGGTGGTACACATAAAGCACAGCTCACTAAGTTTTTGCTTATCTTAGGGCTCCGTCAAATAATTGGTTTTCCAAAAGTGTTAGATCCTCAAAAAAGATCGAGAACCATCACCATATGTGTACCTACGTGTAGTACTGAAACTAGGTGGACAATAAGCTTACATTGTACATTAAGCTTAACCAAACTGAACATGAACGTATGTATACACCTACACTAGTATAGGCAGAGTACACACTGTAACTTAACCCCAAATCAATCGGTCAGTCGGACATCTCTGACATCGTACTACGAATGTTAACACTCCGAATGCTGCGAACATCGAATTGTTTAAACACGGACCGGGGCCGTTTTAGTCACCGCTTGAATAACTGATGGGGTTCATATTGGATTCAATTCTGTCCGTGTAGTATTTGGTAGAGCAAGAATCAGTAGGTAATAAATGATTGTTGATTCAATGTGCAAAATTATCTCCGATCCCTTTTGAAATTACACGCATGTGTTATTTTTTTAATAATGACATGATTTGGCAAACAAGCATACAGTTCACATTGATGGTAAGTGAATACTGTAACCTATAAACAACTACATAAAATTCAGAGATTTCAATGCAGATGTGTTGCCACTCCTAAGGTCTACGTTTTTATGCGCCGGAAATTACAATAACACTGAATGTTATATATAAATATATGCATATATAAACACACACATGCAATTACTCATCAACAGCTCAATATAGTGATTAAAAATAACACTCGCAAACCACAACAGATCAGTCCCCACAATCAGCACCCGTTCATGAGTATAACGCCTGTGGTAGCTATTGCTGTGCTCGACCATTTTGAAGGGAAGTGAACAACCTGTTACGCGATACCGCCGAAGGCAAAGACGATAAAGCGAGCATGACTGCTATGATCAAAAATTGAAAAACAATAAGACCCAAGTGTGCAGTTCCAATACCGCTCTAAGTCGTCACATATTGCTACACTTAACGCCACCTCACTAAAATGAAACATTAAGCACTACGCGTGGATACTTGAGGATCTAAATAAAGGCATGGGTAAAGCAACCGAATCGTGTATCTATATACTCGTAGTATACATATGTCGTATAATTCTCTCGCATATTTAAAGACAATAAAACCCAAGTGCGCACGTCCCAATCTCGCTCCAATTCGTCACAAATTGCCACACTTAACGCGACCTCACGCACAAAAACACGCGTATTCCTTTGACACCCGGCCCTTTGACGCGGGCCCATTCGGTTCTAATATAATAAAGACGATATAATGCGTAGGGTTGCGACAATTTCGTTATTTGTAAAGCTGTATACAAGAGGATAAGCTATTTTTTTTAAGGTGAAAAGTATTTATTTCACGTAGTTGAAAATCACCAAGAAAAATAGGCAACCTTTTTGCGTTGTTATTTTATTACCGAGTCTTAAAATTTGCGCCTCTGTTAGTTATAGACATGAAGACAGGCGTAAGAAGAGAGAGCCTTTTTGTGGATGAGTGTGTCCAGATAATCGGTGCAAAATGGTATAAAAAATCTTACGAGATTTAAAGAATTTATTGCGTTCTTAAGCGATATCATAATCAATTGATTTTAGAAATGGTTCGATTACAAGTGCAAGGCCTTTATCTTAAGGTCTTATGTTTTTTCCTGTGAGCGGCTACCGCGAAACAGCTCGAAGCGGTCGTTTGCACATGTGAGTTTTTTTAAATAATCAATATAACACGATTACGAATCGCACCGGTATATCCGCAATGCGGTCTGAGCCTAAGCGAACGAAATGTTCGGTATCAAATAAGTCGATCTCGATAAGCTTACTTATCTTAGTTGGTTAGCGTCCAGAGTACATCGTTCGATGTACTATGTGATACCAAATCTTCGCTTGAGTGCGAATACTGGGTCAAGTCAATCCTTTTTTAACCTTTAAGATATGCTCGTACGAGTATGTAATGTTTTAAAACATAAGAGGATAATAATGAGATATAATTAAATCATGACCGAATCTCACTTACGTCTCACCAATTAGAGAGTATTAACGGTCCTTACAGAGTGCTTCAAGTATCAATATAAGTATCATATATTATAGGCAGGATATTTATTATACCTTCTATTTCTGAAGCAAACAAATTGCTTCCACTTCCAACGTTTTTTCATTCCCTTCTACGCAAGAAAAAAATGATTTGAACAAATGAAAAATCGACCGCAAATAGGTACGTTCTGTTAGAGTGATTTAGGTTGAATCGAGACGGGAAAAGGGAATGCCCCGACTCGCTCACGTGGAATGAAACGTAAATGAATGATGAACGAACAAGCAAATCAAAGAGTGAATGATTTTCGGCGTTCAAGGCGATGCCTTTTTCCGACTGAAGTGGTGATGTTTTAATTAAATTATTTGTTGGTATTGGCGCTTAATATAATTTTGATTGATTTTTCATGAGACGTGGGTGTGTGAGTGCATGTGTATTATGTATTTTGTATACATGTACGGTATAAGTAGAGATGTATTTCTGATGTCACTTCTGCAGACTTCTGCGATATTGTTAGGATAAACGACGTGAAATGCCTCACGGGGTAGGCAGAAAGTGTGGAGCGCCAGATGTCCCGGTCTTGACACACCTCTTGTGCTTCTTCTACATTCATCATTCTCAATCTCTCAAAATGTATTGAATTATATTAAACTCTGAAAATTAACGTCCATGTGTGTTCTTGTGCTGTAATCCCTACGAATATTATAAATGCGAAAGTAACTCTGTCTGTCTGTTACTTTTTCACGTCCAAACGACTGAACTGATTTTAATGATATTTGGTGACTTTGGTGATTTTGGTGATAGAGCTGACTTTGAGGAAGAACATACTACTTAGTTATTTATAAAATTACATCCACGCGGGCGAAGCCGCGGGCACCAGCTATAAAGTATAAAAGAGAAAATTGTCGACCACAATGCGGGTTAATATCTTTGTTTAAAAACAGTCAACATGGATTAAAGAACTGCGAAGTGAATGATATCAGAAAATTAGTTGTTATCGGTGCGACACGAACGACTGACGGTTTCACATTAAATTATGTTTATTCAACTTTATTCGTAAAACATAAAACATTTTCTATCAAGTTAATTTTGAATAAGTAGGTTAGGTAGCATCTATAATTATTTGATACTTTACCGAAATACGCAGTAGTAGCAGCAGTAAAACACAGCTACTACACTACACGATTCACCGTGCCTTGCTTCTCGGGCGCCCTGTTTTTCTGTTAGAGACCATATCTGCTTGTTTCTTATTGATTACCCAATCGGCAGGGTAGCAGGGGAGTTCGAGAAACCGAAACCACTCCATTGCACTGTTAAGCTTAACACCCTAACACCATCATAACATTAAAAAAACAGCCTATGTAGATAGCAAAAATCGCGTAGTGTAATTTTATAAATATGTTTTTTAAATAAGTACAACAAACAAAAATGTCAATTTTACGATGTACCTACATATAAGCTGTCTAAATCTACAAAGAAAATAAAGACTTTATGATACGATAACAGAAGCAAGTGTTTTAATAGTTTTTTCCAAAGGTCATCTAAAACAATTAGTATATCTAAATTGCTTGACCCAATTTTGAATAAGTACTACCTAGAAGGTTTTTTCATCTAAAACAACTATACGTAAATCGCTTGACCCAATATTGAATAAGTCTATAGTCAGACCTAATCAACAACCCTATTGTCTTTTCTGTTAATGAGAAAACTCGACCCATTGCGCAATATTATTACATTACTCTGCGCACAATAAAAGAATCCAGACCGGACTAGGTACGTACCATCGAAATAAAGTGACCTTTCCTTCCAATTCTTTTTCATACACACAATTTCAATACGACGATCTTTTTGTGTTCGTGTCTAAAAAGTAGGTATTTATATTTATTAGTTTACTCTGGATTTCAATTTTGTAAGTTCTTAGCTAATAATTTATCTGTGACTTAATTTCGAAGAGTATTTAAACCGGTGCTTACAAAAAAAAACATCTTAAAAAAGACAGATTCTTACATTAAACTTATTTGTGAAATATAGGTAGGTATTTTTATAACGAACTAGCTTTTACATACTCGTGATAACGCCCGTGTGGAATTAGCAACGAAAATGAATACAAACTTTAATCCCTATTTAAACCCTATAGGGATTGATTAATAGAGAGAGTCAAGAACAATCTCTATCCTAAATTGTATTAAAATTAGTTCAGCAGTTTTGACTTAAAAGCGGAATATACAGACAGACAAACACACATTTATGCATTTAAGAGAGTAGGTAAAAAAAGAGACTAAGGAAATTCAACAAAATGAGAGTTTTCAATTATTTGGACACATGCCCGTTTTATTCAAAAATACAAAAACTTCGTTCGAAATTTGTGTCATCCGTATGAATAATGTCGAAACTTTTAGGGAACACAGGCGCTTCTTTGGAAAAAAACTAATGAAATATTTTAGTGGCACTCACAAATACAGAGATAGTCCAACATTCGCGGGAAAAAACTAATGAAATATTTTAGTGGCACTCACAAATACAGAGATAGTCCAACATTCGCGAAATTACCGCCAAGCTGTTGTATATTAATTAGGATGCATCTCTGTTCCACTCTGGTAGCGAGCAAAAATGCTTTGTGAACTTTGAAAGCCAAGGATGGATTGGGGGTGTGCTTTATTAAAATTTCGCGAGCACCTATTATAATTTTATTCGTTTGCACTGACTTTCGTATGGTGTCTTTTTACATTGTTTTGACATTTTCATTGTGTTCATTTATTTATGTTGATACGTCTGTTGGCTAAAATACTTGTTCAGGATAATGTACAGTACCAGTACACACCAGAATAATGTACAGTCAGTCTGCTTATTGTATCATATCGATTATAGCTACCTGAGCTACTTATATATACTAATAGTAGTAACACATGTCCGAAGTTCAGCGGACATAACATAATTATTATTAATCAAGTCCGATGCGGTCCGCGGATTTGGTCTGTGGATTCGGTCCACCGTACAGAATCCGGACGTGTGTAAAAAAAACTTTGCTTGTTCAATCACACGTGTATCGGGGACAATGAGACGCAAAAGAAGACATGAACTGCTGCAAACACAAGAAGCTCTCACCAAGTACCAGGAGACCAAAGACACAGTAAAGTTAATGCAACTGTTTTCAAAACGAAACATCTAGAAACCACGCACACTTAAAGTGCTTGTTCAATCAGACGCGGAGCGGGGACAATGAGACGAAAAGATATGAAATACGGCAAACACAATGGGCGGCCATTGTGCCGTCCCGGAGCCGGACCGCGATAGGCCCGCGGGACACACTGGCGCTAAGCAATCATTAGATATCAATTACTTTGTGTTGAATCAATACTCAATTAGCGATGAGAATTGAATAACTTTTGTTTAAGACGTATTTTCTTGAGAAACGTGAGAGAAAATAACTATAAAAGGGTGTTAATAGTTAAAAAATGTACCTTTATTTCAACTTCATTTCATGACGTGTAATCAAGAAGAGATGAAGCAATAAACAACGACTATCTGTGAAATCATTTCGCTACTACTATTGCATACTTTATGATATCGCTATAATAACATAAAACTTACACATTAATCTTTGAAAGAGACTATATTTTAAACTTTTAAACTCGCAGATAAACAACTTCATCACCAAGTACCAGGAGACCAAAGACACAGTAGAGTTCATGCAACTGCTTTCAAAACGAAACGTCTAGAAACCGTGCGCTCACTTAAAGTGCTTGTTCAATCAAACGCGTAGCGGGGACAATGAGACGAAAAGATATGAAATGCGGTAACAAACACAATGGGCGGCCATTGTGCCGTCCCGGGGCCTGATCGCGATAGGCCCGCGGGACACACTGCCGCTAAGCAATCAATGCTGTACTGTGCGAGCGTTTGACTGGCATTTACGAGTAGAAGAAAAGCTTTGCTTCTTTTACAGAATTGTATTGTTTGATACCTATAAGGCTCATTAAACATTACTACAATATTACATAATTAAATAAGATCAACTATCTTAATATAAAACGACTATCTTTACACAAACATTATTTATTTAAGACACATTAAAGAAACGATTTTTTAGTTTTCCTATTTTTAATAGGTATAATTTATTCTGGTGATAATCGATTATTCTGCGACGTACGGATGACTTATCATACTGGATGTTTTTTACATTAAGGGTGCTTTTCCATCAGAGATGTGCTATGCAGCTATGCTGCGAAGATGTGAAATCTACGGTACGAAAATATGTGACCGTTTTCACCAATACTAAGCAATGTAGCTCTGTACGAGAAAGATGCGTAGCTCGAGCTACGTGGTGGAAAAGCACCCTTAGTATAAAAAAAAAACACCCAGAATGATAATTCATCCGTTGCAGAATACTTGATTATCACCAGAATGTGCCCGCTAGACTAGAATGCAGTAAACCACGCGCGGTTGGAAGCGAGTGAGAAAATTAAACAATGACATCACAAACAATTTCCATTTCACTTGCTGCATCGATTGCGTCGCAGTATCGTGACATATTTGTGTCGGCCGACTTGTTTATGTAGTCTTGAAAGCTTTACCTAACTAAAGTGGTAAATACAGTGAGAATGATTACTAATTTTACATTCTTTGATCGCTAAGCTTATTTAGACATTCTCTTAGGTTAAAAATAGTGGCTCGCGTAACCACTATTTTTATGGGTCTACCGTAGTATAAAATACTTAAAGAAAATTAATGTAAGTATAAAATTAATCCGACGTTTCCGTAGCTTTCCGTGGTCTCCGACGGACCCATCCGTAATATTTTTCGTTTAAATACTTAATTGCGAGAGAAAAAAAATCGGTAGAAAAAAAAATCTATATGTTTATTTTTCGTAGTAGGTAACACATGCAAGTGTGAAGTGAATTTAGAAATTAAAGAAAAGATGGCATGATGAAGATAATAATTATTTCAGTTAGTTAGCCTGGGTTGCAACAAGATATTTGTTAAAGTTGTTTGTAAGTTATTGTAAGAAGGTAATAAACTAAAAAAAAATCACATCCTTCTCTAACAGTTTTAAGTTAGAGAAGGATGTGAAATATTACAATAACTTTAACTAATATCTTGGTGCAACCCAGCCTCAGACATTTGTATGTATGTGATTTGTATGTATCATACTCTTCATACACGCACGCCGATTCCTAAGACTTGACTCCACGGTAGGTCATGGTAGGTCAATCTTCCTGGGCCTCTACAATCATCCAAACTTAGATACCTATAGTCACAAGCAAAAACTAGCGACTCAATTTTGCTATTTCAGATCCAAATACGTGATGAAATATCGAAAAGAACTATGGGCGCATCATGCGTTAATATCGTATCGAACCCTTAGATTTTGTACCAGCAGGAGGTACCTATTCCATTTTCAAAGCCATGTTCACTGAGTACGAGTCATATACCAAAACTATTCAGCTGTACCGAACCTTAAGATGTAGAAGTTTCAAAGTATGCTTACCTGAAACAAAGAAAAACAAATTATCAGCATAATAAACTTGTGACTTGCAGTCTGTAAAGTTTGAGAGCTTACATTACGAATTTAATAACTGTATGAGGTTACGGGTGTTCGCAACATGAATTATTTTCCGACCCGTGCTAGATTGCTTGATGCAAGATTTCTGCGTTCGTGGAGTAATTTAAACTTGAAACATTGGATTGGTTAAGTTTTTACTGTAAGATTTTGTCAAATCCATAAAGATGCCTGCAAGTATGTCCTACTCAAAAGCCTTCATTATGTTATGCATCAATCATTGCATGTCCTGATGGTGGATGAAATTGTATATCTTGTGCTTTTAGCAAGGATGGTAGGTACACCACTGAAGACACATAGAACATAGAAAGAAGAGTGCTTGCAGGGAATTGCGTGAATAAAGCGTTGGGTAAGCTGCTAGAATCGAAACATCTCAGCCAGCGGGCTCGACTAGCCGTACATAATGCTGTACTTACTCCTACGCTTTTATATGGAAGCGAGAGTTGGGTATGCAGGAAAGAGCATGAAAATAAGTTAAACGCGGTTCGGGCATATAGAAAGAATGTCGAATGAGCTAAACAGATATACAATGCGAATGTGGAAGGTTGCAGAGGCCCAGGAAGACTAAGACTGACCTACCATGACCAAATCAAAAAAGGTCGAGTTCTGTCTGATGGTGGGGTCAAAAGTCTTAGGAATCGGCGTGCATGTATGAAGAGAATGATGAAGGTAGACGAGGCACGAGAGGTATGTCAGAAATGAGATATCTGGCGCTCTGCACTCTCTGCCTACCCAGTTAGGGACCTGGCGTGAAGATACATACATACATATTGCATGACCACCCAACAAGAACAACGATCGTGTCGATCATTAGACAAGCGAAGCGATACGAAACCCAATTCCGCAAAACATAAACAATCCAATTACCCAAAATTCGTTTACCAAATTAAACCTCCCCGGAAAATTGGTACGGTACGTCTCCAATTATTTGTCGACGCAAAAAACCCCCGTATCGCAGTCGTCGCGTCGTACAAACAGAAACGGGAGCGACCCGGCGATATCAAGTGTCAATATTTGGGATCACCGGCAATTCGAGTGAGACTATGGGATCGATTCGCATCCAGATAATACCGGGTATCGAGTGCGACTTAATTGGGGAACGTGAACGAGTTACGGTTGCGGTGCGTGCGAAACGCTACCACTTGACGTCTTTTTGTTTTCAAAGAACTGTTCTTTCAAAGGCTTTTTCACCTTTGTCACCCGTGTCTTTCATATTTCGTTTCTGAATTTCAGTGAAAATAATGAACTTAGAAAATAAATGAATGATCATGAACTTGAAAATACATAATTTCTAGTAATTTAGACGACCCGGTTAGTCCAGCGGTGTGAAACCATCGTTTGATTAGAAGGGTCGCGGGTTCGATCCCCGCACCGGGACAAATATTTGTATGGCCTACAGATATTTGATTCGGGTCTGGGTTTTTGTGTATGTTTTGTATGAGTACAACGGCACCCACGACACAGGTTTATACCTACTGTGGGGCTGTGAGTGTAAGCGTATTTTATTTATTTATTTAGTTATTCTTCAAAATTGGTTATTTTTGTGAATTGCTTTCGGGCAATTATTGCGCCTTTACCTTAAGCTATTCTGGAACTACTGTGTATTTGTGTTACCCGCTAGTAGTTATGAGCGCATTAGCACTAATTATTTGTCTTGAAATTTATTCAATGCAAACAAAACTCTACAGATTATTATTGAGCACTTGAACTCTATTGAAATCTTTGATGATTTTATCTTGAAAGAGCAATCAAAATTGCGTTTTGATTGCTCTTGCTCTTATGGATCTTTATGACCATTTTTCATCTAGAATCACACGTTGAAAAATTAACATAGAACACAGTCCTAATAACGTATATTTTGTTGTTTAGGCGTATTTTGCATCGATGCTAACATTATGCAAATATTTCGTTCATTTGTATGGTAAGATGCCATCATACAGTTTTTTAGACATTTCATAGTTATTCAATTATAGCCTCTTAAGAAATCAACATCGCATTTTTAACATTTAAAAGATTTTTTTTAAACATTTAAACATGAACCAAAAATTACGACTTGAGTTATGAAGTGTCCAATATTGGTTTCACCGCAGTGTAAACACCACCCGGCGACCATAACTGATTATTACTGGCTCAGTAGTCGCACTTATACACCGTAATACAATAATGATACACCTTAGTCGGTAATTTGTGTATACGAACACTTCGCTTTGTTGCCAGCGACACGAACGTAACTAAACAAAATAATAGGGCTGGAGCTGTTTGCTGGGTTTTGAGCTATTATTTAGGCTTAGATTACGGACTGTAAGTAAAGTAATTTGTACGGATTTGGTGTGAATTTGGGTGTACGCTGACATTTTCTAAATTAAATACCGTAAACAAATTTATACCAATTTTAATATGCTGTTAACAATTGTCTTACGAATAATTATTATTTGTAGGAACTGTCCTAGTATGATAAACGATTTTTTAAACTAGGTGCAGTAGTTGATTTATACGGTATGTACCGTATAAATCAATCCCCAATCAATCAATGTAATGTAATATTACATTTTGAATAGAGGGCGTAATATATTAAAGTAAAATCGTATATTATGTAGGTATATGTTGTACAGGTAAGTACCTAATTTAAACGACAGAGTTCAAATATTTCTTGAAAACATAAAAAACGAGACATACATACTTAAATTGAAAATATGTCTGTGGAGTTATGTATAAGTGAGGACATTTATTTGTGACATATTTTTTCCCAGCTATGGAAATGTAAGAGTAACTACAATATTAGGACACATCCGCTCCGCTTGTCGCGTCGCTCGTCACCGCTCACAGTCTAAAACGTTGGCGCGAACCGAGCATCGAGCGTTTTTGACGCAATTAGTGCGGACCGAGTGTCGGAAGCTCGGAGTCGAGTCTCACGAACCATTGTTTGCTCTTCTATCCCGTCTAATGTTCACGGAGCTTCATTGATTACTAATCTGGATGTGCAAAGAGTTGTAGAATGTGTTTCTAGCTTTGCTATTCTAGACTTCGTTTGTATTATCGGGTATTCATTTCATAAGTAATTTAGTGTGATGTCCACAAAAATGTATGTTATTTGTTTTACATGGTTTTACTATAGCAACAGCGCGATGATGAAGGCAATATCACGGTAGGTAGGCACATTTTAGGGCCAAATATTGCAGGTTAAAATGTCATTAATTCAAGCGAAACTAATTTATAGACTTTATATCGCTACAAAGATATTCAAGCTATAGAAAAGGAGCGTTTTTGACACAATTAGTGCGGACTGAGCTAGAACTGACAGTAAAGTATGAGTTTTGACAGTGCTAAGTTTAAGGCGGCCAACTTTCTGAAAATAGCATGCGGGACTTTTTGTGGATAGATAGGGTTTGGTGAATGCGAATTATGAAATTTTGTCAGTATACGTATATATAACAAAATTACTTAAAAACACAAAACTTACAAACTTACTTACACACGTGTGTGGGTGAGAGTGTATGTTTTATGTGAGTGTGTGTGTGTGACTGTGTGGTTGTGAAATAGCATGAAAAAAAATAGCCATTGTACGTACGTCAATGCATCGAATGCGGGACATGCGGGAAGCATCCAACGTTTTGCGGGACTATTTTATTAATTCTTGCAAAGCGGGACTACATCCAGCATTACGGGACGGTCCCGTAGAATCCGGGACGGTTGGCCGCCTTAGCTAAGTGTACTTTGCTGAAACTAAAGTCGTAGTGCGGTCTGTGAATCTCACCCTGAGTGTCGGGAGCTCGGAGAAGAATCTCACGAATTTTTTTTTTTTTTTTTTTTGTCAAAGTATTGACAGACAAGCACACGGGCCACCTGATGGAAAGTGGTTACCGTCGCCTATGAACATTTGCAACATCAGGGGAGTTGCCAACGCGCTGCCAGCCCTGAAGGACTCTTTTGACGCCTGTTTTGAAGCACCCCATATTGTAGCGCCGGGGGAACACCTCAGAGGGAAGTTCGTTCCACAATTTGCACGTTCTGGGCAGGAATGAACGCGCGAATCGGGCTGTTGAGCACTGACAAGTTTCCAATCTGTGCGGGTGAAACTTCTCTCTTCGGCGGGTGGTACGATGAAGGAATGGAGACGGCACCAGATCGAACAGTTTATCAGAGCATTCACCATGCATCATTGTGCATCTTCCACCATTGTAAAGGTAGATGCACAGACAACCGATGTCTCTGCGCAGACTCAGATCTTCGAGTCGATCTGTGATTCCTGGGTCGTTGACGATTCTAATGGCACGTTTTTGAATGGAGTCAAGGGGACCGAGCTGGTATTTAGGGGCTCCTGCCCAAAGATGAGAGCAGTATTCCAAATGGGGCCTCACTTGAGCTTTATATAGCTGTAGAAGTTGCCCCGGTGTGAAATACTGCCTCGCCTTGTTTTGCACCCCGAGCTTCTTGGATGCCAGCTTGGTCTTACCCTCTATATGACCCCGAAACTGCACTTCATTCGAAATGTCAACACCCAGGATACCTACACTTTTACTAATGGTGAGTTGAGTGCTCTGAAACTGTAGCGCTACAATGAATAGGGATTTTTTTAGCGGTAAACGCGCAGACTTGTCTTTGTGGGGTTGAACTGGACTAGATTTAGTCTTCCCCAATCAGAGACTCGCTCCAGAGAGTTCTCGACTTCAGACACAAGTCTAGTTCTACTCTCCTCAATAAGCGCCCGAGAAGCATTTGCGCGGCTAGTATAGTGTGCATCTCCCGTACTGTCATCAGCATAATAATGATAGTTAAGGTTCTGTTCTAACATGTCATTGATATCTAGTAAGAAAAGTGTGGGAGACAACATTGTTTGCTATTCTATCCCGTATGATAAGATAAGATAATGTAAGTCATCTGGATCAAGATATTTTGAAAATGCAGAAAGTTTGGAACACATTCTACCACTCTTTGCATATCCAGATTACTGCACTGGCAGAATGTGTTTCAGAGTTTCTGCATCTAAGAAATCTTTGGTTTATAACAATATATGTTTTAGATTTTTTTATTATGTAATGGAAGTGGCAAACAAGCATGCAGTTCACATTGATGTTAAGTGATGACTGCAGCGTATAGACACCCACACAAAGACTAAGGTCAAAATGCAGATGCGTTAACACTCCTGAGGCCTAAGGTGTTATGCCTCTGTGCCGGAAATTACAGGGCCGTACATTACCACCTGACCGGAACACGGTAGTGCTGAACACTACCATTTAGCGGCAAGTATATTAGGTATTGCGGTGGTGCCTACGCCCGCGAGCTCCGTCACTGGAGCTCTACCATCAGTAAAAAAAGGTGTATAGGCTATAGTATTGACTTACCATTAATGTAAACTGTAGGTATGCTTATTTGCCAATAGGGTATTTGACAAAGTGTTTTTTTTTTTTTGTTTTAAATGACATAGTCCGAATGTCTAGGAACAATAACTAAAGCATGGAAGCCGTGCTAAAATACAAACTGATTCACCTATACTTTTATTATTTGTGTTATTGACGTGGCAAACAAGCATACAGTTCACATTGATGTTAAGTGATGACTGCAGCCTATAGACACCCATTTTGTTTGATATAGGTTTATTAAAGTGCCCGTGTATAGTGAAATAGAATAACAGTGCGAAAACACGACCTTTCAGGTTACCTCCAAAACTTCATTGTAAATGTTCTGGTAAAGAAGCCATCGCTTTACTTAATACTACTCGAATAACTTGACTGTAACTCACTTGACTGACAAACTTAATAAATAATTGACTGACTATAATATACTGACTTTTACGCTGCTTGTCTACGTGCGAATACGAAATATCGTTTTACTTGACACTGGCAATATAAGTGATAGCGATGCCATATTATTAAAAAAAAAACGAGAAATGTCAAATAGTCACCATAATACTTGCAAATTAAAAAGTACTATCCAATACGTCAAAATACTTAAGGGATCACGTCATCACTATTATGAAGTATTATCAAACCATAATACTTCAAAATTGTGATTATAAAGACAATATTAAAATAATGCCAAAATAATAAAAATTTTCCGCGAAAACGAATTAATCCCTTTACGAAGGGAGGAATAAAAGTTTTATGAAGACAAAATCGGGTGCCAACCCTGTCTGATAATTCCCAATTAATATTCATGAACCATAAGTTTTCCTTAGTTTTTATCGTCCTTCTAGGGTTTCGTACGTCATAGGAAAGAACGGTCGGTAGAATCGGTCTGTCCGTCTGTCACAGCCGATTTTTGAGTTCATATTTGACACACACATGTACCTAAATGAATGACCCAAACATGAACGTGGATTAAAAGTGAATTTTAAACATAGGCGCCACTTTTGGTATATAATGGGAGGAATTAAAACTAAACTAAATGAACATACATAAAAAATATATATGTCCGGACGAATTGAGAACCTCCTTCTTTTTCGAAGTCGGTTAAAAATAGGCAACCTAGTGGATATTATTGTTAGCCTATGGTATACTATATCAGTGTTTATATTTAAGCCTGGGAGCTATTGGCATATGGTATAATTATTAGTGTTTGTATTTATGCCTAACATAATGAATATTTGAATTTTCTTTTGGTGTGCAATAAAGTGTATTTATTATTATTATTCGTAAAAATTAGATTTGCAGCATATCTGGATGAACGAAATGATTCTGCAGTGGGATTCTATCCTAGTGCCTAGACAAATGGTAATTTTCAAAAGTCAAAAAATCTAAAGGTATTTTTCGTCGTCAGACTATTTTTTTAAAATTTTATTGACTTCATCTCTATTTAGTAAAGATATGCTGCAATATAAAATTATATAATCTCATATCTTCTTTTTAATGTAGGTAGGATATTATTGCGTAAAACCAGTTAATAGCAATTTAAAAACAAAATTTATTTTCCCAATCTGCTGTATTTGTATATTAACCTCATTGCTTTTCAAATGGTTTTGCAAAAAAAGAAATGTCAGTTACGCAGACTACCGCAACAATTGAAGTGACATTTTTAACTACGCTATGCCACGCTACATTGGCGTCCGATCGCGCGTCCCGATGCCACATCCGTCAGTCATGTCAACGAGACACGCTTTAATTCTATGTACGATTGGTTGGTGTTATGCCAGGTCGAATGTAAATCAAGTTGAATGCTGGTTGCTTGAATATTATGTATTTTAAAACGTAACTTCACGCCTGAAAAATCCCAATAGAACCAGAGATAAAGGACTTAACACCATTATCTCTGATAACCCCCTACCCGGGAATCGAACCTAGGACCTCAGCGTAGTAGTAGTGGCCTGCTACCATTAGGCTACCGAGGCAGTTAAAAGTAAAGGGGAGAGGAGAACTCAACACAGATAACTTTGAAATGAGGTTTTATGAAGATAAAGACTAAATAAAACATTAAATAAAGTTTGATATATTTAGTAGTTTGGATGTTTCCAAGGTTGACTTGAGCCACTTTCCCTCTCTCTGAATTTGCTATTTTTATTAATTAGGTATGCGTTCCAGTTGTATTATTCATGGATGTATGTACATTAAACCGATAACCATAATTGTTATTTAAAAATAAATGATGTCAAAGTAAACAAATTTCAATAAGGCGTACAACACGCCTGCCAAGTTTTACTTTTGGCAAAACCGGCCAAACTCCACTTTCTTTTGTTTTCCTTTTTACGACACTTACGCAATCAAATATCTTGGCAGTGTTCACATGATGTTCTCGTATTTATATTTCCTTGCCTGTTTCTTGAAGGTTAGTGCATGAATTTTCTATTCTGGGCTCCCTTGCTTCCGAATAAATAAGTATTGTTTATGTTGTAGGAAGGATGTTGGTAAAGCCCATTTTGTTATGCAATCAAACTAGGAGGCGGCTTTCATGGATGGCCAGTTAATAATAATGATAACAATGGCAACCCTTGATACGTCCCACTGCTGGGCACGAATCTCTTCCCTTCTTGGGAGGAGGCCTGGAGCTTACTCCACGCTGCTACAATGCGGGTTGGTGGAGAGAGTGGCCAACCCGTTGTCGGATGTTTTCAAACCGCCCATAAGGCCTTCGACAAGGTTTAATGGTTGCTATCTATCGATAGCAACTGGAACCGATGGCTTAACGTGTTCTCCGAAGCACGGAAACGCACATGCCACTAGCGGTCACCCATCACACCCTCGACCGCGCCCGTATCGCTTAACCGAGTTGTGTATCGTTTCCAATCTACACCAGCCGCGGGGTCATGCGTGCTTTGGGCCATGCGCCCTTCAGGCATATTAAATTAATACTACAGCTATATATTTTATTTTTAAAGAAAAATGGAAAGAAAAATTTGACTTCAGGCGAGGCTCGAACTCGCGACCTACTGGGAATCTAGTCCAGCCGCTCTTCCAATTGAGCTACTGAAGCCCTGCCCGATTTATCAAATCTTTCCTTCACATCTATTGCATTGCTTTATCAAATTGAAGTCAAATTTTTCTTTCCATTTTTCTTTAAAAATAAAATATATTTCACAAGCATGTGTTAATGCGAAATAATATCAAACAATTATTAAGGGTAAAAGCGACTTCTTTACGATATTCAATAAACTGAAAAGTCTATTATATCGGTTGCCTAACTAGCATAGTTGGTAATAGATGGCGCTACTGCTACCATAAAGCAATGCAATAGATGTGAAGGAAAGATTTGATAAATCGGGCAGGGCTTCAGTAGCTCAATTGGAAGAGCGGCTGGACTAGATTCCCAGTAGGTCGCGAGTTCGAGCCTCGCCTGAAGTCAAATTTTTCTTTCCATTTTTCTTTAAAAATAAAATATATTTCACAAGCATGTGTTAATGCGAAATAATATCAAACAATTATTAAGGGTAAAAGCGACTTCTTTACGATATTCAATAAACTGAAAAGTCTATTATATCGGTTGCCTAACTAGCATAGTTGGTAATAGATGGCGCTACTGCTACCATAAAGCAATGCAATAGATGTGAAGGAAAGATTTGATAAATCGGGCAGGGCTTCAGTAGCTCAATTGGAAGAGCGGCTGGACTAGATTCCCAGTAGGTCGCGAGTTCGAGCCTCGCCTGAAGTCAAATTTTTCTTTCCATTTTTCTTTAAAAATAAAATATATTTCACAAGCATGTGTTAATGCGAAATAATATCAAACAATTACAGCTATATATATTATACACAAACCAAGACAAAAGGAGAGAAAGGTTGTATGAAAGAAAGACATAGTATGAAGAATGAAAGTGCGAGAGAAATAAAAGCGAGAACTGGAATGAAATTGGAAACAGATTAGAACAGGCTGTGATTAAGTTACAGGAACTCAATGTATAAAAAAAAACTGTGCAGATAGATACTACAGAGCCTAATAACTAAACTCAAAAAAAAAAACGAGGCGAATCAAAAAATATGTAAGCATACATTTTTTTATGTAATGAAGTGGCAAACAAGCCCACAGTTCACATTGATGGTAAGTAATACTGCAGCCTATATACATCTAACATCTACATGAAACCACAGATTTCAGTGTAGATGCGTTGCCACTCCTGAGGCCTTAGGTATTATGCCTTTCTGCCAGAAATTACAGGGCCATATATTACCACCTGACCGGAACACGATAGTGCTGAACACTATACCTAATTTAGCGGCAAGTAGATAAAGTAATACGGCGGTGCATACGCCCGCGAGCTCCATCACTGAAGCTCTACCACCTGAGACATCTGCCTAATAGTTCAGAAAAATATAAAAAAATCTTCTTTTATAAAATACAATAGAAATACGTGCACAGCTTAATTTAAATTCAATAAACAATCCTTAACATGGTCTATGTGTCTGAAAACATGATTGAACAACTAGAAAACCAATCACATTATAAAGTGGTAAGGGTACAAAAGAGAGACAATTAAGCATTAATCATTGTATAGAGTCTAGATTTTTCTAGGGCGATCCATCAAACTGACGCCTACCGAATGTCAGGTCGGCGGCTGGTGATATACGGGAGCACCGAGGTTTGAAATATCCCTTCGTTATTTTTTAACGGACTTTATAGTGGAGATTATTCTTAATATTAAGCCATTATTTATTAACTCACACATCTATCAAATTAATTTTGTTCTATGGCTAATTAATGTTGTGGTTACCTTTAAGTTATTTATGCATAGATTACTTTGTATTACCTGTAGCTTCTGTAAACGAGAATGTATTGTGTATAAATAGTTGGTATCCTTTTCTCAAATAAATAAATAAATTATATTAAGCCGCGTATCCTATACCTGTGTTTTGCTTTACACGTTAGCAGACAATGTGTAATAATACTACGTATAGAATGGACACTTCGACGTCCCGCCCGATTGCCATGCCTCACCCAATCTCCCCCCCACTTATGGGTGACGGTTGGTATTTTCTACATGCTACGCACACAGGTGCACGTGTAAATATACGTCACTGATTGATGTCTGTGTAATAGAGACCAAATTAAGCGTTGGTATGGAATTTTGGCAAAGTGTCCGCGGTGTGTCGCTATATAATACATGCTTAGTATACATTTACGCGATTTTTAATCCCGGTGCCTTATTTTCAGCTAAATTTAAAAAATAGGTACCTACTTATTTTAGTACAAAAAATACACGTGATGTTAGGTGGGGGTTAATCTGAAACCTCACCACGTATCACGAAGGGAGAGGAGGGATCAAAGTGACGCTACAAAACATCACGTGATTAACGGACGACCCCTTAACACTGTAAAATAAATAATAATCTATGATTAGAAATAAAATCAGCGTTCCTACCACTAAGGCATAGGGACGTGACGATCGCCAAAACGTATGCCAAACGTGGCAACTAGCTGAAGTTATGAGAAATGAAAAACCCATTCCAAAATTTGAATAATTTGATTGAATAGCAAATCTTTCAAAGTTCTTCGTAATCTTTAAGAGAGTATCCCACAAGGTTAACAAACTGATAACACTCGAAAAGGATATAATATTTCTTCAGAATAAATACTACAAAAATACATTTCAAAAACCGGACAGGATGAAATTACATCGTATCTGTATCCGAATAGAGACCGTCGGAACGTATCCACGAGATTTATCTGTCGCATTATCGGATATATCCGATGCCTTTCAGGAGCCCAGGTGCTTGGTGCAGGATGTAGACAGACATATACCACTTCGACGTCTAGAATTGAGGATGGCAATTTTATGCTTCTAATTTAATAGCTTCGCCTGATTTAGATAGTTTTGTTTTCGTTTTTAACAGTATTCAAATTGAGTGAGATGTTTTTAGTGGAAACGTAATCGATATGTGAACATTTTTTATCAATCTTAGAAAAACTGTGATGTGGGTTTTGTTCTATTTGGTTACGTTTACATAGAATTAAATTTAAAGCAACATTGTTTAATAAATAGCGACAGAACACGGTTCATTCTTTTTGGTCCGTTCAGACAAAGTACCTAGATTTTTCATGTTAGTTATTTTGAGACTAGGAATAATTACGGTGGTAGTCTGATCGTAGTAAGGTGATAAGACGTGCGATCGTACATTTTTCTCCAGATCGAGGAGTTGATGCTATTTTTTCTCATGAAGCCATCTGCGGGTTGATATGAAATCATTTTATAACAAAAGCACCAGACGTTATATGTATGATTCAGCACACAACCGGTTAATAAGTTTAAAAACATAGGTTACATGCGTATAATAGGTCTAAACATGTTATTCACTTTTGCTGTAGTAGATATAAATGGTCTGTAAAACAGAAATGTAGGCGTACCTATATTTCTGTCTACTGCAATGCAAAGCCTGATCAAATAAAGGCGCGAAGTTAGGTTATAACAATAATTTAAGTATAAGTGAGTTGATAATATAATCCTTTTTATGTATTTTGACTGAAAGCAAAAATTATTTTATTAACTTCAAAATAGTTTACATCAACAGAGAAGAAGAAGTTTTATTCAACTAGGTGTGTCAGAACCATTTCCACTCTTAATCTGTCCGTCTGTTAGCCGTAATGGAAACGGTGTGAACATCTAACACCGGTTTATTCCAGTTATTAACCGGTTTTGTCTGGTAAATAACCGGTTTCATCTGGTAATAATCGCGGGGAAGTAATGAGGTATCGAAGGGTTATTACGGCGGATTATTGGTCGTTCCATTGTTTACCGTTCGGTTATTTGGAGGTGTTCACGTGGATTGGTGGTGTTAATTGTTTATTGCGACTAAGGCTTAAAGATCAACGTACTATTACTGGAGTTTATGCTTAGACAATGCTATTGAATTAATGTTTAATAAATTCGTTAATATATTTAGTCACTTAGTATTATTGTGGTAATATTTCGTAACGTTACCAAAGAACTACAAAAATTAAAACAAAGTGTTCTCTTATGGTGAGTTTCACAGACCGCACTACGACTTTACTTTGAGCAAAATATGCTTAGAACTGTCAGGAATGTATGGGTTTTGACAGTTCGAAGCGTACTTTGCTCGAAAGTAAAGTCGTAGTGCGGTCTGTGAATCTCGCCCTTAGTGTGCAAACTTACGCAAACGAATAGCTGCCCTGAGGATTTATGTATGGGTGATTGTCGAGATGGTGGTGCATTTGTGTAAGAAATTGCACGGTGGGAGAAAAGCGGCGACACTGGTTCTAATTCTAAATTGTAGCAAAGGCCTTTCCATTCTTATTTATCTACTAGCTGTGCCCGCGACTTCGTCCACGTGAGAAAGAATACGATTGTTCAATATCTACTCGGACGAAGTCGTGGGCGCAGCTAGTATAAAAGTAGCCTAAGTTACTCCTTATTACATCACCTATCTGCCAGTGAAAGTCCCGTCAAAATCGGAGACACTCAAATTCTATTTATTTGTATGTAGGTAGGTATGTATGTATGTATAGTATATGTACCGTGTATACATACATATGCATTTAGTAAAAAGCGGTTATTTTAATATTACAAACAGACACTCCAATTTTATTTATTTGTATAGATTCCGTAATCAATACGTTGGCCCACAAAAAAACTGATGAATAATGGGTATTTGTTTGCATGCATGAATGTTAACGTTAGATACATTCATGCACGCCTATATTTTGGGAAGGCAGAGTACTGTCTACTCCGAATACAGGCGTGAAAAATAATTACGTTACGGCCGCATTTAGGCCTCAGGAGTGGTTACGTATCTGCATTGATATCACAGATTTTTATATTTACCAAAGCATATTTTGACTACATAGATGTTTATAGGCTACAGTATTCACTTATTATCATTCATGTGACATGTAGGCTTGCATGACACAAAAAAATAATCGGAAATTAATGAAAAAAAAAAAAACAGAAAAAATGGAAAAAAATGTGACTTCAGGAATCGAACCTGAAGTAGCACTCAGTATAACCAGTGTAATAAAATATTACAAAAGTATGTAATCTATATATATATATATATAAAAATGAATTGCTGTTCGTTAGTCTCGCTAAAACTCGAGAACGGCTGAACCTATTTGGCTAATTTTGGTTTTGAATGATTTTTGGAAGTCCAGGAAAGGTTAGAAAGGTAAAAAATATGAAGAAATTGAAGGGAAATAGTAAAAACCACAATTTCATTTCCCCATACAAATAGTCCGTATATTTATCAAACCTTTGACACATTATTTAATTGTGAGGCAATACGAAGTTTGCTGGGTCAGCTAGTTTGCTTATAAAAATAAATGTCTATACATAAACATATTGTAACTCTTAACTTCACAATATCTCGAGACATTCATCAACACAAGCGTTCGCGGTTTTTGACGTCTATGTGAGGAGCAACTTAGAATACGTATGTCGTTTGTATGTGTTCCGTGTGACACTGTTAAATAGCTAATGTGCACTCACACGCGCGTGATCGTTCACAGGTGATTAGCGTTTGTGTGCGTTTAGGGTTGTCGTCATTTTGTGAGTACATGATCTTATCTAGGTACTTAAGATTTTAAATGGTAACACATTGTTTCAGCCTGACACCCCATATACAAACAGGTTCGATGCTTCAATGTAGATCGTTGATGTTTTCCTGAAGTTTACGATTAATTGCTTTAATAATTTTGATTCTGAGGCTTTTTTGTAATATTTATATTATTATTAGATAGTGCTTAACACTAATGCGTAGAGTAACGCGTTGCTATCTAGAAGTATTCACTGGAGCTGTAGAGCCCTTTGGATGACAGCACCAAAAGAGTAAGTAATCCAAACAATACCATGCTTAACCTTACATAATGGCAACCCATTATACGTCCCACTGCTGGGTACGAGTCTCTCCCCTTTTTTGGGAGGAAGGCCTGGAGCTTACGCCACCACGCTGCTCCAATGCGGATTGGAGGAGGTGGTTAAGTTAGTGGCCAACCCGCTGTCGGATGTTTTCAAACCGCGGGCATAAGGCCTCCGACAAGGTTTAACGACTGCTATCTATCGATAGCAACCGGGACCGACGGCTTAACGTGCCCTCCGAAGCACGGAAACGCGCATTTAATTTGCCACTAGCGGTCACCCATCACACTACCCGACCGCGCCCGTAGTGCTTAACCGAGTAGATCGCTTATGATCTACACCAGCCGCTGGGCCATGCGCGCTTCATGCAAGCTTAACCTTATACCTACTTATTATATTTTCAGTATAACTTTTCATCATTACATACAAAGGAGCAATCAAAACACAAATCAATCAATTTAAAATCCTTTACGTGTCGACCATTTATCTTCATTCCGAATCACCATTACCCCACTGACCTGACTTCAGCCCTAATTTATTCCGGAAATTTGTCGGCACCCCTGGCCTTGTGGCATTCAATGTATGAACACACACATTGGCGATAACAATGCAGCTGTTATGCAAAGTTCACACCTCAAGTGATACTAGCCGAAGACGTGTGCGTGTACATTCGCTAACAGTTTAAAATTTGATTTAGACTGTAATATTTTATACGGATATCAACTGTTCGCGATAGTACTTGTACTGTCACAACTACAGTGTTGATATTATTATATTTGCGGGGATTTTGTCTGTAGTCTGATTTTCATGAATACTTATAGGAACACTAGCGGCCCGCCCCGGCTTCGCCCGCGCTGCTCTGCTCCTATTAGTCATAGCGTAATGTAAGCTATCCTATCTCTCAAGTTGGATCGAACTGCACATGGTGTGCGAATTTTATTATAATCGGTTAAGTGGTTTAGGAGTCCATTGAGGACAAACATTGTGACACGAGATTTATATATATTAAGATTAAGCCTGAGTTGCACCACGATATTTGTTAAAGTTAAGGTTATTGTATCATTTCACATTCTTTTCTAACTTTAACAGATTTCTTTAAGTTGGAGAAGGATGTGAAATGTTTATAATAACTTTAACTTTAACAAATATCTTGGTGCAACCCAGGCTAAGTGTGAAATAAAGTAATAAGAATATAGTTTACCTACATTGGTAATTGTGTATCTAGTAAAAATTTAGTGGAATAGTTGTGGGCATATGGTGATGCATGCGTGTCCCACGTCAAAACATCAGTATTTTCTGTTAAACTGTCAATAGATGTTATTATAGTCGACAATCGTAAAAGACCTTAAACAATCATATGTGTACAAGGCATTTTGACGTGATAACGTCTTATGAATCCGGCTGCATGCTCAAAAAAGTGTCACGTTCCGCTTGAGCCTAGGCACGATCGGCCTAAGCGTTCGGCTTGTGACGCTAGTTTTCGTACGGTATTGCGTAAAATTATCTTCCGTAAACCAATTTTACAGACAGCCAATCGGTTGCGAAACTACTTTCCCGTTAAAACAGAAATGCCCTATACACAATTATTTTTTCATCATATAACTAATGGAGTAAGGTTATCAAATCTATTTCTTATTTAATTGAATACATTAAGGAGCTAAAAATATAAATGTTCGGATGTGCCCTTTATTATGTTAGTGGTAAAGCGATTGGGCTTATATATTTAACAATATATCTCAGGTTAAGTCGCGTTCGAAATCAGTATTTTTCTTTTAAAATCTTTGTATTGTTATTACAAAGAGTGGAATGTGACAAACAAATAAAACAATTAGCTTATTCATGTTATGCTTGATTGTTAGCGATTTTACCTGAAGTGATACGATTTATTCAGGACTAGCTGTGCCCGCGACTTAGTCCGCGTGAGAATTTATGATTGTTCAGTATCTACTCGGACGAAGTCGTGGGCGCAGCTAGTATGAAAGAATCCTAAGTTACTCCTTATTATATAAGCTATCTGCCAGTGAAAGTCCCGACAAAATCGGTCAGACAGACAGACAGACAGACAAAAGTTGTAAAAATGTTGTTTTGGTATATAAGGTTGGGGAAAAAGTTTCTTCGCATTTTTTAAGATAATTCAAAACATTTTTTAATATAGTTTATTTAAATTTAACTAAAGTATGTATATACCATTTTATTCGATAACCTTTTGCCATCTTGTAGGTAGGGACATGATCCCATTGCTATAAAAATTTTGGGACTTCTCATCAAAATACCGCGACAAGTGGATTTGGCAGTCCTCTCGTGATGTTAACCTAACATTGCATAAAGAATTCTGAAGAGACCGAAACAGGTGGAAATCTGAAGGTGCAAGGTCAGAACTATACGGCGGATGCAATAACACCTCCCAGCCAAACTCTCTAAATTTTTGCTGAGTGGCTATAGATGTGTGAGGTCTAGCGTTATCATGATGCATTTAGTAAAAAGCGGTTATTTTAATATTACGAACAGACACTCCAATTTTATTTATTTGTATAGATTGTAGAAATTAAACTTGCGGATTTTCTCGCGTATACAACACTCCCAAACTTCTTACACCCGACGTTTCGGTCGCTTTCCAGCTACCCACGGGTCGGGAACGGAAACGTCGGGTTGATTTTAAAAATCATTTTAGTTTAATATACGCGAGATAAATCCGTAAAAATAGTTTTATTTAAAAGCAAACTTGATGATACTCTATTATTTACTACCAGTATGGAAATATTGTTATTATTTATAGTAATTACCTATTATTCAACAATCAATACATATTGTTACAAATACTATTAATTTATGCTACTTTGTGTCTATGAGACTTTGATGACATAATAATATGTTACGTTATATTCACAGCGATTTCAACCTGAAATTTAACATCAATTTCTAAAATGCCATTCTCAGCGACGTAGGTCGATATACAATACATATTTTTTTATGTAATGGAAATGGCAAACAAGTATGCAGTTCACATTGATGTTAATTGAAGGCTGCAGCCTATAGACACTTACATAATGAGGTCAAAATGCAGATGCGTTAACACTCCTGAGGCCTAAGGTGTTATGCCTCTGTGCCGGGAATTACACTGCCGTACATAGAGTAAAATCGTAGCGACCTTTTGATTTTTTTAAGGGCTATCCTTCAGGCGCGGCTCTATTTACAAACTTTAGATTTAGTGGGAGTAACCAAGAGAGTGCAAGGTATCTTCCATATCTTAAACTGACGCGCTCGAGTAAATTCCAAAATAGCATCCTGGGTTCCCCTTCTATTCGCCGAAGCTTCCAATATTCAATATGTTGCAAACGATAACAGATAATGTTTTACTTATTATCTTTTATGCTAATACAAAATAAAAAAACTCAGGTAATGCATGGAAAGGATAATATAAGATAATATAGGATAATATACACAAGGAAAACTGTTTTCGATAATCGCATACAATTTTATAACAAACAAACATAAGTGAATCAAATATAAAGAACACTACAACTTATATGTTCTTTTTGTCGGACGCAACCGTCGACCAATAATTTATTTATAACTTAATACGATATTTATAGCAATAAATTTTGCATGTCGATAATAAATTGATTTTTAATAAGATGTTTACGATACACCGATGTAAAATACAAAATGGTGGTATTATGATTTATTATAATGGATTTATTATAATTTTGTTGATAATTTTTGTTGATTTCCTTTTGAGACGACTGTGAGGTACTGACGATGACGGTTTGGCCAGGTGTTTCGAACATAATTTAATTCACAATAATTGTTATGTCATAACGTTTATGAAAATATTTTAAAAATTGCGTATTTTAATAGTCACATATTATAGTCTATACCTACCTCGACTAAACAGGTCAGTACTGATTTAAATAAAACTATTTTTACGGATTTATCTTATCTCGCGTATATTAAACTAAAATGATTTTTAAAATCAACCCGACGTTTCGGTCGCTTTTCAACTTACGTGGTACCTTGACTAAACAGGTCAGTACTGATTGAAATAAAACTATTTTTACGGATTTATCTCGCGTATATTAAACTAAAATGATTTTTAAAATCAACCCGACGTTTCGGTCGCTTTTCAATTTACGTGGTCCCGGCAGTAACGGATTTACAAATTTGCCGCCTGTAGGCTACCCAACTTTTGCCGTAGTCCACAATCATATCAATTACAGAACAATTACGAGAGTAAATATAACTAAAGGAGATGTTGGGAGCTCGGCTCTAGTTCGTACACATCCTCAAAAAATGGGTAAATTAAAGAAGAATCCGAAAAAAATACAATTAATTTATTCAAGAACATATTTTAGAGTTACTAGTACATTTAATTCAAACGATTTTATCATTTTCAACCATATTCAACATGGCGGCGATACAGCCGACGCTTCTTTAAATTGGAAATCGATTAGTTTAAGTTCTGAGTATTAACACATGAAATCGATTTCGATAGTATTTAGAAAATATTACTTTTTTTTCCAAGTACTATATAATCAAAGAGCAATAAAAAAATGAAAATGTCAAAATGACATCGCCCGCCATATTCGCCGTGTTGGTTTGAGTTGCAATTCTAACTGCAAATAATATTTTGTAACTGCAAACAAAGCTAATTAAGTGAAAATATGCAGTAAAAAACGTTTTTATATTGATTTTGCCTGTTAATGATATTGTGTACAATACATGGCCGGAGGCCCATACATTTTTGCAACATCTCCTTTCAACAATAATATCGAATCATCATGATCTTTGAAGTATTATTAAGCGATTTTTAGCATTAATTAAATTATTTATGTAAAGATATAATTCGATTTTAGTTAATTATTTTAATTTCCTTTCAATTTTCGAAATTCTTATTTTGTGTGTGTTTACATTTTTTTAAATTTGTAAATTGAAATAGAAAAAATAAATATGAACGAAATCTGCCGCCCCTTAAAATTTGCCGCCCTAGGCTCCAGCCTACTCAGCCTGCTGGTAAATCCGCCACTGGGTCCCGGGCAGACGGAGGTGACATTTGTCTAACAGAAGTTTGAAAAAATTATATGTAACTACCTCCATCGATTTCGTAAACGTTCTTGCGTAGCGTTCAGGATTAACACAAAAATTACTTATGGTATCTTGAGGTCTTGCAGACTGCTGCGGCTGGGATCCGTAAAAATAGTTTTATTTCAATGAGTGTAGCTCGCGAAAACCTAAGAACATCATCATATCAGGTCAGTACTGCCTGAGGGTGGGGTCGATAGTAATAGGAATCGGCGTGTATGTATGAAGAGAATGATGAATGTAGAAGAAGTACGGGAGGTGTGTCAGGAGCGGGATAGCTGGAGATTCACACTGCCTACCCTTTCGGGAATCACAGGCGTGATGTTACGTAAAACAATAGGTCTGTTCGCATTTTTGTTTAATTATGCAAATGTATCTAAACATTGGATTCTTGCATTTATTCATTCTCATTTGAATAATAATTTTAGTCCTATCTTTTTTATTGATACCAAAAAAAGTATTGTCTGTTTCTCGAATTCATGTTGTCGGGCTTTATTTTTTGTTTCATCCATTTTTATTAGATTTTAATATTGATGTAGAAATAAGTTTGTATCGACACTTATGCCAATTTATTACAAGGTTAAATGCGTATCCATTTAAAAGTCGCAAACCAATTCGTTTTTTCACAGCAGGGTTGTCGTCCGATAGTGTCAATAATGTAGTATGCAAATTCCTTATTATTTAATTAGTTAATACGGGTCGGTTATGGTTTTTAATTTACGCGACATACAGATTTTTATTTAGGAATGTGTCTTTAGTTTATTTCTATACGGGCGGGATATAAAGCCGGGGGGCTTTGTAAGATTTGGTCTGAATATCATTATTTAACACTACCAAGCTCAAGTCGGAAGCATACTGCAATATGTTGACAGAAAAAATATACTGAACAGTTGTACTATTTATTTTTCGCAATAACACATGCAAGTGCACTTTAGAAATTAAAGAAAAACCGGAAAGAAAAATTTGACTTCGGGCAGGAATCGATCCTGCGACCTCAGGATAACCAGTCCAGCCGGTTTACCACTAAGCTACCGAAGTCCCACACCGAAGCGTCAAATTTGGCTTTCCCTTTTTGATTTTTAACCGATTTTTTTCTTTCCGTTTTTTCTTTAGTTTCTAAAATACTGAACAGTGTTTGTACAGTGTAACTACATGTAAGATAACGGTATTTACACTAAAAATAACAAATAAAATTATTGTTCCAAAAGTGTAACGATCTCTTAAAATACCAATGAAGTAATAAAAATGTAAAACCATACATATATTTGGTTAGTATATATGAGAGTGCCATGCATGAAAGAAATATAAGAAACTAGCGGCCCGCCCCGGCTTCGCCCGCGCTGCTCTGCTCCTATTAGTCATAGCGTAATGTAAGCTATCCTATCTCTCAAGTTGGATCGAACTGCACATGGTGTGCGAATTTTATTATAATCGGTTAAGTGGTTTAGGAGTCCATTGAGGACAAACATTGTGACACGAGATTTATATATATTAAGAAGATTAGAGCCATGCACCTCGTTTCTCTGAATTTCTGCATTGTTCTACCGATATTACTTAATACGTATTAGTAATATAGTTTTTTTTTTTAATGTAATGTAAGTGGTAAGCAAGCGTGCACTTCACGTTGATGTTAAGTGATGACTGCAGCCTATAGACACCCACACAAAGACAAAGGTCAAAATGCGGATGCGTTACCACTCCTGAGGCCTAAGGTGTTATGCCTCTGTGCCGGAAATTACAGGGCCGTACATTACCACCTGACCGGAACACGATAGTGCTGAGCACTACCATTTAGCGGAAAGTATATTAGGTAATGCGGTGGTGCCTACGCCCGCGAGCTCCGTCACTGGAGCTCTACCACCAGTAAAATAACAAAACACAATCTATAATAATGATCGAATTACCTAATCACTGAACACAACAATAAAGTGCGGCCATATTGATTTGTAGCGTATTACGCGCTCACGTGTGTTCTTGTACGATAATTCGGTATTTATCGGCGCGTGGGTACCGGTACACACTAATAACGTAATGGCTTCCCCGATTACACGCTCGCATCCCGCGGGATTTTGTATTAAATACCTCTGTAGCAAATATACCGATAAATAGATGTGTTTACGGCCGAAATAGTCCTTACTTATACAATGTTATATAATATGGATAAAGTTAGATTACGTTAATTTAAAATGTTAATAAAATACCGAAGATTCGTCGGTGGTGGAGTCGCCTAAGTTCAAGAGTTTGAGAGCGTCAGCATCTTTTTTTTACGCTTTCACTCACTGCCCCATAGTAGGTATAAAACTGTGTCGTGGTTGCCGTTGTACACATACAACACATACACAAACACCCAGACCCGAAACAAATATCTGTAGGCCATACAAATATTTGTCCCGGTGCGGGGATCGAACCGGCGACCCTTCGAATCAAACGGTCATCTCACAGCGCTGGACTAACCGGGTCGTCTTTGTTTGCCACTATACCGTTTTTAGCTATGTATATTGGATACAAGACTACAATAATGTGTTCTGAGCTGCTTTGCTTTCCTAGTCAAATTGTAATCTATGACATCTTACTCACAAGTAAGATGGTGATAAACAAGCAAGTACTGCACATTGATGGTAATTACTGTAACCTATAGAAATCTATATAAAAACCCGAGGCCAAAATGCTGATGCGTTGTCATTTTTTTTTTATGTAATGGAAGTGGTAAACAAGCATGCAGTTCACATTGATGTTAAGTGATGACTGAAGCCTATAGACACCCACACAAAGACCAAGGTCAAAATGCAGATGCGTTACCACTCCTGAGGCCTAAGGTCTTATGCCTCTGTGCCGGAAATTACAAGTTATTTTGACTCTGTAATAGTTATGACTGCCATAATTGCTAGCTAAAATTCACCACAACTAAAGCATTTGACATAACCCTCTGGTTAATATCTAGATTTATAAAATCTCATGCCAACCGTACTTGACTATTTCCTAAACGAAAAGATAATAATCGCTATTCCTCACACCAGTTGTTTTACGTCTCAGTAAATTGTACCAAAGCTTACACAATAAAGGTAACAACAAAACTTAATTTACGACCTCGGACCACTGAACACATTACCAAAAGTGCGGCCATATTGATTTGTAGCGTATTACGCGCTCACGTGTGTTCTTGTACGATAATTCGGTATTTATCGGCGCGTGGGTACCGGTACACACTAATAACGTAATGGCTTCCCCGATTACACGCTCGCATCCCGAGGGATTATGCATTAAATATGTATTCCACCAAAGCAAATTTACCGAGGAAATATATGGGATTATCGGTTAAATAACTAAGCTACTGAGGCAGTTAAAGTTTAATAAATTATAATGAAAGTTTTGGTGGCGTAGTGGTGATAGGCAAATAGCAAATACTACTACTAATATAGGACTTTGTTCCAAGGTTTAATATCGGATCGACGAGTAAGTGATATTGGGTTTCGTTTAAAAATAATGATTGTCGCAGCTTCGAAGTTCACAGTGCGAAGTTTAGATTCGTCTGCAATTGGTACATTTATATTTATGGCCACTTGATTTAGCCACCAAAGTAGTTTAGTGTTTATTTGTATAACAAACCAACTCCAACGGGAAGAAAGGGGTGTTATAATTTTCACGTGTAAGTATATCTGGTATCTAATATACTTGCCGCTAAATGGTAGTGTTCAGCACTATCGTGTTCCGGTCAGGTGGTAATGTACGGCTCTGTAATTTCCGGCACAGAGGCATAACACCTAATGCCTCAGGAGTGGCAGCGCATCTGCATTTTGACGTCTGGTCATTGTGTGGGTGTCTATAGGCTGCAGTCATCACTTAACATCAATGTGAACTGCACGCTTGTTTGCCACTTTTATTACATAAAATATATATATATATATATATCTGTGTCTCTCTGTGGTATCATAGCTTTCACACGAGTGGACCGTTTTGAGTGCGTATTTTTAATCGGCTGCCTAGTTTGTGGAGGCGGTTTTTAGCTATGTATATTGGATACAAGACTAGTAGATACCAATATATTGGAACTTAATAACAGGATCTCAATACAAGCTAAGGATTTCGAATGTTGGTTATTGGCTTAGTTTTTCTATTCTTTCCTAGCTACAAAAACTTAATAATAATAATCACTTAACACTTAATCAATGAAGCGCGCATGGCCCAGCAGCTGGTGTAGATCATAGGCGATCTACTCGGTTAAGCACTACGGGCCCGGTCGGGTAGTGAGGTGGGTGACCGCTAGTGGCAAATTAAATGCGCGCTTCCGTGCTTCGGAGGGCACGCTAAGTCGTCGGTCCTGGTTGCTATCGATAGATAGCAGTCGTTAAACCTTGTCGGAGGCCTTATGGGCGGTTTGAAAACATCCGACAGCGGGTTGGCCACTAACCCGTATCTCCATCAACCCAGCGTGGTGGAGTAAGCTCCAGGCCTCCGCCCAAAAAATGAGAGACTCGTGCCCAGCACTGGGACGTATAATGGGTTGCCATTATTATTATTATTACTTAATTAATCACTTAATAAGGGTTTCATGAGATAGTTGAAGAGCTTACACTTTCATTAATATTTTTGTACATTTCAGATGTTTTGAGAGAGGTTTTGTATATAGGTACCTGTTGTTGCATTAACTCTACGAATGAGCAAGCATTTATGAATAAAACAATCTTAACCTTACTCCATATCTCGTACATACCTGAAACAAGCCAATAAATATTCATTAATAGGGACACAAACGAATATGAATAACATGAATATTAATTAGACGCACTTCGACGGCTTTGACAAAACTCTCTAAACAAAATAGGTAAGTATACAAAATTAAATATTGTAATCATAAGTTGGAAGCAAACAAGCATGCAGTTCGCATGTATGGTAAGTGAATTCTGCAGCCTAGATAATGTTGTTTTGCCTCTGTGGTAATAATTATAGGGCCATACATTACTATCCAATCGGAACACGATAATGCAGAAGTCAGCACGTGTGTCCTATTAGTTTAGACCTAAGTTTTTGGCGGGTGATCGATTAGGGTATGGGGACCACGTCAGCCTACGAACTGGAGATCTGACAGTGAAACTCTACCGCTAGTGGACTAAGTGAAATTGAGGAATACAAAACTACTGTTTCGATTTACATTATTCTTATGGCAGAAAGTGATTGTGTTTAAAATGCTTAAAAACACCAATGTGAACTTGCATGCATAATTGTTTTATATTGTATTTCGCATTAACACATGCTTGTGAAATATATTTTATTTTTAAAGAAAAATGGAAAGAAAAATTTGACTTTATATTACTTTATTTTTATTATTAAGGGTAAAAGCGACTTCTTTACGATATTCAATATAAAACTGAAAAGTCTATTATATCGGTTGCCTAACTAGCATAGTTGGTAATAGATGGTGCTTGATGGTAGCAGCAGCTACCATAAAGCAATGCAACAGATGTGAAGGAAAGATTTGACAAATCGGGCAGGGCTTCAGTAGCTCAATTGTAAGAGCGGCTGGACTAGATTCCCAGTAGGTCGCGAGTTCGTGTCTCGCCTGAAGTCAAATTTTTCTTTCCATTTTTCTTTTAAAATAAAATAACTTGCGTGCATGTTTGCCACCTTCGTAACATAAAAAAAACTACATAGTGATAAGTTTCTGTAACACGTTACGTAGTGGTTAAAATTAACGTTTAATCTACGACGTAATCACATTTAGTCAGGCACAGCATAGGTATCGAATTTTGATTCACAAATTCTCAATTAGTAGATTCAATAGCGTGTGTTAAAACCAAATAGGTGTTTGGACCGATAGATCCGCCTTGACCAAATCAGACGACTGTCAATATCCCACCCGCGTCAGGCTAACCAGCAAAACCTATTTTACATTTCACTTAAGCGAGATTGAGTCAAATTGCCTTCTATTAGACAGTCTCACGCCACTCGGCCGACCTAAGTCGCAACACTAATCGACAAAATATACGAGGGAGTCTTTCACCTTCATTTCCTAGTGCCGCATGCGCTCCTGGTACCTGAGTTTCGACTGGTACGAATAATTTGAATAATTCAACGACCTTTTTTGGCTACGTTGACTTTTTGTTTATGTGATTCCTGTAATCTTAAAAAAATAATATCGGCTTTAACCGATGACTATCTAATTCATTAGATAGTCGAATAATCGATCGTCATGTTTAAAATTTGTGTTTTTTTTTGTTTAGGTGTTGTGTCTGTGATATTTATTACGGGGCCATACATTACCATCTAACTGGAACACGATAGTGCTGAACACTACCATTTGGCGGCAGTATTAGGTTAGCTAGGTTAGCTGGTGCCTACGCTCTCAAGTTCCTACACTGATACTTTACGACTAGTAAAAATATTTCCCATTCATATTGGTTACATTGACAAACAAGAACGAAACCATATCCAAGACATTTTATCCCACTCTTTCTTTAAAGATTGTGAGTATATTTTTCGTAGAATTCCTTACTCGGTTGTAACTCCAACATGAATAGGTACGTAAAATTTGAACAAATGTTAATGAGAAAGCTGTGCGTTGTACACGTAAGTTGTGTAGTGGAGAAAACAATAAGCAGCTAGCTAAGGTAGCGTTCATGACACGAATTTGCGTTGCCTTCGTCAGGTTATTGATCTTCAGTGTGGACGCATATTGCAGACTGGGGGAGCTTTGAGATTATTGAAAAAAAAATTGTAAAAGTGTTGCAAAGGAGAAGAGTATTCCATATAAAATGGCAATTTAACTAAAAATAATGTCAAAAAGAAGACAACGTTGCTATTCCATAAGCAGAAGTTGAATATGGGCTGTACCTACATTACTGTGTAGCGGCGGCAGCACTGTACACAACTGCCATATAAAGATAAATAGTAATTATCCATTATACAGTAGACTACTGCGTCGGACTTATAATTTTTATACACATAACATGAACAATCCAACATATTTCATGAAAATTTTATTTTAGCCTCCTTAGATTCCTCTAACTTTTCCGTAACTAACTGAATGGCTGGTGCACAGCTACTTCTGGTTATAGAAAGCTGAAATCCAGTATGTAGGTTTACTGAGGAGCATAGAGGAGCTCTTATAGTCGGTTTTACGAATCACCTACTATATAAAACTAGTTGCTTAAAACATATCCAAGTGCAATACAATCATATCCTTCAGTGTGCATCACCACTAAGACATGAAGTTAATATGCGATGCGCGGGAGCACGCGTCCGCCGCGCGGACTCTCGCGCCTCGGCCGCGTTGAATATAAACGTACTAAGGCACTGGTTCCACATCCGACGGAAAAGCGGCTATCTTTGAGATGTAGATCCCGTGTCTTTTAAAGACTGATGTAGCTTAGAGCTATGGATTAATTCATCATCACTTCAGGCAATAGACGTCTACTGCTGGACAAAAGCCGTCCTTAAAGATGCCCACAACAGGATTGTGCGTCATTAGAGGAGAATATTCCATAACGATAATCACCACGCTTGCCAAGCGTGTTGCCACATTGTCACCAACGTAGAAGGTCGCGCTGGTTGCACTTCGGCGAATATTTATCGCTGCGACAAGAGGTATTCGCTTGTCGTCCGTCGCGGTGTCGCGTCGCCGGCGGTGGAACAAGAGCCTTACGCCTGTAGTCACTGCGTGCGAGATGGCGAAGCGGATGCGCCATTATTTTGTAAATAAGCCAGTAAATTGTATCGCTTATTGTGTGAGTAAGTACTGAATGTATATATTGATAAAAGTATCTTTCAAAGGCGTCCTGTAGGGTTGCCGCTAATCTAATATATAAAATTCTCGTGTCACAGTTTTCGTTGCCATACTCCTCCGAAACGGCTGGACAGATTCTCATGAAATTTTGTGAGCATATTGGGTAGGTCTGAGAATCGGCCAACATCTATTTTTCATAACATTTTTGGACATTTTTTTTTATTTTCTAGGGCGATACGACGTTAGCCGGGATAGCTAGTAATATTATAAGTGTTTGAAAGAGCGGTTATATTATATTATTTAGTGGAAGTGGCGAACAAGCATGCAGTTCGCATTGATGTTAAGTGATGACTGCAGCCTATAGACACTCACACAAAGACCAAAGTCAAAATGAAGATGCGTTACCACCCCTGAGGCCTAAGGTGTTATGCCCCTGTGCCGGAAATTACAACGCCGTACATTACCACCTTACCGGAACACGATAGTGTTGAACACTACCATTTGACTTACTTGACTTATGGTCCTATGTCCCCTAGATGGGGCAGAGGGCGTCCACAGTGGTTCTCCATCTCGATCGGTCTTGAGCCTCGCGCTTAATTTCACTCCAACACTTCCCGATCTTCTTCACATCGTCAGTAACTGTTCGTCGCCAAGTCTGCTTCGGACGACCACGCTTTCGCTTTCCTTGGGGGTTCCAGTCCAATGCCTGTTTTGGTATGTGATCAGGACCCCGTCGGAGTGTGTGGCCAATCCAATTCCACTTACGGCGCCTAACTTGTTCCTCGATTGAAGTCTCGTGGCAGCGTTCAAGTAGGTTCACATTTGAGATTTTCTCGGGCCAGTAGATCCCGAGAATTTTGCGAAGACAACGATTAACGAAAACCTGGAGTTGGTATGAAATGGCCTTGGTGACCTTCCAGGTTTCGCAGCCATACAATAGCACGGACTTCACGTTGGACTTGAAAATTCTGAGCTTAACTCTACGAGTCAGTTTATTTGACTGCCAAATGGGCCGCAGCTGCGCGAAAGTCACTTGGGCTTTAGCGATACGTGAAGTGACGTCATCTTCCGTACCTCCCGTCTCTGATACGACGCTACCCAGATACGTAAACTTATGAACGCGCTCCACTATGTCGCTGCCTATCCTCAACGGTGTCGTATTCGTCACTCCACTACGCATCTCTTGGGTCTTCCTAGTGTTAATCTTTAGGCCAGTATTTAATGCGGTAGACCTTAGGTCGTCGAGCTTAGCCTGCATGTCGGCGAGTGTATGACTCAGGAGGCATAAGTCATCGGCATAGTCCAAGTCTTCCAAGATATTGGATATACCCCACTCTATCCCGCGGCGCCCATTCCGATACAAGCTATGCATAATTCCATCTAAGGCAACTAAGAAAAGGAGCGGCGACAAGAGGCATCCTTGACGAACACCAGAAAGCACGGCGATATCTTCAGAAATTAGGCCATCATGCGTTACTCTGCACGAGTAATTCCTGTAGACAGCTTTGATGAGGTTGACGATTTTCGGCGGTACACCAATGAACAGAAGGCGCGACCATAGACTGGACCAACTCAACGTGTCAAAAGCTTTTTCAAAGTCAACAAAGGTAACATATAAATCCCTTTGCCATTCTGAAGCCTGCTCAAGTATAATCCGTAGTGTATTGATTTGGTCGGTACACGAGCGGTCACGCCGAAAACCAGCCTGCTCATTTCTCAGAAGCGGTTCTACAGCCTTGGATAACCTATTCATGATGACTTTACAGAAGACCTTAGACGGAATCGAGAGTAGAGTGATACCTCTCCAGTTGCTGCATAGACTAAGATCTCCCTTCTTGGGCAAAGTTATTAGTAGTCCCTTATTCCAGTCATCAGGTAGTTCTTCGCTATTCCATATGGATTCGATTAAAGGCGTCATAGTCTCTACAGCGAAGGGAAAGTCAGCTTTAAGCATTTCCGCACATATTAAATCGAGACCTGGCGCTTTACCGTTCTTCAACGATATGATAGCCTCTGCTACTTCGTCCTGATTAGGAGGAGCAGTGTCTATATCAAGAAGTCGAGGCGGCGATATAGTGTCTTGCATCTGAGGTGGTCTCATGATCACGGAGCTTTGGAAGACTTCCTCAAAATGTTCTCGCCAACGTTTCAGTTGCCCTTCTGACGTAACGATTATTTGACCCTCATTGGATTTGAGTGGCTTCTTCTTAACACTACTTTTCCCAGCCAAGGTTTTTGTCGCTTTATAGAGCTCTTTCAGATTTCCGGTCTTAGCAGCAAGTTGGGCTTGGTCAGCAATACCGTCAGCCCACTTTCTTCTGTCTTTACGGGTGCTGCGATAAATTTTTCTACGCATCTGGCGGTACTGTTGCATGAGATTTTCCTTTCGTGCTTCATCGCGTGTATCCAATAATTTAAGATGAATCTCTTTTCTACTGCCAATGAGATCCCATGTCGCCTGTGAAATCCATTCGTCACGAGATCGCAATTTGTGTCCTAAGACGACGGAGCTAGCCTCGGTGTAAGCCCCTTTGATGTGGTTCCATTTGTCCTCTATGGTGTCCGCAGGAACTTCAAGCCTGGAAAAACGATTGCGAAGTTCAAGTTTGAACATATCGGATACGATCGGGTCTTGCAACTTACAGGTGTCGAATCGTTTTCCAATTTTGCCTGGTCGAGCACTTGGTCGCGCTACCGCAATTTTGAGACGCACTTCTGCGACAACTAAGTGGTGATCGCTATCTATATCAGCGCCTCTGCGATTACGTACATCCAGTAAAGACGAACGCCAACACTACCATTTAGAGGCAAGTATATTAGGTAAGGCGGTGGTGCCTACGCCCGCGAGCTCCATCACTAGAGCTCTACTACAGGTAAAAGCGGTTGCTATAGTAGTAACAATTTGCTACTGCCTTCTACCTTTCCAACAACTACCTATTAGTTTTTTCAGATTATTTGGATCCCTGCGTGCTATGTGCCCTTGGCGTGAATATACATACATACCTACTGGAGTCACACCGCGGACACTCCGCCAAAATTCCATACAAACGCTTAATTTGATTTCTATCCATCAGTGACGTGTATTTACACGCGCACCTGTGTGCGTAGCACGTACAAAATACCAACCGTCGCCCTTAGGGAGGAAGGGGTTGTGTATGTGTGCAAATCGGGCGGGACGTCGAAGTGTACATTCTATACGTAGTATTATTACATATTCTCTGCTGGAGCCTTGCCACCGATAATACGAAGGTGATAATATTAATGCAATTTTAAATGACGAATGAAGATTTGACGGCTATTTATCACTGTAATCACGAACAGACCGTTAGTTATAATGAACATAATTTGTGGTTAATTTTAATTGGCCGAATCAGATATAATCGTTTTCGTATTCGATAATGCAAGACAGACAAAAAACTGCCTCTTTATAAATAATTAATTGGTGTTACAAAACTGAGCTCATCTCTTTTTCTTTGAGTATATATATATATGTACGAGTATACTAGCTGTTGCCCGCGGCTCCGCCCGCGTGTAGGTCGCTTTTCGCGTAACCTGTGGAAACTTATCAAATCTGGGATAATTTGATGAGTTTTTTCAGGTCAGACATCCCACAGGAACATTTTTTCGAGATAAAAATGTGTTCTATATCCTATGTGTTAATCCAAGTTACCCTCTATGTGTGTGCCAAATTTTATGAAAATCGGTTTAGCAGTTTTTGCGTGAAGGAGTAACAAACAAACAAACATACAAACTTTCGCATTTATAATATTTATATACGACGATAGGTACTGAATGTACCACTGTGGATATTTAAACCTTTTTATTCAATAGGTATTTCAATAGCTTTGCTTATAGCCACGGTATAGGATATGTTAAGTACTAGGTAAAAACATAAAGTACGTAAAAGGTTTGACCATTAATTTTACAATGTATATATGCATCTTTACGCCTAGTTACTTACGGGGTAGGTAGAGAGTGTGATATTCCGGTCCCTGAACAATGAAACCACCCTAATATTATCCCGTCACTGGGTCTATCACAAAATATATAACTATTCCGTGATGTCTATTGAATATCGTATCTGTCATCCTCAGTGCTATTTCAATGATAATAAATTAAATATCGAACATTTCATCATTACCATTATTTTAACAAATTACAAAATTGAATAATTGAATGGAAACTAAATGACAATAATTAAATCGTTGTTCAGCTAACCGTGAGTTTGCATTGATGAAACATTCACATAAAAACATAAAATCCTTGTTTCTTGACAATGTATCGTATCGCGTTTGCACTGTCATGAAACATGTAGAAGCAAAACACATATCGCGGAATCAATTCAAAGGACTTGAAATGCAACAAGTTAGAACATGTTGTTTGATTAGGTTGTCAGATTTACACTTAGGGTAACGGATCTTGTCCACTACATGTTTTCTCTCTCTAAATTAGACAAATTGTGTGATTTGTATAAAACTCTAAATTAGACAAATTGTGTGATTTGTATAGCAACAATGCAAACGTCAACTTAGACAAACATGAATAAAAGACATGTTTTTGTCAATACAAACACAGTTAACAACAAATCTTGAGATCATAATATCTGTATAAGTAAATCTTGACGATTGATATCGCAATACATATTTTATGCGACGAGTTTAATGTTTTTAGTGCAAACTAGGGGTAAGAATAATGTATAGTTTGTCTTGGTCAGGCACGTTTACAAATGTGTGAGATGGATAAAGACAAAGGATTGACTTACTTATCCTTGCCTGAATCTAGACTGAACTAATGATATTTATTTGGGTTATCGTGTTACCGTGGTAATTCTAAAATTACGTAAACATACTTATGTTCGAGTGTTTCATGAATGCGAATTCACAGTTATTACGAAACAAGGCAATTATGAATGTAATTTGAATGTTGAAAGTAATGTTAATGTCTATTTTTGTTACGTACGTATGTATGCATACATGTATGTATCTTCATGCCAAGTAATTTACGGGCATAGAGCAACACCGGAGGGGAGTAGCCATATGCAGGCTTTCCCCTCTGTCAAAGTACAAGCCCAAATGGGCCTATACCTGTCGCCTAGATGTTTAAATGTGTGCGTGAAATTGTTTCTGTATTTTTTTAAAGTCAAGGTGTGAGTTTCGTATTTATTAACGATTTATGTAGTGTGCGTGTGTGTCGCACGCCTTTTCCCCCGCAAGAAATGACAGACTTTTTTGCATCGGTAATACACGCTATGGCTACTCCTAGGGTTACCACCTCTTAGCTGTCTAAATCCGGGAGAAAAAAAAAACTTATAACAAACAAATGAGGAACGAAAATGAATGAGACAAAGACGACGACAAAACAGACAATAAAATAAAGTAGGTACCTACACGCACGCAAATCAGTTTATACGAAACTAGCTAGTTACCCACTGGCGAGTAGTGGCATCAGTGGCGAGATAATGGCGAGAAGGCTGCAAGAATGTTGCCGAGAATTTACGCCGCTCTTAGCCATTTCGACATCGGGTGTCATTACTTTTGAACAACTTGTTATTCCGGGAGAATTAAATATATTTTTAATTCCTTCCGTGAGACGGGAGATTTTAATTTTCAGAGCTCGAATCCGGGAGACTCCCGTAATTCCGGGAGAGATGACAACCCTAGCTACTCCCCTCCGGTCTGACGCGACCGGTGGGCCGCGTTGCTCTATGCTTACGGGGTAGGCAGAGAGTGTGGTGCGCCAGATACCCCTGACACTCCTCCCGTGCTTTTTCTACACTTTTAGTTCGTAATACGACTCTAATATTTAGACACTATTTCAAATAATCTTTGTATGATTTAATGGTGTATTTATACCATGTTTATTGTACATAAAACAACTGTCTCCCCTTTCAAGCCATCGCGGCAGGTTTCAGATTGAATTAGATTGCGAAATTATGTACCTAATATTGGGTTTTTCATGACAAGATTCCCAGTGGCTACATCGGAGTTTGTTAACATATTATTATCTGATGAAAGCCAATGGAGGAATGTCAACGATACATGATACTTAATTTCAGAATCGTGGATGTTTCTATGCATTTGTATACTTGCATGAACACATGCACGACTACGCATTTACCCTTGCAGTGAACTCGCGTGATTTTACGTTCACAAAAAAAAAGATGAATCTACTGACTGTTATCCCAGTACAAATACGAACAGTATGGAAACTACGTACAAAACGTTAGAAACGGCACACATGCGCATTAACGCTCGAGTAGCGTGCGTCTCACTACTGCAGCACTGCGAGAACCGCTTAGGGGCCTCGTCGAAGCGCATGTTTGTGTGAGTGTGCCATTTCAAACGTTTTTTAGGTACGTAGTTTCCATACTGTTCATATTTGAACTGTGCTGTTATCTACTAAGCCTGGGTTGCACTACGACTTTTGTTAAAGTTAATGTTATTGTAACATTTCACATCCTTTTTTAACTTTAAGAAATCTGTTAAAGTTAGAGCAGGATGTGAAATTTTACAATAACTTTAACAAATATCGTGGTGCAACCCAGGATTAGTATTCAATAATAGTCTACTTCAAAACTGGCTTTGGATGTTCAATAACATATTATTATAATATATACACTAAAGTAATCACTTAGGTACCATTAACGTAAACTGCCATTCATTTGCCAACACTAAATACACCGCGCACCTAATCACAGACGTGAATAAAAGCTTACACTCCATATTTCAAATAGAATCGACACGGTAAAATGTACTCAAAACTAATGGGCTTTGAGTTCACTTTACAATAAAATGATTTATTGTACAGGGTGGTCTGATAATTGATATTTTAGTCACAAACGCCGAACGAACCGAGTCGATATTTGCGGCGAAAATTCGACGCCAATATAGATTTATTGACAGGTGATTTATAATAGAATTAACGCTGCTTTTAATTTTTAAATATGGAGGATATATTTCGAAGGGTGTTTTCATTGTAAAAGTGTATCTATTAAGCCCATGTATTCGGGGTTAAACTTTTGTTTAATGTTTATTAACAAAACCAACGTCAACGTGCTGTTAAGCTGTTTTGCGATGAGTGACGGTTGGTTCATACAAGAACTTGGTTGTTAAACCCTTTTCTTTTTAAAATACTGTTGTTGGGGCCGTCCCGATATAGGAGATGTATTTTATTTTGCGGTATTCAGTATTCAGTGCAAATCTAGATGCCTTTATCTAGATACGTTTATTTAGTGGCAAGAGATTTAATTTAAAACAAAATTAATTCAGTGAAAGTGGCTAACTAGAATATAGTTTACATTGATGGTAAGTAGTACTGTACATGCGTTGCCACTTCTGAGACCTAAAGTATGTATGTGTGTGTGTGGCGAATACTGTCGAAAATATAGTACTGAACACTACCATTAAGCGGCAAGTGAATTAGATAATGCAGTGCCTATACCACCGAGCTCCGTCAGATGAGCTCTTACGTTAAAGTAATAACAAAATAGTAATGTAGCCGAGTGCGACGTCCGTATCAACAATTTGCCACACGGCTGAAGGGCGATACGTGCGATTATATCTAAGGCCACTCGAACACGATAGACATTCGCGATATAGATTGAAATCATTGTATTGCTTAATACAATAAATTTAATTTGTTAAACACATTTATTCCATTTATCTCACGCACCTCACCTCACCTAATGAACAGGTAATTCATCAGTTAAACCGAAAGACGTCTACTGTGGATGCCCACAACAGAGTGGTGCGTCATTTTGGAGAGAGTACTATTATCACCACGCTTGGTAACCGGATAAGCGATTGCAGTGGCGATAGTTTTATTACAGGATGTTGCTGCTCATCCAGTAAAAAAAACCTTCTCCTCTAGCGGGCGGAGGATGATCACATTTGTATGCCATAGCTCAAAATGGGTATAATAAAAATAATAACTTTACGCTGTTGGGGCGTAGTCCTTAACAAATCTAGCTGAGGGTGACTACCCCGGTATAGAAACGATTAGATTGTAAATAATACTGGTTAGTTGTATAGTCAAGACAAAGAAAGGTGACGTGATGGTGCTCAGCGAAGCCACTCGAGCTCGAGCCACTCGCTGGTTGGGTAAAGGAGTCGCGCCCCGCGAGTCCGGGAATATCGAGTGCGTTCAATAATGGATCAACCGAAAATGGCAGAAAAAGCATTCTAGGGGTACTAAATACAATAAAGCGTGATGAGCAGCAGTATCCTTCGATAAAATTACCGTTACCTCGATCAATATACTTGCCAAGAATGGCGATTCTGACTTATTAGGGGATAATGTTATTTGGGCTTATATGTCATATTAGCCACATTATGGAGAGGCTTTTGTCCAATAGTGAATGTCTTTCGGCTGAAATGATGATGATGATTTTGAGTTACATTTTGATGAAGACACGACTACGCGTTTCAGTTAGAAAAGTAGTAAGTTCGCAAGCCGCCTACTCCGCTCACCCACCAACGCACTAAATTGCGCTTATCACACGATTGAGGTCAATTCGTTTAGAAAACAGGAAATTAATTTTGTGAAGCTGTAATTAGTGTTTCGATGTGACTGAACGAAATTGCTTGCGCTACATTATGAATGTAATTGTTGGAGAAATAAAAGAAAATTTGATTTCTTATTAGCATTTTCATGGGTCGATGACTGATTGAAGTTGTTGTTTAGTATTTTACGATTATTTATGGTAATCGTATGTGCTTATGGAAATCACTTATTAAGCAATAGTGGGAGAGCTCCAGAGAGAGATTTCAAGGTAAGTGTCACCGCAGCGCTACGTTTTCCTAGTTAGGTGTTAATGTAAGGTTCCAGTGACGGACCTCGAGGGCGTAGGCACCACCGCATTACCTAATATACTTGCCGCTAAATGGGAGTGATCAGCACTGTCGTGTTCCGATCCGGTGGTAATGTACGGCCCTGTAATGTCCGGCACAGAGGCATAACACCTTAGGCCTCAGGAGTGGTAACGCATCTGCATTTAGACCTTGATCTTTGTGTGGGTGTCTATAGGCTGCAGTCATCACTTAACATCAATGTGAACTGCATGCTTGATTGCCACTTCCATTACATAAAAAAAATACATTTACGCGAAAAAAGCATTCCCCACCGTTTTGTTTTGATTCGAAATACGATGTGTTACTACTACTAAAAGTAAGATTTTTTTATGTTACGAAGGAGGCAAACAAGCTTGCAGTTCACATGGATGTTATGTGAGACTGCAGCCTATAGACATCTACACAAAAAACCAAAGGTCAAAATGCAGATGCGTTGCCACCACACAGACCTTAGGCGTTGTCTCTGTGATACTTATTAAAAACAATGCATTTTATGTATCGTTGTTTTAAATAAATTATACCTACATCACTGGAAGATAGTAATACCAAGTAGTATTAATTAATATATTTGTAAATGCCGACCACATACTCACATAGAGCTCGCTCGCTAAAGTTCAACTACAAAAAGAAAAATAACTTCTACGTGAAATTTGAATGAAATAGGTACACAACTCTACCCGTCAGGACGACTGTTAAATGAACTTTAAAAAATTACATCCCAGAAATGCCCTTCCGATTTAAATTACGAGGCAATAAAGAACAGATTAAAAATACACGCCATGTGTGAATATCACGAAACCCATTCCGAACAAAACAATTTATTTATAAACACAATAAAAACAGCCACAAAGCGTCATAGCGTCCAATGGACATTTCTGTCAACCCGAGCCGGCTTTTTTATTTTACTGATTAATTAATAGCCTGTATAGTGCGAGATACAGAAGTAGAAATACATCATCTCATCTGTTATTTGATTATAGATAATGGTAAATTAGCTGTGCCCGCGACATCGTCCGCGTAGAATCTGATTCAAGAATAAAAGCAGGCTAAGCTACTTACTCCTTATTAGATCTGCTATCTTCCAGAAGGTCCCATCATAATCGTTCCAGAGATTAGCAGGAATTAACAGACAGACATACAAAAATTGAGAAAATTGTTATTTTGGTATATGTACCCGGTATACCTATATAAATTATATGCATTTAGTGAAAATAAACGACATACAAATCGACACTCCAATTTTATTCATTTGTAGGTATAGAATAGATGTAGGTTTAGATAACGCGTAGATTGATAAACTGCAAATGGATTTACTAGGTAAGTAACGGAACAATAGGTACCTACTCCAGATTAACATTCTTGGAAACTACGGATGTGATAGAGTTTCGAAAAGATATAGAATAGGTATACCTACCGATCTAACCTATAAATTGATAAAAAAAGATGACGTTATATTGATAATGTTAGTTTACTTGCCACAAGCAACTTAATATACTAAATAAAGAGTATGTTTGTATTAGTACATGATACATAATATACACAATTAGATATGATTATAAGTAATCATTAAAGAATGGATTATTGTCGATCTATAATTTCTGATATCGTATCTTAGACTATCAAGTCCGCATGCAAATAAATATTCAGAGATGTTCCTGGGGTCATTTTATAGGGTAGGTATCTGTCATCGTATTCCGAAAGATGAAAGATACACCCGGAAACGGATACCAAAAGATTAGAATATACGAAGGATATCATTGATTTTATTAATATTTTTTTATCTATTCCGTGGTACTATAGCGGTTTCGAGTTTCCGATACAGGATGACTGTATTTTAGCTAAATCAAGCGGGCGAATGTCGCTTGAGTCTGCCGTATACCACGGAAGCTGAAAAGCGACCGAATCGTCGGATTGATTTTAAATAATAATTTTAGTTTAATATATGCGAGAAAAATCAGAAATTAATTTTCTTTCAATGAGTGTAGCTCACGAAACCTAAGAACATACTATGTCAGAAAACAATGTTGTTCAACAAGACAAGCGCACAAAAAAAAGATCTATCACAAGCGCTAAAAATAAACATTAATTTATTTAAAAGCGTTCACGTTTCACGCGCGACTTGCGAACCGATTACACTCGTCTCTAGATCGCTTTCGGTTCTATTTTAACTGTCGCGTCGTGTAAGTATTGACATTTTGTATTGTTCTCGTGTGCTCTTACAGCTGTTGCCCAACTGTTTAGCAGAGGCATGGTGTAACTCACTGAAAACATGAGCATTTGTTAAAATCTGTGCAATGAAACGGAAACCTATTATTAGTGTTACATACATCGAGAGGGAAAATGGGAGTCTGTTTGTCTGTTTGTATGTTCGTTTATCACAGCCAAATGACTTTAAAACTACGGATCCGATTTGTTGACATTTGGTATAGTCTATATGACTGTTAAGCGATTATTGCAGCCATAGATATCTACAGAAGAACCAGAGGTCTTAATGCAAATGCATTGTCATTGCCACTCCTGAGGCCTACGCTGATGCCTATGCCTCTGTGACAGGAATTACATTCTAATGAGTTTTTCTTTTCGTTTGTTGTTTTTTCATCGAAGCTATTATTTTCTTATTATTTTTTGTCATGATCTAATGTTGTTCAACAAGACAAGCGCACAACAAAAGAGCCATCACAAACGCTAAAAATAAACATTAATTAATTAATTTAAAAGCGTTCACGTTATACGCGCGGCCTGCGAACCGATTACACTCGTCTCTAGAGCGCTTTATATCAAATGTAACTATCGCTTATAAATCAATATAACTTACCATAAACGAGATGAGTCCTCAGAAAAAAGTTATTCTTTAAAGAATGAAGGAAAAGCTAGGTTAGAAAATATTAAAATAATGGTCGCTGATCACTTTTACCTGATTGTAAAAAATTGACACAAGCAAAGTAATCATTGCGGTAAATCACGGCAAATGTAAGCTACGGGACCAATTAATTACGTGTCGCCATGGTGCCCGACACAAATGTTGCACGGGAGACACTTTTCATCAGTTATCCGACACCAGCATTTCATATTCTGATAGTTTAATCTGTGAGTCCAATTATGAATATTGCTGATTAATTATGCCCAAGGGGAACATGTCCTATGCTTCATTTTTTATATATAAAAATACTTAGTGAATTATTATTGAAGTGAAGCCAGATTCTTTCAAATTGGTCCTTCTAGTCGGATAAATTGATAGACAGACAAGGAACAAAAATGCATTTGTTTTCATACTATTATCTTCATATTATGATCTTATTGGTACCCATAGCAATGCGAACGAGTAGGTACTATAGTATTATTCACATACTTAATCGTTGTAGGTAATTGTTCTTGCTAACTACTCCCGGTTTAGGAATTAAATCTGATATCCGTGCGTCACTAAGTAACTTCCAGTTGAAAAGTAGTGTCAGGTTCCAATCTGACTTATGCTGATTCGGAATCAGATACTGTTTTAAATTTAGTGTTTTGTGTGTCTTGTTACGTTACGTTAATGATGTACGTCTATTGTATGAGTCACAGGTCTCACGACTGAGCCAATAAAGTGTTATTCTGTCTTTCAAACTCCACTAGGAGCTCTAGTAACAGAAAAACTATAGCGAAAGTCTATAGCGATTCACACTCTATGGACAATATTAAGTCACTATAAGGAAAAAGTGAATAATTATTGTGAATAAAACTCTGACTTAAAGAATAAGACTAGAACGTAACCGCAATTACACACATGCACATTATGACTAATATTTTTTTTGAGATATCACGATTTATGAGTTGTTGAGTAAGAAGTGACTAAAAGAATCTACGTCTCTTTTACTGTAATAAAATAAATACACCTATACTAGTAAAATGCACTAAAAAATCAACAAATTTGAATACATCTCCGAGACTAATACATTTTTTTGTTTCGGTATCTTATAAAATATTTGCGTTTACATACTTATTAAATTTTTAAAATACTTCTAGGTAATATCCTCATACAACATATGACCCCATAATAACTATCACAAATACATAACAACTTGGATCTCAGGGGTGGCAACGCATCTGCATTTTGACCTCTGGTTTTTGTGTAGCCGTCTATTGTCTGCAGTCATCACTTAACATCAATGTGAGCTGCATGCTTGTTCACCACCTTCTTCAGATAAAAAAACTTCCTTCCATTTCTTTCCCTACTTTCGGGTGATATTTGTAGTATTAAATATTAGTCCTCGTCTTAATCCTTTTCTGAATGACATGAATCAAAACGTCTATTATATATGCCCTGAATATATTTGAGACACCTTAATCCTCGCAGGTGGAGATTGGAGGTTACCACTAATGTTTTCAGCTTCTATTAAGGTACGACAGGGACCCGTGCCAATGACTTATGGCTCTCCGGTCCTGTGGGGCCATTAGGTATACGGGCGGATACTATGGAAGTTACATTTTGTTTAGGCACGTATTGGATTTACACAGCTTTAATTTTTTTTAGTTATGATGATGGCAAACAAGCATGTAGTTTACATGTAATAAATGACACTCACTACAGCCTATAGACCTACAAATGAACCAGAGGTCGAAATGCAGATGTGTAGCCATTCCTGAGGCCTAAGTTGTGTTACCCCTGTGATACTTATTACAGGACCATCTTGGTTATGATCGATCTTAATAAAAATTGTGAAAAGTCCTATTAAAATTATATATTTTATAACTTGCTGATGCTTCATGATAGAACGAAGAATCTTTTTTCATACCGAAATAACTTGGATAATGTGTAATACGTAGTGTATTACATTCAAGTAACATTCAAGCTCTGTAATGACCATATTTAAGGCAAAATAAAAACTATTCTATTCTATTCTAAGAGAATTTGTGTAATTGACTAATATTTATATCCTGAATATATTTTAGACACCTTTATCCTCCCTCCTGGTGGAGATTGGAGGTGAGCGCTAATGTCTCCAGTTTCTATCAAGGCGACAGCGACCCGCGCAAATGACTTATGGCTTTCCGCTCCTGTGGGGCCATTAGAAATGCGGACGGATACTATAAATAGCATTGCGTTGTTTCGTGTAGCAGTCACTCTCACGTGGAAACGTAGTTTGTATATATAATGCTTTAGATTGTTGAATTGTTTTGTTATTGTTATAGTTAATCAGCGTTATTCGTTTATATTTTTATGTATAGTACAATACGAGGCTGGCATAATCACATAGCAACTCAAACACATAAAAATAAAAAAATTAAACTTAGGGCATTATTTTGAATGAGCTTTAACTTCATTACCTATCTACTACTCTTTGTAAAAAAAAGAAAACTCATGCTTACATGCAATATATTTGAGTTGGCAAAGTCCTCATTGGAGATCTACAATCTATTATGTCAGTTAATTGACTGATAAAATGTATTTTCTCATTAAAAATTAGGTTATGTTGACTAAATCTATCCTTTTATTTCGCCTTGTCCTTCATTAATTTCACTACAGAAGCTGGAGATACCCGCTAATGTCTCCACAAATTTCTATTAAAATCTCACTTCAACCTGTGCCAATGACTTATGGCTTTCCGTCACCGTGGGGCCATTAAATATGGTGGAATAGATTACGAATGATATTGCGTTTCGTTCGTGTAGCGGTCAATAATTCGAGGCAACGTTGTCTGCATACTGAGGATCTCAAAAAGTTGTTTTAAGCTTTACAGTAATTGCTTGTTTTGTGCCATAATAGTGGCAAAGCATAATTAATATATCTTGATGTTTTTGCCATTTGCGAAAAATAAAACTTTGTCATCGGTGTAAATTGTCGACCGAAATTTAACGAAACAGAAAAATTAATTCGGATGGGATTTCTTTAAATTCACTCGAGAACACAAAATATAACATTAAAGTTTAATTGTTGATTTTAGAAAAAAATTATACTTACTATTATTGATTTTTCTTTATAATTTGTAGACCAAATATTAAAATTTTGCAGTAGGGGACAAATATTTGACGAACGAGAATTATTAAGAGCCATTTAGATGGAGAGAGTTTCTCGTATGTTTGGTTCGAGAAAATCGTACGCTTCTGTCACGAGCAATAATCGCCATAACATAATCGTGTCAAAATGTTTACACACAGGCAAGTACTAAAATCTCGCCTACGATTATGTCATACGAGATTCGCCAGGACATATCGCCAGGCGATAATTGCCTATGTTTGTTTACACGACGAAATTATCGTAAGCAGATTCTTGCTTAAGAGAATCTCGGCTTGTCTAAACACGATTTCGTATGACATATTTTCAAGTTCATACTAGTATCGTACAAATCAGTTTGCACCGATTTCAGTGCGAGATATGTCATCTTTGAAATTCTGTTTACACGGACACAATAATATTCCGTTGCGAGGCGATTATCGCTCATGGCAACGAGCGAGAAGAGCGAGTGTATAGACGAAGAAGAATATTTTATATTTCTTCGATAATCGTATCTTCGAGACGAGAAACTATCTCCGTCTAAATGGCTCTTTACTTCATAGTCTCTTAAGGACAATCAATATGACAATCCTACCTACGTGACTAAAGTCACTAGTTACATATTTCTAAGACGGTCGATTGTTAAACTAATGATTAATAGATTTGTGAAACTAATTAAAATTCGTACGGCGTCTAAGTTCTCGGCCCCAACAACAGACGACGTCGTGGCCCGATTAACTAAGTTTGATTATCTCCTAACTTGTCTTCATTTTGGACAGAGGCCGCCTAAAATAGTTCTGAATTGGAAACGGCTATTGCTGGACGGGAGTTAGAAAGGTTGAAATCAGTTTATCAATGACTAAATTGTTTACCGAGTTCAAAAAGGAGGAGATTCCCAATTCGGCCGGTATATATTTTTAGAAATTAATAAGCAGCTACTGTTATGTATGAGGATTGAAAAGTGGAACATAATATATGCATACAGTTTACATTGTTTTTTTTTATATAACGTAGATGGCAAACAATCATGCAGCTCACATTGTTGTTAAGTGATAACTGCAGCCAATAGACATTTACACCAAAAACCAGAGGTCAAAATGCATATGTGTTGCCAACCCTGAGACCTAAGTTGTTATATCTCTTACGTAATATATTACGGGATCATTGATGGTAAAAAACTAAGATTTCAATGTAGATGTATTGTCATTTCTGAGGCCTTACTTGTCAGTTTAACGACTATGGTGGAAATTACGGTGTTGTACATTACCAGAACGGAACAAGACAGCTGTGGACGCTAAAGTTTAGCGGCAAGTAAATCAGGTCATACGATGGAGCTCACTCGCGATGGTAATTAATGCTATTTCGCGTAAATTTCATAAGCATGTGAATTCCTGAGTCTTAGCATGCTAATTGCTATTGCTATGCTATTTGCTAATATTGTAATAATTAATACCTAATGAAGTGTATGATTTCTTTTAATATGCAAAGGGTGCCACACTAATTATTATTCAAAAATCTCACACATTCATTCAATATACGATCCTAAATGCAAACAAATCGAATAGAAATGCGAATAAGCGTTTTACATTTCGCAGAATATCACAACTTAATTTAATCTGTGAAATGCTATTAAATCATTAGCATGCTATCAATTAATGTGAATGCTAATTAATCCATTACTAGTCCTGACGTCTTCAATCACCAGTAGTTCTCGTTTATTGTATGTATTTTCACGCCAGGTCCCTAACGGGGTAGGCATAGAGTGTAGAGCGCCAGATAGCCCGGTCCTGACATACCTCTCGTGCCTCATCTACCTTCATCATTAATTTACCTTCTCGTTTATTGACTTCAATATATTACTAAAGTAGAATGCACTAAAATCATTAACAACTAACCATCAATCACTAATTTATCCACTCAGTGTGTCACCATCTTTTTGGACCGTAATACCGTTCAGAAATAAACCAATGAAAGCTAAAAGGTTATTCACTAAAAGGCTTCTAGTTTTCAAAATCAACTTGACCCTAATCCTCAATCTTTCATATCCAAAGAGCGCCCATTTAAACATTTATATGTTATTGGTCGGCTGTTAAATTTTCAGCTACTTCGAGGGCTCAAAATGTTCTCGAAATTTCTAAATTGAAATGAGTTAATAAGCTACGCAGTCGCAGCTCGGACGTCACAAAGGTACGAAATCGGGTTTGTTATGATTCCACCGAGGGCCCTGTTTGAACAAGTTAAGCTTTTCGTTTGATCATAGTAGAGTGTTTTACGGTGATTCGTTTACGCAGATATCTGTTGGATTGCGTTACTATTCATGAAATGGTGTTCAGATACGATTCAAATTGTAAGACGAGTTGAGCTTAGATACAAAGTCTGAGAGATCTAATGTAATATTAATTGGATTTTTCTTGAATGATAATGGGGTTGTTTAATTTGCGAAGATTTCGAGTTTGGTAATGTGCAAGAGGAATATCAATACCTAGGTTTGTGACGCGGGTTAAAAAAGCGTAACTGGCAAATTGTTGATGTGTGCATGAATGCATTAGATTATCCCTGCCTATCCCACCAGGAAAATAAGGACGAAGTCATGTTATACTCGTACGTCCTCGACCTGCTCCACAGAACAAGCAAAACAATAGAATACAACGTGTGCCGCTGTCTAATAATACTGTATCCGATACCAAACTCGGATTGTTGGAATAATCACGGGTTGCCAAGGCGTCGCGTCACTTGGAAGCGGTGTGACACATTCCCCACGCGTCTCCCGCTTGATTACCGCTCACTTGCAATGCGTAATTAATTGTGCGGTGGACGTATGTGTGATTGCGGCTTTGGAAAGTTCCCTTAGACGAGTGTGACTGCCGCTTTATATGAAGGTTTGTTTAAGGGGTTTTGACGCAGAACGGGGATGTTACAGATGTGATATTTTGGATCTGGATATGTTTGAATAATATTATACCGGTTTCGGTTATTACTTTACGGATATTAAATAATTAAGGATTATACCTAAGTATTAAAGGAGAAGTTCCACGTTAGGCCCGCACCTTGTACACTTTATCAAAAGTTAGAGAAAAATACGCAGAATCGTGGGAAAATACTCAAAAAATAATTTGAATCGTTGTTTTTTGTCGGAAATATTTATTTTACGTAATTTTTGTATGACAGGAATATGTTGCCATATCGCTACTATGACATTATTGTTTTCGAAATATACTTACGACAATTCATTAAAGATTTAATTTACGATTTGAATAGCTGAAAATGATTTAGTATTTTATGCTTCATCTCTCAATATAGTGTACATGGTGCGCGCCCAAGCTCCATATATTTTGGAACGTCTCCTTTAAAAGGATTTTTCATAAAATTCTTCGTCTTTAAACTTAAACTTCCGTTTATAAAAAACTTAAAATCCTCGGGTACTATTTTTTATCGTATTTTCTACGAATATGAAGAAGAGTATTTACTAAACTGACTCTTAGAACCATTGAATTGATGTAACGTTTTTCGTCCAGCCTAGGATGCTTGTACAACATGTAGTTGAACAAGCATGTAGTTATTACAATAAGTAAATACTGAAGCCTGTAGACATCTACAGATAAAGACATCAAAATGTAGATGCTACGATGCTACGGTCTACGCCCTCGATTTCTGTCATTACCAGTGACGGAATGTACCACCAATAGGTATATTTTTCGTGGCTAAATTACTCCTATTTCTTTATGCCATGAAAGTGGCAAAATAAGCATACAGTTCGCACCGATGGTTAGTGAATAACGTAGCTAAACATCCACATAAAACCAGAGATTTCAATGTAAATGCGTTGCCACTCCTGAGGTGTGGTATGTATGCCTTAATATAATAATAATAAGGCTGAACACATAGAGTCGCAAGATATTAGGTGATGTGAAGGTGCCAACGTCCGCGATTTTCGTTGCTGGAATTCTACCACCAGTTCTACCATTCAAGTTATAATTGCATGTTACTGGTGAGGTTTAGATGATTGATAATATATACACATAAAGACTCTACTAATTTTCAGGTGCGCAGCTCAAGTTATATTGGTCGATAAAAATAGTGCCGTCAATTGTCATCGGTCAGTATGCAGCGGCCCCTGCGTCGCGACACGGACGCGGCCCGTCACTCAACACAACACCCGCAACCGAGCTTAATGATTCATTATGCTGACACGGAATTAGTCTTCGATATGTAAAAATATCGAAGATATTAATAGGCCTGGACCATCGTACCACACCCTTACATGTAGTGGATAAATGTAACTTCGTCACTTCACGCGTATATTTCCCGATGAGATAGGCGGTAAATACATGCATTCATGGTTACATGAAAAACACACGCACGATTCGCTAGTTACGTTTTGTTTTGCGTGGTGGTGAGCCTATTGACATCTCCGGGCTTTGGCTCATTAACAAACTCATGTCATGTAATTTCTGACACAGGGGCAAAATACTTAGGCCTCAAGGGGTATCAAGGAATTTCTTTTATGTAATGATGGTGAAAAACAAGCATACATACAGTTCACTGATGGTAAGTGAATACGGTGTGAAGCGCGCATGGCCCAGCGGCTGGTGTAGATCGTAAGCGATCTGCTCGGTTAAGCACTACGGGCGCGGTCGTGTAGTATGATGGGTGACCGCTAGTGGCAAATTAAATGCGCGTTTCCGTGCTTCGGAGGGCACGTTAAGCCGTCGGTCCCGGTTGCTATCGATGGATAGCAGTCGTTAAACCTTGTCGGAGGCCATATGGGCGGTTTGAAAACATCCGACAGTGGGTTGGCCACTAACCCACCCACCTCCACCAATCCGCATTGGAGCAGCGTGGTGGAGCTCTAGACCTCCCCCCAAAAAGGGGAGAGACTCGTGCCCAGCAGTGGGACGTATAATGGGTTGCCATTATTGAGTGAATACGGTAGCCTATATTCGTAGACATGACACAGACAAAAATTGATGATCAAAATGCAGATACGTTGCGGACACTTCGCCAAAATTCCATACAAACGCTTAATTTGGTCTCTATTACACAGACATCAATAAGCGGCGGCGTATAACATTCGTTTGAATTCGAAATAATATTAAACTAAAAATATCGCATACAGGTATTTCCTGTTCATTAATTTTTATGAATGAAATGTATATGAAACTGTTAGAATTTCGTAGTTACTTCGTAACACTTACCTCTCCGACCCGGGGTTCGAACCCGTACGTTACAGTAGTGGTCTGCTACCACTAGACTACTGAGACAGTTAATTAGAAGTAAATTGGTTCAAAAAAGTAAGATAAAGAGAAGTTTCGATTATACGACATTTTAGTAAGTAACGTAGGTAAATGCTTAAATCTATACTTCAAATGAACTACCTACATAATAACACAAACAATAATAGACACATCTATATAGATATGTCTATTATTTTCTATCTATTCCGATTATATTAAAAAGACATCGACTTCAATTGTGCTTGTCTATTTTTTTTAATTTTTTTTTTATGTCATTACTTTGACAGATAAGCAGACGGGCCACCTGATGTTAAGTGGTCACCGTCGCCTATGGACATTTGCAACACCAGGGGAGTTGCCAACGCGCTGCCAGCCCTGAAGGACTCTTTTGACGCCATTTTTGAAGAACCCCATATTGTAGCACCGAAGGAACACCTCAGAGGGAAGTTCGTTCCACAATTTACACTATCATCTATACTTTACGTCTATGTTATCGATTTAAAACAAATCAACAAAGTCAACTCCTCAAAGCAAATTAATGTAACACAACGAACAAAAAGTTTGTGTGCAATACAACAAACACAAACAGAACCGAAAAACCCAGTATCGGTGTCAATTATCTATTTTCTACAAACATGAGAGGCGAATGTAAGAGAAAAAGAGAGTAAACAAAATGGAATACGTTAAACAAGTTTTTTTCAATATAATTCTACACAGAGGTCAAGTTAAAATGGACGGATACACGACTAATGGCGCATGCGTCACGTCTTATTTCTTGAGTGGACACAATCGAAACAATAAACATTTGCTTAACTAATGGCCGTGAATCCTAACGCTTGGTTATTTGGTTTAAAACGTGTTATCTGGCGCTATTCCTAAATACCTAAACAGTGACATATACTAGAATTTACAATGTCTATTTCTTTTTTTTTTTTTTCGCAGTAAGACCGTAAGTCTTACCTCGGTAGCCTAGTGGAAGCAGGCCACTACTACTATGCTGAGGTCCTGGGTTCGATTCCCGGGTAGGCCTTTATCTCTGGTTCTATTGGGATTTTTCCATTTTCTGGAAAATTCCCAGTACCTCGAAGTTTGGTAATGTGCCCGCAGTAACGTAAACGTAGCCGGCGAATCGTGCGTGTTTGCATGTATGCTTGAATGCATGTATTTACTTCTGCCTTCCCCTTCGGGGATTACAGGCGTAAAGTTACGTACGTACGTTTACGTTTATATAATACCTATTATTATGGGCGAAGATCAACAACGAGAGTAATTATTTACGACCAAGTAAGCATAACATCGAAAATATATAAAACATTCATATATTAAAATAAAAGAAAGATTTTTTAATTAAATGCTTATTAACGCTCAAGTTTAATATTCATAGAGACAAACATTTTTTTTGTTAAAGTATTCAGTAGCCCATTGACTTTTTACGATGTAGCGTAATAGCGAATGAGCTTTAAATATTAACAATACAGACTCTAGTTGGCATAAAAGCAATATTATATTTGCAAAATTCATCTGTGAACGTTGTATGTTTTAATATTGAAGCGGCCATCACTATCCGTCGACAGTCGACATGAGTGACAGTCCAACACTAATTTGATTAGTGCATATTTTATGAACCATTTTGTACGCGAACAAACCAATGTTTCAATTGGAAAGTAAGATATAACTACGATTTTTTATTACATTAAGTGGCAAGCATAAAGTTCACATTGATGGTAAGTGATTACTGTATCCTATAAACATCTACATAAAAAAACCAAAGCTTTGAATGTCACTTTTAAATGCATTGCCACTCCTGTTCGTGTATAGTGTTCTGATCATGCGGTAATGTTAAACATTAAAACTACGTTAAATATTAAAGCTGTTAAAAATCCTTCTTACCGAAAATCCAAATCTATACAAATAAATAAAATTGGAGTGTCTGTTTTTAATATTAAAATAACCGCTTTTTACTAAATGCATATGTATGTATACACGGTACATATACCAAAACAACATTTTTTACAATTTTTGTCTGACTGTCTGTCTCTCTGTTTGGCGGGGCTAATCTTGGGAACGGCTGGATCGATTTTGACGGTACTTTCACTGGCAGAGAGCTTATGTAATAAGGAGTAACTAAGGCTACTTTTATAGTAGCTGCGCCCACGACTTCGTCCGGGTAGATACATAACAATCATAAATTCTCACGCGGGCAAAGTCGCGGGCACAGCTAGTCCTAAATGAGTTACATTGTCAAATAAGCTATTTGCAATAAGATATTTGTTAAAGTTAAAGTTATTGTAACATTTCACATCCTTCTCTAACTTTAACAGATTTCTTTAAGTTAGAGAAGGATGTGAATTGTTACAACTTAACACAACTTTAATAAATATCTAGGTGCAACCCAGCCTAAGTCATGGAAAAGGTATGCTTAATCTTGCTGATCTAAGTAGGTATACCTACGGCCAACCTTAACGGTTCTACTTATCAAACAAAGTGCTGACCACGCTTATCAGTGACCACACACCCAACCAGTCATACATTAGGCTATGAGTAGATCAGTGCAATCAAATAAACTAATGTATGTATGTATCTTCACGCCAGGTCCCTAACGGGGTAGGCAGAGAGTGTAGAGCGCCAGACATCCCGGTTCTGACAAACCTCTCGTGCCTCGTCTACCTTCATCATTCTCTTCATACATGCACGCCGATTCCTAAGACTTTTGACCCCACCATCAGACAGAACTCGACCTATTTGGTCATGGTAGGTCAGCCTTGGTCTTCCTGGGCCTCTGCAACCATCCACATTCGCATTGTATATCTGTTTAGTCATTCGCTCATTCGACATTCTTTCTATATGCCCGAACCATCGGAGCATGCCTTTTTTCATTTTTACACCGATACTATCATTCACACAAAGTCTCTTTCTTACATCTTCATTTCTAACGCGATCGGTGAGTGATACACCGCAGATCTTGCGCAAAGATCTCATCTCGACCGCGTTCAACTTACTTTCATGCTCTTTCCTGCATACCCAGCTCTCGCTTCCAAATAAACTAAATACCTACTTTATTAATAAAATCTATATTGTTGCACGTTATTTCATATCTAAAAAAAGGCACTCAACGCTCTCTGCCTATCCCCTCTGGGACATGGCGTAATGGAACACATTGTTAGTTAAAGTAACCTAACCATATGATAATGCAGAATAGGTTCATTTTTTATATAATGGAAGTGGCAAACAAGCATGCAGTTCACATTGATGTTAAATGATGACTGCAGCCTATAGACACCCACACAAAGACCAAGGTCAAAATGCAGATGCGTTACCACTCCTGAGGACTAAGGTGCCTCTGTGCCGAAAATAAAAGGGCCGTACAAAATACATGTTACTTTAATCTTTAATTATGCATATCTCTATATCCGTGTGAATGACAAATACATGAACAATGAATGTTTTACTGTACTTAAACACTAATGTTATTTATTTTATTTGTTACTTATTTCTAACACTTAGTTAGTTAGTTGAATAGTTAAGTTAAAAAACGGTTGAAAAACTGAAGGTGAAAAAGGTAACGAACTGTTGTGTCCTTGCCTATTTCAATCACCAAAAAAAACTTAAAAATAAAAATCACATTGTATCGTACGAGTATAAAGAAAAAACATCTCAAAACATAATCCATCACGCAAAGTTTTGAAATGAGAAAAAATCCTATATAATCACAGAGATATATCACGAAATGTGTGACCGTATGACCGTCAATGAATATGTCAAGCGTCACTTTGAATTCCAGAAAAAAAATAGGCCATCCGCCAAGGCAAGCCCACGTTTTGATCTCGGCGCGTGACGGTGGGTGAGTATCAATCACAGTCGCCCACGTCGCCTATAGCGTTCATTCAGTCCGACTGACCTACCGTAATGTGTAGTGTGCCTTACTTGTTGTATTTCATGAGATTAAGAGCTTGTACACATTAGAGGCTTCAAAGTGCTAGCTTTGATATCGCGCGTTTTAAGACGGCGTTTTGAGATCTATAAAGGCTTCTAAGAGGTGAACTACAAACAAAAACTCAGTTACAATACCAAATTTTGCTACAACTACGTTAGTATATAGTAAATATGTATTTCGAGAATACGTAAGACCAACGCGGAATTTATAAGTTTTACCAATTGTCTCTAATCTGACTATGGCTTGATGAAGGAGATCAAGGCTATTATGTTGGATTGAGTGGTGATTAGGTTTTTATTAATTACCTACGTGTTATAACAAATATGTATTTACATCAATGGCAAGTGAATACATACTCTATAGTCTTAAAAATTAAAGGTGGACAAATTCTGTAATTGTAAACTATAGATTTGAATCGATGTTTTACATTTACAGTTTTTATTATGTCTAAACTTTGACAAGCAAACGGGCCACCTGATGGAAAGTGGTCATAGTCGCCTATGAACATTTGCAACAAAGAATATCTTTGATTTGCAACATCAGGGGAGTTGTCAACGCACTGCCAGCCCTGAAGTTACCCGATGTTTACCTCATGGCAAAAGTTACCAATACTATCGTCGCATACCACTTTGATCGACAAGAAGTAGAACTCATTCATGCGAGAATAAAGCTCAATTAGTATTATGGAGATTTCCTTGTTCCCAGATAAAATTATACCACCCATGATGACATAAAAGAACATGAACGTACGTCGTTAATACGCGAACAAGTTGATACATACTGAGCAATTAAAGTCTTAAAATATGTAATTAATTCCAGTGTAACTAATGGTTGCATCATGATTTATTTAGCATGTAAATCAAAAGCAATTTAGGTTATGTCATCTCCAGCTTGAAAACTAGTAACGGAGTCTAATAGTGAAAACTGTTCAAAAATAAATCACACAAGAAAACAAACCTGAAGGAGCGGACAGTTAAATATTGGGATAGAAAAATATTGGGTAAAATTACGTGAGCAATATTAAATATATTGCGCGAATAAACAAATATCATACTTATTGCTATCGTGCTAGGAGCTCAGGTGGTGAAAAATGTAAAACTGTACAATTTGATCCGCCGACAGCGGGAGACCGTGATGGATCTCAGCCGACGGTGAAATGTGACGTACACGTGTAATATTAATATGATAATATTATATTGAATTGAATATTCCGACTAACGTGTAATATTATACAGAGAGTGCCGAGTAATATTTACTTGTGGAATGTTACGATTCGACAACTCTATTATGACTTGAATGTGTTTAATCATGAATAGGAATTTCATGTTCACATAATGATATGAGGTAGTTATTGACATATAACTAGTTTTCGGATTTTTCTCGCGTATATTAAATTATTATGTATATTAAACTTAAATGATTATTTTAAATCAACCCGTTTTCGTCGCTTTTCAGCCTCCGTTCTGTGCGGCACATGAAAAAGAAAACTAGTTTTATTTCAATTACGGCCAAATAATTAAACGTCACTCAAATCTAAGTGGGACTTCTAAGTTTTCTGTCTTTATAAAACACGTTCAAACGATAGAGATAGCGCACTTTTGAGGGTTGCTTAAAATTGAGTGACGTTTGAGTATTCGGCCATTAGTGTAGCTAAGCTATGTAATAAGGAGAAACTTAAGCTACTTTTATAGTAGCTGCGCCCACGATTTCGTCCGGCTAGATATTGAACAATAATAAATTCTCACGCGGACGAAGTCGCGGGCACAGCTAGTTTCTTGTATGATTGCCAGTTAAACCCGTGAGATCGCAATCAGGCTACAAGCTGTTTGCACACATCGCTTGAGTGTTGTGGGGGGTGTTGGACTGGAAAATGACGGACATTTTCAGTTTTAATTTAACGAGGTATGGTTGGGCATACTATTTACGCTTTGAAGAAAAATGGCGCCCATTATAAATGACTTGCGAGGCTCTTTGACACAATCTGTCACTAAGTTTAAAAATACTCGTGAGACAAGGGTTCCGCGTTCCGGAATTCAACTTTTTGATCAATGCGTATGTATGGATCTTCACGCTAAGTCCCTCACGAGGTAAGCAGTCAAAATACGTAGATAGGTATGTGATATTTTAAAATATTACGAATAAAGCTCTTTACTAGCTTTCTAAGAATTCAAATGTGTACCAATCACATTATCACACTAATATTATAATCACACTTCACACTTGTAATTTTATAAATGTGAAGGTTTCTTTGTTTGAATGTTTGTCCGTCAATCACGCCGAAACTACTGATCGAATTTTGATGAAATTTGGTATACAGATAGGGCATTAGCTGACTTAGACTACAGGATACTTTTGATCACGAAAAAATGTTCCTTCAGGATGCCATGGGATGATTTGATGAGTTTGCACAGGTTACGCGAAAAACATCCGACACACGGGCGGAGCCACAGGCAACAGCTAGTGGTAAATATAACTGCATTGGTTACATGACATAATTTTCTAGTATCAGTTTTGTACCTTCAATATTCGTTAAAACTTAGATAATAATAACTAACTACATTTGATATAGATCAAATAAATCCAATATTGTTTCCATAAAGAATATGTATTGAGTAAGAAAATTCTTAAGAATATTTATTTTACCAACTCTAAGATATTTCGTTGAGACTGATGAGAATTTCAAATAGTTTAGACTAGCCCTGTCATTATGTCACAGTCATGTGTAGGTTAGGAGCATTATGACTCTTACCTACATAGCTACTGAACCAATCTACGTAACCGTTAAAAATAAAAGAAAAATCACAGTTAAGCCCTAAAGTCACCCGTTACACAACCATCCATCAACCGCGTCCATTGGGCGCACCACAAAAGATTTATTTACACTCTTGTGACAAAAGTGGGCGGACGATCGAAATAATGCAGCCCTTGCTGACGAACTGAAAGCGGAGGTGCACTGATCGATATCGGTTTGTGGGTATACGATCCAATCGAACTTCGGATCAAGTTGAGTCAATGCGATCCGATCTGTGAATCGATTCAACTATATTTTACGGTTCTAGATAAAAACATAGTGATTGACGCACATCACATTACAATGTTAACAGACGTAGATGATAACATGAATGTTGATTTGTTCATCCAAAAAAAACAATATTTTATTATTCCCAGTAAGTAACCTACTGTTTTTAATTGTATTATTTATTTTTCGCAATAACACATGCGAGTGAATTTTAGAAATTAATGAAAAAACGGAAAGAAAAATTTGACTCCGGGCAGGAATCGAACCTAAATTCACCGACCCTAAATCGGTTAAAAATAAAAAAATAAAAAATAAAGGGAAAGCAAAATTAGACGCATTGGTGTGGTGGGACTTCAGTAGCTTAGTGGTAAAGCGGCTGGACTGGTAATCCTGAGGTCCCAGGTTCGATTTCTGCCCGAAGTCAAATTTTTCCTGCCGTTTTTTCTTTACTTTCTACTGTTTTTAATAAAATGTTTTTTTAACACTCAGGGATACATCGATCTATCTTTCAAAAAATTAACCGAAATCTATGATTATTACAATTTTTACAAACAAATTGCGTGTAAGTAGTATTTCTCTAGTCAAAACAGACGCCATGATCTGCGAAACGTCAAATAACGTCCGGGAACCAAACAACGCGAAACAATGGCCGTCCGTGTTTTCGCGCCGAAAAACAACCGGGTCATATCATAATTTCATGCCGCTATAATTCAGTATTGGGGAAAATTATATACGGAGCGGAAAAAGTTGTGTTATTGGCAATATTAAGCCGAACGCAAAGGAAGGGGCCAAAGCGTAGGAAATACTCAATTATAGCTCCCGCGTGAATTACTGATAGGGCTAGCAGGCAGGTATTCAAAGTTTAATTTGCTTAGATAATGGTGAGGGTGTTTTTAAATAATTAAAAATGTATATTAAGCCACCGATCGGACCGGCGGATCGATCCAAGACGTTACGATACATAAAATTTAGTCTAAAAATGGTACATCCCTAGTCGAAATCAATGACATATTAATTCAGACCTGCGCAACGTTAGATGCGGCAACCGTGGAATTCGAAAAAACGGAGCATTCATGTTTTCGCGCCGAAAAACGACCAGGTCATATCATAATTCATGCAGTTATAATTTAGCACTCGGGAAAATTATATAGGAAGCGGAAAAAAGTTGTGTTATAGGCAATATTAAGTAGAGGAAGGGGCGAAGCGTAGGAAATATTGAATTATAGCTCCCACGCGAATTACTGATAGGGCTAGCATGTATTCAGAGTTTAATTTGCTTGTATTTGTGCAGTCGTAGGCGATTCGAGAGCGTGATTTTAAGTAATTTAAATGAAATGTTAAATGAAGCTTACTATTTCTAGTCTAAACGTACCTACGTTTAAGTAGGTACATTATTAATTGCATCATCGAGGTATAAAAACCAAATTGGTGTTGATTTTTTAGGTTCGCTTTTTTGGTTGAAGTGAGACGACTTGTTTGTGTATACGTAGAGTAGCTAGCTACCATCACTCCACTCACGCAGGCTTATTTTTCTATTGATAAGGTTAGCTCTTATTACAGAATACTGAAATAACCCGCTAAAAGCTAATGTTGATGAAATACACTTTATAACACCTTATGACCACCATTAAACTCCTCCGGTAAAAGTCAAGCTGGTAGAAAGTAAGAATGGCATTTATAGACAAAACACAATTACTAAAACAAAACGGTTCTCAAAATTACTTAAACGATATTCAATAATTTATTTTACATACAATAACCCTCTTTCATTATAATGCGCGCAACTTTTTATGGCAGTATCTATTTCTAACTGATTCACGGAACCCCAGGGACCTTTGTACGGAACCCTCAGTTTTCGCGGAACACTCTCGGGAATCCCAGCGCGTGCCACCGTTACTAATTCAGACCAAACTTTCTTGAAAGTTATGTCTTTTGCTCCCGGTACTTCTGTTGAAGGTTATATTTTGTACGGTACTATTTTTTATGTAATTAAAGCGGTAAGGAAGCGTGGATTGGTTGAAGTTCACATAGATGGTAAGTTCTTCACTTCACGGTCACTTCTTTTCGAGTAAAACTCGATGAGTTATAACTCATTATAATTGTTTTATGTAAGAAAGGTGGCAAACAAGATTGTAGCTCACATTGATGTTAAGTGATGACTGCAGATTATAGACGTCTACAAATCTACACAAACACCAGAACTATATAAAAATATGCCACACTGGACGCTCTTTCAGTAGTCAATAGTCATTTATTTATAAAACCACAATTTTACACGTCAAAAAATAGAATTATTTCATAGAGAAAATCACAATAATTTCAGTCTGCCTACATTAGGATTTTACTTTTATGTACACTACTTTTTACTGGTGGTAGAGCTCCAGTGACGGAGCTCGCGGGCGTAGGCACCACCGCATTACCTAATATACTTGCCGCCAAATGGTAGTGTTCAGCACTATCGTGTTCCGTTCAGGTGGTAATGTACGGCCCTGTAATTTCCGGCACAGAGACACCTTAGGCCACAGGAGTGGTAACGCATCTGCATTTTGATCTTGGTCTCTGTGTGGATGTCTATAGGCTGCAGTCATCACTTAACATCAATGTGAACTGCATGCTTGTTTGCCACTTCCATTACATAAAAAAAAAACACTAAGATAACCAAGAAGTAACAGACAGTAAAATTTTAAAATAAAAGTCGCATGGAAATTACTCCGCCACACATAACACTTCTTCATTTAAGTTGTACGTAAATATTAAAATTACAAATCATTTAAATATTTTATCATTTCACAAATCTAGTAACAAGCAACTGCAGCCAACCGTGAAGTATCGTATAAAATTAATCTCGTTTAACCCACTGAGGTAAATCTGTACAAAGGTCAAGTCTAGAAATCGGATAATGAAAGCGACAACAACACAGTTTCGACATCCATCGACGATTCGATTCAGACTAGGAGCAATTACCCTGAAATAATCGCTCAATGTACTTGAAAAATGAAACTTTACAACCTACTTCTAGATGCGACCTTGTATGCGATTTCCAACAACCTTCTGTGTAATAAGGTTGAGGATAAACAATTGATTTTAACGATGATCGCAATTTTATATCAACCGATTAGTTTATTAAATTCTACGCTTTATAATTGTTGGATAAATATCCTAGAATCTAAAACTGTACTACTGAAAAACAAAATAACATACGCTTACACTCATAGCCCCACACTATGTATAAACCATAAGTAACAACGCAACGATGGTAAGTGGCAACGCATCTGCATTGAAATCGCCAGTCTCATGTAGATGTTTAAAGGCTACAGTATAACTTACTATTACCGTCTATGTAAACTCTATGCTTGTTTTATATTATTTCGCATTAACACATGCTTGTGAAATATATTTTATTTTTAAAGAAAAATGGAAAGAAAAATTTGACTTCAGGCGAGGCTCGAACTCGCGACCTACTGGGAATCTAGTCCAGCCGCTCTTCCAATTGAGCTACTGAAGCCCTGCCCGATTTGTCAAATCTTTCCTTCACATCTATTGCATTGCTTTATGGTAGCAGTAGCGCCATCTATTACCAACTATGCTAGTTAGGCAACCGATATAATAGACTTTTCAATTTATTGAATATCGTAAAGGAGTCGCTTTTACCCTTAATAATTGTTTTATATTATTTCGCATTAACACATGCTTGTGAAATATATTTTCGATAATTCGAGCCTCGCCTGATGTCAAATTTTTCTTTCCATTTTTCTTTAAAAATAAAATAAACTCTATGCTTGTTTGCCACTTCATGACATAAAAAAAAACTTTATAGATTGCTGTATTATTCTGAACATGGATTTGGTAAACACGATATTTTTAAAATATTCTGTTTACGTACTTATATCTACCAAAGATCGTGACCGAAATAACACCTTCATATATACGTATAACAAAAGATATAATATGATCGTCGTGATATAGTTTAACATGTATAACGAAATATATAATATATTTATCGTAGCCATCGTGATAAAGTTTGAACATATAATAAATATTCAACAAGTAACTCGACAAGGACTACGTAGATCCGTACAAATTGTGCTAAGTAACATTTAAGTGAACTGAAGCTGTGTATGACGAATCGGGTTGTAAAGTTGTGTTCACTACATTAATTACAAGCGGGCCGCCCCGGCTTCGCGCGGTTTCTAAGTAACCTACCCTCTCCTATTCATCTAAGCGTGAATTTTTAGCCTATCATACACTGAAAGAATTTTTCAAATCGGACCAGCAGTTCTTGAGATTAGCGCATTCAAACAAACAAACAAACTCTTAAGCTTTATAATATTAAGTATAGACTATCTTATTTTAATAATCTGTATAAAAGCTAAACCCTTGTTATAAATATACCTGCTAATATGTTTAGTAGGAAACTTTTCACTGGTGGTAGAGTTCCAAGTGTAGGAGCTCGAGGGCGTAGGCACCACTGCATTACCTAATCTATCTGCCGCTAAATGGTAATTGTAAAGCACTATCGTGTTCCGGTTAGATGGTAATACAAGGCCCCCGTTATAATTATCACAGAGACATGGCACCTTAGGTCTCGGGGGTGGCAACGCATCTTCATTTTGACAGACTGTTTTGCATCGGTAATACACGCTATGGCTCCCCCCTCCGGTCCGACGCGACCGGTGAGCCGCGTTGCTCTATGTAGTAACCGTATAGTCAGTCAACTTATTATAATCACTTCCAGAAATCAATCCTCACATGTATTCACAGCCTTATATTCGTATGTCAAACTACAAGTGTATATTTCAGTAACCAAATAAAACTATATTTATCCAGTGAACATTCAGCTTTATATAATGCGGTGTGCACACACACGTCGCATGTTCAGCCACTTGACGAGGCGCTAATCGATGCGGAAGGTCTCCGCAGGTCTTGTCGTGGTGTGATGTGGTCTTAACGTTGCGCTGTCTCATTTGATATAAAAACATGAGCACAGACTATATTTATAATATATAGAAATAACGGATGCGACGGTTTCGCTTCGCTTCAATTGTTTTTTACATTTTAATTTTGTGTTCCTTTAATTCTTGTATTAAACGATCACAAAATTAATTTCTAAGTCAATTTTTAACTTAATGGAAGACTTATGCGTGGTGATAGATAAAAAAATGTGTAAACGTAAGTATACGCCTAATCCCCGAAATAGGTAGGCAGAAGTAAATGCCAACATGCAAGCACAAACGATTGTATTGATGATTGTGCCCATTTAACAGGTGGCAAGTCTATTGACATCTCCGGGCACATAACCAAACTTCGAGGTACTGGGTAACTTTCAGAAAATGAAAAAAAAAAAAAACAATAGTACTAGAGATGAGGAGCCCGTTTACGAAATTTAATTTTCTAAAAAAGATTCACGCAATTGGTTATGTTCTAACTGCATTATTTTCGTATGAACGGAAGCATGTATTTACCACTGTGTATTCCATTAGGCTCCAAAACAGGCGTAAAGGAGATGTTGCGAGCTCGGCCCTGGTTCGTACACATCTTCAAAAAATGGGTAAATAAAAGAAGAATCCGAAAAAAGTACCATTAATTTATTCAAGAATATATTTTAGAGTTACAACCACATTTAATTCAAACGATTTTATCATATTCAACTATGTTCAACATGGCGGCGATACAGACGACACTTGGGATCAATCGATTTTGTTAGTATTTAGAAAATATTACTTTTTTCTCCAATTTCTATAATCAAAATACAATAAAAAAAAAAACAAAAATGTCACAATGACATCGGCCTCCATATTCGCCATGTTAGTTTTGAGTTGCAATTCTAAGTGCAAATTATGTTTTGTAACTGCAAACAAAGCTAAAGAAGTGAAAATATGCAGTAAAAAAGTTTTTATATTGATTTTGCCTGTTTAATGATATTGTGTACAATACATGGCCGGAGGTCCATACATTTTTGCAACATCCCCTTTATATTCTTATCAAGTCCTCGTAGCCATTTTGGAATTCAGTGGTGAATTAGCACACCAGTCGGTTTTAGAGCGGTGTCTAATCCGGCCTAACTCTGTCCGATTGATTGACAGTATGACAGCTCTGCCTACATAACACAAGCCAATGTATCGGATACATTTTGTATACAGACCGTATGTTGGTTCGTAGATCACGCAATAGGATAGAATTAGAACAGGTTAAAGGACTGTGTCACGGCGACGGGACGTGACGACCCTACTGACTACTAGTTGAAGAGATTTTCCGGTAATGCAGTCAGTCAAGCGGATAAGCAAAGATATGAAATGAAGTTAGATTGACAATACGCACCGGCCGCTGAGCGTGCGTTTAGACTCGCGGACGGTCAGGTGACCGTTCCCGCTCACGCATCAAGAATCATTCATTCATTGTGCTTTCGCCCGTCGAGCACAAATTTAGTAAGAAAAAACCGTTAAAAATGCCAAATTGTTCAGTGTTATGGTGCAGAAACCGAACAGTAAAGCAAACTAAATCACTCAATAGAATTACTTATCACCGGTAAGCCATAATTATGTTTTTTTTTTAAGTTAAATACGATATTTCATCGTCCATTATCAAATATATCGTGTCAAAACGGGGAGTATTGTCGGCTAACTCATTCCCTCGGAAAACGACGAATATCTCGATTTTGTAGTATAATCACGTCTTTACTTCTTACTCTACGTCTCTACGTCTTACTCGTGCACAAACTGATTATACGCCATTTTTGTGACGTTTTGTGGCGCGATAAAACACTAATCAGGTGAAGTCAGTTGTGTTAGTCTCCCGCCTAATTGGTGTATATTTTCGCGCCCAGACAAGCTACACCCACTTACAATGGTTGAAGCAGTTTTCATAGAAAAGCGTGTGTACCTATTGTCATTATAACTTCATCTAATATCTTTGCGGATAAGGGTCAAACTATTCCAATGCAATTAACAAATTCAATAAGGCGGGATGGGCAGTGTCGCGCAATAAAAATTTCGCATGTTATCGCCAATGCGCATGCCAAGCGTGATTATGGTGTATTATTACATATTCTCTGCTATGGTGTATCTCTCTCTATACTGGATCTCTATCACAGTGAAGGAATAGGGATGTGGAGAAAGAGTAATATAAATAGTTACGGGTCCAATCATAACAGCATCGTCCTTTATAGAACCCTTTTTTGAACCCAGCTGTGGACAGGGATCTACCCTCCACCTAAGGCTTTATCTATTTGAGGTACCTAATATAGATATTAGTCAAATGGTAGCGGTTAGTACAACCATATTCCAGTTACGTGGTAATGTATGAACTCCTAAATTTTAGCATAGGACTAAATGAAACAAGGCGAACAAATAATTTGTTTGACACGAAGCCGGAGCGACCGATAGTAGAATATATTTGTTACTGCCTATTTCTATCTGCAACCTAACCAAGTGAAGTGAACTAAATTCATCCATCATAATGTACTCCACACAAAGGAAGAAATGTACGGGTCCCATAAATATATTTTCCAATGCAGCAGCTCTTTATGGTGCTCACTCAATAATAAAAGCAAGTCGCCATGTTCCTTCGATTTTGTACCTTTATTACTAGAAGACACGCCGTTCGAGTCTGTTTTGTTTGATTCTTTATTTTTATCATTGCCAGAGAATATGTAATAATACTACGTATAGAATGGACACTTCGACGTCCCGCCCGATTTGCATACATACACAACCCCTTCCTCCCTTATGGGCGACGGTTGGTATTTTGTACGTGCTACGCACACAGGTGCGCGTGTAAATACACGTCACTGATGGATAGAAACCAAATTAAGCGTTTGTATAGAATTTTGGCGGAGTGTCTGCAGTGTGTCATTGCTATAAATATGTTAGGGTTGAATACACTATTTCGGGTAAATTACGTTTATATAATGTAATTAAGGTGGCAAACAAATAATAATATGCAGTTCACATTGATGTTAAGTGATGACTGCAGCCATCAACACAAACGACGACCCGGTTGGTTGTTATGTCTCTGTGATAGTTACTACCTTACCATCTAACCGGAACACGATAGCGCTGAATATGTACTATCATTTGGCATAAAGGTTAGGTAATATGGTGGTGCCTAAGCTCTGGAGTCCTTATAGTGGAACTCAACCACCAGTAAATTACTAACTGCATTCAAACTGCACATTTGAAATCAGTGCAGTTGTAATGCAGTCTACTTAGAGCCTTAATGTCCGAGGTATATTTCTTTTTTTTTTCTATTAACTTGATACCATCAACCGAACCGAACGTACCAAATTATTTTTTATTCATTTTGTCATATCGAATAACGAATAACAAGACAAATATTAGCAACTTTAGAGTAATCTGAGAATAAGACTATTACGAAAGTGTCAAAACAGCGTGCAGCTCATATTATATGGATGGTAAATTGAAGTGTATGTATGTATCTTCACGCCAGGTCCCTAACGGGGTAGGCAGAGAGTGTAGAGCGCCAGATATCCCGGTTCAGACAAACCTCTCGTGCCTCGTCTACCTTCATCATTCTCTTCATATATGCACGCCGATTCCTAAGACTTTTGACCCCACCATCAGACAGAACTCGACCTATTTGGTCATGGTAGGTCAGCCTTGGTCTTCCTTCTTCTTCTTCTGTCTTCAAATTGAAGTGAAAGCCAAAAAAGCATGCATTTCACACACACACAAAGACCAGAGGTCAAAAAGTAGATATGGCGGCACTTCTGAGCCCTAAGTTTTTGTGTGCCTAAGATTTTATGGAGTTTACTTTCTAACTGGATTACGATAATAAAAAACACTACCATTTGGTGGCAGATAGATAAGACCTCGACCTGCCTATCCCCTCGAGTTCCGACATCGGTAAGATATAAATATAAATTAAAAAAGTAAAAAACTACGGCATCGTAAATTACAATCAGGTAGATTTTAAATATAATAAGTTAATAATAACCTACTAATAATTTGTTTCAGCTAAATTTCCATTTTCATATCGATTATTTACTTAGTTTTAGTCCTGTAAATCAAACTCAAATCAAGAAGCGATGTATAAAGACATTCATTATCCAACTTAAAATAAAATCGATATTATGGTATAGCGTGCATCGATGCAACAACGCGTAATCGATTGTTCGCTCGAGTCACACAAAAGTAGGTCGACGCAAATTGAAAGAAACCACGGAAGTAGGGTTGTCACTTTTCAGAAGTAATATATTTACAACATCTTTTAAGCAATACGTAGAAAAGTAGAAGGTTGTTGAAAATAATTACCTCATGAATGAATTTTTTATAATCTATAATACAAAAATTAATCGCAAAATGTGTTGGTAAGTGCATAACTCAACAACGCCTAAACCAATTAAGACAATTCTTTTTTAAATATTCGTTGAATTTCAATGATTGACGGCGAGATAAATTCGAATAATTGCCGGAAAAATCCTAAAAACAGCCCTTTTCTTTTTCCTCATACTAACGTTTTTTAACTAAAAACGTAGAGTCAATTTGAGCTTTATTGCTATCTATTGTATGTATTTTATATTGAGGCAAGATTTTTTCATACAATTCTTCTACGACTAAGAGTCATATATTGTCAAAGACTTAAATAGAGTACGCGTTGCAACCCTACACGGGACATAGGTGAGCCTTCAGACACAGTCGCATTCGGTTACGTAAACGGGCAAAACTACAAAAAAATGTTCACGATTCATTCTGATAATAAGAGAATTAAGTGCTCGCTTCGGCTTTGAATAAATTAAAAATATCGAATACTTTTTTAACGTCCTTCAATGTACGTTGTTTTGCGAAATAAATTTGTCAGTTAGAACGGTAGGTGCACAGAATCTAACAAGAAATATTTCACATCGGAAAGAGACAATCGGTAAGGCGCTCAACTTTCTGAAAATAGTAGGGTAGAGCTCCAGTGACGGAGCTCGCGGGCGTTGTCACCACCGCATTACCTAATATACTTGCCGCTAAATGGTAGTGTTCACCACTATCGTGTTCCGGTCAGGTGGTCCTGGCCCTGTAATTTCCGGCACGGAGGCATAATACCTTAGACCTCAGGAGTGGTAACGCATCTGCATTTTGACCTTGGTCATTGTGTGTGTGTGTCTATAGGCTACAGTCATCAATTAACATCAATGTGAACTGCATGCTTGTTTGCCACTTATATAGACACCCACACAAAGACCAAGGTCAAAATGCAGATGCGTTACCACTCCTGAGGTCTAAGGTATTATGCCTCTGTGCCGGAAATTACAGGGCCATACATTACCACCTGACCGGAACACGATAGTGCTGAACACTACCATTCAGCGGCAAGTATATAAGGTAATGCTGTGGTGCCTACGCCCGCGAGCTCCGTCACTGGAGCTCTAACACCAGTAAGCGCAGATAAAGCAAAAGGTAATATAACAACGGAAATTTCTTAGCAAAATCTAAGACAGGATTCAAAGAACATGGAAGGTCGCTAGAGAGTCGTAGCCGGCGGCTAAGTCGCGATTGTTTTAAAAACAATACAAGTTGCGAGCTGATGGCTCAAAATCTGTTGTTGAACGCTTGTTAAGAGCGGGCGGACACTGATGAAATATAAACAACTAATTCTTGCAATAAAGAATGCCGTATCACGCCTTTAGTCCCCGAAGGGGTAGGCAGAGGTAAATGCATGCGTTCAAGCATACATGCTAACACCCGTGCAAACACCCACGATTCGCCGGTTGCGTTTTAGCCAATGTACCTATTGTATTTTACTGGTGGTAGAGCTATGGCGGAGTTCGCGGGCGTAGGCACCACCGAATTACCTTATACACTTGCCGCTAAATGGTAGTGTTCAACACTATCGTGTTCCGATCAGGTGGTAATGTACGGCCCTGTAATTGCCGGCATAGAGGCATAACATCTTAGGCCTCAGAAGTGATAAAGCATCTGCATTTCAACCTTAGTCTTTGTGTAAGTGTTATCTATAGGCTGCAGTCATCACTTAACATCAATGTGAACTTATTTACCACTTTCATAACATATAAAAAAACAACTATTTCTTGTAATAGTTAGTTAGTTAGTTAGTTATATACGTTTTTGTACCACGTAACAATATATTACTGCATCAGTAACCTAGTGGTAGCAGCAAACTACTACTACGCTGGTGGTTCGATTTCGGGGGCTATCAGAGAGTGGTTTATCTGTGGTTCTATTGGGATTTTTCCATTTTCTGGAAATTTCCCAGTACCTCAAAGTTTGGTAATGTGCCCGGAGATGTCAACAGGCTCGCCACCTGTTACATGGGCCAAAACGTAACCGGCGAATCGTGGGTGTTTGCATGTATGCTTGAATGCATGCAAAATGCCAAGGGCATTGAGGCAAATGCCTCTGCCTACCCCTTCGGGGATTACAGGCGTAAAGTTACGTTTTAAATAAAATCACACGCACAGAATTTTTTAACAAACATTGCATACGAATGCGTCATTCACACATACAATTGAAGACACAGATGAAAACGGCATCAACTTTTCACGCGCGCCTTGCGTTTAGGCTCGTGGCCCGTATTGCTCGCAGGTTAATATTTCAGGGCAAACCCGAGGTGAGGGTATATCATTGTTAAGCCCTATTCAGACCTGGGCGTTATTCGCTACCGACGTGGGGAGCGGCATTACCGAGCGGGTTTCGCTCGGGTATCTTAAATGTAGTTTCGCGACTATAGTGGAACATAGTCGTTACAGCTGTATTGCATCGGTAAGCGGTATTGTTTCGCTTATTCGGCGAAACAAGTTCCACTATAAGAATAAGATTACTACTTGAAATAAAACTAGTAAAACAGTGAAATAAAAATAAAAATAGTTGTTGAAGTAAAAGAACTTAGTAATAGTAGATAAAATAAATCCAAGAAGTTCGTAAATCATTGATCTGATTATGGTGAAGTATGGAGGCAACAATTCGTGCTAAAACAAAACAGAGGCAGAGGCCCAGGAAGACCAAGACTGACCTACCATGACCAAATAGGTCGAGTTCTGTCTGATGGTGGGGTCAAAAGTCTTAGGAATCGGCGTGCATGTATGAAGAGAATGATGAAGGTAGACGAGGCACGAGAGGTTTGTCAGAACCGGGATATCTGGCGCTCTGCACTCTCTGCCTACCCCGTTAGGGACCTGGCGTGAAGATACATACATACATACAAAACAGTAAGCGGACGAAGTCGCGAGAATTACGTAGTTTTAAATAACGCCCACGCTGAGCTTTGTCGCCGGTTTTGGTGAATATCTAGCCTAAATTTCTTTATTTTGATTTTTATGTGAAAAAATAATAATTCATAAATGAATATGTCGGCTTCTTACAAATAATTTTAGTATAAATCATAATTCTGATCTTCACATAAGTAGTTAGTTACATGTATACAAATAAAAAAAAATCGGAGTGTCAGTTTGTAATATATATAAATATATTAAATTAAAATTAACTTAAAATAACCGCTTTTTACTAAATGCATATGTATGTATACACGGTACATATACCAAAACAACATTTTTTACAATTTTTGTCTGTCTGTCTATCTATCTGTTTGGCGGGGCTAATCTTGGGAACGTCTCTACCGATTTTGACGGGACTACTATAACATAACTAGCTGCGCCCCCGACTTCGTCCGGGTAGATACTGAACAATCATAAATTATCACGCGGGCGAAGTCGCGGGCACAGCTAGTTATGTTATAAAAACATTGTTGCTATCTTACTTGTGCGGTATACGTAATGTATCGTGATTATTTGAAGTATTATTAATTATATTTTTTTTTCATACCTACTGATCATTGATCACTTTACCGAGTTCACGAGTACTTATGTAATGCAACGGAATTACTACTTATGTAACGGAAATTGAGATTAATTTAATATTTAAGTATAAGAACTAGCAATAATTTTCGCGAAAATAAAATCTTATTTATTGCTTGTTCTGTAATGTTTTATGGATATTAAAGTAAATAATTTGATCGAATATATATTTAATTACAGATTTTCAACAATATAATAAGATTCTATTAAATCACTAAACTATATTTAGCTCCTGACCGCTGATCCCAGTAGGGTGTGGTCGAACCGTTTTGATTTATACATTACGAGGAAAAACTCGGAAGTAAGAATTTAGTTATCTATGAAATTGAAATGCGTTGTTCAATTATCTTTCCGTTAGATCACCCCGACAGTCTATTTTCAGATTGCACTGTGAATATTTTGAGTTCGTGTACAGATTGCCTTTGATAAGAGCGCTTTATTTTATGGTACATTCGCTGTAATTAGTGGAATCATTTGCACGAATTTAGAACTTCACATGCTATTTTCCTGCCAACGAGAAACAATGTCAAATGTATGTTTTGAATAACTGGCTGTTATCAACCTTCGTTACTCTACCGAAAAAGAAAAGTGCTAAGAAATGTGAGGAATACAGAACAATAAGTCTGATGAGCCAAGTTCTTAAACTATTTCTTGGCATTATACATGAACGCATTAGAGTAAAATGTGACGAACAGCTTTCGGACAGTCAATTTGGATTTAGATCTGGGGTGGGAACGAGAGAAGCTTTATTTGGTTTACAAGCTTTACTGCAAAAATGTAGAGACATGCAGCAAGATGTCTATCTGTGCTTCATTGATTACGAAAAGGCATTCGATAGAGTACAACACGATCGACTCATCATGCTTTTAGTGGAGATTGGTTTGGACGATAGAGACGTCAGAATAATTCAGAACTTGTATTGGAACCAACGAGCTACTATTCGTGTGGATGGTGAGATATCTGAGGAAATCGTAATAGACGACAAGGATGCATATTATCGCCTATATGATTTAATTTATATTCAGAGGCTATCATGGCTGAAGCACTCGAAGATCTAGACAGTGGTGTCAAAGTCAATGGGCGTCTAATTAACAACCTCAGATACGCGGATGACACTGTACTTATAGCATCCTCAGAGCAAGAGTTTCAGACCATACTAAATAGAGTGAATATATGTGGCGAGAGATGCGGTCTTAGGTTAAACGCAGCGAAAACGAAGATCATGATCGTCTCAAACACGCAAAGGAGAGACACGTGTATTTCTATTGGGTGACATAGACTTGAGCAGGTAAACAAATTCAAATACCTCGGTACGTGGTTAAATGAGTTCTGGGAAAGTGATCAAGAAATAAAAACCCGTATTGAAACAGCCCGCAGTTCTTTCAATAAAATGAAGCGAGTTCTCTGCAACCGTAACATCAAACTCCCCTTGCGTATTAGAATGCTTCGTTGCTACATTTGGCCCATTCTCCTATACGTATGCGAGTCTTGGATGATCAAAGAAGACCTCAGGAAACGTATAGAGGCGTTCGAAATGTGGACGTACAGACGAATATTGGCTATAAGCTGGACTCAAAAGGTAACCAATGAGGAGGTTCTTCAACGCGTGAAACAGAAACGTGAGCTTTTGCAGACCGTCAAACAACGAAAAGTGGCCTACCTCGGACATGTACTGAGACATGATAGGTATGAGTTGCTACAACTAATTATGATGGGAAAAATCGCGGGTAAAAGACGAGTTGGACGAAGAAAGAAATCTTGGTTACGTAACATCCGAAAGTGGACAGGAATAACAAGTGCAGCCGAGTTGTTTCGTCTCGCCAGAAACCGGGAACAATATGCCATAGTGACCGCCAACCTTCGCTAGTCGGAGAGGCACCCCAAGAAGAAGAAGAATAACTTCAGAAAGTTTCTATGTTCTTTTAGTTTTTAATTTGCAACGTTGAACCCGTTGAGGTGTAGTCGAACCCTCTCCATTGTATGTACATCACGAGGCAAATGTTTTGAGTAAACCAGGCTGTATTTTTAGCTCCTCTGATACTTAAATGAGAGTTAAGTTATTCTCTGAAAAATGCGTTATTCTATTATCTTCCCGTCGGATCGTCTCGACAGTCTATTTTCAGATTGCACTGTGAATATATTGAGTTCGCGTACAGATTACCTTTGATAAGAGCGCTTAATTTTATGGTACATTAGTCGAGGTTCGTGGCTTCATTTGCACGGATTTAGAATTTTCATAAGCTATATTCATGCCAACGAACGATGCAAACAACAAAACCAGACGTTCAGTTATTTGGTTATGGAATCGAAAACCCATTATCTAGACAAAATAGGATTCGAAATAATTATTTTTATAAATAGGAGATGTATTTATTTTATTTACTTTTTTATTTGTTAGCTATTTATTCTAATTAATAATTCAGCACTCTTAAGAACAAAGATGATCAATCATTCTCATTGCACAGCCAATAACAAGAGTACCTACACCACATGCACAATTTTCGTCGATGGGTATACAATACACGCATCTGGATTTTGACCTCTAGCTTTTGTTGAGATGTCTAAAGACTGCAGTTATCACTTAATATGTATGTGAATTGCATGCTTGTTTACCACCAAAAATCTTAAATTAAGCTACACATTTGGGATTGTATTTCCATAAATGTTTAATTATTATTATCCTACTAGCTGGCGCCCGCGACTTCGCCTGCATTCACACAATATCTTTGTAAATTGTAACCTATGTGTTATTCTAATGTATAAGCTATATTATTATAAAGTTTCATCAAAATCCATTCAGTTGTTGTTACGTGAAAGAGTAACAAACATCCATCCATACTTAAAAACTTTCGCGTTTATAATTTTACTAGCTGTTGCCCGCGGCTTCGCGGTCGTGGATGTCGAAAAGTAGCCTATGTTCTTTCTCAAACTCAGCTCTATCTCTGTACCAAATTTCATTAAAATCGGTTCAGTCGTTTGGACGTGAAATGGTAAAAGACACACAGAGTTACTTTCGCATCTATAATACTACTGAACAGATATAGTGTGCGATTTATATTCGTGATTATTCAAGAATATTAAAGTGTTATTGAGTAGTGATATATATTGATTAATCTGATCTTTCAAAAAATTAATCAAATTAATCTTATCAACAGAAACAATGGAGATTTTACGAGAATAACATGGATATAATTAATGCAACATGGAAGTAGCACTTATAGGCCGCGTGGAAATGTTATATCTTAGCGAGATCCAGCCAAAACCTAGGTCTTACTTAAAACTGTCATTTTGCGCAAGATCTACTAGTTGTGATACCGTCGACTGATAACGAGCATCGGTACTGTTGGCAAGCTCGTTGGCAGCTTAAAGTTAGTGCAAGACATTCACTGAAGAGTAATGAAGCTTGGTGTTAATGCCGGTGTAGCTGGTATTTATTATTTTATTGCAATAAATCTGAAAGGGTTGTTTTTGAAACACTATAATGTTAAAATAAATCAGTATACACCGCCCACTTGTGACACAGTCAGTCAATCGAACAATGGCGGTCAAATTATTCCGATGGGGCGTTAGTAAGTGCAATAACGTAATATGGGCAGCAACATCCTGCGATCGCCAATCCGTATGCCAAGCGTGGCGATTATGATGTTGAGCTACGCGTGGAAGATATCGTCCACGAACAATATAAAATCAATTGTCATATTTTACTGCAGCTCAAGAAGTTAACCGGTACTTTAACAAAGTTAGAGTTAGTTTCGGTTGCACCAAAATATTTGTTAAAGTTAATGTAAAATTTTAGTTCCTTCTCTAACATAAACAATTTTTTTAAGATATAAAAGAGTTTATAATATTAAAACAACTTTAACTGAATTAAATTTTGGTGCAACCGAGCCATAAGTAAGATGATGCAATGCAAGCCTAAACTGTCTTAAAAATATAATAGACTCTCTAGCAGCAACACAGTGGGGCAGAATAAGGTTGATAAGATCAGGAGAGGCCTTCGCAGGCCTGTCGACGACAGCCGAGCCGCTCGGTGAGCTCACTTAAATCACTGTGTTATGCAACATGCAGTGGCAGAGTATGTGTAAGAATATGTTGCGATGGGTAATGCATTAAATATATATTTCTTTTGTAAAGTAGTTGGGCTGGATATCATAGACTAGTGAAATGGAATGAATAACTATGTTAAATTAAGGCGAATAACAATAACGTTTTCGTAGGTTTTCGCGAGCTTCATACATTGTAGAAATTAAACTTGCGGATTTTCTCGCGTATACAACACTCCCAAACTTCTTCTTGCACCCGACGTTTCGGTCGCTTTTTATATATACACTTATGTATATCAGTCGAATGTCTCATTTCCTATTTTACAAACTGATATCAAAGATATGAGGAACAGAAAAGGAGATTGTAATGTTATATTAAATAGCTTTATTTTGGTAAGTGCCAGAAGTGTAAACATATATTCTATATTTTTTAAGTCTCATTGTAAAAGAACTTATACGTTTGTATGAGATTAAATAAAGATCATTAAATCTAGCGGAAAACAATATCACATTTTTATGTGATGAAGGTGCAATTCACATAAATGTTAAGTGATGATACTTCAGTTGTTATGTCTCTGTGATAGACATTACGGGAACACGATAGTGCTGAACACTACCTTTTGGCGACAGATAGATTAGATAATACGGTGGTGCCTACACCGACAGTTAGTAGTTAGTTACACTGGGACTCTACCGCCAGTCAATATATAAGTACATGTACGAGTAGTATAGAACTTTTAAAATCTACTTTTGATCATTGTTTTTTTTTCATATACATATTTATATAACTATTCAGGTAAGGCCCAGGAACACCAAGATTGACCTACCATGACCAAATAGGTCAAGTTCTGTCTGAATCGGCGTGCATGTATGAAGAGAATGATGAAGGTAGACGAGGCACGAGAGGTATGTCAGGATCGGGATATCTGGCGCTCTACATACTCTGCGTACCCCATTAGGGACCTGTCGTGAAGATACATGAACATAAACCTAATCGTAAAATAACATAATATTGCTAGTTTTTAAAGTAATCTTCTTCTTAAAGTGCCACTTCTCTACGAAGGTTGGCGACCATCACGGCAATCCTAATTTTTGATGCTGCAGCACGGAATAGATTCCATTCTCTCAAATTTTTCAACCAGGATGTCCTTCTTCTACCAGGTCTCCTTTTGCCCTGAATCTTGCCCTGCAATATCAATTGGAGTATTCGGTATTTGTCACCTCTCATAATATGTCCGAAATACTGCAGCTTCCTCTCCTTGATAGTTGTGAGTAATTCCACCTTTTTATTCATTCGACGCAGTACCTCAACATTAGTAACCTTTTGGACCCATGGTATTCTGAGCATACGTCTGTATATCCACATTTCAAACGTTTCAAGTTTAGAGCATAATGCTGAGGTTAGAGTCCAACTCTCCATTCCATAAAGTAAGACACTGAATACATTACAGCGGACCAATCTAATACGTATTTTAAGGTTAAAGCGTTTACAACACAGAATCTTTTTCATTCAAAAGCACTACGGGCCTGTTCTATTCTGATGCGAACCTCTTGTTCAGTATCCCATTTCTCGTTTACATAACTACCTAAATATTTAAACTTATTCACGCGCTCTATTTGGTTATTTTACAGAGTTAAATTAACATTTGGGGATGGAGATTTTGAGACTATCATCAAATTAATCTTTTTGGTATTTATTTTCAAGCCATACTTATTACTTGTCTTATTCACACAGTCTAGCATCCTTTGCAGGCCTTTTATATCTTTTGCAGTAAGTATGGTATCGTCCGCATATCTTATAATATTAATGACTTCCCCATTTATTACCCCCTCTTCGACTTCATGTAGCGATTCAGTCATTATTCTCTCTGCGTACACATTAAATAACGTAGGTGACAATATGCACCCTTGCCTGACGCCGCACTTGATTTCTGTTTCTTTAGAAAGCTGGTTCTCTACCTTCACCATTGCCTTTTGAGCCCAGTACAAATTTATTATAATTCTAAGGTCGTGTTTGTCTACTCCAATATGATCGAGAATTTGAATCAAGTTCTCGTGTCTAACTATGTCAAATGCCTTTTCATAATCTATGAAACACAGGTATACGCTTTTGTTCATGTCCAAGCATCTTTGAATTAGAACATTTAAACAAAACTGAGCGTCTCTAGTCCCTAGACCATTCCTAAAACCAAATTGCGTTTCCGATATATATTCCTCACATTTTCGGAGTATACGAGAATGAATAATTTTTATAAATATTTTGAGGACATGACTCACTAGGCTGATTTTTCTATATTCTTCGCAACGTTTTGTGTTCGGCTTCTTAGGTATAGTTATAAAAGTGGATTGGAAGTTTAAAGTAATACGTATATAAATTTTAACTTCAGCCTGGTATCGAACTTTAAAAATGTATATAGATAATTATGCAGATATTTAAGACGCAGAGGCAAATAAATAAAGACTTATTCAAAAAAATACTGTAGTATTTGTATAGTAATTTTTATATTAAAATGACGGCGTTACCAATAAACCACATTTTAATCCTTCAGAGACTGAAACACGTATAAGTTAAAATAAGTAAATAATTTATTGATAAGCGCACTTTTTTCATTAGTATAATGCACCCGTGCAAAGTCAAGACGAGCCGCTAGTATGTTAATGTACAATTGTATTGCCAAGAATTTAAACAGTTGCATCAAATTCGAAAAACTTTACATTCTTATACCAATCGTATAAAAGTGTCCACGTCGTATAGGCAATATCGCAACTTGGCGACGCGCCAACTTGCAAAACAGTTTAAAAAAATTGATTGTAATGCATATCACAGACCACGTAAAACACTGTAACGATTTTTCTTCACTTAAATATGAATGAGGATAATAATAATTATTATTCCGTTTTAAGCTCGATTTCATTCGCGGGCAAAGCGGACCCATTAATGACTCCGTTTAATTCGTAAAGGTGAATATTATTCTTGTATTTCCACTAACAAACAGTTTATAAGAAAAGGCTTCCAGGCAAAATATTGTAACTTCGATCCGTGATCTGCCCATCTGCACATTTTTTAGCTTATGACATAGGTTATTAGATAAAACTGCCTTAGTAGCGTAGTAGTAGCAGGTAGCAGGCCACTACTACTAACCCTAAAAAGGAATACGTTACGTTTATCCATTTTCCGCTTATTACTCATTCGCAATGGAAATCTTTAAGTTTATATTAACATACTCTTTGGCTTTTTCAATCTACGTTTTAATAACAATTTATTGAAATAAACATGACGTTTCTGTCGCTTTTTTTCCTTCACGAAAGCTGAAAGGCGACCGAATCGTCGGTTTGATTTTATAAATCATTTTGAATTTATGTACGCGAGAAACATCAGTAGGATATTATTTTAAGATCGCCTAAAAGAGTTATTTTAATATGCGATTGATGTATAAAAAAACAGTATTTTTAACATTTTATGTGTGTGGAATCATTTGGTGTATATTTCCTACTTTTTATTAGGTACAACTAAGCATACTGTATTGTATTCGTTAAATAATTTCGCATTAGTGATTGGAGAAACTAAATAAATTGGTTAACGATCATATGATAAAAAAATAATAAAAAGTACAAGGTCTAGCTCTGGGAACCTACAGAACATTTTCTAATGTTTAAAATATTTTTAATCTTTTATACCTCTTTTGAACAAAAACTTTAAAATTAATATTTAGTATTCAGCGCTTCTGCTGTTAGTAGGAATCACAATTATTATATCGGCAAGGTTATAATATATTAAATATCAGGATATCTAGGTTTTAAGGTTATCTAAATGTGTGATGTTTGCATCGGCTCCTGTATTTTGGCCAATATCGAGTCCCCACACTTATATTGGACCGCTTTAAGCCCGGGCGTAGGATATTTAATAGGTACTTGTACCGGGACTTACAAGAAATCTCTTTCTGAACTTGGGGTAAAGGTACAATGTATATAAAAATAATATATAAACAACTAGCTGAGAATTTATGATTGTTCAGTACTACCCGGACGAAGTCGAGGGCGCAGCTTGTATAAAAGTATTTTACGTTACTCCTTATTACATCAGCTATCTGGCAGTGAAAGCCAAAGTCAAAATCGGTCCAGCCGTTCCCTAGTTTAGCCGGAACAAAGAGACAGACAGACAAAAATTGTAAGAATGTTGACTTGGTTTATGTACCGTGTATAGACACATATGCATTTAGAAAAAAGCGGTTATTTTAATATAACAAACAGACACTCCAATTCTTTTTATTTGTATAGATGTAATATGCTTCAAGCCCATTAATAAATTATCGTCTCAAAATACCGTCGCACGTCCCTAAAGCCCACTCTCATCCATCAAAATCCGAACACGCCATAACCACTTGTTTTCCCAACTACAAAACCATTATTGCTAATGCTTGCCTCCCCGGTCGTATTCTATGACACCGACACCGGGGGCTTTTGTTTTAAACTCAATTAAAAGTTGACTGTCGAGCCAAAGGCCCGGGCGGTCGGCGAGTTTCAGAATACGGACATTCGTAGATCAAACGGGTGGGATTTGGGATCTGCGATACAGCGATTTAACTCGGCGAAACGAATCCCACTATCCCGGCGCGGGATCCCCGGGATTGCGATAAGTTGTTTGCCTTTTAGTGGACTGCATAAATCGAGATGTTGAACTTTTGCGTTTGCGTTTAAGATCTTAATATATATAAATCTCGTGTCACAATGTTTGTCCTCAATGGACTCCTAAACCACTTAACCGATTATAATAAAATTCGCACACCATGTGCAGTTCGATCCAACTTGAGAGATAGGATAGTTTAATTCTCAAATTATAGTCGCAATTTTAATTTATTGCTAATTATTTGTCTGTTATTATTTGACAGTCACAATTATCTGTTAACTCCAAATGATTCTAACAGATGTATACCTGTATACCTTTCGACTGGGTTGAGAAAGTAATCAATAGATGGCGCTGCTATGGTAAATCTACAAACATGTCATATAAGCTACATTTAAACAGCATAATTACCACGTGTTGTTGACGCTATAAATTTTTATTTTGTACCTATTGATTTCGACTTAATATCAAGTGTAAGAACATTTTAATTAATTGTGTTCAACGTACTTCCCCTTCAAATCTCAATCCAGTGAATTTGTATACCAACATCAACATTTTCGTCTTTGTTCGTAAATAATTTCATTGTACTAAAGGGTTATAGTAGTAGAAAGTCAAATAAGGAGATCACCAAATTTTTTTACAAATACCATCTGTGTGAAAAAGCATAGTAGACTCCGTAACTGATGTTCTCTTATTGTTCCTCTTAGATTGTTTACTATAATGTAATATAACATAAACTTTAGCCACAGCAACGCGTGGCCGGGTCAGCTAGTTTTATTATAGGACACGCAATATTCGTAATATTTTTACTTGCGGTTGGATAGTCATAGGAACGAAATTAATTATCTGGTTTTTACTGGTATAAGTCCAGTAGCGAGTGTTTGAGAATGTAAGCATTATTGTATTAACTAATGTTTTATTTGCTATTAGATACTGTTTTGAACCGGTGGTCGAAAAACTAGACTACGATTGTCAGTTTAAAACGTGTTACACGATAAAATTTTGGTTTGGTAATTGTATAAGTCATTTTAAATCCATTATAAGGTTATATCATTTGAATATTAAAATTATTTGATAAGTAAATTGGTTACAAATATGGAATTAGTTTTTAATGTGTTCTCATTATAGAGATCGAGATTCTTAGGAGAGCATAATGATAGTGTGATGGAAGATTTTAATAAGATTTTTAATTAATATTGATGCACAAACTTGGGAATGTCAACAATCTAACTTCGATTTAGTTGTATTCGAAAGACTAGTTTTGTATTTTTCTTCCATAGGCAGGAGCTATTTTTTTTTAGGTAATGGAAGTGGCAAACAAGCATACAGTTCACATTGATGTTAAGTGATGACTGCAGCCTATAGACACTCACACAAAGACAAGGTCGAAGTGCAGATGCGTTACCACTCCTGAGGCCTAAGGTGTTATGCCTCTGTCCCGGAAATTACAGGGCCGTACATTACCACTTGACCGGAACACCATAGTGCTGAACACTATCATTTAGCGGCAAGTATCTTAGGTAAAGCGGTGGTGCCTACGCTTGCGAGCTCCGTCACTGGAACTCTATCACCAGTAAAACATTCAAACGTTCATTCTTTCAAATTTACTCATCACCTATACTTTTCCAGTTCTCGTTAAGGGTTAAACTTATTCGGACACAATATTGAGCTCACAGTGTTATGATTTTTTAAATAATGTTTGAAAAAACTAATAATGTTTTTTTTTATGTCAGAACGGTGGCAAACAAGCGTGCAGCTCACACAGATGTTAAGTGATGTCTGCAGCCTATAAAACTCACAAAAACCGGAGGTCAAAATGCAGACGTATAGCCACCCATGAGCCCGAAGTTGTTACATCTCTGATAATATCGAATTATTACGGGGCCATTACCGTCTAACCGGAAGACGATAGTGCTGAATACTACAGTTAGGCGGCAAAAAGATTATGTAATGCGGTGGTGCCTAATACTGGCACTCTACCACCATTAATTTACCGTCTATGGAGCAGAACCTAAGATCTAACATAAAATTGAAGACTATCACTATTGACTACTCTACGGCCATACAACCCGCACGTGCTGATTCACTGTGTTAAATCAGATTTATAACTCTAATTTAGTCGTTTGAAAAGAATCAGTCCAAACAAAAAAAAAAGAACACACAAAAATACGAATGCACGTTGTGCCAGAAAAGCCTTTCCACAGTTTCCACCAAATCCTTTGCCGGTCACAGACACGTCAACAACGCGAATGCATAAGGGAAATGCCCATTCTGTCTTGTTTATTGGCACGTAGTTTCCATAAAACAAGCGGCAAAAACCGCACCAGTCCTATTTCATCGGTTGTGGTACAGATTAAAGAGAATAGATGCATCAGGGACGGATGAACCTTCTAGTTGGGTACGCACAGGGTTGAAATAAAACTATTTTTAACCGACTTCCGAAAAAAGGAGGAGGTTCTCAATTCGCCGGATCTTTTTTTTTTATTATGTTTTTTACGCCTGTACCGATTTGGATAATTTTGGTTTTGTTTGAAAGGATGTGCCTCACAGTTGGTCCCATTGTAACAATGTCAATGTGTGATGATGGGATCCTGGAGAAATCGAGGGAACTCTTCAAATTTCATAGCACACTTGAAACATTTTCGATGTTTTTTATAATTATTATATCAATGCATATAATAAGATCGAGTGTCTGCACATTAAATATTTTTCCAAAAAACTGATACGAGGCGATTAAAGAGGAGCAACAGAAATTAAAAAATACAATTTTTGGATTTTTTGTCTGTTTGTCTGTCTGTCTGTCTGTCTGTCTGATACATTATAACTTCGAAACTACTCAACGGATTTGAAGGCGATTTTCACAGGTGGATTAGACATTATAATTAAGAGCGTTGTCAAAACTTTGATTCGTCAAAATCGGTTAAGGGAAAAAGATGTTATGGACAATTGTTAATTTACTTCAAGCATTGCTTCAAAACTTTTAAACAAAGGTAAAATGCGGTTAACATAAACCTATTTAATTTATACCAGCTGTGTCCGCGACTTTAGCAGCGTAGAATTTAATAAAATTATTGTTTAATATCCACGCACACAAGTCGTGGGCACTCGCCCACTTATGTAAAATTAGTTTTATTTCAACCCTATGCATACCAAAACTACTCGTAGAAGGTTCACCCGCGTCGTGATCCATCCATTAACTTGTGCTTCAACCGCTGAAATAAGACTAGTGTGCTTTTTGTTTTATAGAACCTACGTACCAGTTAACACAACAGTTTTACTGGTGGTAGAGCTCCAGTGACGGAGCTCGCGGGCGTAGGCACCACCGCATTACCTAACATACTTGCCGCTAAATGGTAGTGTTCAGCACTATCGTGTTCCGGTCAGGTGGTAATGTACGGCCCTGTAATTTCCGGCACAGAGGCGTAACACCTTAGGCCTCAGGAGTGGTAACGCATCTGCATTTTGACCTTAGTCTTTGTGTGGGTGTCTATAGGCTGCAGTCATCACTTAACATCAACGTGAACTGCATGCTTGTTTACCAATTCCATTACATAAAAAAAAAAAAAAAAAAAAAACAAGACAGAATGGACTTGTAAATATTTTGAAGCCAAATCTGCAGCTACGTTGCTTACTAATCTAATCATATAAAAAAAAATGTAGGCTTTTATGTATCTAGAGCTTTCATTTTTTTATGTTACGGAAGTGCTAAACAAGCGTGCAGTTCACATTAATGTTAATGTGAACTGCATGCCACAGGCCTAAGGTCTTATGCCTCTGTGCCGGAAATTACAGGGCCGTACATTACCACCTGACCGGAATACGATAGTGCTGAACACTACCACTAAGCGGCAAGTACATAAGGTAATGCGGTGGTGCCTACGCTCGCGAGCTCGAAGCTCGAGAGAAAAGGAAGGAATTTAATGTAATAACTTGATATTGTCTAGTGGATGATGAACTGATCAAACAGTCCATGATCTTTTAATTTTCACCTTGAAAAAAGTGAACCATGAAAATACATTGTCCACCCGTTTAAAAACCATAATTAAACAAAACTAGCTGTTGCCCGCGTTATGTCGTTTGATGTCGTTTTATAATCCTGAATTTTCTTTGCTTTAAACCTCACGGAGCCCGAGATCTTTCCAACGAATGCAAAATCGTGGAAATCGGTTCGTGCGTTCTGGAGTTATAGCGTCAGGAAGGAAAACTCGACTTATTTTTATATTATAGATATGTTTGCACGATATTTCCACAACAGAATGACTGACATTCATGTCATGTGAATAACATCCGAAAAGTGACGAGGACTTCATTCAAGACGAACAAACAATCGGTTTTGGAACGGCGAAGTAGTGAAGAGACGTTTTGCAAACATAAAATAATATTTCACGTAATTTCATACGACAGAACACAGCAGGTAATTTATTCGCTGGCTGTCTGTGCGTCATTTGCTTGTTAGTCATATTTAAAACAAGAATTATGTTAATACGCAAAGAAACAATAGTTAAATAATACAATACTATCTTAGACTTCATTTGAATTAATTAAAAGAGTAATTTTATCTTGTAGTTGCAGCGTGGGGCATGGGACAAATTACACGGTTGTTTTTTGTGCTATACCTATTGTCACGCAATCTTTAAGCTAACTTTTTAATTTGCCATGAAGAAGGTTTCATATTTGAATACCATTGTTCAATAACGGCAGAAAAAGCGATAAGACTTTTACTAAGACTTTATAATTATGATTCAGATTGAAAAGAAGAAAAAGAGAGGTTTTTTTTTTCTACGTACGCTAAACAACAATAATTTTATTTAAAAATTATATTTTTAAGTGATAAAAGTAATCTATGTGTATATAGTTTGACTTGATTTCTTTTAACATGTGCATAAGTATCAATAGGAAATAAAAAAAATATGATGATTATTATTTATAATTAATTCACTTTCTAATCCTGCCACGAAGAAAAAAAATTAATAGCATAATGTTGTCAACCCTATCATGGATCGATCCGATCAACGCGGTGGGAAATGTGACGCGCATCGCGACATTTCACCGGTTAAACTATATTGTTTACACGGCTCGTTACGTTCGCACAACACCATCGCTGTCCGATTTCATACGACCGGTGTATAACTAACTGGGCTATAGCATCGTTATTTGATAGCGTCATGCCACACACGTCACGTTTTACTTGCGCTTTACTTGCACTCCTATATTGTCACGTGTATGGCCAGCATTTTTATGCGAACTTTATACAACACTCGTCACTGTTTAATTGTGGTAGTCTAAATTGGCGCAAGTAAAACGATGTGTGTGTGGCCGGCTTTATATTGTTGTTTATAAATGACTGAGCGATAACTATTGACGGTCAATAAGCTATACATATAGTGTAAACATATACATAAGAGTCACGGCCAAATACTGAAACGTCACATAAATCTAACTAGGCCTTAAAAGTCTTTTGTCTCTTTAAACCCCGTGCATACGACAGAGATAGACCCACTAGTGGAGCAGAATTCTTCAATCGATCGATGGCGGCCAAAGGATTTTACAAAATAGGGCGATAGTAAATACAATAACGCGGTACGGGCAGCAGCGTCAGGTGATAAAACTATCGCAACTGCGATCGCCAATACACTTGCAAAGCGTGGTAATTATGGCCTATTCTGCCCCAATAACACACAACCCTGTTGTAGGCATCTTTGGGAAAGGATTTTGTCCAGCAGTGGACATCTTTCATTGAAGTTATGATGGTAGAGCTCTAGCGACGGAGTTCGCGGCGACGTAGCCACAGCATTAAATGGTAGTATTAGTTCAGTAAGCAATTTATTCTCTTTAAATGTTCTGGTCAGGTGGCAACGTACGGCCTTTTAATTTCCAACACAGAGGCTTAGGCCTCTCTGGTTTCGTGTAGTTGTAGATAGGCTACAGTATAACATGCCATCAATGTAGATAAAACTGTATGCCTGTCTGTCAATTCATGACATAAAAAAGTAGAACTACAATAGTTTTTCTCATCTAGAATTGTAATGAATACGATCGTGTTAATGTAATATTGGTATTCCATAATTGAATTTCCTAGTCCATCGAACCGATTTTTTATCAGCGTTCATTCAGTTACTGACTTTTTTTGCTGATGCGTTGAATCTTCTATTTAAATTAAACGTTAGCTATTTTTTCAAGTTTTATTTAATACAAGGATGTAATTTTAGAATGTATAAAATTACTTTGATGTACACTTGTCGATACGGATATAAGATTGGTTTTTACAGACTTGGACACTGAAAAAGAGATGATCTACGCCGAATTGATGCATACGAGATGTGGTGCTGGAGAAAAATGCTCGGAATGCATTGGACGGAGCATCGCACTAATGTATCGACCGTCAAATATCTCAGAATACCTATGAGGCTCATCGCCATATGCCAGCTTTGAATTCTTTGGTCACATTGCCAGAAAGATTTGCCAACTTTGAAAAGACGCTGCTAACTGGGAAAGCACCGGGGAAAAGACCCAGGGGCAGAAGCCCACTACGATGGTCCGACCAAATTCGCCCCACGCTAGAAGCCACAGTTTGCCAAGCCATCCATATCGTGGAGGATAGGACGACATTTCGTAATATTGTCCAAAAGAAAGTTATTTATCGAGATCACGACCCTCAGTAAGTGTTTTCGTAATTTATAATCTTCCATCGCATCTAAAGGAGATGTTGCAAAAATGTATGGACCTCCGGCCATGTATTGTACACAATATCATTAACAGGCAAAATCAATATAAAAACGTTTTTTACTGCATATATTCACTTATTTAGCTTTGTTTGCAGTTACAAAATATTATCTGCAGTAAGAGTTCCAACTCAAACCAACATGGCGAATATGGCGGGCGATGTCATTTTGACAAATGCCACTAAGAACCATATTGAAAATGATAAAATCGTTTGAATTAAATGTGGTTGTAACTCTAAAATATATTCTTGAATAAATTAATTGTATTTTTTTCGGATTCTTCTATCATTTACCCATTTTTTCAGGTACTGTACGTACCAGAGCCGAGCTCGCAACATCTCCTTTAAAAGTTCTTTTTTGTTATAGAAGTGGCAAACAAGCATGCAGTTTACATTGATGTTAAGTGATGACTGCAGCCTAAAGATACCCACACAATGACCAAAGGTCAAAATGTAGATGCGTTGCCACTCCTGAGGCCTAAGGTGTTATGCCTCTGTGCCGGAAATTACAGGGCCATTACCACCTGACCGGAGCACGATAGTGCTGAACACTATCATTTAGCGGCAAGTATATAAGGTAATGCAATGGTGCCTACGCTCGCGAGCTCCGTCACTGGAGCTCTACCACCAGTAAATACCTAAAATGGCTATTTTTACAGGCCGCATTTGTTGTTTTTTAATTAAAGTATGTGGGACCTGCGAACACTATTTCAACAAACACATAATTACCTACAAATATCATGCTACAAACTTGAAAATTAAACACAATGCTGTGTGCATTCGCAACCTACCTATTAAAGAATGATTGTAGACATCTATAAATAATATGTTCTTAGGTTTTCGCGAGCTACACTCATTGAAATAAAACTATTTTTACGGATTTATCTCGCGTATATTAAACTAAAATGATTTTTAAAATCAACCCGACGTTTCGGTCGCTTTTCTGCTTCCGTGGTCCCGGGCAGACTGAGGTGACATTTGTCTGACAGAAGTTTGAAAAAATTATATGTAGCTACCTCCATCGATTTCGTAAACGCCTTGCGTAGCGTTCAGGATTAACACAATAATTACTTATGGTATCTTGAGGTCTTGCAGACTGCTGCGGCTGGGATTTAATCTTGCTAAGTATGGGATCCCATGATGTTGATAATCGCCATCCATCTTCTCTATTGAAGTTTGGGTGAAACGTCGGGTTGATTTTAAAAATCATTTAAGTTTAATATACGCGAGATAAATCCGTAAAAATAGTTTTATTTCAATCTATAAATAAGGTATTAATTACACGAGCACACTAACTGGCGATCTTAGCGCTTAAATTATGCAATTAATTATGGCTTTTCAAAAAGCGCTTGGGATGATGCAATCTGTTATTCATTATGAAAAGAAATAAGAGAAAATTTACCTTTTAAATATACCTATAACAAGGCACCACTGCATTACCTAATATACTTGCCGCTAAATGGTAGTGTTCAGCACTATCGTGTTCCGGTCATGTGGCAATGTACGGCCCTGTAATTTTCGGCACAGAGGCATGGTACCTTGGACCTCAGAAATGGTAACGCATGTGCATTTCGACCTTGGTCTTTTTGTGGGTGTCTATAGGCTGCATTCATCACTTAACATCAATTAGAACTGCATGCTTGTTTGCCACTTTCATTAGGTACTTCAAAAAAATCGCCGGCGTAGGCTCCACCACATTAATCTGCCGCCAACAGTGTTCAGGTTCCGGTTAATGGTTATGTATAACACAATATTGTGGTTTCACAATAACAATCACAGAGATAAAATATGTAAGGTCTCAGACAGGCAACGCATCTACATATTAATTACTGGTTTTTTTGTAGATGTCTATACGCTGCAGTTGTTATATTTATCCATGTGATATGTATACTCGTTTGCCGCTTTTGTCATATAATAAAATAATGATTTTGCTGAGGTCTTAGTTGTTTTGCTTATTTAAGAAATTAAGACCCAAACATAAAACGGCAGCAACATGGCCGACCAGACGCGGGCCTCAGCAAATCAGTAATATTATTACTGTCACCATAGAGCAACACGGGCTACCGGCCGCGGCGGACCGGGAGTAGCCATAGTGTTTATTACCGATGCAAAACAGTCTGTCATTTTTTACGGGGGGAAATACGTGTGTCACACACACACACTACAAAAATCTTCTATTACTACGAAATACACACGTTGTCTTTAACAAAATACATAAACAAATTTACGCACACATTTAAACATCTAGGCGACAGGCATAGAAACACTTGTGCTTATACTTGACGACCCGGTTAGTCCAGCGGTGTGAGATGACCGTTTGATTCGAAGGAACGCGGGTTCGATCCCCGCACGGGGACAAATATTTGTATGACCTTCATATATTTGTTACGGGTCTGGGTGTTTGTGTATGTGTTGAATGTGTACAACGGCACCCACGACACAGGTTTATACCTGCTGTGGGGCTGTGAGTGTAAGCGTATTTTATTCTTTATTTATTTATTTCTACTTTGACAGAGGGGAAAGCCTGCATATGGCTGCTCTCCTCCGGTCCGCCGCGGCCGGTGGTCCGTGTTGCTCTATGGTGACAATAGTGATTTGCTGAGGCCCGCGTCTGGTCGGTCATGTGGCCTCTGTTTTATGTTTGGGTTTTAATTTCTTAAAGAGGCTTTTTGCCTGTCTGACACCTAATATGTTTTGCCTCTATGATAGTTATTGGGAGTACCAGCTGACCAGAACACCATAGTGCTGATACCATTTGGCGATAGATATCTAGATTAAGGGGCTAAGATAGGTGAATTGCCTAAAGTCCGCAATATAAAAATACATGACGACAGGCAATGATTTAATGAATATTTTTATTTAATTTTTAAAGAAAAATGGAAAGAAAAATTTGACTTCAGGCGAGACTCGAACTCGCGACCTACTGGACACTAGATTCCCAGTAGGTCGCGAGTTCGAGTCTCGCCTGAAGTCAAATTTTTCTTTCCATTTTTCTTTAAAAATAAAATATATTTCACAAGCATGTGTTAATGCGAAATAATATAAAACAATTATGAATATTTTTAGTTAAAATTAATAGAAGAATATTGTAGTGTGTGTGTATTGTCACACGTATTTCCCTCCGCAAAAAATGACAGACTGTATTGCATCGGTAATGAACGCTACTACTCCCCTACGGTCCGCCGCGGCCGGTAGCCCGTGTTGCTCTATGGTGACAATAGTGATTTGCTGAGGTCCGCGTCTGGTCGGCCATGTTGCTGCCGTTTTATGTTTGGGCCTTAATTTCTTAAAGAGGCAAAACAACTTGGACCTCATCAAAAGTATGGCTAAGCTATGGCTACTCCCCTCCGGTCCGCCGCGGTCGGTGGCCCGTGTTGCTCTATGATTGTCACCGACTGTTTGAACAAGTGTTCTCTTACGTAACGTTATTACCCACGCTCCGGTTACAGTCACAATGGAGCGCATAAGTAAGGATGCGATAAAAACCGTCTACTTGAGAAGTTAGGTTACCAATGTAACATTATGTTAATCGGTTGGCGTTTTTAGGTGTGACATGTCTCACGCTTGACGTTTGTAAGTTTTAATATTAAATACAAAATCAAATGTTTCTTTCTTTCTTGTTTCTTTCTAAATATCGTGTTAGTTAAGTAGGTACACTGTTTATCAAATTTAATAATAATAGTAACATTTAGGTACTTTAGCCGTGAGTGGGAAATGCGTTGCTACAGCGTATTTTTTTGTCACAGTTAAAGTTTTTAGGCTTGACAGATTCCCTGTCAGGATCGGAATATATGGCGCTCCACACTCCCTGCCCAGCCCGTTAGGGACCTGGCGTAAATATACATACATACAAACATATTCTCTCACTGTCTCACAGATTATTGAGGTTAATTTTAACATTAACCAGCGCAGCTTGGTCAGTTAAGGTTAGCAATTCAACCTCAAAACTCCGGCGAGCTCCATCACTGGAGCTCTACCACCAGTTATTGCGTGTTGCCTTTTTAGTAAAAATTTAAGTTATGAAGTCAGTTAACAATTTTCAAACGGTGCAACTAATTTTTTTTATTAACCGGTACTTTAACAAATTTGTTAATGTTGAAGTAAGGTGATGCAACCCAGTCTTAATTTAACACAATTAACAATTATTGAAATGAAACTATTTTTACGAATTTATCTCGCGTATATTAAACTAAAATGTTTTTTTTTAAAATGAGTGTAGCTCGCGAAAACCTAAGAAAATATCACAATTAACAATTCTCATACATGAATAACAATATATACTTAACAGATTTGTAGGAAATTCACACTTATGAATAAGAAAGAGTCGGTTGACATTTATAATGATAATCTGTTTCACTATCTCGGTTTGTCACTGTAAATTTAACGCATGCAAAACAAATGAATCGGACGTTATAAACATTGTGAACAAGCCATAAATATTTATAAACAACTAAACAACATGAATCGAACATATTACGTATCAATCGCAAACAAGATTCCTGCGACGCTGCCGTGCGTCCTCGACACGACACGTATCGTCATAAACAATTTATGTGACGCTTAAATATTGATTGTTCCCTCTACGAAGCTGTGTAACAATAGTCGCAGGAAGCACAATCGTATAATACGAGGTGAATATGGCGATCAGACACGATTTGGGAATGTGTTATGGCCTTATTACACGATACGGTATTCAGGGTCCGGCAGAAAGGGTGGGCGGGGCCTCGCACCGGGTTGCCGCTTATTACACTATCCAGTCGACAAGGTCCTAACTCAGTTACAGTACAAATATGAACAGAATGGAAACTACGTACAAAACGTGAAACGGCACACTCACACAAACATGCGCATCGACGAGGCCTCTAAGCGGTTCTCGATGCTGCAGTAGCGAGACACTCGCTACACGAGCGTCGATGCGCATGTTTGTGTGAGTGTGCCGTTTTGAATCTTTTGTACGTAGTTTCCATACTGTTCATATTATTTGTACTGTGGCGAAGCTGTGTAACACAGGAACTGTGTGTACAGGAAGGACAATCGTATAATACGAGGTGAATATGGCGATCAGACACGATTTGGGAATGTGTTAACGTTCACGTCATAGCTCCTTTATTTACTTCTGGAGTTGGCGTGAACATACAATTCAACCACCCACCCATAAACACGTGTACAAAGATAAAAGATCTGTTATGGGTTAATACTGCCATAGGCTCAGTTATAAGCAGGTTTTTTTCGTTACTAATTGTGTAATGCTGCGAAACACGTAATAATTTATGGATTTGTTTGAATTTGCGGAATTACATACATGGAATTATCTATACATATTATAATATAGTAAAAATCGAGTGCCTGTACAATAAATATTTCTCAAAAAAACTGATGGGGGGCGATTAATGAGTAACAGAATCTAACAAAACAATTTTTGGAATTTTTGTCTGTCTGTCTGGTACGTTATAACTTCGAATCTACTCAACAGATCCAAATCCAAAACTAACCAAAAGTTATATTATCCAAAAAATCCACACGAACGAAGCGCGGGCTTAGCTAGTTAACAATAACTGTTTTTAAAAATAAAACTATTTTTGAAAGATAGTCAAAATATCAATTTGATAACCAGATAACAATTCACTGAAAACTATTTAAACCGTGCAATATCGTCGTAAAACACCAACGTTAACTAAAAACCCCAAAATAAGCGCGAGTCAGACTCGCATATAGGTACATGGTTCCGTACAATAGTTTTTTTCATAGTTTCTTTTAAATCATAGACTTTTATTAGATTTTACCTGTAATTTATAGCTAAAGGGCTATTTTAGTCGTTTCGAAAAAAAGAGGGAATGGTCATTTTTCATTTTTATTTAAATAATTTCAAAACTGTATCTTCCAAAATTATTAAAAACTATCTGAGATCCTCATATTTAGATGTTTTATGTGTAATTCTGTAATTTGCAACATTGTTATTATTTTCTAATACCTACGTATCCTAAAATTGACCTCTCCATATAAAATTCATCAATTTATTTTATAATATGTATACATTTAATTGATGCATGTTTGGGTCATTAATACCAAATTCCAAGTCACTCGGCCCCCTACTTTCGGCGCTGTAACTGACTAACAGACAGACACACGAGTAATTTTACACAGGTACCGTTTTCCCTTTCGAGGTGCGGAACCCTAAAAACGTAAAGCGACACTGAGCTAAGATAACACCAGATAATGAAGATAAAGCGCCATCAAAATTCTCTTTTATTGTCCCCATACATCACGATCTGTGTGCCGGCTAATCCCACAATGTCGCTTATCAGGGATCGGAGACACCTGTGTCATCAGACATTGCTATGCGTTCCTGTCTTAACCCTAAAAGGTAATCCACACGTTAAGCGTTTGAGCCGCCCGACTCGAGCAAACATGCTAGGGGGACATTTGTTTATATGTTACACTAGCTATGCCCGCGACTTGCGACATCGTCCGTGTGAGAATATATGATTGTTCAGTATTACCCGGACGTAGTCGTGTAGTGTAGTCGTGTAGTCGAAGAAGTATAAAAGTAGCCTAAGTTACTCCTTATTACATAAGCTATCTGCCAGTGAAAGTCCCGTCAAAATTGTAAAAAATCTTGTTTTGGTACATATACATACCGTGTATACATACATATGCATTTATTAAAAAGGGGTTATTTTTATATTACAAACAGACACTCCAATTTTATTTATTTCTATAGATAATAAGTTTCCTTTGAGTGTTGCCTCGTTTTTTTTTGTAATGGAGGTGGCAAACAAGCCTGTATGTGAGCTACATTGATGTTAAGTGATGACTGCAGCCTTTAGACATCTACACAAAATCCAGAGGTCAAAATGCAGATGCGTTTCCACACCTGAGAGGTGTCATGTCTTTGTGATAGTTATTACGGGACCATACATTAAATGGATGATTGCAGAGGCCCAGGAAGACCAAGGCTGACCTACCATGACCATATAGGTCGAGTTCTGTCTGATGGTGGGGTCAAAAGTCTTAGGAATCGGCGTGCATGTATGAAGAGAATGATGAAGGTAGACGAGGCACGAGAGGTTTGTCAGAACCGGGATGTCTGGCGCTCTACACTCTCTGCCTACCCCGTTAGGGACCTGGCGTGAAGAAACATACATTAAATAATTATAGAGAACGTAATATATCGATAACAGTACAGCGTACGTTATTTCTGGCACAGAGGTAAGGGAATAACGCATTTGTTCTGAGTGCTGTAATGTTAAAGTCATGTTTAGTTATCATAACATTTAACTTTGCTGCCTATAACTGCCTCAGTTGTCTGGTGGTAGGAGGCCATTACTTCTGCGCTGGGATCTTGAATTCGATCCCCGGGTCGGGACAATCAGACATAACAACAACAATATCCTTTATTGTACACCATTACAAAGATACAGTTATAAACACAAAATAACAAAAAAAAATACGATTGGCGGCCTTATCGCTAACAGAGCGATTTCTTCATAAACATTTAAAAATATTTATTATTCTCTATCTGTGATGCCAATGCGATTTTTGAGTTATCTGTAGGTTACCCAGTGCTACCTTTGGAGTTTGGTTATGTCTCCGGAGATGTCAATAAGCTAGTTAAATGTACCAAAACATAACCGACTAATCGGTGTTTTCTACACACAAACACCCACGATTCGCTGATTGTTTGAATAAATGCTTTTTTTTTTATGTAATTGAAGTGGCAAACAAGCATGCAGTTCACATTGATGTTAAGTGATGACTGCAGCCTATAGACACCCACACAAAGACCAAGGTCAAAATGCAAATGCGTTACCACTCCTGAGGCCTAAGGTGTTATGCCTCTGTGCCGGAAATTACAGGGCCGTACATTACCACCTGACCGGAACACTATAGTGCTGAACACTACCATTTAGCGGCAAGTAAATCACGTAATGCGGTGGTGCCTACGCCCGCGAGCTCCGTCACTGGAGCTCTACCACCAGTGAAAATTTACTTTTTGCATTTACTTTTGCCTACTCCTTAGGAAAATAGATGCGTGAATTAAGTTACGAGCTTGACAAAATATGAGATATATTAACAGACCAGATAAATACAACATATTTAAAATTAAATAAGTTTCGTTCATACAATATTTTATTTCATAAACATGTAATCATTATTCCTATACGATATTAGGTAAGGTTAGTTTTTTGTGATTACCTGGTTAATTCAAATGAGATAATATACAAATGAAGGTCAGATAACATTTGGCGCATCAGTTACTTTAGTTGAAATAGGTACCTACATATGGAAAAACGTTTAAATTTAACCTTATATATATAATAATTAAGTAGATAACGGATTCTTACGATTCGATTTCTAACCGTTTTAAGATCCAGTTTATAAAATTAATTAATTCTACTATTAGATAGGTACATTTAATTTATTCTTCAAATCACTCATCACATAAATTGTATAAAAACTGTAGGTAATCTAGCAATATTGTACAATAAATAAAAAAGGAAATGTTTGATCGAAGAAATATTGAATTATTAAATTTTCTATCACGATATTAAGCTGTTGATGGGTATTTGCGTGCGTTTGTGCAAATATTTATGTGCCATGGACGTTCATTTTATCAATATCCTATTATAATTTTTATTCTATTATGTATTAAATCCAAGGTATTGACAAAAAGTAACACGCTGAGTATGTTGGTTAGCGGAGTTCTTCTCAGTAGAACTGCACTTGGAACTCTGCTAAGTGAAAGACTATACTAATAAATAAAAAAATTAAATAAATAAATAGTCATGACAGACATAATCAGACTATGACTTTTTATTTATTTTTATTTTTCCTTTTGAAAAATTTTATGATCTACCGTTTAAATTTTATTTTCAAATTGGTATTAATTTATATCCTGGATTATTATTATAAGTCATTCGTACAGCTTGTAACCCCACATTGCTAAAGTGAATTTTTTTTAGAATACAGTGGTACCTTACCTTGGCAATATGCTTGATATGCAAATAAACCCTTACGGGGTTTTAATATTCCAGAAAAGTCCAAATACGCTATTTTCTTCACTTCTAACTATTCAAAGATCTTGTAGAAGTTTTAAACATGATACTACAAAATCGAAAATGCTTTCAAGATAACAACGATTCACAAGCAGCTTACTTTAGTGACAAAACGCAATTTTCAAACCGCTACAAATATGTCGTATCCCAGCCCCTACTTTGATACCTAGATCTTAACACGTCAGTCTAGGTGCTAGGTTTACAGGGTAGTCTACTCACATTGTCTCAACTTCAACGACCTAACTACAGAACCATTGCTTTGAGGATTTTAGTCACTATTATCAAGCTCGTGTTCAAAGTCTAGACTAATCTGTACCCAGGCAGCAATAACGCTTGTTCAAGTGACGTTATGATAGTTTGTTTTTGTATTAATCATATTCAGTCCATATTAAGAGGCACTAAAAAGGGCCAGGCCATGTCCAGGAGACTAACACCCATATTCTAACTCCCTTATTCATAAACGTATTTTAGCTAAAGTGTTGCTAAACTCTCCTTTGTCCTTTTCTATCCTGCAGATTTGACAATGCAAATGACAAAGACAAAGCATTCTATAGCTAAAACGTATCTAATGCACGTTTATGAATAAGGGGGTTAGACGTTACTTGAAACATTGCTTGACTCACACTCAGCTTAAGATACTTTATGAGGACGCCTCGAAATCCATATTCTTGGTTGTATTTTGTCAGTAACTCATGTGTACGGATTATCATATAGATAGATAATTCACAAAGTCTTAAAAATCCATTTTTATAGAAAAATATGGTATTTAATTATATTTCCAGACAGTTCCGACACGAAAAACTTATTGAGCGCAAGAATATGGCGTAAATGTAAATGGTAGACGAGGCACGAGAGGTTTGTCAGAACCGGGATATCTGGCGCTCTACACTCTCTGTCTACCCCGTTAGGGACCTGGCGTGAAGATACAATACAATGTAAATACTCCTCAAAACATCAAGGTAGGTCGTGAGGTACGAGTATGAGTTTGACAATTGCTTTCTTAACTCAAACGGGGGCAGAATGTCGAGTTGACGTTATTAGTTACAACAATTTTCACTTATATTTTATTTAAAGAAATATGGAAAGAAAAATTTGACTTCAGACGAGACTCGAACTCGCGGCCTACTGGGAATCTAGTCCAGCCGCTCTTCCGATTGAGCTACTGAAGTCCTGCCCGGTTTGTCAAATCTTTCCTTCACATTTATAGCATTGCTTTGTGGTAGCAGCAGCGCCATCTATTGCCAACTATGCTAGTTAGGCAACCGATATAATGCCTATATTAAGCTGAGTTTGAGCTGAGTGTAAAAAATAATAAAAGTATTAATAAAATAACAAATTTATATCGATAAGCCTGATTTACATTACAAAAGCAGTTAGAGATATATATTATATATCTCTAACAGATAATACATATATATATATATATATATATATATTATGTAATGGAAGTGGCAAACAAGCATACAGTTCACATTGATGTTAAGTGAAGACTGCAGCCTATAGACACCTACACAAAGACCAAGGTCAAAATGCGGATGCGTTACCACTCCAGAGGCCTAAGGTGTTATGCCTCTTTGCCGGAAATTACAGGGCCGTACATTACTACCTGACCGGAACACGATAGGGCTGAACACTACCATTTAGGGGCAAGTATATTAGGTAATGCGGTGGTGCCTACGCCCGCGAACTCCGTCACTGGAGCTCTACCACCAGTAAGATATTAGTTATAAATTACTACGTCATCGTTATTCATATAGAAAAAAAGCAATGTACGGTGAATGTGATGTAATTTTAATAATATAAACAAGACGTTTATTTATACGCATGCCATAGACATCCTAAGTTACCCACTTAATAAAATCAATACGAGAATTCTTAGTATATCCACTTCCCTACTCAATGAACGATGAAATAAGCAATGAAATAAAGAGACTTTGTTCACTTAACTGTCGAAAGTAAACATATATAAGACCGATAGATTACACGGTTACATCATTTTGACGAGTTAAATAATCATCACACGTTGTATTGTGTATACGATACGTTTTTGTTATTATTCGCCCCTATATTGTTTAAAAAAGCGACTTGCAAATGGTTTATACAAACAGTTTGAAATAAAGTGTGATAGCCTACGCGCTACGAGTCTTGCGTAGAGGTGTCAAATTTTAAATCTGCGTTTCCTAAACTTTTTACGTTGATCCTACCCAGATTTGAATGCAACATCTTATACGAGTAGGTATCACTTCATTTATATAAAAAAATGTCTTTTTTAATTCAACAGTATTTATTTGTTTCCTATCTAGCTTATCAAGCCACCAACTGGCAGATAGAATTACATTGATATATATATATATATATATATATATATATATGTTTACACCTCGATTAAGTAAAATCTGCAAACTAGTTTAATTTGCAGTTGTTTAAACTTTGTTTAAACTTGATATCAAGGTTAAACTCAGCTTAGAATATTGGTGAAATCCACCCAGACCTACGAAATAACCTTTCATATTAAGCCCCAACCCCGGTACAATTATTACACCTATTATATTACTAAACATATTTATATTAAACAGTTACAGATTGAATCAATGAATGTACGATACCTACCTATCAAAATAAATCTAATCGTCAAATGGTTATTCCTTTGAAAATGCAAGAATATTCCATCTCTTGTTTGACATTTCTCTACTCTCCCTTGGGGGTGTCCCCTTGATTGGGAGACACTGCCCTAAATTGTATAAAAATCGATTAGCATTTACGACAAACTTTGTTGTTTTTTATGAGTGTTTAACTGGCGGTAGAGTTCTAGTTTAGGAGTTCGAGGGCGTAGGCACCACCGCATTATCTATCTGCCGACAAATGGTAGTGCTCAGCACTATCGTGTTTCTATGAGATAGTTATGTATGGCCCCGTAATAAATAAATAAAATAATAAAAATAAATAAAATGCGCTTACACTCACAGCCCCACAGTAGATACAAACCTGTGTAGTGTTTGCCGTTGTACACATACAACACATACACAAACACTCAGACCCGAAACAGATATCTGTAGGTCATACAAATATTTATCCCGGTACGAGGATCGAACCCGCGACGCTTCGAATCAAACGGTCATCTCGCACCGCTGGACTAACCGGGTCGTCGACTATTATAACAACTAAGGTCTTAAGGTGGCAACGCATCTGCATTTTGACCTATGGTTTTGTGTAGATGTCTATAGGCTGCAGTCATCACTTAACCACCTTTTTTTGTTTGTCACCTTGGTTTCATAAAAAAAACAAAAGTGACAAAATAATAAATACATTTCTTTACTGGTGGTAGAGTTCCAGTGACGGAGCTCGCGGGCGTAGACACCACCGCGTTACCTAATATACTTGCCGCTAAATGGTAGTATTCAGTACTATCGTGTTCCGGTCAGGTGGTAATGTACGGCCCTGTAATTTCCGGCACAGAGGCATAACACCTTAGGCCTCAGGAGTGGTAACGCATCTGCATTTTGACCTTGGTCTTCGTGTAAGTGTCTATAGGCTGCAGTCATCACTAAACATCAATGTGAGCTGCGAGCTTGTTTACCACTTCCATTACATAAAAAAAGTTAGGTACAATAAGACATAGAACAATTTTTACAAAAATATCTAGTCTATATGAAGCGATTTTAAATCAACTCCACGTTTCGGCCGCTTTTCAGTTCCCGTGGCCTCGGGCAGTCTGTGGTGACATTTATTTGATTTTCCTTTTAGTTTAATATGTGTGAGGTAAATTCGTAAAAACAGTTTCATTTTAATGAGTGTAGCTCGCGAATACCTATAAATATAACAAATTCAGACTGGAAGTGAAATTGTTGTGATAGCTTTTTTAGGTCTTCTGACATTTATAGTTGCCCACTCAGTGCAATAATGTGTTGTCACTTTGTGACAATTTTTTTAGTGTCTTCTTGTCCAAATCACAAAGAATAAAAAATACATACATAACATTTTCTCAAACATAAAACTTATGTATTCGATCATCGGTCTACTTTAATGTAAAGTGAATACTTTGTCCCAAGAATATTTAGATAATTTGTGATGTAGAGTAGCTAAGTGGTAGATACTGCATTTTTCACTATCTGAATTTCATACTATACTTCGGGCAGAAATCGAACCTGCGACCTCAGGATAACCAGTCCAGCCGCCTTACCACTAAGCTACCAAAGTCCCTTACTGCCCGAAGTCAAAATTTTCTTTCCGTTTTTTCTTTAATATCTGTTTTCTTTCCGTTTTTTCTTTAATTTCGAAAGTTCACTCGCATGTGTTATTGTGAAAAATACGAGTAAATAGTACAAGAATATTTACGTAATTAAAATCAAAGGCGATGATAGCCTGACGGCATATTAACACACAATTCCTCGACATCCCGCAATAGCTTCATCGACACATATACAACAGGATAATGCAACACGACCAACTAAATACGTATTTAATTTCGTCACCTACTGATGCAGAGTAGTTAAGTGGCAGATACTTCAGTTAGCATTGTTTTAATTTATTATAGTTGCTAGTAATCGCTCAATGGTTTAAATCTGACCGCAATATATGAGTACATAAGTCTGAATGCCATAAAAAACTAACTTATAATAATCTTTTCTTTCCGAAGGCTAGTAAGTAGACAGCACACATATGTATACATGTTTTGATATGTAATTTATTCAGTCAAATGCAATGGTTGGGATGTAATGTTTATTTTTATAATTTTAATGTGTTTCTAATGAAGACAACGCCATATTCATCCGTCATTGTTGTAATAAAGCATACAAAGTTTTTCCTTCACGTATTATTATAACGATTATCATTAATATGCGCTTAGTTGTATGCATTCATATAAGTATGTAACTATAGTGCACAATTTTCTGATACAATATCAATGATCATAGAATCGTTCTAACTAATGACTCTATTTCGGTTGAATTTCATAAATTACGAACTAAATGTTTTAAGACGCCTATATCACTATATGCAGATAATTTTGAAGCTCAATTTGAAGTGTAAAGTAATGTCTAAGACGACTCTACCATCAGTAATAATTTGGGAATCATTTTAAAAAGTATGACAGTAGTATCACTTAGTTGCATATTGATTAGGTGATGCTACAGCCTTTACACTCTATGCAAAAGAGTAACTCAACTCTTGAACTTGAAATCCGAGAACCTTAAAAAAAACTTTGCAGTAATTGTACATTATTCAGCTTATTCAACAGTCAAAAAGTTTGTCAAAATATGTTTTTAATTTATATATAATATGTACTTTGTATTCATACATTTATGAAAATTGTATATTTTTCTGAAGTTCGTATTAAAAGAACTTACAGTATTAAAATTTTCATTTTTTATTTATTTTCACTGATTTGACTAACCGGGTCGTGACGCGATATAAATATTAGGTAAAAAAAACTTTTCTATCTAATATCTACTTTCAGTCCATCCGCGACCACGGCTTGTGCAACCGAGCCGAAACGTCAGAATAAAGGTAAAAAAGTGTTTTTTTACCTTTATTCCTTTATCTATATCGCGTCAAGACGGGGTTCGTAAAATCTGTGAAATTTGTGTTAAACGCGAGTGTTTTAAATGTTATTTTTATTATTTCTATCCATTTCACTATAAATTGTATTGAACATTCACTGATAATGTTTTCTTGGCAAAACGGTTGGTTTAAATTTGTACTCAATATTTTAATGATGAATAATAACATGAAGAAGCACTAGAAGTGTCCTCTCTAGAACGTCACTACTCTATGTTCCGTGGTAATTAAGACCGAAAGATACCGCTTTAAATGTTATTTTTATTATTTCTATCCATTTCACTGTAAATTGTATTGAACATTCACTGATAATGTTTTCTTGGCAAAATGGTTAATTAAAATTTGTACTCAATATTTCAATGATGAATAATAACATGAAGAAGCACTAGAAGTGTCCTCTCTAGAACGTCACTACTCTATGTTCCGTGGTAATTAAGACCGAAAGATATCGGACTAGAATATTTATCGATACCTACGCGATTCTACCTTAGTCTAGACGTAGCGTGACAATTACTGGCACAGTTCAAAGGCCTGAACGATTCAAAGCACGACATGCATTAGTATGGCTGGCATGACAAATCGCTAACGCTATGATTTAGTGCAACTCAATATATATTTGTAATGATATTTGTGTCATCAATGGGATATTTTGTGTGTCTTTTTATGTTAGAAAACAGCATGTTGCCTACTTCCTACAGAAAAAAAAAGAGAAAAACTACTAGTCTACTACTAATCTATATTCATGAAAACAAGTAGACGGATATATGTTTTATGACTTAAAGCGGCAAGAAACTGGATGGTATGTGAAAACTTTAGTCTATGTACATCTATAAAAAGGAGAGATTTATTTAAGATGCGTCGACATTGCTGAAGCCTAATTTACTATGTCTCGGTATCGGAAATTACGGGGCCATATATATGTAAGAATAATAAAAAATAAATAGTAAAGGCAGATAGCTTATATAATAAGGAGTAACTTAGGCTACTTTTATACTAGCTGCGCCTATGACTTCGTCCGGGTAGGTACTGAACAATCATACATTTTCACGCTTACAAAGTCGCGGGCGCAGCTAGTATAAAAGTAGCCTAAGTTACTCCTTATTAGATAAGGAGTAACTTAAGCCTTTATTATTTATTATTATCTATCCATTGAAAGATGAAATTATTTAATAGGTACTGTAAGGTAAAGCTTCTTGATATGCTACTTACTTTATTATATGTGCTAATGTTTTAATACTCTGTATATTACTTAGTATACTTACAATAATAGAGCATGCTCTATCACCAACACTACTCTTACCCTTACCTTCACCCTTAGTGGGTGCTTTTCCACCAGAGATATGCTATGCTATATTGCGATGGATGTGTTTGATATCCACCAATCATGTTCATTGGTGCACATAGCTTAGCACCTGTGGAACGGATTCAGCTAAGATATGTTATTTATATGGAAGGATGCGTGCTATGGATGCGTGCTATGGATGCGAGCTATGGATGCGTTTCATAGCGCATCTCCCTGGTACAGCTAGGTAGTTCAGTAACGGTGGAAACGGTCATATATTTTCGTAGTGTAGATTTCACATCTTCGCAGCTTAGCTGCATAGCACATCTCTGGTAGAAAAACACCCTAAAGGGCCCATGGTAGGAGTTATCAGTAAAATTGTATATCGCCCAAAATTTGTAAGTCCACTTACAGTACTCAACAATTAATATTGCACATCGAGCCTGCGAAAGACTTCGTAGTGCGTTATCTCTGCTACACACTGCCTACGTAAGCAGAGACAGTCCGGTATTGGCCAAAACTTGATCAAAAAGGTCGACAAACGTCAAATAGGTACGGTGCGAAAGAGATAACGCTCTACAAACCTGAAATAAGCTGAAGTCTCCTTCCAAGGCTCGATGTGCAATATTTATTGTTGAGCACTGTACATAGATTGAAATAAAACTATTTTTACGGATTTATCTCGCGTATATTAAACTAAAATGATTTTTAAAATCAACCCGACGTTTCGGTCGCTTTTCAGCTTCCGTGGTCCCGGGCAGACTGAGGTGACATTTGTCTGATAGAAGTTTGAAAAAATTATATGTAGCTACTTCCATCGATTTCGCAAACGCCTTGCGTAGCGTTCAGGATTAACACAATAATTACTTATGGTATCTTGAGGTCTTGCAGGCTGCTGCGGCTGGGATTTAATCTTGCTAAGTATGGGATCCCATGATGTTGATAATCGCCATCCATCTTCTCTATTTTCGAAATTTGGGTGTTTTTTAATTTCAAAAGCCTCGCGTACCATTCGTGGAATGGGTTTGTGTTCTCTAGCGAGTATTTGAATTTTATCAAACCGGATGTAATGGTTCGGCTTATCCGCTATGTGTTCACAGACTGCAGACCTCCCTGTTCTTCGGTTTTTGACATCAGCAATGTGCTCTTTAACGCGGGTGGATACAGCTCTCTTCGTTTGACCAATATATGAGAGTCCACAATCACAATCTAATTTATAAATGCCAGAATTTTGTAATATACGCGAGATAAATCCGTAAAAATAGTTTTATTTCAATGAGTGTAGCTCGCGAAAACCTAAGAACATATCACACTGTACATAGATTTTTTAAAGGTTCCGTGTAGAAAATTTCAATTTTAAAATTTACTAATGTACTAAACGTATCATCATTTTACCTGTAGACTGTAAAAACTGCACTTAAAAATAGAACTAATCGACAATTGGTGTGATAAGCAAAGCGTTTAGTAGTTTAACGACCCTATAACCATTACCTACTTTATTCAAATTCATTGGATACGAGCATTTAAATTTCATGTGACATGTGTTTACAGTGAAATACTTATTACACAATAATATATAAATATATATTTTAAAAAATATATAGAAGTAAAATACACACTATTAACAATGAACATTAGTTATAATAATGGCAACCCATAATACGTCCCACTGTTGGGCACGAGTCACTCCTCTTTTTGGGGGAGGACTGGAGCTTACACCACCGCGTTGCTCCAATGCGGGTTGGTTACGGTTTAGTGACCCACCCGGTGTCGGATGTTTTCAAACCGTAAGGCCAAACCATAAGGCCATCGACAAGGTTTAACTACTGCTATCTATCGATAGCAACCGGGACCGACGGCTTAACGTGCCCTCCGAAGTACGGAAACGCGCAATTTAATTTGCCAAAAGAAACATCTCCTCATATTATCTACATTCCTTCATAATCAAGAAATATTAGAATACAAAAATCTGTTAGATATATCTCTTTGTTACCTTTTAACGACTAATAGTTCCATTTTAATTTACAATATGTCTACGCATTATCAGAAAAATACACACAGCCCACATAAAAGAGTTGACAACAGAAATGAAGCGTATAACATAATATCAGCACGTGGTCAAATAAAGCCGGCGGAATTCGAAACATTTCAACAATCGTGATTTTATTACGAAACCGAGACTAGAACGATTTTTTTTCGCGTTTCAGCCGCCGGTATCGGTCAATGTCATTACTTTTTGAGACTGCACTATAAAATACTGCAAGCTTATTCCGAAACGGTGATATCAAGGATAATGATCGGCGAGCAATTGCCCATCTACCATTGTTTGCGCAAATGTTTGACAAACAACGCGATTGTTCAATTGCTTGGACATATTCATATCCGTCATGACAGCCACGCGCTCAAACGTTCAAGCAAATATTTATCATTCTCAATCATTGATTTCGCGTCAGTTTGAGCCCCGTACGAAACGTATGCAAATTGGCTTATCAACGGTTTGGTCAAACACACATTTTCCGGGAAACTTTGGCACGCATAATGTTTTATGTCAATAATCAAACAATGGTTATGAGCCGTGCAAACTGTCGGGTATTCCCAAATTGTCACCGTCGTCAAGTTGAAGTTACGACATTGAAACTGACGAGTGACGAGCAGAGACAATGCAGTATTGAACTTGACTCTACATGTAACACAATAGCGGCATTTCCAATTATCCATCAGTGACTCATTTTGCCTGCATGCCACAGCAAATTTTAATACAATATTTTGCAATATGTTTTATGTTATATTTTTACATAAGTCTTTTTTTTATGTGTGTGAAAGTGGCAAAGACCAAGTTCAAAATGCGGATGCGTTACCACTCCTGAGGCCTAAGGTGTTATGCCTCTGTGCCGGAAATAACAGGGCCGTACATTACCACTTGACCGGAACACGATAATGCTGAACACTACCATTTAGCGGCAAGTATATTAGGTAATGCGGTGGTGCCTACGCCCGCGAGCTCCGTCACTGGAGCTCTACCACCAGTAAGAATAAAAGAAAGTCAAAATAATACGTGTTGTTTAGCACACGAGTGACAGTAAATTTTCGGAATTGGGTTAAAGATTTTTTTTATGTAATCTAGATAATGTATTACGCTGTTATACCATCGACAATTTTCATTTCGGGAAAATTTTCAGGGGCCAAACAAGGCGATATTTTTGTCAACTTCTAAGAATAATATACTTAGTGTTGACGTTTCAATATTTTTCAGTTGGCAGATAAAAGGGTTTTTCCATATAAATATGCAGACCTGGCACGTGATAGGGTGTCGGATTCGAAGGTGGTAGCCAGTAGGCGGCGCTGATGGGCGGGTAGGCACCATTCTTGGCCGCCTTGCCGCGCGCGCCCCCCGTCTCGCCGCGCATCCTTCACAACACAATCACAAGCACATACACTCACAACATCACACGACTGCATTCAACCGCGGCCGGTACACAACTAAACGTATAGGTGCGCGCGCGCCGCACGATCAGTCATTCTCATTCTTCGTCACCTCCCCCCGCCGCGCCGCCTAATGAGCTCTGTCCTGTCCCCTAGGTACCACGGCCGCTAGTGTATGCATCGGTAAGTAACCTACATACATCACCTGGGTGACGCTTCGAAATTCATTGTGATGCGAGCGTTCTATTTCGATATGGAAGCGGCTTTTTCAGTTTTCATCGGCGCTGAAATTTGTGGGCAATTCGTTATGGATTCGAATACCGCACGTGCCGTGTTAAGTGATAAGTTGAGTAGTTTATGAGTCATTTTTACTGGTTGTAGATTCCCAGTGTTGGGACTTAAGGGCGTAGGCACCACCGCATCACCTAATGTATCTGCCAACAAATTAATGGAAGTGTTTAGCCCTATCGTGTTCCGGTTAAATGGTGATTTAAATATTTTTTTAATGTTATGTAAGTGGCAAACAAGCATGCAGTTCACATTGATGTTAAGTGATGACTGCGGCCTATAGACAACCCACACAAGGACCATGGTCAGTCAAAATGCAGATGCGATACCACTCCTGAGGTCTAAGGTGTTATGCCTCTGTGCCGTACATTAACACCTGACCGGATCACGATAGTGCTGATCACTAACATTTGGCGGCAGATAGAGGTAATGCGGTGGTGCCTACGCTCTACCACTAGTTAAGATTATGTTATTTGTGAAAAAAAAAAACCAAGCACTTTAAAAATGTTATTATGCTGATACGGATACCATAGGATCGAATACGATTTTTTTATGTAATGGAAGTAGCAAACAAGCGTGTAGCTCACATTGATGTTAAGTGATGACTGCAGACTATAGACGTCTACAAAAGAACCAGATGTCAAAATGCAGATACGTTGCCACCCCTGAGACCTAAGTAGTTAAGTCTCTATGATAGCTATTACGGGGCCATACATTACCATCTAACCGGAACACGATAGTGCTGAACACTACCATTTGGCGGCATGTATATTAGATAATCCGGTGGTGCCTACGCCCGCGAGCTCCTTCACTGGAGCTCTACCACCAGTAAAATAGTCTTCAGTCAGTCTTATACTATTGAATAGCTTCGAATTTAAATCAATTCAAGTTGCGAATAATGAACCGTTACTAAAGGTATAAATACAGATTAGGTCTGCGATACCGTCTATCGTACTTTGAATCTATGATTTATATCACCGTCTAAGGTTCTACAATATGAAAATATAGATTTAAGGAATGTTGAAGTTGATCCTGGGTTAGATACTAAATTTTCTTTTGTTACCAACTGCTTGAGTAGCTTATAGTCGAGGTCACAAGTTGAAAATGGTGAAATATTAATGGTCGTAATAAAACGTGAGATACATTTGATGTGGAGTGATGCTTAAAAAAATTTGTGCTGAAACCATTTTTAACACATAAAAATTTGCAAAATACTGTATTGACCATTTTTGACTTTTGAAGTAGACTAATTATGGTAGCAGGCCACTGCTACGCTGAGGGGCTGGATTTGATTCACGGGGTGAGTTAAAATGTATTTGCTAGAGACCTTCGAATTTTAGAACTTACCCTCTGCATATCAATAAGTTTGCCACTTATTACTTGAGAACTTATGAATAACTAGCGGACCGCCCCGGCTTCGCGCGGGTGCAATGTTACCTACCCTCTCCTATTCGTCTTAGCGTAATGTTATACAGCCTAAAGCCTTCCTCGATAAATTGACTGTCTAACACTGAAAGAATTTTTCAAATCGGACCAGTAGTTTCTGAGATTAGCGCGTTCAAACAAACAAACAAACTCTTCAGATTTACAATATTAGTATAGATTATTAATTATTAATATTATATTATAAGTACTAAGTATAGATGAGTGGCATTAATGTAAGTACACCTTTGCTGACTGATGTAAGAACTCAAACTCTCTTTTTGTGCCAGTAATCAATTATTGGCAGAATAGTCACCTTCAGCCTCAGGAGTGGTAACGCATCTGCATTTTAACCTCGGTCTTTGTGTGGGTGTCTATAGGCTGCAGTCATCACTTAACATCAATGTGAACTGCATGCGTGTTTGCCACTTCCTTTACATTAAAAAAAAAACACAATGTGTGTGTGTTTTTGTAATCAAATATTGGCAGAATAGTACAGGCCAACGTCCCCAAAGTAACTCTACCCCCAGTCATAAAGTAAACATGCTCCAAATACAAAAAGCATACGACACACAAAACGTGACCAAAAAAGTTCACACGGCCAAATCGTAGCAATCCGGCTTAATATAAAACAAAATAAGCTTAGATGGTAATGACGAAATGTGGAGGGAAACGAATGACGGAATATTTGGACGCAGCCGGCCGCGGCCAGCAACGTGTACAAGTTTAAAATGAGTTGCGCGACTTGCACGGGTCGTGGCGAATGCTAAACAGTAGGACCGTCGTAGGATGGAGTTAAGGCGGTCGCCCATTATAGCGTACCATATCGAGACTATTCTGCGAACGTGTCAATGGAATTTTTGGACACTAATCCTACGGGACGCGAAGTGAAAACGAACCCTGATGGTTGTATTTATTTACAATTTTCTTTTTACAAATATATAACGTATAAAAGAGAGAGAAAGTCCTCCTGTAAACTTAGTTTCAAACGAAAGCGCCGAGCACATTATTTGAATATGTCTTGAGTTATTTTATCATTTGTCAAATTCGTCATTATACGCTTATTTATGTTTGTACGTATTTGTTATATTTATTCGCATGTATGTATATATATATATGTATTTATATGTATGTATTATTATAAGTATGTATATTGGTGGCCATTTATTTAAATATATTAGATTATGTAGATTAATTAAGGTTTCTAAATATAGATTTTTGTAAAGATAGAAACATAATGAATAAACAATACCAGTGAATATATTTATTACAATACTTTTCCTGTGAGATATCTACGATTTTGTGTTTGTTTTTTTTCTACCCAAAGGTTGACTGGTAGAGAATGCTTTTTAGCATTAAGTCCACCTCACTATTTCATGCAAAGTTTAAATAGATAAATAAATAAATATGTATTATCGCTTTTAGAATCCGTATCCCTCCACATTTTCATGATGGGTCACATGAGTGAATTGATGTCATACCACGCTTCGCTTTGTCCACAAGTTCACTGGCCCTAGTTTGACATCTCTGCTTCGCTTCGCATTTGCCGCAAGCTTTTGGTTCGAAATTACCAAGACTGACCTACCATGACCAAATAGATCGAGTTCTGTCTGATGGTGGTCTGTCTGAAACGGCGTGTATGTATGAAGAGAATGACGAAGGTAAACGAGGCACGAGAGGTATGTCAGGACCGGGATATCTGCCTACCTGGCGTGAAGATACATACTTTTGGTTCGGTTCGGTTCGCAGTTATATTTAACAAGGGCTTTAGGGACGTAGGTTAACGAAGACTTGTTAAGTATCAATACAGAAATGGTCACAGTACGGTACGGTGCGGTGTAGTGGACAAACACCTTAAAGCTACACTCACATACAACGTCACCATCAAGTCCGGGATAATACGTGACATATGTGTATAGTCATAGCTGTCACTTGATGACGAAGACTCCTTTTACCAATGGGTATGACAGTACCTAATAGCTAATTTATATTACTAAATCATAACCACCACCTTCATTATAATGAAGTAACGATGTCTCTATGCCGCGCCGGCAATCATTGCACTATTCATTGCTATTTTTTTTCCATTTTCTGGAAGTTTCGCAGTACCCCGGAGTTTGGTAATGTGCCCGGAGATGGCAACAGGTTCGCCACCTGTTACATGGGCCAAAACGTAACCGGCGAGTAGTGGGTGTTTGCATGTATGATTGAATGCATGCATTTACCTCTGCCTACCCCTTCGGGGATTACAGGCGTGAAGTTACGTTTTTAAGGAATTAAGTTTAATAGTTTAGTTTATTTTACGTAAAAAGATACACACATTTTACACAAGCGGTTACATACAACAAGACATAAGTATGTAGTATTAATGGATAAATATGATTTCTACGTGAATTTGAGGGCACAAGTAGCCATTTATAAAGTTAAAGAAGGTTGAACCCGCAAATCTCAGGCACTCGGTTCAAATTGAGAAAATATTTTGGATGGATAATAGATAGTGATCGAAGAATGCTATGACCTATATTATTATGCTTTATTATAACTCTATGAGCTATACGACGAAAGGGATCGTCAATAAAAACTATTGCAGAAACAGAAAACTTTTACACTTGTGGTAGAGTTTCAATGTAGAAGCACGAGGGCGTAGGCACCACCGCATTACCTAATCTATCTGCCGCCAAATGGTAGTCTTCAGCACTATCGTGTTCCGGTTAGATGGCAGTGAATAGCCCTCTAATAACTATCACAGAGGCAAAACAACTAAGGTCTCAGGACATCTGCATTTTGACCTCAGGTCTTTGTGTTAGTGTCAATCATGAACTGCATGTATGCAGTCATTCACTGCATGCTTGTTAGCCAACCTTCATAACTAGTTTATGATCTTGAAAACTCAATCACTCCCACCGAGCGCGATATGTCTTCGCCAGAATTATTTAAGTACTGTTTAACGCAATCAATCATGGGAGCATCGCAATCGATTGTATAAATAGAACAGCATAGATATATGTGAACATAACAGACGTGTGAGCTGGGTGTCAAGCGTGAACGTGGTAAAACAATGTATGATTTATTGATTGAGAGTTTACAATATGTCAAACTGGCTCAACCTTAATAGTAGAGGCAACAATGCTAGAGCCACAGAATACTCAACAGTATAGTTAAGAAGTTTCATTCCGTAAAAATAATGAAAGATGTTTTTCAATTTTTGCTATGACGCAATAAAGAGCAATTTAGATAGCACAGCACAAAGTTCCTCAAGCTCCTTCGAATATAGATTTTGCTTCTATTTCCCTTACATTAACTTAATGTACATTTTAAATATCTATATTTTTATATTTTAACAATTTTGGAAATGACTATTATACTCGTATTTTTATTTTTTCATTAAATAATTTATTTTATAATCTTTGTTGCGAGCGTTTCGCCATGGCGGCCGCGGCAATGTACTTGTAAGAGAATAAAGATCGACAGCAAGCCTCTGGAGCAAGTGATAGAAATTTTGAAAAACGTTTTGTTGGATAAAAGTCTTTTAAAAGAAAGACCACGTCGACTATACCAAACAAAAGCTACTATATCATCTAATGACCAATGATTATAATTATTTATCAGCACGTAACAAATGTCTTGCTGAAAGGTAATATTCTGCGCTATTGTATTCCAGTACATATTTCAATAGAAATTATATTCATCGTGTTCCAGTTCAAATACATGTTTTAAATTTTTAGCACAGACACAAAATATTTTCAAAGCATCAGTGTATTCACATAGAGGTTATATAGGATGTAAAAACGCCTTACTCAAGTAAAAAAAAATGTTTAAAAAGCATAGAAAAAACAAATGTTAATACCTAAGTCTTACTGGTGGTTATGCGGTAGTGCCTAGTTTATTTGCCGGTCAATGGTAATGTTCAGCACTATCGTGCTCCGGTCAGGTGGTAATATCCCTGCAATTTCCGGCACAGAGGAATAACACCTTAGGCCTCAGAAGTGGGTGTCTATAGGCTGCACTCATCACTTAACATCAATGTGAACTGCATACATGTTTACCACTTCCATTACATAAAAATAAATATAATAAAAAAAAAAAATGTTTAAAAGGCGTAGAAAAAACAAATATCAATACGTTACTTTGTTAGACATTGTCCCAAAGAAAAAATCTACATATCTAAGTGTAATTCAATTCCCAAGGACTGCACAAAATCTGTCTATCGGTGCATCAGCATTAATATTTATAGAGCGTAGCGTTCGTTTCTCGAAATTCTGTAGAATTATTTATCGTTGCATACCTAAAGTTTTTTTTAAAGTAGCACGTGTCTCTTTCTTACAATACGGATAGACGAAGACAGGAGATATACTAGGTAAGGTAGAAAGGAGTGCTGATTTATTATTAATACCATTGATATTGTATTTTTTTATGAAATGGAAGTGGCAAACAAGTATGCAGTTCACATTGATGTTAAGCGATGACTGCAGCCTATAGACACCCACACAAAGACCAAGGTCAAAATGCAGATGCGTTACCACACCTAAGACTTAAGGTGTCGTGCCTCTGTGCCGGAAATTACAGGGCCGTACATTACCACCTGATCGGGACACGATAGTGCTGAACACTACCATTTAGCGGCAAGTAGGTATATTAGGTAATGCGGTGGTGCCTACGCACGCGAGCTCCGTCACTGGAACTCTACCACCACAAAAATAATATTGGATTTTTCGCAATAACACATAAGAGTGAAATATTTTTAAAGAAAAGTGACGGGACTTGAACATACTACCACTGGAATTTCTAGTCCAGAGATCCCAGTGGTCGCGGGTTCAAGTCACGATGAAACAACTTTTTTTTTCCATTTTTCTTTATAAATATATTACCATTACGTGGTATGATAACACTACCATTTCTGGTGGTAGAGCTCCAGTGACGGATAGATACTTGCCGCTTAATGGTAGTGTTCAGCACTATCGTGACCCGGTCAGGTGGTAATGTACGGCCCTGTAATTTCCGGCACAGAGGCAAAACTTCGGCCTCAGGAGTGGTAACGTATCATTTTGACCTTGGTCTTTGTGTGGGTGTCTATAGACTGCAGTCATCGCTTAACATCAATGTGAACTGCACGCTTGCTTGCCACTTCCATTACATAAAAATAGATAAATAGTGTTACATAAAATAGATAAACCATAGTGACTTTGTCTTCAAACTACGCGACTGGAGCTCCTTCATCACTGATGGAACTCAAACTAACTCAAGGGATTAAGATGTTACACACAGATAAATAATATATTTACAAAAACACACACATGCTTATCTGTTTATAAATTTTACTCCGACAAACCAAGCCTCGTAAATTTCTACCACAGTTTAGTAATCAACATTTGTCTAACAGACGCCTCAATCCATCAGACAGCATATCGATAACACAGCATTGTCATTATCGATTCAGCTTGCACAATAATTTTATTGTGGTATTCAATAAGCTGGTAATTCGATATGGCCGCCTCTAAATTTCATTTTGTAGCGCGAGCCCGTCGTATTTATTCGTGAATTAAATTAACAACACTCGTCGAATAAACCGTAAAGGTTGGGTTTATGATTTTATTACGTTTTATTTGCACAATTACATTCTGTGTGAATGTAAACATGGATTTATATTTTCATCTCATAATTTTATTCATTTCACTAACATAATAATTGGCTTTCAAAAGTAAGTTTGTTAGTTATAACAAACTTACTTAACTGCCCCAGTAGCCTAGTGGTAGCAGGCCACTACTACTACGCTGAGGTCCTGGGTTCGATTCCCGGGTAGGGGGTTATCAGAGATAATGGTGTAAAGTCCTTTATCTCTGGTTCTATTGGGACTTTTCCATTTTCTGGAAATTTCCCAGTACCTCGAAGTTTGGTTATGTGCCCGGAGATGTCAACAGGCTCGCCACCTGTTACATGGGCCAAAACGTAACCGGCGAATCGTGGGTGTTTGCATGTATGCTTGAATGCATGCATTCACCTCTGCCTACCCCTTCGGGGATTACAGGCGTGAAGTAACGTTACTTTTGAAAGCGAAATGTATGTAATTGTTAAATTATTATGGTTGCATTTATATTTTGGAATGTTGTATCGATGACATCGACACAGTAGATATCTACTGTGACAACGATTTACTTTCTCAAAGGAATGTAGTTCGGGTAAGTAAAGAATCAAAAGAATAGTAAAAAATATTATAAAAATTTCCAGACCCATATTTGTTGCTGATGGTTGTTCAAATTCCATAAAAAAGTCAGAATAGAAAAATATATTTAATTAATTAATTAATTATTTACTAATTATTTTATTATTTATGTACGAGCGAATATAAATTTCCCACAATTTGTGTACAAGCTCTAATCTTTGTGTATTCCAGATATGAATAATTTGAATACGAATTTAAAACAGACATAAATATGCTCATTTGGTGTAAAGTAATGTTCATTGTCAAAGGAACATATGACCGACAAAACAAATAAAAATAAAAATGGCAAGTATTGGTTTAAACGAAAATTTTGTCAATAGGGTTATTTTCTTTGAAGACATTGAGAAGTGTCGTCACAATAAAAAAACGAAATTTGTATTTTTTTTAAAAAACACTTTTCTTTTTGTACATAATCCAACGCGTTGTTCAAAAACGCAACATTTGATGCCGACGCGATGTAACAAAACATGAAATAGAGTATTATTTTCTATTCAAATGTAACAAAAACAAAGACTCACCATTTCTGTTTTCACTGTCAGCTGGTTTCATTTGGATAGGATGGTGCATCTGTAACAAGAGCATAAACTGTTACGATTCAACTCTAAAATTGATGTTTTGATAGCAATTTAGCTCCGGTTTGATATGTTCGTAACATTGCTTCAAATATGTGTCTATTTATAATATAATAGTAGGTTAAAAATACATTTGAAACTTTTGAAAACCATTCAGTACTATTCAGTTCTTGATTAGCCTATATTAAGCAATTGCTTAGTGGGGACGTATAATAATGGCAACCCATTATACGTCCCACTGCTGGGCACGAGTCTCTCTCCTTTTTGGGGGGAGGCCTGGAACTCACTCCACCACGCTGCTCCAATGCGGATTGGTGGAGATACAGGTTAGTGGCCAACCCGCTGTCGGATGTTTTCAAACCGCCTATAAGGCCTCCGACAAGACTTAACGACTGCTATCTATCGATAGCAACCGGGACCGACGGCTTAACATGCCCTCCGAAGCACGGAAACGCGCATTTTAATTTAGCACTAGCGGTCACCCATCACACACCCGACCGCGCCCGTAATGCTTAACCGAGTAGATCGCTTATGATCTACACCAGCCGCAGGGCCATGCGCGCTTCTTACGGGGGCGTATACACAGGGGTAAATATACAAATAAATATTTTTTATGATACATAAATTATACACACGAACCCAAAAAAGGTACAAAGTGGCAACAGATTGGAAGTCTGATTTTGAGAATGTAAAGAATATTTTTTTATGAAGTTGGCATGGCATACACGCATGTAGTTCACATTGATGTTAAGTGATGACTGCAGCCTATAGACGACCACACAAAATACAGAAATCAAAATGTGTGTGTGGTTTAGTTATTACGGGGTCATACATTAAAGTCCCATATCCAAAGATGTTTTACCTTGTACCTTTTTCCATTGAAATTTCATTTTTGACGTGACAACGTCTTAAATTAGGTTGCGGCTCGGAGTCACTCATGAAAAAGTGTAACGCCCGGTAACGTAACGATAAGTCACCGAACGAGAGAGAGGCCTGCCGGACCGGCGAATGCCTTTCTACCGAGAAAAAGACGTCACGTAAAATCTTCGCCCGTAAAACCGACTTTACAGGCAACCAGTTTTAAATTGTTTGTTCTACATTATCAGTTGAGTCATTTGCTCAGAGGCCCAGAAAGACCAAGACTGACCTATCATGACCAAATAGGTTCGAGTACTGTCTGAGGGTGGGGTCAAAAGTCTTAGTAATCGGCGCATATGTATGAAGAGAATGACGTATGTAGAAGAAGCACGGGAGATGTGTCAGGACCGGGATATCTGGCGCTCCACACTCTTTGCCTATCCTGTAAGGGACTTGGCGTAAACATACATACTTTTTTCATTTTTGTCTGTGAAAATCAGTGAAAGATTTTTTTTTTAATGTATACCTATGCTTTTTAATGTATATATATGCTTGTATACCTCTACCATTAGGTAGAGGTATACAAGCATGCAGTTCACATTGATGTTAAGTCATGACTGCAGCCTATAGACACAAAGACCAAGGTCAAAATGTAGATGTGTTGCCACTCCTGAGGCTTAAGGTGTTATGCCTCTGGGCCGGAAATTACAGGGCCGTATATTACCACCTGACCGGAACACCATACCTAGTGCTGAACACTACCATTTAGCGGCAAGCATATTAGGTAATGCGGTGGTGCCTACGCCCGCGAGCTCCGATGATATTTTTACGATTATACTTCTAAATACTTTTTTAAAGCATGCCTTACCACGGTCCACTTCTTTGACAAATACAGGCGTGAATTTAAGTTCGGACCAACCTCGTATAGTTAGACTATGGACTGAGTTATACAAACTGCTAACGGCATGCCGGTGTTTCACAGGGTCCGGCTAATTGGTGAACAAACACGTTTGTGGGTCAAGACTGCCGCAACTTCTGTATGACAATGTATGGGACAATAGTCATGTGGGATGCTTGCGTAACAGCTATGCTTTTCGCGAAGGATGACATGTGAAGGTGATATTTAAATTGTGATTTTATTGTGATTCATTTGCTACAAATTTTAATGTATTAGATTTTGTTGTATTTTTATGTAATAACACATGCGAGCGAAAAATATAAATGTATTTTGTAAAAGTCAAGTAAGAAAAAATGACTTCCGGCGGGACTTGAATCCCACTGGATCACTAGCCCAATCGCTCTGTCTACTAAGCTACAAGATCTCACACACGGTAGTCGAATTTATTTCTCACATTTCATTATGTCGCTATGAATGGTTATAATTTAGAAGAAGGCATGCATGAGGAGTAACACATCTTAACTGAACGATTCCTCATTACATGTTTACAAATTTGAACTGTTTCAGGAGTCTACTTACGATAGCAGGTATCCGGTAGATTCGGTATCGCAGGTATCGCAAAAAGGACTCGGGACGCGTAATCGGTATTAACAGGATGAGTCAGTAGGCTAGTGTTTAGCCCTTTCATGCACTGGCAATATGTGATGTGTAATAACAATCATAGAGGCGAAACAATTTTTGCCTCAAGAGTGGCAACGCATCGTAGGTTATCGCGTTATAAAAAAAGAAATCCTAAATAAAATAATAATAATAAATTTGTTTATTGACAAAAAGATAGTTACATCAATTTATATGTTGAATCCATAGATTCCCGAACTAGTTTTCACTGTATTTCGGGAATCAGTGGCTTCTCCTGTTTATAACATGATTTTATGTCATAGAATGTCCCAAATAATTGTACATACGTTTAAAGATAGAACTTAATTATCAGTATACAATAAAAAAAAATGCAAAGAATATAAATGTACATTAAACAAAAAATATACATATGTTTCAAGTACCTAGCAACGTTAATTATTGTAATTTTGAAACAAAAAAAACAGGCCTGAAAGTAACTTAAAGATAATTTAGTATTAAGATTCAATGATTACAAGAAAAAAGGGTAGGTAAAAATGTGTGTGTGTGTGTGTGTGTGTGTGCGTGTGCGTGCGTGCGTGCGTGTGTGCGTGCGTGTGTGCGTGCGTGCGTGCGCGTGTGTATGTGCGTGTGTGTGTTTTCGTGCGTGCTATTAGAGTGTCAGTTGTAGTGACGATTCGGTATTTTATTTTGTTATGCATATAGATTTGCCAGCATGTTCTCAGTTCCTTCATAATCATAATCATTAAGCCATATATATACCATTTTTTTAAAGTTGTTATTGTTAACTTTTTTGATGGGCGTATTACAATTTTTATTTTTTATTTTGAGTAATTTGTTGTATATTTGAGGCACCACAACTTCAAACTGCTTCTGTGCGAATCTAGTCTTAACCCATTTCACTGGAATTCGAACTACTCTTTTCGAAAGAACTGGAAGAGTTGGAATTATCCGGCTATGAAAACGTCGCAGACCTTCATAGATAAATAATTTGCGAACCGTCAGTACATCTGCTTTTTCATACACCGTAGTTGTAGGCTGTCTATAAGGGAGATAGAGCAGAACTTTCAAGACAGCACGTTGAGCTCGCTCCACTGTAATGTTACTTGTTTTAGAAGCGCTGCCCCATGCACATATACATACATTCTTCATCATAAATATAAATTCTTCAAGAATAAATCTCGCTTACTATATAAATTATTTACAAGAGCAATCAATAACGAAGATACATTTTTGTATACATAATACTGCCACAGTTTATTAAGCTGCACACTCATTATTGTTTATATCACGCGTCAACTTCGCATATTGTTTACGAATAGTTTAAATAGTTCCGTATGTTTGTGTTCGCGGCGAGCCGTGTAAATAAACGATTCGACCGATGACCGGTGTTAAGCTTGAACTACATCACGACTGAACTAAAACGGTTTTCTGGTCTAGCCCAATTAGAGTTGCTCGAGGCCGCAGGCGCTATCGCATTACCTAATCTTATTGCTTTTTTTTATGACGTGAAGGTGGCAAACAAGCATGCAGTTCACATCGATGTTAAGTGATGACTGCAGCCTATAGACACCCACACAACGAGTAGATGTCAAAATGCAGATGTGTTACCACCAGTAAGACCTTAATTGTTTTTGTTTGATATTATTTCGCATTAACACATGCTTGTGAAATATATTTTATTTTTAAAGAAAAATGGAAAGAAAAATTTGACTTCAGGCGAGGCTCGAACTCGCGACCTACTGGGAATCTAGTCCAGCCGCTCTTCCAATTGAGCTACTGAAGCCCTGCCCGATTTGTCGAGTTCGAGCCTCGCCTGAAGTCAAATTTTTCTTTCCATTTTTCTTAATTGTTTTGTCTCTATGATAGTTATTACGGGGCAATGCTCTATTATTTAGTAAATGTATTCAACATTTGGAAGTGTTCAACAGCATAGAGCAACACCGGAGGGGAGTAGCCATACGCAGGTTTTCCCCTCTGTCAAAGTACAAGCCCAAATGAGCCTATACATGTCGCCTAGATGTTTAAATGTGTGCGTGAAATTGTTCTGTGTTTTGCTAAAGTCAAGGTGTGAGTTTCGTAGTATCGTAGTATATATAGTTTTGCATCGGTAGCACACGCTATGGCTACACTCCTCCGGTCGCGGCGGACCGGAGGGGTAAAGCTATAGCGTGTGTTTGTGTGTTGATGTTTAATGGCTATGAACTTAAAGTATTCAGATACCATTAATGTGAACTATATTATGCCTATTAACAACCTCGATGAAGGTTATAGGCAAACGAAATATTATAGGTGTGTAGCGTCTTAACCATAGCTAAACTGATTTTTTTATGTCGTGGATTTATAAAGAGGGGCTTTAAATGAATTCTTTTAAAAAATACACTGGTCCTGTTTCTTTCATTATGTCTGAACTAAAATTGTACAAAAAAACTTAAGAGTGTAATTATGTTACTCGGTTATGTTATGCTACTCGTGGATCTTTAGAAATAAAAATCTCCAAATCGAAATTTAAAGTAAAAGATTAACTTTTATCACCAGTGCATCTTCCAAGATGAATGAGGACGAAAGCATTACCTTTTGAACATTTAGATTAAGAAAAAATATGTCTATTTTTTCTTTATTTTTTTTCCACGCAGGCAATATGTAATACCAGCTTTACCGTCACCTGATCGACGATAAATCATTTATAAACATTAATAATAGACATCTAATGGAGTTAATGTGTCACCATGTTTATCATTCGATAATTGCGTTGAATGTTTTATCTCGGCCGTTAATTGAAACCGAATTACATTTAATTTGATGCAATCGTATATATATATACATGTTTATTTATATGTGAATATACAGTAATTAACTGCCTCAGTAGCCTAGTAGTAGTAGTAGGCCACTTAGGGTTGTGGGTTCGATTCCCGGGTCGGGGATATCAGAGATAACGGTGTAAAATCCTTTATCTCGGGCTCTATTGGGATTTTTCCATTTTCTGGAAGTTTCCCAGTACCTCGAAGTTTGATTATGTATCCGGCGTACATTATTACAGGCGTGATGTTACGTTTAAACAGTAATTCACAGACTTTAAAAAGGAGAGAGGAGGAACTTTGTGTGACTGTGTGTGTGATTGTTTTCCCGCGGTAGATGAATTTACATGTATGTTTTTTTTTTTTTTTTTTTTATGTAATGGAAGTGGCAAACAAGCATGCAGTTCACATTGATGTTAAGTGACGACTGCAGCCTATAGACATCCACAAAAAGACCAAGGTCAAAATGCAGATGCGTTACCACTCCTAAGGCCTAAGATGTTATGCCTCTGTGTCGGAAATTACAGGGCCGTACATTACCTCCTGACCGGAACACGATAGTGCTGAACACTACCATTTAGTGGCAAGTATATTAGGTAATGCGGTGGTGCCTACGCCCGCGAGCTCCATCACTGGAGCTCTACCACCAGTAAAAAATGTATGTACCTTCAACTCAATCGGTTCAGTACTTTCAAAAATCGGCTATGACAGACAGACACACAGAGAGACACAGGAATAAGGTCTCAGTTTTTTATGTACCGGTACCGTAAAAAACAAACAACGTGGAATAAAATGGGGCCACAGTAATCGACTATTTACTTGTGTATTATCAACCGAGTACACAATGATTGATCTGACCACAGACGGTAAATAAATAATAAAAGCGTATGTAACGCAGTCGACGTTAAAAGCATACCTGCTCTCGGAATCCGGTACCATTTTCATTGAGCCCCCAAAAAAATGTATTTCGCCATTCTAGGTACAGTCACGGTACTCGCCGCTTACCCAAAGTCAATCAAATATAGCTTTTATTACCACTCTATAAGGTGTCCATGTCAAGTGGCCAGTTGTCTGATAGTACTGTGGCAAAAAGTATGCAATGGGAATTTCCATCAATATTGAACAACATTTCTTTAGGTATTATTTGAAGGTAGCTTTTGACTTCAATTTGCTTTGGGATAAATAATGATTGATACGCGTATTTTCCCAGTATGATTGTCATTTACGATTAACAAATGGAAATATAATATATAATATAATGCATAATTTCTGGCTGGTAACAGATATTTTAAGTATAAATTAATAAATCGTATGGTACCTATAAACATCGCGTGAGAACTCCTAAATACCAGCTCGGTGCCCTTGACTACATACAAAACATGTCATTCGAATCATTAACGAGCCAAGACTAGAAAATCTGAGTCTGCGCAGAGATATCGAGATTTCTCCCTTTTCTCTACGGCGTCCCAAGACGCCCATCAAGCCCAGAAGTCCATCGCCCGAATGGAGAGGTCCTGGGCCTGGCTGGTGTGCAGGTGTTCCGCGCGCCACTGGTAGTGGAGGGCGGGGGGGGGGGGGGTTGGATAGTAGGAGGGCTCTACATCGAGCAGCCGCCTGTAGGGATGTGTGCGATAGCGTTCCCGTGACCCCGCCACTGATGGCGGACGATTCGGAACACCCAGGAATTTTTAGTAGGTAGACGGATGTCCTTTTCGGAGTCCCACATAACCCAACCCTGTCCCCAAGGGTAGGTACGCGTTACTCCCCTGGTAAAAAAAGGAGTTCCCTGACGCAACAATAGGTCTAGGGGTTCTCCAAAACTGGCGTCAAAAGAGCCCCTCAGGGCTTGCAGTACGGTGGCAACTCCCCTGGTGTTGCAAATGTTCATAGGCAACGGTAACCACTTTCCATCAGGAGGCCCGTCTGTTTGCCTATCAATCCTTTGACTTAAAAAACCGAACGAACATTTGTACTAAATTTCAATTTTCTATGTACAATAGTTTCAGGTGTGTGACAATCACTACAGAATTGTTTTTTATATTATTTCGCATTAACACATCCTTGTGAAATATATTTATATTAAAGAAAAATGGAAAGAAAAATTTGACTTCAGGCGAGACTCGACCTCGCGGCCACTGGGAATCTAGTCCAGTCCAGTGGCCGCGAGTTCGAGTCTCGCCTGAAGTCAAATTTTTCTTTCCATTTTTCTTTAAAATAAATCACTACAGATATAAATAATGATAAATACACATGATATTGAAATTTATTGATAGAATACTAAAAACTTTCAAAATAACAAAGCTCGTAACATCATCGCTCATTGTATTACCTACATGGCTAGTCCACATAATATAGACATCCGAGTTCCATACACCGCGACGCGTCCGTCATCGCCCGCGTTTATTTTTACTGTGCCGAGGATTGACGACCAATATGTAATGGGTTTACATTGGCAAGTGACGTGGTTCTTGTCTTTGTTGTGTAAGTTGCAGATTATTAGTTGAAATCTATGAAAACATTTGATGTTTTGTTTTCGCTCATATCAGAGTAATACACGACCGGATTTAGTCTGGCAGATCGAATCCGCCGAACAAATCCGCTGTCGCTACACACGACCGGATTCGGTACGGCGAACTGAATCCGTCGACCAAACCCCCCGCGAGCGGACCGCATCGGACTTGATTAATAATAATTCTGTCCGCCGGACTCCTCTACACACGTCCAGCTTTTGGTTCGGAGCGTACCGAATCCGCTGTCCGCTCCGTATCAAATCCGGACGTGTGTTACGACTATATTTTACCGGGACATCACCGGAAAATCAGTCGCCGCTACCAACAAAATGTATACAGCTCAGTAGAGAGAGAGTTACTCACCGGTGTCCGTTTGGTTGCGCAACCGATTTGGCGGCGCGACCACCTCGTACGCTGGCACAGAATGATACTGGTCGCGCCACCACTAATTACTATAGCGTTGTATAAGGCACCATAGTATCTCACTTACTCGGTCGCTAGTTTGGTACTGTCATTATGGTGTGGCGACTCTGGTGTCTGTACGAGTATGGTGTCTAGTTTTGCCCCCCGTTGAATCCCGTTTTTAAGCCCATATTTGGCATCCTCTTACTAAACCACCGGTATTATTTTTATGTAACGATGATGGCAAACAAGCATGCAGTTCGCATGGATGTTAAGTGATGATTGCAGCCTTTACACAAAACCAGAAGTCAAAATGCAGATGCGTTGTCATGACATCTGACACTTATGTTGTTATGTCTCTGAGTTAGTTGTTACGGGGCTATGCATTACCAAATAACCGGTAAATTTGGTGACAGATAGATTAGGTAATGTGGTAGTGCCTCCGCCTTCGAGCTTCTTCACTGGAACTCTACCACCAGTATTGAACAATATTTTCCTTTCGTTGTACTGGGCAACTTAAAGATATTGCTTGGCAAACCTTTGATTGATATATTTTGTTTTCTATAAAAATAATGTTTATTAGGTATAAAGATTAACTAGAATTAGCTATAAAACAGACGATTTGAATGATATATGAGCACACTACGGTTATTTGTATGTTAACACGCCTAAACGTGTATTGAATTGGGTCGCACGCGCCAGTATCGTAGCAATAGCAACATCATTCAGCGCTTCAGCTGAGTGATAAAGCAATATGCGGTCAAGAACCATGCAGAGGTTATTGGTTTTCGAGTGTATCCGTGGTAAAGATTTGACTGGCCAATTCACTTTCAACCAAGGCGGATTGTAAGCTGTATTTATCTGCTGCAGAGTAAAAGCCAAATTCTTAATTATATCAAATACTAGCTGTGCCCGCGACTTCGCCCGCGTGAGAATTTATGATTGTTCAGTATCTACCCGGACGAAGTCGTGGGCGCAGCTAGTATAAAAGTAGCCTAAGTTTCTCCTTATGTCATTAGCTATCTGCCAGTGAAATAAAATTGGAGTGTCTGTTCAGTGAAAGTCCCTTAAAAAAAACGGTTAATAAAAATAACCACTTATTACTAAATGCATATGTATGTATACACGGTACATATACCAAAACAACATTTTTTACTATTTTTGACCGATTTTGACGGGACTTTCACTGAACAGACGCTCCAATTTCATTTATTTGTATAGATATCCATATCATCCTTAAAAATTAGACATGAATCGTCACCAGAATCCTAAGATATGCCAGGAATTATGGAATCCCTTATATTATCATAAGAGCACTGTATGCTACCATTTAGACTCTCAATGGTAGCATGCAGAATTTTAATAATTCTACCGTCAATAAAAAGATTGGGTAGTACATTATCGCGTTGGTAGATTCCAACAGATTGTTTAATCAACGCATTAGTTTAAAGTCATACAAATTGCGTTTCCCACACTCACACCCAAAGACGCCCACCGACCAAATCCACACACAACACTCAACAGCATCCATGAATCACGCGCAAATTACGCAGATTACGGCTATATTGCGAGCCTTATCTAATTAGGCGTAGACAGTGATCAATCACGCGAGACAGGACGCGCGGCAAACATTGCACGGGACAAACAATTTGTCGTGACAAATTGTCCATCCGCGGGACGCAGCCTTAGTCTGTTGCGAGAACATAACCACTCTTGTCAGCTTAGAATTGAACATCAAAACAAATATTATAGATCACATTACGTCGATGGCAACTCTCTTATTAATTAGATATATTTAAGCTGACATATGCTTTGTTTTTTCTGTTGCATTGTCAATTGCATAAGATAGAAAGAGACAAAATAGTAATTAGCAGTACTCGATAAAATTTGTTCATGAATATGGAGGCAAATATATTCTGTGACCTATATAAATATAGATAAAAATAAAGATGTCAATGCAGTACCATAATAGTCCTAGTTTTTTATTCTAAGTTATCTTGATTAAAAGCACTTTAATCATACCCAAAAACGCCCACTAACCAAATTCACATACAATATCACAGCCTCCATGAATCACGCGCAGATTACGCAGATTACGGCTAGATTGCGAGCCTTATCTAATTAGGCGTAGACAGTGATCAATCACGCGGGACAGGACGTCGCGGGCAAACATTGCGCGGGACAAACAATTTGTCACGCGTCCGCGGGACGTAGCTCTAATCAGTTGCGAGAACATTACAATACGTGTTACATTAGCGTCAGACAGATGGTGATAATGTTGCAATTTTTTAAATATGACTGAGCTATTTTATCAGTAAACTAAACATGAACGGTTAAATAACCCTCCTTCTGTTGCAGTCGGGTAAAAAAATAAGTAGGGGCCACTTTGGCGAATAAATTGGGGAAATTAAAATAGAAGTAATCCAAACTATATTGTGTGATATATCGTTATATAATATTGTTTAATTCAAGGACTAAATATTTTGGACTAAAATAGACTTTTGCCCTCCATTTTCTAAAAAAAACGAATATAGTTCTATACATTTGTAAATAATAGAAAAACCTATAATGTCCAGAAATAAACTAATAAGTGCAGCTTTCCATCATTATCTCTCGTAAAAGAGAGTATGGAAAATTTTGTTGATACCTATTTTTATTATTAAGTATTTTTGGATCTTATTTATTTTATTATATATATATTTACTTTGACATATTAATCAACGTATCAGTTGTTATTCGCTTTAATTATATATTTTGTAATTTGACCTATCACGCACCATTATTTCTATCACGCACCATTATCTCTGAGTTTGAGTTTGATTAGGTAAATACTTCGGATAACTATATTAGATCCATTTCTTTGATAGTCTACAACTGTTGTAGTCTGTCCTCAATTACCATTATTTATGAATGCACAAATCTATAAGAACCACCACAATAGTATCTAGAAGTACAATTGCCAGCTTTTGAATGGAATTTGAATAACAACATAGGTCTAATAATAGAATACCGTCTTCAGACCCAATTACATCTAAGCGAAAATGAGCTTGTTACCAATTGCTATTGGCACATCCTTAAAACTATATAGGGAGAGTAACGTATTGCAAAGGCGTAATACAGACTCAGTATCCAAGCGTCGAGTAATTAGCGGTTGTACATTAGCGCGTCGCCGTAATGGGATTTAGCGCGAACAGCGGTGCGCACTAAATGTGATTGGTTGACGCGTTCGGAATTAAACAAGATTGCGTTTTACACTATTACGTTGTTGATATACGATTTAATATTCTCGCTAGTAAAGAGGGGATCGTTGAATTGTTTTGTGTGGTGCTGTTTTAATTATCCCTCGTTTCTTAGGTAATATTAGCAGCGCAGCTTCAAAGTGGCAACACGGATCTGAGCTGTCAATCGAAGTTGACAACAAGTTCGGAGCTCTATGTCGTCGGAGCGGGTCTGGAGGTGGGTTTGTTTGCCCGAGCTTGACTGAAAACAGGGAATGGTCTTGCGTGGCGTGTTTGATTTTGCATTCTTTTTTTGTTGGTGTACTTGCCCAAGCGCGGTGTATGCGTACACGTCAGGACAGGAACAGACACATTGGGTATGTCATTAGCTCGAAGGGCTGTTGTCGGTGAGGTAGGGAGAAGTAGTTTGCGAAGTAGAGCAAGTCCAAAAGGAGGTCTTGAATGAAGCGGAAAGAAAGAAGAAGGAAGCTGGGCGAATCAGAGGAGCGGAGATGCTCGTGTGGCCCATACACATTACGCGCCAACCAGATCACGAACTCCTTCACGGGAGATGTCACAGCGAACATATCTCCTCGCAGCGCCCCTAAAAATCCGCGTAGCGCACTTGACACCAAACGTGCTGAGCAATACATATTCTGAACAGTTTTGGCGTTAAACGAGATCTTAGAAAAATTTTTGGTAGCACATTTAATGTTTTGCTTAGCGATAAAAATCTGCTGCATACAAAATGTCCATCGACGCGGCAAAATATGAAGAGCAACTGTTTTTATCAGCGATTTCAGACAAGGGTGTTTATTAAAATAATTATTAAAATCCGTTAACATTTTGAAATTTGAAAGTATTTCATAAATCACCTGACATAGAGATTAAAAGTGGAGTATTCTGGTAAGTAGTAATTAGCGGTTATGCATTAGCGACGCCGTAATGGGATGTCGCGCGAACAGCGGTGCTCTGTAATTGTGATTGGTTGACGGAATTAACAAGATTGCGTTTAACCCTATTACGGTGTTGATTCAATTGATTGTAACACATTTTTGTCCTTTATTCACTTTATACAAAATATTTTTTTTTTGGTCCAATTCGGCCATGACTTTGAGAACTTAACTGTAGGTTCTATTTTAATATAAATAAGATTACTTATTCACTTTGATGAATGCTTTCAAAGGATGTCGCTGTTTAGTGAGAAGACGCAATTTTCCGTCAAGATAGAAAATAAATGACACTGAGTTGCTGAGATACAATTCAATTTCAAATTTTTTTGGGAATAGAGGTTTTTTGCCAAAAGGAGTTAAAAACAATATACCATAGAAAGGTATGTTGTTATAATGATATTGTTCTACGCTTTTACCTTCAATTCTTTGGGATAAGATTACCCTATGCCTTTTTTCTAGTAAATTATATATCAAATATATTTAATTATCAGTAGTTCTAAGTGTCAACACAATTTATCATCGTTCGTAGGTTGTCTTAAAAATATCTATGTGTAAAATTTTACAGTCATAAGATTGTCAGATTAATTTAATGTAAGATGGACGAACATACAAACAAACGTATTGCATAATGTCCACATTTACAGTATCCCAGAACTAAACAGTAATTAGCCGCTATATATTAGTGTTAACGTAATGAGGTGTCGTGTGAACATCGGTACGCAATAAATGAAACTAAACGTCATTAGTTGTCGCGTTTGGAATTAAATGAAAAAATATACTACTTTAGACGTGTTTGACCATCTTTTTTAATGATAACTGTATTTCAGACTAAAATTAAATAATTATTCTATAAATACGTGCGTATGTCTTTTTTTTATGTCAAAGGATTGACAGTCAAGCAGACGGGCCACCTGATGGAAAGTAGTCACCGTCGCCTATGAACATTTGCAACACCAGGGGAGTCGCCAACGCGCTGCCAGCCCTGAAAGACTCTTTTGACGCCATTTTTGAAGAACCCCATATTGTAGCACCGAGGGAACACCTCAGAGGGAAGTTAATTCCACTTCCACTTCCACACAATTTACACGTTCTGGGCAAAAACGAACGTGAGAACCGCACCGTTGAACATTGCCAAGTGTGAAGGTGGAACTTCTCTCTTTGGCGGGTAGTGCGGTGTAGGAAAAGAGACGGTGGCACCATGTCGAACAGTTCGACAGAGCACTCGCCATTGTAGAGACGGTATAAAACGAATAGACTCCCAACGTCTCTGCGCAGGCTCAGATGTTCGAGCCTGTCTGTAAGTCCTGGGTCGTTAACAATACGAACGGCGCGTCTTTGTAGGGAGTCGAGTGGACCAAGTTGATTTTTGGGGGCTCCCGCACACAAATGAGATCAGTATTCCAGATGGGGCCGCACTTGGGCCTTATAAAGCTGTAATAGCTGCCCCGATGTGAAATACTGCCTCGCTTTGTTAAGCACCCCTAGTTTTTTGGATGCCAACTTGGTCTAACACTCAATGTGACTCCCAAATTGCACTTCGTTCGATATGTCAACGCCCAGGATACCGATACTCTTACCAACGGCGAGCGGAGTGCCTTGGAACTGTGGTGCTACAACGAATGGGGTTTTTTAGCGGTAAACGCGCAGACTTGTGTCTTCGAGGGGTTGAACTGCACTAAGTTGAGTCGACCCCAGTCCGAGACCCGCTCCAGAGAGTGCTCGACTTCAGACACAAGTCTAGTCCTGCTTTCCTCGATATGTGTCCGAGAGGAATTTGCACGGCCGGTGTAGTGTGCATCTCCCGTACTATCATCGGCATAGCAATGAAAATTTGAGTTTTGCTCCAACATTTCATTGATATGCAGAAGAAAAAGCGTGGGAGATAGCACAGAGCCTTGCGGTACACAAGCGTTGATAGGTAGTCTATCTGAGCGCTGACCGTCAACTAAGACCTGTATATAACGCTCAGTTAGAAAGCTGGCTGTCCAGTTGCATAGCCTCTTGGGAAGACCCTAGGATGGAAGTTTCGCGAGGAGTGCCCTGTGCCATGTCGCAGAAGTCCTTATTTATTTTGCTGTTTACATTACATTAACATTGAGAAACATTTGACTTCAGGCAGGGATCGAACTGGCGACCTCAAAATAGAACCATTGGACTGGTTCTATTTTGAGGTCGCCATTTGCTTTTCTATTTTATTTATTTGAATGGTTTAGATCCTTATTTCCAATTTCATAGTAAGCAAGCCAATATATGAGCAGGACAAGATCTGTAAACTTGTTTTGTGACTATCATCTAAATCTTATTTTATGCAATAAAGATTTTTTTGGATTAAAATCTAAATGAGTAACAGTATTTTGCACATCGAGCCTACGAAAGAGACAATCGGCTTGTTTTGACTTCGTAGAGCGTTATCTCTGCTGCACACTGCTTACGTAAGCATCGACAGGCCAGTATTGGTCACATATGATCAAAATGGTCGACACACATAGGTAAGGTGCAAACGAGATAACACTCTGCAGACCCGAAATAAGCCCAAGTCTTCTTCATAAGCTCGATGCGCAATGTTTCTTATTAGACACTGTTGTCGCTGATACAAAATTGTACCATACTAGTGGACCGGCCCGGCTTCGCGCGGGTGCAATGTTACCTACCCTCTCCTATTCGTCTTAGCGTGATTTTATATAGCCTAAAGCCTCTCCCGATAAATGGGCTATCTAACACTGAAAGAACTTTTCAAATCGGACCAGTAGTTCCTGAGATTAGCGCGTTCAAATAAACAAACAAACTCTTCAGCTTTGTACGAGTAATATTGGTATAGATAGATAGTATAGATTATACGGATGATGTAAATTTCCGCTGGCGACGAGCAACAACATTAATGAATTAATCAATTTACGTCCCTCGCAATACGTACCTCCTAATTTGAAGGAATTCATTCCACTTTTACGGCCATAAAACCATCACCAAGTTTCCAGAATAAAAATCTCAAAGCGATTAATGACTTGGCCGCGTCGAATGACAATGTTTGGCTTTGTCCGGAACATTTGTAACCGTCACGTGCGAATGTCCGCTTTCCACAAAGCTCGTTTATACCAATTTTATGTGTTTTTGTCGTATAAATATGCAGTTCACGTGAATGGTATATACGAGTATGAATACTGCAGTCTATTGACATCTACATTTCACTGGTGGTAGAGCTCCAGTAGCAGAGCTCGCGGGCGTAGGCAGGCATCGCAAATTAATTTATAGAAGCTTTGTGAAACGCGCACATTTTGAACGTGACGTTTACAAATGGCGGGTACATTGGTGAACACTGAATGCGACGCAGTGCATTATTTGCTTTGTTAAATTGCAGTTGTTTTATACTTTAATTTCACTGAAAAACACACCCACTTTACTGGTGGTAGAGCTCCAGTGATGGAGCTCGCGGGCGTAGGCACCACCGCATTACCTAATATACTTGTCGCTAAATGGTAGTGTTCAGCACTGTCGTGTTCCGGTCAGGTGGTTATGTACGGCCCTGTAATTTCCGGCACAGAGGCATAACACCTTAGGCCTTAGGTGTAGTAACGCATCTGCATTTTAACTTTGGTCTTTGTGTGGGTGTCTATAGGCTACAGTCATCTTAACATCAATGTGAACTGCAAAATACAGATGCGTTACCACTCCTGAGGCCTAAGGTGTTATGCCTCTGTGCCGGAAATTACAGGGCCGTACATTACCGGAACACGATGAACGCTGAACACTACCATTTAGCGGCAAGTATATTAGGTAATGCGGTGGTGCCTACGCCCGCGAGCTCCATCACTAGAGCTCTACCACCAGTAAAGTGGGTGTGTCTTTCAGTGAAATTAAAGTATAAAACAACTGCAATTTAACAAAGCAATTAATGCACTGCGTCGCATTCAGTGTTCACCAATGTACCCGCCATTTGTAAACGTCACGTTCAAAATGTGCGCGTTTCACAAAGCTTCTATAAATTAATTTGCGATAGCGCTAATGAGCTTCGACGTCCGACCGTCTTGGCTCAAACAGTCACACTTCATTTATTTTTAAACGGCCGACCTGCGCCGGCGCATGTCTTACAAGTAATTGGATATGCGTTTATTTTAATTTGACGCCCCTGTCGATCGACTGTTTTATGGTTACACTTCTCTTTTCATTGTTGTCATATTAAGGTTAGTTCACATTACGATCGTGTGTCTACTCTTTGTATCAAGCTTAGTGCACACTATTATCAGTGCCGGATAAAGCCGGTGCGGGGCCCGTAGCAAATGTGACCATGGGGCCCTAGGGTTACATTGCCTACTGAAATTTAGGATGTAAATAAAACAACATTTACGAAAAGAAATCGAAAACAAATTTAGGGGATTCCCCCTGTAAGTATTGTGGTATTGCCAACTTGCAACATAATAATATAGGTACCTATATAATTAGTGGTCAACGCTCCCTTTGAGAATAGCTAAGGTGTATTACATATTTGTGTTTGTTTTTGGGCACAGGCACGGGGCCCTCAATGGCGCGGGGCCCGTAGCATTTGCTACTCCTGCTATATGGCTAATCCGGCACTGACTATTATGCATGTAATGTCATGACGCTTACTTACCATATTAAACCTTTATTGATTTTTATTATAAGATGCTCGATGAATGGAAGGATGGAAAATGACTCTATGAAAGTATCTTCATAACTTTACTGGTAAGAAGCGGGACACCACTTTTGTGAGCTGCACAATCGATATGCTAGTAAAAATTTAACGATGAAATTTATACGATTCTCATTCGAATGCCATTCGCACTAGCCACTCCGGTGCCGTAAGTGTGAGATTATTATGTATTTCTAGCTATTGCACGCTACTTCACCTGCGTGGAATTCGAAATATACATACTTCCATCACCTATTTATGCCTATAAGGGGTTGTGTAAAAACAAAGACAATTAATGTTTGATTAAGGACTTTCGACTATTTTCATGCCAATTTTAAATTAAATAATTTAGCGGTTTAGTTTTTCATACAAATTTTAATCCTCTATTTGACCTCTCTATCTGGACTCTCAGGGGTCGATATTTAAAAAATGGTGTACTCTACGCTTCATTCTAGGTTATCACCAAAATTCAAAATTCATTACAATCGGTTTAACATTTAAAACACACAAACTTTCACTATTTCAATCCTGCAGTACCTAGTTGATTTTTGAAAGTATATATAATATTCAACTCTGGATCTTTGACTATTATCACTTCAAATTTCATCCAATTCGGTATTGAGTAACAGATAGACAGACAGACTTTCACTATTACAATATTAGTATGGAAGTATGAATTCAACTGACACTAGTGTTTGTGACACATAAATACGAAGTCAGCAACGCTCTAACTGAACGACATTCAAATGTAAAAATGAACTGCACTCATGGATGTGACTTTAATATGCGCTGACAACACTCACTCCATTGCACTGCGAGTACATTGCAATGTCCACGGGGTATATAAAGGAGCGTTTTGTGACATAGGTAGTTCCAGTAGGATTATTTTTGTGTTCACGATTGCTATGACTAAAAGAGAACAAACCAACGAAAGCATAGATTTTAGCGCTGAAAATGGTTTAATTATGCAAACGCATATTATCCGGTCTCTATTTATAAACAATGGAATAAGTTTGTATTTTTATCAGCTTTACAATAAACATATATACAATCCGAATCTAAATGGTTGCAGAGGCCCAAGAAGGCCAAGGCTGACCTACCCTATGACCAAATAGGTCGAGCTCTGTTTGATGGTGCGGTCAAAAGTCTTAGGAATCGGCGTGCATGTATGAAGAGAATGATGAAGGTAGATGAGGCACGAGAGGTATGTCAGGACCGGGATATCTGGCGCTCTGCACTCTCTGCCTACCCCGTTAGAGACCTGGAGTGAAGACACATACAATATAACGAACATCTCTTATATTGGTATTCATACAATACGATCTAATAGTATGTTATGTTATATAGGTATTTATGATATAAGACAGACGTTTTGCTGGCGTAATTTAGGTGGCAACGCGCAGTCCACTTGTGAACAGCGCGTTTGCAATGCACAGTCAACACAAGGCAATCAAGTGGTCACCGAGTGGTCCACTCGCCGTCCGCGTTTGGACGGCTTGCGGTCTATGCGTTACTTACCATCAATGTACACTGCATGCTTGTTTGCCACTTAAAACATCAAAAATAATGGATCTTGGTCTAAAAACAAGTCACATTATTATTATTCATTCGCCCAGTCGTACGTAAGAAATAATATGCTTTATAAAGAAGATATTAAGTACAAAAATACTTAAGAGTTCTGTCCTCCAATATCACGCGGTTTTTATCTTATTTATTTACCCTTACGACCTCTGCTTTTGTTCCCTCTTGTAGCTCGATTTCCGATACAAAAAAAGAAAATACCAAAAAAGGGATAGAGCATAATTCCCCAATAAGAACGTATCGCAATTGTGATCCAGTACATTACAATTTGCTGCAGCCAACAGAGCTGCCGAGGGAAATCACCGTCTCCATTTTTATTTACCGTTACATTTATTTACAACAAGTTGGGTCAACAGAGAATTCCACTGATAAAAAAGTGGTAAATATCAATTCGCACGCGAATATTACCGGTTCCGTACCATAGTATCGTATAAATATTATATAAGCGAAAGTTTGTATTTTTGTTTGTTACTTCTTCATGCAAAAACTGCTGAACCGATTTTCATAAAATTTGACACTCCCATAGCATATATAATTCGCATATGTATGTAATTTGGATTAACACATAGGATAATTTTTATCCAGAAAAATGTTCCTGTGGGATGCCATGGGATGATTTGATGAGTTTCCACAGGTTACGCGAAAAGTGACCCACACGCGGGCGGAGCCACGGGCAACAGCTAGTTGAATATTATTATTATAACTAATCAAAAAAATATTAGGCAGATGTGACTGAAAAATATCATAAGATATTATTAGTCGTGTTTAAGACCGGTCGTTATTCGTGTAACACCTCAGAATAAAGACAAACAAGCATTCAGTACATATCTGGGGGCACGGTAGTGCCCCCGCCAAGACGAGCCAAACGAGGCGCAAGGGCACTACCTACCTTTTCTCGAAACGTTTCGTCGTATTTTTGAACCCTCGTAAATTTGGTTTGGATTATGCCAGATTTAAGTATCTGGCATAATCCAAACCAAATTTACGAGGGTTCAAGATATAATACCATTAGTACAATAATTAAACACGAACAGCTATATTATTTCTAGAGTAACGAAACGGCCTAGCCACACGTTTTAACTAGAATGTAGAGTATGTGAAGTTAGGTCTAGTAAAGTTAGGTCGCATATATGTAGGTTAAGAGCATGTAGTCTTTGGAGCTTGGCTTTATACGATATCTGATAACTTTTTTACAGGATAAGCTAACTAGACTCGTCTTGGCAACATTTTTACATGATAATGTTTTTGCTGGGATTATAGTTACGTGAAAACTGCAAAATGGTAGAGTTCAGCACTATCATGTTTCGGTTTCGGTTTCATATTTCGGTCCGAAATCGGGTTGGCCACTAACCCGTATCTCCACGAATTCGCATTGGAGCAGCGTGGTAGAGTAAGCTTCAGGCCTTCCCCCAAAAAGGGGAGAGACTCGTGCCCCAGCAGTGGGACGTATAATGGGTTGTCATTATTATGTTTCGGTTAGAAGCGCGCAAGGCTGGTGTAGATCGGAAGCGATCTACTGGGTTAAGCGATACGGGCGCGGCCGGGTGTGTGATGGGTGACTGCTAGTGGCAAATTAAAATGCGCATTTCCGTGCTTCAGAGGGCACGGTAAGCCGTCGGTCCCGGTTGCTATCGACAGATAGCAGTCCTTAAACCTTGTCGGAGGCCTTATTGACGGTTTGAAAACATCCGACAACGGGTTGGCCACTATCCCTTATCTCCACTAACCAGCACTGAAGCAGCGTGGTGGAGTAAGCTCCAGCCCACCTCCCAAGAAATGGAGAGACTCGTGCCCAGCAGTGGAACGTATCAAGGGTTGTTATTGTTATGTTTCGGTTGGATGGTAATGTCCTCTGTTTTTATGTCTCTGTGATGATATTGCGATAGTAATAACTTTGGGAATAACTGTCACAGCGACATAAGACCTATGGTCTCAAGGGTGGCAACGCATCGGCATTTGACCTCTGGTTTTTGTGTAGATGTCTATAGGCTGCAGGTATCAATTTACATCCATGTGAACTGCATGCTTGTTTGCTACCTTCCTCACAAAGGAAAAAAAAATATTTGCATGAAATGAAAGAAGTTTCAGTACTTATATATTTTTCCTCATTTTCATCATTTCAAATGGGTGGCACCCGGCGCGGGCCGCTCCTGCCGCACCACCATAGCTACACCACTGCATGCAAGTTACTTATCAACATTTACACAGATCTGACCTATATCACATATCGATCTGATCACATCGCGAGAAGAATAGCAGCAATTTCTAGTAAATCTGTATGCACTTTCTACGTCCACGAATTGCTCCCATGAATCTACCTATAAAACCATTCAAAGGATTCGTATCCGTGACAAGCAAACATGTAAATAGGGTCCCATTTCTATCATTTGCTTGCTGAACCCCAATAACGGACGTCCGCTGAATGTAAAGGCGAGATTAGTATGCGGGGGGGTCAAGGCAATAATTTTATTAGCCCACCTTAGACAATTTCCTTATCGACGATTTATTATCGAATTATGCGGGACCCGGGACGTGTGAGGCGCTCGGGCTGTCTTTGATTGAATGTAGATTGCATTAGAATCACAAAACTGAGAGCTAGTGTTTAAAGTTTGTAATATGTTTGTGCCCAAAAATACATGCTTAGGTATTTCCACCAACGCAGTACACAATAGTACCAATCTATACATCTATACAGATAAATAAAATTGGGGTGTCTGTTTGTAATATAAAAATAACCGCTTTTTACTAAATAGATATGTATGTATACACAATACATATACCAAAACATTTTTTTTACAATTTTTGTCTGTCTGTCGGTCTGTTTGTCTATCTGTCTGTCTGTCTGCTTGTTGCGGCTAATCTTGGAAACGGCTGGACCGATTTCAACGGGACTTTCACTGGCAGATAGCTTATGTAATAAGGAGTAACATAGGCTACTTTTATACTTACTGTGTCCACGACTTCGTTCGGGTAGATACTGAACAATTATTAATTCTCACGCGGACGAAGTCGCGGGCACAGCTCGTTATATTATAAATATTACTAGTGAGCATTGGTGGTACTTGTATTTTTTTTTTTTTTTTTATGTAATTGAAGTGGCAAACAAGCATGCAGTTCACATTGATGTTAAGTGATGACTGCAGCCTATAGACACCCACACAAAGACCAAGGTCAAAATGCAAATGCGTTACCACTCCTGAGGCCTAAGGTGTTATGCCTCTGTGCCGGAAATTACAGGGCCGTACATTACCATCTGACCGGAACACGATAGTGCTGAACACTAACATTTAGTGGCAAGTAAATTAGGTAATGCGGTGGTGCCTACGCCCGCGAGCTCCGTCACCGGAGCTCTACCACGTATGGTGGTACTGTTTACAGAAAATTACCATATCGGACAATATAACGTTTTGCGTAGGTAATACATTTTATATAAGCAAGAGAGTCAATTTCAAATTGCCAATCGAGCGCTGGATAATTTTTCAGCAAGATCTTCGTTTTTTTGTGAAGTAAAAAAAAATAATGAAACCAAGCCTTTGTTAGCGTTTTTCGTTCGGTAAATCGAGACAATGCGGTACTTACAATTACTTGCTGTTGGGCTCGTCGTTTCCCAACAGGGGGTCAAGACAAGAGGGGTTTTTAGGATCCCGTGAGTAGACATTGAAAACCTTAAAAAAAATTTAGGATAAAATACATGTCTCAATGCAAATGCGATGTCGCTCCTGAAATGCAAAGTTATTGTTTTGCCTCTGTGCCGGTAATTTTGGGCCATAAATCACCGTTTATCATAAATATGGTAGTGTATGATGACGGGGACGTGACGACTCCACCACTAGTCAGTCAACTGAACAATGGCGGTCAAACCATTGGGGCGATAGTAAGTACAATAACGCAAGATGGGCGGCGTCCTGCAATAAAACTATTGCCACTGCGATCGTCAACCCTCATGTCAAGCGTGGCGCTTATGCCATATACCCAAAAACGTCCACTGCTGGACCAAAGCCTGCGGAGGCTTGGTCCAGCGGTGCTTACCTTATTACCGCCCCAACAGAATGGTGTGACCGCCGTTGTTCGGTTGTCTGACAGCACAATCGGAAGAATTGTCTTCCACTAGAAGAGAATTCTTTTTCTAGCAGGCGGTGGGGTCACCACGTCCCGACGCCGTCGGATTAAATATATTACGTTACTTCATGCGTATTACACGCATGAAGTAGGGGCGAAGAAGCCCCGAAGGGGTAGGCAGAAGTAAATGCATGCATTCAAGCATACATGCAAACACCCACGATTCGCCGGTTACGTCGAGGTCCTGGGTTCGATTCCCGGGTAGGGGGTTATCAGAGATAATGATGTAAAGTAGCCGGCGTACGGGCCAAAAACGTAACCGGCGAATCGTGGTTGACCGGGCTACCGAGGCAGTTCCGGTAGTGGTAGCAGGCCACTACTACTACACTGAGGTCCTGGGTTCGATTCCCGGGTAGGGGGTTATCAGAGATGATGGTGTAAAGTCCTTTATTTCTGGTTCTATTGGGATTTTTCAATTTTCTGGAAATAGCTTAGTGCCTCGAAGTTTGGTAATGTGCCCGGAGATGGCAACAGCCCCGCCATCTGTTGGGCCAAAACGTAACCGGCGAATCATGGGAGTTTGCATGTATGCTTGAATGCATGCATTTACCTCTGCCTACCCCTTCGGGGATTACAGGCGTGAAGTTACGTTACGTTAGTAAATTTTACTTACATGTAGGTATTTAGTCGAATTGATAATTATCATTTAGAAGCAAATAAATGAACTACCTTTAACACAGTGGAGCTTACGCCGACAATATTATGTTCACATATGTTTTTAAAATAAAATATTACGGAACCACCATTAAATACCGACTCGTGCTTGCGAAATTTCCACCGCAGTCCCCTCGGCCATGTAATAAGCCTAAAAGGCCTTTGATTCCGTCCCTTAAATGTGGGTTTTTCATTCACCTTTGATGGAACAGTCGATGCTTAATGGCTAATCGATGTGTCCACTTTGATCGACTAGTGTGTGTAGATGGCTTTATTCCGGAGCAGACGTTAAAACCTTTTTAGTTCAATGCTAACAGCTTTTAGGATATTTAATGGTGTTTTGTTAGTATTATTAAGGATAAAGAATGAACAAGAAACATGTATTATTGTTTTGATTTGGACTATAAATTGAGCTAGTAGTAGAAGATTGGCAAATTGGCATGCGTATTGTCATTATTACGTCGTAAGGCCCTTATTTTTTTGTCTTGAAGTGGCAAACAAGCATGCAGTTCACATTGATGGTAAGTAATACTGTAGCCTATAAACATTTACATCTGAGTGGGACTTCGGTAGCTTAGTGGTAAAGTGGCTGGACTGGTCCAAACTCCTGTGGTCGCACGATTGTTCGGGCAAGGATTGAACCTTTTCTAATGTGATGTGTGTCACGCGTTTATGCTTGAAATATTGTATGATAGACATTTGAACTGAAAAAATAATTGCCTAAATGATATGTATCTATGCCTTCTGAAATTGTATGCCAAAAACAATTGTCGAAGTGTTATTCTAACGTTTTCGCAGGTTTTATTATGAATTAGATAACTGCCTCAGTAGCGTAGTGGTAGCAGGCCACTACTATTACGCTGGAGGTCCTGGATTCGATTCCCGGGTCGGGGGATATTAGAGATAACGGTCTAAAATCCTTTATCTCTGCTTCTATTGGGATTTTTCCATTTTCTGGAAGTTTCCCAGTACCCCGGAGTTTGGTAATGTGCCCGGAGATGGCAACAGGTTCGCCACCTGTTACATGGGCCAAAACGTAACCGGCGAGTCGTGGGTGTTTGCATGTATGATTAAATGCATGCATTTACCTCTGCCTACCCCTTCGGATTACAGGCGTGAAGTTACGTTTTTTATTATGATAATGATTATAAAAGTATGCATAACTGGTTATGCCAAATTATATAAGGTTAAAAAAATTGTCGAAACGTTTATACTATATCACAGAGACAAAACAAGTGAGGTCTCAGCGGTTGCAACGCATCTGCATTTTGACCCCTGGTCTTTGTGTTAGGATCTATAGGTTGCAGTCATCACTTAACATCAATGTGAACTACAAGCATGTTTGCCACCTTCATTACATAAAAAAAGTCGCGCGTTATTTAGTTGCCAAGTAAAAAGTGTTCATTTCACCGCGCAAGAATTTCCAACAAGAAGAAAATCTCCCAAACTTTCGTACAACAAGCGGCCGTTAATCCAGTTAACCCTAAACCTATCACGGAGCGTGGAAAAGCCTCCCTCTACGGACATAAAGGTATAAAACCCTTCCCTCACTGAGAGCACTCGGCGTCCTTGGGTCCTAAATGGCAGTCAGAGACTAGCGCTGTTATAGGGATGGCACTTAAGGTCCTTCCCGGCCGTAAGTTGACCTTTGAACACGATTCCCGTGGCCAATAGCTATTTGGGTAATGGTATTATAATTTCCAGTTGTTCCGGCGTTAGCCTTTATTGTTATTTATTGTGTTGCTCTGTTTTAGGTTGGTATCATAATGTTGTGGGTACATTTTGTATGTTTGTGTCTATTTGTTTGAGGTATTAATGAAATGTGTAGGAAAGAAAAGAAGAAAGAATCTTCAGTTCTCGGTATAGTGGAAAGGCATCTGTACTGAAACGCGTTTATCTTTAGGCTGCAGTAAAATTATGGAACAAAATAACTCGACTACGTTACATGTTATTTAATAAATGTATAGATTGACACGTAAAAGGTGTTTATGTTGTCTGGCAAGAATTTCCAACATGAAAAGATTCTACCAAAGTTTCGTACAACAAGCGGCCGTTAATCCATTTAACCCTGAACCTATCACGGAGCGTGGAGAAGCCTCCCTCTACGGACATAAAGGTATAAAACCCTTCCCTCGCTGAGAGCACTCGGCGTCCTTGGGTCCTAAATGGCAGTCGGAGACTAGCGCTGTTATAGGGATGGCACTTAAGGTCCCTCCCGGACGTATGTTGACCTTTGAACACGATTCCCGTGGCCGATAACTATTTGGGTAATGGTGTTATAATTTCTAATTGTTCCGGCGTTAGCCTTTATTGTTATTTACTGTGTTCGGTTCATTTATTGGTTCGTTAACGTACAAATTATATGCTTAGGAAAGTCAATCCTTGGTCTTAGGGTGGAAAAGCAAGTGTATAGAGATGTGTCTAGAGCTACAGGCTGCAGTGTATAGGATATAATCTTACCTGCTAACTTCGATTTAGACTATCTTCATAGTCATACTGTAGTCTCGTAAAAATCTCGAAAACGGATTGACTGATTTGAGTAGGATAAGGTCAGCCGGTTCAACTAGTATATTTTTTAACTGCCGGTTTTTTATCCGACTATAGTCTGCCACTTTATTTATGTTACAGCGGTGAGGATGTATATTCAATTTAGGTGATACCTGCAGCTATATCACCAACTTTATGAAATGAAAAGTATTATCCTAAAGTTTGCGACTTAAAAATATTTCCAATTTTATTTCAATCTTTGCATGCTTAATGTTCAAATAAAAAAAAAATATACTGCTGTATCATGATCTAATTTTTTATTACGAAAATCAGTTTGCTTTCATGTGATTGAATTTGCTAGCGAGCATGCAATGTAATTTAATGGTAAATTATTACTAAAGCATATTGACTTATTTATTTCTACGAGTATAATGAAAATGGTTAAGAAACATGCAGTTCACATTGATGATTTTTTTATGAAATGATAGTGGCAAACAATATGTTTTTCTGTTTTTATGTAATGAAGGTGGCAAACATGCTTGTAGTTCACATTGATGTTAAGTGATGACTGCAAACTATAGACACTCACACAAAGACCAGAGGTCAAAATGTAGATGCGTTGCCACCCCTGAGACCTAAGTTGTTTTGTCTCTGTGATATTATGTAAATGAATACTGGAGTCTATAGGTGTATTCATGAGATCCAAGTTCTCAGTTTAGCACATAGATTAAGCAATACGATAGTGCCAACGCCTGCCAGATCTATTGCTGGAGCTCTACTTACAATTAAAAATATCCGAGAAGCCTATTTGCTAGTATTAAGAGGTGCTCAATTGCCAACAGTGAAGGTATTTGAAGAAAAATAGGCAGTAAAACTGGCCGATACTGAGTAGGTACTTTAAAAACTCATATACAGAAGTCACTTGGTTGTGGTCAAACGCTTAACCTATCTGTCTGACAATGTTAAGTCGGCTCTACACTCGCGGTGCGAACAGGCGCGAAAGCCCGCAAATCTCCCCGTGAATTCACGGCACGACGTCACGCGCGACTGTAGAGCCGCAGTAATATTAATGTTTGTCTCGAAGAGGACGTTTTACTTTTGACTTTTAATATATCTTTCCAAAGAAAAAGTATTTACCTAAGCTATATCACCAAAAATTTTTAATGGTGGTAGAGCTCCAGTGACGGAGCTCGCGGGCGTAGGCACCACCGCATTACCTAATATACTTGCCGCTAAATGGTAGTGTTCAGCACTATCGTGTTCCGGTCAGGTGGTAATGTACGGCCCTGTAATTTCAGGCACAGAAGCCATAACACCTTAGGCCTCAGGAGTGGCAGCGCATCTGCATTTTGACCGCTGCTCACTGTGTGGGTGTCTATAGGCTGCAGTCATCACTTAACATCAATTTGAACTGCATGCTTGTTTGCCACTTAATTACATAAAAAAAAAAAACCTATTTGTATAACATTTTCAGATAAACTTTTATTCCATATACACAAATACTCGAAAAGAATCCCAATAATAAAAGCATGTTTGTTTCCAGTGTACGGAGTCGCGGACATTGATGGCTTCAAAAGTTCGACGTTCGGAAAAATTGCGCCCAAAGTAATGGAGCGTGCCGCAATGAACTCCCCAAGTAGGCCTTTTTTGTTTGAGGACTGGCGCCCTTTTGAAAATTTTGCTTGCAAGCCCGTAAAGGGTTGTTCAGATAAATAGGCATTAGGTTTAAATGTACGGTCAACATATTAGTGTTGAGTGTTTTAGGGTTCCTTTCAAGAAATTGAGCTTTTAGTAGATACGTAATTAGAAAAACCTCATATTTCAAGATGTATATGTATCCAAAACAATACCTGCAAGAAGGTACAGTTAGTTTTAACTTTGTAAAAAAAGGATCATATTGCAATATGGCATATAAAAGTAATTGCCAGATATTATCTGTGATAGTTTTCCGTTTAAATTCGTTATATGTCTTTTGTAGTAGTCCTAACAGTTACACAGCCGGGCAAAAGCCTCACTTATAATGTATTACTACCATGACATATTTCACGTATCCGATTTACCAACGTTTGGCTGCTAGAGGGAAGGTCTTAGTCTAACAAAAAGTCACATTCTAAATCTTATTTAAGGAAGATTGATCTACACATAAACCTATTACGGTTTTATGAGTGTCTTCGCATGCAACATCCTAATTAATATTATTGCTAGTAAAAAATATTAAATAACATATTTAGATTTGCAAACGATCAAAATGAGTACCGTATATGACCCACTCCAAGCCAAAAATCTCCAATATCTAATGGACGTATAAAGATCCGCAATACAGTGTGACGTGCGAAGCCTGCGAACGACTGTTCTCGTAAAAGTAACAATTGAACCCGATCCCGATTCCGTTCTCGATTTTACTACGAAATTTATATGATAATCTTGAAATGTAGAGCGCCTAGTCAGAAAAGTTCATAAATTGAAGAATAAAATTGAGACTGCCTCGGTAGCATAGTGGAAGTAGGCCACTACTACGCTGAGGTCCTGGGTTCGATTCCCGGGTAGGGGGTTTTCAGAGCTCCGTCCTCCATTTTACTACATTTATATGATAAGCTCAAAATGTAAATTGACAATTCAAGGGTCCAATTTCGTAAAGTTCGTAAATTGAAGATTGAAACTGAGACCGAATATCGATATTACGTTTTATTATTTCGAATTATCGAATCTTGAATATGAACCACAAATTGTCGTCTACGTGGACATGCATGTTAATGGCATAAAAAAGTGACTCATTCGCATTTTAATGTACCTTTTTTGTCGCAGTTGGATTGTATAATCTGATGCATGACATACGGGTAGTCATTTGAAAAAAACAGGGTTGTTATGTATTGCTGCAGATCAACGATTAGCCGGATTTAATACGGCTGAGTGAAAGTCCGTAGAAATCTTTCAATAGCTTTGTAAAGTTTAAGGTTATCTATGAAATAATCCCTCTAAAAACAAATTCAATAGAAAAATATTTATTATTTAGAATTAAATAAACATTCTTCACCAATCCGCATTGGAGCAGCGTGCTGGATTAAGCTCCAAGCCTCCCCCCAAAAAGAGAGAGACTCGGGCCCAGCAGTGGGACGTATAATGGGTTGCCATTAATATTATAATATGAAAAAAATGACATCATGAATCGATCCGATTTCAATATTTTCGATCTTTTTCGATCATGATCATATGACATTGTCGTGACATTGACATAAGGAACGCCATTTCGATATTCACAGTTTTAAAAATGTACGGGTTCATAAATGAGAAAAAAAAAGATGTCGACAACTTATTTTCTGGAAGTAGTCTGAATATGTGTATGAGAAATTTCTCTAAAGAACCTAATATCACTTTTCATCCAATATATTATCCATAAATCAGAATCAAATCGTGACCTCGAGTCCGCTGATCTGCACGGCTGTTACCAAAACGTCATCGAGACACTTAACTATAACCATCAAAATAAAAACGTTAAATAAAAAGAAAAGAAACTATGCCATTTGTTGCACAAAGTTTTAAAGCGAATTGTATCCGTACAAAGTTGGCAAAGTTAAAATTGTCGTCATCCGGCGAATAAAGCTACTAGTTTTGATATATGGAACACAATTTAGGGATTAATTCAGTCTCTGTGGTTTCCAAGCAAACTCAAATATTTGGTGACGTTAACACTTAGTAAGAAGCGCGGTTGTGGAATCATTAGATAGTGGTTCACTTACAATATAGGTATTTAGGAGTAATGGAAGGTAGATAGATAGAGGTATACTCCATTCAGATAAAACAAAGGGTAAACACCCGTCGGTCACAAATTAAAATAGTCCAGTAGAATTACACACTGCAATTGATTGAGGAGACTAGTTTATAACACATTATTATATTACACATTGATTTCCATTAAAAAACAGTGTAAAATCACTTAGTAAATTACATTAATTTACAATTTTCGTAATTACGACGCAACTACTTTCCACAGATTATATCGACTATGTTTGAGTTTGCCGTCCAGTTATAGGGATGGGATTAAAGGAACAAAACAAGGATAGAGAACGTTATGTTATCCAATGTAAAGGATGATTAATAATAATAATAATAATGGCAACCCATTATACGTCCCACTGCTGGGCACGAGTCTCTCCCCTTTTTTTGGGGGGAGGCCTGGAGCTTACTCCACCACGCTGCTCCAATGCGGATTGGTGGAGGTGGGTGGGTTAGTGGCCAACCCGCTGTCGGATGTTTTCAAACCGCCCATTAGGCCTCCGACAAGGTTTAACGACTGCTATCCATCGATAGCAGTCGTTTGACGACCCGGTTAGTCCAGCGGTGCGAAACCACCGTTTGATTCGAAGGGTCGCGGGTTCGATCCCCGCTCCGGAACAAAGATTTGTATGGCCTACAGATATTTGTTTCGGGTCTGGGTGTTTGTGTATGTGTTGTATGTGTACAACGGCACCCACGACACAGGTTTATACCTACTGTGGGGCTGTGAGTGTAAGCGTATTTTATTTATTTTTATAGCAACCGGGACCGACGGCTTAACGTGCCCTCCGAAGCAAGGAAACGCGCATTTAATTTGCCACTAGCGGTCACCCATCATACTACCCGACCGCGCCCGTAGTGCTTGACCGAGTAGATCGTATACGATCTACACCAGCCGCTGGGCCATGCGCGCTTCAAAGGATGATTACATTATTAAAATTGTTTGCAGGATTTACGAAAAACTGTTCATTGAAAAATACTTCGTCGATTAAAATGCAGGTAATACATTAAATATTTCAAAAGAAAGTATACGATTTTTTGATGGATGTATGTCATTCACTGGCGATCATTATCTTTCATATTCAAATACTCATTCTAAGGACCCAGATCACTCAATGATTCACATCACGAATTTTTTCGGTACCCCATATTTGTTTACCTTTTGTGACATGTTTATCTGAATGGGGTATAGATAGGTAACAGGAAGTAGGCCTGTACTGTAAAACTAATAATATAAGTTATATATATAATATAAGTTCAGACTCCTGAGAAAAAGAGTTTTGACAAACAGATGGACAAAAAAAAGTGAAAAGCGGAACGCTAAATATATATGTATAATCTGCCGCCAAATGTGAGTGTTCAGTACTATCGTGTTCCGGTAAGATGGTTATGTACAGCCCCGTAATAACTATCATAGAGACATAACAACTTTGGTCTCAGGGGTGGCAACGCATCTGCATTTTGACCAATGGTTTTTCATCACTCAACATCCATGAGAGTTGCATGCTTGTATGCGACCTTCTTTATTAAAAAAAAGGTACAAAACCTTAAAACATTGATTTCACAAAATAAAAAAAGGAAGGAATTAGATCGCCCAAACTGCGTTATCACTGGGGAAATTTATTGGCAGATCAGGCAATGTGGTTCTTTTATCCTAACCCAGGCTCCATCTTTATTTCTTCCCAACTCATAGAAACTTCAAAGCCTGCATTGGTTACAACTATTACAGATTTATAGGATTTACAGAACACACCGAAACTCACCCATTACAGATTTGCAATAACATGCAACATTATGTTTGGACAGCAGCCCTCGCCGGGATATTACAATAGACTTCAGCTATAAAACTCTCCCCGCACCATTGAGGCATTGTGCACATGTCTTAGGGGCGGACCGGCCGATATTAGCGGGACGACAGGATACGACTGTTTGTTGCAAAAAGGCTCGGATACACTGGCTCGATTATTTTAAGATGAAAAAAGAGATTAAATAATAAATCACCATTTATAGCCATTATTAAATTGCTATAACAATGATACTAAAAACATCATTAAATTAAAAAAAAACTCTTGTGTTAGGTTAGGTAGGACTGATTCAGTGATTATACAACCGCAAATGGTCGAAGAAAGTTTAAGTTTCGGTTAAGTTACTATAGGTCTCGAAATCTTATGGAATCACTTTGACGAGCCAGTTGGTCCAGCTGTGTGTGATAACTGTTTTTCTCGAATAATCATCGTCATCGGAGGGAGGCGTCCGCACGTGAAGCGTTACAAAGGAAGGGGATGGTTCGGGTGTCGGGGAAGTCTTCGTTCGGGCCTATCTTAAATTTCTTTTTGGGTAGCTTTTTAGCCTTTTTTATTTATCTTGTATGTATTTTTTCTTAACCAAGGCTTACGGGTTTGGACCCCCGTAGCGGGACCAATATGGCCTGCACGTATTTTTTTCGGGCCTGGTTTTTTTGTGTAAGTGTTGTGTATGAACAACATACATGTGTCCTGGGACACAAATGTATACCTAGAGTGGGCTTGCGAGTGTAAGCGTATGTTTTATGTTAATGACTACTATGCGCGTACGATGTCCTAGAAAAAAGCGTTATTTAACACTATAATGGAAAACTAAAGATTGCCAAATTTAACAATTTTATAAAATGTCTATTATTTTTTATTCCAATATAACCGCTCGTGTCAATGTATCACCGCCTTAACTCAGGTCTTGCCTTATGAAACCTTTTGAAATATTCCCGCCTTTCGTCCAGTTATCCGGATTCGTCCGGCACAAAAGAGGGGGCCGCTGAAAGCCTCGCTATGTTTACCTAAATCCAGCTTGGAAGGGTACTACCGTTATTTCCTTTCTTGTCCCAGACGGAGAAGGTCTCTATGTGAATGTATCAAATCATTTCACTTGATATTTGTGAGAGCGCAGAATATTTCCTAAAAATGTTTTTATGTTATTACTAATTTTGATGACCCCACTGTCCACTAGTGGAAGAGTTTTCGTCTATTGGAAGAGAATTCCTCCACTAGGGCAGTCAGTCAACCGAACAATGGCGGTCAAATCATCCAATGAGGCAGTAGTAACTTTTTTTTTAAATTTTATGAAAGTTGTAAATAAGCATGCATTTCACATTGATGTTACGTGATGACTGCAGCCTATAGACACCTACACAAAGACCAAGGTCAAAATCCAGATGCGTTACCATACCTGAGGCCTAAGGTGTTATGCCTCTGTGCCGGAAATTACAGGGCCGTACAATACTACCTGACCGGAACACGATAGTGCTGAACACTACCATTTAGCAAGTATATTAGGTAATGCGGTGGTGCCTACGCCCGACTCGACACTGGACACTGGAGCTCTACCACCAGTAAAAACTGTAACTGCAATAAAACTACCTAAAACTACCGTCACTGCGATCGCCAATTCGCATGCCAAGCTTGGCGATTATAGCATATTCCCCCTAATGGGAGGACTCCAGCTTATCTTTCGGCTGAAATGATGATTATTAGCTTTTGTCGTTGGGACGTGAAGACCCTACCGCCCAATATTGGAGGAGAATTCTATCGTGCTAGCTGCATGCTAGCTAGCTAGCTGACCGTCGATGGAGCGTATGTAAATACACGCGGGATAGGTAGCAGCGTCCTGCGACAAGGGTAGCCCGTCCCGCGATATAACTACCGCCACTGTGATCGCCAACTCGCAGGCCAAGCGTGGCGATTATGGCGCCTCCGAAGATGCCAATAATTATAACAATAATGTTGATCGTTACAATATAAAATCTGCCTAAGCAAACTTCGTATCGCCTTTGAAAATAAAATCTTTTTTTATCTATTTTCATACAAACATACATACAATAAATCATTAAAATCAGTTAAGCAGTTTCGGAGAAATGGAACCACAAACGCCAGATTTATATAATTTGGAGTAATTGTCATAGAAACGGAAAACAAGTTTGTATGCGAAAACGTAGCACATATTTAAATTAAACAGCGCATAAATTACATGGTGATAATACATTAATTTCAATGTAAAATTGTATTCGGCAATTCATCTCGCAGTTCATTTGACATTGTATTGGCCTAAGCTGTCACATAAATAATTCGGCAACTATGTGTGATGTCCAGACAAACATTTTAGTTAAAAATTTAACTACGTAAAGAAAAACTGACTTCAAAACTGAAAAGTAAAAAATAATACAGATTTAATTGTAATTATATACTACCTATTATTTATATGTGCTATTTACTAATAGGTTTGAAGTCGGTGCCAAGCCTTAAACAAATAATTATATTTTAATCACTTAAATATGAATACGAGCAAATTAATACACTGAACAAAACGTAACCGGCGAATCGTGGGTGTTTGCATGTATGCTTGAATTCATGCATTTACACTCTGCCTACCCCTTAGGGGATTACAGGCGTGAAGTTACGTTTTAATACAATGAAATGCTTACTTTAGTGATTTTGGATTGGCACTTATATAAAAACCAGCGGTCATAATGCAGATGCGTTGCCACCCTTGAGGTTGTGACAAATAGATATCTAAGGTAATGCGGTGTTCCCTCCGACCTCGAGCTCCGACACCTGGAACTCTACCACCAGTAAAAAAAACATCAGTTTCAGAGAAATGGGATCACAAACGCCTTGTGACCAGATTTTTATATATCAGAAGAAAATGTTATTAAACTGGAAAATGAGTTTGTAAAAGCCTAGCATAGTTGAGATTTTACCCTTTAGGTTGATTTCCGTACCCAAAGGGTAAAAACAGCTAACATTTTAACAGATAACGTGTTAGGTATATGGCCCGCAATAATTATCGCAGAGACATAACAACTTAGGTCTCAGGGTTTTTGTGTAGATGTCTATAGTATGTAATATATATGTCCTTATATTATTATAAGCTTTCTTTTACAACATAACATATAAAACAGGCTACATACAAGCCTACAGCACCTACAGATTACATGAACGTTAGTTGAATATTGCAGCATATACACATAACCAGCGGTCGAAATGCAGATGCTTTGCCACCCCTGAATCCTGAGTTGTCTAATACCCATATTCTAAAACGTTACTCGAAATATTCCTTGACTCACACTCAGCTGAGGACACTTTATGAGGACGCCTCGAAATCCATATTCTTAGTTGTATTTTGACAGTTACTCATGTGTACGGATTATCATAGAGATAATTCATAAAGTCTTAAAAATCCATTTTTATAGAAAAATATTATATTTCCAGACAGTTCCGTTCAGTTCAAACTTATTGAGCGCGAGAATATGGCATAAATGTAAATACTCCTCAAGGTTGACAATTGCTCATACCTCAAACGCAGAATGTCTAGTTGACGTTATTAGTTAGTTACAACTAAGAATATCAATTCCATTGAGTGAGGTTGAGTTAAAGTCGAGGTTACGACTTAGAATATATATATATATATATATATATATATTTTTTTTATGTCATTAAGTTGACTGACAAGCAGACGGGCCACCTGATAGTAAGTGGTCACCGTCGCCTATGGACATTTGCAACACCAGGGGAGTTGCCAACGCGCTGTCAGCCCTGAAGGACTCTTTTGACGCCATTTTTGAAGAACCCCATATTGTAGCACCGATAGAACACGTCAGAGGGAAGTTCGTTCCACAATTTACACGTTCTGGGCAGAAACGAACGAGAAAACCGCACCGTTGAGCACTGCCAGGTGTTCAGTCGGTGAGGGTGAAACTTCTCTCTTCGGCGGGTAGTACGGTGTAGAAAAAGAGACGGTGGCACCATGCCGAACAGTTCGACAGAGCACTCACCATTGGTGTAAGCCTCTGTGATGGAAATAAATGGGTAATAGAATACCTACGTGACATGTCTGCGATTTGAAACGATAAGTTACGTCTCCACCTGAGTAATAAACGACCAATATAAGATGAACCCTCCAGTGTGGTGTATAACGCAGTTTGCTTAGAAATAATTTCCAGATAGTGGTTCATCGTAAATTTGTTTGATCTATCTAAATCTAACCGTTAACTCTCGTTAGGATCTTGTTGGTGCTCAATAGTAAACTTGTCTGTTATGTTTAAAATATAGGGTTTGTATCCTCAAATATGGATATACCTATTCGTATACTATTTCAGACAGTGAACTATTTAGTGCAGCTTTACTACTACAGGAGAGGTTTAGCCCGGTGAAATGGACTAGTGCTAGAAGGATAGATTGGAGCCTCTTTAATTAAATTAATGTGGATAATTAACTATACTATGGTACAGGACTTTTTGCACGTAGGGCATGTAGGTACCTACTATATATATATTACGTTTCGACAATTTAACAAATTGAAATAATAAAAAAATAAAATGCGCGCTTCCGTGCTTCGGAGTGTACATTAAACCGTCGGTCCCAGTTGCTATCGATTGATAGTAGATGTAAAACCTTGTCGGCGGTTTGAAAACATCCGACTACGGGTTGGTTACTAACCCGTATCTCCACCAACCCGCATTGGAGCTTGGAGCAGTGTGGTGGATTAAGCTACAGGCCTCCCCCCAAAAAGGGGAGAGACTCATGTCCAGCAATGGGACGTTTCAAGGCATGCCATTACTATAAGGCCAACATCTATATCAGCTAAAATATTCATCAGAATATCAGCGTGTTATTCTCCAAATAAAATATCCCTTCAAAGTTGATACTTACTGTCGTATAGAAGATATAGCTTCCTTTGATACAATAGATATATTGTATCACTCGAAATAGAACCGATAGACACCAAACTCGTATGAAAACTGAATGTACGGCGTACAATTTCAATAGCACTAGTACTCAGTGCTATTGAAATTGTACATGACGCGTCTGCACTTTGAAACTATACGCCGCGCGCCGCAGTTACGTCTTCATCTGTGTAATAAACGACCAATGTAAGATGAACTCTCCCGTTCGAGGTACTGTGCGGTTTGTTTGGAAATCGTTTTCAGTTCGGAGTTCTACGTAAATTTGTTAGGTGACTAACTCTCGTTAGGGTAATATGGAAATGGTATTCAATAGTGAGGTAGCTCTGCCAGTGATTGACAAAGAATGTTCCATATTCTTTTGTTTAGTCTTATCTTGCCGTTTGTAGAAGAGAGTATGGAACATTCTATTTTAATTATTAAGGTTTTTTGGACCATTATTTATTTTATTTTTGATGACATATTATTCAACGTACAGTTGTTATTCGCTTTAATTTTATATTTGTAATTTGACCTATCACAAGCAAATTCTATTATTTCCAAGTGATTAAATAAATTTTTAGAGCGTCTTTGACCAAGCTCTTTAAACGGAGAAAAAAAAAATTCGAGTTTGAGTTTTGATTTCATATGTTATAATGTACATATATAGAAGATGCGAGTCCCTAACTAGTGTATGATACAGGACTATTTTCCATGTAAGAAATGTACGTCCGTTACTTTTTAATTTGTTACTTACACTAGTTACAAAATTAAACGTTACAGTTTGATATAAAAAAAAAGTGAAAACATAGGTTCATGGCCAACAAATTCAATATAATACTTTATACATATATCAGCTAAAAATATTCATCAGAATAACAGCGGACTATTGTTTTAACAAAATAACCCTTCAAAATCGATGCGAACTGTCGCGTACAAGACAGCTTCCTTTAATACGATAGATGATTTTACCATTCGAAATAGAAGCTTTAGACACCAAACTCGTATGAAAACTGAATGTACGGCGTACAATTTCAATAGCACTGAGTACATGATGCGTCTGCACTTTGAAACGATACGCCGCAGTTACGTCTTTATCTGTGTAATAAACGACCAATGTAAGATGAACCCTCTGGTGCGATGTAATACGCAGTTGGCTTAGAAATCGTTTTCAGTTAGAGGTTCATCGCAAATTTGGTCGGTAACCACTATCTTACCTTATCTTATCTTATTGTGGGGCCAGCTGTTACACAGGGACACTTCAACCCATTGGGATCTTTTGGGTTCTCTCTGTGTCACTTAACATCAATGTGAATTGCATGCTTGTTTGCCACTTTCATTACATAAAAAAACAAAGTATAATATTGAGATGGTGTTAAATAGAACTTGTCTATGCCTATCTAAATATTTGTTTGAATTACATTTTTATTTTTCGAGCGTTAGATTTGAGGGTATGTTGTAGATGAGGTGGATATTAATGGAATAGAGTAAGTAAAGTTTTGCATTGATTATTGGATAAACGCGTGAAATAATAAACAAATAAATACAATGTAGCTCATTAGGTAATGCTATGGTGCCTGTAGATACTCGCACGCTTTGTCACTTGTGCTCTGGCATGAGTTAAAAGTAATATACTTGTTTCTATGTCACAAAAAGTAATATTTTGTATATTGTGGTTTCGTGGGTATTGTTTTCCTTGACTGTATTTATTTATACGTCCAATTAACGTTGTTAAAATCGACTCTATTATTTTTATCTCTAACTCTAATGACGTGTTTACTACAATATCATCAGTTTAATGGCATGTATTTTTAAGATAATTATATTTATTTTAATTACCACTTCCAAACAAAATATATCAAAACTTCTATTTTTTTGAATCCCATGTTAGTCCAGCGGTGTGAAACCATCGTTTGATTCGAAGGGTCGCGGGTTCGATCCCCGCACCGGGACAAATATTTGTATGGCCTATAGATATTTGTTTCGGGGTCTGGGTGTTTGTGTATGTGTTGTATGTGTACAACGGCACCCACGACACAGGTTTATACCTACCGTGGGGCTGTGAGTAAATGTATTTATTTAATTTAATTAATCCCTACGTACGGCCTGGTAATTTTCAGTACAGAGGCATAATAGGCCTAAGGCCTCAGGTCCTAAGGCCTATTATGCCTCTTTTTTTATGTAATAAATGTGGCAAACAAGCATGCAGTTCACATTGATGTTAAGTGATGACTGCAGCCTATAGACACTTACAGAAAGACCAAGGTCAAAATGCAGATGCGTTACCACTCCTGAGGCGTAAGGTGTTATGCCTCTGTGCCGGAAATTACAGGGCCGTACATTACCACCTGACCGGAACACGATAGTGCTGAACACTACCATTTAGCGGCAAGTATATTAGGTAATGCGGTGGTGCCTACGCCCGCGAGCTCCGTCACTGGAGCTCTTCCACCAGTAAAAATCAAGAGTAATCAAGAGCTTACACGAAAGACGCCGATATTTGAGAGGATAGAGTTTTTTACGTTACGTAGATCGCAAGCAAGCATGCAGCTCACATAGATGTTAAGTAATAACTGCAGCCTATAGACATCTACACAAATACCAGAGATTATAATGCAGATGCGCTGCTACCCCTGCGATTTGAAAAAAAAATCCTATATCAAAATTTAGTTGACGGGCAGAATTATTTCCAGCCAAAATACAGGGACGAATTCGACCGGAGTGATAGGACCGGACCGCCATCCGGCACACTGTCTTATCCGGTACACCGGCTGGGGAGGAAAAACAGAGGACTTTTAGTACAAAAATCCTACAACCTATGTATAAAATGATGTGCTTCAAAAACACGACGCATGTTTTTTCTTTACGTTTGACGACCCGGTTAGTCTAGTGGTGCGAAACCACCGTTTGAATCCCGGTCGCGGGTTCGATCCCCGAACCGGAACAAATATTTGTATGGCCTACAGATATTTGTTTCGGGTTTGGGTGTTTGTTGTATGTGTACAACGGCATCTACGACACAGGTTTATATAATACCTAAAGTGGAGCTGTGAGTATTAGCGTATTTTTTTTTTTAGTTTTTCTTGTTTATGAGCCAAACATCCAAACTCATAATATGCGAAAAACTGTCATCCTATCTAAAAACTGTCATCCTATCTAAAAACTGTCATTCTATCTATCTATGACGTTTTCACATATTCGCTTGATAAGAGTTGAAGATCTAAACCAAAGGCTACTTTTTATTCAAAAATCAATCCTTACAGGGTTGATTGTAATATGCGATGAAAGTTTGCATGAAAATATAAACTGCTAAATTAGTAGGTACTAAGGCTGCTGAAAGCCCTGAATCAAATATTTACACCAATTTTTTTTTCAAAAATAGCTTTATACTTGTATTACGAATTCCACGCGGACGAAACCGCGGGTAACAATAGCTAGTCTTTGTATATAAAGTTACCGTTTCACTTTTACACATTATATAATATATACACGTAAATACTAAGTACCTGGTTGACCGAGCTTCGCTCCGTAGCGATTAGTATGAATTGCATATACGACTAACGTTAGTAGACTAATGGTTCTTCTATTCATCAATAGATGGCGTTAGTCGTCGGTTGTGAAGAAAATTTATTATTAACTTGGAACCGAGCTTTTCTTCTATTCATCAATAGATGGCGTTAGTCGTCGGTTATGAAGAAAATTTATTATTAACTTGGAACCGAGCTTTTCTTGGACCTGGAACCTAAATAAATCGATTTCTTGACCCAAAAAACCCCTAATCTGTAAGTTTCAAGAAAATCGTTGGAGCCGTTTCCGAGATCTTGATTCTATATATATATACAAGAATTGCTCGTTTAAAGGTATTAGATAGATAGTATCGACTAACCAAACAAAACAAACGAAATGTAAAATATTCCATGCTGCTCGTCTCTTGCAAGTTTTAGCTTCATCCGCAAAGCGCTTCAATTTACATTACGGTCAATCAATTTGAAACAATAATCTTATCGTCCAATCGAAGCCGGGGCTGACTATAAAATCGTGTGCGCTGACCCTAAGTACGGTCGGGTGAAAAATTGCTTACTCGTATTCGCTTTTCCTTACCAAGCTCTTTGATCTCACGATGTGACATCCGAACCTTTGCGGTCATAACAGCTAACCGATGTTAGTGACGGATCAAAGCTAGAGCCCTTTTTTGTGTAGTGATGCTTTTATACATATTTTTTTCACAAACAACTCAACGATTTCCGATCAAAGATTTGTCTTTTGAAGATCTTTTTTTTGGTTAAGATTTTCTTGCGATGGAAAAGACAATCCTTTCGGAGAATATTGTGGAGTCCTTATCTGAAAACAAGTACAGTATAAAGAACACATAGGTTAAGAATGTTAGGATCCCACTGGAGAATTATTTTGTTCATCAAGATATGATGCAAACCTATTTTTTACGCATATCGATGATCTAGAGAATAAATAATATACATATAGATATTATAAAGGTTGCTAATAAAAATATGGCCGCTTGGACTTTTTTGTAAATTTTTGTTTGGAAAAAAAAATCCTTGACTTGTCTATACTTATAATAAAACAGTAAAATCCGCGTGTCTGTACATTGTATATATTTACGAAAAACTAATTGGGGGCGATGTTAAAATAGTATTAGAACACTTTTCAATCATTTTTAATTTTTTTGTCTGTCTGTTTGTCGGTTTGTTTGTTTGTCTGTTTGTCTGTTTGTCCCTTTGTCCAGGCTAATCTCCGAAGATACTGGACGGATTCGAATGAAACTTTTTGTCGTGTATAGATACTAAGCCTGGCCAACATTTAGGCTACTTTTTATTGCGGGAAAATCCCTCATTCCCACGGGAATCTCTACATTTTATAAAATCGTAAGAAAATAAAGACTGTAGATTGAATATTTTTTAAAAGAATACATGGGACGTAATCTGCAATAGAAATCGAAGCCAAAAATATAGTTTTCAGATTTTTTTTCTGTTTGTCTGTATGTATGTCCGGGTTAAACTAAAAAAGTACTTCATGGATTTACTTCAAATTTTGCATGAATATTACTAACCGGTGTGGTCAAAATATAGGCTACATATTATCATGCACGATATCTCCTACAGGGGTAGAGCTATGAATCTTTAAAATCGTAGAAAAGTCAAAACTGTACATTGATTTTTTTGTTTTAAAGAATATTTGGGGCGTGATCTACTATCGATATCGAAGCCAAATATAGTGTTTGTTTGTCTGTTGTTGTTTGTCTGTATGTATGTATGTCCAGGCTAAACTCAAAATTACTCAATGGATTTACTTCAAATTTCGCATGAATATCTGAGAATTTTCAAGGACACCGCATTGTGTAAGTTTATAGGTACCATGCATCCAAATAATGGCGAAAGCAATTTCCTGTGGTTATTACTTCACATACGATCCGAGGCCCAACGTATTTCGCTTTTCTGAGGACATTTGATGGCGTGGAGTATCCCACTTACCGCGCAGCCTGCGTAGCACGTCACCTTCTTGACAGTGACCAAAACTGGAATGACACCCTCGCGGAGGCAAGCGTCAGTGACGGAGAAGTATTGCCATCATCTGTCTGAAGATTTTCTATGAGCTTTGAGACACGTGCTACTAGAGACGAAGTCGAAGTAACTAATGAACGCATGCTGAACACCTGTCTTAGTTCATTTCAAGATGTGGTCATTTCCACCGCCGATTGAACTATCAAATATGGGTTACCAGCTGGTAATCATCACCCCATCAAGACCGTAGAAATTGGGAGTATAACGCTGAGACAAATTACGATCCAGGCGAAATGACCATGTCACTTTGTTCTCTTCAGAGCAAAAACAAATTTATGATACCGTCCTTGAAAGCGTTCGACAAAACCAGGGTAAAATATTTTTCTTAGATGCTCTTGGTGGAATAGGAAAAACATTTGTTACCACTGACATACTTGCAGAGGTCAGGAGGGAAGGCAAAATTGCTATTGCTGTAGCGTCGGGCATTGCTGCCACACTGCTTCCGGACAGCAAGACAGCACATGCCATGTTTAAAATTCTCTTACATTTAGAGAGCGCCGAAACGACTGTTTTTGGCATGTCATGTAACAGCGATAAGGGACACGTGCTCAAGGATTGCTCCCTGATTGTATGGGATGAGTGTACGAAGGCCAATAGAAAGGCAGTTGAAGCCGTGGACAGAACCCAGCAGGACCTCCGCAGGAACGAACATTTGAGTGGGTGGTGTCACATTACTGTTCACTGACGATTTCCGGCAAACGCTTCCCGTGGTGACGTGAAGATCGAGGGCTGACGAGGTGAATGCTTTGTTGTCACGATCTTAACGAGTTCGTACGCTGCTCTTGATCATTTAAATGAGAGCTCGACTCAGCGACAACGCACTCAAGAATTTTCTGATGTCCTTCTAAGTCTTCGCGAAAGCACTCTACCAGAAGAGAGAGGTGGACAGATGGTGCTTCCAGAGTCTTCCGGCAGAGAAGTATCCAGCTTAGAAGAACTCATTCTCGGTGTCTACAGGGACATCAGTCGTATACCGCACCAGCAGAATACAACGTTTTGGGTGTGTGAGCATTTTGACGCCCATAAATGATCAGGCTGCAGCAATTAATAGGAAATGAAGTGGTCTACACTTCCATAAATACTGTTGTCGAGCAAGATGACACCACACATTATTCTATGGCATTTCTGAACTTCCTGTCAGCAAGCGGACTTCCATCACATACCATCAAGCTGAAGGTAGGTATCCCGATTATGCTTCTTCGGAACTTATTTCCTCCGAAGTTGTATAACGGGACTTAAAGTCATCTCGCACCACAAACACACCATTGAGGCGGAAATTCCTACGGGTTGTGGCATTGGTGAGGCAGTATTTATACCACGCATTCCCCTCATACCTCATAACTTCACGTTCCAGTTCAAGCCCGTACAGTTGAATGTTTGCTTCGCGATTACCATCAATAAGTCGCAGGGGCAGACACTGAGGGCAGCGGGTGTTAACCTCAGGACGAGTTGCTTCTCACACGAGCAACTGTACGTCGCTTGCTACCGCGTCACCAGTCCTGACCCTCATTACATTTTGGCTCCCGGAAGAATAACTACCAACGTAGTTTATAGGAAAGTGTCGTAAGGTTTGATACCTTTGTACGTATTTTTACTCTTTTGTGTCCGGGAATATATTCCTGTATTATTTTCTCTATTTCCTTCAGTCACATCTTATGACTGAACTCAGCAGGATTCCCATATGACTCCCTTCTCTTGCTTCGCTTGCAAAAAAACTTATAGTTTTAATTTAATGCTATTTTAAAAGTTGTTTGTTTATAATGCTAAAGCGACATTGGCATCTTAGGTATGTTTGGTGCTGTACTGCCTTCACGCAGACGACGTTGCGGGTAGCAGCTAGTTTTTGAATAAAAAATCGTCCACATCACGGCAAAATAGAGACTCCAAAAAATCACGACTGCCGTTACGCTACATATTTACAAAAATATTTTAAAACTACAAAGGGATCAAACCCGCGGTCCTCAGAACAAGGGGTTATTACAGACCGCTGTACAAATAGGGTCGTTCAAAACATTTTTTTCCTTAATATGGCAATTGCCAAGAGGCATATACGAGATTTTTTTTTATGTAATGGATGTAACAAACAAGCGTGCAGTTCACACTGATGTTAAATGATGTCTGTAGCCTATAGACACCCACACAAAGACCAAGGTCAAAATGCAGATGTGTTACCACTCCTGAGGCCTAAGGTGTTATGCTTCTGTGCCGAAAATTACAGGGCCGAACATTACCACCGGATTGGAACACGATAGTGCTGAACACTACCATTTAACGGCATGTAGCCGTATGCCAGCATCATGGTTCAAAACATTCTTTAGACTATCATGAACATTGTAAATTACCAGATTTGGCTCTATGACACCGTAGATGTCTAAAATGCTTGCGTCATCATCCTTTTATTAAATCGTCGTACGACAGGTCACCCCTCGCATCATTGGAGACATCCATCAACTCGGTATTAAGTCTCACCCCTGATGGAGTGGCGCTATTTTGCGCCGATTAAGGGATGATACCCGTATCAACAATGAAAGAGTACCTACATTAAAGTTAACAGTAAATTATATTAACTATTTATTTAACTGCCTCAGTAACGTAGTGGTAGTAGGCCACTACTAACTACTACGCTGGGGGTCCTGGGTTCGATTCCCGGGTCGGGGACTATCAGAGATAACGGTTTAAAATCCTTTATCTCTGATTCTATTGGGATTTTTCCATTTTCTGGATGTTTCCCAGTACCTCGGAGTTTGGTAATGTGCCCGGAGATGGCAGCAGGTTCGCCACCTTGTTACATGGGCCAAAACGTAACGTGTACTGGCAAAATTCAGAAAATGGAAAAATTCCAATGAGACCAGTGATAAAGGATTATACCGTTATCTCTGATAGTCCCCGACCTGGGAATCGAACCCAGGACCCCCAGCACTATCGTGTTCCAGTCAGGTGCGTAACACCTTAGGCCTCAGGAGTGGTAACGCATCTGCATTTTGAGCTTGGTCTTTGTGTGGGTGTCTATAGGCTGCAGTCATCACTTAACATCAATGTGAACTGCACGCATGTTTGTCACTTACATTCGTTTAAAAAAAAATTGGTAGTTTTAAGGAAAGGATACGGTACATTTACCGTCAAACACAACAAAAATAAACGGTCATCAAAAATCCAAAAGGGTGTTCACTCGGTGATATTTTTTTTTTGTTGATGGTGTCCCTAATAAGTAGTATTTAGTTGTATTGATTCAAGCGTATGTAACAAATTCTGACTTCTAACAAATACACAAGCTAATTGAAAACTTAGAACAAAACATCCTTCCGTTTTATCAAAGTTCAAAGGATTATCTATACGACCGTCTCCAACTAAAGCGATAAACCGTAATGTTTCTATATCATCAGATAAACCGACCCACGACCCCCAAGACAAAGAATAGCCGATATCGACCCGGTGGACAATCAGGGAAATTGAAAGGTCGAGAATGCACCTTTCCGCTACATTGTCTCATCCGGCTATACATCATTTTCGTCCCCCCGTCCTCTATCGGTTACTGTTAGTTGGGTGGTAAAGCAGGAGATTTCATTTATCTTGCTCTATTGTTTCTCGTGTTTTGAGGTCACTAGGATACTGCTGAACATTGTTGGATATTTTGATACAACTTGTTTCTATAACCGTGAGTTTGCATTCATGAAACATTCACATAAGAACATGTTAAAATGATAGGTTTGACAGCAGTGCGAACGCTAGCACCAACAAGAAATTTATCGCAATACATACTTTATGCGACGAGTTGCGAAACGTCATCATGTTTAATGTTTTTAGTGCAAACTAGGGGTAATACGTATAACAATAATCAGCGCCATCTAGTATAGCGAATCAAAATTCAATATAAAGCAGATGGGTGATCATCTCGATATTTAAGTTTACTGCACACTAATACGGTTACGGTGGTTCCAAAAAACGAAATGAATATAAGGGATGTTTGTTTCCTGTTTACTACTCCGTTCGTTCAACCATCCTCGCGTTCACCGGTCCACCTGGTCACTTGTCTACACGCCTGCTGGCCTCACGTCTACCCGTCCATCTGTCCGTACATTCATCCATCTATCCACTCCACAACTCTTCCACATCCACCCGTCAACTGGATCCATCCACATCCACCAGTCCACTTATTTCAGTCTGTGTACAATATTCGAACTATAAATGCTGGACGGAATTGAACTTCATGTTAGGCTTTTTCGTTACAAAATTTCTATTACTATTTTTGTTATCCGCCAATTCATTTCTACTGTGAATAGAGTAAAATTGGTTAAAAAAATTGGGAAAATATCATGAAAGATCTCATTATCCATACACATAAACACAACCTCGAATCCAAGCACGTATTCAGAATGGGCGCATTTACATCGGCGTGTTTACTATGGCCCACGATGATTGCGTACATTAAGACATTCGGAGGTACTGTTTGTACAGTACCTTCGCAGATATGAGGGCCCTTGAATGTGTTTGGAATCCATTTAACTTTCCACACTACTCCATTTGCCAATTGGAATTGAAGATTCAAAGGCGTATCGGACCGGGAATGTTTGGATGGGCGAGTTGGATATTCCAATTTAGAATCTAACATCACGTCCGGTGCCGGTAGAAAATATACATACTTTAATTGATGTAAGAATAATATTTACTCTGTTAGTGATAATTAAAAATGGACTTTGATCAATGTCTAACATTTTATGTTACGAATTTTGAATGATTTCCTTCCTTTATGTTTTGATATTTTTGCATGTTATTCTAATTGCAGCGTCGCTGCTGATTCTGCTGAACTGTTGTTAAAAAATGAATATGATTGACGTCTTAAAAAGAGTCAGGAAGGCGAATTTAAATGTTGATTTAATTATTTTGATGGTCTAGAAGCAACTTGATACGGATGAATGGGTTTTTGTTCCTGTTCTTTCATTTCGTCTAGAAGCATAAATTGTAAAGGGCAATTTTTTGTCGTTCTAATACCTATTATAAATGCGAAAATTTGAGAGTATGGATGTTTGTTGCTCTTTCACGAAAAAACTGCTGTACGGATTTAGATGAAACTTTACAGTAATATATAGGCTACAACGTGTAATGAAAGTACACGCGGACGAATTCGCCGGCAAAATCTAGTCATTAATAAATATTTACCTCCCATTAAAAAACTTATAAATATGAATTGAGAACTCTGTCAGCATCGAATTCTACAACGCACTGATGTCTGTAGACCAAAGTATTGCTGCAGTACACGAATATTCTTTTTTGTACAGACAAAGAAAGTAGTCTGTTTCAATTATGCGAAAATGCTGCTCTCTCTTAAATTCCTATATTATTACACATACACTACATTACATTTAAAATTTAACACAAATAATATTATTATATGTAACTCGCCAAGTGTGCTTTATGCCATTTCGCTTGCCCCTTGTCTACGAAAATTAAAATTTTATAATTTTCATACCAATTTCAGTTTTGCTTTTACAATTATATTACGTAAGGTACGTATGACAGAATTCCAAACCAATACCTAACGTGACTGATGGACGGGACGTGACGACCCCACTGCCCACTAGCGGATGCTTTTCTCTCTACTACTTATACTTCTATAGTAGATAAGGCACGGATGGTGTGTCAGGACCCGGAGATCTGGCGCTCCACACTCTCTGCCTACGTGATGATGGTTGCCACGTGGTGATGAACAATTTATCTATTAGATATGTAGCAGCTGTAATTTTTTTTCGATTTCTTGGTTGGTCATAATTATGAATAATATGTCTTGATCTCCACCAATCTGCATTGGAGCAGCGTGGTGGAGTAAGCTCCAGGCCTACCCCCCAAAGAGGGGAGAGACTCGTGCCCAGCAGTGGGACGTACAATGGGTTGCCATTATTATTATTATTTTTATATAACCTTGATGGTTTACTAAAAATCTCATTACATAATTTGATTATGATATTATTAGACAACATATTATATTATTTTACTGGTGGTAGAGCTCCAGTGACGGAGCTCGCGGGCGTAGGCACCACCGCATTACCTAATATACTTGCCGCTAAATGGTAGTGTTCAGCACTATCGTGTTCCGGTCAGGTGGTAATGTACGGCCCTGTAATTTCCGGCACAGAGGCATAACACCTTAGGCCTCAAGAGTGGCAACGCATCTGCATTTTGACAGTGGTCTTTGTGTGGGTGTCTATAGGCTGCAGTCATCACTTAACATCAATGTGAACTGCATGCTTGTTTGCCACTTCCATAACAAAAAAAATAAAAAGAAAAAAAATATAAACATAATACCAACCCATAAAAAATCCATACACCATATTTCAGAATATAACTTAACAATATGGATACGTAAGAAATAAAGTTTATAACATACGACAGCCTAAAGTTATTGGATTCCATTGGAAATGACTTTGTAATGTCGTTGATTAACTTTCTTTTATTAACTCAGGAGACGTTGAACTCTGACCGGGATACCGGATTTCTCAGACGCCGATAACAATAGAGTAACAAATTTAGTAGCACCTGCTCCGAAATTAGAAAAGTTTTAGGTGTCAACTGCTCAATTACAATTTTTAGGGTTCCTTAGTCTATAAGGAATAGTAGTATAGTTTGGCCATATACGTCCGTCTGTCTTTCCGTAGTTGAGCTCAGTCTTTGTTATAAAAGGTGTTTTTCTTACCATGGATGAATGTACGATGTACGATAATAGTCAAGTCAAAGTCACTACTTAGTGATAAAAAAATAGATACGTTTTGCAATCCCTACTAATATTATACATGCGAAAGTAACTCTGTCTGTCGGTCTGTTTGTCTGTTACCATTTCACGTGCAAACGACTGAACCGATTTTAATGAAATTTGGTACAGAGTTAGAGCTGACTTTGAGAAAGAACATAGGCTTACTTAGTTATTTGTAAAACGAAATCTACGGGGGCAAATCCGCGGGTAACAGCTAGTATATTTATATTTCGCAATAACACATGCGAGTGAACTTTAGAAAATAAAGCAAAATGTGAAAGGTATAATAATTAAAAAAACATTTTTTTTTTAATTATTATAGCGGCTGGACCGAAGTCAAATCTTTCGTTCCCATTTTCCAAATTTTTCTTTCTCGCATGCGTTGTTGCGAAATATAAAACTTCGGTAGTTTAGTGGTAAAGCGGCTGGACTCTTTATCCTGAGGTCGCAGGTTAGATACGTTTGGCTGCCCCAAGTAATTGTTCTTAGTCATTTTATCAGAAAGAGGCGTTGAGAAAAGTTACTCATTATATCGGCCTGACACAAAGGTTTAAGAAAATTGAAGCGTCCTTATTAAACTTGTCCCGTGCTTAGGCGGATCACACACATGCGATTTCTAAATGTTTAATGGTTAATGATTTTCTTGTATAGTTTTCGGGTTTACGTTGTTGTAAGGTGTAAATATTTCGGTGCTTCACAGGGCACGTTAAGCCGTCGGTCCCGATTGCTATCGATAGATAGCAGTTGTTAAACCTTGTCGGAGGCCTTATGGGCGGGTTGAAAACATCCGACAGCGGGTTGGCCACTAACCCGTATTTCCATCAATCCGCATTGGAGCAGCGTGGTGGAGTAAGCTCCAGGCCTCCCCCCAAAAAGGGGAGAGACTCGTGCCCAGAAGTGAAACGTATAATGGGTTGCAATTATTATTATTATTATTATTCAAGATAGCCATCAAATAAAATAAGACTAAGTTTTCCAAAAGTGTCGTACGATGAGGAACACAAGAATTAAATAACATAGAATGTCTAAAAATAATATATACTATAGTCCAATGCTTTTTAAGTTGGTGTACCAAAAACTATTGAATAAATAATATTGAATTTGAAAAATCTAGTCAATCAGTTAAGTGATGACTGCAGCCTATAGACACCTACACAAAGACCAAGGTCGAAATGCAGATGCTTTACCACTCCTAAGGCCTAAGGTGTTACGCCTCTGTGCCGGAAATTACAGGGCCGTACATTACCACCTGACCGGTACACGATAGTGCTGAACACTACCATTTAGCGGCAAGTATATTAGGTGAGGTGAGGTGGTATGGTAGAGCTCCAGTGACGGAGCTCGCGGGCGTAGGCACCACCGCATTACCTAATATACTGTACGTCTGTACTTTGACCTTAGTCTTTGTGCGGGTGTCTATAGGCTGCAGTCATCACTTAACATCATTGTAAACTGAATGCTTGCTTACCACTTCCAAGACATTAAAAAAAAAAGTAATGCGGTGGTGCCTACGCCCGCAAGCTCCATCACTGGAGCTCTACCACCAGTTAAGAACTTACTGCACAATCCCTATCAAATTGAAGGCAATCGTGTTAAATACGCAAATCTGAGTCTATTAGTCAACAACAAATGATCAAAAAGCAAGATTAGCGATATAAAGTCGTCCATACCACAGTACAAATATGAACAGTATGGAAACTACGTACAAAACGTTAGAAACGGCACACTAACACAAACATGCGCATCGGCGCTCGATGTAGCGAGAAACTCAGTACTGCAGCACCGCGAGAACCACTTAGAGGCCTCGTCAATGTGCATGTTTGTGTGAGTGTGACGTTTCAACGTTTTGTACGTAGTTTCCACACTGTTCATATTTACACTGTGTCCATACTCAATCGGCCGACAACAACAGGAAATAGGTGAACAATTAAGATGATCCCTGGGGTGCAATCGACTATCGATTTCGGATTTAAGCCGGCATAGTCACTCATCGAGTTAATGCTCCCCGTGAGTTCCACTACATTAATAGCAAGGCAGGTTCAAGATTGTGGACGAATGTGTGCAACAATGATATGAATAGATGTCATAAGCTTACCTATATATGTCTGATGTTGGTATAAAATTTTAGATTTAGCTCTTGGGATTTTGTATCGTATAAAATCGTATCTTCTAAATGTACAAAAAATAATAATAGAAAAACGCGCAAAATATGTGTAAAATGTTTATATGAAGCTTGAAAAATGCCTAAACATGTAAAATAGACAAATAATGTTCTGCCTTCTGAATGGGGAAGCATATTACTAATACTAGTGATCGCCCAATGATCGAAATCCGATCACAATACAGACACAGTACATAGAAATGTACCTATGTCTGGTTTTAATATTGACGTGGATGTTAAGTGATGACTGCAGCCTACAAACATAAACACAAAACCTTAGAAAGTATGTCTCTGTGATAGCTGTCATTACGGGACCATACATTAACATCTAACCAGAACACTACACTACTTTCCTACTGGCGGTAGAGCTCCCGTGACTACGGGTGGTAGAGCTTCAGTGACAAAGTTCGCGGGCGTTGGCATTACCTAATATACTTGCCGCTAAATGGTAGTGTTCAGCACTATCGTGTTCCGGTCAGGTGGTAATGTGCGGCCCTGTAATTTCCGGCACAGGGCATAACACCTTAGGCCTCAGGAGTGGTAACGCATTTGCATTTTGACCTTGGTCTTTGTGTGGGTGTTTATAGGCTGCAGTCATCACTTAACATCAATGTGAATTGCATGCTTGTTTGCCACTTCCATTACATCCAAACTCATCTTAATCTATCTTTAATATAGTTAATAGAAATCTAACACTGGAGCAACCTGTATAAGGTTGCAATAATAACTGGTTTTCTATTCATTGAATGCGAAGCGATGCGCGATGCACTCGTTGCGCATGCACATAGACATTAGGTATTTATGATGTTGTTTAAATCATGTTTATTGACTGATAGGTACCTACACCTTTTCCCGTACCGCACTTCATAGTGTATGTGTAGCCTTTTCTTAGTGTTAAGTATATATTTATAAGGTTCTGTAGATAACTAATTAGCTTATCCTTGTTAAATTTTATATCGCTCTCGAGAATATTGTAATATACCTAATTAGCTTTAAAGATATGTTTCAATAGTATTTAAATAGTATTAGAGCATCGAATGTAAAGGTGCCAGGACAAACCCATTACCTAAGGGTTTTGTGGCATTTTTGTAGCTACATATAAATTGTTTTTGTAACTTTTCTTAATAAATAAATAAATAAAATAAAATAAAAAAACACGATTGTGCTGATGGTGCCTACGCCCTGAAGTGTAGGTACTTCAGGGAACTAAAAATTTAGAACTAAAAATAAAAGTTAAGTAGTTTGTAAGATACCCTAAGGAATTTGCAGTGGCGTAACGATTCCCGAAACCAGGTTTAGAATTGTAGTATTTATTTTTAGCAATAACACATGCGAGTGAATTTTATAAATAAACCCCCTTATTCATAAACGTATTTTAGCTACAGTGTTGCTAATCTCTTCTTTGTCCTTTTCTATCCTGCATATTTGACAATGCAACTGACAAGGACAAAGCATTCTATAGCCAAAATGTATCTGTATTGTGAGGGCCCGGTTTCACTCGGTTGGCGTCTCACAAACAGGGACTCCCACAAGGGAGAACGGTCTAATAGGTCGTCTGACTAACCTGCGGTTCCAGCTTTCGGCATTTATGTTGTCTTGATCCTGTGGTCTTCGAGTTCTTTCTCGGTTTTCACTCCCGGCCGGGGTGTCGAGTCACGGGTGGCCCTGGACCAGCCACAAAACGCGCGCGTTCGGGATCACGAATTTCAAGCGTCTCTTTTCCCGTTGCAAGTTCGATTCGCTACAGCTAGTGGCGAGTGGTGACGTCAGTGACGTCTTGTCAGAATCGACCAATGACCGTGAAGAGTGCCAAGGAGTGCCAACCTAAGTGTAAGCTTGAGAATTGTATACCAACTTTGAAATAATATGATGACGGTACATTTCCGCCCACCAAAATACGTTATAGGTATTTTCTAAAACTAGCGAATAACTAACCTACGAAAAGACTTAATTACGACTAAAGCTAATAATTAACGAGTTACGGATTAATCTAGGTTAGGTAACGGACATAGCTTAGCCAACGGTCGAGTTAAGCACGAACCATCGACTGTACGAACCGTTGCGATACGAACTATTCCGTCCGGGCTAGGGTGCAATTTCTCGACCCGAGCCAGAGGCCAATGTAACGGAAGAGAAGTTTCGGTTTTCAGAATTACCACGGATCCCACGATTAGCGGCTTAGAATGTTTAGTCCACTTTGCCCGTTGAGTCAAAGTATGGAGGTATTCGCACTTCCAACGATTCCAAAAATCCTGTTGGAAACGTTGAATGAGCTGCCAACGACTAAGTCGATTAATATTAACTGACGTTAAGTCCTCATCGGGAACGGTAGTTAGAGGCTCCAAGGTTAAGAAGTGGCCCGGTGTCAGTACAACCAAGTCATTGGGGTCTGAACTCAACGGACAAAGGGGTCGCGAATTGAGTATCGCCTCAATTTGCACGAAGACCGTACTTAGTTCTTCGAACGTTAAGACTTGATCACCGATAATTCGATAAAGGTGCGATTTTACTGCTTTAATTTGAATTTCCCAAACTCCTCCAAAGTGAGGACTCGAAGGCGGGTTAAAACGAAACTCAATCTGTTCGGTTTGAGCGGCAGATTGCATGAGAGACTGAAGCTGATTATTCGCGCCTACGTAATTTGTACCGCAATCGGATTGGATGACGTTGACCCTACCGCGACGACCGACAAATCTACGAAGAGCGGCAAGGAATGCGTCCGATGAAAGATCCGAAACAGTTTCGAGATGCACTGCTTTGGTACTTAAGCATACGAACAAACAGAGATAAGCCTTACCGATTTTCGCACCGCGATGTTTTGCGAGTTTGATGCGAAAAGGACCACCGTAATCCGTTCCCACAACAGAAAAAGGCTTAACCTGATTGACGCGAGTAGCAGGTAGATCGCTCATAAACGGTTCAAGAGGAGTCGGGTTCGTTTTATAACACTGAACACACTTCGAAAGGCAATGACGAATTGCCCGTTTGGGTGAAAGGATCCAAAATTGTTGTGTTAGAAGGTATTGCATCGTGTTAACGCCAGCGTGACAATTTTCACGATGAAACGCTTCGATGATTAAATAGGTAAGCTTCGATTCGCGAGGGAGCAGAGCGGGGTGTTTATGCTCAAATTCGAGCCCCGATCTGGCCAATCGGCCACCCACCCTGAGAGTTCCCTTAGCGTCGAGAAACGGATTTAACTTACGCATTTGTTTCGAAAGAAGAGTATTGTCTAGCAAGTGACTTATCTCTGATGCAAAATGATGTGATTGAACGTACCTCACAATAATCATAAGGGCATTATGTAGTTCTGCCCGAGTCGATATGGGATCAGAACAGCGAGTGCGTTTACAACGAATGAATGCAATGAATTTTATCCATACACACAAAAGGCGTTGGATTTTACGAATCGACGAATAGCGATCCAACAGAGTGTCTATAAACGGACTAGGAACGTCACCATGAGTAAGGAACGAGCGAGGAGCCTTTTCTTTTGCAGCTAGAATGTCTGAGTCTGGAATACCATCAGAACTTGGCCAAGATGAAAGCGGTTGAGAGAGCCACGACGGACCCGCCCACCATAAGCGATTAGTGTCAAGAGCTGATGGAAGCTGTCCACGGGAGACTACATCCGCTGGATTATCCTCAGAGGCCACGTGACCCCATCGAGCCCCAGGGATGACATCAAGAATGTGCCCTACGCGATTCGCAACGAAAGTCTTCCAACGTGAAGGGTGAGAGCGAAGCCACGCAAGCACAACGGTAGAATCAGACCACGCGAAAAGACTACTGCATGAAAGAACAGGTGAGTATATGTCCCTTACGAATTTCAGTATGTTTGATTGGAGTTTGGGACCGACGAGCAGAGTGTCGTTTAACGATACGCCCCTAGCATCTTTAGCTGAAGCGTTAAACACCACACGGAGTTTCGTTGTGGCGGACTCGGGACGCAGAACGCAGTGATGAGGGATGTAATACTTTCCCTCTGTAAGTTTGTTTACAGGGACAAGACTCATGTGACCACTATCGAGATAGTCTTTCATGAAGTCGTTGTACTGGTGATGCAACTCTGGATTTCTCCTGAGTTTTCGTTCGATTGAGTGAAAAAAACGCAAAGCGATGTCACGAGATCCAGGAAAAGAACGATCCTGCTCTTCTTCCTTGAAAGGCAGAGTGACCACGTATCTGCCAACCGAATCACGGGTATGATGAGTTGCGAAGATTTCTTCACAGCGAGTTTCCTCAGGGGTTAGATGTCGAGGTGACGGAAATGATTCCAACTCCCAGAAGCGCTTGACTTCCTCATGAAGCAGATCATCGTCTTGGCTGAAAAACGATTGAACTTCGTCCTGACAGCCGGCACCACCCAGTAAGAGCCAGCCAAACACTGAATTCAGAGCTGAGGGCTGATTTGGACCTCCATCCACACGGCCAGGAAGGAGAAGAGAAGTAAACACCTCAGCGCCGAGAAGCAGATCTACAGAACCAGGCTTGTCGAAGTTAGGGTCAGCCAAGGCGAGATCCTTGATATGATGCCACGACGATTTATTAATACGAGTTGAAGGTATCCTACCACAAATGCTAGGCAACGTGAGCGCGTCGATAGAAAAGAGGCTGTTGCTGTTAGCACCAACCTCAAGGCGAACTGCACCTGATATAGACGAAGATGCTTGTCCCAAACCACGAACACGACGAGAAGTAAGTGTGCGGGCGACACCTAAGATGGTGGCAGCACGTTCACTGATGAAGTGAGCCTGGCTACCCGAATCTATGAGAGCACGAAACGATTGGAAGTTGCCTGAGGAATCACGAAGTTGCACAGTGGCTGTTGATAACAGCACCACAGAATTATCACCTATGCTCGTAAGTACTCTTACAGGTTGCTCTGAACTACTGCTCGAATCGGCTTGACTTGATGAAGCAGATAAATTAGCATCATCATCTCGATGAAGCAGGGTGTGATGACGTTGACGACACTTTTGGCAACTAAAAAATGATCTACAATTCTTTAAACTGTGCGAAGGTTTTAAGCAGTTGAAACACCAACGGTTGGTTTTAGCGAATTCAATCCGTTCCGCAACAGAAAGCTTTGTGAACCGTTCACAATAACTGATCGAATGATTTTCTGAACAGAAGGAGCACTTGACAATTGGTGTTGTGACTGATGCTTCAGATGCCGTAATCGTTCGAATTTTAGGTTTATCAGCAGTAGATTTAGTGTTGCTAGTGCTGGAAAGGAATACCGTAGTCGGTTTCGATTTAAACGATTTATTACTTGGTGGTATTTTAGGTATAGATTTATCGTGTGCACGGTTGGTAGTAGAGTGACTACGCTCTTGTGACAAAAAATGTGTATCTCGAACAAGGGCCTCGCATGTCATATTTAAAAATTTATACAAATCTCTAAATTCGGGAAGTTCGGCAGTTGAATGACTTCGTTCAAATGCACAGCGAGTCTTAGAATCGAGTTTCGATAATATGTGATAACACAGAATAAAGCTCCACTGATCCGTAGGTAAATCAAGACTTTTCAAAATATTTAAATTTTCACTAATTAAATCAAGTACACGACGGAATTCTGAAGGAGAACTCGATTTAAAATTAATATTTAATATTTCTTTCCAGCACGTAAAAGCCAACTCACGCTTATCACGATACCTAGTGAGCAAGGCTTGGTAGGCTTCGCTATAGAAAGTACCCTTAACTGGGTACGTACGAATAAGACCAAGTGCGTCCCCTGACAAACTTGATATAAGATAATGCATACGTTCAGTGTCTGACAATGTTTCGTTATTATGGATCAACGAATTAAAAACATCATAGAATTCAGGCCACTCTTTAATAGCTCCTGAAAACGTTGGAATTTTGATTTTTGGTAATTTAACATTACAGACGCTCGAGCGATCACGTTCAGTACGTTGTTCATCGTTACTAGGAATAAGTTCCCTATAAATAGTAGCAATTTTAATGTAAATGTCATCAAATTGCTCGCGTATTAAATCTTCTTTCTCTTCCGATGTGCCATCAATAATGCCAAGAATGTCCGTATGAGCCTGCTCAAAACTTTCACAAAGTCGCGGCATGACAGCATGATGAGAAAGAAACGTGTTCAGAAGAGATCTATCATCTTGAGCTAGCTCAGCTGCCTCCAAAGTTTTTTCAAGACGTCGAAGAGCTAGTGTACGCTTCCTCCGTAAAACCGGTAAGTCTTGCATAGTTAATTCAGAAGTAGCATGTGAGCCACGCCTCGATGTTGTGTCGTGCTTAGAACGTCGCCGAGTTGCGTACATCGTTGTGAGAGACTAGTACAAACGAAATACGACAAAGCAGTGTACACAAGCTACGGCTTAGCACGCGCAATGCTAAAAAACGTGAAAAATAATTTAATTAAAAGAATTGAAGAACCATTTATCTATTAAAACGATTTAGTGTTACGATATCCCGCGAGTCAGGTTCCCAACCGAACTCGTCCTCTTATAATTACGAGGGGATGTGGAACTATACGAGAATAATTAAAAGTTAAACAATAGAATACCTAGGTAAACGATATGTAGGTATAGCACGGTCCAGTTTTTACGAGAGCGATCGAGCACTATTATTATAATAATAATGGTGCTTCACGATATCATAGGTACCTATCACTTTAGAGTACCTAATGAGCTAAGTTACGTAAACACGATTGTTATTGTTTGCAGTTGAATAATTTCGCTTATGGTAAGTCACTCGATGAATAGGACGTCAGAATTATTTACGAGCCATTTATAATAGGTAAGTAAATTACGATAAAAAACGACCTAACTACGATAGTTGCATACTTACCTACCTACACCACTAAAAAGAATCAGATAAACAAGTGCGAGGACCAGCGATGTTATACCGCGATATAAATAGAATGTATAAACAACGCTAGGCAACGATAAATTGCAACTTGAATACCTATCCACTTTTACATAGTGTAGGTCAATGAGATAAGCGACGAATTTTAGGTACCTACGTAATTAAGGCAAACCTGTGTCAACAAACAACAATAGAATGCTGCTCCTCTTTACGATAGGTTTTTACCAAAGCGAATAAGTGAAAGGCGCAAGCAATTGTATTATTGTGTTGTACGTAGGTATGTACCTAGGAGCGAAGAACAATTATTTACTTAAAAAAAAACTTAAATACGCGTATGATACGATGTTATAAACAACAGTTAGACGAATAGGATTTTACCGGGTTTGTGTATATTCACGTAAAACGTACCTACCTATATCCAAACCGCTAAACGTTGAATATTGAAAACGATTTGTAAACTAGGTAGCTACACACAATAATTATGCCGAACGGAACACTTGGTATTTGCAACGGTTGTACCTTCGGATTACTAGATCACACTAGGTAGGTATGTTACTCCTGGTGACCTAAAAATTTTTACATAGAAATCGAATTTATTAATTTATTTAGAATCGTTCATTTATAGAAATCGAAATCGAAAAAAATATATATATATATATGGATGCGTAAGATGAGGATATCTTTCCAATGTTAACGATCAACACGTTAATTGAATATAATTGTTACGTGTACAGGGCAGAATCTCCCAACTTTCCCGAAATTAGGGAGTTCAAAAAAGTCGGTAGGAAGAAAAATTGTACGTGTATGGTTTTACGAAAGTTAATGAAAAAAGGATAATTCCCGGGTTTCGGCACCAAAATGTATTGTGAGGGCCCGGTTTCACTCGGTTGGCGTCTCACAAACAGGGACTCCCACAAGGGAGAACGGTCTAATAGGTCGTCTGACTAACCTGCGGTTCCAGCTTTCGGCATTTATGTTGTCTTGATCCTGTGGTCTTCGAGTTCTTTCTCGGTTTTCACTCCCGGCCGGGGTGTCGAGTCACGGGTGGCCCTGGACCAGCCACAAAACGCGCGCGTTCGGGATCACGAATTTCAAGCGTCTCTTTTCCCGTTGCAAGTTCGATTCGCTACAGCTAGTGGCGAGTGGTGACGTCAGTGACGTCTTGTCAGAATCGACCAATGACCGTGAAGAGTACCAAGGAGTGCCAACCTAAGTGTAAGCTTGAGAATTGTATACCAACTTTGAAATAATATGATGACGGTACAGTATCTAATGTACGTTTATGAATAAGGGGGTAAAGGTTTATAATAATAATAATGGCAACCCATTATACGTCCCATTGCTGGGCACGAGTCTCTCCCCTTTTTGGGGTGAGGCCTGGAGCTTACTCCACCAAGCTGCTCCAATGCGGATTGGTGGAGATACGGGTTAGTGGCCAACCCGCTGTCGGATGTTTTCAAATCGCCCAAAAGGCCCCCGACAAAGTTTAACGACTGCTATCTATCGATAGCAACCGGGACCGACGTCTTAACGTGCCCTCCGAAGCACGGAAACGCACATTTTAATTTGCCACTAGCGGTCACCCATCACTTATCCGACCGCGCCCGTAATGCTTAACCGAGTAGATCGCTTACGATCTACACCAGCCGCGGGGCCATGCGCGCTTTAGGTTTATGCTTGACATAAACTGGAACTAAGACCTTAGCGTGAATTTCCGAACAGGAAAATTCTTCAGAAAAATTTCAATCATGCGCCTTGGCTACAATATTACGTAATACTCGGATATAAAATTTTAAAAACAAATTAACGCACCGAAAAAGTTTATTAAATTCCCAAAATAAACATTTTATTTACGTGGAAACGCACCAACTATGAAAGCTCTGTTAATAATGGGGCTACGGTCAATGAAGAATCAAAGGAATCCACCCCTCCGAGAGAAAGGCTCAGTGGGGTGAAAATTTTCTACTTCGTCACCTTTATGATTTTACAGTTATTATAGAACAGGACGAAAGGGTTGGGGGTAAATTACGACAAATTGTTGTCACTAAATTGAGGCAGTATTTTTCTCTTTTACGTTATAATAACGTCATTAGTACAAGTGTTAAGTGACTTTTACAGGTTTTAGATTATTAAAGCCTTATGTGACTTAATATAATGTACGGCCCTGTAATTTCCGGCACAGAGGCATAACACCTTAGGCCTCAGGAGTGGTAAAGCATTTGCATTTTGACCTTGGTCTTTGTGTGGGTGTCTATAGGCTACAGTCATCACTTAACATCAATGTGAACTGCATGCTTGTTTGCCAATTGCCTTGGCTATTTACGTAATTTTATTTCTAAGCTATATAGGTACTATAGGTATTTTTAACTTATTTTATTTTAAGTACATATAATATGTTTATTATTTTATTATCGTAGTGTAATCTTAATATATATAAATCTCGTGTCACAATGTTTGTCCTCAATGGACTCCTAAACCACTTAACCGATTATAATTAAATTCGCACACCATGTGCAGTTCAACTTGAGAGATAGGATAGCTTACATTACGTTATGACTAATAGGAGCAGAGCAGCGCGGGCGAAGCCGGGGCGGGCCGCTAGTATATATATATGTATTGATGGTAGTTTATTTAAATATGAATAATATATATGAAGTCTATTTTTTTCTGGCTATTTTTTTGTGAGGTTCAGGCATTGCCTGACCGCTTGAAGTTCGTGATGCCACTAGGACCCACCAGAATATCAGCGCTGCAGTCACTCTGCAGCAATCAGCTGAGGTGGGTGCTGTATTTCTTGGCTTCCCACAACCAAATATGTAACCAATGTTTTATTTGTTTTTAACTTTATTATGATTGGTTGTTGTGTGTGTGCCATGAAATATATATATATATTTTTTTTCTTTAATTCCATTACATACAAAAAAAAATATATATAGAAGCCTTATATAAGGCTTATATGACGGCATGTATTAGATAAGATTAGTACGGGCAGTTTCTCTAATGTTTTTCTATTCACGTAGCAGTCGAGTTAAACTTACATTATAAGTGTCAAATTAAAATGAGTTTCTGGAACACCAGGCAAGTTAATTGATATTATCGTTATGCCTACTTTGAAGCGCGCATGAGCCTGCAACTGGTGTAGATGCACGGTTTTCACGAATAGATAGAGTGATTCTTGGGGAAGGTTTATGCATACATTTTGTTAAGCTTTTATGTAAATTGGTTGAAATATATATTTAATATAACGGTAAATGTCGGAGATCAAGCCGCCTGACAGCTTTCATCGAAGTCGCTGCAGTAACCTTTTTAGATATAACAAAACAATGTATGATGGAATATTTTATCTTTGGTAGATCTACAAAAAAGTCCCCGATTGCATATATCTATCTTTTACGGATAGCTTATTATAACCTAATTATAACCATTATTACATCCAAGATAATGATGACTTACAATGCGGTTATTGGAAAAATATTAAGACCAATACAGCATCAACCCTTATATCAATTTAAATCCTTTTGTTACGTGAAGCATTTCATGCACATCATTTTAATACACTACACGATATAATTAAAGTTAATAAATATCTTAGAAGATTTCACGAGAAAAAGCGCGCATGAAAATAAACTGATTCAAACGCATTGCTGACACCCGCCTGTTTTTTTTTAAATTTTTCTTCGTGCGACAATTGGCTTCAACATATGTATTGTGCCTATGGCAGAACGTCGTTTGCCATTGCCGGGCAAAGACACGGGCCCACCGCGGCGCACGGAGAGGCTGCGCGCGTGTATTAAGCTTCGCTTTATATGAAATTGTATGTGGTAGTGTCCTGCAACACATGAATTGACGTCATTGATACATGCGTGGCTTACATAGCTCAACGCTATCAACGTGGGTCTACGTTTCCACTGGAGGTACACGAATATGACCCACGACAATGTACAGCTCGCTTATCTATCCTTGGATTGCAGTGGGACGTGTGTAGTACTGTGTAGCCTCCGTGCGCCGTGCCACACCACGCTATACATTATTCGTGGGTCTTCATGTACTCCAATGGAAACATTGACTCACGTTGTCAAACAAATTAATACACAGCTAAAATGCGCCGCGTGTCCGTGCACAGCATGCGTCGCGGCGGGCCCGCGCCTTAAGTCTGCTTACAACGATTCGCTTGATGTTCTTTTTTTTCAATTTTAGTAAGGCATTGGCGTTAACATTCGTTTTATGGCAGCACGACGACTGCCGGGTCAGCTAGTTATGTTATAAAACATAATTGTTTTATATTATTTCGCAGTAACACATGCTTGTGAATTATATTTTATCTCAAATTTTTCTTTCCATTTTTCTTTAAAAATAAAATATATTTCACAAGCATGTGTTAATGCGAAATAATATAAAACAATTATTAAGGGTAAAAGCGACTTCTTTACGATATTCAATAAACTGAAAGGTCTATTATATCGGTTGCCTAACTAGCATAGTTGGTAATAGATGGCGCTGCTGCTACCATAAAGCAATGCAATAGATGTGAAGGAAAGATTTGACAAATTGGGCAGGGCTTCAGTAGCTCAATTGGAAGAGCGGCTGGACTAGATTCCCAGTAGGTCGCGAGTTCGAGTCTCGCCTGAAGTCAAATTTTTCTTTCCATTTTTCTTTAAAAATAAAATTTATAAAACATAGTTATATTGGTAGCATTATAATAATATACACTATTATTTGCATATATAATAGAGTTTGAAAACACGAAATCCCTGTAATAACCCAACAAAATACCAAAGTCTACCGATATTAGGATCCCTCGCGAAAATGTCTCAACAATGATTATTCCCTCCAGAAGGGCCATTACATGCCACTCTGCGGTCAGAGTTCGACCCTCTGTCTCTGGTATATGAATAATTATATAGGTGCGCCGTGTAACCCAATTAGCGAATTAGAAGGCGTATCACGTGCTTGTGGCGGCCCTGGTTGACTGACCTCCACTATTGTGGTCCTAATACGACTAGGGTTGTGTTTTTTGAAAATAAAACTGGTCAAGTATACATTTTTGAGAGAGAGGTTCCGTAATAGACGAAAACCAGTGTCGATTAGATAATATCTTCTAATCGACATGAAGCTCATCTGGGCACCCTTTTAGACCATCCATGAGACATTTTGTGTTCCACCCTTGATTTTTTTTTGTTTAGGTATATACACATGTGTTGATTATTTCCATTTATTTTATTTTGTTTGTCTATGTCTCCGTGCTGTCTGTCTAAGTTTTTTTTTATGTAATGGAAGTGGTAAACAAGCATGCAGTTCACATTGATGTTAAGTGATGAATGCAGCCTATAGACACCCACACAAAGACCAAGGTCAAAATGCAGATACGTTACCACTCCTGAGGCCTAAGGCGTTATGCCTCTGTGCCGGAAATTACAGGGCCGTACACTACCATCTGACCGGAACACGATAGTGCTGAAGATTACCATGTAGCGAGAAGTATATAAGGTAATGCGGTGGTGCCAACGCCCGCGAGCTCTACCACCAGTGAACCAGAGAACTAAATTGTTTTTTTTTTCTTTCTTATATTGTTTGTTACCGGCGACTTGGCGTTGGCACGTGACGATCCCACCTAGTGGAAGAGTGTTATCGCTGGTGCAATTAGTCAACCGAATAACGGTGATCAAACCATTCCAATGGGGCAGTTGTAGGTGCAATAACGCAATATGAGCAGTAGTGACAACATGAGCAGTAGTGACGCATGACAAGCGTGGCGTGTCCTCCTTATGGGGAGAGACATTGGCCAAGACGTCTGTCTTTCGACTGAAATACGTAATTGATTATTTGTAACCCACTGTGCGGCCCACTTCATACGAGTGTGTTGTAGGTACATCAATAATGTCATTCTGGAGCCCCGCATTATATTTCTGGCATTATTAAAATATATTATTTCAAGAATCATTAATACTTAGTTATAAAAAACTTTTCTTTGACAGTAATATATGTAAATAATAACAACAAATAAAGAATTTGCGAATTCTGTCCAGTTTTTGAGTTTTGCGAGTAGCAATGCGCATTGTCATTCATTTTTTTTATAAAATAGTAAAAAAAAATAAAAACAATTATTACTAAGATATAATTTTCAAATGATAGGTACAAGCCAGAAAAAACAGCCCTATAAAATATTCAAGATGTACCTACTAATGACATTAAATCGTGTGTGACAGCCCTGCTTCCTCCAATGCAGGAGGCGAGTTGTGGCGTAATAAAATATACTTCGGGCTTTCGTTGTATTAAAGGAGCGCATAGCTTTGCTTTATTTGACACTTGCGACCCGCTCTAACTTCGCACCGGTGCATAATATTAATAATATATTACAACACGTGCCAAAACTATAAGATGGGATCTCGTAGACAGGTATTAAAACTTTGTATAATACTATCCTTTCTGACATTATCTATAGATTTTCAAGATCATTTAACGCGTATAAATCAACATTTCACCACTAACTCACCTAGATGTGGCCGAAGATGGACTACGTTAAAAATCCCCTTTCACTCTCAACTTGAACGTAGATTATTATTCTCAGGAAATAAGTAGGTACGCAAAGTATTTCATTCCTTTGCAGTGCGTACAAGAAAAGTTGAGCCGAAGCGCTTTGTACGGATTTTTGGAATATCGGACGGATGTGGACGGATGATATCCAGCCGTTCTTATACTTGTCCTGTTTGTAGAAGGGTAGTAGTAACTTTAAAATATATTCTTGAATAAATTACTTGTATGTTTTTCAGACTCTTCTTTAATTTACCCATTTTTTGAGGACGTGCACGAACTAGAGCCGAGCTCGCAACATCTCCTTTATGTCAACTACGTGATATTACACGACCACCACCAAGATAGTATTTAAATGAAACCTCCATAATGATATCAGGATTACGAGTATTCCATCGCAAAATCAATCGAGGAGAGTTCGAGAATGTTCGATACGGGACGCTTCGAAGAATTCGAATTATGCCCCAGGGGCCTCGCTTGCCCCATTATTATTATTTGCCCCGAGATTCCTTGGTTCTAATAAACCTTATTGGCATTTCAATTCCACATGCAGGCGAGTTTTCTTTTGATTTTCATTCTTGCGTTATGGAATCTCTCGTTCATTTGCATGTTTGTTTGAAATGTTAGATGCTGATGTTGTGTTGCCTCCTATGCGATTGGCATCGCATTAACAGTCAACATAAAAATTATAGTTATTTGATATACTGTCGATGTATTTCGTCCCAAATATAGCTTTGTATTTTAAATACCAATCTTGTGTGTATTAAAAATGATTATTTTACTGTATCATTGCATTTTTTACTTTAAAATTGGTAGGCATATACATTTTTGAAGAAAGATTTTGTAGAAAAAAATGAATACTGCCTCTGGCAAGCTTAGTAGTAGTCTGAAATATCGAGGTCAACGTTAGATTTTCGGTTCAAGAAGAAAGTCATATCAACTTTTTAAACTGAGGAGATTACTCAAAGATATCGGTTATTCATTAATCAGAAATTATGTTTGTGCAAATTTGAAAGTCCAGAATATGCCCGCAAAATTTAAATGGGCTCGTCACCAAATTACTATGTACATAATGTGACTGGTGAACCGTGGGTGTCTGTATGTATGCTTAAATGAATGCATTTAATCTTACCGCTTCGGGAAATACAGGCGTGGAGAAAATTCATAAATTTCCAGAATGCGAATCATCATTGAGCATCAGAACTTTGTACATTAAAATAATTCGCCAACACACAGGTGCCCCTCGAGTCCCGTCAGCTCCACTGGCCGATCGATAGAGCCTTCTCAATTAAACTTATTGACACGGGAATTGAAGTTTGCGAACTCCGTTACCTCGTGAATATATGCATGACACGTGCGTTGAGCGTAATGTATTGAATGGACATATACCGCTGGTTTTGATATTACTTGTAATGAATAGTGTGATATCTATCCAATCAATACATAATGCTCAGCATTAGATATTATAATATTATAAATGGTCCTGCCAAAGGGTTTTTTAATAAACATACGTGCATCTAAATCGTATCTTTGGAAGATGTGTTGATGTTTTACAAATAAGTCAGCCAAAGGAAGGCAAGGATTTTGCGCATATTTTAGGTCCGGATCCCATTTTCGTTCATCCAATTATGCTGCAAACCTCATTATTATACATATTTATAATCTAGAGAATATATATCCACTAGGTTGCCAATCGAATTTGGCCTCAAGTATTTTTAATTATTTTTTTTATCTTTAACAGCCAGCAACTCTTATTTGCGGTCGATTTAATTTGGCGCCAAAAAAAAGTAAAAAAAAAATTCCCAAAAAAAATATTAAAAAATACTTGAAAAATTTTGATTGGCAACCTAGTGGATATATATACTCTAGATTATAAATATGCATAAGAATTAGGTTTGCAGCATATCTGGACGAACAAAATGATTCTGCAGTGGGATCCTAACATATTTGCCGCTAAATGGTAGTGTTCAACACTATCGTGTTCCGGTCAGGTGGTAATGTACGGCTCTGTAATTTCCGGCACAGAGGCATAAGACCTTAGGCCTCAGGAGTGGTAACGCATCTGCATTTTGACCTTGGTCTTTGTGTGGGTGTCTATAGGCTGCAGTCATCACTTAACATCAATGTGAACTGCATGCTTGTTTACCACTTCCGTAACATAAAAAAAAAAAAATTTTGTTTATGTTTTTAAACCAGTAATGTACTTACTTACTGTGTAGGTATTATTTATCTATAGTTTAAAGTCATCATTTATCATCCAAGTGAACTACATGTTAATTAGATACCATCATAACCTACATTAATATTAAGAAAAAACACGTAAAGTGATGACGTAATGTTTTCCTTGTGTATTTTAAAAATATTGCAGTTTATAGGATACGATGTTATGATGTAGGAATCAGTTTGTGAAATGGCCTGTTACTTTTTTTATTTGTTTGATATTATTTCGCATTAACACATGCTTGTGAAATATATTTTATTTTTAAAGAAAAATGGAAAGAAGTTTGACTTCAGGCGAGGCTCGAACTCGCGACCTACTGGGAATCTAGTCCAGCCGCTCTTCCAATTGAGCTACTGAAGCCCTGCCCGATTTGTCAAATCTTTCCTTCACATCTGTTGCATTGCTTTATGGTAGCAGTAGCGCCATCTATTACCAACTATGCTAGTTAGGCAACCGATATAATAGACTTTGGAAATGGTCAATTGGAAGAGCGGCTGGACTAGATTCCCAGTAGGTCGCGAGTTCGAGCCTCGCCTGAAGTCAAATTTTTCTTTCCATTTTTCTTTAAAAATAAAATACTTTTTTTATGTATAGGTAGTGGCAAACAAGCGTGCAGTTCATATTGATGTTAAGTGATGACTGCAGCCTATAGACACCCACACGACGACCAAGGTCAAAATGCAGATGTGTCACCACTCCTGAGGCCCAAGCTGATATGTCTCTGTGCCGGAAATTACAGAGACGTACATTACCACCTGACGGGAATACGATAGTGCTGAACACTACCATTTAGCGGCAAGTATATTTGGTAATGCGGTGGTCCTGCGCTGCCCGCGAGCTCCGTCACTGGAGCTCTACCAACAGTATATGTTACTAGTGGACCGTTGAGGCAGTTAAGGCAGCTGCAAGCAGTCAACGGTTTAATCTTTAATCAAAACACTCATGTTCAACTTCAACGCGAATCATCATTGAAGCATCAGAACTTTGTACATTAAAATAATTCGCCAACACACAGGTGCCCCTTGGGCCCCGTCAGCTCCACTCGCCGATCGATAAAGAGCCTTCTCAATTAAACTTATTGACATGGGAATTGAAGTTTGCAAACTCCGTTACCTCTTGACTATATGCATGTTACGTGCGCTGAGCGTTATGTATTGATTGGAGATATACACTGCTTTTGATATCGCTTGTAATCTTGCCGATATAATAATTGTGATTCTTACTAACAGCAGAAGCGCTGCATACTAAATATTAATTTTAAAGTTTTTGTTCAAAAGAGGTATAAAAGATTTAAAATATTTTAAACACTAGAAAATGTCAAGTCAAAGGTTGCAAAAATGGGTTTTATGAATTTTTCAGCGAAACGGTTAGTTTTGCGATCTATCTACAAAAATTGTCCTCACACATTTTTTCATAACACTAACCATTATTAAGAAAATCTATACTAATATTATAAAGCTGAAGAGTTTGTTTGTTTGCATGAACGCGCTAATCTCAGGAACTACTGGTCTGATTTGAAAAGTTCTTTCAGTGTTAGATAGCCCATTTATCGAGGAAAGCTATATCATCACGTTATGACTAATAGGAGCAACGCAGCGCGGGCGAAGCCGGGGCAGGCCGCTAGTAGACAATAATTTTTCAAATCGATCCAGTAGTTTCAGGGTCTATTTAATACAAACAAACAATAAATCAAATATTTGCTCTTCATAATATTAAGTGTAGATTTCAAATAAAACAATCAACTCAGTATAAAGGAATTATAGATTTTATTTCCTAACTAGCTGTGCCCGCGACTTCGTCCACGTGAGAAAAAATATGAATGTTCAGTATCTACCCGGACGAAGTCGTGGGCGCAGCTAGTATAAAAGTAGCCTAAGTTACACCTTATTACATCAGCTATCTGCCAGTGAAAGACCCGTCAAAATCGGAGACACTCAATTTCTACTTATTTGTATGTAGGTATGTATGTATGTATGGAGATAAAAGTAGCCTGAGTTACTCCTTATCACATCAGCTATCTGCCAGTGAAAGTCCCGTCAAAATCGGAGACACTCAAATTCTATTTATTTGCATGAAGGTATGTGTGTATGTATGTATGGAGATAAAAGTAGCCTAAGTTACTCCTTATTACATCAGCTACCTACCCGTGGAAGTCCCGTCAAAGTCGGATACACTCCGATTCTACTTATTTGTATGTAGGTGGGTATGTATGTATGGATGTATGGAGATAAAAGTAGCCTAAGTTACTCCTTATTACATCAGCTACCTTCCCGTGGAAGTCCCGTCAAAGTCGGATACACTCCAATTCTACTTATTTGTATGTAGGTATGTATGTATGTATGGATGTATGGAGATAAAAGTAGCCTAAGTTACTCCTTATTACATCAGCCACCTGCCCGTGGAAGTCCCGTCAAAGTCGGATACACTCCAATCTACTTATTTGTATGTAGGTATGTATGTATGTTTAGATGTATGGAAATAAAAGTAGCCTAAGTTACTCCTTGTCACATCAGCTATCTGCCAGTGAAAGTCCCGTCAAAATCGGTCTAGCCGTTCCTAAGATTAGTCCCGCCAAACAGACAGACAGACAAAAATTGTAAAAAATGTTGTTTTGGTATATGTACCGTGAATACATACATATGCATTTAGTAAAAAGCTGTTATTTTAATATTACAAACAGACACACCAATTTTATTTATTTGTATAGATATCTTTAACCGCTTGCGAAAAATAATCTTTTTGCTATCCCAGTTCTTTTATTGATCTTTTTTCGCCAAGAAATCTCGTAACAAAAACTATATTACGAGCATGAAATTAATTATTTTTAATTAAAAGTCACACAAAAAGGGAAATTATAATTCGCATGGCAAGTGCCCATTGCAATAAATCCATGTCAACATATACGATTCGATCTCTAACATTATAACTAGATATTCGCAACACATTACCTTCAGTTCTTTTACCGATAACGTCGCTTATGAACATTAGATTGCATGTTCAGCAATGTTATGTACACTTTACAAACATATAACATGTTAGAGTTATATATCACAAATTATTGTAAAAGCTTTATGGTAGTAAAACATTAATCTCATTCGACATATTTACTCACAGAACATAAACAGATTTTCATATCTTCTTTTTTATACAATGTGTACCAGGGATAAGTAACCACCCGCCGTTTTTCGAATATTTGGACAAAATTAAGGATAATTACTCTTATATATATGGGACTTACCGGCTTTGGATTTTTTAAAATGATTTTTTAATTTTGTAGTAAATACGGATGACGTGGTGCAGTTCTTTTAGTTTTTACATCTTTCTTCATTCATTTTTTTTTAATAATTAACCGAAATCATACTTTATCAATTAACATTATCAAACATAAATAAAATGTAATAAAACATTTTTTAAAGGAAAAGAAAAATAAAATTCATAGAAAATAAAGCTCTTCTTTCCACTTATTTTCACTCTAAAAAATGTTTGATAAATTAAATTGAAAAAGTAGTAGTTTGTTTATTTTGTTTAAGAAAAAAAAAATTACAGAATAATGTTTGATTAAAAACCAACATTTTAAGTCTACCCAAACATTGCTCTGTATCAGATATCGTCTGTATCGTCAGATTGAACGTATGCTACGTGCTACGAGATTTCGTAGACAACACAGAACGGTTACGGTTACGAATCACGCTCACTTTACTAGAAGCGCCTTCCATATTTTAACACGCAAACAAATCATGGCATCATTAGTTACAGCAAAATATATTTTTTTAGTTTTAGCAAGAGCTCAGAAGACCTATTATGTATCTCGGCTGACATAATTTAGATAGCCACTTTAAAGTACATTACTATTTCAATATAACGTCACAATTACGATAATTTGTATTTTCGTTGTACGAGTGTCTTGAATTTTTAATTTTTTTTTAAATTTATTAATTGCTTACAACAACGTAGAACTAAAGTAGCAACGGTACAAACATCTGTGGTTTTTTAAATGGAGTATTTTTAACTGTCCAATGTATGTATTTTTTTATAATTGTTTTTATGAAATATATTTAATAACACACACGATTCGTCGGTTACGTTTAGGGCCCATATAAAAGGTGGCGAGCCTATTGACATCTCCTTCAAACTTCCAAAAAATGGGAAAATCCCAATAATACCAGAGATACTGGATTTTAATCCGTTATCTCTAATATATCGACTCGGGAATCGAACCCGGGACCCCAGCGTAGTATTAGTGGCCTGCCACCAATAAGCTACTGAGGAAGTTTATTATATTTACTACCACCTTATTGGAATAGTAAGACATTTTTCGGTTTCATGATTAAAATCACACAATAATAATTGCTTATTAAGCCAATTCAATTTATAGCCACATTTAATCTAATTCCAAAAGCTTTCTTATGTTCCATAAACTTTTTAAGTAACATTAAATTCATAATATACAGTAGTTGTATAACGGTGGTATTATGGTATTGCAAATGTCTTTTTATGGCACATTAATAGGCTTAATGAGTCGCGTGCCAATACTGGCTGCCTGTAAACATGTAATCACTGCACGCTACCAGCAAAGTTCTTTTAAAAAGAAAAATATTTTTCGAATTTAATCGCTTTTTATTCTTTAATGCTCAATACACAATACTTTATTGCACAATAATGTACAACAGTAGGTGGTGTTACATTATAGACCCTGTAGGACACCGCAAAGTAGAAGAGAGGAGAGCACTGATACTGAATTAAATACTTTTTGTTTTTATTACTTTCTGTAGGCCATACAAATATATATCCCGGTGTGGGGATCGATCCCGTGACCCTTTGAATCAAACGGTCGACTCACACCGCTGGACTAACCGGGTCGTCGGGTCTATTGATCTTAAGTCAAAAACATTGAGAACAATAATGTAAAACATCTAGGTGTAAAAGCTTTGTTATGCAAGAGTTTGGCAGAGCTGAATATTAGTATGTAGTGGGTAGAGTATCATAATGGCAACCCATTATACGGCCCACAGCTGGGCACGAGTCTCTTCCCTTTTTGGGGGGAGGCCTGAAGCTAACTCCACCACGCTGCTCCAATGCGGATTAGTGGAGATGCGGGTGGGTTAGTGGCCAACCCGCTGTCGATGTTTTCAAACCGCCCATAAGGCCTCCGACAAAGTTTAACAACTGCTATCTATCGATAGCAACCGGGACCGACCGGGGGCTTAACGTACCCATCGAAGCACGGAAACGTGCATTTTTAAATTGCCACTAGCGGTTACCCATCACACTCCCGACCGCGCCCGTAATGCCTAACCGAGTAGATCGCTTACAATCTACACCAGCCGCGGGGCCATGCGCGCTTCGAGTCGTGGGTAGAGTACTTACGTCCAACCCTAGAACTCCGTTACCTATATGTAGCAGTATTCTTAAAAACGGTAGAACCTAATCAGGCAATACCCATGTTACTTTCACTGCACTGAAACACACGAAATTTCGTTGAACACTTTTAATTCCCAGCCAGTCTTATCACAAGCAACAATACAGTACAGAATACACAATACTTTATCCTTTCCCTAAAAAGAAAAATACGATATTGTAACTAAGTACTAAAGTTAAAATAATGTATAAATTGCATTCCGTATAAAGACTTAAAAAGTAAATCACAAATCGCCAAATAAGATAACTAGAAAATCTGAACGAACATTTCCTAATAAAGATAGCTATACACGATAAAACCGCCAAACAAAATATCCGAGGACCCTGAAACCGGGCTCACTAATGGAGCGAGTCAATTACTTAAGACCCGACCAAACTCGATCATAAATCCCTACTATCGATCAAAGTTCGCCGTGACCGCTCGCCCGAACTACACCCGGTAAAATATAGTTTTTCCATTTTCCTACACCCACCCTTACTCCCATTCGCTCCAGTTAGAAGATTGATTTATTATTGCGCTATAAAGTCGGCTCGAAGCGATTACTTTTTAAAAAGACTCGCCGACCTTTTGATTCGATTTTTCGCTACGTTAAATGATAATGCTGCCGACTGATAAATGTTTTATCTGTTGGATCATTTCTTAATGTTCACGACTCTCATCGATCAGTGCACGACGTTTTGTTGCGTTTTGTTGAGTGTAGCCTGGGGTTTATTGATGTTTTCTCTTACCTTTCCTTAAGGCAGATTGGCAGGGAGTTACGTACTTTGCGCCTTTGCAATCGGAAACTAATTTATGGAAATTATGTTAAAACTTCTTAATTTAAGACAATAACATTTTGTGGATGGTTGCAGAAGCCCAGGAAGACCAAGACTGACCTACCATGACCAAATAGGTCGAGTTCTGTCTGATGGTGGGGTCAAAAGTCTTAGGAATCGGCGTGCATGTATGAAGAGAATGATGAAGGTGGTCGAGGCACGAGAGGTATGTCAGGACCGGGATATCTGGCGCTCTACACTCTCTGCCTACCCCGTTAGGGATCTGACGTGAAGATACCTATAACATTTTTTCAAATTGCATGTAAAGTACGAAACCATCCTTTATATCATGATATACGTACTTCTTTAACAAAGACTGGGGTTAACACAGTAGACTATACAATAGACCTGAGACGGATGGCCCCGCTCTTCAATAGCATAAGTAACTATAAATAACAGTACAATTATTAAGGGAACAGCGACATCTTAACGATATTGTATAAACTACAAAGTCTATCATATCGGTTGTGTAGCTACGAGTATTAATTAGTTACCAATGGATGTCGTTAACCGACCCAAATCAGATTAAAAAAAAGGGAAAGCAAAAGGAGATGTTGCAAAAATGTATGGACCTCCGGCCATGTATTGTACACAATATCATTGACAGGCAAAATCAATACGAAAACGTTTTTTACTGCATATTTTCACTTATTAAGCGTTGTTTGCAGTTACAAATATTATTTGCAGTTGGTTTGAGTTGCAGAATTGCAACTCAAACCAACATGGCGAATATGGCGGGCGATGTCATTTTGACATTTTAATTTTTAAAATTATATAGAACTTGGAGAGAAAAGTAATATTTTCTGAATACTATCGAAATCGATTTCATGTGTTAATACAAAGAACTTAAACTAATCGATATCCAATTTAAAGAAGCGTCGGCTGTGTCGCCGCCATGTTAAATATCGTTGAAAATGATAAAATCGTTTGAATTAAATGTGGTAGTAACTCTAAAATATATACTTGAATAAATAAATTGCATTTTTTTCGGTTTCTTCTTTAATTTACCCATTTTTTGAGGATATGTACGATCTAGAGCCGAGCTCGCAACATCTCCTTTGACGCGTCGATGTGGGACTTCGGTAGCTTAGTGGTAAAGCGGCTGGACTGGTTATCCTGAGTTCAGGCGAGACTCGAACTCGCGGCATACTGGGAATCTAGTCCAGCCGCTCTTCCAACTGAGCTACCGAAGTCCTGCCGGATTTGTCAAATCTTTCCTTCACATTTATTGCATTTCCTTATGGTGCCAGCAGCGCCATCTATTGCCAAACTATGCTAGTTAGGCAACCGATATAATAGACTTTGCAGTTTATTGAATATCGTAAAGAAGTCGCTTTTACCCTTAATAATTGTTTTATATTATAACACATGCTTGTGAAATATATTTAATTTAAAGAAAAATGGAAAGAAAAATTTGACTTCAGGAAATACATAATATTTATTTTTTCTTTAAAATAAATATATTTCACAAGCATGTGTTAATGCGAAATAATATAAAACAATGGTTATCCTGAGGTCGCAGGTTCGATTCCTGACCGAAGTCAAATTTTTCTTTCCGTTTTTAGGGTTCCGTAGTAAACAAGGAACCCTTATAGTTTCGCCATGTCCGTCTGTCTGTCTGCCTGTCCGTCTGTCCGTCCTCGGTTTAGCGCAAAAATGATTAGTACTAGAGATACATCATACATCTTAACTACGTTGACAAAGTGGTAGAATAAAAACATGTAATTTTTTTTTATTTAGGGTTCCTCCCCAAAATGTAACCCGTGGATATTTTTTTATTTTTCGTTTTCTATATTGTGTGGGATGTCGTTGGATAGGTCTTTTAAAAATGTTAGGAGTGTGCTACTATCATTTTTCAATTCAGGTAACGGTTCGTGACTTATTAAGCTTCAAAGTGCCAATTTTCGTGAGAGTCAGGTATCCCCCCCTACCGACTAAACGGTTGTTGTTAGAAATTCAAACGAGACGGCAATAGTAGCCATATATAATGAAATTAAAAGGAAATCTGTTACACCTAAGTTGGCTTTGCAAGTTTGCGAGTAATAGTCGACCAAATGTATTTTACTCCAAAATTTCGAACAACTCCATAGAACATATTTATTTATTTTTTTCATTACATCTCTTACTTTGTAACTACGGAACCCTACACTGCGGGTGGCCCGACACGCACTTGTTACACGCGCATGTGTTATTGCGAAAAATAAATAGTACAACTATAAATTAAATAACTCAAAATGATCAATTTGTTTCTTGATTAGAAGAATCAAAACCTGGCTTAATTATACATATGCTTGCCATTCACACACATACACACAATACACACACAGCCGTTTCTCCATAATTGTCGAAAAAAATATACAGGTATTACGTCAGCCTATAGAAAAGTAGTAATTTGTTCCCATACAGAAACACAATAATGATGTATTGTCGTCATATCATATTTCTATATCTTATTAATATGTATAAATTACGTGTCACAGTGTTTGTCCGCGAGGGACTCCTAAACTACTTAATCGATTTTAATCAAATTTTGCGCACTGCGTGCAGTTTGATCCAACTTGAAAGATAGTAAAGCGTACATCTCTACTCTACTACTAGTAGTAGAGCTCCAGTGACGGAGCTCGCGGGCGTAGGCACCACCGCATTACCTGAGATACTTGACGCTAAATGGTAGTGTTCAGCACTATCGTGTTCCATTCAGGTGGTAATGTACGGCTCCGTAATTTCCGGCACAGAGGCATAACACCTTAGGCCTCAGGGGAGGTTTACGCATCTGCACTTCAACCTTGGTCTTGGCTGCAGTCATCACTTAATATCAATGTGAACTGCAAGCTTGGTTGCCACTTCCATTACATAAAAAAGAACCTCAATTTATAGTCGTTTAGTAACTAAATTGCACCCGTACGAAGCCGGTATCGGCCGCTAGTATTTCTATTTGTTCCCTGAGTCGAGTGTTTCACAAACGTGGTTTAAAAAATTGCAGGCCACAGAAACTGAAGTTGTGACACTTACAATATGCAAACCAGATGGCCCTCATCTTTGCTTTAACGTTATACGAAGGTGTTTACCGTGACGTAGCACAATTGTATTTCAGGTCAACTTTGGCTGAGATCCAAGATACTCGTACTATATTGGAATGTTGTCATGTCTAAAGCCTTTATCTAACTATTATATAATTTATTAGCTGTCCCGACGAACTTCGTATAACCTAGTTATATTAACAACCAATACCGCTATAAAAATAGAGGTTGGTAATAGGAGAGTGAACATTTAGGTTTTTTTTGTGTTTTTTAATGACACTTAAAGATGATATATATACTTAAAGATATATATAAAAATCAATTGCTGTTCGTTAGTCTCGCTAAAACTCGAGAACAGCTGGACCGATTTGGCTAATTTTGGTTTTGAATGACGGTCACCTGACCGTCCACGAGTCTAAACGAAGTCGGCGGCCAGTGTATTAGCAATCTAATTCATCTAATATCTTTGCCTTCGACAAATTATTTCATTGTGAAGCAATACGAAGTTTGCCGGGACAGCTAATATAATTATTATAATAATATGGCCCTGTTATATCGGACACGGGGTAATTAAGCAAAATTACTTGTCACAGTGAGCAAGGTATTTATAAAAAAACTCTGACAAAAAGGTTCATAAAATCTAATACGGGACTCGAGAAAAATTAAAGTGAAAATATTTCGTTTTGAGTTGCGAGAAAATTGTCTCAATTTATCCAGCGTTTGCATTTCCACCTCCATTTTCTAATTATCTTTCATAAAAACATCACAAAGGAGATGCTAATCAATACGGTATTAAAACATGACATGAGCACGACCGTCGAAGTGACATTAATTGGACACATCCTTGATAAATAATCTTTATGTTTAAAAATCAATTGTTGTTCGTTATTCTCGCTAAAACTCTAGAATGGCGGGGCCGATTTGGCTAAATTTGGTTTTGTATGATTTTTGGAAGTCCAGGGAAAGTTTAAAGGGTAAGAAAATATGAATAAATTGAAGGAAATAGTAAACCACAATTTCATTTTCTTATGCAAGTAGTCCATGTTTATCAAAACTTATCACTGGTGGTAGAGCTCCAGTGACGGAGCTCGCGGGCGTAGGCACCACCGCATTACCTAATATACTTGCCGCTAAATGGTAGTGTTCAGCACTATCGTGTTCCGGTCAGGTGGTAATGTACGGCCCTGTAATTTCCGGCACAGAGGCATAACACCTTAGGCCTCAGGGGTGGTAACGCATCTGCATTTTGGCCTTGGTCTTCATGTGGGTGTCTATAGGCTGCAGTCATCACTTAACATCAATGTGAACTGCATGCTTGTTTGCCACTTCCATTACATAAAAAAAAAAAAAAAAACACTTTGACACATTATTTCATTCTGAGGCAATACGAAGTTTGCCGGGTCAGCTAGTAATAAATAAATAAAATACGCTTACATTCACAGCCCCACAGTAGGTATAAACATGTGTCGTGGGTGCCGTTATATACAAACAACACATACACAAACACCAAGACCCGAAACAAATATCTGTAGGCCATACAAATATTTGTCCCGGTGCGGGAATCGAACCCGCGATCCTTCAAATCAAACGGTCATCTCACACCGCTGGACCAACCGGTTCGTCAAATATGTATTTAAAAGACTAAGACAAAAAGGTTTATTAAGTCTCATACAGAACCCGAGAAAAATTAAAGTGATAATTCATCGAACAATAATAAAAGTTGGGCCAACATTTCAAGTTGTATGATCCCCCCACTTAATACCCCCCGTCTAAACGTCGGAGTTGGCAGTGTTTTAATTGGAGCTAGTTTATCGGTATCAAAAAAGTGTCCAATTAATGTCACTTCGACGGTCGTGCTCATGTCATGTTTTAATTCCATATTGATCGGCATGGTCTCCTTTGTGATGTTTTTATGAAAGATCATTAGAAAATTGAGGTGGAAATCTAAAGCTGGATAAATTGATTGATAATTTTCTCGCAACGAAAGCAGAAGTAGGTATATACGAGAAAATATCACAAATATTTAACTGATGTTAGAGTTTCAGCGGCTGGCTCGAGGACGTAGGCATTACTTTTAGTAGGGCAATGTGGCGTTTGTTTTGAGGATTAAAATTAACAAGAACTAAGATACTATATCTAAGTTTTAACGCAGCAACCATTTTATACAGTAACTATCGCTATGGTCATTTGGTAAGATACCCTCAATCGCCACGTCATGTCTGTGAAAAAAAGCAAAATAACTCGTCTCTGAGAGGTGACATCGCATAATCATTTAAAAAAAACTAAGACAAAAAGGTTTATTAAGTCTGGGTTGCACCTCGATTTTTGTTAAAGTAATTGTAACATTTCACATCCTGCTCTAACTTTAACAGATTTCTTTATGTTAGAAAAGGATGTGAAATATTACAATAACTTTAACTTTAACGAAAGTCGTGGTGCAACCCAGGCTAAGTCTCATACGGAACCCGAGAAAAATTAAAGTGAAAATTCATCGAACAAAAATAAAAGTTGGGCCAACATTTCAAGTTGCATGATCCCCCCACTTAATACCCCCCGTCTAAACGTCGGAGTTGCCAGTGTTTTAATTGGAGCTAGTTTATCGGTATCAAGGAAGTGTCCAATTAATGTCGCTTCGACCGTCGTGCTCATGTCATGTTTTAATGCCTTGTTGATTGGCATCTCCTTTGTGTTGTGGTTTTGTGAAAGTAAATTTCGTTTTACTGGTGGTAGAGCTCCAGTGACGCAGCTCGCGGGCGTAGGCACCACCGCATTACCTAATATACTTGCCGCTAAATGGTAGAGTTCAGCACTATCGTGTTCCGGTGAGGTGGTAATATATGGCCCTGTAATTTCCAGCACAGAGGCATAACACCTTAGGCCTCAGGAGTGTTAACGCATTTGCATTTTGACAGTGGTCTTTCTGTGGGTGTCTATAGGCTGCAGTCATCACTTAACATCAATGTGAACTGCAAGCTTGTTTGATTCAAGGGTCGCAGATTTTAACACACACCACATTTGTTCTGTTGCGTTCTGTTGCGCGGGTTCCGTTCATGCAGATGAATGGCCTATTATATTCATATCTGTAACACAGTTTTGTTTAACATGGATTTGCATGATACCCGCGACACAGGATAAAAGTGTGAAGCTATAAGTAAACGTAGGATCATTATACACTCACGATTTGTGAGTACCTATTATGTAATTAATACTTTACGTAACTTCACGCCTTTAATCCCCGAAGGGGTAGGCAGAGGTAAATGCATGCATTCAAGCATACATGCAAATACCCACGACTCGCCGGTTACGTTTTGGCCCATGTAACAGGTGGCGAACCTGTTGCCATCTCCGGGCACATTACCAAACTCCGAGGTACTACCAGAAAATTGAAAAATTCCAATAGAACCAGAGATAAAGGATTTTTATACCATTATCTCTGATAGTTCCCGACCCGGGAATCGAACCCAGGACCCCCAGCGTAGTAGTAGTGGCCTGCTACCACTACACTACTGAGGCATTAATACTTCAATTATAATAATATTCTTTATTGGAAATATTTCGGTCGATACCCTATTTACAATATCGATTTTGCAAACAGATTACTTTTAGTAGGACAGCTTGACGATTGTTTTGATGATAAAATAAAACTAAGATACTATATTTCTACAATCTAAAGAATGTATGTCTATGCTGTTTCTAAATTTTTATAAAGAGATCATAGCAATATTACTTCGTCCGGATCCGGTGATCACACCCGAGATCATATGTCTCATAGTTTTTTTAAATTAGAGGGGTAATTAAGCCATCCAAATAAAACTTTATTGGAATCTCTTCATTATCAAGCATTTATCAGTTTCTGAGACAGTTATTTTTCCAAAATTCCGTAAATCTACAACCACATTATCAAAATCACTCCTAGAAGTAAATAAGTGAACGTCGATTGTAAAAAAAGGTTAAAAGTTAAAACAAATGGAAGGAGGAAGGGGGCAAGTCGATGTTAATTACTGCAGCCTTTGGAAATCTAAAAGGAAGGTAGGAAAACCTTAATGGAAATAAATGTGTTGTTCTATAAATGCGGCCAAGATTTTATAGCTCCGATGAATTTACTGGTGGTTATTGTTATGGTAATTTTATTATTGTAAAGGAAGATGAAATTAAATACTGTTTCGAATATTGTAACAATTATAAGATTAAAGACGTAATTAATATTAATTTGTTAATGTTATAATTGTGGAAAAAAAGCACGCAATTCACATGGATGGTAAGTGACAACAGCAGCCAATAGACATTTCCAAAAAACCCGAAGATACAATGTAGATGTCACCTTGCCAGCCCTGTGGTCAAAGTTGTTTTGCCTCTATGATAGTAATTACGGGTATGTAACACTATATGTATGATACATTATAGTTATTACATATATGAAACCCCTAGTTTGCACTAAAAACATTAAACATGATGATGTTTCGCAACTCGTCGCATAAAGTATGTATTGCGATGAATGTCTTGTTGGTGCTAGCGTTTGATAAATTATGTGCTTGTGTAATTTTAAGATATCGTCGATTTCCGTAGCCGAGTAAGTAAATTGATTTTACACATAGTATCGTAAACAATTTCCATAAACTTTCTTAACAAGACGTTACAATACAGTCACGTCACAGGACGTCACGAGACGTCCATCGTAGCCGCACGACAATCAGGCGTTACATGCTTCCCGGAGCGCGTGCCTATATTGTAACAGCTGACGCCGACGACACGACAGGAGCACGGACACGCTGTCTTCAAGTCCGTATTAAATTTTCTATTTTACATGATGCAATATTAGTAAGTATGGTGTATGGATTTTTAATGTCCATAATAAATGCTGAAGTAATCAATTTACTTGGCACTAAGAGCTGAGTACTAAAACGAAGCATTTTGTCAATGAAGGTTTTCATCTTGACAGAAAAAATCATACTAACATTGTTGTAACATTAACAACCGTTGAATATTAAATGCTATCATATTAGTTGTAATACAATCACAATTATTAGTGAGACGCAGTAGACGGGGCTGTACACAGCTTTCACAGGTAAGATCGAAAATATTTTTCTTGATTATTTTTTATGTAATGGAAGTGGCAAACAAGAACAGTTCACATTGATATTAAGTGATGACTGCAGCCTATAGACACCTACACCCTTTGTGTAGGTGTCTATAGGCTGCAGTCTAAGGTGTCTTGTCTATGTGCCGGAAATTACAGGGCCGTACATTACCACCTGACCGGAACACGATATTGTAGAACACTATCATTTAGCGGCAAGAATATTAGGTAATGCGGTGGTGCCTACGCTCGCGAGCTCCGTCACTGGAGCAGCACCAGTAAAAAATATTTTTTATATTATATTCATAAGGTTCAAACGACACCGCGTCATCACGTCACGGGACGTCACGAGACGTCGCACTCGCACAACAAACAGCCGTCACTTGTCCCCCGAGGCGCGCGACAAGTGACAGTTGACATCACCGATGGAAGCCCGGACATGCTAGCTTCAAGTTGAATTTTATTTGCAAAAGCAAAAAACAAAGGCAGAACGGCTCGGACAATGAGGGCAAGCTGCGAGTGATACACTTCACTCAAGGACATAAAGGTCTTTATTTTCTTATTAAATAAAAATAAATTTACTGACAAAATCTCTTTACATTTCGTGGTTGAGACTTTGCTGTAAGTTATCAATGGTAGTTGTGTTAGGAATGTCTCGCTTCTTCCCAAGTAGGTATTAATAAGTTTCTTTAACAATTTGGTTTTCAAGTTCATGTAACTGTCTTAATTAATTCATTGGGGTGATATAAGTGGGATATTAATTATTTTTTTATTACAAAAATATACGAAAAATTGTTATAAATTGGCTTGGAACCGTCAACTAAATAACTAATTGTTTTCAAGATTACAATTCAAAGCTGAGCGAGTTATGAGCGATTCCAAAACGGCTCATAAAAAATGCTGGACATTATGACGTTTGCACGTAGTAAAACGCCCGTAAATTGTATGGTGAAAACAAAATATTTCAACATATGTCTTCGTCAATACATTAAATCCTAAAAGTTGTTATTCTTAGTTTTCTGGCAGTAAATAATGAATAGTCTTGTTAGACATTTTGTGATTGAGTTGATGCTTACTTTTTTAAATAACAAATTTGTCATGTTCAAATTCGTCTACAAATTTGTGTGTAGATATTATATAGAATACAAGGTACCTATATCATAAAATGTCATTCAATTTAATTTTGCATGACAATAAACAGGTAAAATTGTAATAAAAGTGGCAAAAAGGAAAATTATGATTATAAAAGAGCGCGCTTGTGTATATAATATGCCTCATGTGAATATTTACAGTTAAATGTTTTAAAGCTGACCTATATATCTAAAGCCTTAAGTCGTTTTGCTTTGTACCGGAAATAGTATGCCGAGTTTACAATTGTTAATATATTAAATAACTGAGAGCGACTATAAAATATTTTATGTATAACAATTTCCGTCAGCGCGTCACGACGTCGTCACGCCACGAGACGTCGCAATCGCACAACGAGCACACGTCACGTCGCTCGTGGCGCGTGTTTGTAAGTGACAGCTAACGTCGCCGGGAGCAAGGCGGTATTTTCGTTAAGAACAATAATTGTATTTTATTATTCTCAGTTTTGTTCAAGAAATAATGTGTTTTATGTGTAGCTTTTGAACATTCTTTTTTCATGTCAGGAAGTGGCAAGCAAGGCTACAGTTTACATTGATGATAAGTAATACTGTAGCCCATCAATATGTTATGAAACCAGAAATTTCAATGAAAATGCGTTGCCACTTCTGAGGCCTAAAATAAAATGCCTCTGTGCCGGAAATTACAGCAGCGTACATTATGAATGTCCAAGTTAGTACGTATGTATGTTTCTTCACGTCAGGTCCCTAAGGGGTAGGCAGAGAGTATGGAGCGCCAGATATCCCGGTCCTGACACACCTCCCGTGCCACATCAACCTTCATCATTCTCTTCATACATGCACGCCGATTCCTAAGACTTTTGACCCCACCATCAGTTTGTGTTGGTTTGTGATCATACGCTGAATCATATATCACTAAAGTGGCAAGTAAAAAATAATTATTACAAAATCATATGAATGGTTTTCTTCATGAAAACTAAAGCTTTGTTTCAAAATATATGGTAGGTGGTCACCATACATTTTTACAATAAATAATGTACGAAAACTAAATTACTGAAAGCGGTTGTAAAAGATATTACGTAAAACAACTTCCGCAAGGCGTGTCACGATGTCGTCACGTCACGAGACAACGCAGCCGCACAACGAGCACACGTCACGTCGCCCGAGGCGCGTGTTTGCAAGTGACAGGTGACGTTGTCGCCGGGAGCACGGAGGTATTGTCGTCAAGTCCAGTGAATAAATTTTCTTGTTGTTATAGTTTTCTTTACGGAAAGAAAGATTTATAAAGAAGTATAAATTAATTTATTGCCTATGTTATGAAAATCGGAACTTGTACTCGAGTTTCAATGTTATTTTCAGGGTGAAAGTTCTCATACGATGAATAGAGTATGTTAAAAATGAAAAATAAAATGGTTTTCTGTAAAGTCGGCTTACGGACGATATTTTTACATACTAGTTATAACGTCATAAGAAAACATCCGTCACAAGCCGAATGTGGCTATCTATCGCTTGCCCCGCGCTCTCGCTTCGCTCGGTTCAGGCAGAACGTGACACTTTTTCGTGTGTGCAGCCGGCGTTCATAAATTTATGAGACGTTATCTCGTCAAAAATATAATAATACACGGATTCGCATCTATGAACCTACCGACATGTGCACAGATATTAAACTTTAGCTGACTTTCGCATCTAAACCATTACTACCGTTGGATTTAGTACCAAAATGTAAGACACTATTTTAAGATGTGCATATATATGTTTCAGCAATGTCCCTGAAGCTCTACCACCCGATCTACTCGTACCTCTACGGTCCAGCTTAAGCGTCCATAATTGTTTCTGCACAAAGGTTTTATATCTACGAATAATTGCGGGTCTAAGCACGGTGTCAATATCGATCTTGTATAAGTATTTTTTGCATTGTCTATAATAAATTACACTTCGGTCGTGCTACACCACGTTTTCACACGTTTCTTGACAAAACCTCCCAAAGCACACCGCAGAGCATAATTCTAATATTACTATATAAGCATACACATAAGATCACGCATCCACAAAACATATAAAGAGTCAATTCTCTTTACGTCCCTATCGAACCGCAAAATGAACGAATAAATAAAAACCAACAATGCGACCAATCAACAAACATTTTCCCCGATTCCGCCCCCACTCACCTGACATCCCCATCAAAAGATCCGAATCAATCGACGGAGAAAAACTCCTGATAATATAATAGAATTGAATTATCGCCCGAGATGAAGACGGGGGCGAGTGCTCGATTGTAAGAATCGGTAATTCGATTGTGTTCGGTAACAATCGACTCGGTTCGCCGGCGCTCGGGTAACTTTGTGAGCGTAGTTATGGCGTTTGTCAATAAACGTGATGCGTTATATTTTGATATTATTATACTTAAAATATAGTACTTTTGAAGTGCGCATGGCCCCGCGGCTTAAGATTTTAGATCGTAAGCGATCTACTTGGTTAAGCATTACGGGCGATGGGTGACCGCTAGTGGAAAATAAAAATGACTCGTACCCAGCAGTGGGACGTATTTATAATGGGTTGTATGTATGTATGTATCTTCACGCCAGGTCCCTAACGGGGTAGGCAGAGAGTGTAGAGCGCCAGACATCCCGGTTCTGACAAACCTCTCGTGCCTCGTCTACCTTCATCATTCTCTTCATACATGCACGCCGATTCCTAAGACTTTTGACACCACCATCAGACAGAACTCGACCTATTTGGTCATGGTAGGTCAGCCTTGGTCTTCCTGGGCCTCTGCAACCATCCACATTCGTATTGTATATCTGTTTAGTCATTCGCTCATTCGACATTCTTTCTATATGCCCGAACCATCGGAGCATGCCTTTTTTCATTTTTACACCGATACTATCATTCACACAAAGTCTCTTTCTTACAATGGGTTGTTATCATTATTATTATTATATAGTACTTTTTATGAAGGAAGGTGGCAACCAAGCATGCTACTCACATTGTTAAGTGATTACTGCACCCTAAAAACTAGAGGTCAAAATGCAGACGTGTTGCTACCCCTGAGACCTAATTTATATCTCTGTGATAATTATTACATGACTATACATTACCATATAACCGGAACACGATAGTGCTGAACACTATACCATTTAGCGACAGATAGATAATGTAAGGCGGTGGTGCCTACGCCCTCGAGTTCATGTATTTTAAATCTACCACCAGTTAAGTATATCTTAAAGTCAATATTAACCTTGCTTAAGCTGTCTGGATAATTACATTATTAACATTGTCTAAATTTAATAGGCCCTAAATTCAAATCTGTTTTTCGTAGAATTTATTTACAATTTCTGGCAACTTTGTTATAATAAGCGGACGGTCTGTAATGGACAGTTTTAAAGTTTTGACACCGGCCTAGACCCTTAAATTTTGAAATTCCGGTTCCATAGCCAAAGTGATTCTTAAAACCTGACAATCGATAGGGATATTGAATAATCGTCAATGTTAAATGATAGTCAAATAGCGTTTCTCAATTGATTGGTTGTTCAAATAATTGACTGGTGGTAATGACTGAATCGAAGCGCGCATAACACCGCGACTGGTGTAGATTGCAAGCGATAAGCGACAAGGGCGCGGCCGGGTGTGTGATGGGTGACCGCTAGTGACATATTAAAAATGGGCGTTTCCGTGCTTCGGAGGGCACGTTAAGCCTTATCAGAGGCCTTATAGGTGGTTTGAAAACATCCGACAGCGGGTTGGCACTAACTCGTATCTGCGTGATGGTGTAAGCTCCAGACATCCCCTCAAGAAGGGGAGAGACTCGTGCCCAGCAGTGGGACGTATCAAGGGTTGCCATTATTATTTTATTATTATTTTGTCTGAATGAATTAATTTATTTGAATGAACTTATTTTTTTGGTTGCGTTCCAGTTTCAGTTCAGTTCGGATACGTAGGCAATACCGCATTACCTAATATATCTACCACCAAGTGGTTGTGTTCAGTACTATCGTGTTCCGGTTAGATGCTAATATATAACTATGTAATAACTATACATGTCGTAGTACCAGAGACATAATAAAAACTAACCCCCTTATGCATAAACGTATTTTAGCTGAAGTGTTGCTAATCTCTCCTTTGTCTTTTTCTACCCTGAAACTTTGACAATGCAACTAATAAAAACAAAGCATTCTAAAATTCTTAAGTACGTTTATGAATAAGGGGGTAAGGCTTCAGCGGTTAGCAACGAATCTGCATTTTGACCTCTGGTTTTTTATGTAGACGTCCATAGGCTGTAGTTAATTAACATCCATGCGAACTGTATGCTTGTTTGCCACCTTCGTTACATAAAAAAAACATATAAAGTTTTGTTTCTTCAAACTTTATCGATATAATTTAAGAATTCTTTCAAATTAGGAGTAATGTAATTGTCAAAAAGTACGTGTTCAGGTGTAGCTGGCGAAGTGCACCGTGTGATACATCACACACACCCAGCTGCCCAAAACGATGATACAACGCTGGCAGCCTGAACCTGTTTCCTCCTGATGCGAAGAGTGAGTGAAGATTGAACAATAATTTTCATGTGAATTAAGTAAGATGAACTGATTATTCGATTTTATTCAAAACTAGCTGTCCCGCGACTTCGTCCGCGTGAAAATGTATGATTGTTCAGTACCTACCCGGACGAAGTCGTATGCGAAGCTTGTATAAAAGTAAGCCTAAGTTACTCCTTATTACATCAGCTATTTGCCAGTGAAAGTCCCGTCAAAATCGGTCCAGCCGTTTCCAAGATTAGTCTCGTCAAACAGACAGACAGACAGACAGACAAACAAAAATTGTAAAAAAAATGTTTTGGTATATGTACCAAAATGTTTTTAAAATATCAAAGAATAGTCTAAATAAAATAATAATATTGGAGATTATTGATAAAGAAAATCTATTCCTTTGAAGTTTTTAATATAAATTATATATTATATATATAAATATATATACATGGGATATAATCAAAAGAATTGCCAATTGAAGAGATCTAGCTAGTAAAATTTCACCTCTAAATAATGTCTCATCCAATTTCAATAATATTAATTCAGCTACAATCCAATCTTCAATGGCTTTACTTAATACTGACTATAACGAAATTGAAAGCATCATTCTTTCTTTAAAAACTAAGTGTGCTGCTGGATGGGATGCTATATCCACTGCACTTGTTAAAGCTGCTAGGCACATGCTAATTCCAAGCCTTGTTCATATTTCCAACTTATCCATGTCATCTGGTATCTTTCCCGACCCATTTAAAGTTGCTGTGGTTCATCCAATCTTCAAGGCTGGAGACAGACACAGTGTCACCAATTATAGGCCCATTTCAATTCTCACTGCAATGTCAAAAATTTTTGAAAAAATCTTGAATCGCAGACTCACTAAATTCCTAAGTGATAACAACGTTATTGCTCAAAATCAGTTTGGATTCACAGCTGGTAAGTCGACCGAAGATGCTGTCTTACAAGTTACCAATACAATAATTAAGAACATTGACAGAAAGCTATTGGTATCTTCCTAGACTTTTATAAAGCCTTTGACACTGTGTCTGTTCCCATCTTGTTGGATAAGTTGGAGAGGATCGGAGTTCGAGGAATAGTCAATGACCTATTTTATAGCTATCTGTCTGACCGCTCCCAGATTGTAACGATCAATAACATTAGTAGTAATGCGAAATAGGTGAACTACGGCGTTCCTCAAGGCAGCGTGCTTGGCCCAACACTTTTTATTATTTATTTGAATGATTTAAGCAACATGTCTCTATCTAATTGGAAAATTGTAACCTACGCTGATGATACAGCCCTCATCATCAATGGGTATATTGGCAGGAAGTACATGACTTTTCTGAAGACGCTTTAATACAAGTCATGTATTGGTTAGCCAAAAATAGACTTACTTTAAATCTCTCCAAAACAGTTTTCATCCCGTTCGCTCCAACTATAACTTCTCATCCACCCGATAATTTTATGCTTCAAGCGCACACGTGTCCTGCTAACTCTACTCATTGTTGCTGCACAAGTATAGTGAAATCCTCCACAACTATACTACTAACTAATACCTTGGTGTTTGGATGCATAGTGCAATGTGTTGGAAGCATCACATTGCAAACGTGCTGTCTCGACTTAGAAAACTTATTTATGTGTTTAAGAACCTTAGGACATTCTTGACTTTCGTACCCTCAAAGTCGTTTATCTTGCACTTGTTCAGTCCATTCTTAGCTATTGCATATCTGCGTGGGGAGGATCCGTTAGTGTCCATATGTTAAGACTGGAAGTAGCGCAGAGAGCAGTGCTCAAAGTTCTTTCATACAAACCAATTAGATTCCCCACCATTGAAGTGTATAAGATGTGGCTGTTCTTAACGTACGTCAATTATTTATCCTAAATGCAGTAATGAGGAAATATTCGGAAGTACCCTATAACCCTGAATTTACTTCTAATAAACGAAGATCCTACAAATTTTGTCGTACTGAATCACATCGTACATCCTATATATAAACACTATTTTCACGCTAGTCCTTTGCTTTATAATAAAATAAATAAAGAACTACAAATTTATTCTCTTTCTCTGCAGAAATTAAAACAGAAATGCAAAGACTGACTTCTTACTTTAACTCACGAAGACACAGAACGCCTTTTGAAACCAATAGTTTAATTATTCAACACAATAACACACAAACACTCTCTCTCTCACACACACACGCACACACACACACACACACAAACATTCACATACACTTACACTTTTATTATATAATTTTTAATATTTTTAAAAAATCTAGTATACCATGTTCTTTTTTGTAGCTTAGTCTAGTTTGAAATTTAAATTTAGTCTATTGTGTAAAATCAGAACCCAATGTTTCGAGGTGGGCGATGGTATCTGCGACACAGTTTCCAACTTTTGCAGATATTCATCGTTTTTATAAAAATTGTACACAACGGTTGTAATGTTCCTAAATAAACATATGTTTATTATTTATTTTATTATATTATAGTATACATATATTTTATAGTACCGTGTATATGCATTTAGTTAAAAGCGGTTACTTTAATATTACAAACAGACACTCCAATTTTAGTTGTTTGTATAGATTGTTTAAAACGTTTCTATTACAACTATTACAACAAAAGTTTAATTGTTGTAATGGAGAATGTGGGTTTGAATTCGATCCGAGACAATTTTTTTTCCGTTTTTCTATTAACTCATTTTTTTTTGTAAAAATTATATTATATTAGATTTGGTACACCCTTCATAAACGTATGGACCTTTGAAAAGATTCAGCTGCACACACTAAATACACTTTGTCTTTGTCGGTTGCATTGTCTTCGGCGCAAGACAGAGAAAGTTAAAAGAGTAGTTAGCAACGAGAGCTAAAACGGCGGTTATTAATTAAAAAAGTGGTTAGCAACGTTTGCTAAAATACGTTTTTGATGTTACACTTTTGACTTAACATTAGCTCCAAATACACATAAATACGAGGCTGGCAATACAGCGCAAAAAACACAGAACAAAATAAACGTCACACACGACCTCGGCTTTATTACCAGCCATCGAAGTAAACATTTAATATACAGGATACATGAAACCCACTTACCCCACTCAACGTTTTGATATTGTGCAAAGCGTCCTGTGCTTTCAACGCCGCTTTCCGCGTGAAAAACGTCACAAAACAGCACCCTGTAACAGAAGCGCACACTAACGTAACACGTACAACACAGGACGTACATAATTACAAGGGTACAGCCTTTTACACACACGTTGAAGTTGATTTACTTTGGTACAATCAATAGATTATCGCGATAGCACATCTCCGATGCGAAACCAAATTCACAAAAACAGTAGCTTCTTATTGAAATCTAAATAACCAGACAATAGAAGTGCCATGATCGCTTCAACTTGTCGTTACAAATTGGTGTCGCTTTGATAGTATTCGACATCAATTCCAGTGATCTAGCGTTCGACACCAATTCCAGTGATCTAACGTTCCGCATACCGACATTTGTGTATAAGACCAGATTTGATAGATCAACGACATTAGTGTACACAAATGTCGGTATGCGGAACGTTATACAATGTAGTTAGAACCTTCAAGAACGCATTTATATTTATTTTTCTAAATGGTATGTTCGTTACTTGAGTCAACTTGAGTACGTAGCTATTATCCGTGAATGTAGTGGTGAATAATAAAACTGGCGACGTGCTTTGCCGACCGTTTTCAGCAACATGCCATTTCTATGGTGTTGTATATTATATCCGGGCGCATTACCAAACTCCGAGGGTAGCATTAGGAATCTTATTGAAAATGGGAAAAAACCCAAAGCTCCAAAGATAAAGGATAATATGCCTTTAACTCTGATAGCCCCCGACCTCTAGATCAAATCCAGAACCCCAGCATAGGAAAAGTGAAAAAAATACTACTTTGGTACTTTAATTTTTTTGATTATATCTGTACTGAATTGGAAAAATGTGATATGTTTAGTGGCTACCTACATTTGTGATCATATATTTTAATCCATTGTAAATCAACTTCACGCGTGACAGATTACAAAAAAATACAACATTACATACATTAAAACACTAAAATTAATAATATTTAAATGAATACTCTAGTTATACAATTCATACAACTATAAGTACGCATTTAAATACCATTTCAATTAGCAAAGCTAAAAGTATCAAACATATAAAAATAAAAACAAACAAACTCAAACAACACCGTTAATATCTTCAGTCAGTTGTTTCATTAATACATTGACAAGCTTAAAGCGAGCTGAAACAGTATGACAAACAATATTTTATTCCATTAACGAAGGTCCATAACAAAAACTGCCGCACGTCGAGCCGTGGCACATTGTTCCGAGCAAAAAAAAAATAGAATTCATTCTAAATATAAACGGTGCGCGTCAAAATGGAATTAAACAAGAAAAACGAAAATAAAACAAACTTTAATATGAATAAAACAAAAAACAATAGTCGCAGCGCAGGCCCGGACTCGCGACGTAGCATCGCACGTGAAATTAACAAAGCTGGGATTCATTTTTGCATGAATCCCTACAAAAGGAGCTTTCTCGAACAAAAGACGTGTAACGGCGCAAACAAATGTCACCGTGTTACGCGAAGGCTTTGTTGGTGCGAAACAATGACATCGTATGGATGTCCATGCTCGGAGGACGCCGTGCTCGGAGGATGTGTTCGTTTTAAACGTTTTAACTTGCCGTCTTCTTACAAAGCACTTCATTTTCGAAATGGCACACCGCAAGTGGCCGTGGAATGTCATACTTTTGAAATAAACCTTCATTAAGCGTTTTTGATGATAACTCAGATATCTTGTGACGGAATTACCTAAAGCAATGATTTAAAACCGTCGTAAAAACGTATCATGAATATAATATGATATATGCTACATTTTTTTATATTATGAAAGTGGCAAACAAACATGCAGTTCACATTGTTGTTAAGTGATGACTGTAGCCTATAGACACCCACACAAAGACCAGAGGTCAAAATACAGATGTGTTACCACTTCTGAGGCCTAAGGTGTTACGCCTCTGTGTCGGAAATTACAGGGTCGTACATTATGACCTGACCGGAACACGATAGTGCTGAACACTACCATTTAGCGGCAAGTAGGTATATTGGGTAATTCGGTGGTGCTTACGCCTGCGAGCTCCGTCACTGGAGCTCTACCACCAGTACATCGCATATAGTATATGTTCAATTGCTTTAAAATTAAAATTATTTATATTATGATTATGAGCTAAATATATTATGATTATGAGCTAAATATATTAAGATTATGAGCTAAATATATGTAGGTATATTCGTTCCTCCTGTGACGAGTGATATATATACATATATGTAACTAAAGTTGTACCCCTCTTTTTTATATATAATTAGAAAATTCCATCTTCTTGGTCTAATTCACGTCCTTCTATCTTCTATGGTTTCGAAGATAATTTTGTGCGAAATGATGTAACTCGCATGATTTTTTGCAATTCAAGTTGTAACCTTTATTATGTATTACCTACCTGCTTACATTATTTTCGTGCTTGAGGTGTAAGTGTTGTACAAACATTGTTGTACAAAACCCTATGTACCCATTAGTACCCTACTAATCCGAATCTTAATTGAAAAGTGATACAACTCAAAACGTTTACTGACGTCTACGGTGAGTTCTGATACGTTTTATGATTTTACACTTTTAATTATTTCAAATCAAAAAACCAGTAGTTAATATTTTCAACGAATACTACAGACACAAGTTTAAAGTCGATTTATCATTGGGAGAGTAAGAAATAACTCAACTTCAATTAATTTCGAATCAGCAATCCCCTAAAACGGCATAAGATACCGAAAAGCGAAATCCTTTAAATTAATTTTTCAAGTAAACCTCTTAGGGATTGTGTGCAAAAATATCAAAATTTCCCGCCCTAAATATCTTTTTCACTTTAAGATCATTATATAAAGAATCATATTTTATTATTCCGACATAAATCTCCTCTCTTGACAGCTCTTAACCCCGGTACCCTGCGCAGTAACCTTGCAATGTAGTAATTAATCTTTTCGTTTTGCAAATATTACACAAAAACTTTTCCAGTCCACGGCTATTCAAACGTGAATAACAATATGATAAAATATTTAGAAATTCTCTAACAATTGTAACAATGTGTTGTTATAATTTAATAACGTCGGGAGCGCCACGACCCTTCTGAGTGGGTCTTGTTTAAACCAAGTATCTTGAATGTTTGAAATATTCAGAAGTGTTTTTAGTGTTATTTTTCATCTATTGTTTAAACTATGTTATACATTTTATTTAAGTTATAAATCGTAAAGTTTTAAGATTAATAGTTACCAATTTAAATTACCTACATTCAGCTCACCTCAATTTGATGTAACGAAAATAAAATAAGATAGTAAGTATTATAATATTTTATCGATCTTTTTAAACAAAATAAGTAAATACTATTATTTATTTGATTTGAGAATAAGTAATATATATATTTTTTAATTGCTTTAACTGTCCCACTGCTGGACAAAAGCCTCCCCTATTTTCTTCCACCTATCGCGGTCTTTTCCAACTTCGAGCCAATTGGGTTCAAAGCAATCGATATCGTCTCGCCTCGTCTATCTCGGTAGCGCCGAGAATCTAGGGTTCAATATGTTAGTTATTATAGTAATATTTTAGGAGAAATATTTAAAAAAAAGTAGGTATTAAGCAAGAAATCTGTACAAGATATAGATGAAGTGTTTGATTGTATGCTTGTTAAATTTAATTTAAAAAAGAAACTGTTTTTCTGTAGAATATAACTTCTAATAAAATTTGAAAGTAGCGAACAAGCCGCACACTAAACATTTTATGATAAACTCAATAGATGATTTTAAGGTATGAATGATGGTAGTTCATTTATACAAAACGATTCATGCGATTTCGATAAAATATTTTATTAGATCACAAAAGAAACATGTCGGTGTTAATGTTAATTTTAGCAATGGAAAGAATTATTTGCGGCATCACAAAAAAATGTGCTGGACAATTTTTTGTGATGCCGCAAATTGGAATTACCATTATAAAAACACGTCAAATGTTTATCCCATTTTTTTAATATTCGTGTAATTGTTAATGTTTTTTTGTTAAACTGCGCGATTTTTTTGACTATAATTCTATTATATTTCTTTGCATATACGAATATGTACCTATAAAATGTAGGAAACTTTTTTCGAGCGTGAGAAGATTCGTACATAAGATTTGTTATTCCCGCGGGAGTGTTCCCTTGAACTCTTTTAAGTGCAAAAGAATCTTATTTATGTATTGTGAAAGAAAAAACCTAATATATTATCAAATTTCGTAGAGTGATCTTCTGCAAAATTCGATAAAATAAGCCTACTATCCCGCCTATAGCTTATAAAACATTATAAATTTATAATATATCCCATATTCAAAAGAATTCCATGTTATAGAGTGAAATTGGTAATACATCACGTTTGCACAGTTATTGGCTAGACGTAAAATAAGTTCACATATAAAAAATTGACACTTATGCAGCACCGCTGGAATTAATCTGTCTGTGACAAGTTCACGAGTTCATCATGAGCTTGAAAATGTAATTTCTTGGTCCGGAAGAAGTTATGAGTCATAACTTAACATAACTAAACTAAGAAGTCAAAGGCAAAGAACGTCTATCAAACCATTAACAGTTGATAATAAATATGAACGAAAACAGGAAACTGCGAATACTATTACCGATCATGCTTCACGGTGGTCCAAATCACTTCTTTAACTTTGAACTCCTGAGTATTCATTACTACAACAATGTCCGATTTTTTGTTTCATTTTAGTCGTTTAAACCGGAGTTTTAGTCATGCAATTTTGGAACGAGGCCCACCTTACTTGCGTTGAAGATCTTGTCACAAGGTTCTTATCGCAGCCACTTTCCAAACTGTCTTCTAAGACAGCGTTTTCCAATATTTTTCAAGTCACGACCTCCTTCCTTTGTTAAAAATATTTTACTATCCCATTCTTTCCGCTTTGACTAGAATACGTATTAACGCATTATTGTGATTTAGTAAAGGAACGTGCTCTGAAATTATGTACAGTAAAATTTTGTTTCATTTGTAAATGGTGCGATTGAAAAACGAGATTGATTCGTAATTGAAGAGCAATAAGAGATAATAGAAATGAAAAAAATAAAAAATTAAAGTAGAACGCCGTCTGCATTTTGTTATATTATCTACAGTCGTTGCAATTCATGAGCGCAGTTGCCACATGATTCTTCACGTTTTGTAACTGATGCTTGTAGCTTGGCCTGCAGGAGAAGTTCAACGAATCCTCCGGGGGTCGTGAACTACTCTTTGAGAAACAGCGGTCGAATAAAAACACCAACCTTTACTCGCGCCGGTGATCTTGTCCCGCAGCACGTTGATCTGATGGACCCGTCCAAACTCCTCGAACATCAGCCGGAGGTCGTTCTCGTCCATACTTCTCGGTACTTGACCAACGAACATCTGAAAATTGGAAATTGTTTGGATTAAACTTTGTATTTGATTGTGGAAATTGCGATTGTTGAGTTTTAAAATTCGTAGCCTCTTAAATGGCCGAAAGATGTCCATTGCTAGATTAAAGCCTCCCCATAAGGGGGAGGGGGGACATGATATAATCGCCACGCTTGGCATGGCGATTGGTGATCGCAGAGGAGATAGTTTTACCTTGCGTTATTGCACTTACCACCGCATTAGAATGGTTTTACCGCTGTTGTTCGAGTGCCATTGACTGCACTAGTGGTATTATTCTATTTTCTTTCGGAACACGAAAGTGCTGAACACTACCATTTGGCGGCAAATAGATAAGGTAGGATATATAATAAATAGATTATTAAGGTATGCGGTGGTGCATTCGCCCTCGAGTTCCTATCCTAATCATGAATTAGCAGAAATTGAAATTATTGTTCTGAAAAATAAAATAAATGAAAAAAATATTTTATTTGAGTTAAAAATTAAAGTTGAAATCAAAAATAAAATAACATATTTTTTTTTAATTATAAATTTATTGATTTAAAACAGTCTACCACAAGTAAAAGAAAATTTGTTTAAATAATAACGTTGAAAAGCGCCACGTACAAAAAAAAAGAGAATTGCAGCAATATTGTAAAATAATGACGTCAAAAAGCGAGATCGCGAAATGCAATCGGCTTGGCCGCGCCGCGCCATGCCTAGGGATGCAAGCGACGCATCAAATATTCACAAAAAAAAATATCGATATTCATACTAAGTGTGTATGTATCGAAAATAATGTATATAATTAAAGCGAAGATTATTGTAATATGACTCACTGTAAGGGTAATACACTAACCTATTTTTTTGTGTAACGAAAGTATGATAAGTATGTGGTTTATGTCAGAAAAACAAGAGGTTGAAATGCAGAGTCCTTAGAAGGAAGGATACCGCCATTTTGACGGCTTTTTGAAAATTATTAACATTATCAGCTCAGATTTGGCAATATTCATCAGGGTGCCAGCTATGCCACATATCCCCCCCATACATACATACCCCCTCCCTCAAAATCCCCTTTTGGGCGCCCCCTACTATAAATAGCATAGGTTATGCAAAAGTGTCCTCGAGATCCTTTATTTGAATTTAACGAGCAAAAATGCCTGGCGATACCAGTAAAACATTCTCATCCACTGAGACTTAACATTTGCCCAAACTGAGACAACGTTATTTTTATACGTCAGTGTTTTTATCGATGTTTTTCTCTACGATGCTTACATCTCTAGCCGCGCCGCACCGTCGAGCGTAACCTTTTTAATTATCTCAATATATCACTTCATTTGCGAATTTGCGAGTTCGCTTTCGTTCCATTGTCAAAGTTCCCTTGCAAATTTGCGGCGATCCGTTATAATTGTGCTGTTTTCGCGTTTCCAACTTGGAATTGAAATTTGAAATTGTAATGCGTGGACGTGAGATTTCTTTTTGTTTTGCATGCTATTTTTAAATTGATCGTATTTATAAAGCGATGATATTTTCTTTGGTGAATTTGAAAGTGAACGCCAGATTTTATATTTGTTTTTAATAAACCAATTGTTCTGATTTCGAGATCGTAGGTATTGTAGCCACTCGTTTAACTAATTTCTTCGCCACTAAATGGCTCCTAATTACACAAATCACAACAACTTTAGCCTCAGGGGTGGCAAAGCATCTGCATTCATAGCTACAGTAGTTTTTTTTGTGACGAGTGTGGCAAACATGCATGCAGTTCACATTGATGTTAAGTGATGACTGCAACCTTAAAACACCCACAAAAAGACCAGAGGTCATAATGCAAATGCGTTGCCACCCTTGATACCTTAGTTGCTATGTCTCTGTGAAAGTTAAAAGATGTCTATAGGCTGTAGTATTAACTTACCATGAATGTGATTGTTTACCACCATAACATAAAGTCAAATGAGCGAATGACTAAACAGATATACAATGCGAATGTGGATGATTGTAGACGCCCAGGAAGACCAAGACTGACCGACCATGACCAAATAGGTCGAGTTCTGTCTGATGGTGGGGTCAAAAGTCTTAGGAATCGGCGTGCATGTATGAAGAGAATGATGAAGGTAGACGAGGCACGAGAGGTTTGTCAGAACCGGGATATCTGGCGCTCTACACTCTCTGCCTACCCCGTTAGGGACCTGGCGTGAAGATACATATATATAAATAACATCTTGACTAAAATCAGCAAGTAGGTAAGCTGCGTCTACTATATCACCAACATTATGAGACCAGAGTAATGTTCGATAGTCAAGACGTTTACGTAAAGCTACAGCTCCACTACACTAAACAAGCAGCGTTACGTACAATTTTCGATGTAATATTACACCGGGGCTCCATTTCGAGCCCTATCACAACAGCACTGGACGTACGTCGAGTAAATTCATTGATCTCTGCTTGAATTTTTCATGTAAATGCAAGAGCACTACATCTATTCTTGATGTTCAATTGGATATCAGTGTAGCTTGATTTAAAAAAACAAATAGTGTAAAAATTATTTCTAGGCTTTGGTAGTGAATTATGAATCGTATAGTTCACATTAGTTGTAAACAATTTTCACTGGTGGTAGAGCTCCAGTGACGGAGCTCTCGGGCGTAGGCACCGCATTACCTAAGGGGGCGTCCATAAATTACGTGAGGTGGATTTTTTTTATTTTCTGTCCCTACCTCCCCCCTGGTGAGAGGTCGTGAGATTTTATTCAACCCCCTCTCCCGTCCCCCAATCTCACATGAGATTTTTCAAAAAGTAGGTACCTATGTAAGCGCTTTGGATTTTTATTAAAAAAGAAAAAAAAATGCTTCGGAGGTACCTACTTACTTTTATTTACAACTAGTTAAGACTAGTAATTAATATTGCTGATAGCTATAAGTGTGATGAAGATTAAGCAATAGAGTACGAAAATCGAAACGATTGCGATTAAAAAAATAACATCTACTAAATCAGAAAAAAAATTGCGTGATATTTCCCGAGACCCCCTTTCTCCCCAACGTAAGATTAGATGAGATTTGTCTCGACCCCCTCCTCCCCTTAAACATCTCACGTAATTTATGGACGCCCCCTAATATACTTGCCGACTATGCATTTATCTATGCCTACGCCTTCGGGATCACATGCGTGAAGTTATGTTGAAGTTACGTATTGCCAAAGGTACCTATTAAACACTAAGCCTGGGTTGCACCAAGATATTTGTTAAAGTAGTTGTAACATTTCACATCCTTCTCTAACTTAATCTTATAGTTTTTTTTAATGTTATGGAAGTGGCAAACAAGAATGCAGTTCACATTGATGTCAAGTGATGACTGCAGCCTATAGACACACACTAAAGACAAAGGTCAAAATGCAGATGCGTTACCACTCCTGAGGCCCTAAGGTGTTATGCCTCTGTGCCGGAAATAACAGGGCCGTACATTACCACCTGACGACCGGAACACGATAGTGCTGAACACTACCATTTAGCGGGCAAGTAAATTAGGTAATGCGGTGGTGCCTACGCCCCCGAGCTCCGTCACTGGAGCTCTACCACCAGATATTTGTTAAAGTTATTGTAACATTTCACATCCTTCTCTAACTTAATCTTTAAGTTAGAGAAGGACTTAAGACTTTCCCCCATATTCATAAACGTACATTAGATACGTTTTAGCTATAGAATGCTTTGTCTTTGTCAGTTGCATTGTCAAATGTGCAGGATAGAAAAAGACAAAGGACGGATTAGCAACACTTTAGCTAAAATACGTTTATGAATAAGGGGGTATAACATTAACAAATATCGTGGTGTAACCCAGCCTAAGCAATCTAAATAGTTCTCTCACAATCAAGATTCAAACAGCTATCGGTGAATTTACCCGACCTACATCCATTGCCCGTATGATAACACTAGGTATGAGTAGGTAGTGTAATTTAAGGTAACGTAACTTCACGCCTGTAATCCCCGAAGGGGTAGGCAGAGGTAAATGCATGCATTCAAGCATACATGCAAACACCCACGATTCGCCGGTTACGTTTTGGCCCATGTAACAGGTGGCGAGCCTGTTGACATCTCCGGGCACATTACCAAACTTTGAGGTACTGGGAAATTTCCAGAAAATGGAAAAATCCCAATAGAACCAGAGATAAAGGCTTTTTCACCATTATCTCTGATAACCCCCTACCCGGGAATCGAACCCAGGACCTCAGCGTAGTAGTAGTGGCCTGCTACCACTAGGCTACCGAGGCAGTTAATAATTTAAGGTCAACGACCATAAATGTTATATTCAAGGGATTCTCTATAATTTTAGAAGATGGGTAATTTTGCGCCCGTAAAGTCGTTACTGGTTAACCTATTACACAGTACATTTTGTAATATAGTTAACAATTAGCAATCTATTCCAACTTTTACACTTCAATTACTGGCAATTCAAAATATCTCCGAATTTTAAATTACGTAAAAAAAAAAACGTAACTTCACGCCTGTAATCCCCGAAGGGGTAGGCAGAGGTAAATGCATGCATTCAAGCATACATGCAAACACCCACGATTCGCCGGTTACGTTTACGTTTTTTAATTTTAAATTATTTATTTTATAATCATTTGAAAATGACATTTGGAATAGTATCATTCTCCGTTACATACCAGTAACAGAGAGAAATTATAAGGGCCCCAATTCCACAAAATTGTTCAGCGTGTTCCACTTAGATGGCAATGTATGGCTCTATAATAACTACACAGAGATATAACAACTTAGGTCTCAGGGGTGGTGATACTGCATTTTGACCTCTAGTTTTGACGTGACAACGTCTTAAATTAGGTTGCGGCTCGGAGTCACTCATGAAAAAGTGTAACCCCCGGTAACGTAACGATGAGTCACCGAACGAGAGAGAGGCCTGCCGGACCGGCGAATGCCTTTCTACCGAGAAAAAGACGTTGTCACGTAAAATCTTCGCCCGTAAAACCGACTTTACAGGCAACCAGTTTTTTTTGTGTAGATGTCTATAGGCTGAAGTCATCACATAACATCAATGTGAGCTGATTGCTTGTTTGCCACGTTCCATACATACAAAAACAATTTACAAGCGAATTATAGAAAATCTTCTAAGGGACTTAAGAGTGTCCAAATATACAGGAAAAGGAAATCCGCGAGATACACACAAATCCGTCGCAATACCGATACCTGACCGTGGATTCGATGCGGATGTTAAGCGAATACCACGGATTTTGTCGCGGCTATACGGAAATAATACAACACGAACTGTTTTATATGAAAGTTTTCAATCACTCCTATTAAAACTTATTAATCCCTCATAGTAAAAATCATATTAACAGATTTTCAAGATAAACGGCAAAAAATACTTTCAAGACAAATAAGAGACGTTTAAAATACAGAAAGAAAACTATTGTCAAAGCTAAAATTGTTTGGCCCTGAAAGAGACGTATTGTGCTCTTATTTTATTGCAGTTTCTTGGTGTATTTTTAAGTTATCTATATTTATAATATTATAAAGCTGAACAATTTGTTTGTTTGTTTGCTTTAACTTTAATATCAGGACCTACTGGTCCGGAAATTAAAAGAAAAAATATTTCAGTGTTAGATAGCCCATTTATTTATAATCACGCTAAAATGAATAGGAGAGGGTAGGTAATATTGTAACCGCGCGAAGCCGGTGGGGCCTCTAGTATTAAATGAGGTTGGTGGCATTATGGTTGATATATGCAGGTTTTTTACAATGCCCGTGTATAGTGAAATAGAATAACAGTGCGAAAACACGGCCTTTCATATTGCCTACAAAACTTCATGGTAAATGTTCTGGTAAAGTAGCCATTGCTTTACTCGAATAACAGACTGTAACTCACTTGACTGACATACGTAATAAATTGACTGACTGACTCTATACTAATAACGAATATAAAATATCGTTTCACTTGACACTGGCACTATGCGTAACAGCGATGCCATAAAAACAAAAAAAAAACGCTAAAATTCTTAAAACACAGCTAGTTATAACAAAACCCCCTAAAGGGATTCCAAGAGCCCAAATAGAACAGGCAAGTAAAGCCGCGGAATAAACACCGATACCTGACTGCGGATGTAGTGCAGATCCGGCGGATTTTCGCGGTGTTCGCGGAAATATCGAACAACGAATAGTTACCGTTGGAATAATAGTTGTAAGGTTTTTTGCGAAATTATTGAAATTATAATAAGTGTATTTATATTTGTGTGTCACGTCGTATGTTTATTGTTTGGGTTGCAAGTCTCACGACTGGATCAATAAAGTGTTTTACTTTAATTCTTTCCCTTTAGTTGCTTTCAGTGAATCTGATTCCCATTTCAACTTATCTTTTTTTATGTAATTTATTTAATTTTATTTTATTTCAGATACAAGTCCATAGTACATAAGAATTAATCAATAACTAAATTCAAAATAAAATAGACAAACGTAATGGAATTGGCAAACAACACTGTTCACATTGATGTTAAGTGATGACTGCAGCCTATAGACGTCTAACACCCATATTCTAAGTCCTAACCTCGACATTACGACATTAACTCAACCTTACTCAAGGGAATTTGCATTCTTATTGTATCTTCACGCCAGGTCCCTAACGGGGTAGGCAGAGAGTGTAGAGCGCCAGATATCCCGGTTCTGACAAACCTCTCGTGCCTCGTCTACCTTCATCATTCTCTTCATACATGCACGCCGATTCCTAAGATCGCCGACCCCACTATCAGACAGAACTCGACCTATTTGGTCATGGTAGGTCAGTCTCGGTCTTCCTGGGACTCTGCAACCATCCACATTCGCATTGTATATCTGTTTAGTCATTCGCTCATTCGACATTCTTTCTATATGCCCGAACCATCGGAGCATGCCCTTTTTTCATTTTTACACCGATACTATCATCCACACAAAGTCTCTTTCTTACATCTTCATTACGAACGCGATCGGTTTCGGCGGTATCGGCATTCTTAGTTGTAACTATTATCGTCAACTCGACATTCTCCTCCGTTTGAGGTAAGGAAGCAATTGTCAAACTTGAGGAGTATTTATATTTTCGCCATATTCTTGCGCTCAATAAGTTTTTCGTGTCGGAACTGTATGGAAATATAAATAAATACATATTTTTTCTATAAAAAAATATTTTCAATACTTTGTGAGATATCTATATTATTATGATAATCCGTACACATGAGTTACTGTTAAAATACAAGTAAGAATATAGATTTCGAGGCGTCCTCATAAAGTATCCTCAACTGAGTGTGAGTCAAGGAATGTTTCGAGTAACATCTTAGAATATGGGTGTAAGACTAAGGTCAAAATGCCGATGCGTTACAACTCCTGAAGCCTAAGGTGTTGTGCCTCTGTGCATTATCGCCTGACTGGAACACGATAGTGCTGAACACTACCATTTAGCGGCAAGTATATTAGGTAATGCGGTAGTGCCTACGCCCGCGAGCTCCATCACTGGAGCTCTACCCATGTATTAACATTTTTTTTTTCTGTTTTAAAATTGGCAAACAAGCATACAGTTCACATTGATGTTAAGTGATGACTGCAGCCTATAGACACCCACACAATGACCAGAGGTAAAAATTCAGATGCGTTACCACTCCTGAGGCCTAAGGTGTTATGGCTCTGTGCCGGAAATTACAGGGCCGTACATTTTATAATCCAACACCGAACCTTCATAAATGTAACCTCGATTTTAAACTCACTTATCACGTCACGTCACGTCATTAATGTTAATTAATATTGTGTACTCACCTTAATGTAGTCTGGATCGGGCATGTCGGGCTTCTCATCATTGTTGTTGTTGTTAATGGTTGTGCTGTTGTTGTTTATGTTCATCATCCCACTGTAACAACAACATTATTATATAATTTAAATTTTAACACGCTTAAGCTTAAAAGTTAACCTTTTTGGCTGCCACAATATTAAATATCACCAGCGCTATGGTAAATATAGGTACAATGATTTATTATGACACAGAGCAGCGGCCGTACTGTGATTTTATATTGACTGTCGACTTAAACTGAATTGCTGTTAGTTTTGTCTCGTTTTGTCATATGCGCTTTAGATAATATTAATGAAACAAAATTTTGTCAACGCCGAAATTGAATCGCAATAAAACGTCGTGGTACGGGTTCAAGGGCCTAATTCTTACAGCATTAGTAACATGATGATGGAAGAATCGCAACTGAATTGTTTCGCTATCTTGCTCCAACATTCGCATAAAGAAGGACAGTAAAACAATGAGTGAAAACTTGAGAACTATCAGTGGGCACTTTTCGAAACATTTTCCATCATATCCTAATCCTGAAGTTTTAAAAGAATTAAATTGTACTTTAAATATGTACACTTGAATTGATACATATTGGGCGTCACGCCTGTAATCCCCAAAGGGGGAGGCAGAGGCAAAAAATGCAAGCTTTCAAGCTTTATCTGTGAGCTCATCGACATTTAAGTATACAGACAATAAAAATACCACTATCAAAAGCACTTACGTTCCAGACCCCGGGATTGAACCCAGGATTACCACCACTAAACTACAGAAATAAATGCCTAAATAATCATATTTTTGTTTAAACTAACAACACATTAATATATTAACCCGTCAAGTCACGAGAATAATATGACAATTGTTTATCAATTGTGCTGTGTCGTAGCCGCCGGCGGCGTTTTACGTTCCTTGAAGGGTTAAAGCTGATGTTTTTGTGTTTAAACATGTATGGCCATGTGGAGATAGAAAGGTTAAACGTGAAGACTGGCATCACATCTGCGAATAGACCTACAGTAATTGCTCTTCAGATGTCTATAGGCTGCAATATGTACTCACCATCACTGTTTACTGCATGCTTGTTTGCGATTTAAAACTTAAACCTGGTATAAACTAGGTACATTAATTTAGTAAAAACTTCATTGGCATAACCAAAAAAATTGCGACTAATGTCATCACAGGTTTATACACTGCAACCAATTTGTTTGCAAGACTTTAAAGAAATCAATAAAATAGTGTCTAATAGTTCACCTATTTCTTAATCTATCTATTAAATTATTCAGTAAAATACTAGATAATTATATTGACGTGCAAAAAGATAATGTTGTAGCCCATCGAGTTCCTTATCAAAAACATAAGCAAGTTTTATCATATTATTATAATTTATTATGAAACTTTCTAGGCAATAAACAATCTACTACATACATTCGCAAATACATACAGCGTTAACTGAAACAAATTCAATAAGTCTACAATACAATACACTATTTTCTACATTAAAAACTAAATATGTCAATGAAATAACAAATCTATGTCAATGAGAAGTATACGGCCTATAAATACATTGGTTATATTACCTTATTGTTCTAGAATACCCTGTATTCCACGCTCCATACCTGGCGTACTTGTTTGCCGTGGCGTTATCACTGATAAGCGTATACATCGCTCGATTACACCGCGTTATCAGTTATCAGACGATCAACGGAGCGTCGCAGGTTGCAAGATCTACTGAACTAAGGTACTGCGCGACGCGTCGGTTTACGACTACCTACGTTTATGTGTTTTTTTCTGGGTTGCCCTTAGATGTGATTATTTTTTTGTTCTGAGAAGATTGTTAGTGCAGACATTTTTTGCGTTTGGCAATATTGATATCATCATTATTTTTTTTAGAGCAAATAATTGTAAGTGAAATGTTAAAAAAAGAAAAAAAAATCTTAAATTTTCTTATGTTAAGAATTCTAATTTGCAATGATAAGTGAGAGTTTATTGTAAATATAAAGTGTTTATATTTACAATTTAAAATAACATTAGGTCATTAAAAATTCATTTATAAAACATCATGAAAATTACGAAATCAACTCCTTTAATGTTAAAAAAAAGATCAGGACGACTTGAGCACCTCAATCTTTTCTTAAAAAAAAATATGTGTGAAGTTGCGAGAAACAAATAGAATTTTATATATTGAAGACTATTATAGTTTTAACTGCCTCAGTACTCTAGAGGTGGGAGGTCACTATTACTACCCCCCAGGGTATACCCCCCAGGTCACTATTACTACCCCCCAGTAATAGTGTCCTGGCTTCGATTCCCGGGTCTTAGGCTATCAGAGATAGTGGTGTAAATTCTTTCATCTCTGATTCTATTGGGATAAATCTTATATTTCTCGTTCTATTGGGATCTTTTAATTTTCTCGAAGATTCTCAGTAGGTACCTCGGAGTTTGGAAATGTGCCCGGATATGTATACAGGGTGGCCAACTGTTACATTGCCTAAAAACGTAACCGACAAATCGAAGGTGTTTGCATATATACTTGAATGCATGCATTTACCTCTGCCCACCCTTTCGGGCGTGATTACAGGCGTGAATTACATGTTTTTTAGATGACAAAACCAAATAGCACGCATCTGAAATCGCTGGAAACAAATTGTACCAATTCCGTTAAATTCATATAACAAATTGGTTTTATATTTATTTTTCGCAATAACACATGCGAGTGAAATTTAGAAATTAAAGAAAAAACGGCAATAAAAATTTGACTTCGGCCAGGAATCGAACCTGCGACCGCAAGATAACCAGTCCATCCGCTTTACCACTAAGCTACCGAAGTCCCACTGCTAGGTTCGATTCCTGCCCGAAGTCAAATTTTTCTTTCCGTTTTTTCTTTAATTTCTAACAATTTTTTGTTTTTTGAAGTCCTGCACATGTGTATTAAGAGTGTAGTTACCGCCAGTTACGATGCTGATAAAACGGTTTTGTTACACAACATTAGATAAAACGCCGTTATTAAACAAACAATAATAATATCAAATACTGATTATAGTGATGTGCCACCCTCAATATTTAATAAATAACGGTAAACTACCCCTTGTTTATATTTCGCAATCGTGCGTAGGGCTGTGTAAATAAAATTGTATTAAAAGAGAGTATGGAACATTCTTTTGATACGTATTTTTATTATTAAGTATTTTTGGAGCATTATTTATTTTATTTTTGTTTACTTTGACATATTAATCAACGTATCAGTTGTTATTCGCATTAATTTTGTATATGTAATTTTGTGTATGTTTGACCTATCACAAGCAAATTCTGTTATTTACAAGTGATTAAATGAATTTTTGAATTTGAATTTGAAATAATGTTGGTAAAAGAGATGTTGCTAGCTCGGCTCTGGTTCGTAAACTACCTCAAAAATGGGCAAATTAATCCGAAAGAAATACATTAAATTTATTTAAGAATATTTTTTAGAGTAACAACCACATTTAATTCAAACAATTTTATCATTTTCAACCATGTTCAACATGGCGGCGATACAGCCTACGCTTGGGATAGTGCCTATGTGGATAATTCCAAACTAATGCTATCTGTATCTTACTAGTGCATCACATATTAACAAAAAAACGATGTATCGAATCGATCAATTTGAAGAAGTTCCAATGAATTTCTTTAAATTGGAAATCGATTAGTATCGATTATTAGTGGAATTTGTCAACATGACATCGGCCGCCATATTCTCCATGTTGGTTTTGAGTTGCAATTCTAACTGCAAATAATGTTTTGAAACTGCAAACAAAGCTAAATAAGTGAAAATATGCAGTAAAAAACGTTTTTATATTGATTTTGCCTGTTAACGATATTGTGTACAATACATGGTCGGAGGTCCATAAATTTTTGCAACATCTACTTTTGGGGATCGAAGCTGCAAGGCGTAGACAGTACTAAATCTATCTGTCGCCAAATACTTCACTTGAATTCAGTACTATCGTGGTCCAGTTGGATTTATGTACAGACGCCTCTCTTGTTATGCCTCAAATGTTGAAAAGCAAAGCATCTTTTGGGGTCATTTTAGATCAAGAAACCTATAGGTTACAATATTCAATTACCATAAATGATATTTTTTGCTTGAATGCCACGACCTCTGCTAGCATAAAAAAAACGGGATACACTGAAAAACTAAGTAATATTTTTGACGTGAGCCTAGTAACCTAATTTTTGCGCAATATTTTGAATGATGATATCATTGGTCAAGTTTTTTCAAAGTTATTTATGTATAGCTCCCGAGTCGTTATAATTAAGAAAATAAAAATGCCTTAATCCGATATTGTCTGCTAAGGAGGACATTAAAAGTAAAAAAAAACAAAAACTGCCTCAATAGCCTAGTGGTGGCAGTCCACTACTACGAGTACTATGCTGGGGTCCTGGGTTCGATTCTCAGGTCGGCGGCTATTAGAGAAAACGGTATAAAATCCTATATCTCTAGTTCTATTGGGATCTCACCATTTGCTGGATGTTTCCCAATACCTCGGCCCGTTATAGTTTGGCCCGGAGCTGTCAACAGGCTCGCCACCTGTTACATGGACCAAAACGTGACCGGCAAATTGTGGGTGTTTGCATGTATGCTTGAATTTGCCTCTACCTACCCCTTGGGGGATAACAGGCGTGAAGTTACGTTTTACGTTCTTACATGATTAATATTTATTAATTTTACTTACTTGCTAAGAGTGACAGCCCTAGAGTTATGGCAAAGTGCAGAGCATCTGTCAATCTATATTAGGTCTTATTGTAAAGCTGTGAATCGGCGTAAATAAGATAACAAATATGAAAGGTGGCAACCCTTGCATGCCTTCTGCCACAATACTTTAATTTCTGTTACTATAATTCAATAAGGACAAATTTTGAATGAGTTTTGCCATAATTTAGTACACGCATAGGTACCTTAATAAGTCAATCCCATTTAGGTCTTATCTTAGCGGTTCAACAATATGTTAAATAAGATTATGAAAACTAAAGGTGGCAACCCTTTCATACGTTCTGTCACACTATTTTATTTTGTGTTCCTATATGTAATAAGGATGCATTTTGGGTGAGTTCCGTCGCATACTAGCTCACTCATACTGTAATATCGACTATCGATTAGTATCGATTTATTAGATAAAGTTTGATAACACTCAAATTGGTACTTCAAATTGTTCACGATGTATGTCATATTAACAACCAAGGCTTACTAGGGCTTAATCCTCTATTGTTTGGGTCCTTGGTTAGAATTCCGGAGAATGAAAATATAATTATTGTTTTTTTTGGAAATATTATCTGTGGTACCATCCCTAGAGCCGACGGGTTTGAAAACTGACCAAGGGGGTTTTGGCGGGAACCTTGAAAGAGGCGTGTGGTGCTGTTATTTTATTTCGTTCACTCGCTGTATTTTTGAGTTATATTAAAAAAAACCTTGGTGGCATTTTCTTTGATAAAGGTTTATTACAGTGCCCGTGTATGGTAAAATAGAATAACAGTGCGAAAATACGGCCTTTCTTCATTGTAAATGTTCTGGTAAAGTAGACATCGCTTAACTCGAATTACTGACTGAGACTCACTTGACTGACATAACAAATAATTAACTGACTGACTGATTGTAACGTTGAAACTGCTTTTATACGAATACGAAATATCGTTTTACTTGACACTGGCAACATGAGCAATAGCGATGCCATTTAAAAAAAAAATGACCAATGTGGTAGAACTGCGGTGATGGCGCTCATGGGTGCAGGCAACACCGCATTAACTAATCTACTCCGAGGGTTTTGGCGGGAACGCGGTAAAGAGCTGTGTCGCTGCGTGATATTATTTTCGAAATTTGTGTATAGTCGCGTTTTTATGAGTAAAAATGGTGGGATTTTTATCATAAAGCATTCGATAATGTTCACGAGTGTAAGAAAGTGATATTATGAAGTGAAAAGTGATTTTTCGTATTGCCTCCAAAACTTCATAAAACTCCTAGTAAAGTCCCCATCGCTTTACTGGAGCCATCCCATCATCTCATCATATTCCTCATGGAAGCATTTAATCATCGTCATCTTCCATATGGATATTCATTTATTTAAAAAAATGTGAAATTCAATATGTATACGACTGAAAGACTCTGTATCTATGGTCATGAATAAATTAATAAAAAATAAAAAAAAGAAAATAATCTACTCCCCGTTAAAGAACGTTGTAGTCTTCAGCTTTTTCGTGTTGAGGTTAATGTTTGATGGTGGTATTTTGTTTGTTTTTGACGTGTCATAAGAGGTGCCTGTCACCCTAAATGAATAAATGAGCTTCTGATTCTCTGTTTCTGATTGTCTGATGGTAATGTTTGGCCCTGTAATAACTAACACAGAGACATAACAACTTAGGTCTTAGGGGTGGCAACGCATCTGCATTTTGAAAAAGAAGAAAAAACATTTATTGGTGCTGCCCCCATACCAATATCAGGTACTGCATTAATGAAAAAAAAACAATGGAAAAAAAACATTTACAATACAAATACGTTACACAAAAAAAAACATTTAAAAAAGGGTTGACAAAAAAAAAACTCGAATTAGTAATTGTGACTCACTTGACTGACATAATTAACTGACTGACTGATTCCATCTTTCACGCTGCTTTTATACGAATACTAAATATCGTTTTAATTGACACTGGAAGTATGCGCAATAGCGATGCCATTTAAAAAAAATATGACCAATGTGGTAGAACTGCGGTGATGGCGCTCATGGGTGCAGGCATCACCGCATTAACTAATCTACTCCTCGCTAAAGTGCATTGTAGTCTTCAGCTTTTTCGTGTTGAGTTAAGATGGTTATGTTTGGCCCTGTAATAACTAACACTGAGACGTCTTAGGAGTGGCAACGCATATGCATTTTGAATTTTTGTGTAGATGTCTTTTTTTGTTTTTGTTTATGTTATGGAAGTGGCAAACAAGCTTGCAGTTCACATTGATGTTAATTGATGACTGCAGCCTATAGACACCCACACAAAGACCAAGGTCAAAATGCAGATGCGTTACCACTCCTGAGGCCTAAGGTGTTATGCTTCTGTGCCGGAAATTACAGGGCCGTACATTACCACCTGACCGGAACACGATAGTGCTGAACACTACCATTTAGCGGCAAGTTTGTAGGTAATGCGGTGGTGCCTAAGCCCGCGAGCTCCGTCACTGGAGTTGTACCACCAGTTAAAAATGTCTATTTGCTGCAGTCATCATTTAACATCAATGTGAACTGCATGCTTGTTTGCCAATTCCGTTACATTAAAAATATGCATTGAAACAATTACTATTGAATATACCAACTCCTTAGCGTACAATAAAAATATTCTTTCTAATGAAAATTCTTGCAAAAACGCAGGGTTCGTGAAAAGTTGTCGTTAATATAAAACACTAATTTTACTTTTAATTTAAATTCACTCGCGTGTCACGTAACACTTTGGTGTTTTTGTCCATTCTTGAGCCAGTTATGGATCCAAATTAAATATTTCTGATGAACAAATACTAACACCCATATTCTAGGACGTTACTCGAAACATTCCTTGACTCACACTCAGCTGAGGACACTTTATGAGGACGCCTCGAAATCCATATTCTTGGTTGTATTTTGACAGTAACTCATGTGTACGGATTAACATAAAGATAATTCAGAAAGTCTTGAGAATCTATTTATATATAAAAAAATGGTATTTAATTATATTTCCAGACAGTTTCGACACGAAAAACTGTGAAATGTAAATAATCCTCGAAACTTCAAGGTAGGTCGTGAGGTACCTTGGAGTTTGACAGTTGCTTTCTTACCTCAAACGGAGGAGAATGTCGAGTTCACGTTATTAGTTACAACTAAGAATACCAATTCTCTTGAGTAAGGTTGAGTTAAGGTCGAGGTAACGACTTAGAATATATCTAGGTGTAAGTATCTGATATATCTACCCTAAATACATCTAAACATGTGTTTTATTGTTGTTCATCTAATATCTACATGTTTTGTGTTTTATTGTTAACATTTTCGTTAATTTTCAATTGCACGGGTAGTTTAATGGTAGCTTTGAACTACTAGTTCTTAGGGTTCCGTGTCTCAAAAAAATAAACGGAACCCGTATAGGATAACTTGGTGACGCTGTAATGACGTCTCCATGTCCTCATTAAAAACTAGTTCACTTAATATTTTATTTTAAAGAAAAATGGAAAGAAAAATTTGAATTCAGGCGAGACTCGAACTCGCGGCCTACTGGGAATCTAGTCCAGCCGCTCTTCCAATATATTTCACAAGCATGTGTTAATGCGAAATAATATAAAAACAATTAGTTCACTTAATACTCAACTTAAAATTAATAATTAAACCAGCCGCCTTAGCCTGTTATTTACGATAAACGTGCATGTTTGGGTCATTGATTTATCGTACATAAGTCATCGACGACACAACGCAGCTTAGTTCTATCGTCGATGATATAAGTGTACCAAATTTCTATTCAGTGGTTTGACAAATCTACTGTGGTAGATGGCTAAACGTCAGGCAAACAGACAGACAGATACGACATTATTTTTAATAAAGAAACAGGTCATTTCACAGGCCTGAGCATTCGTCTCCGAGTGGCAGTTGGCCGGTTTATTTATTAATTTTATAGGTTATTAAGTGAACCAGTTTTTTATGAGGACACTGATGACGTCATTATGGCGTCACCAAAATAGCACCATCACCCAAACCCGCGTCCGCGTAAGCTTATGTTTATTCTATATCTATATAGGTATCTTATCTGTGTTTATATAAGTTGCCGTGTTTTGGATCGATCAAATAATGTGTAACTAAAAATAGTGCATCCTCACCTATATGGGACAAAATGCGGCTATGGTAATAATAAAATTATAATAAAACTAGCTGACCCGGTAAACTTCATATTGCCTCACAATGAAATAATGTGTCAAAGGTTTGATAGATACGGACTATTTGTATGGAAAAATTAAATTGTGGTTCAATTTCTTTATATTTTCTTACCTTTTGAACCTTCACTGGACTTCCGAAAATAATTCGAAACCAAAGTTAGCCAAATCGATCAAGCTGTTCTCGAGTTTTAGCGAGACTAACGAACAGCAATTGATTTTTATACATATAGAAGATAAATTATGCCTAAAAAGCCTAATACCTACGTGTTTTTACTTGATTTTAAGTTTTTTTCACCCTTAGAGCATTTACCTTCTTGGTATTAATTAATTAAATAAATGTAGTTTACTGGCGCGATTATATCAAAATATTTGTGTTTTTGAGCTTCGTATGATTAATAATCCTATCCCACAATACCTCTCCTACCGCATAAGGGTAGTGTTTATTATACTCGGTTTATAACACGCAATATAAAATACTAGCTGTTGCCCACGGCTCCGCCCGCGTGAAGGTTGCTTTTCGCGTAACCTGTGGAAACTCATCAAATCATCCCATGGCATCCCACAGGAACATTTTTCGGGATAAAAAGTAACCTATGTGTTAATCCAAGTTACCCTCTATGTGGGTGCCAAATGTCATGAAAATCGGTTGAGCAGTTTTTACGTGAAGGAATAACAAACATACAAACTTTCGCATTTAGAATATTAATATTATTACGTCAATGATTTTCTAAGTAGATAAACAATTGGCACGGTTCAAACAAGATTGAAGATTTATATGTTTTTTGTTGACAAAGTGTTTAGCGATATCTTTTAAGTTTGGAAAATTTTAATGTTAAATACCTAATGTACTTCACTTTACCTACAACCGGGCGGAGCCGCGGGCAACAGCTAGTTTATAATAAAAATAACTGTTCATTCCAAATTTTATAATAATAATAATATTGGAAATCCTTGAAACGAGCTAGGGCACTGCTCCCACTGCTAGGGCACGTGTCTCTCCCCTTTTTGGGGGGAGGCTTGTAGCTTACTTCACCACGCTGCTCCGATGCGGATTGGTGGAGATATGGGTTAGTGGCCAACCCGCTGTCAGATGTTTTCAAACATAAGGCCTCCGACGAGGTTTAACGACTGGGACCGACGGCTTAACCTGCCCGCCGAAGAACGGGAACGCGCATTTTAATTTGCCACCAGCGGTCACCCATCACACACCAGACCGCGCCCGTAATCGCACAACCGAGTAGATCGCTTGCGATCTATACCAGCCGCGGGGGTATTTTATAACGCGGGCTTTTATAACGGTGTAATTATATTATGTTTTATTTAAAGAAAAATGGAAAGAAAATTTTGACTTCAGGCGAGACTCGAACTCGCGGCCTACTGGGAATCTAGTCCAGCCGCTCTTCCAATTAAACTACTGAATTCCTGCCCGATTTGTCAAATCTTTCCTTCACATTTATTGCCTTGCTTTGTGGTAGCAGTAGCGCCATCTATTACCAACTATGCTAGTTAGGCAACCGATATAATAGACTTTTCAGTTTATTGAATATCGTAAAGAAGTCGCTTTTACCCTTAATAATTGTGTAATAATTATATTATGTTTAGAAGTGTACTTAATGCAATCCACATTGCTCCAAGAAACTGTAGGTAGTTCACAGTGAAAAAAAAAAGCTGAACCGCCAACAATTGGGTCGGCGATATAATTTAATAGCGCAACAACATTATGTTATACGAAAATACTTTCATTGTATTCAATTTTTCCATAGAACTGTCTTTATTTGATGTAGACACGCAAAGCGTCGCTGACAAAAAAATCGACTACCTAGCGTAGATGTTTTACACGCTTCCAACGTATTTATTGCCATTTATGTGAACCTTTTTACGGTTCCCTAGCTCAAAAAGAAGAAAAAATGAAACCCTTATAAGTTCCCTTTTACTGGTGGTAGAGCTCCAGTGACGGAGCTCGCGGGCGTAGGCACCACCGCATTACGTTATATACTTGCCGCTAAATGACAGGGTTCAGCATTATCGTAATCCGGCCAGGTGGAAATGTACGGCCCTGGAATTTCCGGCACTGAGGCATAACACATTAGGCCTCAGGAGTGGCAGCGCATCTGCATTTTGACTTCTGGTCATTGTATGGGTATCTATAGGCTGCAGTCATCACTTAACATCAATGTGAACTGCATGCTTGTTTGCCACTTCCATTACATAAAAAAAAAAGTTAACTAGCGCGTCGGTCTGTGTGTCGTTATTAGTGTCGTTTTATCCGAAAGTACTGGACCAATTGAGTTGAAACTGGGTAAACATTTTGTAAATTATTGACACAATGTAGTACGTTCAACGCAAGAAATAATTTTATTTGACTACTTGTACTATTTGATGTTTTTATTGTATTTTTTGCAATGATAGATTTATATATTTAATACTTTATTGCCACAATATAAAACATATTGACAAATGGCGAACTTAACGCTAAATGCGCTCTTTTTAACCGAGTTCAAAAAACGAGAAGGTTCTCGATTCGGCCGGTACATTGTTTTTTTTATGTATGTACGCGAATTTCGCCGAGATTTCTGGACCGATTTACGTAATTCTTTTTTGTTTGAATAGTTTCGAATTGGTCCCATAAAAAATTGATGTAGATAGGCAAATCAGTTTTTATTTTATGAGCATTTTTTATATGGAAGCGAGAGCTGGGTATGCAGGAAAGAGCATGAAAGTAAGTTGAACGCGGTCGAGATGAGATCTTTGCGCAAGATCTGCGGTGTATCACTCACCGATCGCGTTCGTAATGAAGATGTAAGAAAGAGACTTTGTGTGAATGATAGTATCGGTGTAAAAATGAAAAAAGGCATGCTCCGATGGTTCGGGCATATAGAAAGAATGTCGAATGAGCGAATGACTTAACAGATATACAATGCGAATGTGGATGGTTGCAGAGGCCCAGGAAGACCAAGACTGACCTACCATGACCAAATAGGTCGAGTTCTGTCTGATGGTGGGGTCAAAAGTCTTAGGAATCGGCGTGCATGTATGAAGAGAATGATGAAGGTAGACGAGGCACGAGAGGTTTGTCAGAACCGGGATATCTGGCGCTCTACACTCTCTGCCTACCCCGTTAGGGACCTGGCGTGAAGATACATACATACATTTTTTTACTTACTTTCACCTCAGACTAAAGGAATATGAATAGACGACGAGTTGTCATACAGTGCGTTGAATCCACTGACGTCCTAGATAGTCCTAATGCGCATGAAAACAAGTGACAATGACACATTTACTCATCGACAACACAACACAGCTTATTTACTCCTACGTGGATAATTTTTTTTCATTGATTTCGTATTATATAGTCGTGTAATAATTTTGTATCGACACACCTAAACAATTTAAATTAGGTGTCTAATTGTCACGAAGCTAAAAGAGTCAGATTTTACAAATTTAACATATGTGAACTTTAATCTAATTGACAATATAGCAATAAACTAAAAAAGTATGAAATAAATATAACTACATTAAGAAAAACCGACTTCAAAACTAAAAAGTAAAAAATTATAAAGATTTAATTGTAATTATATACTACCTATTATTTATATGCGCTATTTACTAATAGGTTTGAAGTCGGTGCCAATCCGAAATCACTAAAGTAGGCATTTCATTGTATTAAAACGTAACTTTACGCCTGTAATCCCCGAAGGGGTAGGCAGAGGTAAGTGCATGAATTCAAGCATACATGCAAACACCCACGTTTACGTTTTGTTCAGTGAAAAATGCAAAAAAAAAATCTAACTGAGAGCGAGAATCATAATTAGAACTTTACTTTGCTCCAAAGACGTCTATACAAACTATAAATCATCGTACTGGTGGTAGAGCTCCAGTGACGGAGCTCGCGGGCGTAGGCACCACCGCATTACCTAATATACTTGCCGCTAAGTGGTAGTGTTCAACACTATCGTGTTCCGGTCAGGTGGTAATGTACGGCCCTGTGATTTCCGGCACAGAGGCATAAGACCTTAGGCCTCAGGAGTGGTAACGCATCTTCATTTCGACCTTGGTCTTTGTGTGGGTGTCTATAGGCTGCAGTCATCACTTAACATCAATGTGAACTGCATGCTTGCTTACCACTTCCATTACATTAAAAAAAAAAAAAAATTAATGCACGGTTTTTTATGTAATGACGGTGGCCAACAAGCATGCAATTCACATTGAAGTTAAGTGATTATTGACACCCTCATCCAGAGACCAGGTCAAAAGGCAAATGCGTTGCCATCCCTAAGACCTCAGTTGTGTTGTCTCTGTGACAGTAAGATCCGATTAATGTAAACGATAGTGCTGAACACTACCATTTGACGGCAGTAATGCAATGGTGCCTACGCCCTCGAGCTCCTACACTGGATTTTTTTTAATGTAATGGATGTGGCAAGCGAGTATGCAGTTCACATTGATGTTAAGTGATGACTGCATCCTATAGACACCCACACAAAGACCAAGGTCAAAATGCGGATGCGTTACCACTCTTGAGGCCTTAGGTGTTATGCCTCTGTGCCGGAAATTACAAGGGCTTACATTACCACCTGACTGGAACACGATAATGCTGAACACTACCATTTGGCGGCAGTAGGTAAGATTAGGTAATGCAGTGGTGCCTACGCCCGCGAGCTCTTACACTGGAACTCTTCCACCAGCAAAAGTTTCTGTTTACGCAAATGTTTTCTTCGTAAAAATAATGTCTATAATATGAATAAATTAATTAAAAGCGAAACCAATTACTTTGATAACTTACAATAAGTGGAAATACTGTTGTGGTGGTTGCGTTTCTTGATAAATATTAATATATTTTTCACCTTACTTATATATTCTTACCCTAACAATGTTCTGCAGCTTTACTATAAGTAAGTCTGGCGAATATTGGATTAGTTATATGAAATGCGGCCGATCGCACAACATCCACTCAGCCATAAGTAGCTGGCAACATTTTATCCTAATAACCCATAAATTGTGGTAAGGAAAAAATATTATCATGCAATCACTTTGCGCGTTTCAATCTATTAATTTATGTGAAAAATATTTTTTGCTTGTATTTCGTTTGTCAATAATAGGTTTATAAGCATGAAATCTAGTTTCCAAATGATACTTGACTTTTTATCGTCTATATCTTCGTTGCGAGCTAAAAATGACGTAAAGTTTCTGAAGCAGGCAATTTCACTCAGTTACATTTAAATTTTGCGCGTACTGTGGCTAATATGAACTCAATACTTACGCGGGTTGCAAATCGAAAGCTAAGCTAACTTAGTTAAGTTAATCTCACATAGCTGACGCATTTTTTCGTAACAGTTTGCATAGTTCGCAGTCTGCTCAGAAGTACGAAAAACTACGTCAGCTACGCTAGCTAAGCTAAACTAAGTTAGCTATATTTTCTTTTCCGAAAAAAATACACTAAAAGATTATTAACAGTGCATGGATATTATGCATTATTATACATATAGCAATTCCGTAATTAGAAAAAAATGGAAAGAATTTTTTTTCTTCGGACAGGAATCGAACCTGAAGGATAAGCAGTCTAGCCGCTTTGAGCACCTTAAACCACCTAACAGGAATATGAGAGTGCTAAATATCATAATTTTTCGTACATTAAGTAGATGCAGCAACGTCCAAGTGCTCACAAAATGCAACACGATGACGCATACACACACGTTTCCGTTAACATAGTCGCCTCATATGATGAATGAAAAAAATTGAATGCAAACGTTCAAACTTAACCCCACGGCACCGATTTAAATCCACGCTCATTACCAAAAGTTTCCAAAGTGAAATGAGCATGCAAAAGTTCCAAATTAGTTCAGTAAACACGTGCGATTATAGCGCGATTAGGCGATATTGCGACGTATATCTACTGATTAGGGGACGTGGGTGACATTTAACCCGTTGACTCATGTTTAAGTCTCATACTTAAACACATATTTTCGGTTACTGCTTGTAATATCAAGTGCTCAGTTTCTATAAAATACATATGGATCGTTATTCCTAATAGCAGTTTAACTTTACACACCATTTCTCATTCAGCATTACCTTAAATTGAAGTATTTTAAGCGAAAGTAAGATAAAAACCAGGCGACAGATATGTGGACAATTGCGTCATGTGTAAATGGTGTGCTTTAATTTATGAAAACTAAATATAAACCTTCAAGTATTGCAACACAAAATTTAAATATCCGTAATGATTCGTAAGCTACATACGAGTAATTGTTTTATATTATTTCGCATTAACACATGCTTGTGAAATATATTTTATTTAAAGAAAAATGGAAAGAAAAATTTGACTTCAGGCGAGACTCGAACTCGCGGCCTACTGGGAATCTAGTCCAGCCGCTCTTCCAATTGAGCTACTGAAATCCTGCCCGATTTGTCAAATCTTTCCTTCACATTTATTGCATTGCTTTATGGTAGCAGCAGCGCCATCTATTGCCAACTATTAACAGTAGCTCAATTGGAAGAGCGGCTGGACTAGATTCGCAGTAGGCCGCCAGTTCGAGTCTCGCCTGAAGTCAATTTTTTCTTTCCATTTTTCTTTAAATAAAATACATACGAGTATCTAACATGTAGAAGATTCAAAGGCGAACGTTCAAACTTAACCCCACGGCACCGATTTAAATCTACGCTCATTACCAAAAGTTTCCAAAGTGAAATGAGCATGCAAAAGTTCCAAATGAGTTTCGGTAAACACGTGCGATTATTGTGAGATTAGTCGACATCGCGACGTGCTCTGATTAGGAAATCTGGATGACGTTTAACCCAATGAGTCATAGGCTTAAGTAATCTTTGCATAAGAAAGATATATTATCGTGGTCTGCGAATATTGTCTTTTTGAATCTGAATCTTTCTACCTATACTGTGGTTTTATTATTAGTTCCTACATTTTCATCACTTATAAAAGGATCGTTCTTACTTTCAGTGGTTAAATTGATACGTATTTAGCCAGAACTCATTGCAACTGTCGTGTTACAAGCAATACCTAATTAGGTTAAATACTGGTAGTAACAGAGTAGGCACACATTGACAGTGTACAGAGGTAGGTAGAACAACAACAACAACATTAATATCTTTGGTTTTTCTGTTTATAAGTTTCTGTATTTAATTACCTACTTATGGCATAAAAAAATGAGTCATGGACTAGCTTAATCTTTGTTTAAGTATGACACAGTTTCGCATCGCAGGCTGCGATTCTAGTGCTACGTATTTTATGCTGCGTTTTTATATTCACACAAATTTCAACCGGCTTGTTTTTTATGTGGTTTGATTGAACTGCGATAACGTTTATCTAGCTGATTAAATTAGATACTGCGATAGGTTACAGTCTGTTTTAAATCTACCGTATTCATATTACATACTCCATTATACCTACATGTATTGTGACTTAAGATATACCTATACCTACCTATATATCTTCGATACTTTTATATGAGTTGAGTAATGTTTTTGGAAAAGGTTACCTATTGTAATTCTTTTATCTCACTAGCGATTTTTGAATGGCTTACAAGTTAGGCGGTTGATCAGCATCAACGCGGCGCGTGCGCACATCGTCGCTGCAGTGTCGTAGCAAGCTCTGATTTCGGACAGTCAGTAAAGGAGCTTCCAGAGATGGGACCAACCTACGCGAGACAAAGATACGAGGATCAAAATTTAATACTTCGACATTTGGTTTGAAAAAGGTAATACACAAATTATAGAATTTTTAATCTGCACGCGGATGATTTATTTTTAACTTTTAATTAAATTCTACATTTATGGTTCTTTGCATAAGCTACCGAACTTCACAAGTTTACTAGATGACTGTAATATAGGTAAAAAATAGCTGTTATAATAAACTCAAACCCTACGATACCTTTATCAATTTCAGCATCAAATACAAAGAAGCAAGACAGATGTAAAATATCAATTGTTATTCAATTCAAGGATTGAAATCACGTATATATATTGTCAGAACCTATATAAAATTAATAAACACAGTTGATATTCAAATCATATTCAAAATTCTATTTATAACCTTTGATTGCGAAAGAATAAAGTAATAATTTAAAATAAGAAACATATTTTAAATCGCAAGAACAATAATTATCTCATTATTTGAGTAAAGTAGAAATAGATAAGAATATAACAATATAAGACAACAATGTCGTAAAACTAAAAATTAAGTAGGCAACTAAGAAGATTAAAAGAACATAATCCAATCATGATGAACTCTTAAATAACAAAGAATTTTAAATAAAGAAATTCGGTACTCTTAAGATATCATATATTTTTACTGGTGGTAGAGCTTCAGTGACGGAGCTCGCGGGCGTAGGCACCACCGCATTACCTAATATACTTGCCGCTAAATGGTAGTGTTCAGCACTATCGTGTTCCGGTCAGGTGGTAATGTACGGCCCTGTAATTTCCGGCACAGAGGCATAACACCTTAGGCCTCAGGAGTGGTAACGCACCTGCATTTTGACCTTGGTCTTCATGTGGATGTCTATAGGCTGCAGTCATCACTTAACATCAATGTGAACTGCATGCTTGTATGCCACACCCATTCCATAAAAAAAAAAAAATCAAATCAATATAAAAATAGCACTATAAATACAACTTACGCTTGATCCAAAAGAAATAAAACAAAACTATCCAGAATATCTATCTATCAGAATTTTAATATGAAAACTAAAGTGTTGAATAAATACGTGATAACGTCAAATAAAATAAATTTACACTGCTAAAACTAGTATGCTATCTGAGATGAAAATTACTACGATACTATCCATATACCTAGTATACAATGCTACAAATACAAACTAAATATATACAGCAGCAACTATGACTAAAAACCCTAACGCTGAAGTGATAACCTAACTGAATAAGATATTTTAATCATGCAACACTTGACATATACAATATACATACACCTGTACGAAGTCTAATTAGAACATTCAATATCACTGTTATGACAGTAAAAATTACATACTTGACTGTGAATTTAAAGATAGCCCAAGAGCTGAATCATATCTACACATTCATATCTACATTTGAACATGCTTGTTCTACAAACTTAATAAAACGCATAGCTTATCTGTCTGTTGGTTAATATGCTGTAATTTTAACATCCATGTTGGTAGTTCATAGTGATTATTTCGTTACTTTAATTACTGTTAAAGGAGAATTTCAGGTTATTAATAGTAAATCAAGCCAGAAAATGAAGTGATATTCTGTTAGCACACGTTTTACGCCTGATTCAAGGAATGTCGAACAAAAAAATGTGGGATTGGTGTGGTGACATCCATTTAGGTAAAGGCAATATTATCTTATGCTCCTTCTTTGGACGCACATCAAGATTAAAACAAATCAAAAAATAGTTACATACTCCTTCTTGACTTTAGAATTCAATCATGGGCAACTAACCGAAGGCTTGACGTCAATCTAAAACATGCACTATTTAAAGATAACAAGGACTGTCTGACAGAGACTGATACAAGTGCAGAAAAAGGTACTCACTTCGGCTTCGAATACGGCGACGACGGTGACGACGCCTTGTGGTTCCTGTTCGGGTGGGTATGCCTGTTTGCATTCGAGTCGAGGCCGCCGCCCGGCGATATTTTGCCGGCGAGTGCATTCAGTGAATTCAGCATTGCGGGCGGCGGCCGTGTACCAATCGGCCTGGTCACGGTGAACACGAATTCCTTTCTGAGAGCTGTATACTATCAGCCGCCTTATCTATTGATAAGAGGCGCGGGGGCACCGCCCCTCGCCTCATCGCCACCTGACACTTCACACACACACACGCAGACTTTTCGGAATGTTTGTTCTTTCGGTTTCGGGTCAGCGTCCTGTCCTGCATACTCCCATGATAAAACTGTATTTTAGATTTAACACTTTAGTCCTTGAGCTTGAGCATTGTGGTTTCCTGTATGATAGATTTTAAGTTGCGATATTTTGGAATGGCACGTGAATTTCACAAGTGGAAATGTCCAAAAAGACTGATGAGCTGATGGACACTGTCGAGTTCACGAGATTAAGAGATGTTAGAAAAATATACATAGTTTTAATTGTGGCGTAATGTTTCAACTGAGTAGCAGTTAAATAAATCATTGTGGAGTGGTGCATGTGCTTGTGTAGTTGCTACAGTAAACCGCTGTCTAGATCCTTAGATTTATGTATGACATCTATAAATAACGATACGACGAAGAATTATTACGTTTATTATTACGTTTAATGGAATCTGGCAATGGTACCAATACTATGTCAGAGTCGCTTGATATACGAATATAAAAGCGCCTAATAAAAAACAAAAGCAATTATGCGTTTTGTCGTATTTATAATTTTCTCTTTATTATAGATCGTTCTTTCAGGTTTTTGTGAAAGGAATTCTATTTTTATTCCGCTGCTGTCTATCAATAAAGTAAATTAATTTCTACCTACTTTAATCTTTATTGCGATACTTTATTAGCTGACTGATGATGGCAGATGTGTGATATCAGATGGAAGGATTCTGCATCAACTATGTAGGTAGGTAGGTACCTACTCGTGAAGAAAACTTTCAAGGAAACAAAGGCATCCATTTTCATATTCTTGGCTTGGACCCTCCAACTACAGCCGCGTATGAAACATTAACGTTGCTTAACAACTTAATAAATATTTAAACACAGCCTTATAGCAGTATAATTCCATTATAACAATCTAAAAGGATAATGGTCGAGCGAAGCGGCGCGGGAAGACAGCGTGCCAAGCGCTGAGTAGAGCCGCTCGCGTGCCAAGTTATTTGTTCCACTTATTTTTAAATTACTTACAAAATGTCATTTAGGCGGCGAAAGGAGAAGTTTTTCATTTGCAAGTTTGCCTTTGCATTTTGAAGATTATATGTAATTTGGTATGTTCTGCCAAATCCAACTGTTTCAATACTTAGCAGTAAAACATCAATTGCTGGTCCTGAAGTTTCAGTCCGCAGTGGATAGATTCTGAATGCGGAGGTAAAAGTTTCGACCCACTGTTGGAAAGAAAGATTAGATTGGTTATTTGCAATTCAACATTAAGAGTGACCTACGTGGATTTCGGAAATGCATCCGTCATATGGCACCAGATTTGAGTCTCATTACTAAGCCTCCCCCAAGCGAAAATCATACTCCTTACAGCGGCTGGGGTAGATCGTAAGCGATCTGCTCGGTTAAGCACTACGGGCGCGGTCGGGTAGTGTGATGGGTGACCGCTAGTGGCAAATTAAATGCGCGTTTCCGTGCTTCGGAGGGCATGTTAAGCCGTCGGTCCCGGTTGCTATCGATGGATAGCAGTCGTTAAACCTTATCGCAGGCCTTATGGGCGGTTTGAAAACATCCGACAGTGGGTTGGGCCACTAACCCACCCACCTCCACCAATCCGCATTGGAGCAGCGTGGTGGAGTAAGCTCCAGGCCTCCCCCCCAAAAAAAGGGGAGAGACTCGTGCCCAGCAGTGTATAATGGGTTGCCATTATTACTAAGCCTCCACTGTGTCTCAGTCCGTCATTTTTTTATAAGAAGATATAACAGTGATTAAAAAATATGAAAACATTATAAAAACAAACAAATAACATATATTTCTAGATTAATTTGGCAGATCTAAATTAATTTCCGGATCAAAGAGGCGGTATATAATAGGTAATTTGGTTAGTTATTCTTAAAATTTTATAGTTTAAGATAGTTTAGTCTTTTTGGCATAATCAGAAAAAGCCATTAGCGTGTGAAACATAAACGTTGCTAAACAATTACATAAATGTAATAAGACAGCCTTTTAACAGCATAATTCCAGAATAACAATCAGAAAGGATAATGGCGAGCGAGTGAGGCGGCGTGCCAAGCGCTGAGTGGATACGCTCGCGTGCCAAGCTATTTGTTCTACTTATTTTTACATTACATTACTCGAAAACTAGTATTTAGACGTCGAGAGAAAATATTTTTTTCATAAAGCTTGTTTCCTTGTGATGAATTGCCAAGTTTGCCTTTGCATTTCAGATTAAATTTAATTTGGAATGTTTTGCCAAGTCCAACTGTTTAAGCTCTTAGCAGTAAGACACTAATTGCTGAGTTTGAAGCTTGGATCCACGGGATCCCTCAGTCACGGAACAAGTAAGAAATATTGGTTTTTCATTATTCAAAAGTTCTGAGTGTTTTGGCAATGTATCCTCCATGATGGCACCAGGCCATCATGGTTACTTTTGCTAAGCCTTCACGCCCTTCTCTGTTTGACAGATTATAATAATTTAATAGAAGCTGTCTTGCTGTGTCAGTTGTAACAACGAACAAAAAATGTGATGTCTAATAACAAAGAAGATATTAGTTAAACACCGCATCAAATAAAAAGTATACCTACATACGTGCAGTAGGTAAAGTTGTTTATAAAATGTTTAAAGATTATGTGCATTGTTTTTTCATCTTTTTGGCATATAGACGAAGGGTGTGAAACATTAACGTTGCTAAACAATTTTATTTAAACATAACAAGCCTGATAACAGCACAATTCCATTATAACAATCCAAAAGGATAATAGTCGAACGAGGCAGCGTGCCAAGCGCTGAGTATAGCCGCTCGCGTGCCAAGTTATTTTCTCTACTTATTTTAACATTACTCGAAAACTAGCATTTAGGGGCCGAGAAGAGAGATTTTTTCATTAAGCCTGTTTTTTTGTGATGAATAGCCAAGAAAACTTTGCCTCTGGATTTGGAAGACAAAACTAAAAATTTAATTTGAATTGGAATATTCATCTGCCAAGCCCAACCGTTTCAGTGTCAGTACGAGACGTCTACTGCGTCATTTAACTGGTTGGGTTACAGTAATCCACAACTGCGCAAATATAGATTTGCACAAGTAAAACGTAGGGTATGTGGCCACAATTTTAGCGTAAACTCATACAACTACTGTCATTGTTAGCTTGTGCAAGCCTAAATTAGGACTAATAAAACGTTAAGTGTGTGGCCGGCATGATGGAGCACAAAGTGGGAACAAAAAGTTGGTTCTAGGGCGTTTTGGCGGGAACCTTGAAGGAGGCGTGTGGTGTTCTTATTTTATTACATTTCATTGGTGTATTTTTGAGTTATATTAAATTAAATTGGTGGCATTTTGTTTAATAAAGGTTTATAACTGTGCCCGTGTGTGGTGAAATGGAATAACAGTGCGAGGATACGGCCTTTCAGGTTACCTCCAAAACTTCATTTTAGATGTTCTGGTCAAGCAGCCATAGCTTTACCAAATATCTTGGTGCAAAACAGCCTATATTATGCGTGGAAGTTAATGTTTAAATTTACGAAATAACATCTCTTATTTAATAGGCATTCTTACAATCATGAGTTAATGAGTATAATCATAGTTTCACGTAAAACTTTTAAATCCTTAATTCAAAAGTGCTATAATATTAAACTTGATTCTTCACTAAAAAGGAAAGAAAGGAATTTAAAACGTGTGCCATTTTAAGTAAATCGGCGGCTTTAACAGGGTCATGTCATCACATAATTTTCAACAAATAATAAAAGAACTTGACTTTACTATTGTACGCAAAAATCGAGCACCCAAGTAAATTGCTAGCCTGTTTGTCACCATAAAAACATAAAAAATAAGCAGTACAAACATCGTAGCAATTAAACTTGCGGATTTTCTCGCGTATACAACACTCCCAAACTTCTTACACCCGACGTTTCGGTCGCTTTCCAGCTACCGTGGTCACGGGCAGTACAAACATCGACAACCCTACAACCGTCGCGAATTATCCACACCGCCTCTTACATGAACGTAAAAAATTGAGCATTTTTTTTTGCTTAGGGCACGCAAATTCCATGTCACGAATAGTCCCCGAACCCCTTCCTGAGGGCTTCGAATGCTCAAATGCTCGTGCTTCAACGGCGGATGGAATTTTTTGTCGTTTGATTGCCATATTTTCAGCGGTCTTTAACAAGGATCGGGACGGAATTTCGCCTTCGTATCGAGAGGTTATGGAATTACGGATGAATTTTATTTCTTGTTACTTGTATTATGTGCTCATTTACATTCAGAAAATTTTAATTGCTTATTACGTACAAAATAGTAATGGTAATCATTTAGTAAATATGTTTAAATTACAAGTGTCGTGGCCGCTTCTAATCTGGAGGCCTACTACCTACCTACCTAACTCAGTAGTTTCGTACTTTGCTGTTTTGACGTAACGTGATAATTACCATTATATTAGGAAAACAGCACAATATAATGCAAAGTAGATTTTATAATAGGCCGGTTAGTCTTGTAAAATAAGGAAGATCAAAAGGCTCGTAAATTAATAAATACATACATTCAAGTATGCATGCATTTACCTCTGCCGACGCATACGGGACGTAAAAGTCACGTAAGACTTGTAAATTATTCCAATATTTCAATGCCAAAAAAAACACCTTTAAGAGAAACATGGAGGGTTTTTGTTCAGTTCTATAATTTGCAAGACTGCAGTGAAAAGATCGTGCCAACCAAACTGTTGACGATTTTTAGGAATTAAGTCTGTTTGAATGAAGCTTCTGTGAATTATGTTTTTACGCTCACCCAGTTCACTGCCCGATTAATCTCACTTTTTAACATTATGTACCCAAAAGGTCAAAACGGAAGTATTACAGAAATTATTCATGCATTTTTGTTTTCAATTTGCTAAACGGCTATCAGAACGTTCAGCAAATCACGTTAATAAATGAATTTTAATTATGGGAGATATGTAACTCACTTTTTGGTGACACTGAAGATCTTATGAATAGTTTTACGAGAATTAGTCATTTATAGAATTGTACATTCCAAGAATTGGTCAATCTTAGACTATGTAGTCATTTCGCGCATCAGTTATTCCTAGACTTAAGAGCCATTTTGACGGAGATAGTTTCTCGTCTCGAAGATACGATTATCGAAGGAAAATAAAACATTCTTCTTCGTCTAAACACTCACTCTTTTCGCTCGTTGCCATGGGCGATAATCGCCTCGCAACGGAATATTATTGTGTCCGTGTAAACAGCTAAACAGAATTTCAAAGATGACATAATCTCGCACTGAAATCGGTTCAAACTGATTTGTACGATACTCGCATGAACTTGAAAATATGTCATACGAGATCGTGTTTAGACAAGCCGAGATTGTCTTAAGCAAGCATCTGCTTACGATAATTTCATCGTCTAAACAAACAGGCAATTATCGCCTGGCGATATGTCCTGGCGAATCCCGTATACGACATACTCGTACGCGAGATTTTAGTTATTGCCTGTGTGTAAACATTTTGACACGATTATGTTATGGCGATTATTGCTCGTGACAGTAGCGTACGATTTTCTCGAACCAAACGTACGAGAAACTCTCTCCATCTAAATGGCTCTTTAACCTCTCGAACGGTGTATTATATAACATATCAATTAAAAGGTTAAATTATGAGAGTCCCAAAATATAGTGTCTTTTGCAGGTTTCGGACATTTTTTATTAATTAAGAAAATGTTTCTGCATATACATATAGAATTAATAAAATCAAGAACGGCTATCAAAAGATATCACAAAATGCTATGGCATAATTAAAAACAACAAAGGCAAAGTCTTATTATACAAAATTGCCAGAATTAAACTTCTCAAGAACAACAACGCAATCAAAAGCTCCAAAGTTTCCAAATTGCGATACGATATACCGAACAGTTAAATACTTAGATCATTATTTCCCTTTCAGTTCAAACTCCTCAACATCGTGTTATCAGATAGTCCCCGAGAAATACTAGACTTTGAACTAAATCCACTAACGAACTTAAGGTAAAACTTCAACGTACCTATTCATTGCGTTAGGTCTTGTATCGGAAAATCTGTAAAATTCCTAACTTGGTTAGTACCTACATTTTTAAGACCGCCTTATTTCTAACATTTTGATCTTCATTAAGTTTCTGTAATTACTTTGTCTCAAGTTTCAGTTTCTCCGTTGATTCAATTATATTCGAAATTAGAACTAAGTTTAAACTCTTTTGATTATTTAATCTCTTAAAAGTTAGTTACAAGTTTGACTTCAACCAGTACCTCAGTAAATAAATTCTGTTTGTATTTAATTTATTTATCTTTATGTTTTTTCTATATTACAACCAAGTCGAGATGAGATCTTTGCGCAAGATCTGCGGTGTATCACTCACCGATCGCGTTCGTAATGAAGATGTAAGAAAGAGACTTTGTGTGAATGATAGTATCGGTGTAAAAATGAAAAAAGGCATGCTCCGATGGTTCGGGCATATAGAAAGAATGTCGAATGAGCGAATGACTAAACAGATATACAATGCGAATGTGGATGGTTGCAGAGGCCCAGGAAGACCAAGACTGACCTACCATAACCAAATAGGTCGAGTTCTGTCTGATAATGGGGTCATAAGTCTTAAGAATCGGCGTGCATGTATGAAGAGAATGATGAAGGTAGACGAGGCACGAGAGGTTTGTCAGAACCGGGATATCTGGCGCTCTACACTCTCTGCCTACCCCGTTAGGGACCTGGCGTGAAGATACATACATACATACAACCAAGTCTATATATGCAATTCCACTGATCCATTTCCTAGGATTATTAAAATAAAACTGCTATCAAAAGTTATCAAAATAACGATAATGTTGATAATTATGCTAATTATCAACAACAAAAGTAAGGTTTACTTTAACGCATTACAGAAAATTGCCAAAATTAAACTTCCCAAGAACACGTAGTATTTAGTTATTTCGCGCCTACTTCACTTCTAAATACTCTGTCTGCGTGTTTCGTGTGAGGTATTTCGGATGCGGAATAAAACAGGTTAGGTACACTACTTGAATTAGTTTATTTCAAGAGTGCGTCTGCGGACCGCGCGTTACAATGACTGACTACTGACTGGCGTTACGGTTAAGCACTACGGGCGCGGTCGGGTAGTGTGATGGGTGACCGCTAGTGGCAAATTAAATGCGCGTTTCCGTGCTTCGGAGGGCACGTTAAGCCGTCGGTCCCGGTTGCTATCGATAGATAGCAGTCGTTAAACCTTGTCGGAGGCCTTATGGGCGGTTTGAAAACATCCGACAGCGGGCTGGCCACTAACCCACCTCCACCAATCCGCATTGGAGCAGCGTGGTGGAGTAAGCTCCAGTCCTCCCCCCAAAAAGGGGAGAGACTCGTGCCCAGCAGTGGGACGTATAATGGGTTGCCATTATAAATACTAAGATCATCATTTCCCTTCCAATTCAAACTCCTTTACATCGCAATATCAGATAGTCCCCGTGATATTCTAGACTTTGAACTAACTCCACTAACGAACTTAAGGTAAAACTTCAATGTATCAATTGCGTTAGCTCTTGTATCGGGAAATCTGTAACGTACCTAATTTAGTTAGTACATTTTTAAGACCGTCTTAAGTTTATTATTTTGGTCTTGTCTTGGTTTTCTCTTAGTCACTTAAGTTTCTGTAATTAATTTGTCTCGAGTTTCAGTTTATTTATTGATTTAATTATTTGCGTTATTTAGACTTCGCTTAAGAATCTTTGATAATTTAATTTCAAAAAGTTAATTACAAGTTTGGCTTGAATCTTTGCTGCTATAAATAAACTTACTTTTTACTGGTGGTAGAGCTCCAGTGACGGAGCTCGCGGGAGTTGGCACCACCGCATTACCTAATATACTTGCCGCTAAATGGTAGTGTTCAGCACTATCGTGTTCCGGTCAGGTGGTAATGTACGGCCCTGTAATTTTCGGCACAGAGGCATAACACCTTAGGCCTCAGGAGTGGTAACGCATTTGCATTTTGATAGTGGTCTTTGCGTGGGTGTCTATAGGCTGCAGTCATCACTTAACATCAATGTGAACTGCATGCTTGTTGGCCACTTCGATTACATAAAAAAAAAAAAAAAACTTTGTCCGTATTTTATTTGTTTGTTATTACGTTATTTCTACAAGTCTGTGTGAAAATGTGTGACAATTAAAATAAAGCGGCTATCAAAAGTTCTTACAGTAACGCTATGGGTACGATTAACAAAAGTAAGGTCTCATTCCAGAAAATTACCCACATCAAACTTCAGGTTCAACAACAATCAAAAAGCTTCAAAGTTTGCAAATCGCAATACGATATACCGAACAATTAAACACTAAGATCATTTTTTTTATTTTTAAAGAAAAATGGAAAGAAAATTTTGACTTCAGACGAGACTCAAACTCGCGACCTACTGGGAATCTAGTCCAGCCGCTCTTCCAATTGAGCTACTGAAGTCAAAATTTTCTTTCCATTTTTCTTTAAAAATAAAAAATATACTTCACAAGCATGTGTTAATGCGAAATAATATAAAACAACTAAGATCATTGTTTCTTTGCAATCCAAACTGTAGACTAATAGAGTAATACTAGTTGCCAATCAAATAATACACACACTGAAGTACATTAAGACATCTTATTTACAATTTGATTGTATTGTTCTCAACTTTTACGAGATTAAAATGCAGATTAGTTTAATTGTAATTAATTTATTAGTTTAAATAAGTAACAATTAAACTTAGAATGTAAGTATTTGTATATTATAGGTATTAGTCATTCAATGAATTTGTAAACGCGAAGTTAAAGTAAGTTGTGAATACGATTTTATATTTTTGCGATCGTCTTAGATTTACGTAGCATACCCTATTTTTGTTTCAAGGCATAACAATCGCTTCAATTTAAATACTAAATTTCCCATCACTTATTTTAAACGTTGGTAAACTTACTAAAATAACTCAGAGCAGTTCAGCTAGAAGCGATGAAAAAGAAAGTCGCAAGTGCATGTAATCAGAAAACGAGGCGGGTTACGACGTGAGCAACAATTTGCATACGAGAGGTCGACGGGTTATCTTTTAAGGATTTACTTAATGTAAGCGCAATATTCCTCGAAGATAGATCATGTTCTAGAATAAAATGTTGTAACTATTAAATGGAGGAGTGTAAAGTATTAGCCGAGAGTAAAACATTTTCTTCCAAAGTGGGGTTATAAGTGAATTATCATTCGAGACTCGAACTCGCGGCCTACTGGGAATCTAGTCCAGCCGCTCTTCCAATTGAGCTACTGAAGTCCTGCCCGATATGTCAAATCTTTCCTTCACATTTATTGCATTGCTTTTATGGTAGCAGCAGCGCCATCTATTACCAACTATGCTAGTTAGGCAACCGATATAATAGACTTTGCAGTTTATTGAATATCGTAAAGAAGTCGCTTTTACCCTTAATAATTGTTTTATATTATTTCGCATTAACACATGCTTGTGAAATATAAAAAAAAAATATTTCCATTTTTCTTTAAAATAAAAATATATTTCACAAGCATGTGTTAATGCGAAATAATATATAACAATTATCATTCGTTTTGTCATTATTTTTAAAATGTGTAATAGATAGTTTTTATATGATGTAATAATACGAGTAAATTGAATTTTTAAAATTTTTCGGTAGCCTAGTGGTAGCAGGCCATTACTACTACGCCTCAGCGTAGTAGTAATGACCTGCTTCCTGGGTTCGATTCCCGGGTAGGGGGTTATCAGAGATAAAAGTGTAAAGTCCTTTATCTCTGGTTCTATTGAGATTTTCCATTTTCTGGAAATTTCCCAGTACCTCGAAGTTTGATAATGTGCCCCGAGATGTCAACAGGCTCGCCACCTGTTACATGGGCCAAAAACGTAACCGGCGAATCGTGGGTGTTTGCATGTATGCTTGAATGCATGCGTTTACCTCTGCCTACCTCTTCGGGGATTACAGGTGTGAAGTTACGTTTTTTTCATTAATTTAATGATGAATAATCCTCTTTCTTCTAAATATAACTTGCATATAAACTTCAAAACGTTTTCATAGAAATTGTACGAAGGTGATATTCGTGAATTACACTGAAGCGGCGTATGCCGTTTCTGTATAAATGAGGCATGTAGACGACCCCTCTCTTTTAAAATTATATTCCAATTTTCTGTATACAATACGCCTATACCGGGAGGAAACATTTATTTTGTGTTTTTGTATGTCATGTATGTTTGTAACGTTTTCAAACAAAAACTACTGGACTGATTTCAAAAATTATTTCACCATTGGGCTACATCTTCACTGAAGTACATTAATTGCATCCGTGCAAAGCCGGGGCGAGCGGCTAATATATAATACTAGGTGTGTCCGCAAATTGGTCTGCGTGGAATTAAATTACTGTTCAGTATCTACGCGATCGAAGTCGTAAGCAAAACTAGTTTTAAATAAATCCGTATTACGAACTCTTTGTTGTTCATTACGTATAAGAGTGAAATCTCATATCACATATAACACTCTTTACACTCCTACTTCAATCATTTTTCCTTTCTACGAATCCGTTTGTCGTTTGAGCACCAAATTGCTACTTAATTGCTCGTCTGATTACCAATGCGTGAAGTGGCAATGGCGCTCGTTCAATTTTGTAAAGCAGTTGCTTCGTATTAAATATTCCATTAATTGGACTAAGCATATCTTTTAGAAATATGGATTTAGGTTTGAGATTGTTTTAGTTCATAATTTGTGTGCTGGTTGTCATGTCCAAAGGCAACGGCTAATTAAACAAAAGAGTCTGATCGCCCTGTCACTCTCTTACCGATATTTTGTTTATAATAATATCAGAAGTAAAAGGACCTAATAAGACTCATATTAGTGACTAGCGGCCCGCCCCGGCTTCGCGCTGGTGCTATGTTACCTACTCTCATATTCATTTAATTCAATTCAATTCAATTCATTTATTGTTCGACCATCATGGATCATAGTACATTACAATAACAAATAATAATTAATAAAATAAAATAAACAAATCAATTCACTAAATAATAAAAATACATTATATAAAATATTAGTCAGTACATGAACCATGTTACAGTGGTTCAGGTACTGACAGTCAAAGCGTTCTGCAAATGCACTTAGGATGATGCTGTGACTGGCGCGCACCCTACGCACTAGGGATGTGCAGCGCTTGCGCATGGTTGCATAGAAACAATCCACACGCGCTTCGGCGAACATCCCCGAGGTGCTACAGAAGCGAGGCAGTCACAGCAGCACCCTAAATGCATTGTTGTATTGGACACGCAGTGCGCTGTACTGTCTTTGAAAATAATTCACCCACAGACTGCTCGTGTCGAAGGATGTACAAAATGCTCGAAACAACGAGATTTTGACATCCCTCGAACAGCGAGCGAATCTGCGGGCTATCATGTTCGCACGAACAGACAGCGCCCTACGCTCCCTCTCTATATCTAGATCGTCTTTCAGGTCCGAGGTCACGAAATGACCGAGATATTTAAATTTGTTTGCTCTTTTTAGAGGTTATCCATTGAGTTTGATAGCTGGCATATCATCAAGACATCTTCCCCGGGCCTTAAAAACCATACATTCACTCTTGTTCACGTTATACACTAATCCATGAGCGTCAGCATATTTTTCACAAATGCCAAGCAGCTTCGTTAACCCACACACAGAGGCACTCAGCAGCACCATCAGCGTAACTAATATTATTCAGGCAAATTCCTCCAATATGACATCCGATATGCGTGCTGCTGAGATTCTCAAGGAGCGCGTTTATATACAGGTTAAAAAGCAAGGATGAACTGATCTCCCCTTGCCTTACCCCACATTGCAACATATACGGAGACGAGTGAGCACCTGACCACCGAACAACATTGACCTGATTTTGGTACTAATATTTAAAAATGCGTATCAATTCCTCTGGCATCGACGTCTTTTCCAGTTTGTTGTTTGTTGTCTGTTTCAAATGCCCTCGACAGGTCAAGAAAACAAGCAAAAATTGGTGTGTTCTTGTCAGTGTAGTACTTGACAGTTTACTTTAAACATAAAACAGCTGTTTCGGTGGAGTGACCAGACTTAAAACCAAACTGATTGTCGTGTATATTTTAATGCTGTTCAAGCTGACTGTTAATCAAACTGTCAAGCACTTTCGAGATAACAGTGGCCAATGAGATGGGCCTATAATTACCCTTGTCACTGACATTGCCGGTCTTACTCTTAACTACTGGCACCACCACCGTCTTCATCACTGGCGTAGGTAAGTAACTGTGTCCAACGCACACAGAGAAAAACATAGCTAATACTCTGTACAAGTGAGATCCTGCATATTTAAGCGTGATGTTATATAGCCTAAAGCCTTCTTCGATAAATGGGCTATCTAACACTGAAAGATTTTTTTAATCGGACATCGGATCGGAAACAGCTAATACTCTGTACAAATGAGATCCTGCATATTTATTTAAGCGTGATGTTATATAGTCTAAAGCCTTCTTCGATAAATGGGCTATCTAACACTGAAAGATTTTTTTAATCGGACCTGGAGTTCCTGAGATTAGCGCGTTCAAGCAAACAAACAAACAAACTTTTCAGCTTTATAATATTAGTAGGTATAGTTTAGTATAGATTGACGATTACTGAACCCGTTTGACATAAAAACGGATAGAAAAATGCAGATTTGGCCATCTTTAAGATCTCTTACTAGTAGCTCTGAACAAAAGATTATACTCGTAAAACCACCTAGAAAATGAGTAGTGATAATACTTTGTTTATACAAATGGGTTTTCCATTTTATTGAACAAAGCTGTTCTTTCTTGCGCGCTCTAGTTTGGAAATGAAATAGATCTAAATTACACTTCACAAATATGCTGGACTCCAATATGTATAGGCATGGTAATGTTAAAATATTAAGGATTTTAAAATGTGGTTTGCATAAATCACGTGGTTTAATATTATACATAGACCTTATACACCGTTTCTATAATATAGCTCGTTATATAAGGCTCTATCCTACAGCACACCGCGGATACTCCGCCAAAATTCTATGCAAACGCTTATTTTGATCTCTATAACACAGACATCAATCAGTGACGTGTATTTACACGTGCACCTGTGTGCGTAGCACGTAGAAAATACCAACCGTTGTTCATAAGAGGGGAGTAGTTTGGGTGATGCGGGGAAATCGGGCGGGACATCGAAGTGTCCATTCTATACGTAGTATTATTACATATTCTCTGCCTACAGAAAGGTTGTTCGAGTAAAACCGGAACGTGTTTATTTTAATAATCTTTTGTACATTTGTAGCCACATTTGCTTCATCTTTCAATTGACATTATTCTAAAATAATCACCAATGGAACAAATATGAACGCGCAAAATCCAAACGCGCGTATCGCACGAATATGAGTATGAAAATTATATCCGATGCAACCGTCACGGATGGGGCGGGGTGAGGGGGTAGGGGGGATGTTGCCGGCGGCAGGAAAACATTGCGGGGAGGAAATTACGTTTCCGCGGCGAATGTACGTCGGCAAAGGTCGGCGGGTGTTCCTAATTTGCTGAATAATTGTGGCGGCACCGCGAGATTACGATGTAGTCTTGCGCGTTTTACGCTTTAAAGTCTGTTGGGAACATGAAGCAACACGGGCCATTGGCCGCGGCGGACTAGAGAGGAGTAGCCATAGGGTTTATTACCGATGCAAAACAGTCTGTCATTTTTTGCGGGAGGAAATGCGTGCGACACACACGCACACTACAAAAATCGTCTATTACTACGAGTTTCGTAGTAATAGTCGATTTTTGTAGTGACACACCTTGACTTTAACAAAATACAGAAACAATTTCACGCACACATTTAAACATCTAGGCGACAGGTATAATTTATTAATATAATAATTTTTTGTTAGTATGGACTCGTGAAGGCGGCACGTTTTGAGACGGCACTAGTCTACTTCACCAAGCAATATGCGAGCGCAGAGGGTGCTTTCAGCCTAAATAAAAGTTCGCGCAAAGCGCAACTTCCTAAGAGAGACCTCTGTGGATCCGAACCTCGGCTTAGGACGTTGTTGAGGGACACTAATCGCCGAATACTCAAACGTCACTCAATTTTAAGCAACCCTCAAATGCGAGCTATCTCTATCGCTTGAACATGTTTTATAAAGACAGAAGACTTTTAAGTCCGCTTAGATTTAAGTGACGAAGTCACCAACCGGTGCAATGCTATCGCTCTAGTCTTCGGTTAGTGATTTCGTCTGTGATTATTGATGATGTCATAAAGGGTAAGCCGATGTCTTTTCTCAAGATTCCAATAATTTCCATATTTAATCTAATGACAATCGGCGGCTGGCCAGTGGTTGGTGCGGTGCAAGCTTAACATAGTTTCTTAGACAGAGATTCACTTTGAATTTTTTTTTTTTTTAGTATACAAGTAAATTAGTATGAATAAAGCACTAGTCATGTTACCACACTTGATTCAATTGTACCACTCTTGTATTTAGTTATCGAATGATTGAAATTAACTCACAATTGGTGCAATTTAGCAGGATCTACGACAATCTGCGCTAATGTATAACTTTGTGATTGAAATGGATACGTTCGCATGGCAAGCGTCCAGCGAGTGACTAAGTAAGTATTGGAACTTCTGCTATTCTTTAAGATGTATATGATACTAATATACGAAAAACGTAACATAATTGAAGGAGAAAAATCAAGCTAAGAAATAAAATTATACTTTTTTAAAATATGGTTTATTTATTTTTTTCACAAACTTTAGAAACATTCTCGGATAGTATCGTAAAATAAAGTTATAAAGATTTATCCAATTTGGTGCAGTCGAGTAGAAATTATACGCTTACAAACATTTCATTTCATTTTTACTTATATAGGCAAATGCTATATACCTATACACATGGATACTGGTTATATTGTTTTTTTTCGCAATAACACAGATTTTATTTGACACAAGGCAGAGTTATACGAATGAGTACGCACCTAACCTAAATAATATTGCATTTTTTTGGAGTGTTAAATTATTTTATTTTACTCAATTTATATCCCAAATCAACTGTCTCAAAATCATAACATTGTATCAGTCACGAGGATCATGATAATTTCAGAAGCCCGTTGTCGTATCTAGTTAACACAAATCCACAATAAACCCGGGTCGTTCGACCACCGAGCTTTGTAAGTCGACCGTCGCCTCGCCCGAGTGGAGAATTTCATTAATTTTCATCCGCGCAACTTTCGAATTATCCGCTGATGAGTTATTCTGTTTTGTTACGCTCCAAGTCACATTGTTGGGGGAATTAAGCAGTATATTGTTAAGTATTGCTACATTTTTCGTATTGAAGCTTGAATATATGATACCTAGTGATAAAGGCTAATAAAATTGTGATCGGAAAAATCCATTCTTAATATTTGACACAGAAACTTTTCTGCATTGTTGCCAATATGTAACTATAATATAGGTACTTAAAATTTAAAGTTTTTTCTTTTTTAACTCACCCAAGCCATAAAACTTCGTCGTACTAAAGATTCATGGCAATTTCAGGGGATCCGTTGTTGTATCTAGTCAATACAAATCGAGAGGGTTTGTTCGACAACTGAGCTTTGTAAGCCTACCGTCGCCTCGTCCGAGTTGAGATTTTCATTATTTTCATCCGCGAAACTTTCGAATTATCCGTTGATGAGTTATTCTTTTTCGTTTCACTCCAAATCGTATTGTTTTCTCAATTAAGCAATTTATTGTAAAATATTGCGTTTTCACAGTTTAATGATTGAATGTTTGAAATGTTTGGTTTTTCTTTTTTTGGGTTCACGCGCGGACTTCTCTGTGAGCACTAGCTTGTCTTGCGTTGACTTTGCATTGCCAACGCGCTGTTTCCAAGTGGAACGCGATACGAATATTGCGTTTATTGCACCCGTACTTAGCTGGAGCAAGCCGCTTATGAAATATATACTGAAACAAATAAAGATCCTAACAGTAGTCCATCAACGATTTATGCTCAATTATCAAAGTTTATTTATAGTTTCGTGTCATACGAATGGGTACCGGTGATGAATGTAAAACGAATATTTATTGTCTGTTTTATGTTGAATCGAACGTGGTCATGAAATATAGGTTTTGGATTTAACGAAATATTTTGTTTGGAGACTGGAAAACATTCGTATGAAATATATTTGGTTAAATAAATTGTTTCATCTATTTTTTATTTCTGTTATATTTTTTAACTGTGTTAGTTTTACACTATCTAAAATATACAAATAACCGCGTTTTTTAAAGTCGTATAAAAATATAACGTATTTTTTGTAATATAATAAAAGTGTTGTTGTTGTTGTATCTTCACGCCAGGTCCCTAACGGGGTAGGCAGAGAGTGTAGAGCGCCAGATATCCCGGTTCTGACAAACCTCTCGTGCCTCGTCTACCTTCATCATTCTCTTCATACATGCACGCCGATTCCTAAGACTTTTGACCCCACCATCAGACAGAACTCGACCTATTTGGTTATGGTAGGTCAGTCTTGGTCTTCCTGGGCCTCTGCAACCATCCACATTCGCATTGTATATCTGTTTAGTCATTCGCTCATTCGACATTCTTTCTATATGCCCGAACCATCGGAGCATGCCTTTTTTCATTTTTACACCGATAATAAAAGTGGAATATTTTTAATGTTATAAAAGTGGCAAACAAGCATGCAGTTCACATTGATGGTACGACGAAAGACTTAACCAACAAACACAATTCAAAACACGCGCCAACGTCTTTTCAATAACCCGACAAAAACTCAATCCGTACAAAACCCGTTCCAAAACTCGTCAGCGCCGGGACTTCGATGTAAAATTGAATCCGTACGGAATCAGGAACCTTTTTCCTACTCGAATCTGAAGTCGAACAGTACCCAGAGCGCTGCTAACTGCCTAACTCGGTTTACACTTAATTAACTAATATTTACATTGGACGAGAGAAACAATTTCGACTGGCGCACCTGCCGGCTATATTGCGGCTTGGAAGGTTGCCGTCGTTGGGGACACACGGTTGCATATTGCGTGCGTAAACTTACGTAATTAATGTCATGACAATGTCTCGCTGAAGAGGTAGTTAGGATGAAATTTCAAGTATTCTTCGCCTTCAGTATTTTTTTTGTAATGAAGTGGGAAACAAACATACAGTTTACTTTGATGGTAAGTAATACTGTAGACTACAAATACCTGCATAAAACTAGAGTTTTCCATGTTTCCATGCTTTGCCACTCATGAGGACTAAGGTATTATGCCTTTGTGCCGGAAATTAAAAGACCGTGAATTTATATTTATCGAAATAGAGTTAAACATAGAAAATCAACCCAAGTGAATTTTTGTAAGGGCGAGTGTTGTCTATAATATAAAAATAAGTCGGGTTTTCCTTCCTGACGCTATAACTCCAGAACGCATGAACCGAATTCCACGGTTTTGCATTCGTTGGAAAGGTCTCGGGCTCCGTGAGGTTTATAGCAAAGAAAATTCAGGAAAAAACGACATCCACGCGGGCGCAGCCGCTGGAACAGCTAGTATCTTATAAAATTAAACTCTATTTTAAAATAGCAAAGGCCAAAAACGATGTCTAATCAATAAATATTCCAGAAATGCTGTACGCTTACTCGAGGAAAAATTATATTGAAGCGTGCGTTGTGAAGTGCGTGCGGCGCATGCATCGCAATGTCTGTATCCGCTTTTACAATAGTTATGTGGGCGCAAATTACAATCTATTGTTTACCAGTATCTCAGAATTTGGTGATGTGCCCGGAGATGTCAACAGGTCACAAGCTCGCCAGCTTGGCCAAAACGCAATCAGCGAATCGTGGGTGTTTACATGTATGCTTGTATACATGTATTTACCTCTGCTTACCCCTTCAGAGATTATAGGCGTGAAGAAGTTACTACTAATGAAGAAAAAGTTTAAAAACGCTGTTGCGTTCCCGCTTGTTTTTCTTTACCGTATAACCATAAACATTGCAGTGTTTACACAATATAAGCAAGTTGCTGGCGATCCCGGCCGATGCGGCCCGGGCGTTACTTAAAGCGATGCTTAAACTTAGATTTGCCGCTGTTGCTTTCATATTCATTTAGTGCAGATTGCATCTGTTTCAGCTGGTTTACATTCCGGCTTTCCGTTTTATGAATTTTTATTTGTCTACTGTGGGTTTAATTTACAAAGGAAACTTCTTTGGAAGGGTTCAGAAGAAAAGGTAGGGTCAAACTTAATATAATGGTGCTATGTAATAATATTAACCCATTATGATCTGAGTTATTTAGGGTTTCAGAATTTTACATATTTTTTTATATTGTTCATTTAGTGCAGATTGCATCTGTTTCAGCTGGTTTACATTCCGGCTTTCCGTTTTATGAATTTTTGTTTGTCTACTGTGGGTTTAATTTTCAAAAGAAAATTCTTAGGGAGGGATATGAAAGTTTTGGACCCATAACATTATATCAACAGTCATAATATGCAGAGTGTTTGATGACGGAGATTGAAGATAAAAGTCGATGTAGTTACACAGTGGACTTCGAGCCGGATGATGGTGTGATTCACAATTAAGATACCTATCAGTATGGGTAACTACTAAACACGCGAGATAAATCGGTAAAATAGTTTCATTTCAATGAATTTAGAGCTCGTGACATAATAACAAATCATATTAGGACTATGAATAATTTTCATACTATCGAAATATTGATAGGGCGATTGCATTTTATTCGAAAACGCAAAGTATTTAAGAGATTTAAGGAACTATCTTATTTCCCTTATGGAGCAATTAGATACACTATATTTACTACAATATATCAAAATTGTCGACTACACAAACGTTTAGTGAAAAATCTATCCCATCAAATGTTATCGCAGTGAGTCCGAAATCTTATCAACTTCTGCAATCTATGCACACTTATTTCATTTGAGAACAATCAGTGCTATCTGATTTAGTTACTACACCGAAATAGAATAGCCGTCTACGTAAACGTTTAGTAAAAAATCCATCCCATAAACCAGAGCCATATCCATCCAATAAATGTGTAACAGGCCCGAAATACCCCATATTGAAGAGGACGCCTAAACGGTTCGGTGATACCGTAACTCGGACAGCGGCCACTTGCTCCGAACAATGTGTGGCATTATCGAGTCCTGAGCTGGCCTCCGTGACGTCATATCTTACGGATTTCATGTAACCAACGCATTTATTCGACTGATATTGTCACCCAATCCTATCTATGTCTGTGTTTGGTGGAAATATCAGGGAGAATTGTTTTATTTCAATTGGTGGTTCAATTATTTGGTATGTTGTTTACTATCTAATACATTTTTATTACGTTTTCGTAGGTTTTCGCGAGCTTCATACATTGTAGAAATTAGTCAGCTCATGACCACGGTAGCTGGAAAGCGACCGAAACGTCGGGTGTATGAAGAAGTTTGGGAGTGTTGTATATGCGAGAAAATCCGCAAGTTTAATTTCTACAACATTTTATTAGTTTATAGTGTTCCCTTACTCGAGCGTCAATTTTTTTTAACACAAGCATGCAGTTTTACTGGTGGTAGAGCTCCAGTAACGGAGCTCGCGGGCGTAGGCACCACCGCATTATCTAATATACTTGCCGCTAAATGGTAGTGTTCAGCACTATCGTGTTCCGGTCAGGTGGTAATGTACGGCCCTGTAATTTCCGGCACAGAGGCATAACATCTTAGGCCTTAGGAGTGGTAACGCATCTGTATTTTGACCTTGGTCTTTGTGTGGGTGTTTATAGGCTGCAGTTATCACTTAACACCAACGTGAACTGCACGCTTGTTCGCCACTTCCATTTATAAAAAAAAAAAAAAAGTTTACGTGGATGTTAAGTGATGACTGCAGCTTACAGGCATCTATACAAACCCAGAGGTCAAAATTCAGTCGTGTAGCCACCATTGAGACTTTAGCTGTTAGTCCCTGTGAGAGTTATTTCGGGGCCATACATTACCATCTAACCGGAACACGATAGTGCTGAACACTACTACTTGGCGCCAGATAGATTAGGTAATGTGGTGGTCCCCACGCCCCTGAGTCCCTAAATTGAAACTCTCCCAGCGGTAAAATGTTATGTTATATCTGAAAGTGATAATCTTAATATATATAAATCTCGTGTCACAATGTTTGTCCTCAATGAACTCCTAAACCACTTAACCGATTATAATAAAATTCGCACACCATGTGCAGTTCGATCCAACTTGAGAGATAGGATAGCTTACATCACGCTATGACTAATAGGAGCAGAGCAGCGCGGGCGAAGCCGGGGCGGGCCGCTAGTTATATATATGTGACAGGGACCAAAATTCCAACTTTAATCGCCCGAGGTATTCGGCCTCGGTCAATTCCAAAGCCAGGCTAAAGTTAAACAACAATGCGGTACGCGGCAAGTTTTAATAAGATTTTGTGGCCAACGCGGACTATCCCGCCGGACACTTCTGCGGTCCGGTCCGCCTTCTGGAATTCTGAACAGCTATAATTTTTAATTAGTTAAATATATGCCGTTTGAGATATTACACTGTTGCGCGATATTCTTTGTGGTAGGTGAACTTTTCTATTAATTCTTTTTGTTCCTGCTTTACACCCAAATGCAAACACATATACAGGGTTAATTTAAATAAGCGCATCACATCTTTCAGGCAGCCTCTCTACATCAATCCCAACAATATTTGTTCTACGACTTTTTACAGTATGTGGGAATATCGATCTCTAAGGTATGTAACACATACAAACAATGACCGAAATGTCATTCGCACACCAAATACAGGTCTAAATCGACGCATTATAAAAGTAAAGCATTTGAAAGAAAGAAAGAAACATTTATTTGACACACAGCGAGACACATAAAACAGACATAAAACGTAGATAACAATTAACGAAGGAAAGGCAACACAATTTCTAACATTAATACATAATGGTGGTAGAGCTCCAGTGACGGAGCTCGCGTGCGTAGGCACCATCGCATTACCTAATATACTTGCCGCTAAATGGTAGTGTTCAGCACTATCGTGTTCCGGTCAGGTGGTAATGTATGGCCCTGTAATTTCCGACACAGAGGCATAACACCTTAGGCCTAAGGAGTGGTAACGCATCAGCATTTTGACCTTGGTCTTTGTGTGGGTGTCTATAGGTTGCAGTCATCACTTAACATCAATGTGAACTGCAAGCTTGTTTGCCACTTCCATGGCATAAAAAAAACATAGGTACCCGTAATATGTTTTCACGGCTGCCAAAAAGGTGTCCTGTTCAGCTAATGTCAGGTAACTTCATATACAAGGCACCTGACGCTGGTTTTCAACAGGAACCTTAGAGTGAGTGACATTTCATTCTATTGACCAAACTCCACATTGACCCGCCCGAGGTATTCAGCCTTGGACTATTCCGAATTCGGGCCGTACTCGGAACAAAGTTAAACAAACGTGCGGCACGCGGCAAGTTTTGATAAGATTTTGTAGCCAACTCGGACAATCCCATTGAAATAAAACTATTTTTACGGACAATCCCGCCGCACACTTCTGCGGTCCGGTCCGCCTTCTGGAATGCTGAACAACTATAATTTTAAACTGGTTCAATATAAGCCGTATGACATTTTAAACTGTTGTGTGTTGCTCATATTATATGTCGTAAACGGAAACGATATCATCTAAATTTTGAGATAGGTATTAAAATTACAGTAAAAAGAAAATATCTGCTGTCAGGCAAATGTCATTTCAGAATGCCCTAGACCACGGAAGCTGAAGCGACCGAAACGTTGGGTTGATTTTAAATAATCATTGTCTATCTATTTATATATTTATTATATAAAAATCAATTGCTCTTCGTAAGTCTCGCTAAAACTCGAGAACGGGTTTACCGATTTGGCTAATTTTGATTTTGAATAATTTTCGGAAGTCCAGGGAAGGTTTAAAAGGTAAGAAAATATAAAGAAACTGAAGGGAAATAGAGTAAAACCACAGTTTTATTTTCTTATAAAAATAGTCCGTATCTATCAAACTTTGCCACATTATTTCATTCCGAAGCAATACGAAGTTGACCAGGTCAGCTAGTGCGAGATAAATTAGAAAACTAGTTTTGTTTCAATACGAAATTTATTACATTTTCCTTAGTCCTTATTAACCCTTTTAACGTGAGCCCGACTCGCACGTACCCAGTTTGTTACATATTTTAAAAGTCATTTTTTAACTCTGAACTTCCATATATAAGCGACTTCAAGCATTGATCTATTTAATACTATTTACTCGAGGGCATAGGCACCACCGCATTACCTAATCTATCTGCCGCGAAATGGTAGTATACAGCACTATCGTGTTCCGGCTAGATGGTAATATATGGCCCCGTAATAACTATCACAGAGACGTAACAACAAAGGTCTCAGGGGTGGCAACACATCTGAATTTTGACCTCTGGTCTTTGTGTGGATGTCTATAGGCTGCAGTCATCACTTAACATCAATGTGAATTGTATGCTTGAATACCACCTTCGTCACATAAAAAAAGATACTAGACAAGGCACTTCCCTTGGTTCCAGGCACTCCCCTTGGCTCCAGATTCTCTCCACTTTCTCATAGTACCAAGAAAGATGATATAGACGTGTCTCACATAAATATCTGCCAAAACAATTAAAAAACGGAACCAGCTGTTTGTTTTCAGCAGAGTTGGACGTAATCAACTTCTTTTGTAATTGGATTATTAATCTGATTACAAGTAATCATGATTACGTTAATCTGATTACAATTATGATTACATATGTAATGTTTAATCTTAATTGCAGTAGTTGGTATTCAAAATTACATGATAATTGTGTGATTAAAAAATAAAGATGATGTATTGTTAAATCATTTGATTTTATTTAACTTCTTTTCAGTTTCAGTGTTCGCCTTTGTCAATCAAAAAAGATTAATCAAGGTTACTTTTTTGATTATTTTTGTTATCTGTAATCATGATTAAAGATTACACGATGTAATCTATAATCATTAATCTGATTACATTTTGCCCATGTCTGGTTTTCAATATCTTCTCTATATTTTAAACTCAGTGACTTCAAGTGGAACATTGAAAAAGGACCAATCCAAGTGTCGAACCACGTAATCTGGCCCGTAATAGCGTCAGCGTGGCCCTGATTGTAATTGAATGGAGCGATAGCCGCGGGCTGGGAGCGCCGAAAATTGATAAAGTTTCGTAAATTCACTGGCCGTCGTCAACTCCCAAGTTTCATGGATCGATTTTGAGTTTAAACCGGTGATACACTAAGGGATAAATGGAAAGTCAGTAAGAGTAGGCCTACTGACAGTTGCTGCTCTTTGTTCCTTTATATTTACTCGTATATCATGAAGTGGCCACCAAGCATACAGTTCGCAATGATGGTGCAATATTTATAACTAAAACCTTTGGGTTTAATCTTTTTTTGGGTAACCTTTGGTTCTGGGTTTTAGTTACAAATATTGCACCGAATGCAGAAAACAAGTGAAGCTACATCATTCCTAATCCTTCCGCGGTAAAATTATCAACACTATCGCGACGTAGTTCTATTCAAATATCAGTTTAACAACCTTTATTAAAAATATAAAAAATATAAGTGCTCCGTAATTACAACATAATGCATATTTTTTATTGTTATATCATAGTAAAAATGACAAGAGCAATGAACTGTCCATTCATTTATTAATATACTACCTGTTGCCCGCGGGTCCGCCTGCGTGTAGGTCGCTTTTCACGTTACCTGTGGAAACTCATCAAATCATCTCATGGAATCCCACAGGAACATTTTTTGGGATAAAAAGTATCTTCTTGGTATCTGATAGTATGCACAATATAAAGCAATATGTTCATATACAACATCGATTTTGGAATCGATATTTCGCATAAATAATGTTCAATTAAATTCTTTTTATTTTTGCTTTTTAACCTAGCCTTTATGAAATTACATAATTTGTTTAAAAAACATAGAAAAATATTTAAATACGATCTATGCACTACGATCGATACTATACTATACGATCTTTTTTCACATAATTTTTCGTCATTTTCTTTCATAAAAATACGTTCAGTAGTTTCGGCGTGATTGAGTGACTAACATCCAAACAAAGAAACTTTCACATTTATAATATTAATCAGGCTCCTGGAGAGCACTTTTTAATCGTATTTTTTTGTAAACTATCTAAAATGCATAACCAATAATAATTTAATAACGCTAAATATGTAAAAAATAAACGAAACAATTAATATAATATGAAAAGAATTAATTATTTATCTACAAATTCCTCAATTTCCCCATTTCAAAAATTATTTTGAGTCTTTTCTGGTTCTTTATCTATTCCTGCCATTACATTTACAAGTAGTTAAAACAACATACAACATATCACCCAGTGTAACCTCGACTTTACTCCCTCAGACTAGGTGAAGTATGCAATAACTCGTGTTTACTGGACAAGTTGTGGTGCTGAGCTCAAAATGATCGTTTCATAAAACTTTATAGGCGTTGCGTAGTGATGCTATTAAACTATCCTAGTAATAGTAACTTTATTAAATAGTACCAAAAGTAATACAATAACTGAAATGAGAAGGAACTTTAGTCTCCATAAAAAAAATATCTAAGAAATCGCCGCGTGCGTAGTGTTCTGCACTACCGTCTACCGGTTAGATGGTAATGTATCACCCCGTAATAACTATCACAGAGACATAACAACTTAGGCCTCAGGGGTGGCAGCGCATCTGCATTTTGACCCCTAGTTTTTGTGTAGATGTTTATAGGCTGCAGTCATCGCTTGACATCAATGTAAGTTGCATGCTTGCTTTGCAGAGCAAAATGCAGATGCATTGCCACCCCTGAGACCTTATTTGTTATGTCTCTGTGATAGTTATTACGGGCCATACATTATTTTTCATCCTTGACCTATGAAGGTAGATGACGCACGGGAGGTGTGTCAGGACCGGGATATCTGGCGCTCCACACTCTCTGCCTACCCCGTTAGGGACCTGGCGTGAAGATACATACATACATACCTATGAACAAAACATACAGATGCTTATCGTTATGTATGAACTGACAGACACGGCACAAAGTGATTCATTATGACTTTATAAGCCTTTTATTGCAGGAAATGTCGTGATCAGTCGCCGTGATAATCAAACTCTAACATGGGCATTATGCAAATTACGTGCTGAAATTTTTATGTTGTCTCAACTCTCATATTTTTTTTTTCAAAGTTATTCATTAAGCGGATAAACACATACAATTCACATTGATGGTAAGTAATAAATTTAACTTCACGCCTGTAATCCCCGAAGGGTTAGGCAGAGGTAAATGCATGCATTCAAGTATACATGCAAACACCCACGATTCGCCGATTACGTTTTGGCCCGTGTAACAGGTGGCGAGCCTGTTGACATCTCCGGGCACATTACCAAACTTCGAGGTAATGGGAAATTTCCAGAAAATGGAAAAATCCCAATCGAACTAGAGATAAAAGACTTTACACCATTCTCTCTGATAACCCACGACCTGGGAATCGAACTCAGGACCTCAGCGTAGTAGTAATGGCCTGCTACCACTAGGCTACCGAGGCAGTTAAAAGTAAGTAATAATGTAGCTTATTAACATCTACATCAAACCAGAGATTAAAATGTAGATGAGTTGCCACTCCTGAGGTTTAAAGTGTTATGCCTACGTGACGAAGATTACAGGGACGTACATTACCATCTGACTGGAATCCGATAGCGCTGAACACTACCATTTCTCGCCCGATTGTTGGTCACACAGATGACGGGAATTTAATACGGTAGTCGAGCCACCGGGAATCAAACGCAGGACCCCAGCAGTAGTGACCCACGACTACTAGATTAAAGCAGTTGAGAATTAATTGAAATCCGTTAATTGGCTCTCGCATCTTAAAATAAAATGGAAAAACGGAATTTGTAATTGTGAAATCGTAAGGCAACATTTATATCTCTTTCTCTTACAGCTTTTTGTCTGTTTTAATTAAATTTTAAGTTTTTTGTTTACTCGCAGAAGTAAGGAATAGAGGCATGTTAAATTATATTCTATTTGAATGAGATTCAAGGTTCGGCTCAGCGAAATTACATATTTTTTTAAGTTTGGAGCAAATAAACTTATTTTTGAATTCTATCGTTGTTTTCATCACCAATGTCGCACCTTCATTACTGAAGGTCGAGCCCGTGCTGAAATGTCTTGGTGGCTTTGGTCACCAGAATCTTCCAATCTAAGCTGTCGTCGGCCATCATGGCTTTTGTTATATGGAGGCCAGTGAGTTTTGTAAATTGGTCAGTCCATCTGATAGGCTATCGGATTCAGAGTCGTTTGCCTTCCACCTTCCCAACAACCGTTCATTTTTCAGATAATATATTTACTTTGTTTTACTGCATTACAAAAAAATAAAACGAATAATTAAATAGCCTAAACATATTCGTTTTCAGAAAGATCAAGGCCCATTGACTCGGAACTGAAAAATACTGGTGACATTAATTACGAAATTAACGAACGCATCCACCCCCGACTAATTAAAATGCGAAAAGATAAAAGTACGACGATTGAAAATGCTTGAACTGGCGCATCCTTTACGTACCATAATTAAGGACTTTCTAATTAAAATTCCATTCGTTTGACCGGAAAAAAGTGGACTAAAACTAGTCTTTTGAAGATGATGACCCTTCAAGTGTGGCTGGTTTTTATTTCTTGTTTAAAATTTATTTATTTCCTTGAGGGTCACACCAGGTTCCGTTTTAGAAGTTGTTTTCTTGTGATAGAACAATTTTATTCAGTAATACTATTGAAGGTTTAGGCGACTCGCGCTTTCCTTACGCACATTCCTTTGATTTGTACACCCCGTGTTTTTGTTGTTGATTTAGATCTCTCTAGTTTTAGGTTGCCTGGAAGAGATCACTTTAAGTGATAAGGCCGCCTATTGTGCATATTTTTAATTTTGTTTTGTGTATTATTTATCCTAAAGTGTACAATAAAGAGTATTTATTATCATATTATTATTATATAACACACAGTTCAGTGGCAAATTGGCAAACAAGCATGCAGTTCACATTGATGTTAAGTGATGACTGCAGCCTATAGATGACCAGAGGTCAAAATGCAAATGCGTTGCCACTCCTGAGGCCTAAGGTGTTATACCTCTGTGCCGGAAATTACAGGGCCGTACATTACCACCTGACCGGAACACAATAGCGCTGAACGCTACCATTTAGCGGCAAGTATATTAGGTAATGCGGTGGAGCCTACGCCCGCGAGCACCGCCACTGGATCTCTACCACCAGTATACTTTTGTACAGTCACAATTCATCTGATTAAAGCATCTGCATACATTAGAAATCCGGGACACAATGAAAGACTCAAAACCAGGGAAACAACTTTATTTCTCTCTCGTATTATCTAGATGCGTCTTGACGAATTACTTTTTTCTGAGAATAAGCGGACCGGGGTCTCGTTGTAAATTTTATGTAGATATTTTAGGCTACAGTCATCACTTAGCATCTATGTGAACGGCACGCCTGTTTGCCACTATCGTTAAAAAAAACGAGAAATGTTTTCATGACCCGTGTTGGATTTTCATAAATAAACATGCTTAATGAATGTTGTAAGACTCTATTTTACTTGTTCAAAACCTAAAGCTCTTTTACGCTTCATAATCATAAATCATTTATTTACTAGAATGTAGTGGCTACCGGTAGTATGGTAACAAAATAATGGAAACTACAACATTCTACACAACAATGGTGTGTAAAATATTATGCCTATCCTTAAACTATTGACATTTTTTAAACATTTTCAGATACATTAAAATTAAATGAACAAGCTCTAATACATGTGTGGAGGAACGGGTGGAAGTGTTCCTCCGGCGAAAAGGGAGGATCCTCCAACCAGGCGAGGTGGTAGCGCCTGGCGGGCCGCGGCCCAACGGTTGACGTTGGGAAGTTATATATATATACTATGCCAACTCTTGAGAAATCTTCGTATGTGCGATGTAATTTGACTGCACGCCATCTATCGTACTAGACAAGTACTGTAAGGTTTCATTGTATTCCACTAGTTGGCGCCTTAATGTAGTGGACGCTACACATGTATTATCAAGCTCGTCGCGCTTGTCAAGTTATGTATTTCATGTCACTATTCTAGTCTAGTTTGGGTCGTATATGTGAACGCTGCGCCATCATTGTTAACTTCGGCATGTACTTGCTCTATAAAAAAATCTGACACTCAAGTAAGGTAAGTTGTATAAACAGCTCTCATATAGTCATCTGAGTTAAGCATTTGCTTACATCAAGAATGTGGGACATAATGAAAGACTCAAAGGGAAAAACTGGATTTTCTTCCCACATTATGTAGATACGTCTCGGCGAATTACTTTTTTCGGGCAATAAACGGACCGGAGTGTCGTATAAAATCTTTGGTCGGTGGAACGGAGAATTTGTGGCGTAATTTACGAGAAATGGAGAATAACGGTCATTATTTATTCAATGGTTTGGTGAGTTTTTTTTGGTTCCAAATTAAAAGAATTATATATGTAAATTAAACGACAAATGATTTAACGCCAGATTGTCTGTCTTTTTCAAACTGTCTTCGCGTTAGCTAACGAAAAAAGTATGATTGAGTAATTGATTTAATATTGTTCGTGGCCGATATCGGCCAAATGCGTTTCAAGAGATAACAAAGTTAACAAGTTTTTTTTAATGTAATGGAAGTGGCAAACAAGCGTGCAGTTCACATTGATGTTAAGTGATGACTGCAGCCTATAGACACCCACACAAAGACCAAGGTCAAAATGCAGATGCGTTACCACTCCTGAGGCCTAAGGTGTTATGCTTCTGTGCCGGAAATTACAGGGCCGTACATTACCACCTGACCGGAACTCGATAGTGCTGAACACTACCATTTAGCGGCAAGTATATTAGGTAATGCGGTAGTGCCTACGGTCGCGAGCTCCGTCATTGGAGCTCTACCAAGTTCAGTTGGAGTTTAGAAATACGCTCAATAAATTAAAATCATAAGTCTGTCTTTTGGCATGAATGAATATGTAATTGTAATTTTCACAATACACGGGGCGTACTAAAAGACATATTGTCAAACTAGCGGCCCGCCCCGGCTTTGCGCAGTTGCGATGTTACCTACCCTCTCCTATTCATCTTAGTGCAAAGTTATATAGCCTAAAGCCTTCCTCAATAAATGAAGATTTTTTTTAATCGGACCGATTTTTTTCGAATCGGAGTAGTTCCTGAGATTAGCGCGTTCAAGCAAACAAACAAACTTTTCAGCTTTATAATATTAGTATAGATCTGTACGCATTTTTACTGTACCTAGTTATTTACAACCCGTCCATTAGAAAAAAAACCCCAGCCAATTGCGAATCGGACTCGCATGCACAGGATTATGTATAATTGAAGAGCTCCGTCACTAGAGCATTTCCACCAGTAAACGAGTGATCTAACAAGAGTTCAGTTTTTATTTTGAAATACGGAACCCTTACAACAGCATTTAATGTTATACGGACCAACTTTAACTCATCAACCGAGTTGAAACGAAACAAACATAAAACAGCGATGCCATTCCAAAAAAAAGTTGCTAAGTCGCGCGACTAATTGTCGACCATAACTCACAAAAACCGTCGCTCCCTCAGTCGAAAAAGGGGCGACAGCGATAATGATTATGGCGAAACTTGCGACATTCCGACTCCGGACGGCGTCGGCAACGACTGTTTGTCGAACTGGCGAGAGTTGCCGGTTATTGCCGCCAATTGCGGAGTCTTCGAGAAGTTTCGACGCGTCAATCGACGGGATATTTCACTGCTGGGAGCCCGGTGTACGAAATTGGACGTTGATAAAACTTATTAAAATACGCTGCATTATTTTCGGGGGTGCTCCCCGTGGGCTTTGTTAGCACGTATTCAAAATCATTTCAGTGAGTGTTGAATAAATTTTGCGTAGGTGTGTTAGGTACCTATACGCCGGTTGGCATACGACAATAAATATTGCACATCGACCTTATTTCGGTTTATTTCGGGTCTGTAGAGCGATATCTCTTTCGCACTCTTTACCTATGGACGCTCGTCGACCATTTTAATCAATTTTTTACTAATTCCGGATCATTAGTGCTTACGTAGGCAGTGTGCGGCAGAGATAACGCTCTACTAAACTAGCCGATTGTCTCTTTCGAAGGCTCGATGTGCATTATTTTTAGCTGGGTACCGTACCGCCCTAATGGGGACCTCCGGGCGATGGACTAGAGAACGTCTGTCCGTCATAGGTAGATACATTACCTTGCAAAACCTAAAAGAACATAATGTATCCTCCAAAATAGCCCTCATATTAGAAATAGACTTATTTATATATATTTATATTGTTTGGGTCACTGATTCCCACATGTACCAAATTTCAATTCAATCGGCCCTGTAGGTAAGTGCTTTCAGTACCAAATTGGCCGTGTCAAACGAACAGACAGACAAACACACAAGTTATCCCTGAGGGTATAACTTTTTTTTGAGGTACGTATGTCTAAAAAAACATACATCCAATAACGTCGTGTCGCAGCTAATAGATCTAGAAATCAAATGTACGAGTACGTGTACAAACGTACAGTGTTGATTACACTCTGGCGATCAAACAGACCAATCACGGAGCGGTAACTAAAGCCATGGCTGTGAAAACTAATCTACACAGCGCAGAGGAGACAATTTTTATAAAATAAACTAGCTGTGCCCGCGACTTCATCCGCGTGAAAATTTATGATTGTTCAGTATCTACCCGGACGAAATCGTGGGCGCAGCTAGTATAAAAGTAGCCTATGTTACTCCTTATTACATAAGCTATCTGCCAGTGAAGTCCCGTCAAAATCGGTGAAGCCGTTCCCAAGATTAGCGGGAACAAACAGACAGACAGACAAACAAAAATTGTAAAAAATGTTGTTTCGGTATATGTACCGTGTATACATACATATGCATTTAGTAAAAAGCGGTTATTTTTATATATAAAAACAGACACTCCAATATTATTTATTTGTATAGATAGATAAATAATAAAACGCAGAGAGAAATGTACTTGGTGTTGATATAAAACTTCATTTTCTTGTTTTTGACCGAATCTCACTCAATTTTGACTCACTGTTTCTCTAAATAAAATGTACACTAGTTCGGGAATCCATGGAGTCAATATTTTAGTCGATGATACACACTGATGTCAGTGTTGTAAATAAATATATTTTTTTGTAAGTATATGTAACGGGATTTTTACTGGTGGTAGAGCTCCAGTGACAGAGCTCGCGGGCGTAGGCACCACCGCATTACCTAATATACTTGCCGCTAAATGGTAGTGTTCAGCACTATCGTGTTTCGGTCAGGTGGTAATGTACGGCCCTGTAATTTCCGACACAGAGGCATAACACCTTAGGCCTTAGGAGTGGTAACGCATTTGCATTTTGACCTTGGTCTTTGTGTAAGTGTCTATAGGCTGCAGTCATCACTTAACATCAATGTGAACTGCAATAATGCTTACCACTTCCATTACATAAAAAAAAAACATTGTATATATATCATTTATTCAGTAAAAATACAGGTCAATTCAAAAAGGAGCACTGTAGAGTTACCAAAAGATTGATTTCTATTACATTTTTAAACGTTATTTATAACATATTAAAATTCCGTGTAAAGTAGTGGGCGGTAGTAGAAAACAAAAAAAAAAGCAAAAAAAAAAGAAAACCAATAACAGTCCAACCGTTTTCAAGGAAAACGGCCTAAAATACACTTATTCCCTTTCAATTTCAGACTACAAACGGAGCCAAAGTACGAAATAACGTTAACAGGGCAATATCATTGTTCGAACAGTTATTGCGTTAAATCAAACGTTACGGCGTATTCAAAGCGCAATTATTACCCTATATTTTGCATAACCATTGGACTGTAACGTTAAAAACCAAAGTCCTTGGTCGGATTCTGCTTATTTGTGTAATTCGCTCTGAGAAGTTTTAATTAGCGGTTTTAACTTTAAATAAATGTACTTGTGCAAAATTATTGTCGTTTGACTCGTCTTATATTTTTATATTATTTCCTTTCATGTTTTAGTTTGCGTCAATTTTGATAAAAGTAAAAACATTTTTACAGAATATAAAAAAAGGACAGTTTTCAAATCTTAACCTTTTACTGGTGGTAGAGCTCCAGTGACGGAGCTCGCGGGCGTAGGCACCACCGCATACCTAATATATATATATGTATGTATCTTCACGCCAGGTCCCTAACGGGGTAGGCAGAGAATGTAGAGCGCCAGATATCTCGGTTCAGACAAACCTCTCGTGCCTCGTCTACCTTCATCATTCTCTTCATACATGCACGCCGATTCCTAAGACTTTTGACCCCACCATCAGACAGAACACGACCTATTTGGTGGAGTTCTGTCTGATATACTTTGCCTACTTGCTTACCTACCTAATATACTTGCCGCTAAATGGTAGTGTTCAGCACTATCGTGTTCCGGTCAGGTGGTAATGTACGGCCCTGTAATTTCCGCCCCAGAGGCATCACACCTAAGGCCTCAAGAGTGGCAGCGCATCTGCATTTTGACCTCTGGTCATTGTGTGGGTGTCTATAGGCTGCAGTCATCACTTAACATCAATGTGAACTGCACGCTTGTATGCCACTTTTATTACATAAAAAAAAACTTCTACTTTTAACTTTCTGATCATTATTTATGTAAAACATCATTATCATCATTTCAGGAGGAAGACGTTCCTTGCTGGACAATAGCCTAGAAGGGGGGATATGCCATAATAACCACGTATAGCATGCGGGTTGGTGATCACGGTATTCGCTGTGGATGCAGTTTTGTCAACTTGCTAAAGACAGTTTAACGAAGTTAAAAAATAAAATGAAACACATTACTTCATTATCCCCCTTTGTTATTTTTATACCTTAACAACTAACAAAACGTCCAATTTTCTTTTTATGTGACACCATAATACACCACCTCTCCGTTAACGTTAAATGGCCCACATTAATGTCGTGCGAAAATTGCAAATATAAATCAATCCGATACCATTAACCGTTAGCGATACAAATACGGTACACGTAAGCATTTGTTTGTGATAAAAAAAATCGTTCGGTGCCGGAATAAGGAGCTGTTACGTATGTAATGCTAGAAATTTGAAGTATTTTAGTTAAAGTGAGATTTGAATGTTTTTATATATTAAACTAATTTATAAAATTAACAAAATAAAAATAAATATTTGAAAAAAGAAGATACGGAAGTCTGTTTGATAGATATATGCTTTAAAACGTTATAATACTCTAAATTTATGTATACTGGTGTTAGAGCTCCAGTGATGGAGCTCGCGGGCGTAGGCACCACCGCATTACCTAATATACTTGCCGCTAAATGGTAGTGTTCAGCACTATCGTGTTCCGGTCAGGTGGTAATGTACGGCTCTGTAATTTCCGGCACAGAGGCATAATACCTAATGCCTCAGGAGTTACAGCGCATTTGCATTTTGACCTCTGGTCATTGTGTGGGTGTCTATAGGCTGCAGTCATCACTTAACATCAATGTGAACTGCACGCTTGTTTGCCACTTTCATAACATAAAAAAAAAGTTATAGTGAGATTTGCGTGTTTTTATGTATTAAACTCAATAAATATTTGAAAAAAGAAGATACGGAATTCTTTTTGATAGATATATGCGTTTAAACGTTATAATCTTCTTAATTTATGCATTAACTACGCGTCAAGCTCTTTGCCCGCGGTCTTCTAAACTAATCAATTTTTATCAAACGCGTGCAGTGATCCAAGTTTAAGGATTGAAAGAAAGCTTACGTCTCAATTTATAGTCGCAATATTATGTGTTTGCCTACATTGCACATGTGCGAAGCCGGTGCGGGTAGCCAATCAAAATATATATTTTTTTTTTTGTGTGCGTGTGTATGTCACTGATCTCCACCGAAACGGCTGGACCTTTATTTTGATAAATATTTTGTGTGTGTTTGAGGGGATTTGATAATGGTTAAATTTACAAATTAACCCGACAGATGGCGCTGCAGTCCGGAACACGATAGTGCTGAACACTACCATTTAGCGGCAAGTATATTACGTAATGCGGTGGTGCTACGCCCGCGAGTTCCGTCACTCCGAGCTCTACCACCAGTAAAAATTATGCCTCAGAATTATATAGTATAGATAAATAACCTATATACGTACCAGGTAATGTAAGGCCCTGTAATTTCCGGCGCAGAGGCATAACATGTTAGGCCTCAGGAGTGGCAACGCATCTGCACTTTAACCTCTGGTCATTGTGTGATGTCTATAGGCTTCAGTCATCACTTAACATCAATGTAAGATGCATGCTTGTTTGCCACTGATATTACATTAAAAAAATACCAAGTTTGTCGGGATCACTAGTATTACTATAAAAACTAAAAGAGCTTGTTAGTCCCGTGTGTGTTATTGTTTAAAAAAATGAATTATATGTTCCAGCCATAACTAAGTTCAAAATATAATACGATTGCAATAAATATATTACACAAACATCGCAAGATAAATAGTTACAAAATTTCACCTGCCCCGTTAACGTTAAGTGACCCACATTAATGTCGTGCGAAAATTGCAAATATAAATCAATCCGCAACCATTAACCGTTCGCGACACAAAAACGGTACAAGTAAGCATTGTGGTCGTGATTTACGCAGTGCACCGCGCCCGGCACGGACGGGGTCGTCTTACGGGAAAATGTTTTGTTTGCGATAAATTACTGCCTGGTGCCGGAATAAGGAGCTTTTTATCTTGACATGTCACTGAAATGGGAAGTACTAAGAGTTTTTTTTTTCAGGTATAGTGGGACTGCAGAAAAATTAAAAATATTTGTACATATTTAAGAAAAATGTTTTTCTGAAAAATACATTTATTTACACTTTGAATCATATTCTACAACAGCAGGTATGCTTGTAATTTTTAAAAATTAAATAATCCGTTCCACTCTGAAGTGTGTATTTTTTATTCGAATAGCAAATTTAGTTATCTAAGTAAGTATGTAGAGACGTTTCTATAATAACAAACATAAAAACGTTGTATATGTCAGTCTATTCAGATATGCATTTTCAGGACACATTTCCATCATTGGTTTAAGTATGGGTACTAAGTTTAACTTGCCTCGTTAGCGTTAAGTGACTCACATTAATGTGATGCGAAAATTGCAAATATAAAACAATCCGCAACCATTAACCGTTCGCGACACAAAAACGGTATAAGTAAGCATTGTGGCCGTGATTTACGCGGTGCACCGCGCCCGATACGGACGGCGTCGTCTTCGTCGGAAAAATGTTTTGTTTGCGATAAATTATCGTCTGGTGCCGGAATAAGGAGCTTTTTATCTTGATGTGACACTGTAAGAGGGAGTGCTTATGATAGGCGTCTTTCAAGTTTAGTGAAATGGAAGTAGCCTAAAATAAATAGGTACCAACGTATTCAGAATTTTTTTAATTGATTTGTATGAATATGGTATTGGTTTACGGTTTTTAAACATCATATATTATTATGCAATACCATAATAAGTGTCTTTATTCTGTTAGGTGTTTTTAAAACATTTCTCAGGAAATTTAGCACAGTTATAGTTTTATAAATAAAGAATTAAAGTTAATGCAAAAAAATGCGTAACCTGTACATTAAATTAATAAAATAAACACACTACTATGGATTTTACATAAACTAATCTACGTTCATATTGAAACGTATGTGCTGTGTATGTATCGACCTGGAGTAAAACGGCTTCACATAAGGGGTTCTTTACAAAATTTATGTATCAAATCTTATGTATTGCGGTGGAATTCTGATCATTGAGCGATCACTAGTACGTAAAAAATATTTTTTTTTAAATTTACAATAAGATTGCAGGTTTTAAATATATTTTAACATCGGTACGGTCGGGGTCGTGTCTTACGTGAAAATGTTTTTCTTTTGCGATAAATTATCCAGTTTTTTGCCAGTTTGGTGCCAGAATAAGGAGCTATTTATCTAGTCTTGTCATTATAATAGTTCCATTTATAGTGAAGTGTTTTTAGTTTCAAAGTGAAGTGATGGCTTAAAATATTTACTATACTTGGAATCAAAAGTTTTAACTTTCATTTTGTTTATGCGCATTACAGTTTAACGCATTAATAATAATATAATGTTCTATCTGAATATTAAATTTAATCGATGTAATAGATATAATGCATTGTTAATATTGTTTATAATATTATTATGTTTATCTTCACAAGATATTATTATAATAAATGTACCAACGTGATTCTATTTTTCAATTTATTAAAATTGACCTATCAATTACATTTTTGTGATATTATTGAAATAATAAAAATTCATGAATCAAATTTTATCCTCCTTTTTTAAGCACAATAACTGAAACATGAGTTTCCAAAATAAAGTACTACTTTCTAAAATTTTATACTTAATTTTTAATAATGCTTGAACTAAGATTCTTCAATGGATTAATTTGACACATATCACTATAATTATCTACCTATTTAAACTTTATAAAAATATTTTGTACAGTTACTTATTCTTTGAATTTTGTATCAGATATTTGGTAGAAAATTTGGTAGCATTTTATAATTTTACTGAACATAATATTCACCACGAAAATGTCTTAGTAAATATCATTTCATAAATCGCTATAACATCAATATCAGTTATCAATCAATACAATATCATTCCCGAACTTGTATATTAGATTATGCAATCTCTTATTTGTCTACGCATCGCATACCGAGAACAATATATCAGAATTCTATTAACTATTAGTTTTCGCAACCCCAGGGATCGTAGGAGAGTGATAGAAGGCGCGTAATAATAAAATATTACATATGAAACATCACGCGTTTGTTTCCCGCGGGGCGCACAGCATGAGCCATAAGGGTGTGACGCATAGAGCGCGGTTTTAATAAGCATCATAAATAGTATAGCATGTTCTTTGGTTTTCGTTGAAATATAACTAAATGTTAGAATTTATTTCGTGTATATTAAACTATAATCATTATTAAAAATCTCGACGTTTTGGTTGCTTTTTAGCTTTTGTGGTCTCGGGGTGGTTATGAAATTAAATAATGTCAACTAATAATGTTTTGTCACTTCCGTTACGTCTATCGGCTGAATTGGTGATGACTCCTTTCAGTTTCTACCTTTTTATATTTTTTGTCTCACACCGCCGCGTGACGAATTGTCTCTGCGCGATAATATACCTAGGTATATACAGCGTAATGTATCTTCCTTATAATATTATTGGTAACTTCTACATTTTTGTGACTCAATTAATTATTAATGAGAAAGTTCATGAAAAGATCGAAGAATTTCAATATTTAAGGACTACTTAGTGATGGTACTTGCCAATGTATTATTTGCTATATGATCTGTAGTCAGAGTGAAATATTAGTGGTTGTTGTTATTAAAAATTAAATTTCTCGTCATGCTGCAGTTGTGCCGATATCGGTACACGAATAATTAGAAATCAATAGTCATGTTTTCACGCGCACTGACAGATTACGTAATGAACTAGATATAACATTTTGTGAAGCAAAGAGCGTGTTATTGAAGAATATAGCTCATTCCATTTCTTCGCTATAAGTCGTGTTCTATTTGTTTTGAACTTTACAGAAGAATCGAAATACATTCCTCGGTCCCCTTATACAACGTAAATAATCATCGTACTGGATCGGAAGATAGAATTGGCTGTTGGTTTGCAAGCCAAATTTTATTGATTGTGGAACATTGAGCACGATATTTATACTCAGTATTGTAGGCGGTATTTTTGTCCTTATACATTTTTCCACGACCCTCATAGTATCATTACGTACTATTACCCACTGATCAACAATGTTTATGAACTGTTTCTTGTTCTTTGTTTTATATGCTTACGAATATGATCTATGATGATATATTTTTTATTTAGTCTTATCTTGCCGTTTGTAAAAGAAAGTATGGAACATTCTGTTGATACCTATTTTTATCATTAAGTATTTTTGGACTATTATTAATTTTATTTTGTTTACTTTGACATAATAGGTTGGGGAAAAAGTCTTTTCGCATTATAGTATGTATGAACTTGTAATAAAATCTCCTTGTATGTAATAAAATGTATTTGTATCTGGCTGGTTTTGGTATCATTGAAAGTTAACATTTTAAAGAACATAATTCCAAATTCAAATTAGGCAAATGTGTGATTTTCATTTGTTTTTCGTACTGTCAAGATGAGTGAATCTAATGAAGAAATTCGATACATTTTAAAATTTTACTACAAAAATGGTAAAAATGCAACGCAAGCCGCGAAAAAAAATTGTGATGTTTATGGACCTAGTGCAGTGTCTGTGAGAGTAGCACAAATTTGGTTTAAGCGTTTTCAATCCGGAAATTTTGATGTCAAAGATGCACCTCGCTCTGGTCGCCCTATTACGTATAAAATGGATGCCATTCTTCAGTTCTTCAGCTACGTAGTTACGACGTAGCTGGAGAACTGAGAATTGATCACAAAACAGTTTTGGCGCATTTGAAAAAAGCTGGGTACAAAAAAAGCTCGATATTTGGGTACCTCACGAGCTCACTGAAAGAAACCTAATGAACCGTGTACTCATTTGTGATTCTTTATTACGAGCGACGTAATGAAACCGAATCAGTTTTGAAGAAGCTGATAACTGGTGATGAAAAGTGGATCACGTACGACAAGAACGTGCGAAAAAGGTCGTGGTCAAAGGCCGGTCAGGCTTCACAGACTGTGGCGAAACCCGGGTTAACTCGCAATAAGGTGATGTTGTGTGTGTGGTGGGATTGGAAGGGCATTATTCATTATGAGCTATTACCACCAGGCAGGACTATCGATTCTGAACTCTACTGCGAACAACTGATGAGATTAAAGCAAGAAGTTGAGAGAAAGCGGCCGGAATTGATCAACAGAAGGGGTGTGGTGTTTCATCATGATAACGCTAGACCTCACACATCTATAGCCACTCAGCAAAAATTAAGAGAGTTTGGCTGGGAGGTGTTAATGCATCCGCCGTATAGTCCTGACCTTGCACCTTCAGATTTCCACCTGTTTCGGTCTCTTCAGAATTCTTTATGCAATGTTAGGTTAACATCACGAGAGGACTGCCAAATCCACTTGTCGCGGTATTTTGATGAGAAATCCCAAAATTTTAATAGCAATGGGATCATGTCCCTACCTACAAGATGGCAAAAGGTTATCGAACAAAATGGTACATGCATACTTTAGTTAAATTTAAATAAACTATATTAAAAAATGTTTTGAATTATCTTAAAAAATGCGAAGAAACTTTTTCCCCAACCTAATATTAATCAACGTCTCAGTTGTTATTCGCTTTAATTTTATATTTGTAATTTAACCTATCACAAGCAAATTCTATTATTTCCAAGTGATTAAATGAATTTTTGAGTTTGAGTTTGAGTTTGATCATAATGTTTTTTTTTATTTTAGTGACAGGATGACTTGATGACAAATATGGACATACCTACTGGTTTATAAATATTATTTTTATTATTATTTTTTTATTATCTGTGACATATTTCTTCTCGTTACTTGTAAATTTAAGTAATCCCTATTACTAAAATAGGGATTACTTAAATTCCTTCCTTCCCTAATTCTAAATGCAAATGTAAGTTTATTTGTTACACTTTTACGCAAAAACTACTTATCCAATCATCATGAAACTTTACAGCCGCGGGTAAAAGCTAGTATAATATACCCTTTTTGTTTCTTGATCACTACTTACTGTACTGTACTGTAGCAAACAGTATGAACATATTGAAAAAAATACAAAACTCTATGCTTTTGATTATGACTGACGACGAACTCTCTGTTTTATTATAATATAAATCTTTCTGTCAGACCCTGATCTGAATTAAATTTCAAGGAATACGGGTAAATTTAGGCTTTTACCCGGCTTGAGATACTTTTACAAGCACAGTAATAAAATCATATTACATAAAAAAATCGAACCTCTCCCATCTTTTGATAACGCCAAAACAGATATTAAAAGTTTCAGTAACTTGAAACAACAATAAAACCAATCAAAAATCTATGCAAACAATAATAAATGCACACATACGGTAGTGCGGACAGACGGTCGTCCATTTCTGTGCAGAGTGCAGAGTTCATTTGCGAGATCCCTAATTCTGTACATCACATCCCATGGCGGCCTCTTCTTAGGGATGTGAATAACGTCGATGTGTCGATAAAGCAATACTTCGAAAAAAACATTAACCGATCTAAAAGTATCAAAATGTTGGTTTCTGTGGTGAAAAATATGTATATACCTTCAAAAACAGTGTGAGTCGTATAAAATTATTTGTATTTTGGAGCGCAGAAACGAAAAAAAAGTCTGTATAGCTTTTGGCACATGGTAGGTCTCAAGAGTAGAAATATTAAAAAAAAAAACTAAGCATGTTTAATTTAGTCTGAAATAAGAACGGCCAATTGAAACATCATAATCATATACACTACTACAACGTTGTCATGGGGGATTTCAACGCGAAATTGGGTGTTCGAGGCGACCACGAGCTGAAAGTGGGGCAATTTGGATATGGGCGACGAAACACCAGGGGCCAGACACTGGCTGACTTCATGGAGAAAGAGAGTCTCTATATGATGAACTCTTTCTTCAAGAAGCGGGCTTGCCGGAAGTGGACTCGGATCAGTCCTGACGGTGCGACAAAAAATGAGATAGACTTCATTATGTCCACAAGGCGGCATATATTCAGTGATGTCTCTGTGATCAATTCGGCAAAAACTGGCAGCGATCACCGAATGGTAAGAAGCACACTGAATATAAATGTCAAGATCGAAAGATCTAACTATTAATGAAGTCTACGCTCCGCCCAGCACCTGCCCAAATCCAAAACCCCGAGAGCTTTCAACTCGAGCTACAAAATCGCTTTGAAGGCCTGAGTGAGTGCGTAGATGTGGACGATTATAATAACAGGTTCGTGGAAACTGTCCGCACGGCGGGGTCTAAGTTTTTCAGAACCCGCCCTAACACTAAGACCAAAAAGATCTCCAGCCCAACTCTCAAGCTCATAAAGGAGAGGCGCGGTATGGTTTTGAAATCCTCTGAAGATGCTTTAGTGTACAGGCGGCTTAACAGACAGATCTCCAAGTCATTGACTCGCGACCTTCGGCGTTTTAATACCGATAGTATTAAAACAGCCATAGAGCGGAACCAGGGCTCTAAAGTGTTCGCCAAAGATCTGTGATTAGGGCAAAGCCGTCTCACTAAGCTGAAGACAGAGGACGACAGAATCGTATCGTCGAAGCCTGAGCTTGCAGAGGAGATCGAACGGATTTACGGCCAATTATACACTTCAGCATGACCTCCTGTTAACAGTCCGGCAGCAGATCATAGAGCCGGACTGACCCGACACTACACCGAAGATATCCCGGACGTCAGTCTAGACGAGATTAGTACGGCTCTCAAACAGCTCAAAAACAACAGGGCGCTGGGTGATGACGGAATCACTGCTGAACTCCTGTAAGCAGGCGGAAGGCCAGTATTAGAAGCTCTTCAGTCGATGTTCAAGTCCGTCATATCCGAGGGCAAAACGCCACAGGCGTGGCACAGAAGTGTGGTGGTACTGTTCTTTAAGAAAGGCGATAATACCCTTCTTTAAAACTATAGGCCCATCGCACTTCTAAGTCACATCTATAAGCTGTTTTTGAGAGTGATCACGAACCGTCTATCACGCAGACTCGACGACTTCTAGCCTCCCGAACAAGCCGGTTTCCGTAAAGGCTTTAGCACCATAGACCACATTCACACGCTGCGGCAGGTTATACAGAAGACAGAAGAGTATAACCAGCCCCTATGTCTAGCTTTCGTGGACTATGAGAAAGCCTTCGATTCGGTCGAGATTTGGGCAGTGCTACAGTCACTCCAGAGGTGCCAAGTTGACTACCGATACATCGAGGTGCTGAGGAGCTTGTATGAAAACGCCACTATGTCGGTCTCGCTTCAGGATCAAAACTCGAAACCTATCCAACTGCAGCGAGGTGTGAGACAGGGAGATGTTACATCTCCGAAACTGTTCACCGCTGCATTGGAAGACGTCTTCAAGCTTCTGAACTGGAAAGGACTCGGCATCAACGTTAACGGCGAGTACATCTCCCACCTTCGATTTGCAGATGATATCGTAGTCATGGCTGAGACCCTGGAAGACCTTAGCACAATGCTCAATGACCTCAGTAGGGCCTCCCAACGAGTGGGCCTTAAAATGAACATGGACAAGACGAAGATCATGTCAAATGTCCATGTTACACCCGCTCCTGTTATGGTCGAGGGTACTACACTCGAAGTTGTTGACAATTATGTATACCTGGGACAAACGGTCCAGTTAGGTAGGTCCAACTTCGAGAAAAAGGTCCATCGCCGAATCCAACTAGGTTGGGCAGCGTTCGGGAAGCTACGGTACATCTTCTCGTTCGACTTACCGCAGTGTCTCAAGAAAAAGGTCTTTGACCAGTGTGTGTTGCTAGTGATAACTTATGGGACAGAAACGTGGTCGCTCACTATGGGCCTCATAAGAAGGCTCAAGGTCACTCAGAGAGCAATGGAGAGAGCTATGCTTGGAGTTCCTCTGCGAGATCGAATCAGAAATGAGGAGATCCGCATGAGAACCAAAGTTGCCGACATAGCTCACCGAATAGCGAGACTAGTGGCAGTGGGCAGGGCACATAGCTCGACGAACTGACGGCCGTTGGGGCAGAGCAGTTCTCTAGTGGCGACCGCGTACCGGAAAGCGAAGTGTGGGCAGGCCTCCAACAAGATGGACCGACGACCTGGTGAAGGTCGCGGGCAATCGCTGGATGAGGGCGGTTCAGGACCGTTCGTTGTGGCATTCTTTGGGGGAGGCGTTTGTTCAGCAGTGGACGTCTTTTGGCTGAAATGATGATGATGATGAATCTTATACATATCTTATATATAAAACCAATCAAATATCCGAGTGAACAACTGTAAATGCACACACAACGTAGTGCGGACAGATCGTTGTGCATCCTAACCGAGCGCGAAGTTCATTTGCGAAAGCTCTTATTGGAATGTGAATAAATAATATTATAAAATAAAAATATACCTTTCGAAAATTGATATGGGTAGTATTTTTTTAATGTAAAAAGACGGATTGTCGGATAGATCTAATTGTAAAAAAATATCGCTGCTATTTTTACTAAATAGACTACTTACGAGAAGAAGAAATTATTATTAATCAATTATATAATGTATATTTACTCGTAAACTTCATGGACAACGGCAAAATTGTGTACGTAATTGTGACAGCACTTTTTATTCATCAGTGAAAACATCGGCAGTGAAACGTCAATGTTCGATCGATTGAAATAAAACAAGGTTTTTTGATTTTGCTAGCGAATCATCGATTTCCAGAAACATCGATATATCGCTCTCATCTCTAGCTATTTGTGCGGCACCGTTTAAATTGGTTGCCGGTAGTCTCTTGGTACGGTGCGACAGAACACGATAGTACCGGTATTTTCGGTGTCGAATGTACTAGTGAGGCACGTGTCGTAGTGGTACTTCGTATTTAATACTTGAACGCGGTTAACCTACAATGCCTCATTGTAGGTAAACCCTCAAGAAAAATATGACAATTGATTTTAAGCTGTTGCATAGCTTCTATCGAGGGCCTTGAGCGCGGGGACCGAATCCAGAACTTCCGTAACAAAAAAACCTCACGCTCCCCACTCCGACGGGCACGGAGGTGTGGCTTGAAGGCCGTGCATTGTCTAACGTCGTTTCTTTTCGGCAGCCTTCGACACGGTGTTTGTGTGCGTGCAACTAGACGTATTGTACGATTCTACGAAGCTCGCACGAATCGAGACGAGCTGCTCCGAAATCGGACGAATACATAAGCAGCTGTTTATATGTATTGTAATATAATAAAAATATTTCAAACAATATTAACTTTTTTATTAAATAAAAGAAAAAAAAATGTTTTCTTATCGGTCACCACGCTCAAAAAGTGTAACTTGAATTAATATCAAAGAAAAAAAGAAAAAATGCATGTATAAAATAAATAAATAATTATAATTGCATAAGTTGATACAAAATGCTATGCAATACTGCAGCAGTCCCCGAGTGCCACACGTCGATTTTTTTTTATGTAATGGAAGTGGCAAACAAGCGTGCAGTTCACATTGATGTTAAGTGATAACTGCAGCCTATAGACACCCACCTAAGCCAAGAACCGGAACTCGATAGTGCTGAACACTACCATTTAGCCGCAAGTATATTAGGTAATGCGGTGGTGTCTACGCCCGCGAGCTCCGTCACTAGAGCTCTATCACCAGTAAACGCTTTTTTAAAAAAACATTTCGTCGTTTGATAAATAAATACTTAATAAGGATTAATTAAGTATTTATTACATTATTTTCATTATTACACTTGTATTGACTATCGATAAACGATAAATCCATTTTCCACCGAATAAAACATCGAATAGCGAGAAACTAATAAAGTGTGAGTGAACAAGGAGTGAGTCTTTTAATAGTGGAAGTTGTTTTATCGATAGATTGTTATCGTGTGTTATTCCAGTTCCGTGTTGGTTAATTCAAGTGGCGTTCGATTACAAAAAATAAAAGTTTTCTCACCTACCTAAGTTTATTATTTATTTATTGTATCAAGCTTGTATAGGTTGCGCCAGGTAAAAAGAACGCTGGCGGTCAAGCTGCGCAGTAGACGATTTATCGATCTATTTGGTGGTATGAGGTGCGGCGTTTTCAATCTGCCTACCAATACACGAAACCGCAAGCGAAAGCTAGATCAATAATAAACCAATAGGGCTAGTACTTTCGTGCGCGAGTGTACCGATGCGCGAACACATCCCTTCTACTTTCTTCCAGCGTTCTTTTTACGTGGCGCGACCTATAAGAGTGCTAATATGAAAGCTTAGGAATATTTGTATAATTCATATAATTGTCGCGAATACTTTATCACCTTAATGAAATGTAATAAATATAAAGAAAAAAATTGACAGACGGGTGTTTTTTTTAACTTTGGTAGCTTAGTTGGGAGAGTGATTGCCGTGATCGCGGGTTCAATTCCCGCCTCAGGTATTTTTTTTCTTTCCGTTTCTTTTTATAGTAATATACTTATTTCTTGCTCATTATCTAAGCATATTGATAGTCCACATTATATTAGCATGGTCTGTTGTATTAGAATAATACTGTTTATGCATGATGTTTTATTTGTATGTATGTATGTATGTATCTTCACGCCAGGTCCCTAACGGGGTAGGCAGAGAGTGTAGAGCGCCAGACATCCCGGTTCTGACAAACCTCTCGTGCCTCGTCTACCTTCATCATTCTCTTCATACATGCACGCCGTTTTATTTGTGTTATATTTTATTTTAACTGCCTCGGTAGCCTAGTGGTAGCAGGCCACTTCTACTACGCTGAGGTCCTGGGTTCGATTCCCGGGTAGGGGGATATCGGAGATAATGGTGTAAAGTCCTTTATCTCTGGTTCTATTGGACAGCTGGATTGATGAATCAAACTCAAACTCAAAAATTTATTTAATCACTTGGAAATAATAGAATTTGCTTGTGATAGGTCAAATTACCAAAACATAAAATTAAAGCGAGTAACAACTGATACGTTGTTTAATACATCAAAGTAAAAAAAAATAGTATGTATGTATGTATCTTCACGCCAGGTCCCTAACGGGGTAGGCAGAGAGTGTAGAGCGCCAGATATCCCGGTTCAGACAAACCTCTCGTGCCTCGTCTACCTTCATCATTCTCTTCATACATGCACGCCGATTCCTAAAACTTTTGACCCCACCATCAGACAGAACTCGACCTCGTAGGTCAGCCTTGGTCTTCCTGGGCCTTTGCAACTATCCACATTCGCATTGTATATCTGTTTAGTCATTCGCTCATTCGACATTCTTTCTATATGCCCGAACCATCGGAGCATGCCTTTTTTCATTTTTACACCGATACTATCATTCACACAAAGTCTCTTTCTTACATCTTCATTACGAACGCGATCGGTGAGTGATACACCTCAGATCTTGCGCAAAGATCTCATCTCGACCGCGTTCGTTTCAAAAAAATTGTGGTCCAAAAATACTTTAACAACAAAAATAGGTATCAACAGAATGTTCCATACTCTCTTTTACAAACGGCAATTCATATTCAAATCATCTATACCATAGTTTAAATCCAACAAGAACTCCAAAGGGCCCGTTATTGCATTGCCCATCGATCGTCTAGAACTATAGAGCGGCGGATGTACAAGAGTAGACATCGATTAATACTCCCGTTAAACTAACGGCGGGCATTTGTTACGGCGATATTACAGGGCCCGAGGTGCTGCATAGTGCTTCAAATGTACGTACCGTTGGTAAAAAGTTAAATTTTTTTTTTAGGAGATTTCTTTTTGTGATTTGTAAAGTCGATGAAACGAAAAAGCGACAGACACATGAATTAATTTATTGGATTTAAATTTGGAGAAAATGAGATAGGAAGCATTACAGTACGTAAGTGTTTGTTACGGCGATATTACAAGGCCCAAGGTGCCGCATAGTGCTTAAAATGTACGTACCGTAAAAAATATATATATATTTATTTTAAGGGAAAACAACTTTTGCGTCATGATTTGAAAGTCAATGAAACGAAAAAACGACATAAAAAAAACAAGTCATAAGATTTCAACAAGTAGTAATTGCCTCAGTAGCGTAGTGGTAGCAGGCCACTACTATTACGCTGGAGGTCCTGGGTTCGATTCCCGGGTCGGGGACTAACAGAGATAACGGTTTAAAAAATCCTTTATCTTTGCTTCTATTGGGATTTTTCCATTTTCTGGAAGTTTCCCAGTACCCCGGAGTTTGGTAATGTGCCCGGAGATGGCAACAGGTTCGCCACCAGTTACATGGGCCAAAACGTAACCGGCGAGTCGTGGGTGTTTGCATGTATGATTGAATGCATGCATTTACCTCTGCCTACCCCTTCGGGGATTACAGGCGTGAAGTTACGTTACGTTAGTAATTAAATCACCCGTTTTTGAACAGCACTATACGCCTCAAAACATTTGCATTCCATTCTAAATTTCTAATTCTAAATTTGAGCTAGTTATCTTCTAGTCTATTACATAGTTCTTTTCTTCCAGTCTGAAAAAAAAAGTATTATCAGCAATAAAAAAAAACCTAACACCAAACAAACGCACCCTTCGACCTAACCTGGCTAAGTCAGGGGCACCCAACGGTCCCAGTATTGCAACAAAAACACCGTGGCTTAGTTATAAAAAAGTAGGTTTAAACACCGTAGCTTTGTTACAAAAAGGAAGTTTAATCTCGTGGCTCACGCACCATAGTTTCGGCTGCAATTTTGATTTATGTGTACACATTAATTTAAGACTAGTCAAAATCTATTTATCTATAGTCAGATCGAACTCAATGTGTTGAAATAGCAAAAATTGTAAATGGATATAAAATTTGTAGTCAATCTGATTTCAGAGCAAATAACTTTGGCGTGCCACAAGGAAGTGTTCTTGGGCCGTTACTGTTTTTAATGAATATAAATGATTTACCAAATGTCACGATCCACAAAACCGTATTATTTGCAGACGACACTACGCTCATAGTGAAATGTGACGATTTAAATACATACCAAAAAAATATTAACGAAGCTCTTGATAGTATAATTACGTGGTTAAAAACTAATAATCTTAAAATTAATATTAATAAAACTAATTTAATTCAATTTCAGACATATAGAAAAAAACACATTGACCTCAATATAATTTATGATAAAAATAAAATTAATGAAGTTGACTCCACAAAGTTTTTAGGGCTAGTTGTGGATAAAAATTGTGACTGGAAAGCTCACATTGACTTTGTTTGCGACAAACTGAATAAATTTGTATTTGCTATAAAGCGATTGCGTCAAACTGTTTCGACGGAAGCAGCCCTGATTGCATATCATGGCTATGTCTCCTCTGTGCTTTCTTATGGCCTCTTGTTGTGGGGAAACTCGGTGGTAATTGATAAAGCTTTTCGTGTACAAAAAAAATGTGTAAGAGCTATTTGTGGAGCTTGGTGCTTGGACAGTTGTAGGCCATTATTCCAGAAATATCGTATATTACCGTTGGCTTGCATATACATTAGGGATCTCTGTGTATTTGTAAAGCAGCATCCATACTATTTTAAGCTCAATTCTGAATGTACGAATAGGAACGTTAGCGTAAGGAATCAATTTAAACTGTTCATACCTAAATGTAGAATTGAATTACATAAAAGGAATGCTTTTGTAAACGCCATAAGGGTTTTTAATAAATTACCCATTACGCTCAAGGAAATACGTTTACCACTATTTAAAAACAAACTGACTCAATGGCTACAACATAATTGTTTTTATGACTTAAATGAATACATGACTTGGAAAGCAATATCCTAATTAATTGAATAATGTTTGATCTAATCATCTGACCTGAATTTTATTATTGACGTATCTAAATTATTTTAATTACCCAATTCCGTTTACTTAATTAATGACATATTATTTATAAATTTTTTGATTAAGTAAAAAATATTTATAAATGTGCAACAGAATGATAATAAGATATTAATAATAGTGACAAAGGTATGAAATGATGATATGACAATTTAATTCGATACAGATTATTATAATTAACATTAACTCTTAAATAAAATATTCATAATTTAATCTTTGACATACTTATGAAAAGGAATGCAATTTTAGTGATGACAATTTGCTGTTGTTCCTGATTTGATAATACATGTATTAGAGATTGTTAATTTAATTTTAATGTAACTAGAAATGTTTATAATATGTGTGAATTTCAATAGTTTAAGGATATGCATAATATTTTACACACCATTGTTATGGTAGAATGTTATAGTTTCCATTATTTTGTTACCACCTGTAGCCACTACATTCTAGTAAATAAATGATTTATGATTATGATTTATGATTATATTAATTATCGTTTATCTGCTGACGGTACACCACCAATTGATAAACAGAGACGTCGGTCGTCCGCCGCACGATCGGGGATCAAATCTTTTGTTTGGAAAACAACGAAACAAATAAATCTTCAGGTCTTTACGCCATGGTTACAACGTAGCCGGCGGTTTCCATTTTGGATTGTGTCCGAAATTAGAATTTTGTGGCTTTTATGCGTTATATTTTTGTTTGTCATGAATTTAACTAATGGTAGGGTGCCAGTATCTAATCTATGTGCTAACAAATGATTGTTCGGCATTATTGTATTGGCATGATGATAATGAATGATCTTGCGGAGTAACGGGTGGAAGTGTTCCTCCGACGAAAAGGGAGGACCCTCCGACCAGGCTTGGTGTTAGCGCCTGGCGGGACGCGGCCCAACGATTGGACAGTTGGAAAGTTGTATATATGCCAGCCATCGAGAAATCTTCATATGTGCGATGTAACTCGATTGCCACGACATCTATCGTACTAGACAAGTACTGTGAGGTTTTCTCTGTATTCTACTAGTTGGCGCCATAATATAATGGATGCTACAACCTTGTTACTTCTGCCATTTCTTTTTGGTACAGACGAGAGACACAGTTTAATAGGGTGTGTTACGGGTAGTTTTAAGTCTCATGTACCTCTTGTAAGTCCTGTTTTTCTTTTCTTTTCTATGTTTTAATTTAGTGTCTTAACCCTTTTATGATTAATGTCTGTCTGTATATACTGCGTCTCCAATCTGTGTCACTAAATTCTTTTCAATTTCATTTTCCATATAGGTAAAACAACTAAAGCTTGTAGGGTAAGAAATCATTTGCATTTTGACCACGGTGTTTGTGAAGATATGAATAGACTGCAGTATTCACTTATCATCCATGTGAACTGTATCCTGCTTTGCCATCTTTTAGATCTTAAACTCATCTACATTTAGCTGGTTGGAGTATTAACATATATCCCAGCGAATTCATTGCGCGTTTACCAACTGTACCTGTGGTAGAGCATTCATCAAAATGTATTTTAATCAATACCTGTTTTTCTGCTGATGGTATTCCAATTGATATACAGAGACGTCGGTCGTCCGCCACGCGATCGGGGATCAAACCTTTTGTTTGGAAAAACAAGGAAACAAATAAATCTTCGGGTCGTTAGGGCGCGGTTACTACGTAGCCGGCGGTTTTCATTTTGGATGGTGCTCGAAATGAGAATTTTATGCATTTTTTGTAGTATATCCATTTTATGCATTATATTAGTATTTTTACTAGATTTTTGCAATAGCAAATGCCAGTTAAATATTATAAAAAAAATGGAAAGAAAAATTTACTTCAGGTGGGACTTAAACCCGTGACCTCGGGATTTACTATTCCACTAGTCTAGACCACTACCACCCCACCCCAAGGCAATAACATTCGACAGGCAGGTGTATACTTCGGTAGCTCAGATGGGAGAGTGTCTGGACTAGTGACCCCAAAGGTCGCGGATTCAAGTCCCGCGTATAGTCAAATTTTTCTTTGTGACATTTCACTTGTAGGCGTAAATACTACTGCGTTGCTTACCGCATGATCGCGGATCAAATTTTTTGTTTGAAAAACAAGGAAACAAATAAATCTTTAGGTCAATAGGGCGCGGTTACAAAGTAGCCGGGAGTATTCATTTTGCATTGTGCCCGAAATGAGGATTTTGTGGCTTGTCGTGTATTCTTGAATCTCATGCATTTCATTATTTTTAGGGTTCCATAGCTTTGAGGGAAAAATGAAACCTAGAGATATAGAAATTAAAGAAGAATTGCCTTCTGGCATTGATTTTTAAACAACCTCGAAAAAAGGAGGAAGTTCTCAATTCGCCCGGTTCTTTTTTTTTCTTATTTATTTTGGTTATAATTTTTTCGCCTTACTCTGTTCCGATATTATGAAACCATATATAACCTATCTATTCAGAACACAATAGGACTGAATACTACTTAGTAGTAGCAGGACTAGATAATTTTTCAGAACACAATAGGACTGAAAACTACTTAGTAGTAGCAGGACAAGCTAGTTTTTGTCTACGCTTTCGGGCTCCATCACTAGAGCTCTACCACGACTTATTATTGTAATAAAAAAATTAAAAATAGAACAAAAACCATGATCGTCTCAGTAATTAGCCCCTACAAACAAATAAACAAACGAACAGTCAAAGCTTTAAGTATAGATTTACCATGACCATGACGTGGACATTTAATAATTTACAACTTAATCTACAATTTTTCTATATTTAGAACCAAATAAGGGCTGAGAAATACAACACGGTACTTACTACTTCTTCACTGGTGGTAGAGCTCCAGTGACAGAGCTCGCGGGCGTAGGCACCACCGCATTACCTAATATACTTGCCGCTAAATGGTAGTGTTCAGCACTATCGTGTTCCGGTCAGGTGGTAATGTACGGCGCTGTATTTTCCGGTACAGAGACATAACATCTTAGGCTTCAGGAGTGGTAAAGCATCTCCATTTTGACCTTGGTCTTTATGTAGGTGTCTAGAGGCTGCAGTCATCACTTAACATCAATGTGAACTGCAAGCTTGTTTGCCACTTCCATTACATAAAAAAAGACGGTTATAATAGTTATATAATATAAAAACATAGGAGCCTTTGTCAGTTTTAAAGTTTTCAAAAATCGCTATAAATATTTATTTTACCATAAGATAATTAGATAGAACCACAAGAGGTGTACGGTGGATCGGAGTAAAACGGTTAGCGGCCGTTAATTATTCATTTATCGTAGCTCGACGTTATTTACGACACGGTCCGTTTAACGGCTGGCCGCCTCTACGAGCGACGAGCTACGAGCTACGAGCTACGGTGCTACGGTGCTACGGCGTAGCGGATACAAGTCGTGTTGGAATAAATATTTATTTGCGTTCAAGATTGTAACCGAGAACAAATAGCGCTTTGTGAAAAATACACTTTTGTTTGTAAGCTTTGTTTGAAACAGTACATTTAAATGCATTGCGACTTCGCTTTTTGTGCTCTTTTTCGAATACATTAAAGAACAGATGTTGTATTTATGGGCTCCAAAAGTATTGAGTTTTACAGCATTATTTTATCTACTTGCCGCTAGATTTAGCATGATAGTCTTCCGGTTAGGTATTGTAACAGATGCCGAGACTATTCAGACCCACACTGGGCATATCACAATCATTTGTACCCTTTGCTCTTGTCCTTGTAAAAAAAATCATAATAAAAAACAATAAATAAGTCTAAAGAAATTAAAGAACTGTTCTTAAGTTCACTCCCAAGTGTTATTGCGAAAAATAAATAGATCATTCTTATCCTCTTGGTCAAAATTCTAATAAAAAACAATAAATAGTTAATTCTGGTCCCCGTGGAAATATTTTCCATTAAGAAAAACAATAAGTAGTTAATTCTTGTCCTCGTGAAAAGAAATTCTAATAAAAAAAAAAATTAATAATAGTGAATACTTGTCCTTGTGGATAGAAAAACAATGAATAGTTAACTAAGACGAAACTGGGGATATGTGCATTTTGCATTTGATAACCTTTTACAACAGACATACAACAGATATACAACGCGAATGTGGATGGTTGCAGAGGCCCAGGAAGACCAAGACTGACTTACCATGACCAAATAGGTCGAGTTCTGTCTGATGGTGGGGTCAAAAGTCTTAGGAATCGGCGTGCATGTATGAAGAGAATGATGAAGGTAGAGAGACGAGGCACGAGAGGTTTGTCAGAACCGGGATATCTGGCGCTCTACACTCTCTGCCTACCCCGTTAGGGGCCTGGCGTGAAGATACATACATACATAACTTTTAAAATTTAAAATACATCCATAAATTCCCATAATATTCATTTACACCGACACAATTGAGCCATGACAGAACAATCGCGGATGATTAATAACAGGTGCACATGTATCAACATCGAGTCGAGGCGGCTCCATCATCATTCATTACGTATTCGTGAAACTCGCTTAATATAACACTTTGTACCTATTCATCATGGTATTAACACTTGGATTGATATGCGAAACGCGTAATGTTTGAGTTATGGAGTGTTTACTAGTATACTTTTTAATTTTTTTACTGGTGGTAGAGCTCCAGTGACGGAGCTCGCGGGCGTAGGTACCACCGCATTACCTAATATACTTGCCGCTAAATGGTAGTGTTCAGCACTATCGTGTTCCGGTCAGGTGGTAATGTACGGCCTGTAATTTCCGGCACAGAGGCATAACACCTTAGGCCTCAGGAGTGGTAACGCATCTGCATTTTGATCGTGGTCTTTGTGTGGCTGCAGTCATATCTTAACATCAATGTGAACTGCATGCTTGTTTGTCTATTCCATTACATAAAAAAAGAAAAAAATATACTAAGATATGAGTTTTAACTTGAGCACTATGTGTTATTGTTGAACATCTACTGTAAACAACACGCTGTCACTTTTCCATTTTTTATTCCAGCTGTAACAAAGACATGTTCGAACTAGTTCCACTGTCGCAATGAACACAAAACCTGTCACATTTTATTGCCGCAGCGACAATTCACCGCAAATGGATCAAAGCGACATTAGTGAAGTGAGCGCTCTTCATTTGTCGTTGAATAAAAAAAAAACAGCTTAGCACGAATTGGGTTCTTGCTATGCCGGGTTCTGTATCATGCAATCTAATAATAATGGCAACCCATTATACGTCCCACTGCTGGGCACGAGTTTCTCCCCTTTTTGCGGGGGAGGCCTGGTGCTTACTCCACCACGCTGCTCCAATGCGAGTTGGTGGAGATAAGGGTTAGTGGCCAACCCGCTGTCGGATGTTTTCAAACCACCCATAAGGCCTCCGACAAGGTTTAATGACTACTATCTATCGATAACTGCCGGGACCGACGGCTTAACGTGCCCCCCGAAGCATGGAAAGGCACATTTTAATTTGCCACTAGCTGTCATAAACCCGACCGTGCCCGTATCGCTTAAAAAATTAGATCGCTTACGATCTACACCAGCCGCGGGGCCATGCGCGCTTCAGCCTATAGATACCCACACAATGCAATCATAATAGTGAAGTTTTTTATATCATCATACAAAATTAAATAGTTATTATCTCATCATGGATCATATTTTGCTCGCTAGTGGGCTTAACAAAACATGTGAACTGAATGCTTGTTTGCCAGCTACAGTTCATAAAAAAATACATAGAACCCTAAAAACTACTGACGCAGCCGTTAAAATTGCGGTGGTTATGTACCTAATGCTGGGCTTTGTTCGATCCCATCGACCATTCGGTATTCTGATTAATGGTTTTTTGAAAAGCTTTTTGTGACTGCAATACCAAACTAAAACCATATTGATGTGTAATCGTTACTATTGTGAAATGGTGACAGTATTTTTTTTAGCTAAATCACAGTTGAAATAAGTTTTTGGATTTAATAATGGCAACCCATTATACGTCCCACTGCTGGGTACGAGTCTCTCCCCTTTTTAGGGGGGAGGCCTGGAGCTTACTCCACTACGGTGCTCCAATGCGGATTGATGGAGGTGGGTGGGTTAGTGGCCAACCCGCTGTCGGATATTTTCAAACAGCCGATAAGGCCTCCGACAAGGTTTAACGACGCTATCCATCGATAGCAACCGGGACCGACGGCTTAACGTGCCTTCCAAAGCACGAAAACGCGTATTTAATTTACCACTAGCGGTCACCCATCACACTACCCGACCGCGCCCGTAGTGCTTAACCTAGTAGATCATTTATGATCTTCACCAGCCGCGGGGTCATGCGCGCTTCAAGCGCTTTCAGCTTCCGTGGTCTCGGAATTATCATTTTAGTTTAATATACGCGAGATAAATCCGAAAACTAGTTTTATTTCAATGACTGTAGCTCGCGGAAACCTAAGAAAATACTAAATCACAGTCTTGTTTCTACTTCTACATAATATTTTTTGTAATGGAAGTCGTAAACAAGCATACAGACTACATTGATGTTAAGTGATGACTGCAGCCTATAGACACACAAAGACCAAGGTCAAAATGCAGATGCGTACCACTCCTGAGGCCTAAGTTGTTATCCCTCTGTGCCGGAAATCACAGGGCCGTACAATAACATCTGACCGGAACACAATAGTTATGAACACTAACATTTAGCGGCAAGTATATTAGGTAATGCGGTGGTGCCTACGTCCGTTACTGGAGCTCTACCACTTGTAAAAACTTTTACTGGTATGGTGTTGAAAGTACGTCGAATGAGCAAATGACTAAACAATGTGGATGTGGATGGTTGCAGAGGCCTAGGAAGACCAAGACTGGTCAGTCTAGGTAGGTCTACCTTGACCAAATAGGTCCAGCACCGAGTACTGTCTGAGGGTGGGGTTAAAAGTTAGGAATCGGCGTGCATGTATGAAGAGAATGACGAATGTTGAAGAAGCATGAAAGGTGTGTTAGGACTGGGATGTCTGGCGCTCCATACTCTCTGCCCACCCTGTGACGGACTTCGCGTGAAGGTACATACATATTTACTTTTACTGATAGTAGAGCTCTAGTGACGGAGCTCGCGGGCGTGGGCATGCTTTACCTACCTAATCTACTGATGGGACGGGCAAACTCTTCCCACCACAAAACTGTCGACACTGTGATCGGTTATTCGCATGCCAAGCGTGGCAATTATGGCTTATGTTCCTATGACACAGAACACTGTTGTTGGAATCTTTGGGTAAGAGTTAAGAGTTTACACGGCAATGGGCGTCCTTCGGATGGACCTCATAAATGGTGAATCATGCGTGTTATGCACACATAATTTTCTACCTCTTTGGTCACAACAGAAAAAATATTTAGAATATGATCGTGAAACATCTTAAAAAGTCCAATTAAGACACCCACCACACTTCAAATGTCTGAACCAATAAAACAGAAGCACATTGAAATAAAACAATAATATCCTTATTACTGATACAATGTATCGCGATCCGCCCTGAGAGCCTTTTCACTCCGACTGTCAATTAGCGCTCGAACATTCGACTGTTACATGCAATGCTTTTACTGTTGCGCCTACCACACCCAAGTGACTTATGAAATTGATTTATAGTAACAATTTTTTGACGTGACAACGTCTTAAATTAGGTTGCGGCTCGACGTCACTCATGAAAAAGTGTAACGCCCGGTAACGTAACGATGAGTCACCGAACGAGAGAGAGGCCTGCCGGACCGGCGAATGCCTTTCTACCGAGAAAAAGACGTTGTCACGTAAAATCTTCGCCCGTAAAACCGACTTTACAGGCAACCAGTTTGTTTTTTATCGTACTATTTATTTTTCGCAATAGCACATGGGAGTGAACTTTAGAAATTAAAGAAAAAACGGAAAGAAAAATTTGACTTCGGGCAGGAAATGAACTCGTGACCTCAGGATTACTTCGGTAGCTTAGTGGTAAAGCGGCTTGACTAGTTATCCTGAGGTCGCGGGTTCGATTCCTGCTCGAAGTCAAATTTTCCTTTCCGTTTTATCTTTAATTTCTAACACATTTTTATCATATTATTCCATTGATATATCACACATGCGGATATTGTAAATTAAAAAATTACTTACCTACAGAACTGGAAGGTATGATTAAATATAATGTAAAGGTTTTGTGGAGGCTAGCTGTATACAATCAGTTTCATATTTATATTTACATTCAAAAACACTGCAATAATTTTAAAAGTAAGCGTTATAAAACGGAAACCATCGACCTCAAAACCTCAAAAAACATCTACATGATTTTTTACGAATTTGTCTCGCATATATTAAACTAAAATGATTTTTAAGATCAACCCGATGTATCGCTCGCTTTTTAAGATCCTGGGCACCTGATATCTTTGTTTTTTTAATGTCTACCGTTATTTTGTGTAAAATTTTGTTATTTTCCGACCGTACCTAATTTAATAATAGAGTGAGAATTTTGAATATTGCATAACATTTATCATTGTACATATATGATACCATACTATGATAATATAATACCGTACGATAATATAAGTCGCGTCAGACATAGAGGTGTGGTCAATTCCTAACACAACAGGAGCATAACACAATAGGTAACTAAAGCTCTTTCATTCATAGAAATATCCATTTGCTTTTCAAATTAGCTCTTTGGCTAGACGTTTGCTATATGTTTGTAATATTCTTAGACGTTACTGATTATAATTCAAATATCGATACATATAACCATTCAACTTATTTAAATTATTGTTTTACTGGTGGTAGGCAGTGACAGAGCTCGCGGGCGTAGGCACCACCGTATTACGTAAGCTCTGTAATTAAGTATTATATTATATATTTTCTGTAAGGCTCTGTAATTTCCAGCACAGAGGCATAACACCTTAAGCATCAGGAGTGGTAACGCATCTGCATTTTGACCTTTAATCACTTAACATCAATGTGAACTGCATGCATGTTTGACACTTCCAATACATAAAAAAATAAATAAATCAATAATTGACGACCCGGTTAGTGTAGCGGTGTGTGACTACCTGGATTCGAAGGGTCGCGGGTTTGATTACTTACCGGGACAAATGTTTGTATGGCCTATAAATATATGTTTCGGGTCTGGATGTGTGTGTTGTGTCTGTACAACGACACTCACGACACAGGTATAAAACCTAGTAGGTTAGGATCCCACTGCAAATTTATTTCGTTCATCCAGATATGTTGCAACCTAATTTTTCCGCATATTTATTATCTAGAAAATAATTATGTATCCACCAGGTTGCCTATCAAAAAATGGCCGCAAGTATTATTTACTTTATTTTTTGGGAGCGATTTTTTTTTAACTTGTTTTTTCAATAATATATCGTCCACTGCACGGCAATATGTATAAAGAGTCACGGCAAAAAAATCACGGCTGCCGTTGCGCACTTGGCAGCTCCTACATATTTTCGTTCCGCCCCTATAACTTTTTACGTCCATAACGTACATGTGTTATTTATATACTAAATTAAAGCCATTTTTTTCTCATTATTATGATATACGGGAGCCAAATAAAAACGGCCGCATATGAAAGTTGCTGGCTGAACATATGAAAGTTGTTTTTAATTAAAATAATTTAATTAAAAATACTTGCAACCACATTTTGATAGGCAACCAAGTGGATATATAGGTATTCTCTAGATTATTAATATGCGTAATTATTAGGTTTGCAGCATATCTAGATGAACGAAATGATTCTGCAGTGGGATCCTAATTTATAGTAAGGGGCTGGGAGTGTAAGCGTATTTTATTATTTATTATTTTAATGATGTACCACTTTGTACCGTAAATTATGTTTAGCTCATATTCAAATTATAGCATAGAAAGGAAAACGAAACAACATTCCGAGTTACATAATAAAAGGTTTTGTATTTGTCTAAGAGAGACGTAATAAATTAAAACGCGTTCGGAAAACTCACCTCTGAACGTTTATTTTCTTGTATTATAACAAATACTTTAAAATAGCCAATATTTTATAAATACTCGTAGACTAGCTGACCCGGCAAACTTCGTATTGACTCACAATGAAATAATGTGTGAAAGGTTTGATAGATACTGACTATTTGCATGGAAAAATGAAATTGTGGTTTTTACTATTTCTCGTCAATTTCTTCATATTTTCTTACCTTTTAGACCTTCTCTGGACTTGGAAAAATCATTCAAAACCAAAATTAGCCAAATCGGTCCAGTCGTTCTCGAGTTTCAGCGAGACTAACGAACAGCAATTGATTTTTATATATTACTGTGTAATAAATATGGCAGGGTGAAAAGTGAAAACCTCAATGGGAGAAAAAATCATATGGGTTATCACCATCGATACCTTAAGGCTGGTCCAGATATCCAATACATATGATGTTGAACTTACTTGTTCTATCCAATCATCGCATCAATATCGCCTTGTGTATAATAAGATAAGACTCGAGCGGCGTATCAAGACTACGTATCATCCGTCCACATAGGCGATCATGAGACGTATCGGTGGTCGGATCGTAGACGTGATACATATATGTCTGGACCTGTCTTAAGCTATTTTTCTTAGAGCCAATTAATGACGGACCCGAACAATGACGTATATGCCCCATAAATGACCATCTATTAGGAGCACCGAGTTCTGAACGCTTCGAGCGGAAGAAAGATAAAGCAATGCTGTGCTGCTTATGCTCTTCGGGCACTATATGAGGTCTACCCTTAGTTTATTATACATTATCTCTGGAGAAGTAAATAAATACATTTATTTTGTTTGACGGTTTTTTTTTTCTTTAAATCAATGATTTGCAACCATTGAAGAATATCACAAACAGTGTTATATAACATGGAAAGAAGCAGGGTCTTTTTTCAATTTCGACAACAATGCGCTGTTTTTCTCGCAAACTACCCACTTAAATATAATACGGACGATACCACGCCAGCTATAGATGTGTTTTTTATTTTCAACGTTGATTTCAATACACAAGAGGCAGCGAATGTTTCGTTAATTTTTCGCTAGCAATTAAAAATATTTCAATCCTACTACAAAATACCTCTGATTCATCTCTTCTATCTAACTTTTCAAATTTGTATGTTTGTTATATTTTTATTTATTATTGACACTTTCACTGCTATCTAGAATAAACTCGAATATAGTAAATTTTTATCTTGATTTAGATTCTGTGTAGGTGGTGCAAAGAAGGAACTAGCTATATTGATAAATACAACTCCTGGCGAAACATGATTTTTTAATATTTCAAAAGACGTAAGCCGATATAATTTAAATCTGCGTATAATAAGTAACAAAAGTAGAAAACAAACTTACCACTAGGTATTTTGAATATGGGAGAAAACTCATTGTTTGATATACTGTTTAATCCCTACTATCCTTACTTATATTTTAAATGCGAAAGTAACTCTGTCTGTCTGTTACCTTTTCACGTCCAAACGACTGAACGGATTTTAATTAAATTTGGTACAGAGATAGAGTTGACTTTGAGAAAGAACACAGGGTACTTTTTAAACGACATCCACGCGGACGAAGCCGCGTGCAACAGCTAGTAATATATAAAGCTGATGTAAGATTATTAATGTTGAAAAAACCACTGAATACAGAATCGCTTCAGCTGACGTTTTGGACCACAGCACAGTGTCCCCCACGTAGGTATTTTATTTAGAAATATTGTTTCGGGACACATGCGAGTCCGATACACCTGAGAGTTCCAGTTGGGGAGGGAGGGTACCGATTTCCCCCCATCAGACCAGGTGGAATGAAACTAATGGGTTTAAAAAACTATGTAATATTGTTGTATAATTGTGAAACGTGTTGCAACACGAAATTCTTGAAGTCAAGTTTCGGGTTTAATCTGTTGGACTTGTTGACCCCTTGTGACTTATAATAATAATAATAATGACAACCCATTAAACGCCCCACTGCTGGGCACGAGTCTCTTCCCTTATTGGGGGGAGGCCTGGAGCTTACTCCACCACGCTGCTCCAATGTGGATTGGTGGAGGTGGGTGGGTTATTGGCCAACCTGCTGTCGGATGTTTTCAAACCGCCCATAAGGCCTCCGACAAGGTTTAACGACTGCTATCCATCGATAGCAACCAGGACCGACGGCTTAACGTGCCCTCCGAAGCACGGATACGCGCATTCAATTTGCCACTAGCGGTCACCCATCACACTACCCGACCGCGCCCGTAGTGCTTGACCGAGTAGATCGCTTACGATCTACACCAGCCGCTGGGCCATGCGCGCTTCATTTTGACTTCATTGTGACTTGAGGGGACAGTAATATTGCCATTAATTTACTCTTAAAGATGAAATTTGATGGTATTCGTTGTAAGTTTTTCAGTATTAATATATAGGGTGAAATTTAAGTGGTTCTTTTCCGCAGCAGAATTTGCCTTCAGAAGTATTACATGAGAGTTACAATAAAAAATAATTTCAAATAATTTAAAAATTATTGTCATTTCGAATACGTGTGAATTTATGGAAGTAATTCACTAAATGTAAGGTATGTATTACTTAAAAACGTCATTTCACGCCTGTTGTTCACAAAACGGTAGGCAGAGGTAAATGCATATATTCAAGCATACATGCACCCACGATTCAACCACTACGATTACACCATGTGTAATTTAGAATTCAAATATATTTAAAAGCTAAATAATATTTACATAAAATAAAGTTATACCTAAACTAAAAACAACATGCGTCTAAAAATTCCGCACTGCCTTCCTGTGTCATGGTACCCAGAAGGCTGGCAGCATTGCCTCGTTGGATGGCAATGCTGATTCTTTGACCTAAAAATTGGCCAGCCCTCTGGTCACGGGAAGTGTCGAGCAGCCGTTTCGCGATCTCTTTGAATAAGAGCCGAGCACTGGGGCCCCATGGACCAAGGGTTTCGACCCCGAAAGGCACAAATATATAGTCCCCTGGAAGGGTACTATATTTGCGCTGTTTCAGGGTCTCCGCAGTTGCAGCAGCAGTGCCAGCGGAGCACGCCGTGCTTGGAAGATGGGATGGCGCTAAGGTGTCAACGCAAGTTGCGTCCCACACCAAAATCCTACCCATCTTCCAGGGCATCAATGACATACCGTCCGGTCTCCTTCCATCGTCACGTGCCAAGCCGTTGGGTTCTAATATAGCTGGCACGCCGGCGGCAGAAAGGGCTCGGCGCAGAATGTCATTTAATTGGGCGTGCCTGGTGAATCTGCCGGCACTTCTACTGCAGGAGAGACCATGGTGCCCCAGGCGGTGGACGGTTACACCAAGTAATTTATATTTTAGAGAAGATATTCGCTACTTCAGTCGTAGAAAAGGAACGAAATGTCGGAAGATTGACGTACGTACATAGCCCTACAATTTATTATGATTATTACTTTTACCACATCTATAAGAAGAACTACGAAAACCCAGTCCACAGCTTGTACGCTTGCGCTTAAGAATAAAAGAATACCGAACAGTTTGAACATCGTATATATCATTTCTACGTGGAACTTTTATAGTCCACATTTTGTACTACCTGCAATAAAAGTAAAATCTAGTTCAATGTGTTTGTGATTTATGTAATGCGGGCCGCAGCTTGAGTCCGCCTGCGTCAGAAATATTAGGGATCGTTCACACGCGATTTTTTCGATATCGATGCAGTCGCGAGTTATTGCAAAATATGTCTGTTTTGCTAATATTAATCTAAATTCTACTCATTTAGCAATACAGTTCAAAAACGTATAACATTCGTTGTTGTAATCAGATGGCCATCCTTGAAAAAGTCTGAGAGGCAAATGTGCACTTTATTTCATAATGTACAGAGTTGAATTTGATTTTGAAATTTCATTTGGTAATAAGGTGTGATCCAACCTTATTCTATTGGCATCATGTCCAAAATAGATGAACTTAGTTTTGGATTTGGTTTGCGTGTTAAGATACAACTTGTTTCCACTTCGGTATTGACGTGTCTTTTAAAGTTGTGATGATATTAATTGTGTTAAAGAATAATATTGCTTTCTATGTGCTGTCTAAGTTTCAGTGCCATTTCCCTTATTTGTAGCAATCAAGATAACATTTATTACTTCCTATTTTATTATTATTCAAACGATCTTGTGAAATCTGTTACAATCTCAGAAATCTTCATAATTTATGCTTAACTTTACTAAGTGACCTTCTCTTCTTTCTTGAAATGACCTTGATTCCTTATCGACCAGTGTCGAAAATTTTTGAGATGAAAAAAATTATAATAGAATGAAACCTATTGGTAAAGGAAGAGAATATCATACAATTGAAAGAAAAAATAAGGGGAGGTATTCATATATAATATATTAATACTGGTATCGTATCGATTACGTAACATGTAAATAAATACTAAATATATGAATACACAATCACTGTTAAAATTTTGTATTTTCGCGCAAAAAACTCCATAACAAAAAAATAATATTTGTTATAAACGTGTATGACACTCGGTACATTTGGGCACATAATTGTATAAACACGACACCAACAATCGACGAAGCCATTAGCGTATGTAAACGACATGTGAGAAGACTTGTGTCATGCACAAATGCCGCGAAGCACTTTTCCACCTGATAACTAATGAGTGCCTTGACTATGAACGAGTATTTTCCTTGCTCTTGATCGTTGATAAATTCAACGATACTGATATCATTAATAAAAATAATAATACGTACTTAAAATGGTGCGTACTTAATATGTTCCAATCAATCGCTACATTGAGAATAAAAAAACAGGTGTATTAAAAAATAAATTGACTGATGGTAGAGTTCCAATGACGGAACTCGCGGACGTAAGCGCCACCGCATTACCTAATCTACTTGCCGCTAAAATGATAGTGTTCAGCTCTAAGGACTCTTTTTTATGTAATGGAAGTGGCAAACAAGCATGCAGTTCACATTGATGTTAAGTGATGACTGCAGCCTATAGACACTTACATTAAGACCGAGGTCAAAATTCCGATGCGTTACCACTCCTGAGGTTTAAGGTGTACAGGGCAATTACAAGGCCAAACTCTAATAATCATACGTAAATACGAATGCAACTAACAAATCCAGATTTAAGAAGCGTTGATTTTTTGTTTCACTAACATTAATAAAAAAGGGTCCTTTATAAAGTGAGATATAAAACCAAATAAAAAGTGTACCACGATTAATTTTGGTATATTTGAGCAGAAAATCTATGTTCACCGCCACAAATATTGGCTTAAACGTTTCTAACACTTGGTACAATCGCGTACATAATTAATTGTATAAACACCACGTCGGTACCGTCAAATACGCAATCGTCGCGCACATTAGCGTATGTAAAATAACTGCTAAGAACGTTTTCGCACGCTCACGCAATGTCTCGATTCACTTTTCTACTTGATAGTCAGGAAGAGATTTGGTTGTGAATTAAGAGTGAACATTACTGTATTCACACTCAATTTTATTCGAGAGTTATTTTTTTAAGAGTAGATTTCAGTTTAGAGACGAGTAGAGAGAATTGGGGTCAGTGGTTTTTCTGTAACAGGCAGCATGAAAAACAAAAAAATATAGTAAAATAAATAATATTTTTTAAAGTTATGCACATCTTAGTTTTCTCAATTGGGAAGAGTTAGAAGAATTATAGACTAAAAGAGTTATCGCAAAAGAAAAAGATCGTAAGACTCAGAAGTCATCACGCTCAAAAATGTAAGCTTTATGTAGATGGCTACAGGACGTATATAATTATCATCAGCGTAAACTGATTGCTCCTTTCCCACGTTTTTATAATATGGAGACATAACTTCACTAATTTTAAAAGATATTTTATAACTTTTTGCGAGTTTGTTCACTATGAAACGAAATCGTTTTCACATATCTATCTCACACGTACCGATGAGCCTCAGTGCGTCCCGACGTTTCGGATAGCTTCCCAGCTTCCGTGGTCGCAGGCAAATTCAATCACACCAATATATCACTAGTTGTTGCCGGCGGCTACGCTTAGGATTTGATAAATTGGACTTTGTACCGTTGCTATTTTGAGGAATGAAATAATATTTTGAACCTTGCCTCATATAATTTTTATATGACATATTATATTTTACATATTTTCTATAATTTACTATTGGCGATGTGGGTATAGTGACGATGTTTGAGGGAATTAGATCTACCACATTACCTAATTCTTACTTATTCACCACTGAATGGCAGTGTTCAGTGTTATCGTGTCCCGGTCAGGTGGTAATGAACGGTCCTATATTTTTTTTTCCACTGAGGCTTAGTCCACAGAAATGACAACGCATCTACGACGCATCATTAATTATCTTTGATATCTTTTTATCACATTAATAATCATGGTACAGTTATAGCACTTTTGATCGCGACTGTTCGAACAGACTATCATTACACTGCAATCTTTGTCTCCAAGTACAATGAAAACTTGAATGTAGAGTCAAGCAAAAATACTAATTTATATACACTCGTAGCGTAGCGAGCACTCAGCCTACGTACAGTCGCGTGGAAAAGAAAACACGCCGAGACGTAATTTAATATGAAACATGTTTATAGCCATTACCACAGGCACTCGAAAGTTGCAACAATTTATTCAGTCTCCGCGAGATATCCGAGACCAAGGGTGTATGCGTCGACTTAATGATGTAAGAAATATGAGAACGCCTCGCTTGTCGACAATGCGCTATAATGTTACGCTGGGGGATGTGAGTGAGTTAAGGAGGGATTATCGATGTTTGAATTATATCGACTTTAATTTTGTAAATCACTTTTACTTCGCAAATTTAATAATGGATCTTGATGTACGACTGTGATATAATTTAACCTTTTGTGTTTATCTTTAATGTGTTTCAATTAGGTAGTAAAAATACTTCTTAAACTTGAAGCGGGTGATTTACGATTCACAAAAACACAGAAGAAGTCAGTTTATATCTATTTATGTATATAAAAATAAACTGCTAATTTGGCCTCGCTAAAACTAGAGAATGTTTGGATCGATTTGAAAAAATTTAGTTTTGAATTATTATTGGAAGTCCAGGTAAAGATTTAAAAATGTAAAGGAAATAGTAAAAATTACAATTTGATATTTTCATACAAATAATCCGTACCTTTCAAACCTTTGACACATTATATTATTATAATTCTAAGACAATACGAATTTTTTTTTTTTTTTTTTTTAGGGCGGGCTTTGTGTAGTCGGCCTGTCTCGAGACGGCACTAGTCTACTTCACCGGGAAATCGGCGAGCGCAGAGGGCGCTCCAGCCTAAATACGAAGTTTGCCTGGTCAGCTAGTAATATATTAACTGACATTATATGCAGTACGTAACGATTGTAGCCTTATCTACAATAGTTACGTACTCGTACGTGTTCATACTAAGTTGAAGATACACTTATGTATCTTCAACTTAGTATGAACACTCATAAAGCAGGGATAGTTGGATTTTGTGTCTCTCTTTGCTAGGATTCTAACCGAAGCTGTACTAACTTTATAAGGTTACTATCGATACAACATAGCACATCACTACGCCGTGTGCTTTGGCGTTCGAGCAGTCTTTAATGACACAACAGACGTTTGTAGATGAAATTTTGTGGGGCCGATAGTACCCAGTAGTGATTCTCACCCGGGGCTCACATTACCTTAGGGTGAGCGTACATATAATATGATTTTTAGGGTTCCGTAGTAAACAAGGAACCCTTATAGTTTCGCCATGTCTATCTGTCTGTCCGTCCTCGGTTTAGCGCAATAACTATTGGTACTAGAGACTTGAAATTTGGCACAAGTATACACCTTAATCACGCCAACAAAGTGGTAGGATAAAAACGTGAAAAAAAAAATGTTTAGGGTACCTCAAAAAAACATATGGGTAACTTATTAAGAATAGTGAACTAACATCAATTTATTATCACCCGCAAATTATTCTAGGCGTGTGCACTTAGCTTTAGTGATTCTCGGTTCGCTGACGTCTCGCATTACGTTAATCAGTTTTTCTGGGGTTTCGCTTTTATTTGTGTCGATGCAATATTAAAAGGGGGTAGTAGATGTGGGGGAGTAAGTGGAACGAGCCATTTAATTTGCGGGTACAACAAAATATTGTGTACAAGGCTTCGTTGGTTATGTTTAATTTGTGTTAATGTAAAATCATTAAAATAAAACTATTTTTACGGATTTATCTCGCGTATATTAAACTAAAATGATTTTTAAAATCAACCCGACGTTTCGGTCGCTTTTCAGCTTCCGTGGTCCCGGGCAGACTGAGGTGACATTTGTCTGACAGAAGTTTGAAAAAATTATATGTAGCTACCTCCATCGATTTCGTAAACGCCTTGCGTAGCGTTCAGGATTAACACAATAATTACTTATGGTATCTTGAGGTCTTGCAGACTGCTGCGGCTGGGATTTAAGTTTTCTTGCTAAGTATGGGATCCCATGATGTTGATAATCGCCATCCATCTTCTCTATTGAAATTTGGGTGTTTTTTAATTTCAATAGCCTCGTGTACCATTCGTGGAATGGGTTTGTGTTCTCTAGCGAGTATTTGAATTTTATCAAACCGGATGTAATGGTTCGGCTTATCCGCTATGTGTTCACAGACTGCAGACCTCCCTGTTCTTCGGTTTTAGGAGATAAATCCGTAAAAATAGTTTTATTTCAATGAGTGTAGCTCGCGAAAACCTAAGAACATATAATGAAAAATCCCCTAACGTAATGGCTAACGCTAACAAGGGTTATATAACGCTAATATGGGTTTCAAAATTCGAGCTACGCAATGTCAATCTGTTATAATTTTTGGTATTATTTTGGTAATCTGTTATTAGGTTTGGGTAAGAAAGATGGTAATAACAGTATCCAAAAAGAAATATTGCCTATCGACATTTGAAAGGAGACTTCGGGTTATATCGGGTTTGTAGAGCGTTATCTCTTTCGCACTTTACCTTTGTGACGTTTGTCGACCATATTGATCAACCCGTTTCTCCACCAAACCGCATTGGAGCAGCGTGGTGCAATAAGCTCGACTTTACCTTTGTGACGTTTGTCGACCATATTGATCAACCCGTTTCTCCACCAAACCGCATTGGAGCAGCGTTGTGCAATAAGCTCAAGGCCTACTACTCCACACACAAATAAAAAGTGAGAGACTCGTGCCCAGCAGTGGGACGTTTAAAAGTATGGATTAGTATTAGAAGTATAAACGTATAGATTAGTATATCATTAGGCCGTTAATAGTTTAATAAACTTGACACTTTTATTAAATATTCTACCGAGTGAGAGAACCTAATATGAATTAGTGTGAATGAGATGTAATGAGAGACCGCTGTGTTTACACATTGCGGTTAAGCGCTGAGTTTACTATATCCGTTAACGGTTGGCTAAAGGGATGGTTTTTATTATCATTGCGTTAGAGAGGTTTGGAGTGGTGTAGGGTTAAGTAGTAAAGGGCACGGAAGCGTTTTATCGATAAATATAAATTGTGATGGTGATTGAACAGCACTTATTGTGTTTATAGGCGCTCTGTTCGGATAATAAAACTTAAACTTAATGTTTATATTATTTTACAGTGTCATATTGTGAAATTAGTTATAAGTGAACATATTTTGAAAAGACCCTACTGTGTTTTGTTTATGCAGGTTTTTTCTCAGTAATGTGGGCTTTAGAACAAAAAATGTTCCATATTCATTTTTGTGTAGTCTTATCTTGCCGTTTTTAAGACATCATAAATAAATAAAGAAATAAATTATTCCCTCTATTTGTGCTAAAATCGAAACTTCACCAATTCTTTGGATGTATTTATTTTGAAATTGTCCGGAAAAGATTTTTATCAAAGACAACAAATAAATCGTTGCGCGGAAAATTAAAAATTTTAAGAACACTTGAAGACAATATAATCTTTTCTAATGTGAACCTTATAACGCTTTACATAACGGTCGGTCGATTGACAGTTGGCACGATATTATAGCATGTTCGTTTTGAACAGATGAATCGGTAGGAATAGATGACTGAAAATCAAATCACATCAAATTATTAGTAACAACTTACATTGTACCAGCGCGAAGCCGGGCCGAATCGCTTAAGTAAATAAGTGTATGACACTAATTAAATATAAAATACCTGTTGCTACCTAGCAATCAACTAAAGAAAGTATATTTCGTAAGTAGGTATGCATACGTTCACAACAGTTTTATCAATAAAGAAATAAAAAAAATAAAATAAAATAAAATACGCTTACACTCACAGCCCCACAGTAGGTATAAACCTGTGTCGTGGGTGCCGTTGTACACATATAACACATACGCAAACCCCACCCCAGACCCGAAACAAATATCTGTAGGCCATACAAATATTTGTCCCGGTGCGGGGATCGAACCCGCGACCCTACGAATCAAACGGTCATCTCACACCGCTGGACTAACCGGGTCGTCAAAATAATTAATCAAACTTCATAAGAAAAGTTTTTTACCATCCAAAAAACAATTACTCCGTACAAAATTTATTATTCGAATTTTATATTTTTATTCCACACTTAGCAATAAACTAAAATATATTTCTTTAATACAAAACATTTTCATTAATAATTAATCATACTTTATTAGATTTTTTCCACTAATTAAAAAAATAATAACCTCGTACAACGTTTACAAGAAAGGAACAATTTCGAATATTAATTTCACTTCTAATAACAACGTAATTGCTTCATATTACAATAACGTATAGTTTCTAGGCCACACAAATACCTAAGTTAGCTAATTAATTATCAGAAGCGAGTGGAACAGGTGAATTTTCTCAGCGTCAACATTTTCTTACTTCAGAATAGGTTACATGTAATTACTCGTACTTAGGGTTGCCACCCGTACTTTATAATAAAGTATTGTACGTTATTTCAAGCAATTGTACTCTATACTTTATGAGAACAATAAAGTACACGAAAATACTTTATTTCGCATGATTTGATTTGTTTGTGAATTTGAAAATTTTGTCCTAAGTATTTTTTCGTTAAACAAAAATTATCGATTGTAAAGATGCTGGGCAATTGTTTAGTCGGGACACTAATTTGCTACATATTGCAAAAAGCAATAAAAAATATATATAAAAAAATTAAAATACAGAAAAATAAATATACTTTACTTTGATTCAATGATCTTTTTTTCTTACCTTTAATTACCAATGTGCTTTAATTGCAAAAAAAAAGGTGGCAACCCTACTCGTACTAGATGAAAAGTTATAATTGAATTAAGAAAATATTTTCAGTAGTACTAGTAGAGAGAGAGGAAAAGCGAACTAATGTTGATATAACACTACTTCTTTCGTAGAACTTAATTAACGAATGCTTTGTTAATAAACTGCCTCGGTAGCCTAGTGGTAGCAGGCCACTACTACTACGCTGAGGTCCTGGGTTCGATTCCCGGGTAGGGGGTTATCAGAGATAATGGTGAAAAAGCCTTTATCTCTGGTTCTATTGGGATTTTTCCATTTTCTGGAAATTTCCCAGTACCTCAAAGTTTGGTAATGTGCCCGGAGATGTCAACAGGCTCGCCACCTGTTACATGGGCCAAAACGTAACCGGCGAATCGTGGGTGTTTGCATGTATGCTTGAATGCATGCATTTACCTCTGCCTACCCCTTCGGGGATTACAGGCGTGAAGTAACGTTGTTAATTAATAGTTTTGTTTTTTACTGGTGGTAGAGGTCCAGTGACGGAGCTCGCGGGCGTAGGCTCCATCGCATTACCTCATCTGCAGTAGTGTTCAGCACTATCGTGTTCCGGTCAGGTGGTAATGAACTGGAACGGCCCTGTAATTTCCGGCTCTGAGGTATAATAACGACACAACGCAGCTTGTCTGGACGTTGGTCCAGACACGATAGTGCTGAACACTACTGCAGATTAGCTGCGTTGTGTCGTCGAATAGCGATTAGTATTTTACAATTAATAAGCAGTAACTAAATATATTATGCAACTTGAATCTAACGAACAAACACAGTAAAACTTGTAACACCACGAATAGAAGTTGGGGATACAATGTTCGTCTTTAAATCAGCTTCTGTGTTTACGGCACTAGTGCAGTAGGGAACAGTGGTCCAGTGAAGCCCGTTGGGAATAATTTTGTTCGCCCCCCTTATGTAATCTTACACCGATGATTACGGGTTATTCGAGAAGCGTTGGGATATTATGTTGTGATTTGAGTGTTATGTTTTTTTTTAATTGTAGTGTTAATTTCCCATAGTTGATATCTGGTAGTTATGACCTTAGTTTATTATTTGCTGGAAGTTTAATGAATAAATTGTACCTGTGAAATTTGTTAAATCACCTAGCAACATTACGACTCAGTACTTTTTAGGTGACTAACAGATATGTAATCATAATGATATTTTATATACCGCGCTAATTATAATAAAATAACGGCCATCACCAATGACTACAGATTTTTACTCATGGCGTAGGGATATAATTTTGTAACTAGGATTTGGCAAACGCACGCAATAAAACTATACAATGCTAGTTTGTTTTAAATTAACTTCAATTTTACTCTTCAGTGGTACTCGTGAAGAAGGAAACAGTGAGCCAGTAGGTAAGTCCCGGTGGGAACAATTTGTTTTGGTGATCTTTACATAATTTGTTGGACGTATAGTGAATAAAATTGATTTTTTTTAAAGATAATCTACAAATAATAGAACATTATGATTCAGAACTTTTTTGGTGACGTACAAATGTGTAAAAAATGCGTCAATGATCAAAACACGAATTTCTAATCAATAATCTTGCAACTAGGATTTAGCAAATGCACAAAATAAAATTAGTGACTTCACTGACAAAATATCGAAACACAATGTTCGATTGTATTAAATCAACCTCTGTATTTACGATATTCGTGAAGTAGGGAACAGTGAGCCAGTGAATCCCAGTGGGAACAATTTGCTCGCCCGCGGCTCCTGTGTAACCTAACACCGATGATTACGGGTTATTCGAGTAGTGTTGGGATATCATTTTTTTATTTTAGTGTTGTATTTTTTATTATTGTAACTGTAATATTAGTTATAGTTTCCATAATTGGTAGCGGTTACCGGTGATCGTTATCTGTACATTTTTTGGATTGAGAGTGCGTAAAATGATTCATGAAGATCGCACAGTGACTAACGAGTGTAAGATGTAATGTATAACATATCTAACTAACCGCTTTTGGAAGACGAAAAGTCGTATATTTTACATATTAATAGTCGTATATTTTATATATTTTACGTATTTGAACATAGTTTAACATACCATTAACCTAGTAATAACTATCACACAGACACAACTAATATCAGGTCTTCACTGGTGGTAGAACTCCAGTGACGGAGCTCGCGGGCGTAGGCACCACCGCATTACCTAATATACTTACCGCTAAATGGTAGTGTTCAGCACTATCGTGTTCCGGTCAGGTGGTAAAGTACGGCCCTGTAATTTCCGGCACAGAGGCATAACACCTTAGGCCTCAGAAGTGGTAAGGCATCTGCATTTTGACGTCTGGTCTTTACGTGGGTGTCTATAGGCTGCAATCATCACTTAACATCAATGTGAACTGCACGCTTGTTTGCACCTCCATTACATTAAAAAAAATCTCAGGACTGGTAGGTAATGTATCAGAATTTTGACTTTTGGTTTTTTATAGGTGTCTATAAGCTGCAGTCATTACTTAACATCAATCTGAATTGCATTGCTTGTTTGCCATCTTGATTATATAAGAAAGTATCTAGTATCTATCTTCGCAATAGGTAATTATAAAGAAATTTATAAAGTTACTGATCTAGCTTCCAAGATTTTAAGTCTTAATTTTAACTATAAATTAAAAGAGGTCTCTTGAGAACAAAACAAGAAAAGTATCTTAGCATTCATGAAAATTAATGGCGGGTTTACGTCGGCTTCTTTTGATTTCATAAACATATCTAGGCCAGGATAAAAACATTTTTTTAAGTAATTAAGGTGGCAACCAAGCATGCAGTTCACATTAATGTCAAGTGATGACTGCAGCCTATAGACCATACAAAGACCAGAGGTCAAAATGCAGATACGTTGCCACCCATGAGATCTTAGTTGTCATGTCCTAGTGATAGTTATAATGGAGCCATACATTACTGTCCCACCGGAACACGATAGTGCTGACCTCTACCATTTGGCGGCAGATAGAGGTAATGTGGTGGCCTACGACCTCAAGCTCCTACACTGGAACTCTACCGGTGGTAGAGCTCCAGTTACGGAGATCGCGGGCGTAGGCGCCACCGCATTACCTAATATACTTGCCGCTAAATGGTAGTGTTCAGTTCTATCGTGTTCCGGTCAGGTGGTAATGTACGGCCCAGTGATTTCCGGCACAGAGGCATAACACCTTAGGCCTCAGGAGTGGTAACGCATCTGCATTTTGCCATTGGTCTTTGTGTGGGTGTTTATAGGCTGCAGTCATCTGCTGCATGCCTGTCACTGCATGCTTATTTGCCACTACCATTACATAAAAAAAACCACTAGTCATAAACAATACCTTTTTGAATATGACTCAAATCTCCTCCTTCCAAAGCTCCATACAAAGTTCAAGCAATAAAATCATTGAATGTATCGCTTGTGCCATTTCTCTATTGAACGTAACACAAGAAGCGGATTTCACACCTGAATAGCAACATTGGAACGGCAATAAACGACTTCTTTTGTTTCAAATCTGACTCGAATATTGTACTCGAGTCACAAATCGTTTCCGAGTAACAATATATTCCGCGTAACAAAAGATACAGAGCAAGTAGCAAATTATGAAGTTAATTTCATAAAATGGTCGGTGTTTCGGCGAGTTCTGTTTAGTATGGAGTCGATAATGACTATAAGAAAAATACTGTTTTTTTACTGATACAAATAGCACTAATTGTTTTTATATTATTTCGCATTAACACATGCTTGTGAAATATATTTTATTTTTAAAGAAAAATGGAAAGAAAAATTTGACTTCAGGCGAGGCTTGAACTCGCGACCTACTGGGAATCTAGTCCAGCCGCTCTTCCAATTGAGCTACTGAAGCCCTGCCCGATTTGTCAAATCTTTCCTTCACATCTATTGCATTGCTTTATGGTAGCAGCAGCGCCGTCTATTACCAACTATGCTTCTACCTGGGCAGGGCTTCAGTAGCTCAATTGGAAGAGCGGCTGGACTAGATTCCCAGTAGGTCGCGAGTTCGAGCCTTGCCTGAAGTCAAATTTTTCTTTCCATTTTTCTTTAAAAATAAAATACAAATAGCACTAGTTTTTTGTCATAATTTGCCTAATAGTTATAATTTATTATACTTTGCGCAGTAGCGTTCAGTCATTATTCAATTCGCAAATCAGCCACTAACAGCGATTTCATTAAGTCCAAATCGTTTTTTTGATAAAACATGACATGTCGGTCAAAGTTCACTATCTCAGCGAAATAATTTGTATACTGCAACTTACGGTGTAGACAAACGGTATTGTTTTGTGTATGTACCTTATTCTTCTATACTTTATATAATAAAAGTATATTACCACATTAATTAAATTTATTAAGATGTTATACTTGAATCTCATACAGATAAGGAGTAGCTACTCAACACGTAATAGCACAAAACTAAGGGTACGTGTGTAAGATGTGTCATTAAAATTGTGTCTGTTTAATTATTGTTTTCCACTCCTTCAATATTATTTGATTTATCTTATCAAGTAGCTCGACTACATACTTATCGCAACGCCACCAATGCAATTGTTATCTATCAATAAATAACATGATGCGTCAATCCACCTGAAACAAAGGAAAAAACATCTTTAGTATAAACATAGCATTATAAAGAACAGTCCACACTAACTTATAATACTAAAGCAAATATTTTATCATTATGTTAATTCCGGTAAATAAATCTTAAGAGGATCGCTTTTTCCTATCCTCCCCTATTGCCGTAGTATAAATCTTTGTAGCCACTACAAGTCAGTACTGAACAACCTCTGTTTTGCCATCATTAAGTCGACGCTGCTTCGGATTAATGAATAATTAATGATAAGTCGCCATGTTGAATCCGAATGCGGTTTAATTTTCATTTGATTGTTTGTCGGACGTTTGGCGCGTCGAGTGTAGCAAGCAAACATAAACTTGTGACAGCGACTGTATCCCAAAATTAATGTGCTTTTGAAATATACTGTTCGCGATTGTACTCCGGTGAATATTCAGGGCTTTCTAGGTAAAGTATGGAAATAATTCTGTAGGTATATATAAAAATTTCTTAATATTTCTAAAATAGGTATAAGCCTTATTGTAGTTAACACTTTCTTTTGTCTGTTTTCTTGCCCGTTAATCCTTACTTACTTAATTTAAAGAAAAAAAAAACATTTCTCAACCTTTGGACACATGTACCTATATTATGTGGTATAGTAGCAAACAATTACACAGTTCATGGTAATTTGACGTTCCCAAAAAAAAAAACGAAATTATCTATGTAGGTGCGTTGCCTCTCTTAAGAGTCTAAGCTCAGCGCAGGCAAAGTGGCTTAATGTATAAATTAATATTTAGTATGGAAACTTCAATTAACCAAAAAAAATATTCCTACTCTTGTAACTAACCGATATTACGTTTTTTTGTGACAGTGACTGTACAGTATCCCAAAATTAATGTATTTTTGCAATACGTTGGTCGCGATTGTACGCGTGGAAGTAATATTGGAGGATTGTTTCTGTTTTACGATGCAATTATATTTGAATTATTGACGATTGTTTCAACGTTTGTCGTTGTTTTAAAATATAGATAATGTTTTTGGGAGATGCATATGGATGTTGAATGCAGTATGTTATTTAAATATCATGGCATGTTTTTATAAACAATACAATCAGACGGAAATCACCAAAATGTTGACTTTTATAAAATAAAGGTGTAACAAGACTTTATTTCTCGTAACTGGTTAGTGTTAACTGCACCGTATAGATATCTATACAGTTAAATAAAAGTTCCTTTTATACTTTTGAGAGACGGATAAGTGCTAAACACTATTTGTCATTTCGAAGTCAATAGATTAATTAGATAATGCTCTTGAGGTCTTTTCTCCACTAGGTCTAGAGAGATAAAGCTTTGAGTTCCTATAAAATGTTACAAATAATGCAACACACAGCGCTCAGTTCGGCAGGCGACGGGCCGTGAAATTTGCCAGCACCAAGATGGTCTAACGCCTCTGACGGCTCATTCACGACCTTGTCGCTGTAAGTAGCAGCTTAGCGCGGGTCGGCGAGCGGTAAAATCGAAAGTATAAGAATGTTAAAGACATGCCACGAGATGCCGCTCATGACGAAAACGCGCGCGGCTTATTCCGAGTGAATCGCACAATTGAAGCGGTGGAAACCACGACACAGAGCGGCAAAACATTTAAGACAATTTTGAGGCGTTAATAAATATTGAATTGTATGTAACAGGTACTAAATCGACCTCCTCTATGGGACGGACGTCCATATCCTCTATGGGACGTCCATATCCACAAATAATGCAACACACAGCGCTCAGTTCGGCAGGCGACGGGCCGTGAAATTTGCCAGCACCAAGATGGTCTAACGCCTCTGACGGCTCATTCACGACCTTGTCGCTGTAAGTAGCAGCTTAGCGCGGGTCGGCGAGCGGTAAAATCGAAAGTATAAGAATGTTAAAGACATGCCACGAGATGCCGCTCATGACGAAAACGCGCGCGGCTTATTCCGAGTGAATCGCACAATTGAAGCGGTGGAAACCACGACACAGAGCGGCAAAACATTTAAGACAATTTTGAGGCGTTAATAAATATTGAATTGTATGTAACAGGTACTAAATCGACCTCCTCTATGGATATGGACGTCAAAATGTCTACAACATAAATTTAGAAAAGTTATGAAAAGGTTGTAGAGTGAAATGTTTTTCAGCATATGATTAAAAATTTAATTTAAACGGTTTACTTACGATCATAAACGGTGAGCTGATGAGAATTTTAGGGATAGTGTTTTAAGCCCGTCCAAAAATGTATATTTAATAACATTCTTTGAATAGAAGAACCTGAAATTGTGTGTCTGGCAAGGTTGTTGCGGATGTTGCGCCACTGTGAAATAATTATGTAGAAGTTGCAAATAGTCAAATCAAAAAATAAACAGCATAATGAGATCTTCATCTTGTATGTATCTTAAAATCATTTTATTTTAAAGATGTTTCATTCAGTTTTAAAATAACAGACACTTTGATAGATTGATCTAGTTCGCCTGAATGAACCAAACGATAGAGATCAAAAATATGTTTAGGGCATTCTAAAACCTGAAATTGTTTATGGTCAATGTTTTTGAATCACTAGATATGTCTACTTCGACTGCCATAAACCATTATTTAGGTACGTGGCGTGTATTGACAGACGCTTCGCTTACTGTCCGCCGCGCCGCTCGCCGCTAAGACTGAAGTCGTGACCAGGCCGTACGATTGGTGAAGGATCATGGCCAGTTTCTGTAGATACGTTATCTTCACTCTAACTATGTGATTGATACTAATTTAATTTAGGATTTATTCACACAAACGTCTTAAGAAAATAGATTTATATTATAATTACATATTTTATTACCGAGAGCAATTTTTAATTTATATGCCACAAAAGTAATTAAAGAATAACCACATTATTTACAAACGTATTTTAGCTAAAGTGTTGCTAATCTCTCCTTTGTCTTTTTCTATCCTGCACATTTGACAGTGCAACAGACAAAGACAAAGCATTCTATAGCTAAAACGTATCTAATGTACGTTTATGAATAAGGGGGTTAGTCTATGTCGCTATTTTCATATTCTACACACAATTTTTTTGTAGCTTTTATGTGATTTTTTTTAAAAAATTTTAACTAATTACTGCTCTTGATGTACTCGTAATATATCCCGTAATAACTATCACAGACACGTAACAACTTTTTTAGGGGTGACAACGCCTCTATGCTTGATATGCCCTGGTTGCCTGAAATAAATGGTTGATAATAATAAATTATCAAAGCGCTCAACGTATACGAACTACAAGGTGCTGCGTCAGTGATATAACAGAAAGATATATTCAAATAAGTGTGATAGATATATTTAATTATTTATTCATTTGCTCTATGCTTGATATGCCCTGGTTGCCTGAAATAAATGGTTGATAATAATAAATTATTGCCTGAAATAAATGGTTGATAATAATAAATTATCAATCATTTATTTCAGGCAACCAGGGCATATCAAGCATAGAGCAAATGAATAAATATATCTTTATTTGAATATATCTTTCTGTTATATCACTGACGCAGCACCTTGTAGTTCGTATACGTTGAGCGCTATGGTTTGCGACGAAGCGAAGTTTTAGCGGTCGTAGCAGTAGAGTTGTAGTAGTTTTGACGTAGACACGCGATCGTATCGTCAACAATAAAATTAGGCTAAGTAGTGTGCAAGATTAGGGATAGACGAATATAGACATGAGTAAATAATTGTTTATGCTTAATGTTTTATTCATTGATGTGATATTCATTAAATATTAAAAAGACATATTCTTGTTATTCTGGGTTTATTCCAAATATTCTTACTATAAAAAGCACCAAAACTGTGTTCGTCAACAAAATTCGTCAGTGGAATGATTTCATAATTTTAATATAAATTATCAAATTTTAGGACATATTATTATTATTTTAACCATAATAATATATCAGTAGTATGTCACAATTCGTTACTAAAAATAATTTCAATATATTTTTCGTAGCAAATTTAATACATGACGTAAAAATTAAATTCTATACATATTATGCAAAGTAATTTAGTGTGGTGTAGATCTTGATAGCCGGTTGCAATGTCCCTACCAACATTGAAGAATTGTAACCGGCTGTTCGGATGAAGTCTTATTAACAGCTGTGGTAGGTACATATAGTATTAAATTGAGTTTTTTACCTTGCCAACAAACTGTTTCGTCAGTTTGGCGAGATTAAGTTTACTTATTTATGTATGTGTAAAAGATTAAATAAATTTAAAAATAGTTTCTAATCTCCACCAAAGTCTTAATCACAAAAGACGTACACAGTCCATTCTTTCAAAACAAATTCAAACATGTACAAAACAGTCCATTATACCTCAAAAGCACCACAACTCGCAGAATCGTAAAGGCCGCATAAATTACCGTTTACATTTTTAAAGGCTTCCCGCGGTCAAGTGTGTTCCGTAATAAAATCGTTATGCCTTATTAAAAACTCGTTTCAATGGAAACTTGCACCATTTATTATAATACTTTTTACGTGGATAAATAGGCCTTCTCGAACTGAGTGGCTGAGGCGTTCGGAATTTCTGATGATCTATTGATTGTGCTAGATTTACATATTTAGACGTGACGAGTAAGGTTGGTGTACATTAGGCATTTTTTTTATGTTATGGTAGTGGCAAACAAGCATGCAGTTCACATTGATGTTAAGTGATGACTGCAGCCTATAGACACCCACACAAAGACCAAGGTCACAATGCAGATACGTTACCACTCCTGAGGCCTAAGGTGTTATGCCTCTGTGCCGGAAATTACTGGGCCGTACATTACCACCTGACTGGAACACGATAGTGCTGTGCTGAACACTATAATTTAGCGGCAAGTATATTAGGTAATGCGGTGGTGCCTACGCTCGCGTGCTCCGTCACTGGAGCTCTACCACCAGTGAATTTCCAGTAGCATAACTAAAAAACTAAGAATTATGTATTAAAAATAATTTTTCTTTCTTTCAACAAATAATATATGATTTGAATCATGCGTACGCACACTTTTAAACGCACTCGGTTACCCATTTTGCCACGCGGACATAACCGTTCTCAAATTCTAGTACATAATACACTAACACTACCTACTGTCAGTTCATACTCCCTACTTATATACCAATAACGATAACACCAATGTGTACCCGGCTTAATAAACCAGTTCCTTGCCAAAGTTTGGCCCACACCCCCGAAATTATGTTTCAACTTGGCTCCCCCGTATAAAAAGTTATTTTACTACTTCCCTAAGAGTTTAATGCGCGGAACAAGTTCTAATAAAATACAGATTTGCCAAAACGGGATAAACAAATGTTAATTTCTTTGAGATTCAGTCACTGAGTGTTAGTCGGAGTATTGATAGACTTTATACAATTGAACTGGTGGTAGAGTTCCGTTGTAGGAGCTGGCAGGCTTAGACACTAATGTAAAGGGCCTGTAATTGCCGGCACAGGGGCATAACACATAGTGTGTTCTTTTGTATCTTTTTTTATTTGGGATTATGTTATTATTATTTTTTTTTATGTAATAAAAGTGGCAAACAAGCATGCAGTTCACATTGATGTCAAGTTATGACTGCAGCCTATAGACACCCACACAATGACCAGAGTTCAAAATGCAGATGCGCTGCCACTCCTGAGGCATTAGGTGATATGCCTCTGTGCCTGAAATTACAGGGCCGTACATTACCACCTGACCGGAACACGATAGTGCTGAACACTACCATTTAGCGGCAAGTATATTAGGTAATGCGGTGGTGCCTACGCCCGCGAGCTCCGTCACTGGAACTCTACCACCAGTTATGGTATCTTTATTTTTTTTCTTAAGCACCAATAATTTTCTCTTTGGTTGTCTTGTAAAGAGCTTTTAATATTAAGTCCGCCATATTTCACATATTTGTAACAATAAAGATTAAATAAATAAATGAATGAAGCGCGCTGGCGTAGATCGGAAGCGACCTACTCGGTTAAGCTATACGGGCGCGATCGAGTGTGTGATGGGAGACCGCTATTGGCAAATTAAAATGCGTTTCCGTGCTTCGGAGGCCACATTAAGCCGTCGGTCTCGGTTGCTATCGATAGATAGCAGTCGTTTAACCTTTTCGAAGGCCTTATTACATCTTTTATTTAATTAGTTTCTGCATACCCTTAGTTTTAGGGTAGCCGGTTATATTCATAACCTCCAATACGATTTTTCATGTTTCTATGACGGTTTTTTTTATAGCCGACATTTTTATTATGGTCCCATAAAACATTTCATGTCAATGTATACTGTTATTGGAATGGAATCGTGTAATGCAAAATTTTACATCAACGTAAAAATAAATTCAAATTTCAAGTTAATCACAATACATTTATAATCTTGCGGACAAATCTAACAATTTAGCCGTAAAGGGGAGCACAGACCATTTCTGATTTATGCCCGTTCTCGCGTAAAGGATAGTATCCATTGCAGTCTCGTCTCGCTCCGGAAATATAAGCGAACGCCGCCCTCTAATGTGCACGACTACTTGTATTTTATGTGTCACATAAAAAAGTATACGAGCGGAGTTCGCTGTAAGGTGTTTAACGTGTGTGCGTGTGAACTCACCTTTATAATTGGATTATGTTTTACCGAATTTGAGAGTATTTTAACGGGATATAACCAAGTTTTATAATAATAATAATAAATAATAATGGCAACCCATTATACGTCCCACTGCTGGGCACGAGTCTCTCCCCTTTTTGGGGGGAGGCCTGGAGCTTACTCCACCACGCTGCTCCAATGCGGATTGGTGGAGGTGGGTGGGTTAGTGGCCAACCCGCTGTCGGATGTTTTCAAACCGCCCATAAGGCCTCCGACAAAGCTTAACGACTGTTATCTATCGATAGCAACCGGGACCGACGGCTTAACGTGCCCTCCGAAGCACGGAAACGCGCATTTAATTTGCCACTAGCGGACACCCATCACACTACCCGACCGCGCCCGTAGTGCTTAACCGAGCAGATCGCTTACGATCTACACCAGCCGCTGGGCCATGCGCGCTTCAAGTTTTATAATGTCCTCTTAATTATGGAAACTTAATAGAAATTTTCATATATCACAGCAAATTATTAATTAAAGCTACAATAGGGAATATGCATAAAATTTAAAATTGTCTCAAATATTTTTTTCTCGAATACTTATGAACGTCATATTATAAGTGCAAAGTTTTTTTTTATTTACTAATTATTTAATGCCATTAAATATTATGTGAATAGTGCAAAATAAGGGAACGAAATTCAAACTTCCAAAACTCGCCGCCATTGGTCGAGACGAAATAACACTATGTCTGGTGTTTTTATAATACTATTTTCGCACTTAGGTACTATACAATACTTGTAAGATGGCTTTTTTGCTACTTCAATGATTTGTAGAGCAATTAAAATTGAAAATACGTATGAAGTAAAACAAAAGTTTAGAGTAAAAAAGCACTCGACGTGTGTTGTGACGTCACAACACACGTCGTCAAAATGACGGCGTTTGAAGAGCTCAAATTTACTCAATGTTGTAAATTTCACTTTGAAAAATAGCTATAATATTTTCAGGCCTATTTATAATTTTTCTACGATGTATATAAGTAAATGATTAATTTACAACGAAAAAAAAAATTCATAAATATTCCCTATTGCTTATCATCCCTGAAGGGGTAGGCAGAGGTAAATGCATGCATTCAAGCAAACATGCTAACACCCACGATTCGCCGGTTACGTTTTTGGCCCATGTAACAAGTGGCGAGCCTGTTGACATCTCCGGGCACATTACCAAACTTCGAGGTAATGGTAAATTTCGAGAAAATGGAAAAATCGCAATAGAACCAGAGATAAAGGACTTTACACCATTATCTCTGATAACCTCCTACCCGGGAATCGAACCCAGGACCTCAGCGTAGAAGTAGTGGCCTGCTACCACTAGGCTATCCAGGCAGTTAGCCTAGTGGTAGTAGGGGAGGCCTTTGTTCAGCAATGGACGTCTTTTGGTTTAAATGATGATGATGAAACATTCATTTGTTTATAATAATAATAATAATGGTGACCCTTGATACATCCCACTGCTGGGCACGAGTCTCTCCCCTTCTTGGGAGGAAGCTTGGAGCTTACTCCAACACGCTGCCTCAATGCGGGTTGGTGGAGATAAGGGTTAGTAGCCAACCCGCTGTCGGATGTTTACCAACCGCCCATAAGGCCTCCGACAAGGTTTATCGACTGCTATCTATCGATGGCAACCGGGACCGATGGCTTGAAGTGCCCTCCGAAACATGGAAACGCGCATTTCAATTTACCACTAGCGGTCACTCATCACAACCGACCGCGCCTGTATCGCTTTAACCGAGCAGATCCCTTCCGATCTTTTTTTTTTTTTTTTTTTTTTATGTTATAAAAGTGGCAAACAAGCATGCAGTTCACATTGATGTTAAGTGATGACTGCAGCCTATAGACACCCACACAATGGCCAGAGGTCAAAATGCAGATGCGCTGCCACTCCTGAGGCCTAAGGTGTTATGGCCTCTGTGCCTGAAATTACAGGCCATTGAGGCAAAGCTAATAAGTCCTCAAGACTGACAACGAATCTGCATTTCGATCATTGGATTTCTGTGTAGATGCATACAGGCTGTAGTATTCACTTAACATCATTGTGAACTAAATACTTATTTTTCAACTTCATTCATGAAAAAAAAAGTAGAATGCAATTTTTTTTTTTGCACGATACGTGATTTAAATATTACCTACATATCGACACACGTAAATCCATGAAACGTAAATTTACTAGTATTGCACCACTTTTCTCACCCTCGGGATCAAACGTATGGAGGAAGGTTGAGTTATGGCGTTGCTGCAACAAAATCGATACTTCTGTGTTGTAGCAAATTTGCATAGCCTAAGAAGCCTAGGAATAGAACGAGGCACGTTAAAGGAACTGATATTTACGTCAATAAAATGCATGGTAAGATAGTGTAACGGAATTAAATAAAAAAAATAAGTACTCAGTAGCGTAGTGGTAGCAGGCCATTACTACTACGCTGGAGGTCCTGGGTTCGATTCCCGGGTCAGGGGCCATCAGAGATAACGGTTTAAAATCCTGTATCTTCTATTGAGATTTTTCCATTTTCTGTAAGTTTCCCAGTACCTCGGAGTTTGGTAATGTGCCCGGAGATGGCAACATGTTTGCCACCTGTTGTATGGGCCAAAACGTAACCGGCGAGTCGTGGGTGTTTGCATGTATCCTTGAATGCATGCTTTTACCTTTACCTTCTCGTTAGGGAATTACAGGCTTAAAGATGCGATTTAAAAAAATAAAATATTTATAAACAACGTTTAAGAAATAAATACCTACTTCGCAATTTTTGTTTCCTAGTACCCGATTAATATTGTATAAGTTTATCCGAAATAAAATATTTAAAAGATTACATCATCAGGCTTTTGCTGCTTACAAGTGAATAATTTACACGATTATACGACGAGCAAATGTACTATGGACAAATACGTGTAAAACTCCTTTAAAGAGGAGTGAAAAGGGTTGAATGTCTAGACGCCTACCTAATGAGGTTAGAGCAAATCGGAGTGATACCTGTACACATTCAAATCACACCCAGGTACAGTCAGCGAGAACGTTGACCAGAATAATTTGAAAAAAAAAAAGAACGTACACATTTTTTTACGCTTACACTCACTGCCCACTGTAGGTATAAACCTGTGTCGCGGGTACCGTTGTACACATACAAACACCCAGACCCAAAACAAATATCTGTAGGCCACACAAATATATGTCCCGGTGCGGAGATCGAACCCGACCCTTCGAATCAAACGGTCATCTCACACCGCTGGACTAACCGGGTCGTAAATGGTACCGAGAGACACTTTTTTATATGAACAGTGGCAGAAAAGCATGTGGAACTGCATGCTTGTTTGCAATTCACTTGCATGTGTTATTGAGAAAAATAAAATATTACAACATGGATGTTAATTGATGACTGCAGCCTATAGACATCTACACAAAAAGGTCAAAATGCAAATGCGTTGGCACTCCTGAGTCCTTAGTTGTTATCTCTCTGTGATAGTTATTACGGGCCATACATTACCATCTAACCGGAACAAGATAGTGCTGAACACTAACTATTTGGCGGCAGATAGAATAGATAATGCTGTGGCGCATCAGTTCAGAATAACTGATTTTTCATAGAAATTTTGTTGATATTTTGTTTGAAAATCACAATAAAATGTATGTCCACTTATATCTTAAAAGATCTGATATCATATCGATTTAGAGCTTCTTTGCACTTTTTAGAGTTCCGTAGTAAACAAGGAACCCTTCTAGTTTCGCCATGTCCGTCTGTCTGTCTGTCTGTCTGTCTGTCTGTCTGTCTGTCCGTCCGCGGTTTAGCGCAAAAACTATTAGTACTAGAGACTTGAAATTTGGCACAAGTATACGCCGACAAAGTGGTAGAATAAAAACGTGAAAAAACATTTTTTTAGGTTCCCCTACTAATAACGTCGATTTTCATATAGTTTGGGGTATCGTTGGATAGGTCTTTTAAAAATATTATGGGTGTGCAAACATACATTTCGATTTAGTTAACTGTTCGTGACTTATTAAGCTTTAAAGTGCAAATTTTCGTTGGACTCAAGTGTCCCCCTCCCTACAGACTAAACGGTTATTGTTAGAAATTCAAACTTTACGACGATAGCAGCTACATATAACGAAATTATAAGGAAAACTATCACACTAAAGTTGGCCTTGCAAGTTTGCGAGTTATAGTCTACCAAATGTATTTTACTCGAAAATTTCGATCAAGTCCATTGAAAATATTTTTTTTTTTCATTACATCTCTTACTCTGTAACTATGGAACCCTACAATGCGCGTGGCCCGACATGCACTTGACCGGTTTTTTTTTTACAATTAAGCTGCTCAGCACATTGTGACGAAATTAATATAGGTAATTTAAACTCAAAGAAAGCACGTACGCTAGTCCAACTTAAATCTTTAAAGTTTTACATACAAATTAAACAGGATACAAAAATAAATACTTGTATTATAATATCCGTATGGGATAGTACGAAAATTATATTTTTATTTCAATTTTTTCACATACTTGTCAAAGAAATTGTATGCGAAATTATTACAACGAACTCATTCGACGAGAGTTATTACGGAAACACTTGAATTTCCCGAAAGCGTATTAAGCTCGTTAGATATATTACAAATATTGTTTTCATTTATAATTTATCGTTCAAGAAAGCCCCGGCATCCGTACCGTTCCAGGACCAGCAGAACGAACGGCAATAAACGTCGGATTATTAATGACTGGGTTTATTTGGCGAGACGCCGTTGTGTGCGAGTGTACGTTGGGTTTTTAATTAATAAACAAGTATTCTTAAAATCCATAATTAAAAAAAAAATTGTTTCTATGACTTCTTTTTCCGTTATATCTCAACGTAAATAATTATTTAGCAGTACATTTTCAGATTAAGTACCTAATTTATGATACATTTGTAGTCCCCGGAGTGTCTACCTACGTATCGTGGTCAACATGAAAATATCGAAGTTTGATGTTTACAGGTTGCAGTGTGCACTTATGAGCAATGTGAAGATACCGATAACTTATTAACTGTATGCATGACATAAAATAGAAAGATATATAATAAGTTATCTGCTGAACACTTTAAGACAGTAAAAAACGATATTACTAAATTTCACATTCGAAAATCGTCAAAGTAAACAGACGCGAAATTAATATAACAAACTCATTCAACAGGAGCTATTACGGAAATACTTGAATCCCCGAGAGCGCATTAGGCTCGTTAGATAAATAACAAATATTGTTATTCCTTTATAATTTATCGTTCGAGAAAGCCCCGGCATCCGTACTGTTACGGGACCGGTAGAACGAACGGCAATAAGCGTCGCATTATTAATGGCCCGGTTCATTTGGCGAGACACTGTTGTGCGCGAGTTCACGTTGAGTATTTAATTGAAAATGTGACAGTTACATTTATTTATTTATACGTGTTTCACGTTAGATGTGCCGGTCACGAGAAAAGTCACTCGGTGTTTTTGATTAATTTGTATAACAACCAATATTTTCTTAGAAAATCTAAAATAGCTGATAATGACATGCGTCTACATTAAAATCTCTTATTTTGATGTTTACAGGCTGCGGTATTCAATTACGAACAATACAAAGATATTACAATAGCTCCATAAACAAATATTTGACAAAAAATACTAAACTTGTCAAGAAATGGGACCTTTGGATTTGGGGGGATTTTGTTTATTTTTTATGTGACATAAGAGATGCCCGTCACCCTAAATGAATAAATCAATTTTCTGATTCTGATTCCTTAACGAGCTCATTCGGCATGAGCTATTACGGAAATACTTGAAACCCCGAGAGCGCATTAGCCTCGTTAGATAAATTACAAATATTGTTATTCCTTTATAATTTATCGTTCGAGAAAGCCCCGGCATCCGTACCGTTACGGGACCGGTAGAACGAACGGCAATAAGCGTCGCATTATTAATGGCCCGGTTCATTTGGTGAGACACTGTTGTGCGCGAGTTCACGTTGAGTTTTTAATTGAAAATGTGACAGTGAAATTTATTTATACGTGTTTCACGTTAGATGTACCGGTCACGAGAAAAGTCACTCGGTGTATTTGATTAATTGGTACAACAACCAAAATTTTTTGAAAATCTAAAATGGCTGAAAATGACATGTGTCTACGTTTAAATTTGTTTCTTTTCCTTTATAATTTATCGTTCAAGAAAGCCCCAGTATCCATACCGTTACGGGACCGGCAGAACGAACGGTAATAAGCGTCGCATTATTAATGGCCGGGTTCATTTGGCGAAACACTGTTGTGTGCGAGTGTACGTTGAGTTTTTAATTGAAAATGTAACGGTAAAATTTATTGAGATAATAATATGTTTCATGGTATATCCGTATATGTACCGGTCACGGGAAAAGTCACTCTGTATTTTTGTAATAATCAGTAATAAGGAACGAAACATTTAATGTGCTCAATGAATACCTGTCAACAGGATTCTTTTAAAGCGGAATAAAAATAAACTGGTGAACCGTTGATATAAGCATGGATTATACGAGAATATACGTTCTATGAACACTGAGCGTTCTTCGCGTATTCTTTTTAAATTATTTAAATTAAACTATTATTAAAATAATTAGGTGAAGCTACAAACTGTTCAACAATAATATCTCGGTGGATATGGTTCGGGCATATACAATACGGGCAATGACTAAACAAATATACAATGCGAATGGATGGTTGCAGAGGCCCAGGAAAACCAAGACTGATCTAACACGACCAAATAGTCAATGGTCGACTTCTGTCTGATAGTGGAGTCAAAAGTCTTAGGAATCGGCGTGCATATATGAAGAGAATGATGAAGGTAGATGAGGCACAGGAGGTGCGTCAGGACCGGGATATATCCGGTGCTCCACACACTGCCTACCCCGTTAGGGACCTGGCGTGAAGATACATACATACATAATAATATCTCTTCACATGATTTAGAAATCGTGAAAAGGGGCAATACTTTAAGCCACTCCAAAAAAGAGCTGGAGGATTATTCCCATTAATTTTACTTTTCCCATTAAATCCATATTAACTACGGCCTTGTATTTGATATTTATCGCGGGTTCCGTAAAATCCGGGTCCGCTTGTTCCGTAATCTATTCAATGTTACACATTTGAGCTTTATGAATGGTGTATGGTGGGGATAAAAACGTAAGAAAGGTACGTTGGTTTTATTTCCATGACTAGCTTGTATATTTAAATTTAAAATACGCTTACACTCACAGTCCCACAGTAGGTATAAACCTGTGTCGTGGGTGCCGTTGTACATATACAACACATAAACAAACACCCAGACCCGAAACAAATATCTGTAGACCATACAAATATTTGTCCCGGTGCGGGGATCGAACCCGCGACCCTTCGAATCAAACGGTCATCACACACCGCTGGACTAACCGGGTCGTCAGTATATAGATTATGAGTTAAAAGTATAGTGATTCCTTGAGAGGTAAACCAACGCAAAATCTGCATGAGGAATAGCAAGACGTGTGAGTCTTAAAATGTTGTTCACATGCTTTCTCGTCCTGGCTTAATAATTGTTTTAATGCCACGCATGGCATACGGATTCGCGATCGCAGTGGCAGTAGTTTTAACGAAGGATGCTGCTGGCCATCTTGTGTTGGTTTTATTGCCATTATTCGATTGACTGCCAGCACTACTAAGAATTCTCGCCCAGTAGAAAAAAATCTTCTGCTAGTGGGAGGTGGGGTCCAGTGGTTTTTATGTTAAAACGTTACAAACATACATACATAAACACAAATATTTCCTCTTTATATTATAATATTTGTATCGGTTAACAGTAATCAACCGATATAAAACAAATCGTATATGTTGGATGTGGGGCTTCGGTAGCTTAGTAGATAAAGCAACTAGGCTAGTTATCTAGAGGTCGCAGGTACATTCACTGCCCGAAACAAAAAACAATTTTTTTTCTTCACTTGTTATTGTGAAAAATATAAAAGGTATAATAAAATATAAAAGGTAAAATATAAAACATAAAAGATATTTTTTACCAAAGAGCAACACCGGAGGGGAGTAGCCATATGCAGGCTTTCCCCTCTGTCAAAGTACAAGCCCAAATGGGCCTGTCGCCTAGATGTTTAAATGTGTGCGTGAAATTATATCTGTATTTTGTTAAAAGTCAAGGTGTGAGTTTCGTATTAATAGACGATTTTAGTAGTGTGCATGTGTGTCGCACGCATTTCCCCCCGCAAAAATGACAGACTGTTTTGCATCGGTAATAAACGCTGTGGCTACTCCCATCCAGTCAGTCGCGGCCGGTGGCCCGTGTTGCTCTAAGTTTTTTACAATAACACGTGAACAAAAACATGTCTCGGAAGGTTATGATGAATTGAATCCAGAGGATTATTTTCAATTCAAACCAAATTAAGTCCAGATTCGTATTACTAATGTTTTATCTCAGTGGAAATTGCCGACCCCTCTTTCCGTAAGCTATTTATTGTTCGACGGTCGATGCTGATAAATTACGGTGTTTAGCAGGGTGTATTTTGCGTTTATTTTGCTCAATCCCACCCCCAAAGAAGGCTCGTTCGAAATAATTAAATTCCTTAGTTTGGTTATTATTATTCGGTGTTTTGCGACTTGGATGTTTCTTGTAATTTTATTAATTAACGCAGAGTACATGTTTGGCTTCATTTCAGATCGTGTCGAAGGGGATTTATATGTCTATAGACTACATAGAAAACGTATTCTATGTATTCTGTAGACAAATAAATCAACTTCTGAGGTCTAAGGGTCCTAACTAACTAGGACGCCATGGCGAGGTCGCCGGCTACGTATCCAATTAATAGTACGAATTTTTTTTTATGTTATGGAAGTGGCAAACAAGCTTGCAGTTAACATTGATGTTAAGTGATGACTGCAGCCTATAGACACCCACACAAAGACCAAGGTCAAAATGCAGATGCGTTACCACTCCTGAGGCCTAAGGTGTTATGCCTCTGTGCCGGAAATTACAGAGCCGAACATTACCACCGGACCGGAACACGACAGTGCTGAACACTACCATTTAGCGGCAAGTTTATAGGTGACGCGGTGGTGCCGACGCCCGCGAGATCCGTCACTGGAGCTCTACCACCAGTTAAGAATGTGAATTAACTCACCTGGCCACTTTAAAAAACTTACTTTAAAAACCGCAAGTTTCGCTTGCGGTTAGATCAAAAATAAACCAATAGGGCTAGTACTTTCGTGCGCGAGTGTACCGATGCGCGAACTCATCCCTTCTACTTTCTTCCAGCGTTCTTTTTACGTGGCGCGACCTATATCTAGATTGTGAATATATGAACAATGTTTCATTAATTTTGTTATAAAGATAGTTGCCTAGAAAACAATAATGCTTGAGGTCTGAGAATCGACCATCATTTATTTTTAATACCCCTAACTTATTTTTAATTTTTTTTACAATTCTTTACTTCTCTTTCTTATACCTCTAAGGCGATACGCAGTTCGTCGGGACAGACAATAATTTAAACTATGAGGTGAGGTTTTTAGCGTTATATGTTCCACTGAAACTAAATAATTTCAATCATAATTGGCACGGCCAAAATAAGACCAAAATTATTTGGTTCTAATTGAGTATTCATGATTATAACAATTATATTTCTGCACAACCCTTGATGATGCATAGAACAACATCGGCCACCGGCCGCGGCGGACCAAAGCGGAGCACAAAATGCAGGCTTTCCCCTCTGTCAAAGTACAAGCCCATATGGGCCTATGCCTATCGCCTAGATGTTTAAATGTGTGCTTGAAATTGTTAATTTATTTTGTTAAAGTTACGTAGCAATAGACGATTTTTGTAGTGTATGTGTGTATCACACCCATTTTCCCCCGCAAAAAATGACAGACTGTTTTGCACCGCTAATAAACGCTATGGCTACTCCCCTCCGGTCCGCTGTGGCGGCTGGTGGTCCGAGTTGCTCTATGGTCAGATGTAAGAGATTGTTATTTAATTATAACAGTTCACTAATTGTATATTGTACATAAAGCCCTGTTAACACTGCAAATGAGAACAATAGACACCAGGCACCAAGAGCAAAAATAAAAATGAAAGCAGTTGTTTGAAAATGTTATCAAAAAGAACGGAAATGCGAACGCGTGTCGCGTGGATTCAATTTATTTTTGTGGCACAATAATTTTTAAGAGACACTCTACGTAAGTTACAGTACGTAGTTTTTAAAATGTTTTAACATGAATTTAGCTTAAAGTTTTTTATACTAACGTATTCAATTTCAAACAAATAGTTCAAATCATAATAATCATATTAAGAAATGTTGATAAAACAGGACTCATGCCCTTATATTGGATTATTTTAAGCAATGAAGGTGGCAAGCAAGCATGTTTTTCACATTGATGTAAAGTGATAAGAAAATGCAGATGCGTTGCCACACCTGAGACTGTCGTTGTAATGTCTCTGTGATAGTTACTACGTGGCCATACATTACCATCTAACTTTTTTACTGGTGGTAGAGCTCCAGTGACGGAGCTCGCGGGCGTAGGCACCACCGCATTACCTAATATACTTGCCGCTAAATGGTAGTGTTCAGCACTATCGTGTTCCGGTCAGGTGGTAATGTACGGCCCTGTAATTTCAGGCACAGAGGCCATAACACCTTAGGCCTCAGGAGTGGCAGCGCATCTGCATTTTGACCTCTGGTCATTGTGTGAGTGTCTATAGGCTGCAGTCATCACTTAACATCAATGTGAACTGCATGCTTGTTTGCCACTTTTATGACATGAAAAAAAAAAAAAAAAAAACCGGAATACGATAAAGCTGAACACTACCATATAGCGTCAGATACATTAGGTACCTAATGTGGTGGTGCCTTCTCTCTCGAGCTCCTACACTAAAACTCTACCACCAGTAGGAAGTATATAACTTCGGATCATTCCAAATATCTTTCAGTGTTCAGTGGGTCATACCTAGAGATTTAATTAGGTTCGAAGCGCGCATGGCCCGGCGGCTGGTGTAAATCATAAGCGATCTACCCGATTAAGCACTACGGGCGCGGTCGGGTAGTGTGATGGGTGACCGCTAGTGGAAAATTAAATGCGCGTTTCTGTGATTCGGAGTCCACGTTAAGCCGTCGGCCCAGGTTGCTATTGATAGATAGCAGTCGTTAAACCTTGTCGGAGGCCTTATGGGCGGTTTGAAAACATCCGACAGCGGGTTCCTACCTCCACCAATCCGCATTGGAGCAGCGTAGTGGAGTAAGCTCCAGGCCTCCCCCCAAAAAGGGGAGAGACTCGTGCCCAGCAGTGGGACGTATAATGGGTTGCCATTATTACTATTATTTTTTATCACACATAATTTAATATTTCAACATGATTGAGCCTATACGATTTTTTTGTCCCGTGTATGAATTGGCGAGCTTCTTCAAAGCGTGTTAGTTTCCAATCTCTAGTAGCGGCATTGATAATCTTCTCAATTATAAGAAAGCTTGTAAAGTGTTTTGTATACCAGCGATGAATAAAAAAAATCACACGTGGCAATAGTAATTCTACCAATATCGAGATGAGATGAGATGAGAACTATCCTTTATTTGTTTTTATATATTGTAGCGGTAATAAAACTGAAATATTAGACAAAACAGTAAAAAGGTAAACAAAAAAGAAAGAGCGGTAATCCCGTCATTAAGGAATCCCAAAATTACGTAAACAAAAGGTGTCCAGCGAGTCATAACTGACATCGGCCATTGTCACAGCGACGTAGGCGACCCCGCAGGTGTTTACGGTGGAATTGTAACAATCATCTCACGCTACCCGCATACAAGAAGGTTACAACATTTGCACGTTATAACTAATGTGACCATCTGTTTTGTTATTCAAAAGGGGATATTTTCCAAAATATACTAAAATAGCTGTTGGCCTCGGCTCCGCCCGCGTGTAGGTCGCTTTTCGTGTATCCTGTGGAAACTCATCAAATCATCAGATCAAATTATCGGCGGATTATCAATCTCAGATTTATAATCCGCCTTGGTGTGGACTATTTACACTTCCCACCACATCCCATGGCATCCACAGGAACATTTTTGTAGTTCTTTATATTTATATTTTTTAATATGATTCTAAAGCCAATCATTCTAACTATAATAGAAATTCAAATACTGATAAAACTGATTGAAGACTGCCTAAAAATACTATTTTTGGGTCAACAATTGTCCAACTAGTAGAACAGACCGGTTAAAAACGGAAGATATGGTCACATAAGTCTTAATTTTATATTTTTTAATATGATTCTAAAGCCAACCATTCTAACTATAATAGAAATTCAAATACTGATAAAACTGATTGAAGACTGCCTAAAAATACTATTTTTGGGTCAACAATTGTCCAACTAGTGGAACAGACCGGTTAAAAACGGAAGATATGGTCACATAAGTCTTAATTTTACTGTGGCGAAGGATATGCGACGCAATAATTTTGATTTGCTGTTAGCGCCTCAGCTGGTTTTGGTCTAGGTAAATAGTTTGACTGTAGTAAGGCGTTGTAGCGGAAACGAAGTGTATTCAGTGAGAGCCAATCGCTTAGCCGGGACTTGAACCGTGGCGTTGAGAATTCATAATTTGAAATTAATAATTTTACGGAACTCTAGTCTGTCTGTTGAGGATGAATGTGAAGTGAAATATCAGAGTTTGCTTATAAATCAATCTCACCACTTATTTCATTTATAATAAATATTTACAGAGTAACTTTTATCTTTAGAAGTGATTCATGTCATATAACTTTGAGAAACGGCGCACACGTAAAGGTGTTTGAGGCCGCAGGGAGTAATTACACTTGGTCCAGGTGCATGCAAGTTCTTCCTAAAGTTTCGACTCTGATTCATGGGTTAGCACTAAAATTTAACTGTACTCGTATACAATACACTTTATTTCATCATGATTTTAGGTTGCGAACATAATACTAAATTATTGATCACATCCTATTTTTTTTAAATATTTTGAGTAGCGTGATAATATTTATCTAATCTTCCTCGATAAATAGAGTATCGAACACAAAAATATGATTTTTAATTCAAACCTGAAATTCAAAAAAAAATTTTTTTATAAACTCCTTCTTGAGGAATATTCAGCCTCAGCATACCAGTGCGACTCAAAATTGGCAGGTTGTCATAAAATCCACAAATCCTTACATTTCAAATATTGTACCCATTTGGGGAAATATCATAAAATTAACTGTTAATGATACACGTCACAAATATTTACGATTAAATTACAACTATGCGGGTCACTAAATAACGCAACCGCAACGCACATACCGATGTCATTTAATAATCTAACCAATTAGTTGCATACTTGTAAATAAAATACAATCTATGTAGCGTTGAATAATAACGTTGCGTAACGAAACATTCTGCGGTATTTTTGCATCAGTATCGTGTGTCATTTTCATAAAAAGAATTCACCAAGGACATATTGGACTCAGGTTCTATAGAGTTGAGAAGTTGTCTATGTTACCTCAAGTATCATATTTATATACTAACTAGCTGTGCCCGCGAATCCGCTCGCGTGAGAATTTATGATTGTTTAGTATCTACCCGGACGAAGTCGTGGGCGCAGCTAGTATAAAAGTAGCCTAAGTTAATCCTTATTACATCAGCTATCAAAATCGGTCCCGCCGTTCCCAAGATTAGCCCCGCCAGACAGACAGACAAACAAAAATTGAAAGAAAATGTTGTTTTGGTATATGCACCGTGTATACATACATATGCATTTAGCAAAAACGGTAATTTTTATATTATACAAACAGACACTCCAATTTTATTTATTTGTATAGATTTTATCGGTTTTCTTATATTTTGGAAGTAAAGATAGTCAGTTTCATCTATTTACATAAAACTTTAAAACTGTTCGCATCTGTCTCTATCGTAAGGAACACTCAGTCTGAGAGTCCGATTCACAATTTGTCGGTTTTTCGTTTTAATGAAATCCATAAATCCCTACATTTCAAATATTGTACACATTTGGGGAAATGTAATAAACTTATTGGTTAATGATACACGCAATAAATATTTGCGATTTAATTAAATTACAATTAGGCAGTTGGCAATTAGTCCCTAAATGACGCAAACCGTAACGCACAACGCGTCATATACCGATGTAACTTAATAATACATCCAATTAGTTACACACTCGTGAATAAAATAGGTACAATTTATATACCGTTGAATGGTAACGATGCGTTACGAGTCATTCTGCGGTATTTGCTGTAAATTAAATCAGTTAAAGTCATGTATCCATTTTATTTGCGTATTTAACTTTTTCATGTTATCAAGTGACAAACAAGCATACAGTTCTCATTAATGGTAAGAGAACTACTACTGCAGCCTTAAAACATCTACTCAAAAACCATAGGTCATAAAAATAACTACGTTAAGAAAAACCGACTTCAAATCTAAAAAGTAAAAAATAATACAGATTTAATATTAATTATATACGTAACTTCACGCCTGTAATCCCCGAAGGGGTAGGCAGAGGTAAATGCATGCATTCAAGCATACATGCAAACACCCACGATTCGCCGGTTACGTTTTGGCCCATGTAACAGGTGGCGAGCCTGTTGACATCTCCGGGCACATTACCAAACTTTGAGGTACTGGGAAATTTCCAGAAAATGGAAAAATCCCAATAGAACCAGAGATAAAGGCTTTTTCACCATTATCTCTGATAACCCCCTACCCGGGAATCGAACCCAGGACCTCAGCGTAGTAGTAGTGGCCTGCTACCACTAGGCTACCGAGGCAGTTATAATATTATATACTACCTATTATTTATATGTGTTATTCACTAATAGGATTGAAGTCGCTGCCAAGCCTTAAACAAATAATTATATATTAATCACTTAAATATGAATACGACCAAAATAATACAATGAACAAAACGTAACCGGCGAATCGTGGGTGTTTGCATTTATGCTTGAATGCATGCATTTACCTCTGCCTACCCCTTCGGGGATTACAGGCATAAAGTTACGTTTTAATACAATGAAATGCCTACTTTAATGATTTTGGCTTGGCACCGACTTCAATCCTATTAGTAAATAACACATATAAATACTAGGTAGTATATAATTAATATTAAATCTGTATTATTTTTTACTTTTTAGATTTGAAGTCGGGTTTTCTTAACGTAGTTATTTTTATTTAATACTTTTTAGTTTATTGCTGCATTGTCAATAAGATTAATGTTCACATCTGTTAAATTTGTAAAATCTGACTCTTTTAACTTCGTGACAATAAGATAGGTACATAATTTAAACTGTTTAGATGTGTCGATACAAAATTATTACACGACTATACGAAATCAATGAAAAAAAATATTGATTTTTGGGGCAAGCAATCATGGACTGTTAACTCCATGCATTTAACCACGAAGGAGTAAATAATCTGTGTTGTGTCGTCGATGAGTAAATATGTCATTGTCACTTGTTGTCATACGCATTAGGACTATCTACGACGTCAGTGGATTCAACGCATTGTGAATACTAACACTAATAATTAATAATAACACGCTGTCTAATCTTATTCCTTTAGTTTGTGGTGAAAGTAGGAAAAAAAATGCTCATAAAATAAAAACTAATAGGCCTACCTGAATAAAATTTTTACGGGACCAATTTGAAACTATTTTGCATCAAACACAATAAGAATTACGTAAATCGGTCCAAAAATCTCGGCGAAATTGGCGTACGTACATAAAAAATATATATATATACCGGCCTAATTGAGAACTTTCTCGTTTTTTTTAACTCAGTTAAAAATGCAAAGGCATTGCCACCCCGAGACCTTAGTTGTTATGTCTCTGTAATAGTTTTTACGGGGTCATACATTATCTAAGTGAAACACGATATTCTTTTTTATGTAGTAAGGGTGGCAAATAAGCATGCAGTTCACATTGATGTTAAATGATGATTGCAACCTATAGACACATTGTTTTTATATTATTTCGCATTAACACATGCTTGTGAAATATATTTTATTTTAAAGAAAAATGGAAAGAAAAATTTGGCTTCAGGCGAGAACTTCAGTAGCTCAATTGGAAGAGCGGCTGGACTAGATTCCCAGTAGGCCGCGAGTTCGAGTCTCGCCTGAAGTCAAATTTTTCTTTCCATTTTTCTATAGACACATACACAAAAATGTCGTTAAAATGCAGATGCGTTGCCACCCTGAGACTTTAGTTATAATGACTTTAGTGATAGTAATTACAGGGCCATGTATTACCATCTTACCGGCACACAATACCTCGTGCTGAACACTACCATTTGACGGCAGATAGATTAGGTAATGCAGTGGTACCTACGCCCTCGCGCTCCTACACTTGGAACTCTACCACCAGTGAAAGATTTTATGAGGGTGTTGTTTTTTATTATTGGGTACGGAAACCTAAATAGCAGCGAATCATAAACGTGCTAGATATAATATAATTACGTTTTTTTTAATTTAATGGAATAGGCAAACAAGCTGTAGTTCACATTAATGTTAAGTGATGACTGCAGCCTATAGACACCCACACGACGACCAAGGTCAAAATGCAGATGCGTTACCATTCCTGAGGCCTAAGGTATTATGCCTCTGAGCCGGAAATTACAGGGCCGTACATTACCGCCTGACCGGAACGCGATAGTGCTGAACACAACCATTTAGCGGCAAGTAAATTAGGTAATGCGGTGGTGCTGACGAATGCGAGCTCCGTCACTGGAGCTCTACCACCAGTAAAATACGTTGAGTAGGTACTGTGTGATGTTGGAGTCAAAAGTCTTAAGAATCGGTGTGCATATTTGAAGAGAATGATGAATGTACACGAGGCACGAGAGATGTGTCTCTGCCTACCTCGTTTAGGACCTGGCGTGAAGATACATACATACATAATATTATAATTAAGTCATTTGTGTTACACAAACAACTTCAATAGTTAATATGAACCTTAAGGCACACTGCGGACACTCCGCCAAAATTCCATACAAGCGCTTAATTTGGTCTCTATTACACAGATGTCAATCAGTGATGCACCTGTGTGCTTAGCACGTAGAAAATACCAACCGTCGCCCATAAGAGGGGAGGAGGTTGGGTGAGGCGGGGAAATCGGGCGGGACGTCGAAGTATCCATTCTATACGTTAGCATTATTACATATTCTCTAAGGTCTAATTCTTAACTCTTCTTAATGTTTCCCATTGAGTCTTATTAACTAATTTTCAGGTACATAATCTCCACGAACCAATTATTGGAGATTCTTACCTTAACCCTTTCGTTTAATTAATACCTTTGAACTTTTTATCGTCACAAGGTAATTAAACTGACTTTTACCTTGATACCCTATTGTTTCCATTTGAAACCTCTATTTAAATACCTGAAGTTATTGGATGTTACAAAAATGTATTGAAAAGTAATAGAAAACAGCTCAACCGATTTTGACGGAACTTTCACTGACAGATAGTTTATGTAATAAGAAGTAACTTAGGCTACCTTTATACTAGCTGCGCCCACGACTTCGTCCGGGTACATACTGAACAAACATAAATTCTCACTCGGACGAAGTCGCGGGCACAGCTAGTGTATACTAAAACCAAACGCAGTCTAGACAAACAAGGACGGCAATAGCGATTGCAAATTGAGCTGACAGGCGATGCATCTTGAGAGCATGTGTTATTCATTGTTCTTGGCTTCAAGGCAGACTTCTTGAGTGTAAAGGCATTTATTTCTCTGTGAGTAAAAAAAAATAGGTATGAAATTTATTCATTGAAATAAAAACAGTTTTATTTCAATGAGTGTAGCTCGCGAAAACCCAAGAACATATCATGAAATTTATTATTTTTTCAAAGGAAGAGAGTGTCGAGTCACGCGCTGCCGTGTTTAAGTAGATTTTATTAGTTGATCGACTATTAAAGTTTTAAAGGCTATTTAGCTGTGATAGTTCTCTTTTTAAATTTGTTATACATAATGATTTTTTTTCAGTCGTCTATATATCACCGTTTAGCTGGCAGAGGGGGGAGGGAAACTTGACTGTTAACAAAAAATTATACCTAATGATAAACGGTTCCCTTTACATAGATAAGAAATGATCTCCTCAAACTTTTTATGTTTTTTTAAGCTCTAAATCACATTCCACATAATGGGTTGCGCTAGAAAAAAATACACCCCTTCTTTACTTTGTAGGTAGGTATTTTAAGATCTTGCTTTACTATTTTGTAGGCAAAACTAATACACATATTCATGGCAAATTACAGCTTTACAGCTTCTGCGCTTACCTGCGGACAGACGGACGGACATAACGAAGCTATAAAATTTCCATTTAGGCTAAGAATGCTTAAAAAACTTTGACTCTATTCCAACTTCCAACTTCTCAGAATATCGATAGTAACACACATACTACTCACACCTCAGAAAATTGTAATGAACTAAAGTGTATTATTATTAATGTTTTTTTATTCTCCATTTAAAGAGCTTGGTCAAAGACCATGGCGCTCTATACGTTCACATGAATTACATTCTTCATTTCAAAAAATATATATATATATTAATTAAACAACATTAGCTCATTGACAATTGATATAGTTGCAACAGTATTCTGGCGTCATCCGTAGTAGGATCCGCCAGGACACTGTTGCAATGTCCTATTTCTAATGAAGCCCTGCGATGAGCCTCACCTCGAACACATTCAAAGTGTATTATTATACTGTTAAACTTTAACGCTTATCTATGAAGCCAAGTTGAAACTTTGGCAAGAACTTGCATGCAGCAGGAACAAGTGTAATTACTCCCTGCGGCCTCAAACACCTCTATGGATGCGCTGTTTCTCAAAGTTACTATATTATAATTTAATGTACAACTATTTAAAGTTGATAAACATTTCAGGTTGTCACAATACAATAGAACAAGCAGTATTTTACTTACGTGAAGATGGTATGATTAGCATGCTGTTCACATTGGTGGTAAAAGAAAACTGCCTATAAAAATGCAAAAAAAAAATACGGTCAATATGCAGATGTGCTGCAACCCCACAGACGGACAGACTTGTTTTGCCTCTGTGACAGTTATTACTGAGCCATACATGACTATCCGACCGGAACACAAAAGATACTTTATTTTATGAAGTTTTTTCAAGATTTTCTTAGAAATTCAAAATGTACGTAAAAAAATGGGCATAGATGGAGAGTAATTTGTTAAATTAATCACCCATAAAACCACACCCCTCTAAACCTCCTTATGCTAAACTTCACTCTCTTAAACAACTAACTTCCAAGCCAATTTTTCATTCTTTTACTTTTTCTCCTGTTACCAGCGATGAGGTTAATAAGTTGCTTTGCTCAATTAAATCTAAAGCAGTGGGCTGTGACCAAGTTAGTAGAACGATGATTTTTCTCATTTTAAATATAATACTACAGCCTTTTACTCACATTATTAACTTTTCTTTAGATACAGGGACTTTCCCCTTATTATGGCGTAAAGCGAACATCATTCCCCTTCCCAAAGTCAATAATCCCTGTTCAGAAAATCACTTTCGGCCGATTTCCATTCTCCCTTTTCTGTCTAAAGTTGTTGAAGCTGTTGTTCATAAGCAACTGGCCAGCCACATCTTTTCTAACAATCTTCTTTCGCAGTTTCAGTCTGGTTTCCGACAAAGTCACAGCACCACTACGGCACTATTAAAAATCACTGAAGATGTCAGAGCAGGCATGGATAAGTCACAGTTGACGGTACTGGTTCTGATTGACTTCTCAAATGCTTTTAATAACGTAGACTACGACTTACTGTTAGCTATCCTCAAGCAGATCGGCGCTTCATCACTGGTACTGGAATGGTTTTCATCGTATCTTCGCGGTCGCCAGCAGGCTGTTCGCACCGATCATGATCAATCGGATTGGTGCGACCTGGTCGCTGGTGTGCCGCAAGGCGGTATAATTTCTCCTTTGCTATTTTCTATTTTTATTAATTCCTTAACCAATGACCTTCGGTGCTCTTACCATCTTTATGCTGATGATCTACAGTTATATACGCAGGCTGATCCGGCTCATCTGGAAGAAGCCATCTTGAAACTTAACGTAAACCTTGACATTATAGATCAATGGTCACATCATTTTGGTATATCTGTGAATGCAAATAAATGCCAGGCGATAATTTTAGGTAGCTCATTTTTTATTAACACTATTAACACAAATCATTTGTCACCTATTGTACTTAGCAATACGGTCATTCCTTTTTCTCATTCTGTCAAAAATTTAGGTTTACATATTGACTCTTCTTTAAATTGGCATAAACAGGTTACATCACTTAGTCAAAGTGTCACTACTTCGCTGCGATCTCTCTACAGGTTCAAAAACTTTTTACCCGTTAATACTAAACTGCTGTTGGTACAATCTCTGGTATTACCTATTATAGACTATGCAGATGTTTGCTATCCGGATTTATCTCAGGAACTTCTCAATAAACTGGATCGTTTACTTAATAACTGCATTCGCTTCATTTACGGTTTACGCAAATACGACCATATTTCTCTTCATAGGTCGCGTCTGAGATGGCTCCCCATCCGACAGCGACGGTTTGTCAGACTACTTTGTGTCCTTTTCTCTATTTTAAACGATCCAAATTCCCCCAACTACCTTAAAATTAATTTTAATATTCTGGGCGATTCTCATAACTTCAACCTTCGTTCATCTGAAAACTTACATCTTGCCACACCTTCTCATCGTTCGGGCTTTATGTCCAATTCTTTCACAGTTTCTGCAATTAGACTCTGGAATGCTCTCCCTGCTGATATTAGGAAGTCCTCTAGTAAGTTCGCTTTTAAGCGAAAGCTCCGGGAACACTTTTTGAGGTTGCTTTGAGACTTTTTCTTTTTCTTTGGTTCGTCATTCTATTATATATATTTTTTTTTTATTTATATATATATTTATATGAGTATTTATGTAAGTATGTGTAATATATACATAGATATATAAGTAGTTTATACCGATCCATATATATGTATATGTATCTTATTTCACCGTTTTACATTATATGCTTATTTTTATTTTCCCCTTCTCATTGCACTACATAAAATATTTATCACTACCCAAAGGTTGACTGGGAGAGAATGCTTTTTAGCATTAAGTCCGCCGCATGTACGTAATTGTGCAAGAAAGAATAAATAAATAAATAAATAAATAAACCCGTAAAAAAATACGTTTTTCCTTTTTATTGTGTTTACATAAGTTACTATTAGTAAGAAAATGCACAATTTCTCAAAAAACTACTGGGAGTGGATACAATATAACATACAACTTTATCACTTTTAAGTCACTAAAATACACCTATAAAACACAACTCCCAAAATCTTTGACAATCAAAACGAATCGCTTCCTTTACCAAACTTACATGTTCAAGTGGTCCACAAAGTAACGCCAAACATCGTAAAAAGTTTATACACCGAAAAAAATAAGACAGATCACTCGGAGCTCGCCGCAAACGCGGGCAAACATCAATATTTTATTCCACCGCGTTTGGCATTGAGTTGAGACGTAAGAAATATGCGAATCCTCGAAACACCTCTCGAAGTAAACAAAGTGTCACGTTGTTTAGGGGCATCGTACATTGGAACGTTAGAAAGAAAAGAAAAAAGGAAGAAAAGATGTTTATTTAATGCGCCAGAGACATAACGTAAACGTTTATTCCTCTTGTAATTTTTTCTCATTCTATTACTTCTCATTACTTTATACATTGTCGTGTCTTCCATGAACAAGATCAGGAGTTGTTGAAAAATTTATGATTACACAGGAAGCACAAAACAACATTTAATTAATATAATTATGTACATCAAGACAAATAATGACAGAGATTATAGGCCATATTCAGTCGGATCATAGTAGAAAAGCAGCAAAATAAACGTGTTTTTTTTACAAATTTGTACATGAAACAAGTAGGGGCCAAACATTCCGCAAATGACAGCCAACCTTATTGTCTTAACTGATTGATGACCTCATTAACTTTTCTAATGGGAATACTTCCAGTAACCGACATCAACCGGCAAAAATATTGTTCATCAATGAAAAAACCTGATATCATATTAATTGGCAATTAAAATTACGCCAGTGTGCGTGCCACCTAACCGAGATAAATGCGGTCATACGTCACGCATCGGTTTCGACGCGAGAACCGGGTAACAACCTCAGGATTCGGCTCACATTCCCCGGTTTCCTCTCGAAACATTTGAATGTGGAGTATTAGTGAATGGTTAGATTTATACCGGTGCGACATCTATACGAGATTTATGGGGGGCGCGAGGTGAAAAGGTGAGATCGAGTCGAAGAAAAACGCGTTTGCGAAAGCGTGACGCAAACGAATTCAAACGGACTAAGATATTGGTCTTGGTGTTTTTTTTTATGTAATGGAAGTGGCATCAAGTATGCAGTTCACGTTGATGTTAAGTGATGACTGCAGCCTATAGACACCCATACAAAGACCAAGATCAAAGTGCAGATGCGTCACCACTCCTGAGGCCTAAGGTGTTATGCCTCTGTGCCGGAAATTACAAGGCCGTACATTACCACCTGATCGGAACACGATAGTGCTGAACACTACAATTTAGCGGCAAGTTTATAAGGTAATGCGGTGGTGCCTACGCCCGCGAGCTTCGTCACTGGAGCTCTACCACCAGTATGCTTTACCTATATGTACTAGAGTACTAGACAGGACATTCCTTTTTGTAGCATGGTTCCAGTTTTCAATCAATTTACCACACTTTCACATAGTAACATAATTCTGACAGATGATGTAGAAACGTCTGTCCTAGATATCTGTCAAATCAATTTAAAAACGGAACCAGCTGTTTTATATATGTTTGGTGTCTTCTCTATAAATTTAATCCCATCGGCTTTACACTTAGAAACATATGTATAAAGATCATAAGAATTTAAAATAGCGGTCAAGTGCGAGTCGGACTTGCCTTTCGCGTTCCGTAGTAGCCAGTAATATTTATCAAGAGTTTTATTAGTAGTTTTTGAAAATATATATTATCTCAAAAACTATTAAGAAACTAAATTTCTTTGATTTTTTTCATTAAAACTAAAAGAGTACGAAGATATATAATTTAATATTTGCCCGATAATGTTAAAAAACAGAACAACAAAACAAAGCGTATTTTTAGAAGTGTATATTTGCTACATTTTAAAACTCCAAGTTCCCGATAAAATTTTAAATTTCTATACTTTATTTGGGACGAAATTCAAAATATTAAATAGCTGACACTTTCGTTTTTAAAGTTTCTACCGAGGGAAAACAGCACTAATCATATAATACGTTTTTTTATTTTAGTGTAAAACTAATAAACCAACATATCACACGAAACACGCATTAACCAATAACACATCCAACAAATTACAAAGTAGAAAAAACACCGCCTGATAATTTTGGCACGCGGAAGCCAAACTTCGCTTTGGCCTCGTTCATCCAAACTTCCCAACTTCGTCATATTCAAGAGGCAAGTTGCTAACAAATGTGGAAAAAAACCTTTCCCACTTGTCACTTTCCCGACATTTTTTCTCCATCTCACAAAACTTGGTGCGCATAAACAAGTCGCGTTCACCTTTGAACTGAAGTTTTTTTTAGCTTATGAAACAAAAGATTTCGCAGCGAGACACAAACGGTGCATTTTCCAAACTATAAGCTTACGGTCTTAGTAACAAAGCTTCAAACGAAATTCTTTAAGTTGTCATAAGTGAAGGAATAAATAGTGATACATGAGAGAAACGTTTCTGAAAATTTCGAACTATTGGTTATCTAATTATGGTCCAAGAGCTGGTGAACACTCTTGAACGCCTGTAAAACTAGAAATTTTTGTGGTGATAAGTCATAGCATGGTAAGTACGATTTTGAATTTTCGGAAAACATTAAAGAAAATAGTTCTTTACCAAACGCAGAATAATTTCATACATAACGGAGAATTCTACATAAAAAAATTTATGATATACGAGTAACGTAGAAAAAAATAATTGCACGGAACCTTGTGAACGCAAGTCCGACTCGCACTTGGCCTGTTCTGTTTGTTTATTTTATGGTGTAAATAATGTTTATTTTCCTGAGTCATCGATTTCTTTATTACCATTGATAAAATACTTACCATTTTAATCAATGTGAACGCTAAACGCTCCGCTTATGCCTTGTGCCCAGCCTTACGCTAAATCCCTGTGAGAAGCGGGTTAAATAAAAATAGGTTTAAGCGCTAGCGGGTCTGAATTATACCGCGACTCTGTTGAGATTTATAAACGCGTAAAACCTTGCTTTTACAATTTGTACAACAGTTTTCTTTGCACGTTTCCTTTGTAATATAATGTAATTTCTATATTTCGAGTAATATTTCATAATATTACAATAAGATTGTGTTTGGTGTGACTCAAGGCGTCAGCGTTTTGGGGTTGAGCACAAAATATACCCAGCGGCCCAGGAAGACCTACTGTCTGAGAGTGGGGTCTCAGGAACAACGAGCATTTAAGAAGAGAATGATGAATGTAGAAGAAGTACGGGAGGTGTGTCAGGATCAGGATATCTGGCTAGCTCCACACTTTCTTCCTACCCCGTAAGGGACTTGGTGTGAAGCTACCATAAAGTACATTACATTCATTTATTATCAGTATAAATAACATACGTGTATGTCAATTCCTTTTTATAAAAAAAACGCCTGTTAGTGGTGTCAAATAGTTTGTTGCCTACTTCGTTATTGACAGATACAATAATCCAATTTTCTCAATTAATTTTCTTATGACTTTACAAGCATTTCAACTGTTAATTTTGTCCCAAAAATAAATGTTAATATAAAAATTGTGCAAGGAATTCCATATTTCTAAACATTAATTTGACCTAAAAAACTCAAGTAAATAAATATTTATGTTAATTTACACATCCGCCATTTGTTGATAAATTTAATAATGAACGTTTGCTTTTGATTTAAATAAAATTACGTTTTAACGTTGAAATTTTCTTGTTTACGATGGATTGACGGTGTTTGGACGTTGAAAAACAATTTTAATATTCCTCTCTGCGCATTAATATTCATGGAATATAACTTGCTTAATAGCTTATTGACGAATCCTGACTTTGTACAGTTATTTTAATAGATACTTAGCAACTAATTAGCTGAAGTATTTTGTCATAAAGACAGAAAGAGACAATATTTTAAGAAATCATGTTTCATACTGGTTAAATGTTAGGATAAAGAGGTTTAATTTAATTAAAAAAAATTATACACTTGTTAACTTATTTTTGTAGTCTAGCAGAGTATGAGTGACAGAGGCAGATTTAAAGCACGTTTCTTCAATTTTTTAACATAGATTGTTGATTGTAAATATCATAGAATTTCTTTGTCACCTTATTGTACAGCAAGGAAACTCTTTAATATAATACAAGAATTATGAAATAATGGTTGAAATATAACTAGTTTTCGGATTTATCTCGCGTACATTAAACTAAAATGATTATTTAAAATCGAACCCGACGTTTCGGTCCCTTTTCAGCTTCCGTGGTCTCGGGCAGACTGAGGTGGTGGCGGGAGGCGATAGTCACCAACATGGAATCCAATACTCAGTATAATAAAAGCTGTATAGTATTGTATTGCTGTCAGACAAATACCACCTCAGTCTGCCCGAGACCACGGAAGCTGAAAAGCGACCGAAACGTCGGGTTCGATTTAAAATAATCATTTTAGTTTTATATACGCGAGATAAATCCGAAAACTAGTTATATTTCAACCATTATTTCATAATTCTTGTATTATATTAATGAGTTTCCTTGCTGTACAATAAGGTGACAAAGAAATTCTATGATATTTACAATCAAAAATCTATGTTATAAGCGCGAAAACCTAAGAACATACTATATGAAATCATTATTTCATAAAGTATGTTCTTAGATTTTCGCGAGAAACTCATTGGTTTAATTATAGATAACTACCGCGTAATTGTAGACGTAGCACGTTTTACGCTACGAGAATAAGGAGCTACGTCCCAAATAATATAGTCATAATGTCTCTATGCACGTACCGTATTTGAATGAAAATCAATAAGGCCGCCGATCAGATATTGTAAGTCGCTAAGTGGGGATTCAGGAGCTGGCCTCGATCCAGAAGCGATAATGTTTTGGGCATTCCGTTCCACACGATTTCCGTTTATAACATTACTATTTCACGGATTTATCTCGCTTTTACGATGCAAACTTAGTGCTTAGGTAGACTGGGACTCGTGAAACTTGCAAAGTTTTTTTTATGTAATGGATGTGGCAAACAAACTTGCAGTTCACATTGATGTTAAGTGATGAATGCAGCCTATAGACACCCATACAAAGACCAATGTCAAAATGCAGATGCGTTACCACTCCTGAGGCCTAAGATGTTATGTCTCTGTGCCGGAAATTACAGGGCCGTACATTACCACCTGACCGGAACACGATAGGGCTGAACACTACCATTTAGCGGCAAGTAAATTAGGTAATGCGGTGGTGCCTACGCTCGCGAGCTTCGTCACTGGAGCTCTACCACCAGTAAAAAAAATACTTTTGGAATACATGAACAAAATGGAATTAACTGAATGGAAATCTTTAAAAATCATTAAAATGAAGAACTTTTGCCAATAAGCAACGAATAGGGCATAGGTTCAAACTCAGTGCTTCGGCAGACAATGATTCGTGAAATTCGCAAAGTTTATTACATTTTTTACGACCCGGTTAGTCCAGCGGTGTGAGATGACCGTTTGATTCGAAGGGTCGCGGGTTCGATCCCCGCACCGGGACAAATATTTGTATGGCCTATAGATATTTGTTCCGGGTCTGGGTGTTTGTGTATGTGTTATATGTGTACAATGGTACCCACGACACGGGCTTATACCTACTGTGGAGGACTGGGAGTGTAAGCGTATTTTTTTTTAATAAGTATCCAAAATTTTATTTATCGAATGGAAATCAGTGATTTATATATAGCTGTAAATGTTTATATCTTTAGGCTTATTTTGTATTTTAATATTACAAGACAATTTTTTATGATCAGTGGTATTTTTTTCGAAATACTACTGGACAGATAAAGGAATTGAAAAAAATATACATATAAAAGAAAACTTTCATAATAATATATTTTACTAAAGTTACCATAACTGGTGGTAGAGCTCCAGTGACGAAGCTCGCGGGCGTAGGCACCACCGCATTACTTAATATACTTGCCGCTAAATGGTAGTGTTCAGCACTATCGTGTTCCGGTCAGGTGGTAATGTACGGCTCTGTAATTTCCGGCACAGAGGCATAACACCTTAGGACTCAGGAGTGGTAACGCATCTGCATTTTGGCCTTGGTCTTTGTGTGGGTGTCTATAGGCTGCAGTCATCACTTAACACCAATGTGAACTGCATGCTGTTTGCCACTTCCATTACACTAAAAAAAAAAATGTTCAGTGATTTTGCTTTTGCCAAAGAGCTCAGCTTTTTCAGCTGTTCTAAATAAATAATTAATTTAATTTAGTATGAAGATCGTAGAAGTCCTTAAATATAAACTATTCTCCGAGACCAAGAGAAATAAGCAGTAAAATTGCTCGTCGTCGAACTAAATATACACGTCATTTACATAAAAAGGATCTTAATAAGTACATGTATGCGGAGGCTATCTCATTTTCCCATCTATATACATAGATTACCAGACAACATATTAATGTATAGATTGTTCAAAACGTACCGCTCACGCATACTTCAATTTTCACAAGCAAAACAAACATACTTCAAATACTACCCCTATTTCTCAGTCAATAAATAACATTAAGACAGTGATAATACCAGTGTATAAGTCCACTCAAACGTGCCATTTGACGCTGTAACAAAAAGCACGCGTATATTATGTTGTTTGAGGCAACGCGCAATGCTCCCTAATGTGTACCATTATGGGTACTAACTCGGATGTGTGTAAGCGATTTATTGTATTGTGCTGGACATATAATGGATGTAATGTTCATAGTCTTTTGATGTTGAGAGAAAGCAGTAACGCCCACGCATCCTTAAATTCCACAAGTAAAACAAATATACTGCAAACACTACCTACTCTAGTTTACGGTCAATAAATAACATTAAGACAGTAATAACATCAGTGTATAAATAAACTAGAGTGTACCATTCGACGCTCTAACAAAAAGCACGCGTATATTATGTTGTTTGAGGCAACGCGCAATGCTCCCTAATGTGTACCATTATGGGTACTAACTCGGATGTGTGTAAGCGATTTATTGTACTGTGCTGGTCATTTTGTGTGTAGAATGTTGATCGTTTTTTGATGTACTGCGTTATATGTATCGTTTGAAATAGACTACTAATCACGAATGTTTAATTTTATATGTAAGAATTATTGCACAGAATGCTTGTACTGTATTTTACGGATCAAAACTAGAATGTAATTTATTATATTATATAATATATGTTTTACAAGCGATTTACTGATGATAGAGTTTCGGTATATTTTTTGTTTTTTTACACAGCAGAAATATGTCAATTTACAGGTGATAGAGATTCGATATCAGAATTTAAGGGCACAGGCACCAATTTATTACTTGCCGTGATTAACTAATGTTTAGTACTTTCGTGTTCTGGTTATATGGTAGTTATCACTACTAGAGAGGCAAAACAACTTACGTCTCAGGGGTGCCAACACATTTGCATTTCTAACTCTGATGTTCGAGTAGATCTTTATAAGCTGCAGTATATTCACGGCAAATTCACACGGATAGTATCGAGAGAAAGCAGTAACGGCCACGCGTCCTTAAATTCCACAAGTAAAACAAATATACTGCAAACACTACCTACCCCTAGTTTACGGTCAATAAATAACCTTAAGACAGTAATAACATCAGTGTATAAATAAACTCGAGCGTACCATTCGACGCTCTAACAAAAAGCACGCGTATATTATGTTGTTTGAGGCAACGCGCAATGCTCCCTAATGTGTACCATTATGGGTACTAACTCGGATGTGTGTAAGCGATTTATTGTACTGTGCTGGTCATTTTGTGTGTAGAATGTTGATCGTTTTTTGATGTACTGCGTTATATGTATCGTTTGAAATAGACTACTAATCACGAATGTTTAATTTTATATGTAAGAATTATTGCACAGAATGCTTGTACTGTATTTTACGGATCAAAACTAGAATGTAATTTATTATATTATATAATATATGTTTTACAAGCGATTTACTGATGATAGAGTTTCGGTATAATTTTTGTTTTTTTACACAGCAGAAATATGTCAATTTACAGGTGATAGAGATTCCATGTCAGAATTTAAGGGCACAGGCACCAATTTATTACTTGCCGCCATTAACTAATGTTTGGTACTGTCGTGTTCTGGTTATATGGTAGTTATCACTACTAGAGAGGCAAAACAACTTACGTCTCAGGGGTGCCAACACATTTGCATTTCTAACTCTGACGTTCGAGTAGATATTTATAAGCTGCAGTATATTCACGGCAAATTCACACGGATAGTATCGAGAGACAGCAGTAACGGCCACGCGTCCTTAAATTCCACAAGTAAAACAAATATACTGCAAACACTACCTACCCCTAGTTTACGGTCAATAAATAACATTAAGACAGTAATAACATCAGTGTATAAATAAACTCGAGCGTACCATTCGACGCTCTAACAAAAAGCACGCGTATATTATGTTGTTTGAGGCAACGCGCAATGCTCCCTAATGTGTACCATTATGGGTACTAACTCGGATGTGTGTAAGCGATTTATTGTACTGTGCTGGACATTTTGTGTATAGAATGTTGATCGTTTTTTGATGTACTGCGTTAGATGTACCGTTTGAAATAGACTACTTATTATGAATGTTTAATTTTTTTTGTAAGAATAAATTGCACATAATCCTTGTACTTCAGGGACCTAAACAAGATTTATTTTTTATATTTTGTGTTAATACACGCAATTTAATGGAAGAGATTAGCTGAATTTAGTATTTTTAAATAGTAAAACTATGACAATTCGAAAGTGATATGGTGTTGCGGTCAGATGGTAAAGTATGGCACAGTAACCTTCGGCATTGAGGCACATGCTTATGCTTCAGGAGAGGCATCACGTCTACAATAAAATACGTGGAATTCCCATGTAAACTGTACGCTTGTTTGCCACTTCAATGTCATAAAATAATACATTATTAAATGAAGCGATGAAGCCTTCTATTAACAAAATATTTAGAATATCCCGAAAATAGCTAGGAGAAGGTTACATCCTGTACACTAGATACCCAACAATGTATTCCAGCAGCTCTATATTTAGTGCGGCCGGTAAATTATGCATGGGACCGGTGAACCGAGTAAAATTATCCGTGGCGGGAACGAGATTAGCGTGACAAAAATAGCTTTATTTTTATTTGGTCCGCTCCGTGTGCGGTGTTTCTGTATTAATCTTACAATATACGGCTCCAAATCCGAATGTTATACTTTTTTTTTACTGCTGCAACACAGTGCAAACTACTGCAGGAGGCAGGGTTTATAATAAAATTGTACCTTCGTTTGCGTACAATAAAGATATTAGTTTGTTTGTTTTTTTACTTTTATTTTTGAACAAGATCTTCAATGTTTCCCGAAAGAGAAGTAAAGATGCCCTTGATTTTTTGAGCTCACGTTTATTTTCTTGTTTTATGTCGTTAAGTGGCAAACAAGCATACAGTTCACATTCATTTTAAGTAATGCTGGATGACGTTTATACATAAAACCAGAGTTTTCAATGTAGATACGTTCCTTCTCTAGAAGCCTGAGGTACCTTTAGCCTTTTAGCCGGAAATTTCAAGGCCTATTTCTAGTGACGTAGCTGGATGATGTAGGCACTACCGCGTTTTCTACTCTACTTACCGCTAAGGGCTAATACAGACGAGCGGCACTTAGTTGACGGCAGCCGTCGCAACCTATGGACAGCGTTGTCGCAATATGACAATGACCGCCGTCAATGCGTCGACGAGGGAGCGGTATAATACGAGTATAGGGACCGTGCAAAGTACTAGGTGGGGGATTACATTAGTAATCGATCGCAGCGCCCATGGTGGCGAAAAGTAGCAATTATGTGGGACATGTCATCTCAAAGAAATCTGTTTAGACTTGGATATGTATTTTTCATAATCACATTTAACCGCCGACAAAATGGTAAACAGCAGGTTTTGTGATGTAAACTGCAAAAATATCAGTTAGAAATAAGAGTAAAGGTAGTAAAGGGAGAAAGAAAGAACGAAAATATGTTTATTTCGAGCAAAATTTTACAACCGTTTTGAATAGTCCTTAGAAGTCAATAACAACTTAAAGTGAATAATTACTTATTACATAAAGAAAAAGTAAAAGAGATAATTAAGTAAATTAAAATAGGGATAAAATAAACTTACTATTAGGTAAAGAAATTTCAATTCCTTCCTTCCAAAAACTAGATAAGAAGAGATGTAAAAACTTATTTGTCAAAATCAAAATCTATGTTATTCACTTGGCGGAGTTCCAAGTACAGTCACCTATTGAGAAGAACTCCGCAACCAAAGAAACTCAGTTTCTCTTTTAAATTTTTAACTTATGTCTAATACAGATAGTCATTCAAATCTAGTAATGTAAATGTATATAGCATATGTATTTGTATGAGTAGAAGTCAATAACCATCCACCATAATGAATATAGCACCGGCAGATCAGAACAGATCAGTCCCCACCATCAGCACCCGTTCATGAGTATGGCGCATGACCACCCGCCGTAGTAAACGCAAGTTTTATCGATTGATTCCCAAGATCTACTTGGAAAATTGAACAATACAAAAAATGATAACAAACACGCAATTACATTTCACACTCTAGCTGAATTTTACTTATTATGACTTCGAACTGAGATTGTTTATATCTAATGAAGTTTTGTAAGGTATCTAAATACATGTTTGTCTTATGATGCCGGCTTGAATTATTGATCTCTGTCCTTGTTTTCTTCTTAATTCCTCTATATCAAGGACATGTCCAGGAGAAACCAACAATTTTCCTTTAAAGATTGTTTGTGTTTTTATAGAGCGTGATACTCACAAACCCGGATCCTAAAATAATACTTTTAATTTATTACTAGCGATACAAGAACAATTCTATATGTTTATAATTATTGCATGTAACCCAGAAAATAGCTATTTCGTCTTGTTTTACTGTAAAACTACAACTGAAAATGAACTAAATAAACCGTGACATATGTTCGAAATGAAACACACTTTTAGATTAAATTTTACTCAACTTATTTGATTTGAATGATCAAAAATTGTTTCACAACTCTTTCTCCACCCAAGTCTTCTTCCAAAATTACTCTGATACTTTAATCAGAGTAATTTTGGAAGAAGATTAATAGATAATTTTCGATTATATTAATATTTTATCAAAATTTCGCGGTAATATGTCATTATGGTTAGACAAGCAACGGTCCCACAAAGTTGCGGACGCTAGGTGGCGCTGAACTCGTGCACGGTCCCTATATCGTTCATATAATTATTCAATGAAGCGATGAGTCAGGCGATAATCTAACCTTCTATCAACAGAATATTTAGAATATCCCGAAAATAGAATGGAGAAGGTTACATTCTGTACACTAGATACCCAACAATGTATTCCAGCAGCTCTATATTTAATGCGGCCGGTATATTATGCATGGGACCGGTGAACCGAGTAAAATTATCCGTGGCGGGAACGAGATTAGCGTGACAAAAATTGCTTTATTTTTATTTGGTCCGCTGCCGTGTGCGGTGTTTCTGTAATAACCTTAAACAGCTCCAAATCCGAATGGTATTTGGTGGTTTTTGACTTAAATTTTAGAGCAAGAGCAATCACTGTTTCCCGAAAGAGAAATTCTTTATTTCTCTTGCCTTGATTTTTTTTTATCACGTTTATATTCTTATTTTATGTCGTTAAGTGGCAAACAAGCATACAGTTCACATTCATTTTAAGTAATGCTGGAGGATGTTTATATATATCACAACGAAACCAGTTAGTTTTGGCGGGAATCTTGAAAGAAAAAGCGTGTGGTGCTCTTATTTAATTTCATTTTCTTGTATTTTTGAGTTATATTAAATAAAGTTGGTGGCATTTTGTTTTATATAGGCTTGTAACAGTGCCCGTGTGTTGTGAAATAGAATAACAGTGCGAAAACACGTCCTTTCGGGTTGCCTCGAAAACTTAATTGTAAATCTTCTGGTAAAGTAGCCATCGCTTTACTCGAATTACTGACTGTGACTCTGACTGACGGACTGATAAATTGACTGACTGACTCCTACTTTAACGCTGCTTATTACGAATACGAAATATTGTTTTACTTGACACTGGCAATATGCGTAATAACGATGCCATAACATTAGAGAAAAAAAAATGAAACCAGAGATTTCAATGTAGATGCCACTCCTGAGGCTTAAGGTTTTGTGCCTGTACCGAAAATCGCAGGGTCTGTTAAGATATCATAGAATCATTAAAACAGCATTTTAATCAGTATTGATTTGTATCGCCCTAGTAACCTACAAGAAACAAATCACTGATCGCATCCGAAATTATTCTCGATAAGCAGTTAATACGGACGCACATAATACCCTCTAATACGACCTAAAGCTCTCAATAAATACACAAGCGCAAATTTGCTAACAGTGGCTCTTGATACGTACTCGATAATAACGTTTCTCGCAAAAGCACTTCGCGACCTTTTGCTACGATAATAATAAAAAAGTTTATCGATAACAGTACAAATATTGTAAAATAAAAAAGTTACACAATCAGGTAGAACTGGGCGTCTTGACAAATTCCATTGAATTAGTTTCATATGTAACGTCGTATCTTGACGCTTGTTCATCCCATAAATAGAGGTAGGCATAGTTAAAGTTATCAATATCTGACAAATAATTGACATAAACAATAACTATGACCAGCGCATCTGGGACGGTTACACTTAGGGTGGGTTGCACCAGATAACACATCCTTCTCTAACTTAAAGAAATCTGTTAAAGTTAGAGCAGGATATGAAATGTTCCAATAACTTTAACCTTAACAAACATCTTCGTGCAACCCAGGCTTAATATTGACAACGTCATTTAATCATTTTCAAATCGAATGATTAGTTTTTCACTTAACCGGTTCCTTAACAAGTTTGTTCTTGTTAAAGTGAGTTAATGCAACTTAGCCTAACTATTTTCCACGAAGGCGTGTCCTCTGATTGTTATCTTTACCTCTATACTAATATTATAAATCTGAAGAGTTTGTTTGTTTGTTTATTTGCTTCAACGTGCTAATCTCAGGAACTTCATACACTGAAATAATGTTTCATATCGGACACTGGTCCGATTTCATTATATATAGTCCATTTATCGAGGAACGCTTTGGGCTATATAGTATCACGCTACAAGGAATAGGACCGGAGACATCAATGACAAATGTTGGTGAAACGGTAAAAAATGTTTGCAAGGCAGACTACGTCGCGGGCACATCTATCTGTAATATAGGTAGACTTGCAGCTAATGTTAATTGCACCCGTGCGAAGCCGGGGCGGGCCGCTAGTCTATTAATATGTAGACTGATATCTGTAGACTGCAAATAGCAACACGGCCGCTGCGGACCGGAGGGGAGTAGCCATATGCAGGCTTCCCCTCTGTCAAAGTACAGGCCCAAGTGGGCCTATGCCTGTCGCCTAGATATTTAATGTGTCCATGAAATTGTTTATGTATTTTGGTAAAGTCAAGGTGTAAGTTTCGTAGTAAGAGACGATTTTTGTAGTGTATGTTTCTGTCACACGCATTTCCCACCGCAAAAATGACAGACTGTCTTGCATCGGTAATAAACGCTATGGCTAGATGGCTACTCCTCTCCAGTCCGCCGCGGTCGGTGGGCTGAGTTGCTCTATGGTAGGCTGTAATATTCACTTGCTATCACATCGACAGTCAGGTTAGGTAATGCGCTGTAACTGGTTCTAAAATCAATAATAAGACATATTTGTTTACCACTCCCACGACGAAAAAATGCCTCGTAATCTGAGGAAAACACGCGATTACTTGCTCACGGCCATAAAGCCAATCCGTACGGAAATTTGCCGAAAAATGCTCACTAATTCTTGCGGTTGTAAAACCCGATGCCCGAGTATACGACGAAGCGATTTTTGTTCCTTTACCTGTAACAAGAAATAAGTCGTTAAAGTTTATGGGTTACAGTAAAACGTTAACGTACGAGTTTCGGGTTGGTGATATATTAATTGTAACCACCTAGCCTAGCAGGCTTTCGGGTCTGTCGCCGTTCAAATTTAAACGTTCAACAAGTTTTTGCAATTTATATGTGGGACGAGTGCAATATGTGTTGGGATGTATGAGCTGAAAAAAAGACGTATGGCACTCAGGGACTGCCGCGGTAAAGCTATTGCATTTACATAATTATCTAAAATTATGCAAAACAAAATAAAACGCAAATAAAAGAAAAAAAAATAGAAAAATGAAACAATAATTTTCTATTAATATTTACCACTTTATAAATAATGAATGGAAAAACAAAAAAATAAAAAAAAATGAACAAAAACAATCTTGGCAGCGGTGGGATTCGAACCCATGCCTCCGAAGAGACTGGTGCCTTAAACCAGCGCCTAGACCGCTCGGCCACGCTACCCACGGGGTCGGACGGCAAAATTATACATGACTTTCTCTAAATGAGTTTAAAATTGATAAATGTAATCCGGAGCGTCCGGTTTTTTCGTTACGGAATTTCTGTATTCGGTCCCCGCGCTCAAGGCCCGCGATAGAAGCTATGAAATAGCTTAAAATGTCATTTTTAAAAAAAAAAAAACAAAATTAATCTTTTACACATTCAGTGTACTGTAAGATAATGCAAACCGACCTTAATAAAGAATGATCGTTTTTTTATAACGTTTTCGCAGAATTTCGCGAGCTTCATGCATTGTAAAAATTAAATTTGTGGATGTGTTGTATACGCGAGAAAATCCGCAAATTAAATTTTTACAAAGTTTTTTTGTGTTACGATACTGGCAAATAAGGATTGAGCTCACATTCATGTTCAATGATGACTGCAGCCTATAGACATCTACGAAAGAACCAGAAGTCATAACCAGAACTCCTGAGGACTAAGGTGTGATGCCTCTGCGCCGGAAATTACAGGGCCGTACATTACCACCTGACCAGAACACGATAGTGACCACACCATTTAGCGGCAAGTATATTAGGTAATGCGGTGGTGCCTACGCCCGCGAGCTCCGTCACTTGAGCTCGACCACCAGTAAAAGATACTGAGAAATTTCCAGAAAATAGAAAAATCCCAATAGAACCAGAGATAAAGAACTTTACACCGTTATCTCTGATAGCCCCCTACCCGGGAATCGAACCCAGGACCTCAGTAGTAGTGGCCTGCTACCACTAGGCTACCGAGGCAGTCACTGTTTGTTCTCCTAAATAAAATAAACAAATATAAGATATATCTCACCCATATACCCGGGAGAGAAGGCCAAAGCTGTTTTTTTTCAAATGTAATATTATGGTTGATTTCATAAGAAATATAGTGTTTGTTTACTTTTTCTTAAAGATTAATGTCCAAAGTTTAATAAAATGTACATTAATTGATTATAAATATTGTAATTTAATTTTTATTGGGTTGCCAAAAAATGTGTCCATCTATAATATTACCCTATGTAATTATCAATGTACACAGATTAAAAATTAATTCAGAAGATTTTACTATATGTACCTACGGTTAAACTGTAACAAAAAAAATCGCGATTCAAGAAGAGTATCACTTACATCAGGATCTTTTACAAATTTAACTTGTACTGTAGTGTTTAACATTTTAAAGCTGATCGCCTATTTTTACAGTCATACTCGTAATGTGATGTTAAATCATTAAAAAAACGTACATAATAAAAAGAAATATTAATAAAAGAAATATGTACTTTGTCAGGTGTGGGGTTCGAACCCACGCTCCCTCTCGGGAACCAGAGCTTAAATCTGGCGCCTTAGACCACTCGGCCAACCTGACTTGGTGAGGTCTGACGAAATTATCACTCATATCTTACCGCATGAATCATAAAGTAAATGAGGTCAAACTCCAAACGAAAAGTAATCATTATGCAACCTTTGATTATATACACGTCTAGATGGAGCGTCGCTTTACAAACGTCGCAAAAACAATGTCCCAACTCGAGAAGCCTTGTGTGCGTGTAACGCACACAAATACGTATATTTTATTCGCTTTACACACACTACTAAACTGGTGAATATGTTGCTTACTTGTGAATTTTTTCCCTAAAATAGGGAAAATTACCTTAAGTTGAGTTCTCTTTTTTCCTAATTTATGACATATCGCCAATATCACCATATTGTTGTGAAAACTGTTTGACTACAATCTAACAAAATTACCAACTCAAGATATAATTATTTTATTGTAAGATACCTATAATTATAATCTAACAAAGGAATGTACGTTTAGCGGGAAGGAGGTGTATGTAATGTAGATGGTGTAAAGGTATATAACATAAACACTTACAGTTTTTGGTATGAATATAATGTTCTGACCGTTACACATAACACACTCACTTAGTTAGAAGGTGCAAGAAGTTAGATGAAGTAGAAGTACAAGCACAGAGATATAATAGTTCGGTAGAAAGAATAGTTGAGAAATGGAAGAGAAAGCGGGTTACATAAACTAAACTTATATGTAAACTAAAGTACGTTAGGCATAAACGCGGGTGAGAGGCAAGCGTTCCGCGTCAAATCAGAGTCGAGACTGGTTTTTGCCGCCATGCGCCAACGCGGTCCGTGCCGTATGCGCGCGCAGCGTGCGCGCGCAACACATCGCGCGTTATGTAGTATTGTGCTCTTGTCATATGATAGTAAAGAAATATCTGTCCCTAAATGTGCTGGTCGTCATCAGATCCTCATGAATTTTATAGATTAATAGCTATCTACCAGTGAAAGTTCCGTCAAAATCAGCCTAGCCATTCCAGAGCCGGCACAGACAGACACAAAAATTGTAGAAATAGTGTTTGGGTATACGTATCGTGTATGCATACACACTATGCGTTCGTTATAATAAAGCGGTTAATTATTTTAAAATTACAATATTAGTAATTACAAAAACACGCCCAATTTTATATTGATTAATTTTAAAAATTATACCTACATAATTTAATCAGCATAATATTATTCAAATTATGCTACTCAGATTAAGAACAAAATGCATGTACAGCCTAGTTATAACCTTTATGCACATACAACAGATGCACATACACCCAGACCCGAAACAAATATCTGTAGGCCATATAAATATTTGTTACGATGCGGGAATCGAACACGCGACCTTCCGGCTAAAACGGTCGTCCCACATCGTTGGACTAACTGGATCGTCCCATAGGTAGCTCCAGTTATTACTTTTTAGTTATTTTTATTTTTTTGATTGTATAGGTATAGCTTTAGTTTAGTTTTAATTATTTCTGATTAGTTATTAATATAAATTATTATTATTGTGGAGAAAAACAAATACATTTTTAAGAACAAAATCAAAATTGGTAGTTGGGAATTTACAAGCCCACAAACAGACACACTTAAAACACTTAAAACACCTCTCTTTTTCCATCGGGGGTTAATAAAATAATGTATTTATGTACTTAAACATGATTTACATACATTTTATTTTGTAACTTCATATTTCACTGGGCAGATTTTAAATAAAAAACTGGCAACACAGTAAACATGGCGTTCAATAAATCGTACAATTCGAGATAAAATTAAAAATTGTTGTTTTATTTCTAGCATTAATTTAGGACTATGAAAAGTGTACTTATCGATAATAAGAAATGTTTTTAGATGTTTTTATTCTTCCTTTGTAATTTCGGCACACTTTAATAGCGCAACTCGTCATATTGAAAGCACAGATGCGGACGTGTTCCCGTCACAATGACGGTGTCGCTACTGAGCGAGCGAAACGAAGATATCAGCTAACAGTTAACTGATATTTTTTTGGACGCTTAGGAACTCAAATGCTCCATCTAGACGTGTATATAATCAAAGTATGCAACATTGAACCTATAAGAAATAACATTTGACAACTTAATTAACAGCGAATTAGAGTTTATGTTGTTATCTTTTGTGTTTAATGAATTATGATACAGTTGCACAATTTTCTTTACACTCGTAAAAAAAATTTTATGGCTCCGTAGCCTACATAGAACTTTTGTAGTTTTGTTATTTTGTCCGTAAGTTTGTACGTCTGCAGTTTAGCTTATGGACTCTAACTACTTGAAATATGTATATAGAAATTTGCATGTATATGGCATCATTAAGCATTACATATGAGTCGTTAATTAACATAAACTTAACTTCACGCCTGTAATCCCTGAAGGGGTAGGCAGAGGTATTGACATGCATTCAAGCATACATGCAAACACCCCCGACTCATCGATTACGTTTTGGCCCATGTAACAGGTGAGTCTGTTGACATCTCCGGGCACATTACCAAATTTCGAGGTACTGGGAAATTTCCTAGCGTAGTAGTAGTGGCCTGCTACCACTAAGCTACTGAGGCAGTTACTCACTAGTCATGCATACAAAACTTCCTACTCCTAAGCTGGTGGTAGAGTTCAAGTGACGGAGGTCGCGGGCGTAGGCACCACCGCATTACCTAATATACTTGCCGCTAAATGGTAGTGTTCAACACTATCGTGTTCCGGTCAGGTGGTAATGTACGGCCCTGTAATTTCTGGCACAGAGGCATAAGACCTTAGGCCTCAGGAGTGGTAACGCATCTGCATTTTGACCTTGGTCTTTGTGTGGGTGTCTATAGGCTGCAGTCATCACTTAACATCAATGTGAACTGCATGCTTGTTTGCCACTTTCATGACATAAAAAAGCGGGGATTTCCGTCGTTGGGCTTACATAATATACTTGCCGCAGCGTCCATTACATGTGGAACCATCTAGTTAACCATCGGAGGACACCTTTTTTATTTTTATATCGATACTCTGATTCACACAAAGTCCCTTTCTTACACCTTCATAACGGACGCGCACATAACGATATATGTATATTAATATCACAAATACATTCTCTCTCACCATAGAGCAACACGGGCCACCGGCTGCGGCGGACCGGAGGGGAGTAGCCATATGCAGGCTTTCCCCTCTGTTAAAGTACAAGACCAAATTGTCCTATGCTTGTCGCCCAGATATTTAATTGTGTGCGTGCAATTGTTCATGTATTTTGTTAAAGTCATAGTGTGAGTTTCGTTGTAATAGACGATTTTTGTAGTGTGAGTGTGTGTCACACGTATATTGCCCCCGCAAAAATGACAGACTATTTTGCATCCGTATTAAACGCTATGTCTACTCCCCTCCGGTCCACCGCGACCGGTGGCCGAGTTGCTCTATGTCTCTCACCATTTGATCGCAACACAGAAATATATTTTATTTAAAAAAAAGAAAAAGATAAGCCCAACATTGCTCGCGACATAAATAATACAAAGAAAGATATTTCGCGCTGACGTATTTTAGACCAAAAAACATTGTTTTCACAAGTACAATGTGTCAGTGCAGGTATTTAGTATTTACCACATAAAATTTTTGTATCAGAGGACATGTGTCGACATGTTAGCGCTACTTCAGAACGTGTTCTGTTTTAGGGTTCCATAGTCAAATGGGAAGAAATGGAACCTTTATATATTCGTGATGTCTGTATCACTGTCTGTCCATCTGTGTATATGTCTATATGTCTATATGTCTATATGTCTACCTGTCTATCTGTATATCTGTTTGTCTGTCTACCTGCCTGTCTGTCTATCTGTCCGTCTATCTGGATGTCACAGCCACTTCACTGTTAGAACTGATTAAAAAAAAAAAACATGTGTGCAATTCACACGTGATAGAATTTAAACCTTAAAAAAAAATCATAGTGAACGCCTATTTTTACAGTCATACTCGTAATATGACGTTTAATCATTAAAAAAAACGTACATAATGAAATGAAATAAAAAAGAAACAAATCAGACCTTTGTCAGGTGTGGGAGTCGAACCCACGCTCCCTCTCGGGAACCAGAGCTTAAACCTGGCGCCTTAGACCACTCGGCCAACCTGACTTAGCGTATCATGGCGATATTGTCAGTGATATCATACCGCATGAATCACTATGTAAATGACGCCAAACGAAATGTAATCATTATGCAACATTGTATCGTATTTGAAATAACATAGCGAATTAGAGTTTATGTTGCTTCTTTTGTGTTTAATGAAATATGTTGCACAATTTCTTTAGTCTTTACACTTGTGAAACAAATATTTTTAAGGCTCCGTATCCTACATAGAACGTAACCTTAACTTCACGCCTGTGATCCCCGAAGGGATAGGCATACGTATTGACCTCTGCAATATTCTGCATGCATTCAAGTAAACATGCAAACACCCACGATTCACCAATTACGTTTTGGCCCATGTAACAGGTGGTGAGTCTGTTGACATCTCCAGGCACATTACCAAATTTCGAGGTACTGGAAAATTGCCAGAAAATGGAAAAATCACAATAGAACCAGAGATAAAGCACTTTACACCATTATCTCTGATAGCCCAGGAATCGAACCCAGGATCCCAGCGTAGTAGTAGTGGCCTGTTACCACTAGGCTACTGAGTCAGTTACTCATTAATCACGCATACAACACTTCCTACTCATCGTCATTTCCGTCGTTGGGCTTACATAATATACCTACTTACCGAAGCGTCCATTACATGTGGCTCCATCTAGTTAACCATCGGAGCATAGGTTTTTCTTTATGTAATGAAGTGGTAAACAAGCATGCAGTTCACGTTGATGTTAAGTGATGACTGCAGCCTATAGACACCCACACAAAAGACCAAGGTCAAAAAGCAGATGCGTTACCACTCCTGAGGCCTAAGGTGTTACGCCTCTGTGCCGGCAATTACAGGGCCGTACATTTTTATTTTTATATATTTTTAGGTACCTGTTTATTTTTATACCGACACTGATTCACACAAAGCCTCTTTCTTACACCGTCATTACGGACGCGCACATAATGATATACCTATGAAGCGTGCGTTTGTGCCCTGAAGGAATTATTTGTTAAAGACAATAAAACACTGGTTCCTTTTCTAATCAGGGTAATTTTTATTGTGTCATGAAGGATAAAACAATCGTTGTCAAAAATATAAAAACACTAGCTGTTGCCCGCGGCTTTGCCCGCGTGGATGTCGTTTTATAAATATTTTTTCCTGAATTTCTCTTGCTATAAGCCTCACGGAGCCCGAGACCTTTCCAACGAATGCAAAACCGTGGAAATCGGTTCTTGCGTTCTGGAGTTATAGTGTCAGGAAGGAAAACCCGACTTTTTTATATCATAATTAGATAAGAGTATAAAAAACATACTAACAAGGTTTTTTAAAGTAAATATTATAAAAAGTTCGGACAAAAATATATATGTATATTAATATCACAAATACATAATCTCTCACCACTTGACCGCAACACAGAAACATAATAATATTTTATTCGAAAAAAAAGAAAAAGTTAAACCCAACATCCCTCGCGACATAAATACAAAGAAAGATATTTCACGCTTACGTAAAAAACACGAAAAAACAAAAAACATTGTTTTCACAAGTACAATGTGTCAGTGTAGGTACTAAGTACTAACCACACAAAATTATTATATCAGAGGACATGTGTCGACATGTTAGCGCTACTTCAGTAGGTGTTCTGTTTTAGGGCTCCGTAATCAAATGGGAAGAAATGGAACCTTATATCACTGTCTGTCTATCTGTGTATCTGTCTATATGCCTATTTGTCTATCTGTCTATCTGTCTATCTTTCTATCTGTCTATCTGTCTATCTGTCCGTCCATCTGGATGTCACAGTCACTTCACTGTTCGAACTGAAATTTAAAAAATAAGACACGTGTGCAATTCACACGTGATAGAAGTTAAACCTTAAAAAAAATCATAAAAAACATTGTACTCGTCTTTGATTATATACACGTCTAGATGGAGCGTCGCCTTACAAACGCTGCAAAAACAATATCCCAATTCGAAAATCCTTGTGTGCGTGTAACACACACTAGTATGTATATTTTATTCGCTTTACACACACTACTCAACTGGTGAAAATGCTACTTGCTTATGAAATTTCCCCTAAAAATAGGGAAAATTAACTTAAGTCGAGTTAAATTTTTTCATAATGTGTGACATAATAATATTACGATATTCGTCGGGTCGTCTCACAGTAGCTTTAGTTATTCGTTTTAAGTTATTTTTAATTTTTTGTTTGTATTGGTACGTGTATTAGCTTAAGTTATTCGTTGTTAGTTATTTGTTCTTAGTGTAAATTACTTTTATGGTGGAGAAAAATAAATACATATTTAAGAACAAAATCTGTGTAAGAACAAAATCAAAATCTGGAATTGATCCACTAGTTGAAAATTTACAAACCCAGAAACAGATACACACGTCAAACTTAGAACACCCCTCATTTTCCTTCGGGGGTTATTAAAATAAATATAGGTATATTAAACATATATTTTATATAGATTTGATTTTGTAACTTCATATTTCTCTGGGAAGATTTAAAATCAAAAACTGGCAACACAGTAAACATGGCGTTCAATGAACCGTACAAATGCGACGTAAAATTAAATATTGTTGATTTAATTCTGGGATACATTTAGGACTATGGAATGTGTAGTTACCGATAATAAGAAATGTTTTTAGATGTTTTCATTCTTCTTTTGTAATTTCGGAACACTTTAATAGCGCAAATCGTCATAATGAAAGCATAGACGTGGACGTGTTTACGTTACAATGACACTATCGCTACTGAGCGAGCGGAACGAAGTTATGAGCTAACAGTTAACTGATATTTTTTTGGACGCTTATGAACTTAGATGCTCCATCTAGACGTGTATATAATCAAAGGTACTCGTATAATGCTTCCTATTTCATTTTCTCTCCCGTTAAATCTTATGAATTTATGTGTCTGTCTCTATACCACTACTGTCGCTTTTTCGTTTCATCGGCTTTCAAATCACAGCGATGACAAATAAGTATTCATTAAAAAATAAAAACCTCTTTTATAGATTTGTCATATGTGTGTCTGTGTATGGACGGACGCACCGTCCGTATGTCATAGCTACTAGTGCAAAACTATTAAAATTGCATACTTGAAAATCGGTAGGTAAGTAGATAATTATATTCTGTGAAACGCCTTATGATTTTATGACACTAATAAAAAAAATATATATATGGTATGTAAGTCTCCATACTCGGAACTGAAACGGAACAAAACGTGGAACTTGGAAAAAAAAATGTTTTTCATCAAACCTATACGTATTTGATGTCTATAAAAAAATCGTAGAATTTAAATGACATTGAGAATTCTACGACCAGTCTTGAGTAAGATTTTCAACGAAATTAAGTTTGAGATAATTATGATACATTTACAAAAACTGTAAGTACAATTCTTGATACTTAAATATTACCTACCTGCTACTACGGAACCATTCATTGGCGAGACCTCGCACTTGGAAGCTATTTGATCAATTATATTTAATTTCAGTATTTAGCATAACTCCGTAAAAAGGTGCTCCTAACGCGAGCATGAGCGTAAAATTTATTTAACCGTACGTGTTAAGTAATTTACGGAAATTTAAGAGTTTTTTATATTTCTGGCACAAAATGCGTTCTCTATGTAGTGCATCGTGTGTACCTATCGTTTTGTAGATGTTTTATGAGGCAAATTATTACGAAATTACTACGAAGTTAGTTATGTTGACCCATACATTACCATCTCACCGGAATACGGTAGTGCTAAACACTACCTTTTGGCGACAGATAGATTAGGTAATCTCCTACACTAGAACTCTTCTCATCAGAAAATTCCAGTGGTAAAAACTAGTAAAAATCCAATTTCGCATTAAACAATAAAAAAAACTTTCCACTCTCAGTAAGCACTGTACAACTTTGCAATTCCCGCCTCACAGCCTCGAATTGTATAATTCAGAGCCAACAACAACCGAATCTCGCAGTCATCATCTCGAAAGTTGCAAAGTTTAAAACAAAGAAACTAAGCTGAGTACACACCAGCTAATCCAGCCGGTTGTAAGTTGTAATGCGCCCGACCGCGCAAAAGTTGAGCTATCCGCCCTCTTGATATTAAACCGGTTTAGAGCGGTTTATACTGGCTTTATTATATTAGCACGTCGACGCTTCACGAATTTGGCGGTTTAATTACGAACGTAGGTGAGTTGCGGCGAGGTGCGGCTAGGGTTACCAGATCGAATAATAGGATTGCCTGACGTTCTCGGATTGCAGTATATTTCCTGAAATTGTAGCTTAATATTGTACGCAGAATTCTGGACCGTTAATTTTATGTAAAAATTATTTCATGTTATATGATAAATCTTTTCGATCTATATGTAACTTTGATTAAGTTTTCATCAATTTTTTTTGAACTCATCCATATATATAAAAATGCAACCCGTTTTCCTTGGTCACGGCATCACGCGTGAATGGCTGGACCGATTTGGCTACTGTTGATTTTGAATGATTTTTGGAAGTCCAGGGAATATTTAAAAGGTAAGAAAATATGAAGAAATTGAAGGGAAATAGTATAAACTACCATTTCATTTTCCCATACAAATAGTCCGTATCTATCAAACCTTTGACACATGTCATATTTTTATTCTGAGGCAATACGAAGTTTTCCGGGTCAGCTAGCTTAATATAAATACCAAAAGGAAAGTAGGCCTGTACCTATTACATTTTTACAGGGTAATGAAATTATGAGGTCAAAGTAATACACTTAACTATATTGATCAGGACGTGTGTGAAAATGTATCTTTTTAGGGTTCCATAGCTTATAAGGAACCCTTATAGTTTAGCCATATCTCCGTCTGTCCGCCTTTCCGCATTTTAGCTCAGATAGCATAGCTCTTTATGTTACAAAGCTGTAACTTGGCATTAACATACATTTTATTAATTCCAGCAAAGTAATAAAATAAAAAATAAATAAAATCTGTGGCACACTATAGTGCTGAATACTACCATTTGGCGGCAGATAGAAGTATCTTACGCCTTCGAGTTCCTACATTAGAACTCTACCATCGTTTCCCCGACATGCGGCCAAAATCCACAATTTCTCATGTAAATCGTCACCTGGCAACCCTAACAGCAGAGCGTATTTCGTTCGCGGATTTGTTTAATTGCCCATACTTCAAGGCGTTGTGGATTTCGGATTGTTTCACTCGTGATTCGTGTGTGGCCGAGTGTATTGCCAGTTTTATGTTCGCTGGGATTCGGAATTCCCGTTTCGCCTTAATGTCTTAGACCGGTAATTGAATAAGATTTTTCCAACCAGTTACGTTCAAGCACAATATTTCCGATGTTATAGAATAAAATCCTATTCACTTAGAATAGTTTTTTTTTTAACTGCAATGGCAATTCATGCCTTCGCGATGTGCTAGGTGAATTCAGTCGCGATAATAACTTTAATGTTTTCCTGATCCAGTAGACATTATTTAAAATTCACCAAACGAGACCAAAGCTTGGCCAATTATAAGTTTGGTATGAAAAGATTATACAGACGATGCCCTTGGGTATACCCAGGGGCTTGGTATAAGAGGATGTTTATTTTTAATTCATTAGGACGACAGACAAGCAGACGGGCCACCTGATGGAAAGTGGTCACCATCGCCATCGGACATTTGCAACACCAGGGGAGTTGCCAACGCGCTGCCAGCCCAGGACTCTTTTGACGCCATTTTTGGAACGGAAACGGAACACCTCAGAAGAAAGTTCGTTCCAAAATTTACACCTTCTGGGCAGGAACGATCGTGAAAACCGCACCGTTGAGCACTGCCAGCATTGTACACCTCTGCCCCCCCTGAAGGCTTGAAGAACATTCTTCAAGCTTTCAAGTCTTCAGCCGATCACTTGTCCAGCAGTGGACGTCTTACTTATTTTTCTTTTCTGGGGTTGATGACACAATGTGAAGCTGTTGACTGACAGTTGTGGTACAGTTCTAGAACGTTATTTAGCCAAGGGACATTGACATTCTCGTGCCACTCAAGCCCACCCAATATTATATTAACGCTGACAACGGACAACCAGGCTTACTCAACTTAGAACACGTAAAGTACGTAATTTTTTTTTAAATATATTTTTTTACAAACTGTCTTGCAAATTAGGTTGTTACATGCAAAGACACACATAAAACCTTTATAGGTTTATCTATGTGTGTGCGGTCTAACTTTTCTTATATGATAATGGTAGATACATTCTCATTACTGGATTTTGTGTAGATGTCTATAAGCTGCAGTTGTCACTATCATTACATAAGAAATCCGGCAATCTCATTAGAGTGGAATTTATGCGCATAATAAATTGCGAGCAAAAACTTAATAATCAATTATGATTTCACTTAGAATATTCACATTTTAATACTTTACAATAATTGAATTTAGAAATATACGAAAACTAGCTACCCCGACGAACTTCTTGTCGTCTCAGAGATATAAAACAATAAAATATCTAAAAAATCAATGATCAGTCATGCCGTTACGGAGGAGTATTGTTACAAACACTGAGACACGAGAATTTTGTACATTAGAAGATGACAACTTCATGCTCCATGGCTATCGTAAAAATAAATAATGCTATCCTAAAGCGTGTGGCGGAAAATTCATTACTGATTGTACACGGCCATGAAAATGAGTCACGAGTGTGAATCCATCCTAATACCACTTCGTTACTAATAAGTAACTAAACTAACTATCTCATATTTAATCGGCTTTCCTCGAAACATTATATTCGCTTCGCGACCATTAACTTAAGGCAGGTTTATAAGCCAACTTAGATTCTCCTGAGAAACTTCTTCGTGGGCTGCGCTCTAATGTATATTGCCATATTTTCCACATATTAGACATGAAATATGAATGAACATTCTATTCAAAATTCTATTTGAAGTTTGTAGGATCGAATCTTGGGTGAATAGAATTTTATTGGAGACATATCCTTCTTTTTTATACAACGAAGGTGGCAACAAGTACTCAGTTCACATGGATGTTAAGTGATGAATGCAGCCTATACTTAGACATCGACACAAAAAAACAGATATCAAATGTAGATGCATTGCCACCCCCGAGACCTTAGATTTTATGCCTCTGTGGTGGTTATTACGGGGCCGTTACCATTTAACCTGAACTTGATAGTGCTGAACACTACCATTTGGGGGCAGATAGTTTAAATAATGAGATGGTACCTACGCCCTTATGAAAAGAAAAAAAAGACGGCAATATTCACTTACCATCGTGTAAATTGCATGCTTGTTTGAAACCTTCACAAAAAGAGAATTTATCACAAATGTAATAAAACAAACATTTTTATAGTTCTCGGGGAAAATGTAGCAGGTTCAATCCGCTTTCAATTTTCTCTGACCAATTTACATTCGTCTCAATGTTAATCTTTCGCTTGCAGTCACAGCATTGGTTTTTTATGTTTTTCGTTTAGAGCAAAGGGTGTGAAAAGTATCATTTTTAGTGTTATTGTGGATTTTTCTGAATATTTTACAGACTGATCCTTTTTATTGTGATATGAAGTGGAACATTGGCGGTTGGTGAGTTAAGTTCCAGATGAGTGTAAACCTACCTATTCGCTACTTCCACTTGAACTGCAATCATACCAGGTTTGACAGAACCAATTTAAGGGACAGTATACTCATACAAACGTGAAAATTTACTTTTAACATTCAAAACAAATCAGAATAAGTTTTAATTTAATACACGTGTAAAAGTACGATGAATACCTGAACGCATTACACAAAAGCCTTATAACTCGATGCACCTTAAACAAGATTTGTATAAGCAAATATTCAAACCAACCATTCATAAATTTGCTATTTGTTACTCGCACACACAAAAAGTCATTATGATTTGCGCTGTCAAAAAATGCTCACCAAAATTCCACAAACTAAACCACCAGCAAAGGCTAACGCTACATTGCGTGGAACGGAACGCGCAAACGGTTTCAAACATCACCAGGGGCGATCCAATCAACCGCGTTGATCCCGCAAGCCGACCGAGAGAGGTTTTTGTACCGATGACATATTGTTCCCGCGCCGAACAGTTTTAAATATCGAACGAGTTTCGCTGAGTGTTTGATTCTGATCTATGACTGAATCGAGAGTTGGATTTCGTGTTTGTGGCAAAAAATCCGAATTCTCAGTGTCTGGTTCGGATAGATAAAAATATGAATTTTAACTTGTTGTATGTTGTTGGATTTTTGTATGTACCTAATGGTGGTGGAAAATAGACGTTATGTTAAAGGAGAATCATCAAAAGCCGTCCTGATTGCGTCTTAACAACTTGTATGTAGAAAATGGTTTTTTTTTTAGCAATCAATTTTTTTTAACGTTAAAACGAATGGGGATTTACAAGATATATTTTATAAGCTAATAAATTATTTTGTAGTGAACTGCCAATCATAGACCAATAACTAACCTGCCAATGTCAACACCATTGTATTATTTACTTTTTGCGTTGGACACTGGTCAGTTTAGGACCCTTAAGGCTTTGTCGAAATAAAATCGATTTAGAAAAAATATTTTGATAATCTCGTCGAGATACTTTGATATAAAATTGCTCAATCTCCTTTTTGGTATTAAAAAGGCACCGGTTTGATGAATAATGGTTTAATTGGTGGCCATCTCAGCCGAAAGACATCCATTGTTGGGCCAAAGCCTTCCCATAAGGGGATATGCCTTAAATCGACATGTTTGGCATACGGATTGGCGATCGGAGTGACGGTAGTTTTATCGCAGGATGCTGCTACCAATTGGACTATTGGTAGCATCGGCAGCATTAGACCCCATTGGGACAGTTTATATAGTTTTATACTATATACTGGTGGTAGAGCTCCAGTGACGGAGCTCGCAGGCGTAGGCACTACCGCATTACCTAATATACTTGCCGCTAAATGGTAGTGTTCAGCATTATCGTGTTCCAGTCCGGTGGTAATGTACGGCCCTGTAATGTACGGCCCTGTAATGTACGGCCCTGTAATTTCCGGCACAGAGGTATAACACCTTAGGCCTCAGGAGTGGTAACGCATCTGCATTTTGACCTTGGTCTTTTTGTGGGTGTCTATAGGCTGCAGTCATCACTTAACACCAATGTGAACTGCATGCTGGTTTGCCATTACATAAAAAAAAGTTTGACGACTATTGTTCGGTTGACTGACTGCTGACTACACTAGTTGAAGAATTATTATCAAGTGGGAAGGGGCAGTGCAGTCGTCACGTACTGACGACGCATTAGTTGCATTGCCAGTTTTGGATAAGTTTATGTCGTTAATTATGTAAGTGCTTCAAAATTATGATATGCAGTAGCTTTAAGAGGATGTCTTTACACACCATATTATTACGAGTATACTGGCCAGGAGACTCCTTCGAATAGTTTTGTTTTGTTTTTTGTACTAATTATCAAGAAAAGTCAGCCTTTTACTTTTTTATTGTAGATACTTTAAAATTTCTGAAATTTAAAATTTTTGTTTGAAATTTTGTTCTTTGAAACTAAACACAACCCTGCCGTGGTATTTCAGGTTGAGTCAGCACAATTTGCCTTTAAATGCGATGACAATTTTTAAACCCTCCAAGCCTGAAATCCACGGAAAATTCTCAAGACACTGAATTGTGTACTGAGGGTGTGACCGTCGACCCGAGTAACCTATCCTTCCAACTTACAAAGATGACGACCCTTTTTACTTTTTCCACGTCCGCCGTTGAATGCGCGATGGCAGAAATTAATCTTTTCGAACAATGGAGCCTGGTAAGTGGCCGTCCTTTAGTTCCGGGGCATTGTTGGCCAGTGGGGATTATTGTGCCCGTTCGTCCCTCGCGCCGGTTTGTCGTAAGTTCGGTTATAGATTTTATGGAGAGGCGTACGATTTATTGTCACTAGGTACTTGGTATACAGTCTTATGTTGATTCATATCAATATACAAGCTGGAAGTTGTCTTTAATTACGAGGCTTAACACTTGGAATTCACGCATTGTTACTGTCTCAGGCGAAAGAGAATTTATAAATTACATTACTAAATGTGTGTAGGTATATGCAGGATGCTAGTGCAGTATCATTGTGGTATCTTATCCTTATCAAATCTTTCACAAGAGTTATCATTTAATTTCTAAGAGGTGTTACGGCAAATCAATGGTGTATAAGATAATGGCCATAGAAACTTTTTTAGACCAACAATCATTTTGTCACTGAAAAGCCGGAGTTGCTGACTTGAAGTTGCCGGCTTTTGAGGATATAACAATAGATGAGATTGTATGGGCGATACGAAGTTTGAAATGTGGTAAGGCTGCGGGTATTGATCAGGTTTCTGCCGAAATGATCAAATATGGTGGTGCTGCCCTTTGGGATTCTTTCTGGGTGTTGTGCAACCTTTGCTGGAGAAAGAAAGACCCGGCAGAATCCCAAAGGATTGGCGGTGTGCGATCATCGTGCTTTTGTATAAAGGCAAGGGTTCACGTATGGACTGCACCAGCTATCGAGCGATCAGTTTGATCAGTTTGGCAGCTAAAGTGTATGGGAAAGTCTTAGAAAGAAGAATGAAAGAGAAGTCCGACGGGTTGTTGTGGGATGCACAGGGTGGTTTCAGAACTGGAAGAGGATGTATGGATCAAGTTTTCTCACTCCGCAACATCGTAGAGAAGCATCTGGCTGTGAGCCAGAAGGTTTTCTGCGGTTTTGTAGATTTGGAGAAGGCGTTTGATAGGGTATTACGAAAGGAGCTGTGGGACATTTTGCCAGAGTATGGTATTGATGGCAGTCTGTTCCGTGCAATACAGTCCACGTATGTGGGCTGTCAAGCATTTGTGCGGGTAGATGGTAACATGTCACCCTGGTTTGATGTTAACATCGGTGTCAAACAGGGTTGCGTGCTTTCGTCTAAGCTGTTTATTATATATCTGGACAAATGCCTCCAGAGGGTGAAGTTGATGGATGTGGGAGTGTGTATGGGTGACTTAGTGATGAACTGTCTGCTTTACGCAGATGATGCGGTAATTGTTAGCTCTACACCATTTGGGCTACAAGCACTAGTCACAGTCATGAAAGAGGATTGTGTGGAGAAAGGCTTACTATTAAATGTGGATAAAACTAAAGTATTAGTATTTGAAAGAGATGAACAGAGAACAAATGCAAGGATAGTAGTAGATGATGCAGTGTTAGAACAGGTTGATGAAATTGTATATCTTGGATGTGCTTTTAGCAAGGATGGTAGGTACACCACTGACATAGAAAGAAGAGTGCTTGCTCGGAATTGCGTGAATGGAGCGTTGGGTAAGCTGCTAGAATCAAAACATCTCAGCCAGCGGGCTCGACTAGCCGTACATAATGCTGTACTTACTCCAACGCTTTTATATGGAAGCGAGAGCTGGGTACGCAGGAAAGAGCATGAAAGTAAGTTGAACGCGGTCGAGATGAGATCTTTGCGCAAGATCTGCGGTGTATCACTCACCGATCGCGTTCGTAATGAAGATGTAAGAAAGAGACTTTGTGTGAATTATAGTATCGGTGTAAAAATGAAATAAGGCATGCTCCGATGGTTCGGGCATATAGAAAGAATGTCGAATGAGCGAATGACTAAACAGATATACAATGCGAATGTGGATGGTTGCAGAGGCCCAGGAAGACCAAGACTGACCTACCATGACCAAATAGGTCGAGTTCTGTCTGATGGTGGGGTCAAAAGTCTTAGGAATCGGCGTGCATGTATGAAGAGAATGATGAAGGTAGACGAGGCACGAGAGGTTTGTCAGAACCGGGATATCTGGCGCTCTACACTCTCTGCCTACCCCGTTAGGGACCTAGCGTGAAGATACATACATAAATAAATCTTACGAAACTCGCACTTAAGCACGTCGTAATAGCTGCAGTTTTTATAATCATACCTAGAACAAAGAAATTTATTATTAGTACGGATACTCACCATTCCGTGCTTTACGGAATGCAAATAGTAACACTAGACAGGTATGTTCTCAATTCAAATCATTAGTAACTTAAATATGTATACAGGGTTAATATAAATTAGCACATCACCTCTTATAGGCAGTATCTCTACATCAATCCCAAAGTACTGGAATTTACTCTGAGCGTGGGTATGCCTAGGCAAAATATCGCCACATGCAGCGGGGTGCAGGCTTGCGGGGTCACGCAGCGTCTTTTGAAAATATGTTTATTGTTTTTATTGGGTTTTTTGTTTTTTATTGGGAAGCGCGCATGGCCCCGCGGGTGGTGTAGATCACAGGCGATTTACTTGGTTAAGCATTACGGGCGCGGTCGGGAGTGTGATGGGTGACTGATGACCGAGGGCACGTTAAGCCGTTGGCCCCGGTTGCCATCGATAGATAGCAGTCGTTAAACCTTGTCGGAGGCCTTATGAGCGGTTTAAAAACATCCGACAGCGGGTTGGCCACTAACCCGTATCCCCACCAAATCCGCATTGGAGTAGCGTGGTGGAGTAAGCTCCAGCCCCCCCCCCCCTAAAAAAGAGAAGAGACTCGTGCCCAGCAGTGGGACGTATAATGGCGATACGGGTGTGGTCGGGTATATGATGGGTGACCGCAAGTGGCAAATTAAAAATGGGCGTTTCTATGCTTCGGAGGGCACGTTAAGAAGAATGAAGTGGCAAACAAGCTAACAGTTTACATTGATAGTAAAGTAATATGCATATGCGTCGGAAATTACACGATAGTGCTATATACTACTATTTTACGGCAAATGGATTAAGTACCTAATGCGGTGGTGCCTGGTGGTCACTGGATCTCTGCTACAAGAAAAATTGCAAGGGTAGATCTTTAATTCAAAAGTCTCTTGCATATTTCACATGTTTCAGTAGAATCATCATATCATCATCTTTTCATACCAATAAAACTTTTCTTCCGGAGCCCAATAAAACATCGCGCACACCAAATTACTGATCGCACCGAACAGGAAAACGCAGATAATTCTATCCCATCTAATGAACAGGACACCGAAGCGCAATCTAAAAACATACCTTCATAATAACATCACCCGTAAAACTTGTCCTATATCAAAAGTTAGATTAACGCGAAAACTGCTGCTAAAACTTATTACGTCCATTCGAGGCTCGGGCCGAACTAAAACCTTATCTAATTAGTATTGACACGCCCGTTACACGTTAGCTGGGGAACTGCTTAAAGCCGAGAGACATACTTTAGTCAGTTTAGTTATGAAATTGGTATACTCGTATATTGCAAGTTTCCTTTGCAATTTTCTGTTCTTATAATATTGTCTCTTTCACTTACTTCCTTTAACTGCCTCAGTAGCGAAGTGGTAGCAGGTCACTACTACAACGCTGGGCATCCTGGGTTCGATTTCCAGGTCGGGGACTATCAGAGATAACGGTTTAAAATCCTATATCTATGGTCCTATTGGGATTTTTCCATTTTCTGGAAGATTCCCAGTACCTCGTAGTTTGGTAATGTGCCCGGAGATGGCAACAGGTTCGCCACCTCTTACATGGGCCAAAACGGAATCGGCGAGTAGTGGGTGTTTGCATGTATCCTTGAATGCATTCATTTACCTCTGCCTCTACACTCTCTGCCCCCGTTAGGGACCTGGCGTGAAGATACATACACACATACGTACTTCCGTAACTGCCTCAGTAGCCCAGGTGTAGCAGTCCACTACTTCTGCGCTGGAGTTCGATTCTGGGTTGGGGGCTATCAGAGTAACGGTGCAAAATCCTTTATCTCTAGTTCTATTGGGCTTTTTTCAAATATTATTCTGGAAGTTACCGAGTTTGGTAATATGCCCGGAGAAGTCAACAGGTTCGCCATGTGAGGGCAAAACGTAACCGACGAATCGTGGGTGTTTGAATATATGCTTGAATGCATGCCTTTACCTCTGTCTTCACCTTCGGGGATTACAGGCGTGAAATTACGTACCTGTGTTCTAGATATTCATGACCATTGCAGAAACCAATCTTGAGTAAATAAAATTTCGTAAAATTTTATCATTATCGTGTGGTGTTTATGCAAGTTTCCGGAAACACACAGGTAAAAGATTTTAGACATCTGCATTGAAACTTGTAGTTCTTTTGAATCGTTTTTTCTGTTCTCAACGCGTTAATCGTAAAACGTATTTAGCGCAGAAATAAATAATTTACATGAGCAACTCATTGTTCACCAATTATTCAGTAACTCACAAAATTTAACTTGAGAACATCTTAACTAAGAATAATAAAATTGCTTTAAATTTTTACTGTTCTACAAATATACATATCTTTCCTGTTCAATTACGCAAACAAATTCCACGATTTCATTCTGAGCCGATATCTCAATAATCAGTTGAAATGTTGACCGAACTCGACTTGTTGGCTTGAATATCGATTATTCATAGATTTACCGGGAACCTTTTAAAAGGGCGTCGAGGACCAGTCAAGATGGAATCGGTTCGATATCGAGAATTAATTGAATAAAATGCAAGATCGAGTGGAAGGTATCTCGCGGGACGGCGGACGCCATCATGAATATGGATCCGACGATAAAGTGTTCTCGGCTTTGTAAAAGTTCCAGTTATTAGGCGGAGGCCATTAAGCCGGCGGTGGTTAGGATATTTTGCGGTGAAGGTTGGAGTCCGATTCTCGTTTTGTACAGCAAAATATCTGATTAATACGTCTTATGAATGCAAAAGTTTGTGAGGATGGGTGGATTATTATTTTACGCAAATATTACTAAAAGTTAGTAGTTATTTTACAGTTTGTATATTTTACACACTGGCGCTTTTACGGGAGCCGATCACTTAGACCAGGTGGTATGCAAAATTTGATTTAAAAAAAAAATCTTGTTATATGTAAAAGTATGTTAGGTAATGAAGCATGTATAGATCAAGACTTGTAAAAGTTACTCATAAGTTTTTTCAATGCGAAAATTGCTGAATAGACAATGATGTTAAAAAATAAAGTGAAGCATTTTTGTATTCCTGAACCTTTATACAGACCGGATTTCGGACAGAAAAAATAAGCTCTTACAGATGACATGTAATTTTCAGACCAAATTCAATGGTGACCTTAGAAAGAGGAATAAATAACTTGCCGCCTACTGAATGCTTCAGCAACTGATATGGCGATAGTGACAGATACATTATGTTTTTCTGTATTTGATAAAAACATAAAATATTGAAAGATATTATTTACATCTCACATATTACGTTCATAATGCGTTCAGTTTCATATTTACATCGTGCAGATTTTTTTTACTGGAGGTAGAATTCCAGACCAGGTGCTCGGGGGCGTTAGCATGACCGCATTTCTTACCTTTTGACCTCTGGATTTGTCATAATTTAACATCAATGTGTGCTGCAGGCTTGTTCGCCACCTTCCTTAAATAATAATATTTCGATTTCCTTATAATTTAGGTAATAGAATAATTTTACAGAAATATATTATTCTAGCGGCTCGCCCCGGCTTCGCGCCGATGCAATGTTACCTACCCCCTCCTCTTCATTTTAGCGTAATTTCATATAGCCTAAAGCCTCGATAAATTAACTCTCTAACACTGAAATAATTTTTCCAATCGGCACAGTAGTTCATGAGGTTAGCGCGTTCAAGCAAACAAACAAAGAAGCAAACTCTTCAGCTTTATAATATTACCTATATAGATAAAGCTACTTACACAAGAAAACCTCTGCCAATGATTTGTCTTTGGCGCATACAATATTCAAACTATGCATCTGCTCTTTACAAAACTATTGTATCCGAAGCAATACTATCGTTCGAAGCCGCATTTATACTGCCTTCTAAAACAGTGCACCATAAAACTTGCATCCGTCCCTTGCTCGCGAGTCCACAGAACGAGACGGCGCTTTTATATCGAAACAAAAATAACATTGAAAACTCCGATCCGATATTTGGAGGGTTGCCAGACGTTATCGAATTTATGTAAAAGATGGAAATTGAGGTGAGAAACGACTGTTGAAACTACGTCTGCGTTTATAAAATAGAATGGTCGAACAAAAAGAGAATTGGTAACTGCGAGAATAATATTTTAACTTTTATGATTCTTTCTAAAAGTCCCATGAATTAAGAAATAAGTTGGGGCGGCACGCGAGTCGGGTATTGATTGCGTCGGGTTCGGAGTTGCAGCAAGACTTCTCACTTTTCATTGTGGTCCGCGGATAAATTATTTATTGTCTGTTGGCTCTCATAAAACATTTTGTTCGCGAAGAATCCGCGATGGAACAAATTGTGAACTCTATGAAAAGCAAATGAGACTGCTGACTACAGTGATATTTCGTCTAGGGTTATACTACCGCATTTAATAAAACAAATTTACAATGCCACACAGTTAACTATTTTTTATAGATTTCAGTTCTTATTTTATATGTACGTATCTTCACGCCAGGTCCCTAACGGGGCAGGCAGAGAGTGTGGAGCGCCAGATAACCCGGACCTCCCGTGCCTCATCTACCTTCACTATTCTCTTCATACATGCACGCCGATTCCTAAGACTTTTGACACCATCAGATAGAACTCGACCTATTTGGTCATAGAAGATCAGGTCAATCACATTATTTATTATTATTGATTTATTCAGTACATTTCATAATACACTTTTATACAATAAGTACCGCACCACGAAAACCTCACAGGGTTTATCTGGGCGCCGGTGAGTCGCTAATTTTAGGCTTAGTGTAGTACCTTTTTAATTTATTACAGAAAAATTTATGGTTTGTACTATACATAATTTAATTGTATATCTGTTAAGTCATTCGCTCATTCGACATTCTGTATATATGCCCGAACCATCGGAGCATGCCTTTTTTTCATTTTTACACCGATACCACAGTCTAAAGAAAACGATCATGTTAAAGACACAAAATAAAATACCGAACTTGAACACCATTGAAAATATAAGGTACCATATTCATAATTTCTAAATAAATAAAAATTGACCTTCCAAAAATAAAACACTGTGTCAATATCAGTAAACAAGATATCCATTTCACAAAAAAATATTATCTAAGTGGCCGTATAAACGAGGGATGTTTTTAAGCACACACAATTAAATATAAGGTAAACAAAACGCAATTAGGTAAATGCTTTAATATTAAATTTCGCCTTTGTAATAAATCGCGCGGGCCACTTTACCTAATTATGTTTTTTTATGGCCCCACTAAGCAGAGTATACGCACTGAGGGTGCCTTCAATTCCTACATCTGCGCCGATGTTTTCGCGTCGGGGGTCTTATTAAAATTTTCCTTTACAGACTTTGTGAACTGTATTAAATTAATTTTAATATTCGAGACATCGAAACACGGTGAAAGTTGATTAAAATCGAGTCAAGGATTCCATTAATAGATAAGTTTAATTAACTTTTGTTTGAACTCGTTTCGATTCGCATTGTCGAGTTTGTGTTCTTTGATTGTGTTTTGTTAATCTGTTTGAAATTTTGAATGTTCGTGTTTAATATAATCAACGAATTACGAAGCCTAGTTTCGCAAAAGTATAATCGTAATTGTCTATTAAAAGTCTATTAAAAAATATAGTTCTTATGCTAATGTTCGTATGTTGACTGCCTCGTTGGTATAATGGTCGCAATCGCGATGCTGAAACCTGAGGTAACGGGTTCAATCCCCGGGTTTACAAAAGCTGATATTAGGTTTTCCTGTGAGAGAATTCTCTTGCCTTAAAAGTCTCTCATTGAAGTCACCTATTAATATTATTTTTTCTAAATTCACTCGCATTGTTATTGCGAAAACTAAAAATATTTCAAGAGTTACATTATTTCAATGCTTCACCGGGGGATCGACAACAGTTTTTATTATTTATATCAAGTCGCAATAGACATTGAGTTGACTGCTGGTAATTTAGCCGTTTGAAGAATATATCAGCTTCCCTTTTCATGTCAGAACAACCTGCGACCATGACAGATTGCCGGGCTTCCCCTGTTAAGCCTTGGTTTCCTTTCAAATTATGTTTATGGATAATATTTATTGTCAGGTATAGATGAAATAAATACCTATAATATATACTAATAGAGAAACAAATACAATATACACTAATAGAGAAGGTAAATATTTTTTAGAGAGCTAAATTGGAAACATGTAAAGTTTTTTGGGATTTCTATTTATTTGTCATAAATGGTTTAAGATGCGCATTAGGTGTTTTTTTTTACTTGTCATACAATAACAGTGTTGAGTGTGTAGGTTTCATCGCATTACTTAATCTATTTGTCGCTAAAGCTAAGCACTTAATAGGCTGAAACACGATTGTTTCGGTTAGACATTTGTGTAAATATGCGTCCATATTTTTTGCTACGAAGCAAAAAATATGGACGGTCGGGCTCGAGAAATGGCAAAACATACCTAGGTATTTAAATTCCTAACAAGCTTTAATAAATAAAAAATAACTAAATGTAGTTCAGGCATCGTCCATGTTTTTTAAATATTGGATATACAATAGTATTATACATATGTGTGTGTATCTTCACGCCAGGTCCCTAACGGGGTAGGCAGAGAGTGTAGAGCGCCAGATATCCCGGTTCAGACAAACCTCTCGTGCCTCGTCTACCTTCATCATTCTCTTCATACATGCACGCCGATTCCTAAGACTTTTGACCCCACCATCAGACAGAATTCGACCTATTTGGTCATGGTAGGTCAGCCTTGGTCTTATACATATAATACAGATAAATACAAAATCAATTTAAATAGGTGTTGGGGCAGTTTGTACCACTGGGTATAAACATGTGGTATTTGGGTATGTACCCGGTGTTGCATAATAATACAGTCTGGTGTGTCGCTCATCACTAAATCTAGATCTCTATAGTTTGTATTCACTAATCGTCCGTGCCAACTGTACGCTTCGTTGCCATTTTTACGACTTTAAAAAATATTTCAAGGTATCTGTAAGTCACACGAAAAGAGATAATCCCATTGGCAGCCATTTTGTTACGGCCCAGTTATTTCCGGCACAGAGGCATAACACCTTAGGCCTCAGGAGTGGTAATGCATCTGCATTTTGACCTTGGTCTTAATGTGGGTGTCTATAGGCTGCACTCATCACTTAACATCAATGTGAATTGTTTGATTGTTTGCCACTTCCATTACATAAAACAAGGATTACATAACACACCTGACCGGAACACGATAGAGCCTGAACACTACCATTTAGCAGCAAGTATATTAGGTAATGTGGTGGTGCCTACGCCCGCAAGCTCCGTCACTGGAGCTCTACTATCAGTTTGAAATTTCCTTTCTCTATGAGATAAACCAGGTTGAAAGGACGGATTCGGATAATCGGACAACTCAAATATTACTTTTTCTTACTTCCAACGTCTCACGTGTGACGTTCGAATGGCTTGGCGTGCTTTTTGTTTTTTATTTCATGGAAGAGGCAAACAAGCATGCAGTTCACATTGATGTTAAGTGATGACTGCAGCCTATAGACACCCACACAAAGACCAAGTTCAAAATGCAGACGCGTTACCACTCCTGAGGCCTAAGGTGCTATGCCTCTGTGCCGGAAATTACAGGGCCGTACATTACCACCTGACCGGAACACGATAGTGCTGAACACTACAATTTAGCGGCAAGTATATTAAGTAACGCGGTGGTGCCTACGCCCGCGAGCTCCGTCGCTGGAGCTCTCTACCACCATCAAAGCTTGGCGTGATCCGTTGCAACTAGCGACGGCTCACGTGAGACGTTGGGAATAACCCAAATTTTGCCCTATCGTATTCCGGTTAGATGGTAATATATGGCCCCGTTATAACTATTACAGAGATATAACAACTAAGGTCTCAGGGGTGGCAACGCATCTGCATTTTCACCTTTGGTCTTTGTGTCGGTGTCAATACAAAAATAAATAAAATAACACACTCACAGCCCCATTGTAGGTATATTCCACTGGGTATAATCTGTGACTTGGGTGCCGTTCTTGACAACAACATCCACACAAACCCAAAGCAAACAACTATAAACCAAGGCAATGCAATAAATGAGCAGGTAAGATTCAACAGTCAGGTGTGGACTTCAGTAGCTCAGGTGAGAGAGCGACTGAACTAGAGATCTCAGTGGTCGCGGGTTTAAGCCCCGCTTGAAGCTGTAAACCATTGCATTATTTGTTTTTTTAATGTCTGAGGGTTGACAGACAAGCAAACGGGCCACCTGATGGAATTTGGTCACCGTCGCTTATGAACATTCGCAACACCAGGAGTTGCCAACGTGCTGCCAGCCCTGAAGGGCTCTTTTGACCCCATTTTTGAAGAACCCTATGTTGTCGCACCGAGCGAACCTTAGAGGGAAGATCGTTCTACAATTTACACGTTCTGGGCAGTAACGTGAAAACTGCACTGTTGAGCACTGCCAGGTGTCCAGTCGGTGAGGGTGGGTGGAACTTTTCTTTTCGGCGGGTGGTACGGTGTAGGAAAAGAGACGGTGGCACCATGTCGAAGAGCAGAGCACTCACCATTGTAGAGACGGTAACACTGTACCGGTACGATCGAATCGACAACCCTCAGATCAAGCGGTTGTTACACACCATTGGACCAACTGGATCTTAGAATTAACAGACCAAGTTTAAAACAACCCGAATGCGAAGTTTAAGGTGAAGAGGAGGATGAGGCGAGAATTTAAGTTGGGAATTTCATCTTTTCAACGTTCAAGTCGCATTAACTATTATAATATTTCCCCATTACGGATTCTCCCTTTCCTCATAAATTTCTATGAGTAGGGACCCTTAACAACTTGCCGGTTGAGTCGGGCGACTTAGTTGGGAATGAATTTATTGTATGATAGTTTATCTCAAGGGGTTTGTTTTGGATATTAAAGGAATCTGTGAGTGCTACCAGTGCTATCAAGTTTCTTGGCGTGAAATAGTGGATTGCGCTATTGGTGACTTCGTTATTTGTTAGAGGTTACCAGACTTTTTTGAATTCTTTGAGGGTTTATTTCTGTTATAGTTAAAACTTGTTCGAATTTATTGTCAAGTGTAATAGTGTTTTTAGTGTCTGGTTTGTAATAAAACGTGATTTTGACTTGAAGAAAATAAATTTGATCGATTTATGTTTATGAATATTTTAAAATAGTTGTGTCCCGTGACTTCGTTTGCATGGGGTAAAAGCAAAGGTTTCAATATATGCTAAATTTTAACACATGTGATTTAGCGGTTTGGTCATGAAAGCATAACAGAGAGACCGACAAAGTTACTTTCACACTTTTCCAAGTATGCATAGTACGGATTTTAAAAATCAGCAAGATTTTGGAAGAATGCAGCATGAATAATTGCTAGCAAGTAGATTAATTAATATGTTTGGCATTTCTCTCTTTATAACAAAACAAAGACTTCATATTTTATTTTCGTTCAGTTTTAATGGCATTTGACATATGGGAAATAATGTACATTAATCCTACCATCATTTGTAGTTTTTATAAATGTCAGGCGTCACATTGAGGGTAACACAATCTATTCTTGAAATTATATTACGTTAAGACGTTTTGTGGATTGATTGAGTTCGAATTTACCCAACAGCTACATGAAAGTATTGTGTACATTGTAGAGTAGTGCATCATACCTATTAACAATCGTCGGTCTGGTGGACTGTTCGTTGTGAACATATTTGAAGTGAAACTTTTGTACAACAGTGGCCATGTTTCAGTTAAAACGATGATCTTAAATGATGAAAATGAATCTCAAACTAATGTAACCCTGCCAAGCAGTACTTGTATTTTGAATTCGCAATGATGTAAGATGCAAAATAACGGAAATCTTTTCGTTAGATAATACAAAAGTTCTTCTGCTTACTTAAAAACTTAGGTATATACTTCTTCCAACACATTCTTGATCGATACACAAATGCCAAGCAAACATACAGTTGACAATGAAATTGCATGCTAGTTTCGCATTTTGGGCAACAAAACAAAAAGTTTCAATAGAATCAGAAAGATAGTGATATTTGTCCGACAGTTGTTCGAAAATGTTGTACAACAACCCTAGACATATTGTTCATAAATATTAGACGTTACGTCCCAGACATCACTAGCTGGTTGTCTGTAGATAATCTTAGGCTTAGAAGTTTTGCGGATTGATTGAGTTCAGATTTAGCAAATAAATTTAAACCATGTAGACTGTATTCTAGATTTATCATCACAAATCTTACCCCTTTATGAATAAGCAGCTTAACAGTGGAGTCATTAAAGTCTATGTTGTCTTTGTCAGTTGAATTTACAATTAAGTAAGATGAAAGAAGACAAAAATCAACAATACTGTTGTGTTACCGTCAATGTTTGCATTTCGTGTATAGCTTTTATACGAACTCAACTGGTAGTAGAATTCCAATGTAGGGACTCGAAGGTGTAGGCATCACCACATTACCTAATCTCTCTGCCGCCAAATAGTATTATTCCGCACAATCACAGTACAAATATGAACATTATTGAAACTACGTACAAAACGTTCGAAACGGCATACTGACACAAAAATGCGCATCGACGCTCGATGTAACGAGTGACTCACTACTGCAGCACCGCGAAAACCGCTTAGAGGTCTCGTCAATGCGTATATTTGTGAGAGTGTGACGTTTCAACGTTTTGTACGTAATTTACATACTGTTCATATTTGTACTGTGGCACTATCAACAAAAGTCTCAGGGGTGGCAACACATCTGCATTCTGATCGCTGGATTTTGATTTTTATAGTCTGCAGTCATCACTTAACATTTCGGTGATCAGCATGCATGTTTAGATCGTAAGCGATCTACGCGGTTAAGCGATACGGGCGCGGTCAGGTGTGTGATGGGTGACCGCTAGTGACAAATTGAAATGCGCGTTTCCGTACTTCGGAGGGCATGCTAAGCCGTCGGTCTCGGTTGCTATCGATAGATAGCAGTCGTTAAACATTGTCGGTGGCCTTAAGGGCGATTTGAAAACATCCGACAGCGGGTGGCCACGAACCCGTATCTCCACCAACTCGCATTGGCGCAGCGTGGTGGAGTAAGCTCCAGGCCTCCCCCCGAAAAGGGACTCGCGCCCAGCAGTGGGACGTATAATGGGTTGTCATTATTATTATTATTATTATATTATAGGTACATTCTTTAAGCTGTGCCGTTATTATTACCTAAACATTTCTACTGGTGGTAGAGCTCCAGTGACGGAGCTCGAGGGCGTAGGCACCACCGCATTACCTAATATACTTGCCGCTAAATGGTAGTGTTCAGCACTATCGTGTTCCGGTCAGGTGGTAATGTACGGCTCTGTAATTTCCGGCACAGAGGCATAACACTTAATGCCTCAGGAGTGGCAGCGCATCTGCATTTTGACGTCTGGTCATTGTGTGGGTGTCATAGGCTGCAGTCATCACTTAACATCAATGTGAACTGCACGCTTGTTTGCCACTTTCATTACATAAAAAAAAAAAAAAAAAAATTGAAGTACATGATTCTTTGCCATATTCGCGACAAAACAATAACTCGTAAGTTTTGTTTCTGTTTCAATGGTACCAGACAGTTGTGGTGACATTTGTCTGACAGTTGTACGAAAATTATGTATGTACATCAACCCCACAGACATTTACAGGGTTCATAAATGTCAGGCGTCACGTTGCGGACAAAACGAATTGAGCCTGCAGACAATCTTAGGTCTAGATGTTTTTCAGACTTACTGAATTGGTCAAACATTTAAGTAATGTGAACATTGCAATAAAGACATAAGATGAGTAATCACTCCTAAGCATTTTATTTTGGCAAATGAATTTGAATTGAAAAAACACATTTTTGCAATCTTTGACCTTGAATAAAAAAAATTGCAGACATGGGATTGATGAGGACTTTTTACAGTTAAATAATGTTGTCCCTCACATCTGTGTAAATTTTCAGCTTTCTGGGAATTAATGCAATGTTACCCCTTTTTTGGGCTAAATTGACCGGACAGGTATATATTTTGTCCGTCAATCAGTCATTTCATCAATTACCTAGAATATCTCTGTAATTGTATTTTCATACATATAACAGTAGCACAACAACAATGAACACAAGCAAATCGTTTCAGTTCACAAGACTTAAACCAGTAAACCGTTTCACAGAGCCAAACATTGACTCCATTGACTCAATAAACGTAAGCAACGCACGCCACCGGCGTAATCAAGGCATCCCATTTCGTTGTAATTTGCAAGCGACATGTGGCCACCAAACGGACCCTGCTAAACAACAAAATCCCCGAATTAACCGTTCCCGTCGAATACGTGACCTAATCCACGGACACGTTACTTTCAGCTATCGAACAAAATTAATACCAATAAAGATTATAAAAAATGTGAAAGAACATTATTTATTACAAAAAAATAGACCGATGAAATTGATTCGAGTAGGGATTGAATCTACAACCCTGCGCCTTACCTCGTAATCCAGCAGTCAAGTGTTTAAATCTTCCCGAAGTAATTTTTAGTACGTATTCTTTTTGAATCCTTTATTATTTACGGTCGTATATTATAATAGTTAATAAGGTTATTGATATCTATCGCGTTAATTTCTATCCGATGGTAGATAAAAAAGTTGCCTAACTAGCATAGTTGGCAATAGATGGCGCTGCTGCTACCATAAAGCAATGCAATAAATGTGAAGGAAAGATTTGACAAATCGGGCAGGACTTCAGTAGCTCAATTGGAAAAGCGGCTGGACTAGATTCCCAGTAGGCCGCGAGTTCGAGTCTCGCCTGAAGTCAAATTTTTCTTTCCATTTTTCTTTAAATAAAATATATTTCACAAGCATGTGTTAATGCGAAATAATATAAAACAGATAAAAATTCATTTTTGATTTTTTTATGCTTTAGGTAGTAGGTAGGGTATAAGGACTCGTACTTCTGAATCAAAATGTTTAGCAAGTTTGTATCGTTTTTCTGTCAGCATTTTATTAAGTAGTATATCTGTAATACCGTTGCCATACATATAACAGTAGCACAACAACAATGAACACAAGCAAATCGTTTCAGCTCACAAGACTTAAACCAGTAAACCGTTTCACAGAGCCAAACATTGACTCCATTGACTCAATAAACGTAAGCAACGCACGCCACCGGCGTAATCAAGGCATCCCATTTCGTTGTAATTTGCAAGCGACATGTGGCCACCAAACGGACCCTGCCAAACAACAATTTCGCCGAATTAACCGTTCCGTCGAATACGTGACCTAATCCACCGACACGTTGCGTCCAACTATCGAAGAACATTAAGAATTGCGTAACTTTACGCCTGTGTCCCCTGTGTCCTGTTATGTGAGAGGCTGAGGTAAAAACACCCATGATTTCTTTCGACTTCAGCGTACAAAAAGTATACTGCTATTTTTACACCACCGATATCGGTTAATTCACACTTTTGCTTTTTTTTACTGGTGGTAGAGCTCCAGTGCCGGAGCTCGCGGGCATAAACACCGCCGCTTTACCTAATATACTTGCCGCTAAATGGTAGTGTTCAGCACTATCGTGTTCGGGTCAGGTGGTAATGTATGGCTCTGTAATTTCTGGCACAGAGGCATAACACCTAAGGCCTCAGGAGTGGTAACGCATCTCCATTTTGACATTGGTCTTTGTGTGGGTGTCTATAGGCTGCAGTCATCACTTAACATCAACGTGAACTGCATACTTGTTTGCGACTTCCATCACATAAAAAAAAATGCTGAATTAACCATCACCCGAGAAAACGTTACCTAATTGAACAACGAAGTGCTCAATTATAGAAAACTTTATAATAATAAAAACGACACTTAACGCCTGTATTACCTGAAGGGGGAAGGGGTGGACACAGAGGCCTAAGGTATTATGTGCCAGAAATACATTACAACCTGACCGAAATACGATGGTGTTGAACACTACCATTTAGCGGCAAGTAGATTAGGAAAAGCGGTGGTGCCTACACCCGCGAGCTCTTTTTGTTATGTAATGGAAGTGGCAAACAAGCATGCAGTTCACATAGATGTTAAGTGATGACTTCAGCCTATAGACACAAAGACCAAAGATGTAAAAGTGCTCTCCAGGACCCTAATTATATGAAATAAATGAATAAACTGAATAAAGTCAAAATGCAGATGCGTTACCACTCCTGATGCCTAAGATGTTATGCCTCTGTGCCGGAAATAACAGGGCCTGTATTTTAACTCTACCACCAATAAAACTCCATTTACCCCACCTTCACAACAGGGCCGTACTCGACCTATTTAGTCCACGTAGATCAGTTTTAGTTTCCCTGGAACTCTGAGACATTAACATTTTATCAGTGACAGTGACAATAATTACGCAGAACTAACCGTTCTCCAACATGATTCAACCCATCGACACAGTGTGCCCAACTATCGAACAACATTGAATAATAATCCGAAGATCCATTAGCTCTTTATTAATGTCGAATGAACCTTTCGATCAGTCCAAAGTAACTGTGGCGCGAAGTTGAAGCGCAATTTGCATAGAAATTATATCTGAGGCCCGTTGCTTGTTCATAGGAAATTTTCCTAATTAAAACGCTCTCGTTACGGGGATTCCGGTCCAATTAAAAGTTGAGCGGAGTATGGTATTGTGTGGCAATTGATAAAATTTAGCGTGCTGTGCTCGCTTGGCCTGATTGCGAAACTTGATGTAGTGTTTGAGTTTCCTTTACGAGTGTAGGAGACATATTTACTCGTACAATGATGACTGTAAATAGAGATGTACACTGATCAATTCGTGGTTTTCATTCTGAGTTTAGAACACGATGATGTTGAACACTATCATTTAGCGGCAGATAAATTAGGTAATGCGGTGGTGCCTACGCCAGCAAGCATATTATTATGCGTTTCGAGCTCTGCTTTTTATACAGATATGATCTGTCTATAGGCTGGAGTAGTCACATACCACCTATGTTAACAAAATGTCTGTTTGCTTTCTTCATAACCGTTTTCGCATATGCTAGTATAAACATGTATACACACATTATTTGTGTCATAATATAGGATAGCAAAACTTGTTGTGATTTACAAAAGATGAACACCTAGTCATAAGCTAAAACTATATGTTCAGCTTGTAACTGATTTGAAATTTAGAGACTCATACTCAAACATCAACTCGCGCTCTCTCCAATCGCATGGATCCTTCTAATTTCTTGGCTAGCAACCACACACGTAGAAATAAGTAAGTATTCTAATGTTAAGATTATGCTTCAGCTAGTCAATGATTTCAAACTAAGAAACTTGTACTCTAACTACCCGCTCCAGCTTGTTAACGATTTGACAGAAACTCGCGCTGTCTCCATTTCCATCCCAACCAAAAACGAGCTCATAAACAATTCATATCCAGCATATAACACAATTTCCCCATTAACTATGAGACGTACGTTTGCCGTACAAACAAGGTTACCCAAGTTACTCAACGTGTGCTCATTTAGGTAAATCAATTTTCAACGTCTTGCGTCAATACAATGTCGCAAACTAATACAGTTTATATGGCTAAATAAATTAGCTTGGCAAATGCTCTGTTTGCACACAGCAGGGGCTTAATATAGGACATTTTATCGATGATGGTTCCATTTTTTATTATTTTCTTAGTCAAATAAGTCCCCAATAAGCACACGTAAGTAACTTGTACACAAGTTCAACTTGTAGTCATGAACAAATTTATTGAAATAGTTCTATGCCGGTATATTACTGAGAAACCTGTATGAAGATTATAATATACGAGTATTTATGTAAGTTAAGGAATCTCTCAATTGTACCGAATCCCTGTTCGAGGAAGTCCGTTGACTAATTTTTTTTGAAAAAAAAAAACAAACAAGTTCCAAGTTTACTTATTGTCGAAATCTTACTTACAATTAAAGCATTTATTTTTTGAATTGTTAATGTTGTTGTAACATATAAACGTTTATGCAATCTCGAATAAAAAAAAAACAAATTACTAAATACGTACCTATTTAAAATTTAGCGCAACTCTGTATAGCTGTATAACATTCGAGCACATTCATACTAAAAAGGTTTAAAAGCTTAACACGAACCGTTTTTGTGCCGAATACATGAAAGCATTCTAGGATCGGGTCAAGCACGTGTTAGACTGGCGAATGAAGTTCTATTTAGTGTCGCAATTCACGATGAATACTAGTTCAAAAGATAAGTTTCAATTTGTAACTTTTCTATCCATTTGTGTGTTAATGACATTCATTTAAGATTCTCCTATTTTTCAATGAAAAATTCGGCGAAAGACTTATTATAATAGGCAACGTCCCTGACGCACGGATGAAATAAATTACAGACTTAGTTCTCGAGATATGTCTTTGTTCTTACATAGACTGTCAATCTTCTCAAATTGAGATTCTAAACATAGAAACACTAAAGTGGCTTGATAATTTAAATCCTAATTAAAAATAAACATGTTGAAATGATACTAATGTATGTATGTATCTTCACGCCAGGTCCCTAACGGGGTAGGCAGAGAGTGTAGAGCGCCAGACATCCCGGTTCTGACAAACCTCTCGTGCCTCGTCTACCTTCATCATTCTCTTCATACATGCACGCCGATTCCTAAGACTTTTGACACCACCATCAGACAGAACTCGACCTATTTGGTCATGGTAGGTCAGCCTTGGTCTTCCTGGGCCTCTGCAACCATCCACATTCGTATTGTATATCTGTTTAGTCATTCGCTCATTCGACATTCTTTCTATATGCCCGAACCATCGGAGCATGCCTTTTTGATGATACTAATGGTCTGTTTAATTCAATCGCACATCATGTAATGTATTGTTTGAACATTGTAACAAGACATGCGGTTCGTGCCAAGCAACATTGTCACATTAATGGAACGCTCAAAGCAAATGACACGATGTTTTTTACTTGATATCAATTTATTATACAGTTCCAGGACTAATAACGGGCGCAAGTACTAAGTCGGTGTAAACGAAGTACCTATATTTTGGTACCTAACATCGTTTGTTTAAATAATATAGTAATGTCGGTAACAGTTTATTTTAATTTATTTAATAAAAGCCAAAGTTTAATTTATATACTTAGTATAAATATAAATTGAACTTCACATTTAATATCTAAACTATCATATTTTGCTGCTAGTTTATAAAATTATAAAAAAAAATATATGTCATGAAGTGGCAAACAAGCATAGAGTTCACATTAATGGTAAGTGATACCTGTAGCTTATTACCACACCTAAAGCGTAAGGTGTTATTCTCGCCGGAAATTACAGGGCCGTACACAGATTATCACGCTAGTGCGGCAAGTAGATTATGTCATGTGGTGGTGCCCACGCCTACGAGCGCCGTCACTAGAGCTTTACCACCAGCAAACATTACACGTTACATTCAAATTAATAATATACATTGATATCACTATCCTTCAATAATCAAAAAGCTTCTACTAACTCCAGTACTATCTCAATGCAAAAACGCCCATTGCACAGATCAATAGCATCTGACATTTGACAATTAATCAAACATCGAGACACAATTACAGGAACGGTCATCGGGCCCGACTGCCAAGAGCACGCTTAAGAATGTTGTATGCTATTTGTTATGCTATTTATCGCTTGTGACTTGAAATATAGACTTCAATTGTGTCTGCAAATAAATGTCGTAATAGATTGTACTATTTATTTTTCGCAATAAGATATGCGAGTGAACTTTAGAAATTAAAGAAAAAACGGAAAGAAAAATTTGACTTCGGGCAGGAATCGAACCTGCGACCTCAGGAGCGACTTCGGTAGCTTAGTGGTAAAGCGACTGGACTGGTTATCCTGTGGTCGCAGGTTCGATTCCTGCCCGAAGTCAAATTTTTCTTTCCGTTTTTTCTTCAATTTCTAAAGTTTTCTCGTAATAGATTTTTAGGCGTTCGGTATAGAAAAAGTTTACTTAACATGCATTTACGATATATAAAGATTTTTTTTTAATTTAAAGAATGTTTTTTAATAAGAACTGCCTCAGTAGCCTAGTGGTGCAGGCCTACTACTACATTGGATCCTGAATGCGAATCCGTGGTCGGGGGCTATGAGGGATAACGGAGTAAAATCCTTCATCTCTAGTTCTATTGGGATGTTTTAATTTTCTGGAAGTTTCCCAGTACCTCGGCGTTTGGTAATGTGCCCGGAGATGTCAACAGGCTCGCCACCTTAACATGGGTCAAATCGTGGGTGTTTGCATGTATGCTTGAATGAGATGCATTACAGGCGTAAAGATACTATTATAAATTCCTTACTGGTGGTAGAGCTCCAGTGACGGAGCTCGCGGGCGTAGGCACCACCGCATTACCTAATATACTTGCCGCTAAATGGTGTTCAGCACTATCGTATTCCGGTCAGGTAATGTAGGGCCCTGTAATTTCCGGCATAGAGGCATACCACCTTAGGCCCAGGAGTGGTAACGCATCTGCATTTTGATTTTATACTTATTGATGCAAAGTCAGGCGTTTTTCTACACCTACTATGCTATCGCAGGCGAAGGGATTGGCATAGAATTTTGTCAGGTATAAAAAGAAACTCCTTTCTTTTTTTGGGTAATAATTGTATGTCCTGCAGATTATACACGTATATTTCAGGTCTGGGTATTTGTGTCTGTATTGTGTACACACAACGTCACTTAGGTCACCCACAACACAGGTTTATAACTTGTGTGGGGCCAAATAAACACTTGATAGCACATATTAAGTATTAATCTATGTAGGCATTTTTTCAACAGTCTATATAATGACTGTAGGAAATAAATAAATAAAATTTGCAAATAATAAATAATGGCAACCCATTATACAGATCGACAAGGTTTATCGACTGCTATCTATCGATAGCAACCGGGACCGACGGTTTAACATACCCTCCGAAGCACAGCAACGTGCATTTTAATTTGCTACTAGCGGTCACCCATCACACACCCGACCGCGTCCGTATTGCTTTACGTAGTAGATCGCTTACGATCTACACCAGTCGCGGAGCCTTGCGCGCTTCAAATTTGCATAATCCATTAGTAATTTGATCGTTTATCACCGAGTTGCCTACAAATCCATTTTTACAATTTACACCACAATACAATATCCGAGACGCATCTCATTCAATTATCGACATTCTTGCATATTCATTGGATCCACTCTGGTCCCATTCAATTTGGCGCGTCAATTACGATCAATTTTCCATGGCATGCCGATCCTTAGCCGTTAATTGAGCCGAGCGCAAAGTTTTTAAGCCACTTGTCACTTAATCTACGGTTTCAATTATACCACTTTCTCGTCTTTATTAGCTATTCAACCTTTTTTTTGCCATCGGGAAAATTTCAATAAAGCCCCCACATTTTAATTCAGCCATTAAAGATGTTACGAAGTCGGCGGAGTGACAAATTAGTTTAATAAGTACGATTGTTTCAGGGACTTCAATGGATTTTTTTTGTTATAATTGCTTATTGTTCTCTTTATATATAATGGTCTTGCGACGTCTGCGTGTTACATATTTGGTTAAGGTACAAAAATTAACCGCTGTTTTGTGTTCTGTGGTTGGTGGTCTTGGTGGTGGTGGTATTGGTGGCGTTGGTGGAGTTGGTAGCGTTGGTGACGTTGGTGGCATGGATGGCTTTGGCTGTGGAGTTAGTTTAATTTCATGTACAGAGAAGTATTAATGCAAACAAGATTTTTTTAAGGTATCCATCAGTGTTTTTGTATGATTCAAAACGAAGCAAAACTCATATCCAAAAAAAGCTGCCCAAAATCGCTATTCCACGCGTACAATGACAACGAAGTCGCGGGCACAGCTAGTATTAAATATTGGTAGGCGTTGGATGTCACCTCTGCCAAGCTATCAGTCCTCTAAACTGAACACATATAGCTCAAAGTTTCGCAAGTAAATATTTATCTACTGCAATAGTTCCATATACTATATGCACGTTTTTGAGTTTGTGGTTTGTATTAACTATTGATACAGTCAAAGATAATGCTCACCGAATGCAACCCATTACAATTCAAATCAAAATACTTTACTTTGGTACTTTAATTTTTGAAAATTATTGTATAGAGAAATGTCATCACATCAGTTGTGGATGAAAATCAGCGTCAGGTCGATTGATGTTATCAACCTGACATGAAGCCTGATCTGGGCTCCCATTTGGACAAGCCGTGAGACTTAATATCTTTGTTTTATTTGTTAAACTTTTTATGATTTCCTTGTCCGATTGTTTAGTAAACGTTTTCTTTCTTTCTTTCATCATCATCATCACTCCAGCCGAAAGACGTCCACAGCTGGACAAAGCCTTCCCCAAAGACGCCCACAACACTGCTGCGTCATTTGTTGAGAATATGCCATAATCGCCACGCTTGGCAGGAGGATTGGCGATCGCAGTGGCGGTAGTCTTATCGCGGGACGCTGCTGCCCATACCGTGTTGTTATTTATACTACCGCCCAATTGGAATGGATTGACCGCCATTGTACGGTTGACTGACTGGACTAGTTGAAGAATTATCTTCCAGTAGAAGAAAATTCTTCCGCTAGTGGGCGGTGGGCTGGTTGTTGTTGTCAGTTGTTGATGGCAACAACAACGGTAACCCAATTCAATGGCAACCCTGGAACGTCTCACTGCTGGGCACGAGTCTCTCACCCTTTTGGAGGGGGCCTGGAGCTTACTACACCACGCTGGTCCAATGCGGGTTGGTGGATATACGGGTTAGTGGCCAACCCGCTGTCGGATGTTTTCAAACCGCCCCCGAAAAGGTTTAACGACTGCTATCTACCACCTACTATCTCTAGCAACGGTGACCGATGCCATAACGTGCCCTCCGACGCACGGAAACGCGCATTTTAATTTGCTATTAGCGGTCACCCATCATTCACCCGACCGCGCCCGTATCGCTTAACCGAGTAGATCGCTTACGATCTACACCAGCCGTGGGGCCATGCGCGCTTCTATGTTGGAAGAAAAAACACAGTGTTACGACAGCATTTCGTTTTTTTTTTATAAATGCAACCAAAATCGAAGAGATGAATATATAACTAACTCTCATAGTTAGTTATACTTCTATACCTGTGCCTTGAGAGAGGCATACGAGAGGCATATTAAATTAACAAAAAATAAATCAACCTCGACTTTATATTTTAATATTAGTTAATCTTAGCTGTTAAGCAATTACTCATGTAAAATTACCGCTAGAGAAATGAACGCAATATAAACTATAAATAAAGTAACACGGCGTTTAGCTTTAATTAGCATATGTCGACTTTGACCCGATATTAAATGTGGCGTGAATTCAAAACACATAGTATGTCATATTTGTTGCGAAATAGCTGTAAATTACATGCCACTGTCATTTTTAAGTGGCCAATTAGTTAATGATGAGTACATCCGTGAAATAAGAAATCGCTTGAATATATTAGCTACAATGCATTTACTGTGGATAGAAAAAAAAAAGTTTTTTTTTATTGAAAGAAAATAGCAAACAAGCATGTGGCTCACATTCATGTTAAGTGATGACTGCAGCCTATAGATACCCACAGAAAGAACAGAGGTCAAAATGAAGATGCGTTGCCACTCCTGAGGCCTAAGGTGTTATGCCTCTGTGCCGAAAATTACATGATGACGAAACAATATCTTATTTATTCAGTCAATACGAAATCATTAACAATTTCAATAATTCTCTAGCCAATAAACTGTCGATAACTATTCCTATTGCGAAAGTACATATAACCATTGGCACCACATCAAATATTTAATTAGGTTATCAATAACAGATTCCGCACACTCAATTTGATGAACAAATAAAATTGATTACCGATTGATTGGTGCATATAATTATTTACTAGCGTAAAATGTGTGATGGCGTTGTTTTTGCGTGAAATCATAGTTCGGTCGTTAAATGTACGGCCCCATAATAACTAAAGGCAACTAGCATGGTTGGCAATAGATGGCGCTACTGCTACCATAAAGCAAGGCAATAAATGTGAAGGAAAGATTTGACAAATCGGGCAGGACTTCAGTAGCTCAATTGGAAGAGCGGCTGGACTAGATTCCCAGTAGGCCGCGAGTTCGAGTCTCGCCTGAAGTCAAATTTTTCCTTCCATTTTTCTTTAAAATAAAATATATTTCACAAGCATGTGTTAATGCGAAATAATATAAAAATAATAACTAAAGGCAACATAACAAAGATGATGGGTGGCAATGCATCTGCATTTTAAGTATCGGTTTTTGTGTAGACGTCCTTAAGCTGTAGTTTTCACTCACTCAACTTGCTTGCAATCGTCGTTACTTACATAAAAAAACAAGAATATAACTCACAATTTCGGTATAGCTAAAATTCAAGTAAGTAAACCTTATGGCGGGCCCTGCAGTTTCGGGCCTATAGAATAGGACTGAGGTATCCTCTGCCTGTCATAAGAGGCGACTAAAAGGTCATATGAGCCGCGGGCGGCAAGAGTGGGGGCTCTGGTCGCTCAGCAGTCGCGGCTCCGTGAGGACGGTGACCGAGGTAGCCGCAGGTCACCGTGGCAAGTGGCGATAGGGGCTCACAAAGCCCCCGTGGACGAGCCTGGGATGAAGGCGAAGTGCGAGGAGGGAATCGGAGCAGTGTTTATAGTGTACCCGGATCCTCCCCCCCTTTTTGCACTTAAGTCGGCACCGAGGTGGTTTTAGAGGGTCCAAGTCCTTCATATCCCGACTCTTCCCCCAAAGAGTCGGTTGAATGCAAAGGCAATATATATACAATATATACACCTCAAAAAAAAAAAAGGTAAGCCATATGGCGCTTGACATGTGGAGTAATGTCGACTATCGTTTTACACAGTTGGATCGGTAGGAATTGGTGATTGAAAATTGCCACTAATATTACATAGAACCCGCGCGAAGCTGGGGCAAACCGCTAGTAAAAAGTAAAAATATAACTCATACTTTTTTTTATCACGATAGTGGAAAACAAAGCATTTAGTTCACAATGATTATACCTATTCCTATTTTTTTTAAATATCAAAACTTTACTATAATCAAAAAAATTGAAGCGTAAAAGAAGCACTCGTCAAAAGTAGCAATGTCAACAAAAACGGACGCAAACTGCTAATGGTAACAAAGCGCGGGCAAAGAGTTCCAGCGAGGTGTTTTCGGATTGTCGACGCTTTTTCCACCTTTTTATAGCGACTAAGCTGAGACGTGCATTTCTTAAGCTGCTATTAGAATTCCTGGAATAAGAACGTGCTATGAAACGCAAGCAAACGTTGCTAGTTCACTATTTCATTTATATTTCATGCAACCGTTTAAAACTGTTTATTTCGAACATTCAATTTGACTGTAGATCGGAAAGGTTCTATGTTTTTTAAGCGAACAGTTCACATCGATAGGAAGTGATAGCTGTAGCCTCTAAGTGTCTACATGAAAATCTGTGTGCATAAATATGTGCTAGCACACATAATAGAAGTAAATAATGAAAGGACAGGTGGAAACGAGGGATGGTGAGAATTATCGAGACCGTAACGCGGATAAATCTTAACACCTCGCGTATGTAGGTGCAGATAGTAATTTCACTTTAATAAGATCAAAGTACAGATGCGATTTGGTACATAGACGATAATGAGGCCTAAGTAACTATGCCTGTATGTCGGATTTTTTGAATAAATATCATCAAAACTCACATAAGATAAGTAACCTTATTTTTAGAAATAATGACTTGTCTAATTTTAAAAAGCTCTTCTTAAAAGTAGCAAAATCAACATAAAACGGATGAAAACTGCTAATGGTAACAAAGTGCTGGCGAGCTAAAGAGTTCCAGCGAGGTGTTTTCAGATTGTCGACGCCTTTTCTACCTTTTTATAGCTACTGAGCTGAGACGCGCATTGCTCAAGCTGATATTAGAATTCCTCGAATACGAACGTGTTTTGAAACGCTGAAAGACGTTACTAGTTCACTATTTCATTTATATGCCATGTAAAACGTAACTTCACGCCTGTATTCCCCGAAGGGGTAGGCAGAGGTAAATGCATGCATTCAATCATACATGCAGACACCCACGATTCGCCGGTTACGTTTCAGCCCATGTAGCAGGTGGCGAGAATACAGAGGCTACAGAGGCAGTTTATGTAGTTATGTAGTATATGTTATGTAACCGTTTAATATGTTTAATTCGGGACATTACATTTGTGTGTAGTTTATTTTTTTATGCAAAAACGGTGGCAGAAAAGCATGCATACAAATATATTCTTAGAAAAATATTCTTCAATAAAATTTGAATTTAAGTAGTCATTTCAACTGAACTGCGTCCAGTGCGTGTTGTATGGAAATCAATTAGAGTATTGTTCATATTATGCGATGTCCGCATAATATGACCAATACTCAATGTATCAACCACCATAATATAAATTGCAAGCTTTTTCCGATTAAACTATTTCCGAAAAATATTAATACCAATTGTTTTTGCTATCTTTCTCTCGGCAATATTAAATAAATATACTCGTATTACATTACTCTATAATCATATTAGTAAAAACATCTGTTAGTGTAAAACAAAACAACAAAGTTTAATATACTGTACATCAACGTGCGCGAACAGAGACACGGCGAATTATAGGATTACACGATGTGTTGCAAATAAACAATATGTTAACAAAAGTTTCACAATTTGTAATGAAATCCTTTCGAATTAGACCCATTCTCCCCAACGTTGTTCGACCAAATACGTGATTAATGTGAGGTTGCACAGTCCTATTATAATTTTTTACAGGTGGTAAAAGTGTTATTTCAAAAATTAGTTGGTAATTATATGTATCGCTCCATATTTTTTTATAGAAGAGGCGAAACGACTATGAAAGAGAAGGCAACGTATCAGCATATTCGTCTTTTGTTGTTGTGTAGATATTTCAAGCAGGACAGATGCAGGCCTGCAGTTGAATCCCTTTATCTCGGAATAGATAGTGGTGGTTATTGAGGTATAAATACAGACATTACCTGTATTTAATCTAAGCTTCTGGGCCGCTGCCAAGCTTTGCAAATTATCGCCAGGTAAATATTGAAAATTGATGCAATTTTGCCTTCCAGTGCTTTGAAAATTATCCAGACTACATAATATATAGAAGGTTCTTCTACTCTCAGTGTGAAAGACCTTATAATTAAAGTAACTTAACATAACACAGTAGTTTTAATGTTTTAGAATTTTTTTTGTCAATATTATTATTTTGACTAGGTAGTCCTGTATTACATGATAAAATTAAAAAATAATTTTAGCTAGGTTTCACCCGCTTCTTCGTCCCCATAGATTTCGTAATATACACACGTACGTTCATTCATCTTATTCTAAGCCTAAAGATTGAATATTAAAAAAAAAACACCTGATCATTATTAATAAGAAAGTTTTATTGCGCAGAGTTTTAAGGAAATCTGAGAAATTTTTACTTTCACTCATCACAAAATGTCATGTCCTTTTTCATCGTAACAACGAATACTGAAAACAATCTTATTCTTCTTCTACACGGTACGGGTCCGTGGCATATTTTAGCTTCTTGGTCCAAGAGAGGCTGAACGTTAATAAAAATAAGTCAGTCAGTCACTAGTGAGGAGTTTTTGTTTAATAGTAGTAACACACGAACGGATTCGGTCCAAATCCGCCGACCGAACCCGCGTGAGCGGACCGCATAGGACTTGATTTATAATATGTCTCTCCGCCGGACTCCTCAACACAAGGCCATATTTAGTTCGGAGCGTACCGAATCCACTGTCCGCTCCGTACGAAATCCGGACGTGTGTTACGACTATAACCCGTCAAGACACGAGGGACCGTCGGCGGTGTAAACAATTGAAATCAACTGGTTTTTTTTCTCGCGAGCTGACGGGTTAAGATATAAATGGGTATCTCTAATTGAAAATCGACGTAAGTTACCACGTCACAAGCAAAGCAGGCTGCAGTAGAATCCCTTTATTTCGGTAAAGATAGCGGCGGTTATTGAGATATAATACGAACGTTACCTGTACTTAACCTGAGTTTCTGGGCCGCTGCCAAGTTTTGCAAACTATAGCCAAATAAATATTGAAAATTGATGCAATTTTGCCTTCCAAGTGCTTTGAAAGTTATCTCTGTGCAAACTGGCTGTTTTACTTGCAAACCAAAATCTTGTACACGACGTATAACTTTACTGATCTTTTCTTTTAGAAGGATAGAGGAAAACCCTTACAATTTAAATTATCAGTTCTTATAACGTAACTTCACACCTGTGATTCCCGAAGGGGTAGGCAGAGGTAAATGCATGCATTCAAGCATACATGCAAACACCCACGATTACGTTTACGTTTTGGCCTATGTAAAAGGTGGCGAGCCTACCGACATCTCCGGACACATTACCAAACTTCGAGGTACTGGGAAACATCCAGAAAATGGAAAAATCCCAATAGAACCAGAGATAAAGGATTTAGCACCGTTATCTCTAATATCCCCGATCCGGAAATCGAACTCAGGATACCAGCGTAGTAGTAGTGGCCTGCTACCACTAGCCTACTAGGGCAGTTAAGAAATTTCTTTAAATACGAGTACAAAACTTTTAAACCATTCAGAAATAAATTAATCCGACTGTTTGCTACTTTGCACATAAAAAAAGCAATTTCCTCAAGCGACTGTACAGAGCAATCACCATAATAGTTGAGAAGGCGTCGCATTCGTTCCTCATTCGAGACTCGGTAAAAACATGACTAACGAGGCACTCAAAGCTCGTATTCAATGAATGAATGGTATAATCAAGAAGACAAAGCGCGCTTTGAAACAGTGTTGTTTTTAGTTCCAAGCTGCACTATCGGTGGCGGAATGCCCTAGTTCCTAGAGTTGAAGAATTTTGGGTCAAATATGTATCCTGAATCAGAGGCACTTCTTTTTTGCGTTCATATGCATAGTTTTTAGGTTCCGCACCACAAAAGAAAAGAACAGAACTGCTTGTGTATCCATCTGCCACAGCCAATTTGCTTTGAAACTATCCAGCCAACTGAGTTAAAATTTGGTACCTGTGGTTTCTATCAAATATGTAAATCCGTGACCCAAACATACACGCACAAGCTTAATAAATTATTTTCGAACATAAAGACGTGGAAAAAGATGGAGGTAGCTGCACATAATAATTTTTCAAACTGCTGTCAGACAAATGTCACCTCAGTCTGCCCGATACCACGGATGCTGAAAAGCGTCGGGTTCGATTTTAAATAACCATTTTAGTTTAATATACGCGTGATAAATCTGAAAACTAGTATTATTTCAATAAAGTGGAAAAATAAAAAAAAACATATTTATAAACTACATAGTGTGATTTACCATTATATAATATGTGATTTAACAAACTTTTAAAAATAAATACAATCTTCATAACTGCTACTTCTCACGTAAATAAAACCTGCAATTTTCTCAAGCGACTATACAGAGCAATCAACTTGGCTCACCATAATAGTTGAGAAGGCGTCGCATTCGTTCCTCATTCGAGTGTCGTCGGCAAAAACATGACTAACGAGGCACTCAAAGCTCGTATTCAATGAATGAATGGTATAATCATGAAGACAAAGTGGGCTTTGAAATAGTGTTGTTTTTAGTCCCAAGTTTCACTATTGGTGCCGGAATGCCCTAGTTTCCAGCCTTGTGGATATTTGGGTCAGATATGGATCCTTAATCAGAGGCGCTATTTTTGTATATCCTATAGTTATGGTTGCGTAGCCTAATTGCAAAAAAAGGAACCTATAGATAATTATCATGTCAAGATGACATCTGAAATGTCATATCTGTCTCTCTGTCTACCCATTTGTCACCGCATGTTACAGCCAGCCACTCGATACAACTAATACCGTAACATCGCCTGTAATCCCCGAAGGGGTAGGCAGAGGTGATGCATGCATTCAAGCTTACATGCAAACACTCACGATTCGCCGGTTACGTTTTTGGCTCATGTAACAGGTGGCGAGCCTGTTGCCATATCCGGGCACATTACCAAACTCCGAGGTACTGGGAAGCTTCCAGAAAATGGTCTAAGTGAAGCTTGACTTTTTTGGGTCGAATGTACATTCCATCATCATTTCAGCTTAAAGACATTCTCTGCCGGACTAAAGCGTCCCTCAAAGATTGTCACAACGAACGGTCTTGGGCCGCCCTCATCTAGCGATTTCCCGCGACCTTCACCAAGTCGTCGGTCCATCTCCTGCCTAGGCTTCGTTTTTCGGTACGCGGTCGCCATTCAAGGACTTTACCCCAACGGCCGTCGGTTCTTTGAGTACAAGAAGGTAATATCATATTTTTTTAATCTGGTAGAGCTCTAGTGACGGAGCGTAGGCTCCACCGCATTACCTAATATACTTGCCGCTAAATGGTAGTGTACGCGCTATCGTTTTCCGGTCAGGTGGTAATGTACGGACCTGTAATTTCAGGCACAGAGGCATAACACCTTAGGCCTCAGGAGTGGTAAAGCATCTGCATTTTGACCTTGGTCTTTGTGTAAGTGTCGATAGGCTGCAGTCATCACTTAACATCAATATGAACTGGATGGTTGTTTACCACTTCCATTACATAAAAAAAATATCTATATTAAGATCTATTAAACGGGGACCGATACATATCCCACACAAAGAAGTAACATTATTAAATGAAATTACTATGAAATCTTGCGTTTAAAGGACAATTCTACAAAACGAATATCGAATATATTTTGTAATATCTCTGAGCTTTCGTTTCGTGATTATAATATTCTTTACTCTTCGTTTCTTGTTATAGGTTGATCTTTTATTATTATCTTTTTACTGGAATAGTCTCTCTTTAAAAATATGTTAAGTAAAACATTTTTATACGGCTGGGTTGCATCATCTTTGTTTAACTTTTACAAATATGTCAAAGTACCGATTAAGTAAATACGGGTTATACCTATATACCAGTTAAAAACTTTTTTGAATTCCGTCATAACTTAACTGGTAACCCTAACGCGCCGGGCTGAGCTGGTTAATGTTGAAGTTAACCTCAAACTAAACTAACTAACTAGACTAAACAGATATACAATGCGAATGTGGATGGTTGCAGAGGCCCAGGAAGACCAAGGCTGACCTACCATGACCAAATAGGTCGAGTTCTGTCTGATGGTGGGGTCAAAAGTCTTAGGAATCGGCGTGCATGTATGAAGAGAATGATGAAGGTAGACGAGGCACGAGAGGTTTGTCAGAACCGGGATGTCTGGCGCTCTACACTCTCTGCCTACCCCGTTAGGGACCTGGCGTGAAGATACATACATACATATTAACCTCAAAATTATCTGTCAGATAACGCAATTTGTCAACTCTGATAACTTTATCTATGCCATAAATACTCCGGTGTAACGCATTCTGCAGTAACTGTTAAATCCAATGTTATTGACAATAACCGTACCTTTCACAAATATTTTGGTGCTGCCAAACCTTAAGGTCGCTCGTTCCAATTAAGATGATAAGTTTAATGCAAACAACGATAACACTACTTAACTTACAAAACTTACTAAATACTCATCGACGTCATAAAAAATATTTGAAAGTAATAGGTAAAGATATAGATAGATCAGAAGAACGCATGGCCCCGCGGTTGGTGTAGATCGTAAGCGATCTACTCGGTTCAGCATTACGGTCGCGGGTGTGTGATGTGTGACCGCTAGTGGCAAATTGAAATGCGCGTTTCCGTGCTTCGGAGGGCATGTTAAGGCGTTGGTCCCGGTTGTTATCGATAGATAGTAGTCGTTAAACCTTGAGGGAGGCCTTATGGGCGGTTTGAAAACATCCGTCAGCGGATTGTCCACTAACCCATTTCTCCACCAGTCCGCATTGGCGCAGCATGGTGGAGTAATCTCCAGGCCTCCGCTCAAAAAGGGGAGAGACTCGTGCCCAGCAGTGGGACGTATAATGGGTTTTTGTGTATGTGTATTCTTTCGGGTCTGGGTGTTTGTGTATGTGTTGTATGTGTACAACAACACCCTCGACACATGTTTATTATACCTACTGTGGGGCTACTGTGAGTGTAAGCGTATTTCATGTTCTTTTAAAATTTTGTTTTACTGGGCCATGAATACCAGCCACCGCATAATGTTTACTAGTCATCATTCTTATGATTAATAGTCTCTTAAAGTTGAACATGAAAGAACAATCAGACATTGAGTAACCGGTAAACATAAAATTGCCTGCATTTGAAAAACTCCGAAAAATTAAGGAATTCCTTAATTTACGAAATAGTTTAGGAATATCACTGCATCCAGAATGGGATAGGTGAAACGTAAGGAAACGATCCCCATATTTTCCCTTCCCAATCATGGCGGCTTGCCAGTACGTGCTAGATGCTAATAGTCAGACTCCATTCGGGACGGCGTTGTATTACCCGTAATGCTGTCGCATCTGGGCCCAAGTCTATTAGGTTTTATGGTGCTCCTGCAGGAAACTAGATAAGAATAGTACGCTATATTCTTGGTGAAGATGTCGTCAGGTATTTGTATTAAATTACGACTGATATTCGTAAGAAGAACTGCGAAGCAGAAATTTCTCATTGTTGTATCTTTTACAATTCTTATTTTTTATTGGAATAGCCTCTATTTATGTATGTATGTATGTATGTATCTTCACGCCAGGTCCCTAACGGGGTAGGCAGAGAGTGTAGAGCGCCAGACATCCCGGTTCTGACAAACCTCTCGTGCCTCGTCTACCTTCATCATTCTCTTCATACATGCACGCCGATTCCTAAGACTTTTGACCCCACCATCAGACAGAACTCGACCTATTTGGTCATGGTAGGTCAGCCTTGGTCTTCCTGGGCCTCTGCAACCATCCACATTCGCACTGTATATCTGTTTAGTCATTCGCTCATTCGACATTCTTTCTATATGCCCGAACCATCGGAGCATGCCTTTTTTCATTTTTACACCGATACTATCATTCACACAAAGTCTCTTTCTTACATCTTCATTTCTAACGCGATCGGTGAGTGATACACCGCAGATCTTGCGCAAAGATCTCATCTCGACCGCGTTCAACTTACTTTCATGCTCTTTCCTGCATACCCAGCTCTCGCTTCCATATAAAAGCGTTGGAGTAAGTACAGCATTATGTACGGCTAGTCGAGCCCGCTGGCTGAGATGTTTAGATTCTAGCAGCTTACCCAACGCTCCATTCACGCAATTCCCAGCAAGCACTCTTCTTTCTATGTCAGTGGTGTACCTACCATCCTTGCTAAAATCTATTTATGTACGAGTATTAAATAAGATATTTTATTAAAGATTGCTTGTTATCAGTCTCAAAAAGTTAAATACATGAGAACAATTAGCTACTTATCTAACCGGTAAACAACCAACCTACATTTGGATAACTCGGCAAAATTGAGGAACTCCTTCCTTTATGAAATCGTTTAGGAATATCAATGCAATTATCCAGAATTGTAAAGGTAAAACGTTAGGAAACGATCCCCATATTTTCCCTTCCCAATCATGGCGGCTTGCCAGTACGTGCTAGATGCTAATAGTCAGACTCCATTCGGGACGGCGTTGTATTACCCGTAATGTTGTCGCATCTGGGCCCAAGTCTATTAGGTTTTATAGTGCTCCTGCAGAAAACTAGTCTAGAATAGTACGCTATATTCTTGTTGAAGACGACGTCAGGTATTTGTATTTTGTATAAATAATGTTTGCAAATCACATGACATAAAAAACGTGTAAAATGTGAAAAGTGTACAATTTTATACTTAAATTAAAATACATTTAAAAAGACACAAAAATTAAAATTAACTGTGCTAAGTCAAGGCCGGGGCCTCCACTTATTGTGTTCTTAGCATGCTAGCAACGTGTGGCAAGACTAATTCTCTGAGAGAGGAAGCCGCCAGCCCTGTGATCACCAGATGCATCACATAGTCGTACCGACAAATCCTTGACCCGACACCCACACAAAGACCAAGGTCAAAATGCAGATGCGTTACCACTCCTGAGGCATAAGGTAATAAGCCTCTGTGCCGGAAATTACAGGGCCGTACATTACCACCTGACCGGAACACGGTAGTGCTAAACACTAAACACTAGCATTTAGCGGCAAGTATATTATTAGGTAATGCGGTGGTGCCTACGCCCGCGAGCTCTATCACTGGAGCTCTACCACCAGTAAAAAGCATTTACACTGAAACCAATTTTTCACGTAGATACACTGTCCATATATTGCGGTTTTCTCTTTCTTTCAATGTGAACTATGTATGTATACTTGTTTGGCACTATCATTACCTAAACAGATCAATCGTTAACTTTAATATTTAATTCATTTGAAAAAAATCCAGAGTATCGCCTTCAAAGTTCTCCCAAATGTGCCTAACATATCCTTTACACGTAATCTTTTGCAACTGTCGCTCTTTAAGAGTGATATTCTATAAACTTTCATCTATAAAATTCCACAGGAGCACCATAAAAACTAATAGATCGGGAGCCAGATGCGACGACTTTACGTCTTTTACCGCGCCACCCCGAACGGAGTCGTCGGACTATTAACGTCTAGCCCGCACTGGCAAGCCGCCGCGATTGGTAGCGTGAAATGTGGGGAAATGAAGACCATTACATTGGTTGTTTGCTGAATGGCTTGTAAATAAGCATTGCTTGCCCAGAAGTACTCACTTTAGAATTGTTAAACAGTTTTGTAACTAAAAGTTTTTTTCATGTCTTTATCTCAGTGTTTTTAATTGTATCATTTACAATACTATACACCCCTTATACTTTATACATATACTTATACTATACAAAAATTGTAAGATTGAAGAGGACAAAAGAAACAGCTAAGGCCAGGTTCCGGTAAATATCTTCAGAGTTCTCCTTTACAAATTAATAAATTGTACAATATGAGGTTTATATCCCGAATACGTAACTTTATTTCTACTAAGAACAAAGGGTACTATTCTAGAAAAATCTAACCAAAACATTCTACAGGAGTACCATAAAAACTTATAGACCGGGAGCCAGATGCGACGACATTTACGTCTATTACCGCGCCGTCCCGAACGGAGTCGTCAGTCTATTAACGTCTAGCCCGCACTGGCAAGCCGCCACGATTGGGAACGTGAAATGGCGAAATGGATACACTGTTTATTTGTTTGATGGCTTGTAAATAACTATTGTTTTATTATTAAAAGAAAAATGACTCCAGGCAGTCTCGAAGTCAAATATTTCTTAAAAGTCTAAACTAGAACATGACTTAATCTCAACATTTCAAATATAGTTATATCTAGTAAAACTATCACGACAAAACACAAACGTATGAAATTACAAGTATTTTCACGCATACACAACACCAAATATCAAAACACAAATGTATTTCATTTTAGCATTCAAACACAAGTTATTAACGGCCTATTGACACAACTAACATGAAAACATATGCAATGTTTATTCGGTCTGAAGCATGTAAAAATACTATAAATTTAACGCACTCACATAACCGAATATCAAAACATAAATGCATTTCATTTGAGCATTCAGACACAAGTTAATCACGACAAGCCTGTTGACACAACATGAAACACAAGCCTAGCCAATAATCACCACCCATTCAAAGTGTCCGTCGGCCATTCGAAACCTAAATGGGTCGGTTACTTATTTCGTATGTATGAGACGGGCGGTCTGCGGAAGGCGTATTTAAAAGCAGACATTTGACTGACCGTACTGCAGCTGAATACGAAACGAGTGCAACTGTGCTTAGTGTCGCGACACAGTGAGCTGTAGCGTGATGTTATGTTGACGGTTTTTGTGGACAAACTGCGAGTTGATATTTCTTCTTTAAAATAAGGGCATGCGTTGATCGAAAATAAAATGCCATAACTTTGAGTTTTAATAGTTGATATTAACAGTGCTCAACAAAAGAACGATAATTGATATAAAAATCAATGCATTTTTAATTGCATGTGATGAATTTAAAATACTTGATTATTTTTAAAAACAATTAGATCTACATGCTTGTTTGTTATTTCATTAAGTCTAAAGCATGTAAAATTACAATAACTTTCACGCATTCACACAACCGAATATCAAAATATAAATGCATTTCATTTGAGCGTTCAGACACAAGTTAATCACGACAAGCCTAGCCAATAATCACCACCCATTCAAAGTGTCCGTCGGCCATTCGAAACATAAATGGGTCGGTTACTTATTTCGTATGTATGAGACGGGTGGTCTGCGGAAGGCGTATTTAAAAGCAGATATTTGACTGACCGTACTGCAGCTGAATACGAAACGAGTGCAACTGTATTTAGTGTCGCGACACAGTGAGTTGTAGCGTGATGTTATGTTGACGGTTTTTGTGAACAAACTGCGAGTTGATATTTTTTAAAATAGGAAACAAGGGTTTAGATTGATCGAGAATATAACCTTTAAACCTATAACGTAACTTCACGCCTGTAATCCCCGAAGGGGTAGGCAGAGGTAAATGAATGCATTCAAGCATACATGCAAACACCCACGACTCGCCGGTGACGTTTTGGCCCATGTAACAGGCGGCGAACCACCGAACCACCGATAAAAAGTGGGTAGGTGCAAATTACAAGCCACATATGCTCAGATAAATATTTGCTATTTATTAATTAATTATCAGTTTTTATATATTAAATTCTGCAGCATTAAGTTAAAAAAGTTAAGTGTTCACATATACTGTGTGGTTTTAATGTTTTATATGTCCTAAATTAAATAAATTGCACTTACTTGCCGGCAACCTTAACTTCATAAAATCTATCACAGTAAGCACTACAAATTACTCCAAACAACACTCTACACTAGGAAGTTTTCAATGATGGCCTCTTACTCTGATTTGGCTGAACTGCAACGGACCGCTATGGAATCTCTGAACCTGAGGATGACTCAATTCGAGTCCCACTTGAAGTCTGCATCTGGCTGTAGTGATCTTAACACACTGAATAAGGACTATCAAGAATTTAAACAGCATGTCTGGTCTGTATTTTCAAGTCTTCAGAAACAGCTGACGGAAATAACCCGGAGTGTGGATGCAATCGAGATGCGTCATAGGCGAAAATTTCTTCTGCTGGGTGGAGTTGCAGAAAATGATGGTGAAAATGCCGCTGCTGCAGTTATCTCCATTCTGCATACAAAGCTTGGACTCAATGATTTGGATCCCAGCTCTTTATTAGTGTGTCACCGACTGGGTAGTTTTAGTGAAGGCCGTACAAGGCCACTACTTCTCAGATTATCTACCCCAACTGTAAGAGCTAATATTTGGCAGAAGAAAGCAAAACTTAAAGGTACTTCTTTTGTGTTGTCCGAGTACTTGACGCGTCACCGACAAACTGTCTTCTCTATGGCTCGGAAACTTTTTGGTTTGCCAAATGTCTGGACACTAGACGGCAACATTAACGTCAAATTGCCGGATGGTCAACGTCGTCGTGTGTTTGGCTGCGAGGAAATCTTAGCACTGGCATCTGAACATGGAAGGATTCCGGAGGCTACTGCGGGAACTGTCGTCGCTAAGTCAGCTGGCTCGCAGTCGAGTTCGGAGGTCCCTGTTGTATCCAGGTCTAAAAGAGTACAGAAAGCGAAGTAACTGTTGTGCTGTGTGTGATCCATTTGTTTTTTCCTCTATATTTTTGCATGTAATTTTTACGCTTACAGTACTGTGCCTACCTATTGTTTTCATGTTTGTGACGGGTACACAATTAATTTTTATTTCAATATCTCTCGGTAGTTAAATGTTACCTAATTTACTGTTACCGTCAATCTCCTGTTTTGTTCGTTTATTTTATCTGTTGTATACTTAGTTTTGTTGTGATTACGATTGTTTTGTTAAAATTGTCTAAATATGTCAGATTGTCATGTGTCAAATATGTCAGTATGTCGATGGGTGTGTTCCGATATAATCTATACACATTAGTCGGTGTTGTATTAAGATAATTTCGTTGCGATATAATATAGACTATCAATATTTTAACGACATGTTTCGTATAGGTAGTTTGAGACGCCACATTAGACTTAATGTGACGTGTTTTAAGCACTAATCACTATAGCTGATTTTAATTAATTGGGTACGGTTTCGGAGTGTACTGAATGGACGTCACATTTTACAGTGCCCGTGAATATTTCGGAACACACCCAATGTTGTTATTTTTTTATTTTTTTTTGCTGATAATGTTTAAATTTACGCAGTACTTTAGGCTATGTGAAATGTTAAAATTTAATTTTACGAATTTTGTGATTTTAATATTTTATTGTTATTGTAAATTTTATGCACATTACTGTAAGCCAATACTTTTTAATTTTTTATCATTAATTTACAGTTGACCGGCAGGTTAAGGAAACTTATTTTTTTTTTTTTAAATAAGTAAACGATATAAGTATATATATATATATATATATATATATATATATTTTAGATTATATTAAATTCCATATATATATTATATAGTATTTGTTATTCTTATATTATTATGTCTGATGATGACGATAGCTTTTACTCGGCCAACGATGGCTCATCTATTTCTTTTTCTTCGCTTGATGATACTTTTTCACTTAGTGACAAACTAAATGCGGAGATGCAGAGGTTCCCAAACAATTTACATGTCTGTCATATAAATGCGCAAAGCATTCCGCAACATTACTCTGAACTCCTGAATATTTTCTCAAACAATCCTACTCATGCTATTCTTGTTTCAGAGAGTTGGCTCAAGCCCGAACTTCCATCCACCTCTTTCAGTCTCCCAGATTTCACTCTCATTCGCAACGATCGCACGGGAAAAAGAGCCGGGGGTGTTGCAATTTACCTTCGGAGCAACATACCCCATAAAATCCTTACTTCTTCACCATCGTTATATAGTGGAAGTCCTGAATTTCTGTTTATTGAAATTTTAGTCAAAGGGGTGAAAGCAGTTCTAGGGGTTGTCTACTGCCCGCCGTCTATTGATTATTTTTCCACTTTGGAACCCGTTCTAGAAACACTTTCTTCTGAGAACAAGCATCTCATCATGATGGGCGACTTTAACACTGACATGTCAAGAGATAATACTAGGTCGCGTAACCTGGTCTCGATCCTCGAGTCATCAAATCTATCATTGCTTCGACTCAATCCCACGCATCAGAATTTAAACTTTGATGACTCCTGGCTCGACCTAATTTGTACCACTTCCGATGCTTTAACTTTAAATCACGGACAATTTGCTGCTCCGGGCCTATCTAGACACGATTTAATTTACATAACTTATAAAATTCGAACTCCTAAACCACGTCCAACTATTACATATTCTAGAAATTTCGCAGATATGGATTTTGAAAAACTTAAATTAGATGCCATTGGAATTGATTGGTCTAAGATTGAGTTGGCACCTTCTGTTAATGAAAAAGTAACTTTATTGAATGAATATTTATTATCTCTATTTGATTCTCATGCACCTCTTAAAGCACGCCGGGTTAAACGCCCGCCAGCGCCTTGGATAACCAGTGGTGTCCGTATGGCAATGCGGCGCCGTGACAAGGCGTTTCGTGTCTATAGAAGGGATCGTAGCGATGTAAATTGGTGTAGCTATAAACATGCTAGGAATCGCTGCAACCAGATGGTAAGGGCTGCAAAGCGCCGTTATATCTTTGAAAATGTCTTACACTCTTCTCCGGCAGACGTATGGAAGTTTATCAAATCACTTGGCTATTCTCGGCCTCATCTCAATCTATCTACGCTTAATTTTTCACTCAATGACCTTAATCTACGATTTTCTAGAACTACACAGTTAGATTTCATCACTAAATCTGAAACTCTTCGGTATTTAACTTCCTTGCCATACCTTACAAGTGATAAATTCAGCTTCGCTCCAGTCACCAGTGATGAGGTTCACAAATTCATTTGTTCAATTAAATCTAAGGCAGTGGGTTGTGATGGAGTCAGTAGAACTATGGTATTTCACATTATTGATTATATTTTACCAGTTCTTACACATATTATTAACTTTTCCCTTGAGACTGGTGAATTTCCTTTAGTTTGGCGCAAAGCATTTATTATCCCTCTACCGAAAATTTCTAATCCTAATCTGGTTAGTCATTTTCGACCGATTTCAATTCTCCCGTTTCTTTCAAAAACTATAGAAGCCATAGTTCATAAGCAATTATCTCTATTTGTTTTCCAAAATAATTTTATGTCTGAGTTCCAATCTGGTTTTCGCCCTGGCCACAGCACATCCACTGCCCTCCTCAAGGTTATTGATGATATTAGATCTGGTATGGAGCATGGTCAACTCACCATACTAGTACTAGTTGATTTCTCGAATGCTTTTAATACGGTTGATCATGACTTACTACTTGCAATCCTATCACGCATAGGAACTTCATCCCTGGTGCTGGAATGGTTCTCGTCTTATCTTCGTGGACGTCAGCAGGCGGTACGCAACAGCCAGGAACTATCTGATTGGTGCAGTCTTGCCACTGGTGTTCCACAAGGCGGAATTCTCTCTCCTCTTCTTTTTGCTATATTCATTAATGCTCTAACTACACATCTTCATGGCTCTTACCATCTGTATGCAGATGATTTGCAGATCTATGCTCAAGCTGACTTTTCTAATGTAAACCAGGCCATCGATGTAGTTAATAACGATTTGTATGCAATTTCCGAATGGTCTCGTGAGTTTGGCATACCAGTAAACATAAGCAAGTGCCAAGCTATTGTTATTGGTAGCAGTTATTTTATTAAAAAATTGGATTTCAATAATCTAACGCCATTATTATACGAAAGCACTGTAATTCCTTTCTCGGATTATGTCAAAAATTTAGGATTATTTGTAGATTCCTGTCTTAGTTGGAAGAAACAAGTCACTTCCATCACTCAAAATACTATTGCCTCGCTGCGTTCCCTCTATAGACTCAAAAACTTTTTACCCTCTCGTACCAAAACTGTTCTTGTGCAATCTCTTGTCGTCCCTATCATTGATTATGCAGATGTTTGTTGCTCAGACATGTCCCAACAACTTCTGAACAAACTGGATCGTTTACTGAATAATTGTATTCGTTTTATTTATGGCCTTCGTAAATTTGATCACATCTCTTCTTATCGTTCCAAGCTCAACTGGCTACCCATCCATCAGAGAAGACACTTAAGGATTCTCTGTTTACTTTTCTCCATCATTAACGATCCTTGTTATCCGTGTTATCTTAAAAACAAGTTTAATTATTTGGGCAACTCTCATGATCACTACCTTCGTTCATCAGAAAATCTGATCCTTGAAATATCTTCTCACCGCACTGGTTTTATGTCTGACTCCTTCGCTATTTCTGCTATTAAACTCTGGAACATGCTACCCCTTGATATTCGACAATCTGCCAGCAAGTTTATCTTCAAGCGGAGAACTAAAGATTTTCTTTTAAGGTCACTTAATGTATGATTTAGGTTTCACACAATCGTCATCGTTATTATAATATTTATTTATATATTGTAATATATTTTTATTCATATATATGTGTAGTTTTATGTAAAATATGTATCTATATTATGTATTCAATTTATTTATTGATTGTTTAGTTAGTTTAGTTTTTCAATACTTAAATAGTTAATTATTATATTTATATTATGTTGCACCCCTACAAGTTATTTCACACAACCCCAAGGTTGACTGTAAGAGAATGCCTAGAGGCATTAAGTCCGCCGTATGTACGATATGCATAAAAGTGTAAATAAATAAATAAATAAATAAATAAAGGATTTGAAACCGTTATCTCTGGATAGTCCCCAACCCGGGAATTGAACCCAGGACTCCCAGCGCAGTAGTAGTGGCCTGCTACCACTACGCTACTGAGGCAGTTAAACCTATAAAATGGCAGAAAAACTTTAAGTTGGTAATGGTTGATATTAACAGTGCCCCTAAGCAACAACGATGATTGATAGATAGATATGCGTTTTAAATGCATGTGCTGAATTAACCTAAATATTAAAAAAACACAACGAGAATTGTATTTATGCTTGTTTGCCATTTCATTATCAGACATTTGACTGATTGAAATTAGTGCAACTGGGCTTAGTGCCGCGACACAGTGAGTTGTCGCGTAAGGAAATCCAAGAGTGGATTTTTGTAGCAATTCGAGTGAGTTAGATATCTTTAATTAGATTCACTCGAGTCATTGCAAGAATCCCCGCTTGGGCTACTTGGTCCTACATACAGTTTGTTGGCGGTTTTTAAGAGAAATCGGGACCTTGAATTTTTTCACATAAAAAGGGGGTGTTCTTTGGTTTTTGTTACTTTCTAGTTAAAATTACATAAAAAGGATAATGGAAGAAAGGACTGTTTTAAATATAGCCTTAACATTAAATATAAAAAGCGTTATTGGGACTAAGTAGATCTCATTTGTTGTTATATTTATAGTACTTATCGTATCTAAATTTATTCAATCATACAGACTGACCATCATCATCATTACAGCCAAAAGACGTTCACTGCTGAACAAAGGCCTCCCCCAAAGAATGCCACAACGAACGGTCCTTGGCCGCCCTCATCCAGCGATTGCCCGCGACCTTCACCAGGTCGCTGGTCCACCTCGTGGGTGGCCTGCCTACTGACCATCAGTCCAACCGAATGCAACCCATTACAAATTTAATTAAAATTCTTTAAAGTATCTCCAAGTATTGGGCCCATGTCCCCGCGCAAACTTTACAAAGAGACGTATTTAAAAACGCAGTACGTGATACCATTAAACTATACGTTTCATTAAAACAGTTTGTATACGACGTTAGTTCCTGCAGTGGGAATTTTTAAGCGGTCACGCTCTAAGCCAGAGGTTCCCAAACTATTTTTTCTTGTAGACCCTTTACAATTTTTTCTGGTTTCTGTGGATCCCCGTCCTTGCTACATTTATATCACATTCCCATATTTCCAATTTTAATTCACCCCTACGTAGACCCCCATTGAGTCTCCCATGGACCACTTCGGGAATCCCTGGTATGATGTAAGTAAATTGGTACTATCAGTGTATGTGTTGAGATCCATTATCGTGGACCCCCATTTTCATTTCATGGACCCCCTTTTTTTTTTTTCGCTGACGCCGACCCCTTTCATTTTGTCATAGACCCCCAGGGGTCGATATAGATCACTTTGGGAATCACTGCTCTAAGCGAAAATTCTAGACAACTCCTAAGCATTTCACCGGCTTGTTGGGTGTATTAATAAGGGAGACGCATAATACATATTTCAAGAGGAAAATGTTTATTTGTCTACTCCAAAGTTTACCCTTTCAACTGAGCGTACTTGGTTAATTTAATTTTAAGTTAAGAATATTTTACTGCAATTTGAACGTCACGTGTATTTTTGAGTTTCACGTGTTCGCGGAATGTTTTAATTTACGCTTTTAAAGTGCATCAGTGGTTTAATGAAACTAGGTTTTTCGTTATTATAGCCTTGGTCCAAGGTCTGGGTTGAAAAGTGATATTATTTTCTATTTTAAAAGATTCTTAGTGTGGCAATGTGCCACATAGACAATAAAAGACTCGACTTAAATGCTAAGGTAGTAAAAAAAGTGGCGAATTATATAATGGTGGTGGGCATAATATAATGTATGTATGTATGTATGTATCTTCACGCCAGGTCCCTAACGGGGTAGGCAGAGAGTGTAGAGCGCCAGACATCCCGGTTCTGACAAACCTCTCGTGCCTCGTCTACCTTCATCATTCTCTTCATACATGCACGCCGATTCCTAAGACTTTTGACCCCACCATCAGACAGAACTCGACCTATTTGGTCATGGTAGGTCAGCCTTGGTCTTCCTGGGCCTCTGCAACCATCCATAATATAATAAATAAATAAATAAATAAATACGCTTACACTCACAACTCGCTTACAATAACATAGGTATTTGAAGTCAGTAGTAAGTAGATCTAGTTATTTTAATTTCGTTGATAAATACAGTGTGCTACTATTGTTGGAGAGTGTATCTACTAGGAGACAAGTGAAACGATCGGATGCTAGCGACCAACTAATTTATTAACCTTAACTCCTCACTATCACACATACACAGAAGTAATATACATTCTATACGTCACACAACGTGTGAAGATGTGGCACACATACACGGATATTAGGTATGTATGTATCTTGACTCCGAGTATCTTTCGGGATAGGCGGAGAGTGTGGAGATGGCCTAATATTCCGGTCTTTAGACACCGCCCGTGCTTCTTCAAATATGAAGTGTTATGTAAAATTTACTTTTTAATATAACCGAATCATCCACTTAAACATAATCAAGTGTTATGGCATTTGAAAATTGACAAATGGCTTTTGAACTTAGTTCGATATTCCTACTGGCACACAAAACAATTTCAAAAAGGTTGTGGAAACCTTTTTTTACAAAATACGCGCTTGTCTTACAATAGTGTATTTAAGGTTGGCGATACTTTAGTAGGCACCAAGTAATTTTGTGTGTAAAAAAAATATTGTAGAGGTACTTAATAGAATTCACAAAATAAAGATTATTTTGTTTGGGAACATTATACAAAAGCGACCTGAATCACCAAGCTGAATATAAAAAAAAGCCCAACAAGTAAACGACTACCTACCTAACCATGTTTTACCAATCAACTTTTACTGGTTGTAGAGCTCCAGTGATGGAGCTCGCGGGCGTAGGTACCACCGCATTACCTAATATCATCATCATCATCATTTCAGCCAAAAGACGTCCACTGCTGGACAAAGGCCTCCCCCAAAGAATGCCACAACGAACGGTCCTGGGCCGCCCTCGTCCAACGATTGCCCGCGACCTTCACCAGGTCGTCGGTCCACCTCGTGGGGGGCCTGAATACGCTTCGTCTTCCGGTACGCGGTCGCCACTCTAGAACTCTTCTGCCCCAACGGCCGTCAGTTCTGCGAGCTATGTGCCCTGCCCACTGCCACTTGAGTTTCGCTATTCGATGGGCTATGTTGGTTACTTTGGTCCTCATGCGGATCTCCTCATTTCTGATTCGATCTCGCAGAGTAACTCCGAGCATAGCCCTCTCCATCGCTCTCTGAGTGACCTTGAGCCTTCTTATGAGGCCCATAGTGAGCAACCACGTGGTCGCACTTACCTAATATACTGGCCGCTAAATGGTAGTGTTATTACGACCCTGTAATTTCCGACACAGAGACATAACACCTTAGTCCTCAGGAGTGGTAACGCATCTGCATTTTGACCTTGGTCTTTGTGTGGGTGTCGATAGGCTGCGGGCATCACTTAACATCAATGTGAACTGCATGCTTGTTTGCCACTTCCATAACATGGAGGATTTTCTCGCGTATACAACACTCCCAATCTTCTTCTTATACCCGACGTTTCGGTCGCTTTCCAGCTACCGTGGTCACGGGCAGACTAATTCGACGAAGAAGATTGGGAGTGTTGTATACGCGAGATAATCCGCAAATATAATTACTACAAAATAAGATGGTGATGTGCCCCGTAATAATTATTACAGAGTCATAACAACTTAGATCTAGGGGGAGAATCAGAATCAGAATCAGAAACTCATTTATTCATTTAGGGTGACAGGCACCTCTTATGACACGTCAAAAACAAACAAAATAAATTAAAGTGAATAACAATTGATATACATGTCAAACAAGATAAAAAATATATGTAAAGTCAAGAATATCACTAAGATAAAACTAAATGTAATAAACTAATGTAAAAGTATATCAGTAGAATGTCTCTTTAACGAGGAGGAGGTAACGCTTCTGCATTTTGAGTTCTGCAGATGTAGATTTTTAGAAAGAGGCTTTGTGTGATTGTTCGTATCGGTGTAAAAATGATAAAAGGCATGGTCCGATGCTTCGGGCTTATAGAAAGAATGTCGAATGGGCGAATGACTAAACAGATATACAATGCGATTGTGGATGGTTGCAGAGGCCCAGAAAGACCGAGGCTGACCTACCATGACCAAATAGGTCGAGTTCTGTCTGATGGTGCGGTGAAAAGTCTTAGGAATCGGCGTGCATGTATGAAGAGAATGATGAAGGTAGATGAGGCACGAGAGCCAGCACCGGGATATCTGGCGCTCTGCACTCTCTGCCTACCCCGTTAGGACCTGGCGTGAAGATACATACATACATAGTAGATTTCCTTGTAGATGTCTATCGGCTGCAGTCATCACATAACATCCATGAAAACTGCATGCTTGTTTGCTTCTTTATCATGAAGAAAACCATCAAGCACATTAAGAAACTCTTCTCACTTCGACGAATTCCAATGTCACTTACTCACATTTTTACTATCTGAATTTTTATATCCACTTCAACAAGAATGAGTATTCATCATCGTAGAAGTAGTTTCCCTCATTCACATAAAAAAAAATGTTCGTGCCCCATAAAATACTACAAAGACCTACAATGAGACGACAATAGTAATAAAAACTTAGTTTTTTTCTTCGAAAACATTTTACGACAGCTTATAATGAGACCTGAATTTATGCTAACGAATTGGGCACGATGCCATTCGACCGACAAAATATAGTATAACGCTACGTTCTATTCATTACAATGATCGTAAACTTTTATTTCTCTCCGAGATTTGTGAACTTATAGCTCCTGTGTTTGGTATTTTTTTTTTTAATGTAATTGAAGTGGCAAACAAGCATGCAGTTCACATTGATGTTAAGTGATGACTGCAGCCTATAGACACCCACACAAAGACCAAGGTCAAAATGCAGATGCGTTACCACTCCTGAGGCCTAAGGTGTTTTGCCTCTGTGCCGGGAATTACAGGGCCGTACATTACCACCTGACCGGAACACGATAGTGCTGAACACTACCATTTAGCGGCAAGTATATTAGGTAATGCGGTGGTGCCTACGCCCGCGAGCTCCGTCACTGGAGCTCTACCACCAGTAAAAATTTTAATTAAGTTCCTTACTTTTCCGATGTTTTGACGAGAACAGAGAAAACTACTTCGCTGTGCCAGTTATAATACCCTAGCCCTCAGAAGTGGCAACGCATCTACGTGCAAATAAACGACGCGACTCCGCACCGATTAGGTGTGACTGTATATAAAATGTGACTGTGGAGTCATAGCCTAAACCATGGATACATGCTCCAATGCCCGATCTGTCCCAGCTCTTGCACTTTGGAAGATCTAAGAACTGCAAACGACGCAGCAATAATTGTGGCGAAATATTGGGCCGATAATAATTTAAGTTCAGCCGCTGACATGAGAAGAAGAAGACCGATTCAAGGTACGAGTGGTGCGAGCGGAGTTGGAGTAGCTTCAAAAACAAATCAAACATCCATCGCCAGTAAAGGATGGATGTCTTGGGCAGTAAATTTATATCTATACAAATAAATAAAATTGGAGGCTCTGTTTGTAACGTAGAGCAACGCGGGCCACCGGTCGCGGCGGACCGGAGTAGCCATAGCGTGTTTTACCGAAGCAAAATAGTCTGCCATTTTTTGCGGGGGGAACACGCACTTTCTTAAACTCACAAACACCAAAAATCGTCTATTACTACGAAACTCACACCTTGAACTTAACAAAACACACCAACAATTTCACTTTATTATTATCACACACACTAAATTACTTAACTCTTCGAAATAAGGTTTAAATAAAATACACTTTATATTATTATAAAGATGGACTTTATTTATTATGTACTAACATTTAACAAATAATCTTGTCGCGTTATACGTATAGTCTGGTCAATTTAGACCAAAAAATGAGAGTGAAGTTACATAAAGTCCCAACAAGCTGAATTTCAGTGAAATTGTTCAAATCATAATTATAAACAATGTCTAGAAGTTCCCCATCATTCCCGTGTATGGAAAAAATATATATTCAAGGTCAAAGGTAAAAACATGAGTTTTTCGTTTTGAGAGTTTCGCAAAACTAGCAGCCTATGTGCTTTCATCTCCGATGGCCATCAATGCGTCTATACAATATCATGTATAGAGAAGCATTAACGTAAACCAGATTTTCTTTACTAACCAAAAGTGTTTATGATCCAAAATTTACCTAAATTTATATCCAAAAAAGCTGCCCAAAGTCATTTTTCCACGCGAACGAAGTCGCGGGCACAGCTAGTATTAAAATAAAACCCACAATATTATAAAAGTAATAATTTAATTTTTTATATGTATTTGATTTTTTATAACTACTATGTGTGTTAAAAAATACTTTATAAGAACAAGAATAAATGAGCGAATAGTAATAACTAATAACGGTGGTCCAGAGCAGCTAGTGGCGAATACAACTACAGCATAATATATTAATAAGAAAATTTAATCTCAAAAATGTCTCTGTATATAAGATTCTTTTGCAATATTTATCGATAACTATCCACAAACCGACAACAACACTATCGAATAGCGGCACCGGCGACAGCGGCTTCTCGGAAACGAACTCGGATCAGTCGCCCGACCGATCCCCGTATCGTATAAGGCATACCAAACATTGCGCCCGACTGTGTTGTTTATATCAGTCCGTAACAACACGACCGATATTATGGCATATTTATACCTTGAGCTTGATGTGTTAGATCTCTTTTTACAGTAAACAACACAGCAAATCTGCATTTTTTTGGACGTCCGTTCAGTCGCACAACTAGATTTAGTCTAATGAGCAGTCCAGCTGCAACTAGTTTTATTATACGCACAGGATTTGTTAAAGCATTTAATCTTGTACTTTGACAGAGGGGAAAGCCTGCGTATGGCTATTCCCCTCCGGTCCGCCGCGACCGGTGGCCCGCGTTGCTCTATGGTTTGTAATATGAAAAAACAACCGTCGCCCATAAGAGGGGAGGAGGTTGGGTGATGCGGGGAAATCGGGCGGGACGTCGAAGTGGCCATTCTATACGTAGTATTATTACATATTCTCTGACATAAGTATTGATTGTCATATTCCTTGCAATAACACAGACAAATGAACTTAGAAATTTAAGAACGTGATTAGTATTAGAGCTTATAACGTTTTGAAGCCGCCGTGAGTGGCTTAGTTGGTGAGATATTTCATTGAGCTTTTCAATAGCTATTTATTAAAGTTACCTGGGTGCGTCAATTCCAGAAATGAAATTATACTCAACAAGATATATCTATCTGTAGGGATATTATGGAATTCGTCAACAGATCAATTATCATTTAAATGCAATATATCAAAGGAAATACCAAATAAAATCACTAAGAGAAATTTGTTAGGAGAGATTTCAAAGATATTTGACCCACTTGGATGGTTGGCCCTCTAGTTACAAAATTGAAAAATTTATTCCAGCGTGTTTGGTCAGAAGAGTTGCAATGGGATGACGTCATACCGGATAATATTTACAAAGAATGGGTTAAGTTAAAAGAAGACATAAGTGTTATCAATGAGACAGAAATACCAAGATGGTTAGGTTGCAGTGACTGTATCAATTCAGAAGAATTGGACCCTTACGAAGAATTAACCTATTATCGTTTTTAAATGTGATTCTAGTCGTATTATTTTAGTAAAAAGAACCTAATCTATCTTTCTTTATTTCTTAACTTGTTTACTCCTTGTTTACTCTACAAGAAAACGAAACAAATGACTCGACTCCGGCCGAATCTCCGATTACTTTCAAGGTAAAAACAGAGTTAGAGTGACTTCGGCAACAAACATCAATTGCCAGTAACGGATAGATGTCTTGGGAACTAAATAACCAAATAAAAAATGAGAATTGCCTTTGTTTAGACTTAATAAAATATTGGAGACGGTTTATGGGACAACTTCGAAATAAATAAATGACTCTATATAACTCTCTGCCTACCCCGTTAGGGACCTGGCGTGGAGATACATACATATTTACGTTAAAGAAAATAAACTTTGAAAGAAAGTCAATTTCGATTACTAATAGGTTTTATCATCAGTCAAGTCATTATTATGAAATTATAAAATTAAATATCATGTTATGTGTGGAAAAGTGGATGGTTGCAGATACCCAGGCAGACCAAGACTGACCTACCATGACCAAATAGGTCGAATGCTGTCTGATGGTGGGCTCAAAAGTCTTAGGAATCGGCGTGCATGTATGAAGAGAAAGATGAAGGTAGATGAGGCACGGGAGGTGTGTCAGGACCGGGATATCTGTCGCTCCACGCTCTCTGCCTACCCCGTTAGGGACCTGGCGTGAAGATACATGTTATGTGTTTACACCACTCTACAGTATCCAACAAGGAATATTGCACATCGACCTTAAGGAGGAAAATACGCCTTATTTCGTGTCTGTAGAGCGTAATTTCTTTCGCACCTTACCTACTTGACGTTTTGTCGACCAATATCGCAATATCAGTGCTTACGTAGGCAGAATCAAAATCAGAATCAGAAACTCATTTATTCATTTAGGTTGACAGGCTCCTCTTATGACACGTCAAAAACAAACAAAATAAATTAAAGTGAATAACAATTGATATACATGTCAAACAAGATAAAAAATAAATGTAAAGTCAAGAATATCACTAAGATAAAACTAAATGTAATAAACTAATGTAAAAATTATATCAGTAGAATGTCTCATTTCCCCTTTACAAACTGATAACAAAGAGTAAAAAGAAAAGAAAAAGAGTCATTCTTTGTCATTCACCGGCAGAGTTCCAAAGGCCAATATGATCTGAGAAAAATTTGCCCAAAAAAACTCAGTCGGCTCTTTTAAAAATATCTCCTAGGCATATTTTTACAATTTACCATAATTTAAACAAACTTAAAATTAACAATAAATTATCAACATTACACTTTGATTATTACATTTAACACCCTTGTGGAGCTAGATCAGCATTTAGCCAAACATTTATATCCTTGAGATAGTCCTCGAGTTTATAGTAAGCCTTTTTACATAGAGTGCGTTTAACTAATGCTTTGAATTTAGTATCGGTGGGTTCAGCAGTGTGCAGCGGAGATAATGCTCAACAAAGTCGAAACTACCCGATTGTCTCTTTCGTAGGCTCGATGTGCAATATTTCTCAATGAGTACTGTAAATAGCAACATCTTTTTTTTTAAGTAAGGGAAGTGGCAAACAAACATGCAATTCACATTGATGTTAAGTGATAACTGCAGCCTATAGACACTTACACAAAGACCAAGATCAAAATGCAGATGCGTTACCACTCCTGAGGCCTAAGGTGTTATGCCTCTGTGTCGAAAATTACAGGGCCGTACATTACCACCTGACAGGAACACGATAGTGCTGAACACTACCATTTAGCGGCAAGTATATTAGGTAGTGCGGTGGTACTTAAGCCCGCGAGCTCCATCACTGTAGCTCAATCACCAGTAAAAGTCTTATAATCGGTCCGCTGTCAGCTCGAAATATCGATCGAAGATCATCAAAAAAGGATTGAGATCAAATTCTGCTGTAAATCTCAAGTTATGCTGCGGATAAGAAATGCGAACATGATATGGCTTTAGTTAAACATCTGCAACAAAACTATAAAAAAAATATTAAATACACTACAATAACTAACTTAACTTCACGTACATCAAAACCAACCTTCACCCGTTTCTCCTGTATCATTATTAATTCTCACCTCGACCCAAGCGACGTTTTAATTTCGCCGCATTTTTCGGTGAAAGATTTCCCTGGAGCAATTTGCTCGGAATTAGTCTAACAAACGGACCAAATTTAACGGCCCCGGCAGCGCAGAGGACAGTTTTTTGAATCATTTACGCCCGTCGAGCGCACCGTGTCACGTTCTTTGAGAAGCGCTGGAGAGATGCAAAACTTTTGAAAAATTGTCACCCCCTAAGGACTTTTCCTTTGTTTTGTAAGACTTACTTTGTTTAAAAAGTATCATCTTTCAGCTTAAGAAACAGCATGTTTGTCCTTGTAGAAGCGATAGAAAGTGTCATACATTCCTGCATGCATTTTTATCTGCCATTTCTAAAAACTCGTTATTCTGCCATAAGCATAAGGATATTTTCCTTTAAGTTGTGGAAGTCTTGGCTGATTTGCCCTGTATGGATGAAAATTTAATTTTTCTTTTTTTTTCAACAAACAAGCGTGCAGTTCACATTGATGTTAAGTGATGACTGCAGCCTATAGACACCCACACAATGATCAGAGGTCAAAATGCAGATGCGCTGCCACTCCTGAGGCATTAGATGTTATGCCTCTGTGCCGGAAATTACAGAGCCGTACATTACCACCTGACCGGAACACGATAGTGCTGAACACTACCATTTAGCGGCAAGTATATTAGGTAATGCGGTGGTGCCTACGCCCGCGAGCTCCGTCACTGGAGCTCTACCATCAGTAAAAACTTGAATAGAACCGTGATTACTTGAATAGAAGTTTCCTAACAGTCAACACAGATTGTATCGCTCAACAACATACAAGGTCACACTCTCGCGACGTCAAAGTTTCATCAAGTTAAACTTTAATGAAGATACATTTTGAATAAATAAATAAATAATAAATAAAATAAAAACCATTTATTTGCCATCACAAATAGATTACAAAACACAGATTTAGACAAAATTATGTTATGGTACTTGAAAAAATCTAGTTTGTGAGGGCCTGGTGCCTAATATGGGCTTAAATACCTGTAGTATAGGTCACCAGGTCCTCCCCACTCGGAATGATACAAAACTGCATTAAGTACTTAGTAACTAAAAAAAATACAAATATAACCTCAAATTCGCAGTAGGTTATTTGTAATCTCTGTCGTGTGTACCCTTTACTTTAAAAGAACAACGGGATGCCTATAATGGCAACCCTTGATGCGTCCCACTGGGCACGAGTCTTCTCGCGAGGAGGCCTGGAGCTTACTCCACCACGCGGCTCCAATGCGGGTGGAGATACGAGTTCGTGGCCAACCCGCTGTCGGATGTTTACAAAACGCCCATACGACCTCCGACAAGGTTTAACAACTGCTATCTAGTGATAGCAACCGGGGCTCGACATGCCTTCCGAAGCACGGAAACGCGCGTTTTAATTTGCCAGTAGCGGTTACCCATCACACACCCGACCGGGCCCCTATCGCTTAACCAAGTAGATCGCTTCCGATCTACATCAGCCCCGGGGCCATGCGCGCTTCACTCTTCACTGAGGCTTAAATACAGTTTTTGGTTTATTTTCACTATATGCAAACAATTATTGAGTTAAACCGAAGCATCTCCATTGCGACCTGATCTTTGTGGATTTATCTTTTTGTCATAACAACAACAACAATAATAAAAATAATTTAAGCGGTCTTTATAAACTAAAACACTGTGGAGGAATGGGTGGAAGTGTTCCTCCAGCGAAAAGGGAGGATCCTCCGACCAGGCGAGGTGATAGTGCCTGGCGGGCCGCGGCCCAACGGTTGACGTTGGGAAGTTATATATATGCCAAGCTCTTGAGAAATCTTCGTATGTGCGATGTAATTTGACTGCATGCCATCTACCGTACTAGACGAGTACTGTAAGGTTTCATTGTAATCCACTAGTTGGCGCCTTAATGTAGTGGACGCTACAATACTACTCGTTCATCTACACCGTCATTCTACGGTTGCTTAAAACATTATATTAACATGAAAGTATCAAAACAACATGGTCCCTAAGCAAATACTGTTTACGAGCGATCGTCACAATCAATCCGGCGCTGATCTCGACCATTTGTCTAAACTGGGTTAAGCCGTAATCAATAAGCGGGACAAATCAAAACGTAATTGGATACGTGAGGGAATGAATACCATTAATCCGATACTAGAGGTGTATGAATACATGTTTTTAGACTTAAATATCTTAGTAGGTTACCCAGAATTTATAGCAGAGATAAAAGGGCTCAAGCCTCTTCCCTATCAAAACGTCCAAACTTTGAAAAATCTTTTAGACCCTACCTTAATAAACGTTGGCTATATCAAGCCCCTAAATCAATCCATTAAATGACGAGTAGTGTTAACATGGGCAGCTATGTTTAGGCTTCGAGTGACGCATTTATATTGAGATTCTGAATATGACTATAGGTATGCAATTTGATCTTTGCAATACACAACTATAACAATAAAAAGTCTTAGAAGCAGTCGTTATAGACTGAGCGAGTTATCAAAATAAAACGTAGTAATCGATAAGATTACCCAATACGTTAGCACAGGCTTCAACATTATTATTAGGGATCTGAAAGTATGTAATGGTCATATATAGGTACTCCAAATAGTAAGTAATCTGCGCCCGGCCTATTAAATATCACATATCTTCATAAAACATTCGCATTTTCCAACCTGCAATCTTGTTTTGGTAAATATTCAGATAAAATAAAATAGGACTTTTGCCCAAAACCGTAAGAAACAGACCCGTCACTGTCTTTTCAGAAAAAAAAAGATTGGAAAATTTCACAAGAATTTGACGTTTCCGTTCCTTATGCCACCCGTTTTACTCGGGTGGCCATAAAATATGTTTCTCAAAGGAACAATCCCGAAAGTAAGCAAATACGAATTTACTTGCGTGTCCCTAATGAACGTTATCTATGGATGGCAATCAAACTAGATAGTAAAGGTGAGAGAGGATGATCGTAAAACAGATTAACGACCGAAATAAATATAAAAGGGACTCCCCGAAATAAAGGGACGAGATGCCGCTTGTAGTATTCATTAAGAGTGCTTAGCCTATTTTTCTTGATCGCTTGATGTTATGCGAGAGTTGTGGTGGTTTTTTGGAGGGTAAAAGAAGATATTTGTTCTATATGAGCAAACATTTATGTAAGTGATCGTACGTTTTCCCTTCTCTCGCTTTATTGAGGTTTACTTGAGTGCCTTGTTTTACGTCCACATATCGTGGAATAGAAGAGTTTACCACAAGTAGTTATGCCATGTCTACAGTAAAATCGCTCCAGAAGTTTGCTCAGTTGAATTGTAGTTGATTATTGCATAAAAGTATCGTATTGTACCGAAGGCTTTTATCTATTGCTTTTGAACTCACCTCGGAACTTCTGATTCATTCAACGACAAAGCAAGACCCGAAATATCTATAGGTGCATCAGCGTTTTATATGTTTAATAGTTTTAAATACCGCAATAAACTAAATACATGTACTAATAAATTAACAATATAGTTGTAAAATAAGGACTAGGAGATTTAAATATCTGTTGTAAAAAAATATACAGGCAAATTGAAAACTTCCTCCTTTTTGAAGCCGGTTAAAAATGGCGCCTAATGGTAGGTTATCGGGGTCAATGGTAATGTGTGGCCACGTTAACTACTCGTATCAGAAAGGCAAAGTAACTTAGGTCTCCAGATTTTATTGAACCTTTTAACTTGTTCTTTTTTACCGAAACTTTTCAACTTCGTCATTTCTTTCGTCCGTTCCCATTTATCCCGCAATCCAATCCTGATCGCATGCTCAACCCAAGTCACCGAGCCGGCTAAGGACGCGGCATTCAGTGGAGAGCACTCCGCATCTCCCGCACTCCATTCATTGTGATGATTGCTCGGCTCTCATTATACAGGACCTTTCAGACGTACAGTCGACTCGCAGTCGGCTCAGAATACTTAGTACAAGTCGGAATAAAACAAGCATTGGATGGCTGTGTGACGCGGACTGCGGGCTCGTTCGTTGTGTGATTTATATACTTGTATGGTGAGATTTCAGTGTGTTTGAGAATGGTTAACAGAACGAGACAGACTCATGAAAATGAACTGCTTTGAAGTGATAAGAGATTTTTACTTAGAATATTTTCCGGTAGTAGTAGTATTTAATAGTAGTTGTAAATATATCGCTACGTTATTAAGAGTTTATAGGCAAAACATCTTAGGCTGAGAAGATCAATAGGAAACTTTGCACATACTTATTTGCCACTTTCTGGATAGTAAGAAGTACTTACGTTCAATATTTGTTTATCTATGAAGTGGCAAACAAGCATAGAGTTTACGTTGATGGAAGTGACTACTGCTGTAAACTAAAATTTATAAATTCTCGCGAACTTTACTTTGCATGATCTGGATCTTTGATTGCATTTGCTATGCTAACCCTTGTTTTAGTGGCGTTGCTAAGTGATAATTGTGTTGCAAGTATTTTGCGAGGCTTCGAGGTACTTTTAACTGCAATTTATTTGTTCAGAGGTGTCAATTGTCATAATATTTTCTTTAAACGGATGAAATTCAAATTTTTGCGTTATAGACTTTGCAAGATCTCAGAGTGTTTTAAAAAAAATCCTTGAATACAACTGCATAAAGCAAGACACTGAAACGGTTCCACATATACAAGAATAACATGATATGAAGAAATAATGCACATCGAGCCTATGAAAGTGACAATCGGCTAGTTTCGGTTTCATAGAGCATTATCTCTGCTGCGCACTGCCTACGTAAGCATCCGTAATCCGGTATTGGTCAAAATTTGATCAAAATGGTGGTCAAATAGGTAAGGTGCGAAAGAGATAACGCTCTACAGATCCGAGTCTTAGGAATCGTAGTGCATGTATGAAGAGAATGATGAAGGTATATATATCCCGGTCCTGTGCGACGAGGCACGAGAGGTATGTCTGGACCGGAATATCTGGCGCTCTACACTCTCTGCCTACCCCGTTAGGGAACTGGCGTGAAGATACATTGTTTGATATTATTTCGCATTAACACATGCTTGCGAAATATATTTTATTTTTAAAGAAATGGAAAGAAAAAAAGTCAAATTTTTCTTTCCATTTCTTTAAAAATAAAATATATTTCGCAAGCATGTGTTAATGCGAAATAATATCAAACAATTATTAAGGGTAAAAGCGACTTCTTTACGATATTCAATAAACTGAAAAGTCTATTATATCGGTTGCCTAACTAGCATAGTTGGTAATAGATGGCGCTACTGCTACCATAAAGCAATGCAATAGATGTGAAGGAAAGATTTGACAAATCGGGCAGGGCTTCAGTAGCTCAATTGGAAGAGCGGCTGGACTAGATTCCCAGTAGGTCGCGAGTTCGAGCCTCGCGTGAAGATACATACATACATAGATCCGAAATAAGCCGACGTCTCTTCTTGGGGTCGATGTGCATTATTTCTTGTGAGAAACTGTAACATGTTTATTGTCGCACTCCTTTTGAAGTGTCACATTCGAAGTGATACCAAAGGGCGGTAACATACTACTGTCACAAATAACGATGCAGCTAAGACATTAGACAGTGGCGCGACACACAAGTAATAGGTGTTCTTTGTATAAAGCCAGAGTTGTGAGAGCTGGTTCTAAGATTGCATTTGCACTTGTTTGCTGAGCCTTGTGTTTGGCGTAGGTAAGGAAAAACATATGTGTGTTTTTATATCTTCTAGGAGCACCAAAGAATGGAAAATGAAATCCATTTATACGTATTAATTAAATTATTATATATATAAATGAATGTATTATTTATATTTATGTATAGGTATTAAAGATATTTATATTATTACTTAAGTTTAGTATACTTTTCTGAATAAATATCTTAAGTGTATATTATTTGGCTATGATACAATATATATAAATATTTTACTGTTTTTTTATACTTGCTCTCTTACTGGTTTTTTAATTGCACCCACACTATCATGTCCCACTACCTTAAGGTTGACTGGTAGAGAATGCCCTGCGGCATTAAGTCCGGCTTATGTACCTACATTGTGGCATTAAAGATTAAATAAATAAAGACTAGCGGCCCGCCCCAGCTTCGCGCGGTTTCAATGTTACCTACCCTCTCCTTTTCATATTGACATGATGTTATATAGCCTAAAGCCTTCCTCGATAAATAGGCTATCTAACACTAAAATATTTTTTCAAATCGGACCCGTAGTTCCTGAGATTAGCGCGAACAAACTCCTCAGCTTTATGATATTAGTATACGTAGAGTATAGATGTATGTTTTTCCATAATTTCAACCCATCACATCTATTCCGTTTGGACTGAAACGAAAGCGAGTGTGGTGCCAATGCAATGTGCAAATAACGTCAAAAGACGTCTACTTGACGTGTCGCAAAACGGGTCTAGAAAGACTCCCATAATGGGAGTTCTCGTTATGTCACAGTGACTCGCTCCACTGGCGTTGTTTCTGACGTTTTTAGGATTCCTTTTAGAAATATTTTAGAAATAATGACGTTTTGCTCTCCTACAAAATATTTTACGGGGAACACACTTTACAAAAATATCAAAGGGAATTAACAGAGTGCTGCGTTGTTAAACATTAGGATTTTTATCATTGAAAAACATTTTCTGTAGTATCATCAGAATTAAGTATAGTTGGATATTCTTCATATACCTAATTGTATCTAAATCTGGCCGATCTTTTGAAACTATAGCGTGATTTAAAAACAAACTTATGGCTTAAAACATAATTATATCAACCTAACACATCCATTCCGTTTGAACTGACACGAAAGCGCAGCGCATGCTTGATCGCAACAAATAAACTACTGGTGGTAGAGCTCCAGTGACGGAGCTCGCGGGCGTAGGCACCACCGCATTACCTAATATACATGCCGCTAAATGGTAGTGTTCAGCACTATCGTGTTCCGGTCAGGTGGTAATGTATGGCCCTGTAATTTCCGGCACAGAGGCATAACACCTTAGGCCTCAGGAGTGGTAACGCATCTGAATTTTGATCGTGGTCTTTGTGTGGATGTCTATAGGCTGCAGTCATCACTTAACATCAACGTGAACTGCATGCTTGTTTGCCACTGCGATTACATAAAAAAAAAAAAAGCGTCAAAATACGTCTAATCGATGTCGCAAAACGGGTCTGGTATATAATATCTGGTGAAATCTATGCTGGCCGGTGTAACACATCGAATACACTCTACGAAAGTACGAAATTCAAGAGAATCGACTAGGTGTGGTATTTTTTAATGGTATTTTTCCACTGGTGATTGTTTTATCGGAAATTGGTTACGTGTCCGATATTTATGAGAGCTCACCCTCACCCTTATCACTTTTTAATAGTAATATACATTATCATGTACATTCTTTTCGTGTGCCTCCTATGTGATTTACAAAGAAACTGATAACATTAGAAGAAAACATTTTATATCAACCCAACACATCGATTCCGTTTGGACTGGCATGAAAGCGAGCGCGTGGCCGGCGCGATGCACAAATAACCGACGTCAAAAGACGTCTACTAGACGTCGCTTGACGGGTCTAGAAAGACTCCCGTAATGGGAAGACTCGTTATGTCGCAGTTGCTCGCTCCACTGGCGTTGTTTCTGATGTTTGTTGTGATTCCCTTTGGAAATATTTAAAAGAAATAATGATGTTCTGTTCTGTATCGTATATGCAGACTCTGTAAATATTAAATTATAGACACGCGAAGTTGATTTTCGTCATTTCTATTCGTCACTGTTGTGTAAACTGTTGAAACGGATTCACTGTTTAGTTCAAAGATTTTTAATTGAAATAATGTGTAGTATAAGTAAAAGCCTCTTGGCCATTTTACATAGGTATTCTTTTTTTTACTTGTGCAAAACTACTGTATACATTTTTTATGTAATAATAGTTGAAGTTTCATAAGCATTTTTCTGAAATTAGTAATACATAGACTTTTAAATATTTTTTGAAAAGAGGTCTTAGCTCAATTTTCTACTATAATCAAACTAAGAATTTTACTATACTATGAAATTATTACTATAGTTACATACACACGGCACGATTAAATTTAGTTTGGAATCAGCATTATTGACAGCGGGTTAGCCACTAACCCGTATCTCCACCAACCCGCGTTGGAGCAGCGCGGTGGAGTGAGCTCCAGGCCTCCCCCCAAAAAGGGGAGAGACTCTTGCCCAGCAGTAGGACGTATAATGGGTTACCATTATCAGTATGATATTATGATAAAATATGCTATTAATATAAAATGTTAAAGTTAAAACAGAAGCTTGTTAGCTGTGAAAACATTTCCCTTGATAGTTTTCATAATAAAATTTTGCAAATCAAAGTTTAAGAAAACATTACAAAACTATCGAAAATCAGCCTCCCATCAAAACACAAGTAGACGCCTTTAGGCATAATTCCGCTGGGGTTTGTCCCGCGGTTCCATTTGTTGCTCGTTATCCCCAACCAACTAAACATTATGAATAAATTAGCTTGGGAAGCAACCGGGTCAATTATATCTCATTGGCTTTTTGTGGCCTCGCTTGATTTAGGGGCTATTATTGTTTGTTTTATGCCGCGGTCAATAAAGGGAAAAGTGGTTGAACATGTTGTTAATACATAATATATGTGGAAACTAACTCTGGATTTATTGTATTTTGTGCGTCAAAGTGAAAGAAGCAAAGAACCCTGCGGTGCTAACGGCCAGGTAAGTTTATGAATTTTAATGTAATTGTAAATCAACACGAGCTTATATAGAATGTTAATAATGAAGTAAGTAAAATAGAAACTTGTGAATAGAAAAAAATGTATGCTGATAGTTTTGGTAACATAGTTTTGCAAATCAAAGTTTAGGAAAAGATTACAAGACTAACAAAGATCAGCCGACAATCGAAACACGTGCAGCAGCCTTTCAGGACAATTCCGCCGGGGCTTGCCCCGCGGTTCCAATTGTTGCTCGTTATCCCCAACCAACTAAACATTATGAATAATTTAGCTTGGGAAGCATCCGATCCAATTATATCTCATTGGTTTTTATGGCGTCGCTTGAATTGTGAGCTATTATTGTTTGTTTTATGCCGCGACCAATAAAAAGGAAAGTGATTCGACATGCTGGTAACAAACAACTCGACAATAAATACTAGACAAAGCGTTATTTTCTATGCCGTAAAAAGTTGTAAAGCACTTAGTGATGTTATGGTAAGTCTACTAGCAGGTTGCATGTAGACTGGCGACACTATTCAGATGTAATCATCACTGTAATTACTCGAACGGATATGCAAAGATAAATCATCATACCAGGTCTACGACTCGCGAGTTACGTTGTATCTTATGTAATAGATGGCGAGCCAATTGACATCTCCGAGTATATTACCAAACTCTGAAGGTGGTATTGGGAAACTTCCACAAATTGAATGATTCCAATAGCGCCAGTGTACAAATAGTGGCCTACTAATTAGACTAATGATGATTAGACGTTGATTTAAGTAATGTTGGTATATTACTGGTGGTAGAGCTCCAGTGATGGAGCTCGCGGGCGTAGGCACCAACGCATTATCTAATATACTTGCCGCTAAATGGTAGTGTTCAGCACTATCGTGTTCCAGTCAGGTGGTAATATACGGCCCTGTAATTTCCGGCACAGAGGCATAACACCTTAGGCCTCAGGAGTGGTAACGCATTTGCATTTTGACCTTGGTCTTTGTGTGGGTGTCTATAGGCTTTATTCATCACTTAACATCAATGTGAACTGCAGGCTTGTTTGCCACTTCCATTACATAAAAAATATGTGTATGGTCCTTTGTCATTTGAACTGTCAACAATTCCACAGAAGTGTTGTATCAGCGCAAATATGACTAAAGTTAAAAAACACATCCCTCGTCACCTTCCTACATTTGCGACGGCGCGGCCGCGTTGATTAACACTCAGTTTTTTCAAGCGCCGTAGGAGAGTAACTATAAACAAATTTTCACTCACAAAGCGCGTCAAAACTAAATACACGGCACGTGTCAATTCACAACGAAAACAATTACGGTAGCAAACGGGTCGAGTAATTTACATAGAGGGGCCGAACTCGCTTCGGGCGGGACCCGATTAAAATCCCCAAAATACACGTCAACGTGTTGACGTTTTGATAACGTCAAATAAATTGCGCTCAAGTAGGAGCGAGAAGAGAGATGGGGGAAGAAGCACCCGATACGTGTTTTGCAGGCAATGAAGTCAATCATTGGACTCCCATTTTTGACGGGTGCAAATACGGCCCTGAGATGATAATTGTTGTTCATTAAATAATATAATTTAGACACAATTAAAATTTGATGAGGATGTATGTATCAGTACTAGAAATATATTATATTGAAATCTCTGTAATATTATTAAATTTATAATAAACAGGCGGTAAGTCTTGTGCAAAATGTGTAAACCGTGCTATTTACACCTATAGTATAATTATGGGATCTCCTGATTCAACAAAGCAATGTTCAAGCTGAGAGACATCTCCGTTTGCCATTTGTTCGGTGAAGCCGACTAGTACCGTGTCGAGAAGAGACGCTTATGTAAGTCTAAAAAGAAAGCAACGCGTGTATTTGTGCCTATATGGTAATAATACCTATATGGATTAGATATGTATCATGAACCTATAGGCTCCACATCCCGTAAGAACTTTTTAAATCAACTGATTAAAAGCGATTTATTCAAAATTTACTTTTTTCGATAAATCGTGGTTTACGGTTGTTTTACCAGGCAGTTTTCACCGGGAACATTTTCAGCTCTCAGACACATACCTGTAACAAAAAAAAAATTGTGTTCAGCACGTATTCCGCTTAGATGGTAATGTATGGCTCTGCAAACACTACCACAAGGCCACAACAACGTAGGTCGCAGAAGTGACAACGCGTCTACATTTTGACCTCTGGTTTTTATGTAGATATCTATGCCGATAAAGTATTTTCATTTCATTTATTGCATAAATCATGAGATGTTTAGTACATGTGTTAATAATAATTATCTAAGTGCATCATGAAACCCTCTTGGGTATAGCAATATGTTTACAGAGTACGTAACTTCACGCCTGTAATCCCCGAAGGGGTAGGCAGAGGTAAATGCATGCATTCAATCATACATGCAAACACCCACGACTCGCCGGTTACGTTTTGGCCCATGTAACAGGTGGCGAACCTGTTGCCATCTCCGGGCACATTACCAAACTCCGGATACTGGGAAACTTCCAGAAAATGGAAAAATCCCAATAGAAGCAGAGATAAAGGATTTAAAACCGTTATCTCTGATAGTCCCCGACCCGGGAATCGAACCCAGGACCTCCAGCGCAATAGTAGGAGCCTGCTACCACTACGCTACTGAGGCAGTTTATGTTTACAGAGTAATTAAATTATACTATAGGTACATATTTTAAATTGTAAAATTATATAAAACTATTTGAAAAATTTGAACGTTATACGACGTTACTTACGTTGTAGACTGTTCTGTAGCTAACAAAGTGGAAGAAGCGAGCAAAATATAATCATAACCTGTGGACAAAAGCTAAATCAAAGAGCGCGCGTAATGGAAGCGTCAGTCATCTCGCAACAAACAAGGTCGTTTGGAACTTTCTCAAAGTTGTGAACTTCCAAGTGGAATGGGTGTTAGTGGAGAGTGTGGGTTGATAGTATAAAACTTTGGTTATGTACAAATATTTTGTGCTATAATTCGTTTAGATTACATTATTACTAAGTGAAAAATACTCTAGAAGCGTTAAATCAATATAATGCGTTTTTATGATGTGTTTTAAGATTTTCGCTCCTTGATTTCCTCCTTAACACCTCTCGTGCCTCGTCTACCTTCGCAGGTTTGTCTGAACCGGGATATCTGGCGCTCTACACTCTCTGCCTACCCCATTAGGGACCTGGCGTGAAGATATATATATACATGATGTGTTTTAAGATTCTCGCTACTTAGCTACATTCTTTGAAATAAAACTTATTTTTACGGATTTATCTCGCGTATATTACTGAAATGATTTTTAAATCAACCCGATGTTTCGGTCGCTTTTCAGTTTCCGTGGTCCTGGGCAGACTAAAGTGACATTTGTGTGATAGCACTTTGAAAATATGCAACTTAAATTTTTTTTTTTTCTTTATACTTTTAGCACATAAATAATGTACATAAGGCGGACATAATACCTAGTGGTATTCTCTACCAGCCAACCTTAGGGCCAAATAAAACTGTCTAAAGTGCATTATGTAAGGTTTATTAAAATTCAATATGGCATTCCGTTTCATATATTTTTAAGCATACAATCCCACTTCTGCTATAACGCAGCTATATAAAGCAACATCCTTAACTATATACCTCCTGTGTAGACCAAATTTATTCAGTTCAACTGCCATGACGCTCGAAAGTAATCTAAGTTGAAACAATAGTCCCGGCGTGGTGCTCCTTCGTTTGTTAGCGACACGCGATAATCCGTCTTGTGCCTATAGTATTAAGAGCACAATCGCATGGTCACGTTTGACAGGTACAAATGGCAGTGTCACACGTTGACACATTAATTTTGGCGGGTGTCAACGTAAACAGCCCGCGGATGTGTGCTCGATTATTGTTTTAAAATATATTTACCGGTTATTATTTGAATGCCTAACACATTTAGGTTGATGGGTTAATCTTCTTTTTGTGTAGGATATTTAAAAATTTTACACGTTTTATGGAATTGTTTAGATATTCCTAAATAATCAAACGTCTATTAAGTGGTTTTTTTATGTTATGATGTGGCTGACGAGCATACAGTTCACATTGATAAGTGAATACTGTGCCTAACAAAACATCTATACATATATTCCAGTACTATGTAGATGCGATGCCACTCCCAAGGTTTAAGTTCTTGTGCCTCAGTGCAGGTAATTACGGGGCTGAACGTTACCACCTGAGTGAAACACAATAGCGCTGAACGTTACTATTTGACAGCAAGTAGATTAGGCAATGCGGACGCTTTCAAACACTGTACTGGAGCTGTACTACCAGTGACAATTAATTAACAATAATGAATTATTAACATCATACCAGAGTACAAAATTATACGTTGTGCCAAATTATAATAACATTATTACTTGACATAGTTTGTGTCACATAATAATATTATGACATATTCAGGCACATATTATGTGTGTGGAACTTTGCTTAGCCTTAGTAAGGCTTGATATTTACTTTCATGTTATCTTCTTTCATCACAGGCACATAAGATTACTAAAAAACTTGTAAAAAGTCACGTAAACCTATACCATTTCAAACGCCAAACCGGTGCACAGTAACGGAAAATCGCCACGCATCACAGAAATGACCGACAAAGGTGGCACGCGACGCCGAAAAATATATTACGAGCGTCCAGGGTGCACGACGCGTGTCAAAGCATAACGAGCCCGCATATATTGCAGGGTGTTATGAAATAAGCAAATGGCGTCGACCCTCCGTTTCCGAAGTGGTACGGAGGGTCATCTTGGGAGACATTCCTTGAGTACCTGACAATCGATATACGGTCGGTGTTTATCTTTGAAAGTGCGACCTTCTCGTTACTCTTTGTTTCTGAAACAAAATCATTCGAGTATTTTAACGTAATATTTTGGAAAAACACATGAAAATAATTAATTTTATAAATTATTAGGCTAGACTTTAGCTTTGTTGTTGTCTGTCGTTTATTTTTGTGGTACGTTTTGTTTTCGAAGCAAAACATTTTGAGTATACCTGCTGTCATGCCCTGTAATTTCCGGCACAGAGGCATAACACCTTAGGCCTCAGAAGTGAAACGCATCTGCATTTTGACCTCTGGTCTTTCTATATATATAAAAATGCAACCCGTTTTCCTTGGTCACGGCATCACGCATGAATGGCTGGACCGATTTGGCTAATATTGATTTTGAATGATTTTTGGAAGTCCAAGGAATGTTTAACAGAGGTAAATGCATGCATTCAAACATACATGCAAACACCCGCGATTCGCCGGTTACATTTTAGGCCCATGTAACAGGTGGCGAGCCTGTTGCCATCTCCGGGCACATTAACGAAATGCGAGGTACTGAGAAATTTCCAGAAAATGGAATAAATCCCTATAGCCTATGTTACTCCTAATTACATAAGATATGTGCCAGTGAAAGTCTCGTCAAAATCGGTAGAGCCGTTCCTGAGATAAGTGGGGACAAACAGACAGACAGGCAGACAGACAGACAGACAGACAAAAATTGTAAAAAAAAAAATGTTTTGGTATAAGTACCATGTATACATACGTATGCATTTAGTAAAAAGCGGTTATTTTTACATTACAAACAGACACTCCAATTTTATTTATTTGTAAAGATATCGACATTATTAGCTATACATGCATCACGGTCGGAAGTATATTAAAGGGCTGGGGCGTGTATTGTACTACAGAGATCATTAGGCACGTCTGATGTTCCCTTGCGAGGGGACACATGTCGATTTAATTGCTAACTATAACAATTGTGACGGGAGCGACAAGCGTGACCGTGATTTTTTAACAAGGAAATTCATCGTGCTACGTTGAATTGTATGGAGGAACCCCATTAACCATTGAAACTTCACTGTAACTCTTGAAGGGGAAGGTAGAAGTGAATGTGCAATTTGGAAAAATGTATATTAAAATAATTATGACATGTCTGACCTACCATGACCAAATAGGTCGAGTTCTGAATGATGGTGGGGTCAAAAGTCTTAGGAATCGGCGTGCGTGTATGAAGATAATGATGAAGGTAGATGAGGCACGGGAGGTGTGTCAGGATCGGAATAACTGGCGCTCAACACTCTCTGCCTACCTCGTTAGAAACCTGGCTTGAAGAAACATACATAATAATTATGTATATTCTAAATTCTAAAAGCGCGCATGGCCCAGCGGCTGGTGTAGATCGTAAGCGATCTACTCGGTTGAGCATTACGGGCGCGGTCGGGTGTGTGATGGGTGACCGCTAGTAACAAATTAAAAATGCGGTTAAACATTGTCGGAGGCTTTATGGGCGGTTTGAAAACATCCGACAGCGGGTTGGCCTCTAACCCGTATCTCCACCAATCCGCATTGGAGCAGCGTGGTGGAGTAAGCTCCAGGCCTCCCCCCAAAGAGGCGAGAGACTCGTGCCCAGCAGTGGGACGTATAATGGGTTGCCATTATTATTATTATATTCTAAATACTGGCCACACAAAACTGCAAAACTACGATGCGATGTGACGCCGCAACGCAGGCAATGTATTTGTATGAGCTCGCAGATATTTGCGATGCGCATTCGCAGTTATAAGTGGAAGGGAGCCCTTAATCAAAAGCTAAAGCATTAAAGTTAAGCGGTCGGCCCGCTGTTAAGATGTCTGTAAGCTGCAATGTTCATTTACTATCGATGTCGATGAACTACGTGCTTGTCTGCCTCTGAGAATAATCACTAAGGATGAGATTAATTATTATCGCCGTTATGACAAAAAAAAGGCTTTAAAAAAATATAAACATTTGAAAGAAAGAAATGTTTATTTTTGATAATGTACGAGTACATGAACAACACCATTGTAGCACCACAGTTCCAGGGCACTCCGCTCGTCATTGGTAAGAGTATCGGTATCCTGGGCGTTGACATATCGAACGAAGTGCAGTTTGGGAGTCACATTGAATGTAAGACCAAGTTGGCATCCAAAAAGTTGGGGGTGCTTAACAAAGCGAGGCAGTATTTCACATCGGGGCAGCCACTACAGATTTATAAAGCCCAAGTGCATCCCTATCTGGAATACTGCTCTCATTTGTGGGCGGGAGCCCCCAAATACCAGCTTGGTCCACTTGAATCCCTACAAAGACGCGCTGTTCGTATTGTTAACGATCCAGGACTTACAGACAGGCTCGAACATCTGAGCCTGCGCAGAGACATTGGGAGTCTGCGTGTTATACCGTCTCATCAATGGTGAGTGCTCTGCCGAACTATTCGACATGGTGCCACCGTTTCTTTTCCTACACCGTACTACCCGCCGAAGAGAGAAGTTCCACCCTCACCGACTGCACACCTGGCAGTGCTCAACGGTGCGGTTTTCTCGTTCGTTTCTGCCCAGAACGTGTTAATTATGGAACGAACTTCCCTCTGAGGTGTTCCCTCGGTGCTACAATATGGGGTTCTTCAAAAATGGTGTCAAAAGAGTCCTTCAGGGTTGGCAGCGCGTTGGCAATTCCCCTGGTGTTGCAAATGTTCATAGGCGACGGTGATCACTTACCATCAGGTGGCCCGTCTGCTTGTCTGTCAACTTAATGACATAAAAAAAAAACACAATTTTTGAAACACTTCAAATACCGATTCTATAAACTTCAAAAAAAAAAACAATAAATAGCACATCGGTCGTTCTCGGTCGTTCTTATAGATTAAAAATAAACCAGGACTTTTATCTGGAATAGTTATTTCTATAAAAAGGGTCCCGGTTTCCGATATCAATACATTATCACACACAAACACATAAAGCTCTGGAGGGGGCGTTCGCGTGCCGACGGCGGATATAATTATTTTCAGTCCGAACATAGGGGGAGGGTATCGAGTGTCTAATGACACATGTGAAGGGATACAACTCTGTTTTTTACACGCGGCAAAGATCAGAATTGAATGTTAAGGAATTTTTTGAAAATCATAATAAAAATAGGGAAATACGTTCCTACATAACAAATAATTTTGTGTGCCCGTCAAGACACGAGAGACCGCCGGCGGCGAACATAGAGCAACACCCAAGGGGAGTAGCCATATGCAGGCTTTCCCCTCTGTCAAAATACAGCATAGGCCCAAATGGGCCTATACCTGACGCCTAGATGTTTAAATGTGTGCGTGAAATTGTTTCTGTATTTTGTTAAAGTCAAAGTAGGAGTTTCGTAGTAATAGACGATTTTGTAGCCATAGGGCGGCGAATGAACAATAGAAATGTGAATGACAAAGAATGTCCCATATTTTTTTGTTTAGTCTTATCTTGCCGTTTGTAAAAGAAAGTATGGAACATTCTGTTGATACCTTTTTATCATTAAGTATTTTTGGACTATTATTTATCTTATTTTGTTTTTTTGACATATTAATCAACGTATCAGTTGTTATTCGCTTTAATTTTATATTTGTAATTTGACCTATCACAAGCAAATTCTATTATTTCCAAGTGATTAAATGAATTTTTGAGTTTGAGTTTGAGTTTGAAATCAATTGCCATATTTTTCTCGCGAGCTGATTGGTTAATAAATGCAATTAATCCAAGACCCGGCAAGGTCTTCTTGGGAACGGCGCGTTGGCAATGCTAAGTCAACGCAAGGCAAGCTAGTGGTCACTGAGTGGTCACTACACTACACTATACTACACTGGTGGAGCCGCGCGCTGCCCGCGCGCGCTTTGACGGCTTGCGGTCGAGGCGATTCGGTGTCGATACGGAGCGGAGTTGATGTAATGAGCGCAGACCTATTTTATTTAAAGAAAAATGGAAAGAAAAATTTTAACTTCAGGCGAGACACGAACTCGTGGCCTACTGGGAATCTAGTCCAGCCGCTCTTACAATTGAGCTACTGAAGTCCTGCCCGATTTGTCAAATCTTTCCTTCACATCTATTGCATTGCTTTATGGTAGCAGCAGCGCCATCTATTGCCAACTATGCTAGTTAGGCAACCGATATAATAGACTTTGCAGTTTATTGAATATCGTAAAGAAGTCGCTTTTACCCTTAATAATTGTTTTATATTATTTCGCATTAACACATGCTTGTGAAATATATTTTACTTAAAGAATAATGGAAAGAAATATATATATTTTTTTAAATTTTAAATTTTTTTCATTCCATTTTTCTTTAAATAAAATATATTTCACAAGCATGTTTTAATGCGAAATAATATAAAACGAGCGCAGACCTGTTGAGGCGGTCGGCTGGTCGGGTGCCGGGTGACTGTAGTGAGCTATGACCCTTATTGTTATCAGGGCTCGTACCATGGCATATTTCATCATCAAATTAAAATAAATTTCAAGACTCAGTGGTAAAGCGGCTGGACTAGTTATCCTGGGGTTAAAGGTTCGATCACAAATTAAACTTTACTTTCAACATATTTTTTCAATTTGTTTCATTTATTTTAATGACGACGCACATAAAGAAATGAGCCAAAACAATATTTACTAATATAAAAATCAATTGATGTTCGTTAAAAATCAATTGTTGTTCGTTTGTCTCGCTAAAACTCGAATGGAATGAGAGAATGGCCTTATCGATTTGGAAAATTTTGGTTTTGAATTATTTTCGACAGTACAAGGAAGGTTTAAGAGGTAAAAAAATATGAAAGAATTGTAAAGGAAAAAGTAAAACAACAATTTCTTTTTCTTATACAAATAGCCAATACCTATCAAACTTGTGGTACATTATTTAATTCTGAGGCAAAACGAAGTTTGCCAGCTAGTCTTTAATTAAAAAAGGAAATGGAATTAAAAATGAAAATAAAATAGGTACTTTCTATATCACCACTGAGCATAAAGTCTGAAATCGGACTCTTATAAGATAAACGCACCAAACCGAACCAAATCGGCTTATCCCGAGTAGATCGCACAATCCAACATCATTTGTGGACCCCGCTAACAGCGATATGATATAAAATAATAACATTTTGTCCCCAGAGAATCCCTATTTCCATCTGATACCTAAACCTTGTCCTTTTCAAATCCATATAAAACAAAGGATAAATAGACAAAGAGTACTAAATCTACTTTATCTATACTATCTATACTAATCTATAGGTTTTTTTAATATAATGTAAGTGGCAAACAAGCATGCTGTTCACATTGATGTTAAGTGATGACTGCAGCCTATAGACACCCACACGAAGACCAAAGTCAAAATGCAGATGCGTTACCACTCCTGAGATCTAAGGTGTTATGTTTATGGTTTATATTTCAAATCTTTTATCTTGCCGTTTGTAAAAGAGAGTATGGAACATTCTATTAAGTATTTTTGGACCATTATTTATTTTATTTTGCTTACTTTGACATATTAATCAACGTATCAGTTGCTATTCGCTTTAATTTTATTTTTTGAAAAATGACCTATCACAAGCATATTTTATTATTTCCAAGTGATTAAATAAATTTTTGAGTATGAGTATGAGTTTTATGCCTCTGTGCCGGAAATTACAGAGCCGTACTTTATCACCTGACCGCAACACGATAGTTATGAACACTACCATTTAGCGGCAAGAATATTAGGTAATGCGGTGGTGCCTACGCCCGCGAGCTCACGCACTGGAACTCTGCCACCTGTAACATCTCACATCACATCCCCATTTTCATTTTTTTGCGACACAATGAAAAGGCAGCAGAACAAACTCAAAAACATATTTTATACATCACATTAAACAAGATTTAACACTACAGCGACATCAGTCTATAAAAGCTTGTGAGCGTACCACCTCATTGCCTAATCCCTGTCGCTAAATGGAATTTTTCACCCCTCCTGTGTCGATCGTAAGGTTGTACAACATAGTGGAACAACGATAAGTAAGTGTATGTATGTATGTATGTATCTTCACGCCAGGTCCCTAACGGGGTAGGCAGAGAGTGTAGAGCGCTAGATATCCCGGTTCAGACAAACCTCTCGTGCCTCGTCTACCTTCATCATTCTCTTCATACATGCACGCCGATTCCTAAAACTTTTGACCCCACCATCAGACAGAACTCGACCTATTTGGTCATGGTAGGTCAGCCTTGGTCTTCCTGGGCCTCTGCAACCATCCACATTCGCATTGTTGTCTGTTTAGTCATTCGCCCATTCGACATTCTTTCTATATGCCCAAACCATCGGAGCATGCCTTTTTTCATTTTTACACCGATACTATCATTCACACAAAGTCTCTTTCTTACATCTTCATTACGAACGCGATCGGTGAGTGATACACCGCAGATCTTGCGCAAAGATCTCATCTCGACCGCGTTCAACTTACTTAAGTAGGTTTTTTTTAGGAAATGGAAGTGGCAAACAAGCATGCAGTTTACATTGATGGTAAGTGATGACTGCAGCCTATAGACACCCACACGAAGACCAAAGTCAAAATGCAGATGCGCTACCACTCCTGAGGCCTAAGGTGTTATGCTTCTGTGCCGGAAGTTACAGGGCCGTACATTACCATCTGACCGGAACACGATAGTGATGAACACTGCCATTTAGCGGCAAGTATATTAGGTAATGCGGTGGTGCCTACGCCAGAGAGCTCCGTCACTGGAGCTCTACCACCAGTAAAAAAGTTGTAGTAGCATATCATATAATTGCATAATTTGAAACAATATAACTTTATACCTAAAGTATAGCAAAAGAAGTAGGCAGATTTATGAACTTGGCTGAAAGTTCATAAATCTGCATACATGCATGCAAAAACCCAACGATTCATCATTCGTCATTAGGCGTTATGTTTTGAGTCCGAACGGCAAAATGTTGATATGAAATGTGTTCTATTAATTTCTTGTACATTAAATTAACATTTTGAGGGTGCCATCAGTACTCTTCTCTCAAGAAAAGACTACAAATGCACTCCGTCCCTGACTCTTAGATGAAATTCGGCACCTCAAATGTAGCATGCTTACTACACCTTCGCAGTCAATTTTGAGCAAAATAAAAGAAATCATGTAGTCAGCACCAATCAGAAGTCACAAATAACGCGCGACACGGTCGAAGGGTTCGACCCTTTGCTAAGCTCTCGTCAGCTGCAGGCGACAGGTGCAGTTACAGATTAACTGAGTTAGTTACGTGATCGGCTTTTATTAAATGTTTTCTTATTGGAAAGCTACGAGGACTGTATTTGGGCATCGCACCTTAAAAGAAACAACTAAATCCTTATAAGATCATTCTTGTGTTCTTGTAGTAGTGATGACAGTTTGTAGTAGTGATGACCGGTGCGAGCCCACGAGGCAGTCCTCTTTGCCCGGGCTTGATCTGCCCCCGTTGCGACGGGGGCGTGTTCAACTTGTGTTTTTAATAAGAGTCGTTGTCATGCACTAACACATTTTACACAAACTTAAGTATATGTAGGTATTGCTTCATAATTTTGAAGTTATTTAAAAAAAAACTACTTTGTATAAATCTTTAGAAACCAAACTGGAATATATATTATATATTAACATTATGCACATTATTTTTAGGGCCCTGTAATTTCCGACACAGAGGCATAACACCTTAGGCCTCAGAAGTGGAAACGCATCTGCATTTTGACCTGTGGTCTTTGTGTGGGTGTCTATAGCCTGCAGTCTTCACTTAACATCAATGTGAACTGCATGCTACATGCAACACTTGCATTACATTAAAAAAATGCAAAACGCAGATGCCTTGCCACCCCTGAGACCTAAGTTATTATCTCTCTGTGATAGCTGTTACGGAATAATTGTGAAATAAAATACGCTTACACTCACAGCCCCACAGTAGGTATAATCCTGTGTCGTGTCCGTTGTACACATACAACACATACACATACACCCAGACCCGAAACAAATATCTGTAGGCCATACAAATATTTGTCCCGGTGCGGAGATCGAACCCGCACATCGAAATTGTTACCATCTAACCGGAACACGATAGTGCTGAGCACTAACATTTGTTAGCTTTGTAAAATGTGATGAGTTTTATGAGTGGAGAATACATTCCAGAAAATCCTTAAACTGATGAACTAAAGTACAGGTATTAAAACAACAACAATAAAAGATTCGTAAAACAAAATCCACACACGTACATAAAACAACCCGCAAAACAGACTACACCTTATATAGTGAACCACAAACGTACGGTAACCATAAATCTTATGTAAATTGAGTGCTGCAGGTGTCATGATTCGTACGGAAGCAGACCGCGTCTCGAGCCGTCTCCGCTAATGTGTTTACCCTATTATATCAGATGGTTTACCAACCAGTTATCCAAGAGCTGCGGTGCAGAGAATAAAGATTCTATCTCTTAGTGAAGAAATAATCTATGAGAAAAAATGAGCCGTCACGTGACGCCTGGCAGATGTGAATGTTAAACATCATTCCACCGGTGGAAGAATTTTCTGCCAGTAGAAGTTTGACCGCCATTGTTCGGTAGACTGACTGCACTAGTGGAAGAAACTTCTTCCAGAAGAAGTTCCCCGCGCTAGTGAGCGGTGGGATCGTTACGTCCCAACGCCAGAAGAGTGTAAATTTTCACCAGGTCGTCGGTCCACCTAGTCGGAGACCTGCCAACGCTTCGTCTTCCGGTACGCGGTCGCCACTCTAGAACACGTTTGGCCCTGCGGCCGTCAGTTCTTCTAGCTATGTGCCCTGCCCACTACCACTTGAATTTTGCTATTTGGTGGTCTATGTAAGGGTTACTTTGGTTCTCATGCGGATCTCCTCATTCCTGATTCGATCTCGAAGAGAGACTCCTAGTATAGCTCTCTCCATTAACCTCTACGTGACTTCAAGCCTTCTTACGAGGCTCACAGTGAATGTACTTAATGTACATACATAATAGTAAGTGTACGGTAACCATAAATCTTATGTAAATTGAGTACAGGTGTGATTCGTAGTTTCGTAAGAGCGAACCACGTCTCAAGCCGTCTCCGCTAATGTATTTACCGCATTACATCCCAAAGGTTTTCCGAAATAGCTGTATCCACTGTTGAATGAGCTGAGATACCGTGCGTACGTCGAGCAAAACAATTCTATTCCCTCTTGATGCAGAGGTCTAAGATACTGGCCGTGATACGACTGCATCCAGATTTCCTACAAACATCGCGCGAGCGCGTATGCATTTAGTTTTATTACTTCCTCAGCATCTGTAAATTATAGGTGTAATATACGGTAGAAGTACTAGTGAATTGATATATTTTTCTTTGGTAACGATAAAAGTAAGGTACGTTTGAGGCATGTTCGCAGGATCCCGCCTCGCTTACATTGTGTTTTATGTATGCTGCTGAATTTGGTTCGGTTTTAGTGTTGTGTTATATGTATTTTATAACGCTGCGGTTAGATTCATCATCGTTAGTGCTGTACGTGAATATTATGTTGCAACGTATTGTACATGAAATTCAGCGAAAATTTGAATGATTATCATTTATAATATTGCTTCAAAATGCTATTTCGCTTTTCGAAGATGGATGAACTGTTTATCTATGGGTTTTTCTACTCATCTTAGATTCTGATCATATGCAAAGTGAGTTCTGTGTAAATCCATTTTTTTTCGAAAATATTATTGAGAATATCGCCCTTATATGACATGCCTACCACGACCATTTGGTAATGTCCCCGGAGATGTCAATAGGCTCGCCACCTGTTACATAAGACAAAACGTAACCGGGCAATTGTTAGTGTTTGCATGTATGCTTGAATGCATGCACTTACCTCTGCCTACCCCTTAGAGGATTACAGGTGTGAAGTTACGTTTAAGTACCTAGTTTTACGTCGTGAGAGAAGCTCAAACGATAATTTTATATAACAGAATACTTTTGAACATCCATATATTTTTCTTAAGCTGACGAGACTACAAACTGGTTTAACTCAATCATAATACGGATGATATTCATTAATAGTTTAACTTCAATACTCTATCAAACAGTCTATTCTACGTTACGAGACCAACATATTACAAATACAACATATTATAATGGTTAGAGCTATACTACTGTCACATAATCACCACAAAGCGCACATTACAGGAACGTGCGTGGCCACATTTTATTACGAATTCAAAGCACAATGCCTACCCTCAATAACGCTGATGAACATCAATTGAAATATTATTTGAATAGATTTCCAACATCTCTAATTCTGCCCGTGTGGATGTTGATTTACGGTATTGGCAGTTATTAATTTACTAGCTGTGCTCGCGACTTCGTTCGCGTGGTATAAGGACTTTGGGCAGCATTGTTGGCCTATAAGTTTAAGGTGCATTTTGGATCATGCGAAAACACTTATGAATAGCTAAAAAAATCTGGTTTAAATTAATGGGTGCTTCTTTGTGCACAATATTAGATTAATACCACCAAAGCCACCGATGCCACCAGCACCACCAACTCCACCAACGCCACCAACACCACGTCCAGTGACACCAACGCCACCAATGCCACCAACGCCATTAACGCTACCATCACCAACGCTAGCAACGCTATCAACGTCACCGACGCCACTAACGACAGCTACGCCACCAACACCACCAACGCCACCAACGCCATCAACGCCACCAACGCCACTAACTCCACCAACACCACTAATGCCGATAACGCCACCAAGGCCACCACCACCACCAGCAACGCCACAAATACCACTAACGCCAACTCTGTTTAAAAGTTTTGAAGCAGAACTTGAAGTTAATTTTCAATTGACCAAAACTTATTTTTCTCTAAACTGTTTTTTACGAAACAATGAGCAGTTTTGACAATGCTCCTAATTATAGGTAATCTACTTGTAAAACCGTGTTCAATGCCGTTCAGTAGTTTCTAAGTCATAACGTACCAGACAAAGAGACAGACAGACAAAAAAATCAAAAATGGTTTCTGTTACTCTTCTTTAATCGCCCCTCAGATTTTTGGAAATATATTTAATGTACCGACACTCGATTTTTACTGTCTTATTGTATGCATAGATTGGTAAAGTGCCTTTCATCATCTGTTCGGTCCTAATGCATGAAAACATTGACGAATTATTTCGTTCTGTAACATGTTCCAATACATTAGTATACAGTTTCCGGGTAAAGCAATACCGCTATTTACTGACACAAATCAGATTTTTTTTTTGGCTTTCAGCGACCGTTGTGGTTTTGTCTCCAAATCTTGCATTTGCATGCAAGCATTCCTTTGTCTTGTATTTAACACGAAACCGAGAAGTAAACTGTGGCTGCAAGGGATTGAATATATTTTGTTCTTCGTATAAATTTTTGTACAATGTGAACAGAAGATGAAATATTTGGAAATCATATCATTTTTGTGACACGTTCATTTAAATCATAAGGGGCCAACCCTGAAATCGCGCCCTAATATTACAACATAATTTTTATAATATATACTTGTTCGGTCAAAACTAATTTAGAAATTTAAGAGTTTTCTCAAATAAGTTACAATAACATAGACGTGAAACTTTTCAACAATTGATTTTGGCGAAATTCGTCGCCGAAAACTGGAAGCAGCACAAGAGCGACGCGTGTCACGGAACCAGTTGACTGGTGCGAATCACGAGCGTTGCCGCAGGAAATAACCTCGCACATGTTAGAACATGCGAATATTGGTGATGCGACACGCCGGAACATGTCGACGTGGCATTTTACAATTACGAGCTTTTGTCGCAGTCGAGTGTATGTAAAGTTTTTTATGCAACAGCTTTAGCAGTAAAGTTATGAAAGAAGATATCAAAATATTTTGTGAACAGTGAAATTTTTCGCCGATTAATTCGTTGCCTAAATTTTGAAGGTATCTTGGAACGAACTTTTTGCATGTGTATGTATCCGTATAAATATAAACAAAATTAAAAACAATTTCAACTGGTTTCTGCCTCAGCAGTTTAGTGATAAAAGACCACTACTGCTACGCCCTTTCAATTTCCAGGTGGCCGGACAAATGCTGTTGCATTATTTAGAATTTACAGAAAATTTTATACCACTCCCAGAGTCCGGTTATATGTCCGGAGTTTTCAATAGGATTACATGGATTAAAACTTAACTGGCGTGGGTGTATGCAGGTATGCTTGAGAATAAAAAATGTACATATAATCACGTTTAATTAAAACCCAGAAATATTGAACATACTTTCATCTTTAGGTTTTGAACTAAAATCGTTCCGGATAGTTGACGATATAGCACTTGTGACCTGCCAAGTCGTTGAACTAGATCTATGACGAATAACATACGGTCGGTTAAATACAAAGCAAATAAGAACATACCTACTGTTCGAAATACTTGTCATTCACAAGATTCACATTTGCAAGTATTTGCACTCAGTGTTCATTTTCTGAATGAAAACTGATGATGCTGTCGATAGGATAGCGCCATTTTTAGCTATCAATGATTACCTACTCAGATAAACTTTCTAATTAAGCTGAACAAATTATTCAAACAAGAAAACATTTCAGATAATATGATTGCGCGGGACAAGGCCCGAGAACAGCTTTCAAAATGATGTAATCCTGAAGGTTCAACGAGATAATCTAAACTAATTGTACCTTACCCCTATTATCTAGGACCTTATTCTATTAGCAACTGCATACATATATATCATATACTGAAACTTTGATTTTTAATATTGGAGTAAAGGTACACATGCTTATTTTTACTGGAGGTAGAGTTTTAATGTCAGTGAGTTTTAATCTCAAGGACGTGGCGCCACTGTATTACCTAATCAATCTGCCTGCCGCGTTCAGCACCATCGTGTTCTGGTAATCATAAATTATCGGAGCACGTTACAACTATCACAGGGACTTAAGAACTAAAATCTCAGGGGCGGTATTGCATCTGCATTTGACCTCTGGTTCTTGTGTAGATTTCTGTAGTCTGCAGTGCTGCAGTCATCACTTAACAAGCGCGTAAACCGTTTGCCACCTTTGTTACATAAAAACAAAACCTACCGGTAAAAGGTATTTATCACTGTCTTTACAATACTTCCTAGGCATCAACAAATAATAATCCAATTTATATATACTGCATGAATGCCATTTAAACCGATGCCATTTCACACCTGACAATAAACCGTAGGCGTGTAATACTCGACAATGGGTCATCACAAAGAGCGTAATGAGGGCGCGCCGGATGTGACGCGGCGTGTGACGTGGTCTCGCGATATTTCCTCCTCCACGACGCACCACGTTTCGACACGTGACAGTTTACGTTATGAAATTTTCTGAAATGTTAATATTCAATACTTTTTGCGTAATAATTACAAGACAAGGGTTACATACATGATAAACTGATCAGTAACTTTTTTGTTGACTCAAATAATATACAAATATACGAGGGTAATTGCAGTTAGGGTAGCACTTCTTGCAGGCAGCCTCTATACATCCATCCTAACATCATTTGTTCTACGACTTTCATAAATTTTGATAAATAAAAAAGGAAACAAATTTTATTTTTCTAAAGTTCAAAAGAGCATTGCCGCGGCAGCGTCACCCCGCAACCCCACGCCTCGCTGCCATGTAGCGATATTTTTCCTACGGAAGATGCATGGCATGGCATACCTATGATCAGAGTTTTTTTTAATGTAATGGAAGTGACAAACAAGCCTGCAGTTCACATTGATGTTAAGTGATGACTGCAGCCTATAAACACTTACACAAAGTCCAAGGTCAAAATTCAGATGCGTTACCATTCCTGAGGCCTAAGGTGTTATGTCTCTGTGCCGGAAATTACAGGGCCGTACAATACCACCTGACCGGAACACGATAGTGCTGAACACTACCATTTAGCGGCAAGTATATCAGGTAACGCGGTGGTGCCTACGCCCGCGAGCTCCGTCACTGGAGCTCTACCATAATATGAAAAGTTAGAAAATGTCAGTACAGAGGCTAGAAATAAATTTTAATGTGGTATTTGAAAACATCAATTTTAAATATTAAATTAAATATGTCTTAATGTAGTGTTGATGCGCTAATTTCAATTAACTCTTTATAAATAAACTAACTGTCTTTCTATGTCCAAACCACTACCGTACAGTGAAATGATAGAATTTGGCATTGGCTTTAACATTTTTTAAATCCTAAGATGTCGAAATGTTGAAGGTACATAACTAAATACCTTGGTTTGTAAATTAGATGTCTCGTGAAATTATTTCTAGAATTACGTTATTATGAATTTATCGATACCGATGCAGAAATCGTTTCTGTACAGTATCCATTACAATAGCTCATTGATCGAGTGCATCACAAAGCGCGTAACGAGGGCGCGCCGGATACGACGTGGCGTGTGACGCGGCCTAGCGATATTTTTAATTTTCCGCTGCCACGACGCGCCACGATTTGGCACGTCACTATTTACACCCTGAATTTAAATACTTCTTTGCGTGTAATTTTTGCTCAACCACGAATTATGTACCGTTTATTGATATATTTTTAACCGACTTATAATCATCGATACTGATGCAAAACCGTCATTCCATTATTTATCTGTAGTATCCATTACAATAGCTCATTGATCGAGCGCATCACAAAAGGCGTAATGAGGACGCGCCGGATACGACGCGGTGTGTGACGCGGCCTAGCGATATTTTTAATTTTCCTCTGCCACGACGCGCCATGACTTGGCACGTCACTATTTGCACCCTGAATTTAAATAATTCTTTACGTGTAATTTTTGCTCAACCGCGAATTATGTACCATTTATTGATATATTTTTAACCAACTTATAATCATCGATACTGATGCAAAAACTTCATTGCGTTATTTCTGTATAGTATCCATTACAATAGCTCATTGATCGAGCGCATCACAAAGCGCGTAACGAGGGCGCTTCGGATGCGACGCGGCGTGTGACAAAGCCTAGCGATAATTTCCTCCGCTACGACGGCGACGCGCCACGATTTATGTAAAAATCTCAAAGATTTTTATAATTTTAACCAAATTAGTTTTGAAGTTATTCAAGAAAATAAACAAAAATAGACCATTTTCTTCCTTAATTAATACCCAAAAGTAGGAAGCTTTCTGATGAAAAATTGATGGAAATCTATGCAGCAATATAATTAATTTCATTGTTTCTGTTTAATAAAAAAATCGCTCATTACGCTTTCCCTTAAACTGCGTAATGATGATACGCTGTGGCTCGTGGCGTGGACCTGATGCATTTTCTCTGCCACGACTCGCCACGTTTGCCCACGTCATTGCCCTACCTTAATATTTCTAGGATGACAAAATTAATTTTATCGGAGCACGTTTGTTAAATGAAGAATATATTTAACTAAAGAAACGGTAACATGAAACAAATCACAAAACACAAAATTTTTATTTAAAGCTGTCATTTATTATGTCGTTGCATCACTGGTTAGAAGTCATTCTAGAGCCAATTTAGATTATTTATTACTAGTCGAAACTTTTGTCTTTTTGCCTTGGAAACGGTAGTTTATTTTTGTTATAAAGTCGTATTATTAATATTATACCACTTATTGCAAGTTCAGATTCCGGATGTGATTATAGGGACAAAAGATATATTGAGCAAATTTATTAAATTCGAGTTTTTACAACAAATGTTATATATATAATGCTGAAAAAAACAATCTAAGAATTTGATGAGTAGCTATCTACATTTATTGGATACGCTGGTGTTAAGAGTTCCAGTGACCAAGTTCGTAAGCGTAGGTGTGCCTACGCTCTAATCTATATACCGCTATTCAGCACTATCGTGTTCTAGTCAGGTGGTCAATGTACGGTTCTGTAATTTAGACTTAGGAGTGGTAAAGTAGCTTTTTTTATGAAATGAAAGTGGCAAGCAAGCATAAGTGATGAATGCAGCCTATAGACTCTCACACAATGACCAGAGGTTAAAATGCAGATGCGTTGCCACTCCTAAGGCCTAAGGTATTATGCCTCTGTGCCGGAAATTACAGAGCCGTACATTACCACCTGACCGGAACACGATAGTGCTGAACACTACCATTTAGCGGCAAGTATATTAGGTAATGCGGTGGTGTCTACGCCCGCGAGCTCCGTCACTGGAGCTCTACCACCCAATCTCTGGTTTATATGTGGATATTTCTAGGCAACAGAATGTATATACTATCAACGTGAACTATATCTATGCTTACATTAAGTCATTTCATGACATGACAAAAAAGCTAAATAGGAATCGGCGTGCATGTATGAAGAGAATGATGAAGGTAGACGAGGCACGAGAGGTTTGTCAGAACCGGGATGTCTGGCGCTCTACACTCTCTGCCTACCCCGTTAGGGACCTGGCGTGAAGATACATACATACATACAAAAAAGCTGTAAAATATACGTCTATAAAGTGCAGCTTAAATTTTAATAAAGCGTAATAAATGTGCACAAAATAATATAATCATCTCAATGAATTTTATGTCAGTACATTCTTACCGGCTTACAAACCGAAAAAAACTAAAGTTGGCTTTCATGTTGGACTATCCAAGAATAAAACGTAACACTTGGTGGCAATCCATAAGCTATTATGCAGCAAGCCATTAATATCAGTACCGTCTGCATATAAATCTATATTTTTAGATTAACAGTTATTTCCAGGCGGCCGCTCTTCGTTCTATTTCCGACAGGAGACATTGACATGAATTCATTTTGAGAGCTGTTGCAGGTTGATTTTCATCCTAATGAATTCACGATTGATTTTGTAACATTCAAATTGTGTGACATATGGAAAGTTGAACATTTATGTTCTCAATCTCACGGCTTTATTTTCTACGAATGAGCATTATGAGATTGATGGTATTAAATACATTTAATTTTGACTGTTGCTATGCACCATATAAGAGCATACTTTCGGAGTTTGGGATTCCTATGTTCGCACTCTAAAAATTGATTTGATCAAATGACAAACGTCGGCCGCGTTCGTGAATTGCAAGAACTATACGTAAAAACTTCTTTAGATGACGTATATTCTCTAAAAATTTATTTATCGTCTATATCTATATACTGTCTTTTAAAAAAAGATCAGTTCTTTCATATGAGCTACAATAATGTGTGGTCTAGTGACTTTATATCAGGATTACCTAAGAGTGATAAATATATGGTCTCTAAATAGTGGTAAAAATATAGTTATGTGCAAATTTTCATAGAAATGCATGCATATTTTAATATTATATTTGAATAATGAATAAACATATAATTAGGTACAACATTTCACTTTGGCAACTTGAACGTATCTAAGTTCAAAGTTAAAGTTTCAAAAGGTCGAAGGGACACTATTAAATCAACGAATAAAGGAACGTATCAACGAATTTACTAATTGGGCACAATACTATCGAGTTAATGGAATTAGAATTCCAGACCCGAACTTTGTGACTTTGATAAACTAACTATAAACAGTAGTAGTGTGTCAACTGTTTGACACGGTGTAATCGCCAATTTTTTTTGACCACACTACCCACCGAAGAGGGAAGTTTGTGCAGGGCGCGTGACAATGTTCCACGGTGTAGATTTGTGTTCGTTTCTGCTCATAACGTGCAATTAGTGGAATGAGCTTCGCTCTTACGTATTCCCTCGGCGATACAACATGAGGTTCTTCAAAACTTGCGTCAAAAGAGACCTTCAAGGCTGGCAGTACATTGAAAACTCCTCTGGTGTTGCAAATATTCAAAAGCGACTGTGACCTACATGAAAGTGGTCCATAAAACATGGGTTAGAACCTCGAGGAGGTGGATTTGCTTATTAAAAAAAACAGTGGCACTCTGGGAGTGATGGCGGGAATTAAAAAACAAAAACATTAAACAGATGCGTTAATTACTTAAATGTTACAAGCGAGTTAATAAAATAATGGGGAAAATACCTTACGGGACGGGAGAAGTTATTATTAAAAAAAAAAAACAATTCAAAATAAGAAAAACATTGATTTCAATTTCATTGGGAGAAGATTCTTTTTTGAAGCACTTTTGTTTATAATCATTATCTTTCACAAAGAACACCCACTTAAAACTTTTCTTCTCAAAAATTCACATACTGCAAATTACGTCGATACGTCTCAGTATCCGACGCCCGTATTCGGTAACCTGTTGAGTTAATGCTCGTTCGAGTAATAAATTTCAAAACATTTCCTTTATTTCATACCAAACTGTTACAAGTATAAGAGAAACATTCGTGAAATGTCCTACAAACATTTTATTTACCTGCTAACATTATAAGAGCCTTACACGCGATTACTCCAAAAATCCTAAAACATGGCTCTCAGCTCGGCCCATAGGGTCAGACGATATAAAAATGTAAGTATTCCACATAAATTTCTTTATGTATCTGCCGTAAGTTATTTTTCTAGCTCCGTGTGTTATGTCACATTCTTCTTGGTACATAAAATAAGAATTGGGTTGTTAAGGACCAATATGGATTTGTAATCTTGTGTTCGGATAGAATAAATAAATAAAATAAAATACGCTTACACTCACAGCCCCACATTAGGTATAAACCTGTGTCGTGGGTCCCGTTGTACACATACACAAACACCCAGACCCGAAACAAATATCTGTAGGCCATACAAATATTTGTCCCGGTGCGGGGATCGAACCCGCGACCCTATAAACTAAAACTATAATAACTTTAGTTGTAATTATGTATCTGTTAATAAATATATCGACTAGCTTTCATCCATAGATTGTTACATATCTTCGTAATTATGTACTTATTCAAAAAAATCACAATCACATTTTTTAATAATGAAGTAGTATTATTCGCGTAGTCCTCTGTGGTATGTAATTGATAGAATAGTATAATAGTTTCGTAAGACTTCATTCAAGACAATTCTAAAATTCGTTTTATTCGAGTCGTTTGACGCGTTCTGTTCAGATAAATGTGCACCCACCTTAAGAAACAATATCGAACTATGCTAAACCTGTTCTTACTTTATCTCTATTTCAGCAAATAAATGATCCAGACAAGCGCCTACCAAACGAGTCGAGATCCATTTGTAAGATAATAAATGTATAAAAGCTTATTCCGAAAGCTAGGAAAGTGATTGACATTTACTTGGCGCTATTTCCAATGTAGATCCCACCGAACGTCGAGATAAGACAATTTGTAGACGTATCTATGAAAAGGAGCAGTCTGGGAAATTTTATCTGATCTGTTTCAAGACTTTTCAATGTTCAAGATAATCAAGTTTCCAATAACTAATTGTTCACGCTGAAAATATTCAGAAACTTTTGGTCTAGTCTTAAGATTTGCAAATTTTACATCTCATTAGAAGTCTTTGGTGTTTTGCGTTGTTGAAAGTTAATGAATTGAGATATTGAAGAAATATTTAGACCATCAACATTAACGTTTTCGCAGGTTTTCGCGAGCTTCATACATTGTAGAAATTAAATTTGCGGATTTGCTCGCGTATACAACATTCTCAAACTTCTTCTTATACCCGACGTTTCGCTCGCTTTTCAGCTACCGTGGTCACGAGCAGACTCAGTCTGAGGATATAAGCAGTAGTTTGGGAGTGTTGTATATGCGAGATAATCCGCAAATTTAATTTCTGCAACCGTCAACATTCATAAATTTTTGCTATTTCAATTTGAGTCAGTACATGATTAATTTTCATAAAAATCCCATAGGTTTACTGGTGGTAGAGCTCTAGTGACGTAGCTCGCGGGCGTAGGCACCACCGCATTACCATATCTATATGCTGCTAAATGGTAGTGTTCAGCACTTTCGTGTGCCGATAAGGTAATGTATGGCCCTGTAATAACTATCACAAAGACGTAACAACTTAGGTCTCAAGGGTGGCAACGCATCTGCATTTTGACGTCTGGTTTTTGTGTAGACGTCTATCTAGGTTTAGGTTTAAAGACATTTTATTCTCATAAAAGACAAAGTCACTTACATGAGAACATAATTTACATGTTATACATATTTCGTCTTCGCACTGACAATAATTTCATAATTTCACAACACATAATTACAGGCACACAGCACATATTTTAACTTTGGGTACATATTTACAACAGTTAATATTTTTGTATTTGATTGGTAGGTACCTAATCGTTATCTATGATGAATTGAGCAAGTTGTTTCTTGAATACATTAAATGAGGTTGATTTTTTAATCCGTGAGGGTAGATTGTTATACATTTGTGCTCCTTCATAAGTGATTGTCGTTTTGCCGTAATTTGTTCGTAATTACGTATTGCGCCACACAGGGACACAAGTTTGGTTTTTATGTTGTTTGTGTGAATGTTCCATGATAGATGGGTGTCCATGTATAGTCCGAGGTATTTTTCGTGAGTTTTTTCTTGTAGTGGAATGTTATCTATGGTAAGGGTTGTGTGTGGTAGTTTTGGTTAATTTTTAGGTTAAAAAATTACAAAGCAAGTTTTAGAGATATTTATAGTTAATAAGTTATGTTTTAGCCAATTATTTAAAGTATTTAAATCATTTTGAGCATCTGTGATAAGTTTATGTATTGATGATCCAAAGTAAAATAAGCAAGTGTCATCCCCGTACAGACTAATTTGACCTTTAAGACCTAGCTCTTGGATATTGTTTATGTAAACAAGAAAGAGCAAGGGGCCTTATATCGATCCTTGGGGCACTCCACATGTTATTTTACTTGAATTACTCTGAAAGCAATCTATTTTGACTACCTGTAACCTATCTGTGAGATAGGATTTGAACATTTGCAACACTTTCTCAGTAATTCCGATAGATTCTAGTTTTTTTAATATTAGTTGGTTGCTGACTGTGTCAAATGCCTTTTCAAGGTCTATGTAGACACCAAGAGCAATATTCCTTTACTCTATATTTTGCTTAATTTTAGTTACAAGGTCAATTGTAGCAGTGGTTGTATTACTTTTAGGTCCAAAGCCGTATTGCCGTTCGGATATGAAATCAAATGAGTCTAAGTAGGTTAGTAAACGAGTGTGTAGTAGTTTTTCGAAAATTTTCGATAGCACGGGTAGCACTGATATCGGTCGGTAGTTACCGGGATCTGTTTTTGCACCAGACTTATGAGTTGGAGTCACTTTAGCAATTTTTAATGAATCAGGGAAAATACCATTCATAAGTAGTTTATTAAAACAGTTTGTTAGTTCTAGTGATATAAGGTTTTTGACACATTTTATTGATTTAGTACTTATACCATCAAGACCAGTGCTACTATTAGAATCAAGATGACTAATTATGTTTTTAATTTCTTCTTCAGTGTATGGTTCGAATGTTGAAAGTGAATGTGAGTTTTTAGTAGTGTGATATGTTGTAAGATCTTGTGTAATATTATTGTGAAAATTGATTGGTATTTGTGAAGCTAATTGAGATCCTATTTTAGAAAAATAGATATTAAAAGTATGACAAATCTCAAGTGGATCGTGAATCTCTTTAGCTTCAACAAGCAGCTTTGGAGGAGCACAACTTACGCGAATTTTATTCTTGGCAAGAGAGTTAGTTAAATTCCACATTTTTTTGGGTTTTTGTTGCATTTAACAAATTCTTTATAGTGATAGGAGTCTTTGGTATTTTGTATTAAATTTGCAACTTCAGTTCTTTTCTTCCAAAAATCTTCCTTTATGACTTCATTATTAATGTTATTATTTGAATCTACCCATAATATATTCCTTTCATTTTTAGCACTGATGACGTCTTTGTTTATCCAATTTTCTTGTGGTTTATTAAGAATTTTTGTTTTTGTTTCCTTACTTTTCTCTATGCAACCGTTTATTGTTTTCTCTAAAACTGTGTAGTTGTCGTTAACCTGTTCTACCTGTTCTGCTACCAGATGATACAACTTGTTATAATTGATGGCTTTATATTGGGTACGTATTTTTCTAGGTGGTTTTATTTTCTTAATCTCTAAATAAATTTGTTTATGGTATGACAATGCGGATTCTGCTACTATCATGTGAAAGTAATCGTTTTTTAAATTTGTGCTTACATGATCCAAGATTGATTTCCTGGTTGAACATGATCTTGTACAGTATTTTTTGTTTACTTTATCAATTAATTTAAATCCGGTTTCTTTCAATAGTTGTTTGTACTGCTTGGTTTCTTTCGCTAAAGGATCTACATTAAAATCTCCAAAAACAATGGCACGGTGTCGCTCTTCTAATTGTGACTCGTAGTACTTCAGGAACTCCTTGAAGTCAGTATGGCCTGGATTGTATATGACTCCCACTTCAATAGCATATTTTTCTAATTTTATCCAAAGATAATTGTTGCCGTCAATGTATTTTGAGTCAGATAAGCTATGTGATATGTCATTATGTTCCTGAACGTTCTTCATCGTTTGTTCATTTGAGGATATATATTTTTCAAGGATGCGTGACAACTCGTCGCGCACTTCTTTCATATCACTATGGCATTCGCAATCGTCTGGCTTCTTACGTTTGCGTAAAGTAACTTGCGTATCCATATTAATATTTCCTATCTTTGAAAAATCTGGTTGTAATCCGCTACTGCGTATCATCTGTGCTGCTTGTAGAGGGTAGTTGGTGTAATCGAGTCGGAGACCGTTGCACGCTCATATTGTTGGTGTCGTAAGCTGATGAAAATGACTATGTATAGGCTGCAGTCATCCCTTAACATCAACGTGAACTGCATGCTTGTTTTTCACCTTTCATACATAAAACAACATAAAAATATAATGATTTAGTAAAATACTAAGAAAAAAAATAAATTTTAAGGTGGCTATCTAAACGAACAGTTCCTTCAACGATTTTTTTATAAATCGAATAAGTACGAGTACATCTAAATATGAATTAAAATATATACACCTATTCAAATATTACATTTATTTATTATAAGACTAGCTGTTGCCCGCGGTTTCACCCACGTTGAAATATTTCCTAAATTTTCTTTGCTATAAACCTCACGGAGCCCGAGACTTTTCCAATGAATGCAAAACCGTGGAAATCGGTTCTCGTGTTCTGCAGTTATAGCGTCAGGAAGGAAAGCCCGACTTATTTATTTACTACTTAATTATTACAGATATTTCTTGCGCGCCATAATTACAACTTACGAATTGTTATTGATATTGATTGATATTCGTACTATTTGCTTATAAAAACGACCATCTCAATATATAATATTAAACTTGATCGTCTCTTTATTGACACAAAAACAACACTTGTATCATCAAATAACATAAAATACGCAGGAAATATTCATTGTTATACAAACCATTCATATAATAATAAAATTCTACTGGTGGTAGAGCTCCAGTGACGGAGCTCGCGGGCGTAGGCACCACCGCATTACCTAATATACTTGCCGTTAAATGGTAGTGTTCAGCACTATCGTGTTCCGGTCAGATGGTAATGTACGGCTCTGTAATTTCCGGCACAGAGGCATAACACCTAATGCCTCAGGAGTGGCAGCGCATTTGCATTTTGACCTCTGGTCATTGTGTGGGTGTCTATAGGCTGCAGTCATCACTTAACATCAATGTGAACTGCACGCTTGTTTGCCACTTTTATAAAATAAAAAAAAAAAATCCACGATTCGTGTTATTTAACATTTCACTCACGTTATGCTGAACAAATAAATATCTCATACCTGTAACAAAAAAAAGAACAAACATTATTTATTTTCGTTACTAATATTATTTGTGTTTAGTTATGATACGTTTATAATAACAATAAAGAAATATTCTTGATCAAATCAAACATTTCTTTATGATATGGAAGTGGCAAACAATCATGCAGCTCACATCGATGTTAAGTGATGACTGCAGCTTAAAGACACCCATACAAAGACCAAGGTCAAAATACAGATGCGTTACCACTCCTCAGGCCTAAGGTAATAATTATATACACAGAGACTTAAAAACTAAGGTCTCAGAAGTGGCAACACAATGTGCATTTTAATCTCTGGATTTGTGTAGATGTATAGGCTGCAGTTATCACTTAACATCCATGTTAACTGTATGCGTATTTGCTACCATTACATAAACAAAATCGGTTATAAAATCATATACCACACAACTTTCCAATTGATTCTCTCATTTAAAACCAACATCGTGAAACTCGAAAAAAAACTCATCAAATATAATATAGCAATATAGTAACTACATTGCTATATTTTAATCAGATTCTATTCACCTACTTCTTTACTTCACTACCTCAGGAGTAAAAAAGCATTACTTAGTTTTTTTGTTATGTCTGAAGGTTGACAGACAAGCAAACGGACCACCTAATGGAAAATGTTCACAGTCGCCTACGAACATTTGCAACACCAGGGAAGTTGCCAACGTGCTGCCAGCCCTGAAGGACTCTTTTGGTGCAATTTTTGAAGAACCCCATACTGTAGCACCTACGGAACACCACAGAGGGAAGCTCGTATACGTAGTCCTATTAGACCTCTGCGTTTCACGTCTACAAACTGCAGTGTTCACTTTTCATCAACAAACGTGTACTATGCTTGTTTGTCATAATTTAAAACCCAAAACGGAATCAACATCCTGAAAATCGAAAAAAAAATAACTCACACGCCTAGCAAAAGTCACTTGCATCGAAAACAATTGCAAGCCGAGAGAGCGCGCGAACAATCGGCGCGATATTTCACTAACGCGAGCAAAGCCAATGTTCTGTTTATTTCATCTCCGCCAGGATTAGGCTATCCCGCATCGAAGCTCGAGGCAACAGGTGACTCCTCACACCCCGCCCGAGCAAAACAAGCACAAGACAGAAAATACACCCTGCCGCTAAACACTGTTTGTACACGGCGGGCCGCGGAAAAGTATGAGCTAGGACAATATTTATTTTGTCTAGGAATCGTATTAGCATGTTATAGTTTTGGTGAGTATACTTTACGTTTTCAGCGGTTTTGTGTCTCGTGTCGTAAATTGATTTAAATTGTAAGCGTTATTATTGTGTGAATAGATTAACCCCCTTATTAGTAATCGTATTTTTAGCTAAAGTGTTGCTAATCTCTCTTTTGTCTTTTTCTATCCTGAACATTTGACAATGCAACTGACAAAGACAGAGAATTCTATAGCTAAAACGTATCTAATGTACGTTTATGAATAAGGGGGTTAGACTTCAATTAGCGGGGCGCTTTTATGTTTTAGTTTTCCTATTTTGAAATGGCCACATGTAATGCCATCGAACTCGTATAAGATTAGTTATCATACTTTCACACCGTTTTTGAAAGAAATATCTAGAAAAAATTGATTGTGAACTTGAATTTGATGTGATTAAATGAATGAGGGGAAAAAATAGTGTCTCTTTTAATCCCCTTTCAAAACATTTTTCTATTAGAAACAAGATGTTATAGTAACAACTCACTGAGATGAAACTGTTTTTATGTACTTATCTCAGGCACGTTCAATTATAATTTCGAAATAATCATATAGTGTAGTAACTAAACCCGAGATTGCATTTTACATTTTGATTTGTGCAACCTAAAATACCTTTCGACCCTAACTACTTACAAATTTAGTCTCGTTTAATTCATCTTTAGTTCCCCGTAAAATAATAATTATAACTTGGGTTGTAACTTCGAATAGTTTTCTTAAGTTACACGATGTAATGTGTGCTTACTTACTTAATTGCTCGAGTACAGGTTATTTAGAATTAATGAGATTTGTTCCACACTACTTCACCTTGAAGTAGTGTGGGGTTTTATTTACATAAAATTTAGACTGATTATAACGTGACTCTTGGGTTTTAAAAGTAAGAATTAAAGTGGAAATAAAGATTTTAATTTCGAATAACTGAAATGCAAATGAAATGGTAGTGAAATTTAGTGCTATCGCACACTCTTTTGATAGTTCTATACGGCTCCGGTATTTCAGGCACGGAGGCAAAAATATCACTATGTATTTTTATCAATTACATACCTATCTTACAATTACTAAACAAAAGTTTCGCAGGTACATGTTCCACCTGAAAACCTTTGTTCCATATTTTAAAAAAATATGTATCTAATAATGACATTTTAATATTACACAATGATATGTTTTTAAAGATTTTTTAATCAGTATTACATACTACATTACACTAATACAACATAATATATCATGCTTATACAAAAAAATACAGTAAACAAAACATATTACATACATTTTTATCCTCAATCGACATCCGATTAAGCGATTTAATATTCGTTAGAAAAACGTTTATAATTCTAATTAACTATTGCGCTGGCCAACATTGTATAAAATAGGGAAAATGTGATGATTTTAAATGAGCACCTCGGACAGGTCAGGCCTCGGTCCTTGACCTTGCCCGCTAGTTTATACTGATAATTTGTAGTGGGCTATAAGAGTATTGCCTGTTTGCTTCGTTCTACCTTAATGTAGACAGTGGATAAACACTGTTTGTTTGCTGTTAACATTACCGCTATTACTGCTATGATCGCTTTTCAAACGATAAAAATAGCATTTTTTCTTTTTTTCACGTTAGGGCTCGGAGATGATGTATTGTGATGATTTTAAATGAGCACCTCGGACAGTTCAGATCTCGGTTCACAACCTTACCCGGTCGTTTATACCCATAATTTTAAAAGTATCGTGTCTTTCCTTCATTCTTTTTTACTGTAGATTATTGTTGCTTGTTTAGGAATAAACATTACCGCTATTAATGCTATGGTTAGTATTCAGAAGACAAAAATGATTTTTCATCTTTTCGTCTACTTTAACAGGTTCCCAGTCCCATGGTTTTCCCTGGTGATAGAGCTCCAGTGACGGAGCTCGCGGGCGTAGGCACCACCGCATTACCTTATATACTTGCCGCTAAATGGTAGTGTTCAGCACTATCGTGATCCGGTCAAGTTATTATGACATATTCATCTCCAATGACGCACAACACTGTGTGAAAAGTCTTTCGACTGAACAGATTAAAGTGAAGGTAAGCTTGTTACCTCCTTTCATTACAGAACATAACCAAGTCAAACATTTTATTCAGAATCATCGCTAATTTCCAAGTACCTTTCGAATTAGCACACCAACTCAAAATGTTCCCCTAACAAAAACGAAATTCAATAATACTCGGTGTTGTTTTCTGTTTCAATATCGGCGTGTTGGTGTTACTGTTCGAATTTCGAATAATTTTTGATGGAAACTCTTTTGTGATGGTTTTATTTAAAGCATTATGCAAACGACCATTGGAAGTGGATCGTCAATGTTTATTTATTGAATTACAGCCCATAATTTAATGCATATTTGACAGTATAATGTTTCCATGCTGTGATGATGGCATAAAAAGTATTTTAGCGACTGTTTGCGGGTTGTATGATGTTATATATGTTAATAATTGTCAGCTGTGAAGCGCACATGGCCCCGCGGTCGGGTGTGTAATGGGTGACCGCTAGTGGCAAATTAAAATGCGCGTTTCCCGTCGTAAAGCGCGCGTAAAGCCGTCGGTCCCGGTTGCTATCGTTAGAAAGCAGTCGTTCAACATTGTCGGAGGCTTTATAGGCCTAATGGGTTTGAAAACATCCGACAGCAGGTCCGACAGTGGCCACTAACCCTTATCTCCATCAACCCGCATTGGAGTAGCGTGATGAAGTAAGCTCCAGGCCTCCTCCCAAGAAGGGAAGAAACTCGTGCTCAGCAGGGGGACGTATCAAGGGTTGCCATTATTAATAATTGTCATACTTTTATTTAACGACATAATACATGCGAGTGAATGAAAATAAGCCATTTCACTTGACATGTGTATAATATGTCGCGAAAAATAATATCGCCTTAGTACAAATATTTTTTTTAAAGCTCCAAACATCACTATTGGCGTGCGGAAACTATCATTAACCTGCGTTTACTCCATATAAAAAGCATAAAACATCACTAATCGCTTCACAACAGCGTAAATCACCGTCCACATACCGTTAATCGAAAAGCATTTACCCGATTCCACATTCCAATAAATTTTGAACCGGAAAAAATCCGAAACTCGAACGAGTGTACGGTCGAGATTAAAAATCGCCATTTTATGTCTAATTTATAATAGCAATAGGGCGCGTGGCGCGTGCTGGGTGCGTTTTATGACCGCCAGAGGGCGCTAATGACGTCAAATAATTGGTACTTTAAATGTAAATGATGACACACGCCGACCTCTCAGGCTTTATTAAATTTTGGTAGCTCGCGAAGCCTATAGACCGAGATACGATATCAGAAATACTATACTCACATTTGTTATTTCGTGATGACATCTAAAATAAAACACATATCTTTGTTTTATTTTAGATAATAATATTATCTGTACGGAGATATGCGGAGATGGTAAAGCGCCGAATATCCCCGTTGTTACACACCTCACGTGCCCCTTTTTATATTCATAATTTTCGCTAATAGATTCCGAAGATTCTTAATACCACATTCGGATAGTAGTCGACCTATGTGTATTTAGTCAGTTAATAATTATTAAATTTTCAATCGTAACTTTAGCAACTTGAGATTGACAGAGTTTGATAGCGTGCTCGGAGATGTTATAGACTCGCCACCGATTTAATACATGTTACAATAACGTAACTAGCCAATTAGAAAGAAGAAGAAGAAAAAAGTTTTATTTATAACAACATGACTGAAATAACAGAACACAAACAAACATAATAGAAAATAAGTTGTTATAAATCGGCCCACAACTCAGCGTAATGCTGATCTCTCGATCAGCGCTGATCTTCCGTTGTAGCCGTTACTGCTATGCTATAATTGCCAGTAAACGTCTGTTAACCTCTAATTATAAAACACAAACAAATATACTACTTTACAGGAAATAAAAAAAAAATAATAAAAATAATAATAAGAAAGCAGATTTAGGTACCGCATTTACAAATACTGCAAAAAGTACACATACCTACATTATTTATGCATTATTTATTACGGGTGCATTTAAGCTTGAATGCATGAATTTACCTTCGAAAAATATAGGCGTGAAGTTTTTTCCAGTCTTATACCTAATTGTATTTTAATAAAGCGACAATAAAACAGTAAAATCCGCGTGTCTGTACATTGTATATATTTAAGAAAAACCAATTGGGGGCGATGTTAAAATAGTATTAGAACACTTTTCAATGATTTTTAATTTTTTTGTCTGTCTGTTTGTCCCTTTGTCCAGGCTAATCTCCGAAGATACTGGACAGATTCGAATGAAACTTTTTGTGGTGTATAGATACTAAGCCTGGCCAACATTAAGGCTACTTTTTACAAAATCACTCATTTCCACAGCAATTCCTACATTTAATTTCATTTTCCTATACAAATAGTCCGTATCTATCAAAACTTTGACACATTATTTCATTGTGAGGCAATACGAAGTAAAGGTCAGCTAGTATTTTAATAAAGCGATAAAGCTGTATATTTATTATACCGTATCTAGGTCTAATGGGTAAGCCCGTCGACATGGTTTACTGAAGCTCCGCTGTTTCTGACAAGATACACCGCTCTTAATAGAATTCATCTATTGAGATGTACGCTCCATTACTTACGATGAGAGTTTTAATTAAAAACCAATATCTGCGCCGAGATTAAGTTGATGTTTATTTTTGTCGTGAAACGCGAGATCTCTGTTTGATGAACATCCTGTAGATTGCTCGTAATTAATTGCCTATTTTAAATTAATATACGTTAAGTTATATACTAGTAGAAGAGTGTCAGTTTCAGCATATTCAGTTTTTTCATATATTTCATATGATTAGGCTCCTGGAGAGCACTTCTACATCGTCATTTCTTTCAACTACCTAGTGTGAAAAGCGACTAATAATAATCAAAAACACAAAATACTATTGGCAGCTTTAAACTGGAATCACATAATCTGGGCTAAGTTAAAACTTTCTATGAAAAAAATTGGATTTCGGTACCGGTATATTCTTTGAAAGGTAATTTTATTAGCTCTCAACCTCTTTTGACATCATAACCAAAACTATCTCAGCTTTTGTCACGGACCGTAGAATCAAGTCTTAAATAATCTCTAATTAATTTTTAAAATAAAACAAAATATGGTTTGGAAAAAAAAAATATGCTTAAAAAAATAAATCATAAAATTTTCAATCTGCCGCCAAAACTACCACAGAGACAAAACAAAGGTGCCATCGATGGCAATGCATCTGCATTTCACCACTGGTTTTTGTGTAGTTGTCTATAGGCTACAGTCATCACTTAACACCCATGTGAACTGAATGCTTGTTTGCCACCTACGTTACATAAAAAAAAGTAATGAGGTGGTGCTAAGAAAATTGATGGAATATTTATTTTATTCGTAAGCAACTTGGCGTACGAAGAAATACCTATATTTATTTATTTATCCTCGCATGACCTTCGGATTAAGGAATGCTGCGCAGACCTTTCAAAGGTTCATGGACCATCAAGTGTTGAGAGGAATCGAGCGTATTGAGAATGAAAATGATAACGATGAGTCAGCATTATTTTGTTATATTGATGACATTCTCTTCGCTTCAGAAAATGAAGAAGTTCATAAAAAACATATGTCTTTAATTTTTGAAAGGTTAGATGAGTTAGGTGTTACAATAAATTTAAGCAAATGTGTTTTTGGTAAATCAAAAATAGAATTTTTATGTTACCAAGTTTCAATAGATGGCATTAGCCTTTTCAATAGATGGCATTAACTTTTTCTGGTAATGACCAGAAAAAGTTAAAATTTAGCAAACAAAACAGATAATAATTTCATTTTACATCCAGGAGTTTGTATCAAAGTAATGATCTAAATTGTATTCCAAAACATGCATGCCTATAAGCGTTACTATATTATCATTAATGCTTACTCTCTATTATAACATAAAAAAGAAATCGCAAAATGTGTTGGTAAGCGCGTCACTCAACAACGCCTGGACCAATTTTGCCAATTTTTTTTAATGTTCTTTGAATTTCAAGAATGGTATTTACGACGAAAAATATCCTTTCTGTTACCCATACAAACGTTTCCTACCTAAAACGTAGAATCAATTTGAGTTTTATTGCTATTTTATAAAGTTCATATTAAATTACAAGCACTCACTGTTGCTTAGCAATGTAGGTATGTTCCTAACGTCAAAGAGTCAATTTGCACTTTATTACCGCTATACAAAGTTCATACTAAAGAAAACAAGGTTCTTAAAATTTTTTTTATGAAATGTGCGGTCAATCCCCTAAGAGGTGATAGTTTGTACGGGTATTTTGTCAGTTTTTAATGCCTGAAAATTGGTTTACAGACTCTTTTGGATAATCAATTTTTTTTTTAATCTTCCCTTAAACCCCTTAAAATGGGTAAGGAATTTGGTACGGGACTTTCCGCAATTTTCAATTTCAAGCTCTTTATGTGTGTGTCTTTCAATAAAACAAATATTAATACTCTTGGAAAAAGATAAGTACTCAACAAAGAGGTACGCGACGGGAAACTTGATTAGGATATTTCCACGGGATGGTAAAATTTAAATAATTTATAAAACGACATCCACGCGGGCGAAGCCGCGGGCAACAGCTAATATCCAAATATAAATAAAACGGATCATTTTTTTTCCCATATCTAGCGATGACTTGAAGAATTCCCAACTCATTCAAGGTATTCGGGTATCACCACACCAGTACACTCGACGTGCACAATACAGCGACCCCCAATTCCCATCCTGAAATTTTATATGAGTCGAGCATACCACGCGTGACGCGCTGTCTACCGAACCGTAAAAAAGGGGAATCAATTATAACAAAATGGCATGCAAAGGCTGACCAACGTAAACAGACACCCGCCCTTCCCCCGATGATACATCGCCGGTGTGAAAAGGTGTGTGATTTGTGTGTTTGACAGACCAAGTTACAGTTGTCGCCCAGCCGAAATGCCCTCTCAAAGAATACAATATGTTGTCTCGTCCCTTTTCAATCGGAAGCTAATTAGTGTTACTCTAATAGAATGGGTATACGTTTCATGTGATAAATTGAGGAAATGTAGGAGCAATCATTCTCGATATAAATATTAGAAATTAGGAGCGGTGACCTGTGTATTTTGTGTCGATAGCAGTATTTACTTAGGTACCAATTATGAGGATTGCTTACTAATTTATCTCTTTTGCTACATAAAATTGTTAATTGTAAATTTCGAGAGAGCAGACTGCAGGAACAAAATATTTTCGTATTCGACCCCATTATTTTGTTTAAGCAATGCCATTCCAATACCACAGCGCGGACACTCCACCAAAATTCCATACAAACGCTTGATATGGTCTCTATTACACAGACATAAATCAGTGACGTGTATTTACACGTGCACCTGTGTGCGAGCACATAGAAAATACCAACCGTCGCCCATAAGAGGGGAGGAGATTGGGTGAGGCGGGGAAATCGGGCGGGACGTCGAAGTGTCCATGCTATACATAGTATTATTACATATTCTCTGCCAATACCAAGGGAGTCGAACTATTACGGCCTTGTAATTTCCGACACAGAGGCGTAACATTTTAGGCCTCAGGAGTGATAATGGATTTGCATTTTGAACTCGGTCTTTGTGTGGGTATCGATAGGCCGCAGTCATCACTTAACACCAATGTGAACTGCTTGTTTGCCACTTCCATAACATAAAAAAAAATATTGGATACATTGCCGAACATCGGGGTATCTTTGAGAACATCAAAGCAAAAATTCAATCGATGCAAAATCTTTTTCTTTCTACATAAGCCAACGTCGATCTTCTATATTCTTCAACAATAAAAAAAAGTTTATTGTTGTCTTCAATTAAAAACACTGCAAAACAATTACCATAATCTCCTTCAGTTATATTGTAATTTAGTTGTATTTGAACCTCTATTGTACACTAAATAGAAACGTCTCGTAATTATCCAATGGACTTTGAATAACCAAGCGAGATCGTGCAATTATACGGCCTCAGATTATATCCAGTGTACCGTTTAACGTCGATCAGAATAAATCATATCGCAAATTAGATGGCACGCTCCAATCTACAGCTTAAGTTGGATTGGCAACGATGGAATTGGAATCTTATATGTCTAAATATGAATGCATATCTTGTGGTGCAAATATATATTCAAAATCAACTGAACGCGGACATTGCAATAGCTTTTCAGCTTCCCTGGTTCCAAACAGACTCAGGTGTCGTTTGTCTGGGGGTAGGTACAAAAATTCTTAGGTGTAAATAATTACTAATCTCTATTAATAATACAAATGTGAAAAGGTGTTTGTCTGTCTGTTTCACTTTCACCTCAAAACGGCTGAACCGATTTTAATGAGTTTTGTAATGAAGATAGTTCGGAGCCATGTCACACCGCGGACACTTAGCCAAAATTCCATACAAACGCTTAATTTGGTCTCTATTACACAGACATCAATCAGTGACGTGTATTTACACTTGCACCTGTGTGCGTAGCACGTAGAGAATACCAAACGTCGCCCATAAGAGGGGAGGAGGTTTGGTGAAGCGGGGAAAACGGGCGGGACGTCAAAGTGTCCATTCTATACGTAGTATTATTTCATATTCTCTGGCCATGGAAAGGACATAAGGCTATTTTTTTGATATTTTTTTATGGCAACCTATCATTTTTTGTTACGAATTAGACACGGACAAAGTTGAAAGCCATTTTAAGATATTTTGCAAACGACCATTGATGCTGAAAGCGATTGAAACGTCGTGTCGGTTTGTACAACTTGTATTTTGACTTCCCTTTTGCTCAAGAAACATCTTGTAATTACCCAACGGCCTCTGAGTAATCAGGCGAGAGCGTGCAATTATATGGCCTCAGATTATATATATCCAGTGGACCGATTATATCCAGTAGACCGATTAACGTCCATCAGAATATATCATATTGCAAATTAAATGACATGCTCCGATTCACAGCTTAAGTTGGATTGGCTACGCTGCAATTGGAATCTAATACTCGTATATAAACGTCTTAATATGAGTGCAAATCTTGTGCTGCAAATTTAAATTCAAAATCAACCCGAAGCGTATAATTTTGTTGCTTTTCAACTTTCTTGGTTCCGAACACACAGAAATTGACGTTTGTCGTAGACGTAGTGCAGGTAGAATATTTTTTATGTGCAAATAATCACTTATATTTCAATAAAAAAATATCATCATCTCGAAAACGTGAGAAGTAATGGTAATTAACGTGACATTACGTATGTACTACATGAACTAGTACACGCTCACCACGGTACGTAACAAAAGAAGTGTAAAAACAGTGAACATTCATAAATGTTTACAGTAAAACAGGTATGCTCACACACATTGACATTTGGCAGGACTAAAAAAATCCTCAATTATACTACCAACACAAGATCATATTTCTACGGCAAAACAACCACGAAATGTTCATCGTTTACAATGTAATATGTTAAAAAAAAGTAAGAGTTCATTACCAAATAAAATAGTTTCAGAATCTGACCCCCTTATTCATAAATGTATTTTAGCTAAAGTGTTGCTAATCTTTCTTTTGTCTTTTCTATCCTGCACATTTGACAATGCAACTGACAAAGACAAAGCATTCTATAGCTAAATCGTATCTAATGCACGATTACGAATAAGGGGGTAAGTCTCCAAAGCTATAATCTGGAGTCGGTCTCTTGTAGGGTAGGGAACTCTAAAAATTGGAGCTAACACTGACTGGGAGAGAAACGCCTTTACTCCAAAAGAGCAAATATAATAAATCTCAATCGTTCAACATCTCAACAACTAGATGGATTCTAGGCTTTTCAACGAAACGGAACAATTCAGAAAGCTCAACTAACAACACTTGCAAACAACTAAGATTTGAGAAATGCGAATCAAATGCAAATTTCATGTACCAGCACCGGTTCTACTCCATTAAAACAATACGAATTTAAATTACATTCAAATTTTGCACTTCTATTAAAAGCCTTAAGAGCTACGCGTGCCTAAGTGCAAGGCAAACACTGACGCCGAAAACTTGAACTGGACAGCCCAGACAGGGATGACCTACCATTTTGATCCTGTAAAGCTCTGTCCCGGATTGTTTGGGCACCGGGATCAGCGTAGTTTCAACTAGGGATGGCGATCTGAGATCGATATTGGCCCGAAAAAAATGACTTTTTAAATCGAGGTGTAGTATTAGATCGATCCAGAGAATCGAAACTTCATCCAAGAAAATCTAGGTTCGATCTTCTTGTTTCAATTTCGCCCAGTAATAACTATCACAGAGACGTTATGTCTCTGGAACTTAGGTCTCATTGGTGGCAACGCATCCATATTTTGACCTCTGATTTTTTTGTAGGTCTATAGGTTGCAGTCATAACTTAACATCAATGTGAACTGCATGCTTATTTACTATCTTCTTTACATTAAAAAAACCATACAAATAGTGAACATGAAAAATTTTTGTTTTGCTTTGTTATTTGGGACTGAATTTGTAGTATATATAAATCGAAATCGAAAATAAATCGATTATTGTGAAATTGACTTTCCCACATCGCTTTAATCGTGAATCGATTTTGGATACTTCGTTTCAAATCGATCTTCTTAAAAAGAATCACCATCCCTAGTTTCAGCTTAAATTGGTCGGGTCCATGTGATCCCAATTACTATGTGTTGAGAGCCAAGCCGCTTATGCAAATGACGATTTGCCGCGGACGCATCTAATGGGCCGTAAGGACGGGGGGCGTTGCACTTTTAGGTGACCCCCTCCATTGTGCTGACGTTACGTCACTTTGCGTTGAACGAGGAAGATCTATGCGCAGTTTGTGTTGAACTAGAGTGTCGTTTAAAAGGTCCGTTTAATGGACTGTAAAGTTGATGATGCACTTTTAGGTGCCACTATTCTGTCGACGTGGCATTACATTAAAACAAGAGCTGAGAGTGGAAATGTTTACTTAAAAAGTTATTCTGGCTGTATATTTTGTTTCGTTCTTAGGTTTTTGCGAGCCACACTCTTTGAAATAAAACAATTTTTTTCACATTCACTTTGATAGAACTAAAGTATCAACCCTGACACAAATGTCAGGGTTGATACGTATAACTTATAGCTTGCAGAGCATTACTCCCCAGGCCACCAGAAAAATATGACAGTTGATTTCTTATTGTTCTCGGACCCAATCGGGTCCATTGCGGCTTGAAGCATAAGAGCATCTTTTTAGAAAGCTTTGTATGCGAAGTCATACGAAGCACTTATAGTCCGGTATTGATCAAAATGGTTTACAAATGCCACGCAGATAGTGTGCTAAAGAGATAACGCTCCACACAGGCGAAATTAGCGTATTCATTTGTAAGAGCTATGTTTTACAATATTAATTGCCAGGGACTGTAATATTAAAAATATAACCGTATAAAATCAAGACAAAAATACATAGACAATAACAAAAGTTACAGAAAAAAATGTCTCAATATGGGATATTGCATCAGATACGTCATACTGTACGGCCCTGTAATTTCCGGCACCGAAGCATAACACCTTAGGCCTCAGGTGTGGTAACGCATCTGCATTTTGACCTTGGTCTTTGTGTAGGTGTCTAAAGGCTGCAATCATCACTTAACATCAATGTGAACTGCAAGCTTGTTTGCCACTTCCATAACATAAAAAAAAACGTCAGCAACCTTAGGTTTTGATGAAAGGAACAGAAATCAGCTAACTCTCAAGTTTCGTAAGCATTTCAGGACAATATGTGGAACAAAAACGGTGTAGTATTATCAACTTCACTCCAACTAACACTAGCCCAGTGACCGAGTGTCATATGAATTTAAAAACATGAAGCCGCATGTATTCTGTGTACCAGAGTGCACGGTATTGCGTTTGCATACAAAAAAAAATGTGCTTCGTGAATTTTTCATTGATCGGTCATTTTGAACGTTGCAGAAAATAAAAAGGTAAATCAAACATGCATCGAATAAATTTTAATGTTTTTCAAAAACAAGCAGTAAAATGTATTCGCTGTAACATTAAGAGTTAGGAAATCCGCCATGATACAAGTATTGTAACATTTTTAGCAATTTTATAGGAAAATCTATGCTAAACGTCAATATTACTCGTATAAAATTATCTGATAAGCGCCAGTATTTCACTGGTAGCAAGGCATTAATTAATGTTCCTGGTTTCGGTCCCCGAGTCGAGGGTTATTAGACAGAAAGGTGTATTATTTTCCATATATGGGTCTATTGGGATTTTTCCATTATCTGGACGTTCCCCAGTGTCACCATCAGAGCCTGATAATGTATCCGGAGATGCCAAAAAGCTCGCCATTTGTTGTATGGGCCAAAACGTCGGCGAATCCTGGATGTTTGCATGCATGCATTTATCACTGCCTACACCTTTGAGAATACACCATTAGACTTTGGTCGTGTGATTGCCAATATAGAAGGTTTTTGCGTGATCATCAGTAGAGGATGGAACAGAGAAGTCCATGTTGGTGATCACCATATATATTTTTTTCTCTCATGAAAGTGACAAACAAGCATGCAGTTCACATTGATGTTTAGTGATGACTGCAGCCTCTAGATATCCACACAAAGACCAGAGGTCAAAATGCGGATGCGATACCACTCCTGAGGCCTAAGGTGTTATGCCTCTATGCCGGAAAATTACAGGGCATTAAAATTTGAAAATTAGATAGATTCGGCACCAGTTTCTTATTTTCCTTTTGAAATCAATATTGTTTTATCGGTCGTAAATAAATGTTACATCTCGATAGCGGTTATGATTATTTAACTACAATCCTACTTCTAGGTTAAAGTTTACAATAAAACGTCATCAGTCTGTGAAAAATCCGAGCACGTTCGTACCGGCGCCACCTAGAGATGTATCGTCGCATCGGACACCCGGACACCCACAAATTGATCAATTTATTACCCCAACCGGGACTTTTATTGGCACTTAGCCGGTTAAATTGCGAAACGAATTAAAACCCGGAATCGCGGTGTCTATTACGCGTGATTATGTTAGTTTGGCATGACATGTTTTGGGGTGTGGGCGTGTTGTTTTTTGTAAGTTTTGCTTTTTCATTACGCCATATCCTATGTTTAAACGAATATTATAAAGCTGACTGGTTCGTTTGTTGAATGAGTTAATCTCTGGAACTTGCTTCGGATTAATCAAGGATGCGTTGAATATTTTTAAAAATGGGGAACCTATAAGCTTTTTTCATTTAACGAAGGGAACAAAGACGACCCGGTTAGTCCAGCGGTGTGAGATGACCGTTTGATTCGAAGGTATGGCCTACAGATATTTGTTTCGGGTCTGGGTGTTTGTGTATGTGTTGTATGTGTACAACGGCACTCATGACACAGGTTTATACCTACTGTGAGTGTGGGCGTATTGTATTTTTATTTTATTAAAGAAGCATGCTGTTCACATAGATGTGAAGTGATGACTGCAGCCTATAGAAATCAGAGATCAAAATGCAGATGGTAGATGCGTTACAAAATGCGTCAAAAAAGCTTTTTTTTATCTGCAGTATTTACTTACCACCAACTACAACTGTAGCATCACCTGCTACCATTTTAAAATGATTACGCAGATTACCATGCTAACTGGTATGAAGGTGTAAATGAGGCACGAGAGGTATGTCAGGACCGGGATAACTGGCGCTCTACACTCTCTGCCCGTTAGGGACCTGGCGTGAAGATACATACATCCATGCTAACTGACATTCAGAACCAGCTCTACCTTACCAATGAACAAACAAACATTGATACAAAAGGGATTTTCTTGGCAAATAAGGTTAGTGTGAATGCATCCCAAGATTAGCGAGGGTTTAGTAAATAAACAACCGCTAGCCCATGCTGCGGTTCCGCACAAGACAAACAGAGGCGAATACCGGATTATTGTCTTACTAATACAATACTGTGAAAGTTAAGTTTCTGTCAAACATCGCTTTGGTTTTCAAGGATAAACCTCTTAAGCCGAATTTGGAATAGTGTAATTTTTTCATTAGCGTCGGGACGTGGCGACTCGCCAGCTAGCTGAAGAATTTTCTTCTACTGCAAGAGTATTCTTCCACCTAGTAGGTAATAAGGGCAACCCTTGATACGTTCCACTGCTGCACGAGTCTCTCCCCTTTTTGGGAGGAGGCCTGGCCAGCTTACTTCACCACGCTGCTCCAATGCGGGTTAGTGGTGATAAGGATTAGTGGCCAACCCGCTGTCGGATGTTTTTCAAACCGCCTATAAAGGCCTTCGACAAGGTTTTTTTTAAAGACTGCTATCTATTGATAGCAACCGGGACCGACGGCTTTACATGCCCTCCAAAGCACGGAAACGCACATTTTAATTTACTACTAGCGGTCACCTATCACACACCCGACCGCGCCCGTGTCGCTTAACCCAGTAGATCGCTTCCAATCTACACCAGCCGCGGGGCCACGTGCGCTTCACTTCTTCCACTAGTGTAGTCAATCAATCGTACAATGACGACCTTCTTCCCATATTTAATATGTCTAACAGTGCCAATTTACAACTTACTAGTACTAATTAATAGTCTACGATGCTACGCATGGCTGCGGACGGATAGACGGACATGGCCAAATTCCGGGGTCCATCCTTATACCCCTTGTAATTTCATGTAGGCTACGGAGTCCTAAAAAAGGGCTGCTTTAAAGGGCCCAAACACAACAACACACGCATAAAAATAGGGCAGACGATACGAACGGCGTCGATTTTGCATTAATAAAATTACCCCCATATCGATTGCGAGGCCCGCCGTGCCCGCACATGCTACAAACATTGCGTATTTGCTTGCTTCTGTGTAAACTGTACCTTTTTTTGGGTTCCGTATGGAAGGGGTGAAAACGGATACTACCGATGTCCGAATATCCGTCTGTCTATCATTAGATAACGAGTTTGAAGACGCGCAACGAGAGGGTAAACCCGTATATTTACATAGAAAAAATTTACCTCATTGTAAATTAAAAAAAATGTTTTTGTGTTTTGTAATATTAATTTTTATAATATTATCATTACAATTAACACATACGTTTTAGGTTTATTTAAAATGGGTTCAAAACCTATCGAAATTTTTTCAGGTATAGATGAATATCAATATAGTTATAATATAGTAAGCACGTGAATGTCAAAAAATCTAACTAGTGTGTGTGTGTCTAAATGAATGTAATTAAAAAAAACTTGGCATCTCTTAATACTACATTTTGAAAAAAATATACAAATAACTCTAGATACATTTCCCACTATTACTTACTGTGATTAAAAATCCGTTTGTTTGTCGACAACATAAATTGTCGCTCAAATACACATTCCATAATATGACTCCTAGCAATTAAAATAACTACTTTTAATCTATATATATAAAAGATTATTGCTGTTCGTTAGTCTCGCTTAAACTCGAGAACGGCTTGACCGATTTGGCTAATTTAGGTTTTGAATGATTTTTGGCAGTTCAGGGAAGGTTTAAAAGATAAGAAAATACGAAGAAATTGTAGAAGAATAGTAAATTGAAGAAGAATAGTAAAAAACACAATTAGATTTTCCCATACAAGTAGTCCGTATGCATATATCAAACCTTTGACACATTATTTAATTCTGAAGCAATACGAAGTTTGCTGGATCAGCTAGTCTACATCTATATCTATACAAATATATAAAATTGGAGTGTCTGTTTGTAATATAAAAATAACCGCTTTTTACTAATTGGATATGTATGTATACACGGTACATACACCAAAACAAAATGTTTTACGATTTTTATCTGTCTGTCTCTCTGTTTGGCGGGGCTAATCTTGGGAACGGCTGGACCGATTTTGACGGGACAGGACACTAGCAGATAGCTGATGTAATAAGTCTTAAGTACTTTGTCCGGGTAGATACTGAACAATCATAAATTCTCACCCGAGCGAAGTCGCGGGCACAGCTAGTATTGAATATAAATCTTCAAAAAAAATATTGAAAACGGTAACCAATCATTGTTTCTTCTTATGCAATAGGTAAGTAACTGAGAAGTTGAATGGAAAAATGAAATCCAAAGCCAACGATGTCGAAGGGGTAAGGGGACAATTAAGGAAAAAGAAAAAGCCCTTGAAATTTGCTTGCAAACTTCACAGTTCACCATCTTAAGCGATAATGATTGAAATTTTCTCTTTTTTTGTTTACTTTAGAGAACCCGACTTCGACTTGGCAATGCTTTAACAAGATCTTCAGATAAGTGGGTAGTTGTTTCAAACTTGTTGAAAAATAGCGAAACTAACACTGATTGGAGTTGCATCGTTTTACACTCAATTTAGCTGGATGTAGGAGAGGCGATAAATTAATATAAGTACCACTGATTAAATTGAAGATGAAAATGATTCGAAAATAAAAAAACTGTTGAATATACAAATAATAATCATAATAATTTAAGTTGCAAGAGTTAAAAATGATATTATTATATTATGTTCTTAGGTTTTCGCGAGCTACATACACTCATTGAAATAAAACTAGTTTTCGGATTTATCTTGCGTAAATTAAACTAAAATGATTATTTAAAATCGCCCGCTACAGAACACAGAACAATTCCAAGAATGGTTCTCGAGGCTTTTAAGATTAAAAAACATCCAAATTTAAATAGAGAAGTTGGTTGGCGATTGACACCAACATGGGATCCAATACTTAGTAGAATTAAAGCCCAACTGCAACAGTCTGTAAGACCTCAAGCTACAATTAGTAACTTTTGTGTTAATCGTGAACGCTACGCAAGACGTTTGCGAAATAGATGGAGGTAGCTGCACATAATAATTTATCAAAATACCGTCTGAGAAACGCCACCTCAGTCTACCCGAGACCACAGAAGCTGAAAAGCGTGTTAGTTGAGGCGCATGTTTTCTTTTTTGGCCTATTTATCTTTAATCAAAACTATTTCATTCAAAGTTATTAAGAAAATACTTTTAAAATCTTCGTGATGAGATCTAGGTATTATTTAATTTTGGTACCTTGATTTCTCCATATTTAAAATTTATTTATTTTATTCCAAGACCATTTTTGACTCACTGATTTACTTAGTAAATGTGTACCAAATTTTAGCCCATTTGGCCTTGTACGCTCGAAGCCAATTGGCTGTGGCAGATGGATAGACAGACAGACAGATGCACGCGTGACATTTATAGGTATAATGCCCTAAAATACCAATGCATACTGCAAAGAAATTCGAAAATTAGTTAAACGATTGTTTACCAAACAAAATAAAACAACTGTTTCTTATTCACATTATTCGTGTACTCAAAACATTAAGCAAATATTGCCACCACCAAAAATCTATATCACCTGGATTACATCGCAAAAGCCATTTCGGTAGAGCTTACCGGCTCAACCCCTGAGTTTTACGCACAGCGAACGGATTACTATATAATTAGTCGGGCTATTAGTACAAATCGCATTAGTGCTTAATGTAGTTGAACTTGTGAATTATACATACACACGTAATATATGTGCGTGCAACAGCTGTAAAGCAAAAATAAAACGCAACTTCACGTCTGACACATATGGTGTGACATCAGCAACAGCTGTAAAGCAAAAATTCAATGCAACTTTACTTCTATATTCCCCACAGAGGTCAGCTATAAGACAATAATCTTTTGGGGAAAAGGGTTTAATTGTTATCGAATTAAAATAAATATCAATGTAAATAATGTAAATTTCTCATCATTCATAATATGAGCCGAAACATGTCCACAGCTGGACTAAAGCCTTTCCGTAAGGTGGATATGCCATAATTGCCACGCTTGGCATGCGGATTAGCGATCGCAGTGGTGGTAGTTTTATCGCAGGTGTTAGAGCTCCAGTGACGGAGCTCGCGTGCGAGCTCTCCCTCTTTGGGGGGAGGCCTGGAGCTTACTCCACCACGCTGCTCCAATGCGGATTGGTGGAGAAACGAGTTAGTGGCCCACCCGGTGTCGGATGTTTTCAAACCGCCCATAAGGCCTCCGACAAGGTTTAACGACTGCTATCCATCGATATGAACCGGGACTGACGGCTTAACGTGCCCTCCGAAGCACGGAAACGCGCATTTAATTTGCCACTAGCGGTCACCCATCACACCACCCGACCGCGCTCGTAGTGCTTAACCAGGTAGATCGCTTACAATCTATACCAGCCGCCGGGCCATGCGCGCTTCGGTCAGTGAATATATGGCTGCAATTACTTCAGGAGTATCCAATTTAACTGTATGTTATTTGAACTAAAGCGAGTTTAGTTCGCTGGAAAGTAATTATTAGTTTTAATTGCACATGTGTATTTGAAAACATGAAATTATGAATAGTTGAGACTTCATGGAGTTTAGTGAGGTGTTTTAAAATAGGAGCAAAATTGGCAAAGGTACAAAGATATAAAAAATTACCAAAACAAGCTAATTTATGAAATAATTGGTAAGTTACGTTTACGAAATGGGGTTTCGTAAGTAAAAAAAATATATTTCATAGTGATAAAATAATATGAAGTTCACCGGAACAGTTAAAAGAAAATTCTTATTGTTATGTTATGTATCTTTACGCCAGGTCCCTAACGGGGTAGGCAGAGAGTGTAGAGCGCCAGATATCCCGGTTCTGACAAACCTCTCGTGCCTCGTCTACTTTCATCATTCTCTTCATACATGCACTCCGATTCCTAAGACTTTTGATCCCACCATCAGACAGAACTCGACCTATTTGGTCATGGTAGGTCAGTCTTGGTCTTCCTGGGCCTCTGCAACCATCCACATTCGCATTGTATATCTGTTTAGTCATTCGCTCATTCGACATTCTTATTGTTCATGCATCCAAATATTAAAAAACAGTGTCAGGACATATTATTATATAAAAGTTTTTTATTTATTATTATTAGGGTCGTGGCTGAAGCATTTTCAATATTCACTGCAACGCACTTGCAATCGAAATAATTATTATACTGTTTGCATTGATATGATTTAATTTAATTTTATATGTATGTCCATCTATACATCTATAATATAAAAATGAATCGCAAAATGTGTTGGTAAGCGCATAACTCAACAACGCCTGGACCAATTTGGCCAATTCTTTTTTTAATATGTTTGTTGAATTTCAAGGATGGTATTTACGGCGAGAAAAAGTCGAATAATTGCCGGAAAACCCCTAAAAACAGCCCTTTTCTTTTTTCTAAAACGTAAAGTCAACTTGAGCTTTATTGCTGTTGCATAAAGTTCATATTAAATTACAAGCACTCACGGTTGTCTAAGCAATGTAGGTGTGTTCCTAACGTCAAAAAGTCAATTTGCACTTTATTACCGCTGAACAAAGTTCATACTAAAGAAAGGTTAAGGGCTCTTAAGATTTTTCTTTTTTTGGAAATGTGCGATCAACCTCCTAAGAGAGGAGGTGATAGTTTGTACGGGTATTTTGTCAGTTTTTAATGCCTCAAAATTGATTTACAGACTCTTTTGTTGCATCAATATATTTTTTTAATCTTCCCTCAATCCCCTTAAAATGGGTAGGGAAGTTGAAATGGGACTTTCCGCAATTTTCAAGGTGGAATATTAATGCACAGGCTCTAATTAAATAAATATTTTTGAAGTTATAGACGTTTTCGAATCTAAGTTACACAAGCTATTAGTACTCCACAAAGAGATACGCAACGGGAAACTTGATTGGGACATTTCCACGGCATCGTAAATTATAAATAAGTTATTAAACGACATCCACGCGGGCGAAGCCGCGGGCAACAGCGAGTATTACAATAAAACTATTGCTGGACTAAGTCTGCTCGTAAGAGATGTTAGAAAAAAAAAGAGTGGTATATTTATCGGGCCAATAGATGCCAATATTACGGTTGATTTTTTTTTCTACCTTGTATTCTTATATACGTTCACAGAAAAACTACTGAGTGAAAAACTGTTGCATGTTTCATATTAATGCACCTCATAGAACTTGATAAATAAAAAAAACATTGTACACGTGCGAAGCCGGGTCAGGTGGCTTGTTGTTTTAAACATACTCTCCGTAACCCGTAGCGCTGTAGCGCCGTAAAGCCGTAGCATCGTAGCATCGTAGCGTGTCATAAAATATGACACCTGATGAGTTTCTCAAATTATGCGGGTAGAATTATTTATGGGATAGATAATGGAGGGGGACAGAAAATGTGTGGGAGTGTGTGAGTGCATCGAGCAGTTGTTGGGTCCCACGATTAGCTTTGCATTTATAATGACCTTGAGTTGGCGATATTATAGAACGCGGCCTTAGCGTAGTTCGTTCTGTCATGTTTACTCCATGCTTTTGTAGGAGGAGTAAATATGACATCAGAAATTGATGTGGTTTCATTGGTTTTTATTGTCAGTGTTATATTATGACGGGTCGCTCACTTCCCTTCAAAATGGTCGAGGAGAGCAATGGCTGCCATATGCGTCATACTCGTGAACGGGTGCTGATTGTGGGGACTGGTCTGTTGTGATTTGCGGGTGTTATTTTCTATCACGATATTAAGCTGTTGATGGGTATTTGCGTATGTGTTTATATACAAATATTTATATGCCATGGACGTTCACAAATCATTTTTTTTTTTTAATTGATGTAGCGAGTGCTCTGTGCCGGGAATTACGGTCCTGTGATTCCCGGCACATAGACATAACATCTTAGGCCTCAGGAGTGGTAACGCATTTTGACCTCTGGTCTTTCTGTGGGTGTCTATAAGCTGCAGTCATCACTTAACATCAATGTGAGCTGCATGCTTGTATCCCACTTTCATACCATAAAAAAATTGTATACTAAAAAATTCGTTTTTTTTTTTTTAAATATTAACTATATTACATGTGTTAAGCTGATAGTAATTGGCTATTTAGGCTACTTCTGCTGACATCTAACACAAAAGGTCCAAAAATCTAATCTGGTTACTAGTTACTTCTCATTCATGTTCATCGCGGACAAACACCGTAACTCATAATTTATATTAAGATGATCATGGTTATTATAGCAGCAATGTTGTGAGTTATTATTCCACTAATTTAATACCGATTTAATACCAATTATTTGTATTTGAAATCAGTGTGAAGTGGAACAACTTTCTCATAAGTAGGTATTTATCACATAATTTGGGCGACTTGTGGTTCGCAATGTCACTCACGGCCCCACCAGAATACCAGCGCTGTAGTGCCAACTATAGCAATTAGCTGAGGTGGGTGCCATTTTTTTTTGGTCTCATACATGCATCATACCATAGGTAATAATTATCTCTACAGGTATAGGTATACGTTATCGTAGATACTTAAATATAATATGTTGTCATTTATGATCTCTTTTTGCTATCTCTATTATTTATTGCCCTGTTGATGCATTGTGTGTATCAAAAAAAATAAACTTATTCTTATTCTTATTCTTATTCTTTTATTTATTCTTATTCAATGCAGGTAAAGTAACAATGCAAATTTGAAATCGGATAGTAACCATGGCAACTCGGTAATATGACAAACTTTAGCGACACAGAGAACTTTAGACAGAGATAACAATAACCGAATCCCATCTATTCGAGTTCCAATAATATCGTTACTTGGGAGTTTTGGCGGGAACCTTGAAAGAGGCGTATGGTGCTCTTATTTTATTTCACTTTCTTGGTGTATTTTTAAGTTATATTGAATAAAATTGGTGGCATTTTGTTTGATATAGGTTTATTACAGTGCCCGTGTATAGTGAATTAGAATAACAGGGCGAAAATACGACCTTTCAGTTTGCCTCCAAAACTACAATGTTCTGGTAAAGTAGCCGTCGCTTTACTCGAATAACTTGAGTGTAACTCACTTGACTGACATATTATACTTGATAACTTATATACTTGATACTTACATATTATACTTGATGACTACAATAAACTAATTTTTACGCTGCTTATATAAATATGAAATTTGGTTTTACTTGACACTGGCAATATGCGTAATAGCGATGCCTATAACAAAAAAAAAATATATATATATCGTTACAGAACATCTCATTCCACTTCGAGCGCCTTTGTTAGAAAGCCTTTGCTGGTTACGTGGCATATTATTATGCATGTCGCTTTATCTTAATTAAATATATGAAAGTAAGTTGAACGCGGTCGAGATGAGATCTTTGCGCAAGATCTGCGGTGTATCACTCACCGATCGCGTTCGTAATGAAGATGTAAGAGAGAGACTTTGTGTGAATGATAGTATCGGTGTAAAAATGAAAAAAGGCATGCTCCGATGGTTTGGGCATATAGAAAGAATGTCGAATGAGCGAATGACTAAACAGATATACAATGCGAATGTGGATGGTTGCAGAGGCCCAAGAAGACCAAAGCTGACCTACCATGACCAAATAGGTCGAGTTCTGTCTGATGGTGGGGTCAAAAGTCTTAGGAATCGGCGTGCATGTATGAAGAGAATAATGAAGGTAGACGAGGCACGAGAGGTTTGTCAGAACCGGGATGTCTGGCGCTCTACACTCTCTGCCTACCCCGTTAGGGACCTGGCGTGAAGATACATACATACATATAAATATATGAATTTCACATTCCTCAAGAAAAACTTTAAAATAATTTAGTTCTAGGTGTTCTCCCAGCGCTACATTATGAGTTTCAAAAATGCTAATGTTCAAAAGTGACGGTGACCACGTACCAACCAACGTTGGTGGTCCATTTTTATTAAGTAATGGAAGCAGCAATCGCATAGATGTTAAGTGATGACTGCAGCCTATAGACACTTACACAAAGACCAGAGGTCAAAATGCAGATGCGTTACCACTTCCGAGGCCTAAGGTGTTATGCCTCTGTGCCGGAAATCACAGAGCCGTACATTACCACCTGACCGGAACACGATAGTGGTGAACGCTACCATTTAGTGGCAAGTACATTAGGTAATGTGGCGGTGCCTACGCCCGCGAGCTCCGTCATAGCTCTACCACCGGTCGATACCTAACGTCGATATGCAATATCTCTTGTTAGATACTATAGTACTTACTCTATGCAGTACCTGATCGGCTGCGCCAATAAATGTGTTCGCGCTTATACTTTGCGTGCTTGAACCGGTTGTTCGCACGAGTTGGTGGGAGCATCGGCTTGGTCAATCGCAGCGATGACACTATGACGTAGTAGTGACGCTCTATAATCGCATTGGTTCGCTAGTTTTGTTCCGACCTTGTTCTTACCTTCCTCGAATCATGTAATGGAATGAATTGACACTTTTTGATGTTGAACGCAGCAGATCTTTTATTTCGTACATTTCGCGTAACGACAATCGCGTATCGTCAACTTCACGCAAACTCACACACAAAATGTTTTTTCTTCTTCTTCTTACTTGTATATCAGATTATGGCATCACTACAATAGAAACCTAATCATAATTTGCAATATTCAAAAGTAATCGAAAGCAGCCCGTCACCCATAAACTCCAATCGAACCGTGATTGGGTGTCGCCATTAACAACGATCATCCTATCAACTTTGGTTTTACTAAACGCAACTAAATATCCTGATTTGACACATTCTGATTACAGTATGTGTGAATTTACGCAAATAAATGTCGGTTCTCAAGGGCAAACCACATTATCATATTATTATGTGAATGTGAAGCAAATTTGTACCCCGTTTTACGAAAATTATATGGAGGACTAACCCACCCACCTCCACCAATCCGCATTGGAGCAGCGTGGTGGAGTTAGCTCCAGGCCTCCCCCCAAAAAAAAGGGGAGAGACTCGTGCCCAGCAGTGGGACGTATAATGGGTTGCCATTATTATTATTATTATTATATGGAGGATTATGAAATTTGGCACAGTTATAGTTTATATAGAGAAGGAATGCAGAGTGCTTTTATATTTTTTTATCTTATAAATAAAAATCAATTGCTGTTCGTTAGTCTCGCTAAAACTCGGGAACAGCTGGACCGATTCGGCTAATTTTGGTCTTGAATGATTTTTGAAAGTCCAGGGAAGGTTTAGAAGGTAAGAAAATATGAAGAAATTGACGGGAAATAGTAAAAACCACAATTTCATTTTTCCATACAAATAGTCCGTATCTATCAAACCTTTGACACATTATTTCATTCTGAGGCAATACGAAGATTGCCGGGTCAGCTAGTAAAACATTGCAATGGTAGTGTTCAGCACTGTCGTGTTCCGGTCAGGTGGTAATGTACGGCCCTGTAATTTCCGGCACAGAGGCATAACACCTTAGGCCTCAGGAGTGGTAACGCATCTGCATTTTGACCTTCGTCTTTGTGTGGGTGTCTATAGGCTGCAGTCATCACTTAACATCAATGTGAACTGCATGCTTGTTTTCCACTTCCATTAAATAAATAAAAAATGCGGTACACATATGTAGGGCGATTCACACACGGGGCCGCGCACCACTGCAGTGAAGCGGATTTCGTGTCGCTTGGCCTCTCTATTAAACACGTTGATACCATTCAGACTTTACCACTCGACCGCTCGGACTAGTTTACTCACCTCCACGGCAGCGCGCAGTCCCGTGTGAAAATCGCCTGAATCAGTGACCCGAAAATAAATGTGTTACAAAAATATTATAAGTGAATTTTTAGGGCATAAAAGTGATAATCTATAAATAAAAATCAATTGGTGTTCGTTAGTCTCGCTAAAACTCCAGAACGGCGGGACCGATTTGGCTAATTTTGGTTTTGAATTATGTTGGAAGTCCAGGCAAGGTTTAAAAGGTAAAAAAATAAGAAGAAATTGAAGTGAAATAGTAAAAACCACATTCTCATTTTCCCATACAAATAGTACGTATCTATCAAACCTTTGACACATTATTTAATTCTGAAGCAATACGAAGTTTGCCGGGTCAGTTAGTTAAAAATAAATATTTACACAAAATCGCGCAAGACAATTCTCTTGTAGATAGCATCACGTCACATTGCATCGTGTCCCGTTGAGTCGTATTCGTTGCTCAAGCAGGACACCGTGTTCAACTTCAATCAGTATCTCTCACAAAAACACATAACGAAGTTTATGAAAAATCCTACACTCACGAGCAAAGGGCAAACCGCCCACATCGCGCAAGCAATTAGTTTCCAGTCTTCATTACAGACAAAATTAAATTACGGCCGAACATCACGAAATATTAGCGAAATACACTGCTTCCTGGTTCCGTCGGCGGCAAATATTTTCTTATTAAAATTTGGTCGATTATTTCCCTTATCTTTGAAGTTGACTAACTTACTTTTTTGTTACTCTTTTATGTGTGTTGAGAGAGGGTTTGAGGTTTTTTTTAATGTCTTAAGGTTGACAGACAAGTAAAGGGCTCCTGATGGAAAATGGTCACCGTCGCCTATACACATTTGCAACACCAGGGGGAGTTGCCAACGCGCTGCCAGCCCTGAAGGACTCTTTTGACGCCATTTTTGAAGAACTCCATATTGTAGCACCTAGGGAACACCTCAGAGGGAAGTTCGTTCCACAATCTACACGGGCAGGAACGAACGTGAAAACTGCACCGTTGAGCACTGCCAGGTGTGATAATCAGCTTCAAAAGATTGAGCGAAGATTATTGCGAGGGGCTGACTGGCGGAGTCTGCATCCGAAATTATGCGGCTATACTCAATATTGCTGAGGTGAATTGAGGGTAATGCATTGAATCTCAGCCAGTTCAGTACTATCACCAATAATGGGATAAAATTGTAGAAAACACATATTACAGCTGTAATCGAGGTGAGCATGCGTCATACGCGTGAACGGGTGCTGATTGTTTGGGACTGGTCGGTTGTGGTATGCGGATGATATCTTCTATCACGGTATTCTTAATGCTAAGTTTTGTTTAGTATGTGCATGTGTGTATTTATAATATATGCCATGGAAGTTCACATTATCTGTATTCTACTTTAATTCCTATTTGTATTAGATCTAAGGATTTTGACCAAAAGAGCAAATTTTGAGTTCGTTCGGTAACGGAGTCTTTCACAGTAGTGCCAGCATTTGGAACTCTGCTAAGTGAATGCCTGTTTATGACGAATTGATTTTCTTTTCTCTATGAAGTAATATTTGGCAAAATTATTCTTGAGACCAATTTGAAATAAAATATTTGAGTTTGAGCAACATTCAAGTACGACGCATTTAAGCACAGTGCACATCATCTGGCAACACAAAGTTATCCCATACAAAACCGCAGCAAAACGGCCAATCCATCGCACCACTCCATTACAGGTGAATTATAAAGGGTCATAACAAAGTACTCTCGACCGCACCACCCATCGGTGCTCGCTCTCATTAAAGAACAATTAATGAGAGGGTAGGGTAACAAAAAACCACAACCGTCCGCCTCTCACCTAATGAATGTAGTCATGCGTTTTATTAAACCGTGTAAACCTACCGTTATGATTTTCATAAACGCCGGTGTAATAAAACGTTTGGGAGGTGTCGCCGCCATTTTGTTTTATTCGTTTTGTTCTCATTAGAATGCAGAAGTAAGGCTGTTCTTATTAACGTGGTTGGTAGGATTTTACGCTTAGTACTATGCTAAAGTTTTTTTTTTGTATGTAATGGAAGTGGCAAACAAGCATGCAGTTCACATTGATGTTAACTGGTGACTGCAGCCTATAGACAGCCACACAAATACCAAGGTCAAAATGGAGATGCGTTACCACTCCTGAGGCCTACGGTGTTATGCCTCTGTGCCGGAAATTACAGGGCCTCCTGACCGGAACACGGTAGTGCTGAACACTACCATTTAGCGGCAATTATATCAGGTAATGCGGTGGTGCCTACGCCCGCGAGCTCCGTCACTGGAGCTCTGCCACCAGTAAAAAAGTTATTGTTATCGAAGTCTATCCTGCCTATAAATTTACGTTTGGGAAGTGTTGGAGCCACTTCTTAAAAGAGAATCTTCTTTATTCAAGACGTATACTATGGTCACCAATTTTTCAGTTAATTCTGGCCCAAATTTAAATATGTCAGTCTCGTTTGAAACAATACGCTTGGCTCTATCTAGTTAACGATTATTAAAAAAAAAACCTTTACCTTTACATTTTTACGTTTACAGTGATAAAGTTATTGTTATTCAAGTCTATGCTGTCTATAAACTTATGTTTGGGGAGTCCCCGTCATTTTTACCAGACTTAAAAAACTAAAAGGTTTTATATTCGACACGTATGCATGTTTACCCGATTTCTCCTTTAGTTCTGGACCAAATTTAGATATTTCATTCTCGTTTGAAAGAATGCACTTGGTTCTATCTGTTTAACAATTATTCTTAGGATGAAAAAATCCACAACCGTCCGCCTCTCACCTGATTAATGTAGTCATGCGTTTTATTAAACCGTGTAAACCTACCGTTATGATTTTAATAAACGCGAGTGTAATAAAACGTTTGGGAGGTGTCGCCGCCATTTTATTTTATTTTTATTAGTTTTGTTCTCCTTTTTGTGCAGAGGTAAGGGTGGGTGTAGGTGTCAAAATGTATCCTTTCTATAAAGGTACTGACAGACATACTCTTGCTCTGCCCTTTCACTGTACAAAAAAGCTTATTAAAGCATGCGTATGTGATGCGCTATCAAACCAAAATCGATGTGACAAAAAGCATGCTCGCAAGCAACCATGTTCAGACGTGCTCGAAGCACACCCCCTTTAACCAGCGCCTCAGGAAGCATACTTCAAAATCAAATGGCTGTTGATTTTAGAGAAATAAATCAAATAGGTCGCTACCCCTACTTCTCGCTCTCGCTCTTAACTTTAGTTGTTATGTCTTTGTGATAGTTATTACAGAGCAATACATTACCACCGTACCGGAACGCGATAGTGTTGAACACTACCATTTAGAGGCACGTAGATGGTAATGCAATAGTGCCTACGCTCACGAGCTCCGTTACTTAAGTTCTACCACCAGTAAATGTAAATATGCTTTAAAGGTAAAATAAATCAATAAATATATGTTCAGCATTATTTCGTATAATTTATACATAACGTAACTTCGGCCTGCAATCCCCGAAGGGGTAGGCAGACCGGCGATACATACAAACACTCACGATTCACCGGTTACGTTTTGGCCCATGTAGCAGGTGGCGAGCCTGTTGACATCTCCGGGCACATTACCAAACTTCGAGGTACTGGGAAATTTCCAGAAAATGGAAAAATCCCAATAGAACCAGAGATAAAGGACTTAACACCATTATCTCTGATAACCCCCTAACCCGGGAATCGAACCCAGGACCACAGCGTAGTAGTAGTGGCCTACTACCACTAGGCTACCGAGGCAGTTCGTATAATATGTGCTTATAAACAAACTGTCATGGTATGAAAATGCTTTACTATATCAAATAACCTTTTTGCTATTTTTACTTTATATAATATCTTTGATGTTGAAGTAAGACTAAAACGAAACAGAGCGAGTAAGTTAATGTGCTCCCTCAGATCAAAAATGGAATTTCTCAGAAGCAATTTTGTATACAATTATATTACCAAATGTTTAATCTCTAAGATTATTATTGCTTAAACTTTATTGCTTTGGAAACTAATTATTTTTGTTATGAAATTGTAATCCAGCACCAAATAATAATATATTTTTATACTGTACACGGGACTTAATCGTGTACTATTTTAATCGAAGTATTGACCTCGACAATCACTTATTTACAGCATACTTCGATTAAAATAGTACACGATTAAGTCCCGTTTACAGTATAAAAATATGAATACAAATCGTGAAAGTTTAAAACAATTAAATAATAACATGTTAGGTAATTTAATGAAGGCGTCGGGACGTGACGACCCCATCCCCATCATCATCATCATTTCAGCCAAAAGACGTCCACAGCTGAAAAAAGGCCCCCGAAGAATGCCACAACGAACGGTCCCGGGTCGCCCTCAGCGATTGCCCGCAACCTTCACCAAGTTGTCAATCCACCTCGTGGAGGGCCTGCCTACGCTTCGTCTTCCGATACGCGACCGCGTATCCCACCCTCAGAGCAAGAAAAATCTTTCGCAAGTGCAGTCAGTCCATTGAACACTGGCAGTTAAACCATTCCAATAGTAATAGAAAACAAAACTACACTGCCAACTACCAACCCAAGCATCCAATTATGGTATATTCGTTTTTTTTTTTTATGTAATGTAGGTGGTAAACTGGTAAACAAGCATGCAGTTCACATTGATGTTAAGTGATGACTGCAGCCTGTAGACACTCACACAAAGACCAAGATCAAAACGCAGATGCGTTACCACTCCTGAGGCCTAAGGTCTTATGCCTCTGTGCCGAAAATTATATATTGCAATAGGGCAAGCCTTTGCGGCTTTTGTCCAACAGGTGGACATCATTCGGCTGAAATTGTGAAGATTAGGAGGTGATTTAATGAATAAAGAACACTATTGCAAAAACACATGCACATTTTTACTAGTGGTAGGTATGTAAGGTAATGCGGTGGTGCCTTCGCCCGCGAGCTCCGTCACTGGAGTTCTACCACCAGTTATCATTAATGTAAAATGAATACTAATTATATAGCACTGTCATATAATGTATGTGTATCATCACGCCATACAGGATTGGCAGACAGAATGAAGCGCAAAGCGACATTTTGTAACTTATAAGTTTTTTTACGCATCAGACTAACTACTCGTACATTATATAAAACATAGTCTGAGTTATAATTGCATCATTTTCCACTGGGTTACAGCCATTTGGAAAATATGGAAATTAAATCGCTTTTCACCTCACTGATACGCGGCTATACACCTCCTCGGCAATTACTTCGTGATTCTGAGCGAGTTCAAAATGTGTTAAAGGTTCAGTTAGGCACTTTGCTTTACAGGTACATAAATTAACACGTCGAGATACTATCGAGGGTAAAACGGCTGTTCTACACGAGTGTTTTCAGCGTATTAACATTCTATTTCTAGATTCAACCCATAATGTTGCTTGCTCATTTAATACACGAGTGTATTTAAATGAATCAATATGTTATTTCTCGTATTAAGCCATTGTGTATGTATGGATGGACAATTGTTATTAGGATTTTTTTTTATGTAATGGAAATGGCAAACTAGCATGCAGTTCACATTGATGTTGAGTGATGACTGCAGCCTATAGACACTCACACGAAGACCAAGGTCAAAATGCAGATGCGTTACGACTCCTGAGGCCTAAGGTGTTATGCCTTTGTGCTGGAAATTACAGGGCCGTACATTACCACCTGATCGGAACACGTCAGTATACTACCATTTAGCTGCAAGTATCTTAGGTAATGCGGTGGTGTCTACGCCCGTGATCTCCGTCACTGGAACTCTACCACTAGTAAAGGTTACATTCAATCTCAATTTTCTATGAAGTGCAGTTTTCTAAATCAGTTTTAAACAAAACATTGCATAAGGCCCCGCATTGTTAGCTAGAGAACAATACAGACGCTTTGTATTGCGGATCTGAGATAACTCTACTAGCGAGTGGAATAATCAACCTTCGTTATATAGTGTTTCGCGGTTAGATAAATAATATTTAAACCAAGAACTGTCTTTGGTTAAAACGGAGCCATCCATTACCATCTAACCGGAACACGATAGCGCTGAACACTACCATTTGGGGACAGACACATTTAGATAGAGGTAATGCGGTGGCACCTACACCCTCGAGCTTCTATACTGGAACTTTACCACCTTTTTTTACTGGTGGTATAGCTCCAGCGACGAAGCTCGCGGCCGTAGGTACCAACGCATTACCTAAGATACTTGCAGCTAAATGGCAGTGTACTAACGTGTTCCGGTCAGGTGGTAATGTACGGCCCTGTAATTTCCGGCACAGAGGCATAACAATTTAGTCCTCAGGAGTGGTAACGCATGTGCATTTTGACCTTGGTCTTTGTGTGGGTCTCTATAGGCTACAGTCATCACTTAACATCAATGCGAACTGCATGCTTGTTTGCCACTTCCATTCCATAAAAAAACCGATGAAATTGTTCCCGTCTTTTCTATAAATTAAACTACACAGTTGGTTTTTACAGTAGAGAATTTTAAAGGATGTTCAAACCATAGAGCAACTCGGTCCACCGGCTGCGACGTACCGGAGGGGCGTAGCTATAGCGTTTATTACCAATGCACGACAGTTTGCCATTTTTTGCGGGAGGAAATGCGTGTGACACACACACACACACTACAAAAATCGTCTATAACTACGAAACTCACACTTTAACTTTAACATAATACATAAACCATTTCACGCACACATTTAAACATTTTGGCGACAGACATAGACCCTGTTGGGCTTGTACTTTGACAGAGGGGAAAGCCTGCATATGGCTACTCCCCTCAGGTCCGCCGCGACCTTGGTCTTTGTGAAAGTGTCTATAGGCTGCAGTTATCTGCCACTTGCAATACATAAAAAAATAATTATTTATTACAATGTCTCATAAGACAGGTCTTGCTTTTAAGGTCTTTAACATATTTTTTAATTAATCACGAAAATAAACCATTTTACATTGAAACTACTAGGCCAAAAATGTTGTGCAAAATCCAGAAAACTAAGTAAATTATAGATTAAAGGAAAAGCTTTAAAAATATCTATAGGGTACAGAATTTCGTGAACGCAAATTCGACTCGCACTTTGCCACTTTATAGAAATACCGTCGCTATCAACTATATACTAACCCCTTTATTCATAAACGAATATTAGCTACGTTTTAGCTATAGAATGCTTTGTCTTTATCAGTTGCACTGTCAAATGTGCAGGATAGATAAAGACAAAGGAGAGATTAGCAACACTTTAGCTAAAATACGTTTATGAATAAGGGGGTAATATTTTTACAACATATTGTCGATGTAAGAAATTAAAAGGTAATAAAAGTCCATCACGAGTATTTGAATGAGTGGTGTACTTTTGTTATTTTTTATGAATGATAATGCCTCAGGAGAAAATACGACACACTAAAATACGCAGTTTCACCAAAGCTACTGACGCGCTAAACGTTTCTCAGAAACTAAAGTGGAAATGGGCAGGGCATGTTGCGAGGCTGGCAGATGAGCGTTGGAATAAAAGGGTAACACTATGGAAAGGTCCTACTGGAAAACGACAAAGAGGAAGACCGCTCACCAGATGGGCGGATGACATACTAAAATTGCTGGACCGATCTGGACACAAACAGCTTAAGACAGAAAAAAATGGACTTCTTTGGAGGAGGCCTTCACCTGCAGAGGGGTTCTTGCAGACCGTAACTTATAAAAACATCAAATATTAATCGTGGTTTAACGTACAAAATATATAAACGATATATATATATAAACAAACTATGAAGTGAAAAGTTAAGTTAAGAATTTAAGTTAAGTTATCTTGGTTAAGTTTACCATTTGTCCATTTTTTATAGTGCAAGAAATAAAAGGCTTTTTATTTTTATTTTATTTCACTCATTAATTCTTCATCTTATTTAGTATTTTTTTACATACATAAGTTAAAAAAAAAAAACAATTATATATAAAAAAATAAAAAATAGTGCGCCGCCGGCAGCGGGAACAGGGTCCAAGCTGTCGGTGGTTAGGGTCACAGAGACAGGAACCTCCTCACTATACGTGCCGTGCCGAGAAGTGCCGCCTTCTGTATCAGACCCTTGATCCAACTTCCTAACTTGAGCCTCTTGAGATGTTGGTCGAGGCTCTTTGCTATCAATCCGTTGACCGTGACGACTATCGGCACAACGATGGCCGAATCCATTTTATTATTTTATTTATTATTATTAATGCCTCACAAGTCTAGTGGTACTTAGTAAGCCACTGCTACTACGCTAGCGTCCTGGACTCGATCTCTGAGTCGAGAGGTAAAGTGATATTGCATTTTCCATTTACGTTAGCTTACCAGAGCCAGAGAGAGAGAGCAGAGTTTTTTATTTTAGAGTATGATGTTTTTTCCGAAGACTTATGTTTGTTAATGAAACCGGATATGTATTTAATACTAGTGGATTGTTTACATAAGTACATATGCTTATATTTACATGTGTCTATCGCTTTGGGTATTACAGACGTTAAGTTACTGTCGTATTTTTGTTATTAAAAAGTAAAAATACATCATGTTTGAAGAGGGGATGCAACAAATAAAGCCGTAATCCACCCCCGGCTGAAATATTTACCGGTCGCCTGCATACAAAATGTTTACATAGCAAAATATTGCGAGTATCAATATTAATACTCAAAGGGATCAGTTAATTAATACAACGTTATGCCGTATTTCAAAAACTCTATGTAGAGTATTCAGTTCGCTGAACTGAATCGCATATTGATACATTGAACTCTATATACATATAAAAAACCGGTCGAGTGCGTGTCGGGCCACGCGCAGAGTAGGATTCCGCAGGTTCTAGGTTTTTTCATCAGCCAGGTTTTTACTGGTGGTAGAGCTCCAGTGACGGAGCTCGCGGGCGTAGGCACCACCGCATTACCTAATATACTTGCCGCTAAATGGTAGTGTTCAGCACTATCGTGTTCCGGTCAGGTGGTAATGTACGGCCCTGTAATTTCCAGCACAGAGGCATAACACCTAATGCCTCAGGAGTGGCAGCGCATCTGCTTTTTGACCTCTGGTCATTGTGTGGGCGTCTATAGGCTACAGTCTTCACTTAAGATGAATGTGAACTGCATGCTTGTTTGCCACTTTTATTACATAAAAAAAAAAAAAAAAAAAAAGCCAAATGCGAGTCGATTTACTATTAAACTCCTCTATTTTATCTATATATAGGCACCTTAATTATAATATCTAAATAATTTATATTTGTTCTGATATATCTTGTAATATATTAACATTAATAAATGTATTGCATATAAAATGCTTATTTTAACGGAATTAATTTATTGTTAAAGATATAATGAAAAAAAAATCTATGTAGTTGTTCTAAATTTTTGAGTAAAATACATTTGTCAGGCGACACAAGTTTGGTAATAAAACGGGAATGAACGTCACTTTCGCAAAACGTCATCTCGAAAAAAAAAGTCATTTTTGCAGAAAGTCATTTTCGCAAAAGGTCATTTTCTCAGAAAGTAATTTTCGCAAAAAGTCACTTTCGCAGAATGTCATCCACTTTTTTTTTCTGTATTAGTAAGTAGGGTCTGAGATATTCAGTTTTTTTTACTTCCTGAAAAAGCGCGAAAACGATATACCTACGCGGTTTTTACAAAGTGCAAATAAAAAAATAAATAAAATAATATTTTTTATAAAAATTGCTAACTGATTTATATTTTAAGTACACATCTTAGAACGGAAGATATATTTCTTATAGCTTATTTACTATCTATCACTTCACTTCATTATCACTATCACTACATATAATAAAGTAAAGTCACCTTATTTTCTCTGTCTACGTACTCGTATGTGCTAATCTTAGAAAGTTGTGAACGGATTTTGTTCCTGTTTAAAATGTTGGGAAGTGGGTTTTAATTTAATTTAATTAGGAAGGTTTATATCTATGATAAAGCTACCCGTAAGAAGCCGGGGTAAGTCGTAGTTTTTATAAGTAAGTAGTAAGTAGTTTTTATAAAACTAGCTGTCCCGAACCTTCGTATCGCCTAAGCGCCCTAACGCACTAGCGGTTAGCCGCGGGAGCGGGTAGCCGGCGGCTTCTCGTTCCCGTCTAACTTCTACGACTTCATTTATAATAAATGTTAACAAGCCCGCCACTTATTACGATTTTTTTTTCAATGCTGCGTGCTTGTGTTTATTAACGTGTAATATATTAGCGCAGTAAAAAATAAAAATCCGTCATACTTATTTGAAGAGGGGATGCAACAAATAAAGCCCTAATCCACCCCCGGCTGGAATATTTACCGGTCGCCTGCATACAAAATATTTCCATAGCAAAATACTACGAGTATCAATATTAATACTCAAATGGATACGTTAATTAATACATCAAGATTTCAGAAAAACTCCATGAAGAGTATTCAGTCTATTGAATCGAAAAGTATTATTGCTTCATGGAACTCCTATCTAGGGGCGGATGATTTTCAGATTTTTTATGGTAGTAAGCCTATTCCGCTACGCTAGAGTCCTAAATTGGATCCCCGGGTCAAGGGTTTCTTTTTATGTAATGAAAGTGGCAAACAAACATGCAGTTCACATTGATGTTAAATGATGGCTGCAGCCTATAGACACCCACACAAAGACCAGAGGTCAAAATGCAGATGCGTTACCACTTCTGAGGCCCAAGGTGTTATGCCTCTGTGCCGGAAATTACAGGGCCATACATTACAGGACAGGGTTATTGCTATAAGTTTTTTTTTTCATTTCCGAAAATATCTCATCGCCATTTTCGGAGTTTGGTAACGTAATCTAAAACTCTGGGCGAGTTTGGTTATAAAACCGGAAATGTTAACAAACCCGCCACTTATTACACAATTGGCGATTTTTAAGTGCTTCATACTTCTATTTATTAGCGTTTGTATTATTCCAATAAAACATTTAAAAGCTGTCATACGTATTTGAAGAGTGAATGCAATAAAGAAAATCGTAATCCACCCCTGGCTGGAATATTTTAACCAGTCGCTTGCACACAAAATGTTACTAGCATTAATATTAATACTAAAAGGGATCCGTCAGTTAGTACAATGTTATGCCAATTTAAAAAAAACATGGCATGAAGAAAATTAAATGTACTGAATCGAAACGTACATATAAATTTGTACAGTGAACCCACCTCCCATGCATATAAAATCGTACCTATGACAAACTTGTGTAGTTAATTTAAAGGAGATGTTGCAAAAATGTATGGACCTCCGGCCATGTATCGTACACAATATCATTAACAGGCCAAAATCATTACAAAAACGTTTTTTACTGCATATTTTCACTTATTAAGCTTTGTTTGCAGTTACAAAATATTATTTGCAGTTAGAATTGCAACTCAAACCAACATGGCGAATATGGCGGGCGATGTCATTTTGACATTTTAATTTTTTAAATTAGATAGAACTTGGAGAAAAAAGTAATATTTTCTGAATACTATCGAAATCGATTTCATGTGTTAATACTAAAAACTTAAACTAATCGATATCCAATTTAAAGAAGCGTCGGCTGTATCGCCGCCATGTTGAATGTAGTTGAAAATGATAAAATCGTTTGAATTAAATGTGGTTGTAACTCTAAAATATATACTTGAATAAATAAATTGCATTTTTTTCGGCTGCTTCTTTAATTTACCCCTTTTTTGAGGATGTGTACGATCTAGAGCCGAGCTCGCAACATCTCCTTTGTAATTAAATAAAGATGATAGATTATTGTTGAGTAAACTTATAACTGCCTCGGTAGCGTAGTGGTAGCAGGCCACTACTACTACGCTGAGGTCCTGGGTTCGATTCCCGGGTAGCGGGTTATCAGAGATAATAGTGTAAAGTCCTTTATCACTGGTTCTATTGGGATTTTTCCATTTTCTCTTTCTCTGGAAATTTCCTAGTACCTCGAAGTTTGGTAATGTGCCCGGAGATGGCAACAGGCTCGCCACCTGTTACATGGGCCAAAACGTAACTTGGAATCGTGGGTGTTTGCATGTATGCTTGAATGCATGCATTTACCTCTGCCTACTCCTTTGGGCATTACAGGCGTGAAGTTACGTTTCGTTTAAACAAAGAATTATATATGTTGACTATGAAATTCATAGAAAAATATAAGCATCTCGGCCACACTCAGTTTCAGAATATTAAAATAAGAAATTGCTCTCTTTCTATCTCCTAAAGCGTCTGGTGTAAAGATATGAAAATAAGAAATTTAAATACACATTGCTGATAGAAAGCACATATAAGGAAATTTAAAACTAAAATGGAATAATAATCTCCTTATACAAAATAGCAGTAGCATTATAAACAGAATATACTTCTTGCTTCGAAAAGCTCGATTGAAATAGAAAGAAAGAAGGAGAAAAAAGAACTTTATTTCAAGCGAGTACTTTCTCATGGTAATGCAGTATTTTGAAATGTGAATATGTGTATCGCTCTTCTAAAATATTTGCAAAGGAAACATATGCATTATCTATCAAATAGCAAATATCTTTGGACTAGCACTCTATATTTAAAACTTATGCATCAATTAATAAACTTTAATATCTCAAACTTTGATAAACGTATTTTCTTTTTAAAAGCTATCTACCTTATTCATAAACGTACATTAGATACGTTTTAGCTATACCTAGAATGCTTTGACTTTGTCAGTTGCATTATCAAATATGCAGGATAGAAAGGGACAAAGGAGAGATAAGCAACACTTTAGCTAAAATACGTTTATGAATGAGGCGGTTAGTCTTTTAGGAGTACTTTTTACTGGTGGTAGAGCTCCAGTGACGGAGCTCGCGGGCGTAGGCACCACCGCATTACCTGATTTACTTGCCGCTAAATGGTAGTGTTCAGCACTATCGTGTTCCGGTCAGGTGGTAATGTACGGCCCTGTAATTCCCGGCACAGAGGCATAACACCTTAGGCCTCAGGAGTGGTAACGCATTTGCATTTTGACGTTGGTCTTTGTGTGGATGTCTATAGGCTGCAGTCATCACTTAACATCAATGTGAACTGCATGCTTGTTTGCCACTTCAATTACATAAAAAAAAAACTTTTCCTACAACGCGCATCAACTTTTAGCAATAAACTTTATGTAATTACATAAAAGTTGAGGAATTTTTAAATGTCTCATGCAGTACACAGTTAGATTTAGAAATAATTTGCTATTTAAATTGGCGTGATTCACCGATCAAAGTTACGATAACAGGATCGACAGTTAGTCGATGAGATACCAAAAAGTTTAGATTACACAAGAATAAGCTATTCATCGAGTAATATATATTACAACTATAATGGAAGGTTTTAAGAAGCGAGCAATTTTATATTTATCATCAGCTATCACATTTTTTGTACGTGACTGAAAGGCGAGACGTTGTGAAAAAAAAACCGGTCAAGTGCGAGTCGTTATGGAACTAGCATACCGAAAGTTCCGTACAGGATTAAGGTACAGATGGTACAAAGAAATGTATATTGGATTTAAAGAAAAACTTAATTTTGTCGTTGGAAAACTGTTCTCTCCGTACTTCGATATACACGCATGCTATTTTACCGATCGCAAATTAGTTTTCGTTTTACGATGTTGGAACTATTTTAAAGACACTTTTTTTTTAATCTTTAATTTGTTTTCTATAACATTTCTTTTTGCGAATTTTTGTCATTTCACACTCAAAGGAAATAATCTTATTAGTTGCAAACGTCTCAAATAAGACAAAGTTTTTAAACTAATTACGATGGCAAACAAGCAGTTTACATGGATGTGAAGTTAAGGGCGCCCACACAAAACTGCGATGCGATGTGATGCGATGCCGCATCGCAAAAACTTGTGATGCGAATTGCTGCGATGCGGTGTCGCTTCACATCGCATCGCAGTTTTGTGGAAGGAAAGAAAGAACATTTTATTTCGAATAGATTTTTACAGATACTTTCAAAACGTCAAGCAATCATAAATTACCCAGAGACACCTAGAGTGAATAACCATTACATATAGTAAGTAAAAGCAAAAACATATATTAATAGTAAATTAAAATTAGAATTTAAAGTACTTGGTAAATATCATTATCACATTTTTTTTTGATAAATGAAGAAAAAGAAAAACTTATTCGTCAAGATCAAATTTATTCACTTACCAGAGTTCGTAGTGCAGTCACTACTGAGAAGAACTCCGCTACCCAACAAACTCCCTACTACTACTCCCTACTTCCTAATTCTATATTGTCTATAGACACCTACACAAAAACCGGAAGTCAATGATATAGAAATTAAAGGACCCAACTGCCTCGGTAGCCTAGTGGTAGTGGTAGCAGGCCACTACTACTACGCTGAGGTCCTGGGTTCGATTCCCGGGTAGGGGGTTATCAGAGATAATGGTGTAAAGTCCTTTATCTCTGGTTCTATTGGGATTTTTCCATTTTCTGGAAATTGCCTAGTACCTCGAAGTTTGGTAGTGTGCCCGGAGATGTCAACAGGCTCGCCACCTGTTACATGGGCCAAAAACGTAACCGGCGAATCGTGGGTGTTTGCATGTATGCTTGAATGCATGCATTTGCCCTTCGGGGTAGGCAGAGGGCCTACCCCTTCGGGGATACAGGCGTGAAGTTACGAAAGGGCCCAACAGAATACACTTAAATACCAGTATTTTTAAAGCGTTGACTTAAGAGTTAGGAACCCTAAAACCAGAATAACCGAGCCACGTCAAAATAACGACCGTAGTAGAGAAATAGTGAATTACATCTAGAATTCTCTCCATAAGTACACACTAAAATATTACAATGTCGCTTGTAGTATGAAATTTACGTTGGAACACTACGTACGAATTGTCTTATATTTTCTCTGGAAAGATGAAAATTTGCGCGGTACTGAAAAATGTATTACGTCTCCTTTTACAATGTTTTTACATTACACTGAATATAATAATGGATTAAATTGTTGAATTAGATTAGAACAATGAATTATGGTCATTTTACTGGTGGTAGAGCTCTTTTTTACATTACACTGAATATAATAATGGATTAAATTGTTGAATTAGATTAGAACAATGAATTATGGTCATTTTACTGGTGGTAGAGCTCTAATGACGGAGCTCGCGGGCGTAGGCACCACCGCATTACCTAATAAATACTTACCGCTAAATTGTAGTGTTCAGCACTATCATGTTCCGGTCAGGTGGTAATGTACGGCTCTGTAATTTCCGGCACAGAGGCATAACACCTTAGGCCTCAGGAGTGGTAACGCATCTGCATTTTGACCTTGGTCTTTGTGTGGGGGTCTATAGACTGCAGTCAACACTTAACATCAATGTGAACTGCATGCTAGTTTGCCACTTCCATAACATTAAAAAAAATGTACTGGTTTGACACATTTTATAAAAAAAAACAATTTTCATAACTTTGCAAAAATTATGATAAAATTTTATACAATAGCCTATGGCATTGTTGGCTATTTACCACACATTCACATAGTAACATAACAGATAATGTAAGAACGTCTCTCATAAATATCTGTCAAATCAATTTAAAAATGGAACCAGCTGTTTTCTGCTAGTGCTTTTTCTATTATACTAACCTCATTGATTACAATTTTTAAAACAAATGTCTGTTTGAAAACGCATCCACAACCACACTGCTCAGCTAACTGTGATGAGATGTATCATAAATACTTTGGATTCTGAGAAAAAACACAGGCTTCTTCATTCAATAATCAGAGAGCACGTAGACGAAGACGGGAGAATAAGCCAGTCACCAACTAAGTGCAAATCACTAAAGACAACAAACTCGCGGGAGATAAGTTATCGAAAGCAAACATCGTTGGGCGCTTGTAATCGACTAATTACCGAATTAATAGTGATGTAGAATTAACATCGAAACGAACAATTATCGGTTTATCGATTATAGCTTTTATAATAAGTTTTTTTTATCTAATAAAAGTGGCATCAATGTGAATGCAGTTCACAAACGATTTTATTTTTGTTTATTTCGTTCTTGTAAACACCGCCAACATTTTTTTTAACTACCAATAGTTGACTGGTAGAGAGCGCTTTAAGCGTTAAGTTCGCCATTTGTTCCAATGTTTTATTGATGTAATCTATATATAAAAATCAATAGCTCTTCGTTAGTTTCGCTAAAACTCGAGAACGGCTTTACTGATTTGCCTAATTTTGGTTTTGAATGATTTTTGGAAGTCCAGGGAAGGTTTAAAAGGTAAGAAAATATGAAGATTGTGAAGAAAATTAGAAAAAAACCCAATTTTATTTTCCAATAAAAATAGTATCTATCAAACCTTTGACACATTATTTTATACTGAGGCAATATGAAGTTTGTCGGGTCAGCTAGTAAAGTATAAATAAATAAATGTTGATAAATATAGGACGCTTACTGTGTCAAAGCTAAAGAGAACCCAGATAAAGACACGAGAAATAACTAGTCACTAATTATGTACGTAAGAAGTGCAAATCACTAAAGACAACAATATCTATCGAAAGCAAACAACATTGGGCGCTTGTTATCAACTAATTACCGTACAAATAACGCTATAGCATTCGCTTTGAAACGAACAATTACCGGTTTATCTATAGCTTTTATTAACAAACCGTCTTTAATGTTAAGCTACTTATTTAAATTAACCAATCAAATAAATTTTACCGTATAGTGAAAGAATATACCCCATAGTACATAAATCCTTTATCAACAAAAAAAAAGGTAGTTATATTTTACTAGCTTTCGCCTTCGACTCCGTTTGCGTGTACTCATGTTGATACCAGCAGTATAGATCATGCTACAACATCTTGCTAGGATAGGAGCCATTTTTTGTTTTTTTTTTGTTTTCTATTTTTTGTTTTATGTACCTAATAGTTATTTTTAGTGTAAGGCAAAAAATAAATCTTTTCATTTCTTTCTTTTTTCTTGCATAAAATTTCCCCAAGAAACATCTGAACGGGATAAAAAGCATCCTTACTAAACGACCCGGTTAGCCTAGCGATGTGAAATGACCGTTTGATTCAAAGGTTCGATCCCCGCACCGGGACAAATATTTGTATGACCTACTGATATTTGTTTCAGGTCTGGGTGTTTGTGCATGTGTTGTGTGTGTACAAGGGTCCTCACGATTCACGATTCAGGTTTATACCTAGTGTAGGACTGAGTGTAAGAAAAAGTGTTGATTTTACTACCGACTCGCCCCGGATCCGCACGGGTGCAATATTTCTTTTTTTTATGTAATAAAAGTGGCAAACAACCATGCAGTTCACATTGATGTTAAGTGATGACTGCAGCCTATAGACACCCACACAAAGACCAAGGTCAAAATGCAGATGCGTTACCACTCCTCAGGCCTAAGATGTTATGTCTCTGTACCGGAAATTACAGGGCCGTACATAACCACCTGACCGTAACACGATAGTGCTGAACACTATCATTTAGCGGCAAGTATATGCCTATGTGTGCCTATGTCCGCGAGCTCCGTCACTGAAGCTCTACCACCAGTAAAACCACCAGTTTTGCGCTACTATTAATTTGTTTTCTTTCATACAAACCTTCTCCGGATAATAGTAAATACAACACAAAAAGAATTAGTAGATCGAAATCGGTCCAGTCGTTCTCGAGTTATACGTTTAGCAACACATTTAGAGATTCATTTTTATTTACATAAACTTATGCTACTTTTGATGCCAAAATCAAGTGGAGATCTCCCTAAAGAGAATAATCTCTCAGCAGGTAAGCTATCAAAAGCAAACAACGTTGGGCGCTTGTAATCGACTAATCACCGAATTAATAGCGCTGTACTATTCAAATGGAAACGGATAATTATCGGTTTATCGATTTTAGCCTATATTAAACGGTGATTAAGAAAATGTAGAGCATAAAATTTAGGATGAAAGTTACTTAAGAAGTGGGGTTGTTTCTAATTTAGAAAAACTTAACCCCATTCCAGGGCTTCCAAATCATGCCCTAACCATTTGGTTATATTGACAGACTAGCTGTTGCCCGCGGCTTCGCCCGCGTGGTGTCGTTTTATAATCCTGTTTTTTTTTTTTATATTGCTATAAACTCTGTATTTATTACTTTGCTATAACCTCACGGAGCTCGAGACCTTTCCAACGAATTCAAAACCGTGGAAATCGGTTGGTGCATTCTGGAGTTATAGCGTCAGGAAGGAAAACCCGACTTATTTTTATATAATAGATACTCACGGTTTACCTAAAGTTGACGAGATTATATTATGAGACTTTTGAGACAGCTCTTGGAAAGCCAAAATTAAGGTTTATACAAATAATTAGCTTACTACCACTCATTCCAAGGTTAACCCCATTTTATATGCTAAATTGACTGGACTATACAACGCTTTCACACAGATACATACAATTCAATTCAATATCCATTTATTCGTTTCGTTTCGATTCTATGCAGAATATGATTTATGCGTTGGTATATTTTCTTTACGCATGTACATATACTATTAAAGTATCTGAAAAAAACTAATAGAAGGAATACAGTTACTGGTTTTTAGTACGGTGTAGGAAATGAGACGGTGACGGCAATAATAGATAAAATTAGAAATGAGCCCAATTAATGTCAATAATTTTATCCCTTAAACACGTCCATTATCAAAACAACTCGATAAATGTGGGTGTACCCCTTGTTCCTTTAATTGGAGGAAATAGAAGCGTGGGGGTGAATAAATAACATTTTGTCCCAATAACAACAACTTGAGGTAGAGCTCCAGTGACGGAGCTCGCGGGCATAGGCATCACCGTATTATCTAATCTACTTGCCGCTAAATGGTAGTGTTCAGCACTATCGTGTTCCGGTCAGGTGGTAATGTACGGCCCTGTAATTTCTGGCATAGAGGCTTAACACCTTAGGCCTCAGAAGTGGTAACGCATTTGCATTTTGACCTCTGCTCTTTGTGTGGGTGTCTATAGGCTGCAGTCATCACTTAACATCAAAATGAACTGCATGCTAGTTTACCACATTCATTACATAAAAAAAATCCCCAAATGATGCACAGCAGACGCACAGTGTTCAGCACTATCGTGTTCCGGTCAGGTGGTGGTGACCCTGTTATTTCCGGCACAGAGGCATAACACCTGAGGCCTCAGGAGTAAACGCATCTGCATTTTGACTTTGGTCTTCGTGTGGGTGTTCGTATTTTTTTTTTACGTCAATGCGAACTGCATGCTTGTTTGCCACTTCCATTACATTAAAAAAAAATGTTAAGGCGTTTATTGGGGAAGGCTTTGTCTGGACGTCATTCGGCTGGGGTGACGATGATGATTCATTTCAGATGGCAAAACACACTACACTCAACGTTGCTGCAAGAAATAATTTTCTGTAAGACATCTTTATAACTAAGAAACGCAGAGTCACATGTTTATGGGTTCCGTTTATAGACAGGGATTGAAGCTGAATTGGATCATAAAGTTGGGTTCACTCAAGTACTCAAGTCTTAACGTATCTTGCCACCTTGGACGTGTCACGTATTGTTATTTGTACCTATATAACCGAATGTGTTTCAAAATCACATTCTGATAAATTTGCTTTATTATGTATGTACGAGTATGTATGTATCTTCACGTCTGTAATCCCCGAAGGGGTAGGCAGTAAACGCATGCATTCAAGCATATATGCAAACACCTACGATTCGCCGGTTAATTTTTTGACCCATGTAACAGGTGGCGAGCCTGTTGACATCTCCGGGCACATTACCAAATTTCGAGGTACTGGGCAATTTCCAGAAAACGGGAAAATCCCAATAGAACCAGAGGTAAAGGACTTTACACCATTATCTCCAATAACCCCCTACCAGGGAATCGAACCCAGCACCTCAGCGTAGTAGTAGAGGCCTGCTGCCTTTAGGCTACTGAGGCAGTTAATGTATGGTATTTTCAAAAAACACTTTTGAATAAATTCGCTCTATTTTGTATGTGTGTGTTTTCAAGAAACCGATCTGAGGTGTTATCTTGCAGTTGAGATCGTCTTCACGCACTCAAAAAAGATTCCAGCTAGACAAATAATCATCATATTATTCATCCGATCACTGGCAGAATAGACGCCGCCTTTATTTTTATAACTCTTCTACTATAACGCACCGATTTTTATAATTTTTATATACGAGTATATAATTTTCATTTCCATGTTACTTTCACATTATAACATTAAAAAAAAAAAAAAATACATATTGTCAAAAAACCCTACTGTTCCGATTTATTGGGATGTGTGTGACCCTCATAACGTAGCAACGTAGCAGCTCTACGGCTACGAGCTACGTGATGGTGCCTAATCTACCATCTGCTAACAACTTTGTGCCAACAGAGACATAAACTAATTTATTAAACAACTTGCTCTTAAAATGGATGTGCGTTGAAATACAATATTTCAATATTAGCCCTAAACACAAAGATCAGAAATGTAATATTGTCTACGCCTACGAAATATTCGTAGCTTATTTGCCTCCGCCGAAAATTACTTGAACAAAAATTATAATTATTATAACTTCGAATGAACTGTTTTATATTATTTCGCATTAACACATGCTTGTGAAATATATTTATTTTAAAGAAAAATATATTCGAATTAACTTTTCCACAAAATGTATGTATCTATAGTTACTATTGTAAGCACTCCGCAACATATATTAATATAACACAAATATTATTTCATTCGTAATTACCGCCATCTGTATTTTATAACTGTAAGCAATCCGGAACATATATTAATATAACACAAATATTATTTCATTCATAATTACCGCCATCTGTATTTTATATTAATATTATTTTGTGATTTTACTTTTGAAGAATAAGTGTTAACGATTGCGCTACTTCCGGTATAATGTCAACGGTCATTCTTGTTTGTTCCGGTTGAAAAACGAGTGGTGGGAAGTAGCCGGTTCGTGGACAAGTCAGTCTGTTTCTGGCATCCATAGAGTGAAGTAGTGTACCATTTGAGGTGAAGTGAAGTGATTAAAATTTGTGAAGACTACTAAGGTGTTTGATTTTGATCTATCCAATAGATCAGAAGTGGGATATAATCGAGACCGCGATTTTCGGTCGCCCTCGGTGAAAGGACTTTCTCCCACAAAAGTGAGTAAAAGCAAATGTATTTTTTTTTATTTTGAGTGTGTTGGAGATACGTTCGATAAAAAAAAAAGAGAGAGAACAGAAATAGTAATATCGCAGATTACGTCATTAAATCAGGCTTACAAGCTACATAAGATCTGCTGCATTTACCAGCTATTTACAGCATCATGTCTGGTACTATTGTTTAATCAATCGTTTAGCATCTACCCGCACGCAAGTATTTAGGACAATTATCAGGTTACGAATAGTGGATATTTAAAAACTAATGAGAAAATGATAACGAATAAAACAACTTGTAGAAACATTTTCTTTTTTTTTTTTTATTTATCAATTTCAGAAACAATGAATTCTAAGAAACGGCGATGTGACAAGAGTGAATCGGAATCTCCGATAAGACGTCAAAAGCGGCGGTCTAGCAAGGGCCGTGATGGGTCACAGGGGCACACCCCTCCGCGAAAATGCTGTACATCGGGAAGGCGCGATGCGTCGCCGAGGCGCGATGCGTCGCCGAGGCGCGATGCGTCGCCGAGGCGCGATGCGTCGCCGAGGCGCGATGCGTCGCCGAGGCGCGATGCGTCGCCGAGGCGCGATGCGTCGCCGAGGCGCGATGCGTCGCAGAGGCGTTGTGCCTCTACCAGGCGCGATATGTCGCGAAGGTGTGGTGTGCCAACGAGGCGCGATGCGTCGCAGAGGCGCGATGCGTCGCCGAGGCACGATGCGTCGCCGAGGCGCGATGCGTCGCTTAGGCGCGATGCGTCGCTGAGGCGCGATGCGTCGCTGAGGCGCGATGCGTCACAGAGGCGTGGTGTCTCATCCAGGCGCGATATGTCGCGAAGGTGTGGTGTGTCAACGAGGCGCGATGCGTCGCTGAGGCGCGATGCATCGCCGAGGCGCGATGCGTCGCCGAGGCGCGATGCGTCGCCGAGGCGCGATGCGTCGCCGAGGCGCGATGCGTCGCCGAGGCGCGATGCGTCACAGAGGCGTGGTGCCTCATCCAGGCGCGATATGTGGCGAAGGTGTGGTGTGTCGACGAGGCGCGGTGCGTCGCATTGGCGCGATGCGTCGCCGAGGCGCGATGCGTCGCCGAGGCGCGATGCGTCGCCGAGGCGCGATGCGTCGCCGAGGCGCGATGCGTCGCCGAGGCGCGATGCATCGCAGTGGCGCGATGCGTCGCCGAAGCGCGATGCGTCGCCGAGGCGCGATGCGTCGCAGTGGCGCAGTGCGTCGCCGAGGCGCGATGCGTCGCAGTGGCGCGGTGCGTCGCAGTGGCGCGGTGCGTCGCCGAGGCGCGATGCGTCGCAGTGGCGCGGTGCGTCGCCGAGGCGCGATGCGTCGCCGAGGCGCGATGCGTCACGAGTACACGAGTCAACACGAGCGCTTGACGGAGTGAGAGAGCGAAGTACGCCTCGCAGATGTGAAGCATCTACAGCTCCAGCGGTGGTGAGTAACCACGAAATTAAAATTAATACAGATCCCAGTACTAATATAACTGTTTCGGCATTGAAAGAGCTGATTCAGAACATGAAAACAGATAGTGGTCACGAACGCTACCCAGTTATGAATGTGATACCAGAGTTTGATCCGACCAAACGGAATCAAACTGTTGAAACATGGTTAATAAAAGTAAATGAATGTGCCGAAATTTACAATTGGACTGAAAGACAAATCATACATTACGCTCTTCCTAAGTTAACGGGGTTAGCCCAAAAATGGTATCAGGGTTTACCTAGCTTACTGTTTTCATGGACTGAATGGCAAAGCAAATTAAAAATAGCATTTCCGAGTGATGAAAATTACGGACAATTGTTAACAGATATGCTCGCTTGTAAGGCTAAATTTGGTGAATCTCTAGAAGAATATTTTTATCAGAAAATGGTGCTATTGAATCGTTGCAATATAAGTGGCAAACATGCAATAGATTGTATTTTGTTTGGTATAGAAGACCGATCTGTAAGGATGAGTGCAGAAGCAGCCCAATTCTCAGAGCCAGATAAATTATTGGTGTATTTGAGAAATGTAAGGGTAACAAGGAGGCCTGATAAATTGAATTTGGCCTTACAATCTAGTAATGCTGAAAATAGGCACAACAGACAATCTAAGACACACGGAATAGTAGGTAAACCTAAACAGTTTTATAAGCTAACAAAGTGTTACAATTGTGAGGAGGACGGACATCCGTTTTCTAAATGTAAGCAACCAATCAAACGCTGTGACAGTTGTTATAGAATAGGTCATTTAGCGAATAGTTGTCCAGGCAAAACGGACCCTAATGTAGGCAACCATAGTAAGACGGTATTAAAGATATCACAACAGCAAGATAATGATTCTAAATATTTTAAGGTTGCGATGGTTAATGGACATGTATTGGATTGCTTTATTGATTTTGGAAGTCAATGTACGATGTTACGAGAATCAACCGCTAGAAAATTGCTTAATTCTTGGTCGGAGTCAAACTTACCTGTACTAAGGGGATTTGGTGACAGTATTGTCAATTGCTTAGGTAAATGTGATATTGAAGTTGAAGTAGATTCGGTAAAGGCTTCTGTAGAAGCTCTCGTAATACCAGACAATTTATTAAAGGTACCTTTGTTACTCGGGCAGACATATACGGAACAAGATCATGTTATAGTATATAAAACTAAGGGCGCCTTAAAAATAATTTCAAACCTAATAACAAAAGTTGATTTGTATATAAGTGATACAGTTATAATCAAAGGATATACAGGCGTAGAAGTATACACGAAGCCAGAATATACTGGTGATATATTCCTTGAATCAAGTTTTTGTTTACACGGTAATACACAATACGTTATTCCCCAAAGTATAGTTAAAATAAATAATGGACGAGGAAATATTGTAATGAAGGGATTAAATACGGAAACTAAGTTAATCAAAGATACTCTGGTTATACGTGCACAACCTTTGAATGAAGTGGTAATACAGGATGTGGGTAGAGTTCAACATAGTCCGGGAAACAATGACATATCTAAAATCAGTGATGATATGATAGAGATAGATGATTCGATAGGATGTAATTATAAAGATGAACTATTGGAGATTCTAAATAATTATAGGGATTGTTTCGCCTTTTCTGTTAAAGAATTAGGATGTATAACTAATAACGAAATGAATATTAGTCTACATGATGCCACACCTGTAGTTTACCGACCGTACCGCTTATCACATTCAGAGCGTCAAGTAGTGCGGGATATTGTTCAAGAGCTTGAAGATTCTAATATTGTTAGACAATCATCATCAGATTATGCATCTCCAGTGGTACTCGTACGGAAAAAGACCGGTGATTATAGACTTTGTATTGACTTTAGAGCATTGAACAAGAAAACGGTTAAAGAGCATTACCCTATCCCTCGCATAGATGATCAGTTAGACAACCTGTCAGGCTTTAAATATTATACGTCTTTAGATTTAGTTTCTGGTTATTATCAGATTCCAGTAGGTGAGTCTTCTAAGCGTTTCACAGCTTTTATCACTCCAGATGGTCATTATGAGTTCAACCGCATGCCGTTTGGACTTGTTAATGCTCCATCTACGTTCCAAAAGACAATTAACAATATACTGGGTAACGCAAGATTCAAGGAAGCATTTGCGTACATGGATGATGTAATAATTCCTTCCAAAACAATAGATGAAGGCTTACAGAAGCTTCGTGATGTCCTCACTTTGTTCCGTTCAGCAGGTTTGACGCTTAATTTAGCAAAATGTAACTTTTTGAAACAATCCATTGATTACTTAGGTTTTGAAGTTAGCGAATCAGGAGTAAAACCGGGCAAAAAAAAAATAGAAGCCGTCGATAGATTTCCTAGACCAACTGACCAGCACAAAATTAGACAATTTTTAGGATTAGCTAGTTTTTTTCGAAAATTTATTAAAGGTTTTTCAATCATAGCGAAACCATTAACACAATTATTGAAAAAGGATGCTAAATGGAAATGGGAGGACCTGGAAGAAACAGCATTCTTAGCTCTGAAAGGAGAATTAGTTAAACGTCCTATTCTGGCATTTTACAACCCTGCATTTGAGACTCAATTACATACAGATGCGTCTAAAATTGGGATAGCCGGAATAGTGATGCAAAGACCTAGTAAAGAACATCCCTTTAGTGCTATAGCTTATTACAGTAGACAAACGTCCCCTGAGGAATCTAAACTGACCTCCTATGATTTGGAAACGTTGGCCGTGGTAACTTCACTACAACGATTTAGGGTTTATTTGTTAGGAATTTCGTTCACGATAGTAACTGACTGCAATTCCCTTCGCGCTACTTTTGAGAAAAGAGACACATTACCTCGAGTCGCGAGATGGTGGAATATTATTCAAGAATTTGACTTTGTTATACTTTATAAACCTGGCTCGTGTATGACCCATGTAGATGCACTTAGTCGGAATCCCCAGACACCCCATGTAGATGCACTTAGTCAGAATCCCCAGACACTAGTGGATACTTTAGAATTGAATGTGAGACAAGTTGATACAGATTGGGTAGCAACGGTACAACAGAATGATCCTGAGTTGCAGAGGATCATCACTATATTAGACGACAAAGAAACTGAGAACGTTGTAGAAATTAAAAATAATTTTGTGGTTAAACGTGGCTTATTATATAGGAAAACAATTGAGGGGGATCGTTGGGTTGTTCCGAAAGGAGTTAGATGGCAAATATTACAGTCGAATCATGATGAGATTGGACATTTTGGTTTTGATAAAACTATGGAAATAATTAAGAATAAATACTGGTTTGCAAAGATGAGGCGTTTTATCCGAAAGTACGTTGAGTCTTGCTTAGAATGCGCTCATTCTAAAGTACCATCTGGCAGAAAGGCAGGTAAATTGCATCCCATAGAAAAAATTGATCAACCCTTTCACACCATACATATAGACCATTTAGGTCCTTTTGTACAAAGTAAACGCAAGAATATATATCTTTTACTAATAATTGACGCATTTACTAAATTTATTATGCTCGTCCCAGTTAAAAGTACTAAGTCTGTTCATTCCATAGCGGCAATGAAAAACTATTTCCATACGTTTAGCGTCCCAAAACGCTTAATTTCTGATCGTGGTACATCATTTACATCCAAAAGCTTCCAAGATTATATAAAATCGTTAGGTGTGAAGCATATTATGAACGCTGTGGCTACTCCGAGAGCCAATGGCCAAATTGAAAGATATAATCGAACTGTTTTAGCAGCGTTAACAGCTACAAATCATGGAAAAGCAGAAAATTTATGGGACGAATGTGTATCTGAGATACAATGGGGGTTAAACAATACACAAAATAAAGGGACTGGTAAGAGTCCGGCTCAGGCATTATTTGGGCTAAATTTAGTAGGGACTTCTAATTCTTTACTACAGCTTACTGTTACCGATGGAACTGAAAATACGACTTCATCATTAGAAGATACTAGACGAGAAATTGTAGACCACGTAAAAGAGAATCAGGACAAACAAAAGGAGTGTTTTGATAGAGTAAGGAAAGAAGTAACGTATAAAATAGGAGACCTGGTTAGGGTAGAAAGGGAAATTCCGTCGTTGGGTAAGAGTAGGAAATTAGTTCCAAAATTACGAGGTCCTTATCGCATAGTTGAGGTACTGGACAGGGACAGATACGTAGTGGAAGATACGCCATTATCAAAAAAAGGTAATAGGAAATTTAGCGGTATTTTCTCAGTAGATAAGATTCATCCTTGGTTGGTGTTTAACAGAGAAGATACAGAATCCGAAATTTCTGATAGGGATAACATTGAAGAATAAATTTTTGGTTGATTTGTTTCCAAAATCAATAAGGTAGTACAAGTTAAATAAGAAAATTAATCAATTGAGAATGTATAAAAATATACAAGGTTGCTGTTAAGTGAAATGGAAACAATATAGAAGTTTAAAAGTTTCGTGTGGCGAAGCAGAGAATACGACTGAGGTCTCAACTAGATAGTTCCAATGGCTTAGCACAGAATATGTCGGAGGTCTCTGCTAAGACAGATGTTAAAGATATGACGGAGGCTTTAATATCTTATTCATAAGTTTCATAGAGTCCAACGGCTTAGCACAGAATATGTCGGAGGTCTCTGCTAAGAAAGATGTTAAAGATATGACGGAGGCTTTAATATCTTGTTCGTAAGTTTCACAGATTCCAACGGCTTAGCACAGAATATGTCGGTGGTCTCTGCTAAGAAAGATGTTAAAGATATGACGGAGGCTTTAATATCTTGTTCGTAAGTTTCATAGATTCCAACGGCTTAGCACAGAATATGTCGGAGGTCTCTGCTAAGAAAGATGTTAAAATATGACGGAGGCTCTAATATCTTATTTTTCATAGATTCTCATGGCATAGCATCTGTATAATACGACTGAGATCTCTGCTAAGACAGATTACGTTAAAGATATGAATAGTGATTCAGTGATGAAAGTATTAATTCTATATATACCTAGTCGTAAAAAGTTGTGCATAATTAGTTGGGGTAGTCAGAAGGAAGTGAGTAGTGATTAAGTAATAATAGTTCTAAAGTAAGTTAAGTCTAAGTTAAGTAATAATCTAGCTGTTAATTAATGAACGTGTATTTAAGAATGATATATTTATTTTCAAAATGATTTATCATATATTATTTAATATTCCCGGGACGGAAATTTCTCAGGAAAGGCCGACTGTAAGCACTCCGCAACATATATTAATATAACACAAATATTATTTCATTCGTAATTACCGCCATCTGTATTTTATAACTGTAAGCAATCCGGAACATATATTAATATAACACAAATATTATTTCATTCATAATTACCGCCATCTGTATTTTATATTAATATTATTTTGTGATTTTACTTTTGAAGAATAAGTGTTAACGATTGCGCTACTTCCGGTATAATGTCAACGGTCATTCTTGTTTGTTCCGGTTGAAAAACGAGTGGTGGGAAGTAGCCGGTTCGTGGACAAGTCAGTCTGTTTCTGGCATCCATAGAGTGAAGTAGTGTACCATTTGAGGTGAAGTGAAGTGATTAAAATTTGTGAAGACTACTAAGGTGTTTGATTTTGATCTATCCAATACTATGTTTATTTATAGTTACTTAAACTATAGAAAAGCAGGAACACTCGTCACAATTTTATTAGATATAAATGTATACTTATAAGTATATGTATACTTTGTAAAATATATATTTGTTTTATTTTTCTTTTGGCCATACGTCAATAAATATTGAAAAACATTCTACTACAGTTACAACGCTGAGTCTGAGAAATGTAGAAATGCCTACGGCTCATAATTATATATTATGTCTTATCTAAACAACCAAAAATAAATTTAGAAAAAAATTATAATAAACAAACCATACTTCCATATAATAAGTATACGTTTCAAAATACAAAGAGTCGTCAACCTGGATACCTTCAAAGGTACAAAGTCGTATATTGGGCACCGAAGCAAATTAAATACGAAATCACGTAGCAGTCAAAGGACGAACGTGAAATGCCATCGTCGAACTAGTTTGTACACGCTCACAGGTTCTAATATGCATTAGCTTCAGTCGGCCACTTGACGAACGTTGTAACGGACGGAGGACGCGTTGATGGAAATCACGCTTTTTCGTCACAAATCACGCGTCGAGGGTAAAATATCACGCGTTTTGATAAACTGACACGTGTTTGTAGACTGCTGATTTAAATTTTATTGATCATTCAATAAAGTACACAGACGTAATTTGCATTTTGTAATTTATAAACAAGTATTGCTTAAGATGTTTTCGTAATAACAATGTTTTATTCATATTAATATAAATGTTAATCCGAATCACGATTTTTGTTGGCATCAAACCACTTCAGTTTAGATGACCATAACCAAAATGATGTGTATTGACACAAAATAACTTAGTTTCGATAGTTTTTTTTAATGTTATGGTAGTGGACAGTAAACAAGCATGCAGTTCACACCGATGTGAAGTGATGACAGCAGCCTATAGACACCCACACAACACCGAGGTCAAAATGCAGATGAGTTACCACTCCTGAGGCCTAAGGTGTTATGCCTCCGTGCCAGAAATTACAGGGCCGTACATTACCACCTGACAGAAACAGGATAGCGCTGAACACTACCATTTAGCGGCAAGTATATTAGGTAATGCGGTGGTGCCTACGCCCGCGAGCTCCGTCACTGAAGCTCTACCAAATAACAGTATACAGTTGTTTGTACTGATATTATTTTACATGTTTCATGACATGAAAAGCAACAAGTTTATCTTATACACTCGCCATTACACTCTCGTCGGCAGGAACTTGAGAAAAAACAATTCCTAAGACGTTACATAAATTCTTTGCGAACTTTACGAGATTATTTTAAGTAGTTCCTATAAATGAGATTTGTAGCCGTAGTTTTGTAAGAAATTTATTGTAATTCATTTATTCAAGTGGCAGGAAAATTTATTGTGCGTGTAACACATTGAGTATAATAACAAAACATGATATAATTACACAGTATGATTCACACGACAACCCCATTAAGAATCTATCACGCTAATGCATTTTCGAAATGCGTAGACCCTAAATTCATCATGCAATTCATTGTGTAACTCACCATTCAAGGCTTGCGAGTCGACCATCGTTCCAAACATAATTCACGTGCCATTCAAATATCGCAACTGACCACTGAACATTACTTACGTATAATGTTTTATCATTAAAAAATCACACTGAACACTGAATTACGCGCGACAACGTAGTCGCGGCGGGCCGTCGAGACGTGTTGCCGCGCCGCGTGCCCCGGCGATACTGCCACCCTAGCGTGCCAACCCCGCCCGCCCTACAGGGCCTTTCTTTGTTTCGCTTCCCCTCCGCGGGCCGTACAAATTTTAATCTCATTCACCGCGATTGACACAATTTTGATATTTTTTAAACATTCTAATTCAATGCTTAAACCGAACTTCGGATGAGCTTACATGTGTTTGTTTATAAACACGCGTATAGCTCTGCAAGTGTGAATGTAAGACCGCTAATTGGCGCTCCGAGCGGAAAATCACGAAGCTGTCGTATCAACAACAATCAAACGTGATTTTGCATTGTTTTTCATTCTCCGCGTATAATTTATCACGTTCAAATTATTTAGCTGCCGACGTGGTCTATTATTACCTTCGTTGTTTTGTGAAGTTAATTATTTATACATACTACAATTTCTTAGCTGCATAAATATTAATAATATAATAGGCGTGAATCCAGATAATGTACACAAACATAAAAAAATACCTTTGCCCAAAACTTTGTCCGCGTTGCGTGATGTTATTATAGCCTTCCTTGATAAATGGTAAATGGTTCACATTGATCTAGTTAGACTGATTATAGTTAGGTAGAGTCCCAGTGTAGGAACAAGAAGAAAAATATATTGATTAACTAGTGGTAGAGCTCCAGTGACGGAGCTCGCAATCGTAGGCACCACCGCATTACCTAATATACTTGCCGCTAAATGGTAGTGTTTAGCAGTATCGTGTTCCGGTCAGGTGGTATTGTACGGCCCTGTAATTTCCGGTACAGAGGCATAACACCGTAGGCTTCAGGACTGGTAACGCATCTGCATTTTGACCTTGGTCTTTATGTGGGTGTCCATAGGCTGCAGTCATCACTTTACATCAATGTGAACTGCATGCTTGTTTGCCACTTTTATTACAAAAAGTTATACAATAAAATATCAGGGCACAAACAAATTATTCCTGTAATTGTTATGTCTACTCTATATAAATAAACATGAGTAGAAACCTATAAAAAATAAGGAGTGAAACAAGAATTCAGCAATTTATCAATAGACGGCATATGCCGGTAATATCAGTGTAAACTATTCGATAACGCGTCGGCTTACCGTCTGTGGAACACGATCGATGTGCACCATCGTTTGCAGTTGCATCAGATAAAAAAAAAGATCTAATAAAAGCTGTTTCATTTGGGTATCACATTTTCTTGTATTTATAAGCGGTTGTATATGATGCAAAAGTGTTTTTTGTATAGCCTGTGAAAAAGTTTGTATGTATGTATCGTCACGCCGAGTTTTCTTACTGGTGGTAGAGCTCCAGTGACGGAGCTCGCGGGCGTAAGCACCACCGCATTACCTAATATACTTGCCGCTAAATGGTATTGTTCAGCACTGCCGTGTTCCGGTCAGGTGGTAATGTACGGCCCTGTAATTTCCGGCACAGAGGCATAAAATGTATGTCCCGGTTCGGGAATCGAACCCGTGACCTCGGTTCCAACATTTGTCTCACACCGCTGGTCCAACTGGCACATAAACACCTAACATTGTTACTATTGGGGCCCATAACTCCTCCCTGAGGCATGAATTTGTCTGATTTTCACTCATCATTTATAATTAAAATCTTATGAAGATGTACAATAGAGGCTACACTTACCATCAAAGTGAACGGTATACCTTTTTGCCACTTCTTGACATAAAAAATCATAACTGTTGGGCCCAATAACTAGGCATGAACTAGGCGTGACAAATACCACACATCCCTCAGTATCAGATGATCCGATAAGTCAAATGCAACGGTTAGATCATTAACAATTAATTAACGAGAGATTGTGATAAATTATCGACAATAGCGACGGGTTGTTCAGGACTGTTCTGTTGGAGTGTAATTGTAGGTGTTTTGTGCCCATTTGAATAAGTTTTGATTGTATAACATGGTATTAATGTCTATGACATAATAATACCACGACAATTAAAACTGAGCATACCCCGCAACAGTGCAAATATGTCTAAAAATCAAATTTATCAACAACTTTGTTAATTCCATCTTATAAAAAAATCTGTATCTGTAATGAGGCTGTATTTTTATTTGGGTATCTCAAATTATTGATCTTTTACTAATAAATTACCTGTTGTATAAGTCATAATAATAATATCCCAAAGATTATTTTGACTAAGCAATGAAGTAGTTTGCATGTTTTTTTTTATTCATCATTTACATTAAAATCTCTGGATCTTATGTAGATGGATAAAGGCTATAATATAAATTTACCATCAAAGTGAACGGTATACCTACTTGTTTGTCACTTGACATGAAAACATTGTAAAAACATTGGGCCCACATCTCTTCTCTGAGGCATGACCTGGGCGTGACAAATACCACACATCCCTCAGTATCAGATAATCCGATAAGTCAAATGCAACGGTTAGATCATTAACAATTAATTAACGAGAGATTGTGATAAATCATCGACAAAAGCGATGGGCTGTTAAGGACAGTTCTGTTGGAGTGTAATTGTAGGTGTATTGTGCCCATTTGAATACGCTTTGATAGTATAATATTAACTGCTTTGATACGGCAGCCTCACTCTTACTTATGCAATAAAATATTTAAAGAGTTTTAAAGACAATACCGGCCAAGCGCGCGTCGTACTCTTGCTTCATACTCAGATGTTCCGAACTCAGAGTTTCGAAAAATAAAGTTTTTTTTTGTATCTAACATCTGGTAGTCTTACTGGTGGTAGAGCTCCAGCGGCGGAGCTGCCGGGCGTAGGCACCACCGCATTACCTAATATACTTTTGACGCTAAATGGTAGTGTTCAGCACTATCCTGTTCCGGTTAGATTGTAACATATGGCCCCATAATAACTATCACAGAGGCATAACACCTTAGGCCTCAGGAGTGGTAACGTATCTGCATTTTGACCTTGGTTTTTTTGTGGGTCTATAGGCTGGAGTCATCACTTAAAATCAATGTGAACTACATGCTTGTTTGCCATTTCAATTACATAAAAATAGATATATAGAGAAGTTGGCAAACAAGCATGCAGTTGACGTTGATATTATAACACACATATAACATCACGAACCACGCTCTGTTTTAGTTTGGAAATAACAATTAAATATTATTTAATTTTACACCAGTCGCATCAAAAGTACAAACGCAATGAACCTCACCAATTGTTTCGGTTTTAATTACATCATTAACAATAACCGAGAGCTATAATCATTACCTAATTTCATTACCGCTTATGCCGACTTCACTTGTTGGCCCCGATGTTAGCTCCAACAATGCTTGTATTGTACAACGTGTAGTTTAAATTAGTTCGAAATACTAGCTGAAGCAATTGATATTTCAACTTCTTTTTCTACGTGTCTCGTTATCTCATGAAATTAAAACTAGTGTCCCATTGAGTTAAAATTTTTAGAAATGAATAAAATAACTGGGTTCTAACTCATCAGAAGTTGTCAATTGCATATTTTAACACATTGTTAATATGCCTGTTTTTAGGGTTCCTTGTTTACTACGGAATATGCAATTGACAACTTGTGATGAAAACACGGCATCATACAGAATATGCTATACAGGAACACACCGCATCACAACGCGCCTTTTATCGACTGTTTTATATTAAACACGCGTTACTTAATTGATTAACGATGTTACCGCAATATTTCGGCGCGGTACGCGTTATTGTGTTGCTTGGCCGACGGTCGCGTAAATACATTGAAATATTGGGGTGTGCGGCCACTGTTCGCGAAAAATATAGCTAAAATCTTCTTTCTTCCCGCCGAAGAGAGAGGTTCCACCCACACAGATTAGTTCGTTTCTGCCCAGAACGTTTTCTGGTAATGGAAGTGGCAAACAAGCATGCAGTTCACATTTATGTTAAGTGATGACTACAGCCTGTAGACACCCACGCAAAGACCAGAGGTCAAAATGTAGATGCGTTACCACTTCTGAGGCCTGAGGTGTTATGCCTCTGTGCCGGAAATTACATGGCCTTATATTATCACCTGACCGGAACAAGACAGTCTTGAACACTACCATTTAGCGGCAAGTAAATTAGGTAATGCGTTGGCTCCACCTTGTGGTAACCAGTGAAAAACGTGTAATTTATTACACGAATCTTCCCGAGGTATTTATTCCCTCGGTACTCCGCTATGAGATTCCTCGAAAATTGTAACATAAGAGTCCTGAGTTTCTTAAAATGTCTCGTCTCTTTACAGTTTTTGAATTTTTTTAATGTTATGAAGGTGGCAATCAAGCATCAGTTCACATTAATGTTAAGTGATGACTGCAGCCTATAGACACTTACAGAAAGGCCAGAGTCCTAAATGCAGATACGTTGCCACCCCTGAGACTTCAGTTGTTATGTATCTGTGATAGTTATTACGGGACCATACATTACCATCTAACCGGAACACAATAGTGCTGAACTCTACCATATAGCGGTAGACATATTAGGTAATGCGGTGGTGCCTACGCCTACGAGGTCTTATACTGGAACTCTACCACCAGTAATTTTTTTGTAGATTATTTGCGAAATTCTGAATATCTATTTGGTTTTGTCTTTTGGAGTTCACTTTCTGTGCTGCACTGGAGTGCTCTTTTGCACCATTTTCTATACATGATTCCGCATCAAATGAGTTATCTTACGTATTTTTACGCCCATTGTCTTTATGTTTCACAATTTGCAACTTGTGAACTAGACTGTAATCTTAAATTAATACTGGTATTAGATACAAATGTTAGAATGTTTACCTTACACTACTTTTCGACGAAAATATTGGAATTTATACCTAGTTTCATATTATAATCCAATATCATAATCGTATAATCCAAATTGTAATGTACTATTTACCCTACACATAAACTTTTCTTTATATATTTTTTTTTATGTTATAAAAGTGGCAAACAAGCGTGCAGTTCACATTGATGTTAAGTTATGACTGCAGCCTATAGACACCCACACAATGACCAGAGGTCAAAATGCAAATGCGCTGCTACTCCTGAGGCATTAGGTGTTATGCCTCTGTGCCGGAAATTACAGAGCCGTACATTACCACCTGACCGGAACACGATAGTGCTGAACACTACCATTTAACGGCAAGTATATTAGGTAATGCGGTGGTGCCTACGCCCGCGAGCTCCGTCACTGGAGCTCTACCACCAGTAAAATATATTCCATATTCTCGCCACAAAGTCAATAATAGGACAGGAATAGCTATCTTACACACAATCAATTCATCATTTACGGGGCATATTTCAGCGATGTTAAGCATGCCGGATACGATCAAATCGCGAATTGATGGTTGACGACAATTGCAACTTCTCATGCCTATTCTCATGCCGTTCTATCCTAATAGTCGATGACCATTGATAATGTCCAATTAAATAACGTTATTAATCTGCCTCAGTAGCCTAGTGGTAGCAGGTCACTACTACTACGCTGAGGTCCTGGGTTCGATTCCCGGATAGGGGGTTATCAGAGATAATGGTGTAAAGTCCTTTATTAACAGGGATTAACAGGGATTTTTCCAATTTCCCAGTACCTCGAAGTTTGGTAATGTGCCCGGAGATGTCGACAGGCTCGCCACCTGTTACATGGGCCAAAAATGTAACCGGCAAATCGTGGGCGTTTGCATGCTTGAATGCATGCATTTACCTCTGCCTATCCCTTCGACGATTACAGGCGTGAAGTTACGTTACGTTAAATGACGTTACGATTGACATACGTCATACCCAGTCCCCACAATCAGCACCCGTTCATGTGGGGACTGGTCTGTTATGATTTGTGGGTGTTATGTTTTATCACAATATTAAGCTGTTTATGGGTATTTGCGTATGTGTTTATATGCAAATATTTATATGCCATGAACGTTCACATTATCTATATTCCATTTTAATTCTAATTCTATTTAATAATGTATGTATTACATCTAAGGCTTTGACAAAAGAACAACACGCTGAGTTTGTTGGGTAGCGGAGTTCTTCTCAGTAGTACCTGCACTTGGAACTTTGCTAGGTAAATGACTACGATTATAACGAACAGATTTTTCTTTTTCTTCTATGAAGGAATTGAAAAATCTGATGATTTATGTATGGGTAAAATTTTATTATTAAATTGGTATTCATTAATACCTCTTGGATTATTTATAAGTCATTCACTATAGGTAGCTTATAACCAATGCAAACGTGTCATTGTAGACCAAAAAAAATAAGTGATTTGAATATTGCTTTTTTTTTATTTTGTTTGATTCTTCTGGGATGTAAGGTAGAGAAGTAACTTATCAAAGAGTTTTTGCTATTTTGATTTGTTAACCCTTAAATGAAGAAGGTACATACTAAGGAAAGGAGTTCCTCAGTATATACCAACTGTTTAAATGTAATATTAAACTTTTTTACTAAGTCATATCAGACATAAACACACTCTTACTCCGAAAAGTCACATTACGAAAGTACGAATGTACAATGTTGTTAGGAAAAAATAAAGAATCGTGATGGACAGATGGACGGACGGTCGAGGCTTAGTAATAGGCTCTGCCTTTGTGTACGGCACCCTAAAAAGTAATTACTTGTCACACCACGACACGTTTCGACCATAGCCAGGGCGTCGCATTAACAATAACAATTAGTCGACGCGTGCCCCGCCAACAACGCTGTCTTTCTACCTTCATATTTTGCTTTTTTACACATTAATGAACTAAGCAACTTTTATTTATACGTAACTTTAGGAACAAGGTTTTGGCGGGAACCTTGAAAGAGGCGTATGGTGTTTTTTTTTATGTAATGGAAATGGCAAACAAGCCTGCAGTCCACATTGATGTTAAGTAATGACTGCAGCCTATAGACACCCAAAATGCAGATGCGTTACCACTCCTGAGGCCTAAGGTGTTATGCCTCTGTGCCGGAAATTACATACGAATACGAAACATGGTTTTACTTGACACTGGCAATATGCGTAACAGCGATGTCATAATAATAATTAAAAAAAAAACTTTACGAACGAGCCTAAAGTAATGTATAAAAACTATGTCATAGTCACCACTTGTCCTGTAGTTTAGCGATTGCATAGAGCAACACGGGCCACCGGCCGCGGCGGACCGGAGGGGAGTAGCCATAGCGTTTATTACCGATGCAAAACACTCTGTTATTTTTGCGGGGGGAAATGCGTGCGACACACACGCACACTACAAAAATCGTCTTTTACCACGAAACTCACACCTTGGCTTTAACTAAATAGAGAAACAATTTTACGCACACATTTAATCATCTAGGTGACAGTTAAAGGCTCATTTGGGCTTGTACTTTGGGAAAGCCTGCATATGGCTACTCCCCTCCGGTGTTGCTCTATGGGCGATTGTAATGGAGGTAGTATAATCGCGAGACGCTGCTACCCATCCCGCGTTATTGTCTTTACTAACGCACTGTTGAAATGTTTTGATCGCCATTGTTACGTTAACAGACCAAATTAGCGGAAGAATTCTCCATCATGAGCGGCAAGGTTTTCACGTTCCTACGATTAAACCGTTTAAATTAAACATATGTATATATACAATCGAATAAATAAATAAATATGTTTAATTATTTCATTATAACATCATACCTCGGTAGCCTAGCGGTAGCAGGCCACTACTACTACGCTGAGGTCCTGGGTTATATTCCCGGGTCGAGGGTTATCAGAGATAACGGTTTAAAATCCTTTATCTCTGGTTCTATTAGGATTTTTCCATTTTCTGGAAGTTTCCCAATACTTCAGAGTTTGGTGATGTGCCCGGAGATGGCAACAGGCTCGCCACCTGTTACATGGGCCAAAAACGTAACCGGCGAATCGTGGGTAACATATGCATGTATGTTTGAATGCATGCATTTACCTCTGCCTACCCCTTCGCCTTTACAGGCGTGAAGTTACGTTTTTTTTACGTTTTTAATTATTACATTGTCTGTATTACAAAGTTATTCGCAGATCTTGACCGCAACAAATCCAGTAATTGTTTCAATATCGTCAATTATTCCAATCGTAGTTGCACCCTCGGGAAATCCCAACCCGCCCCATGTAGGATTCGCGTCAAAAGATTTTCATATTTCATACGGCAAGCGCCGCTTTTGGCTTCGCTGCTTAACAGTCCTAATCATTTACCTTTAGCAAGTTCTACGTTGCGGACATATTTTGGTAATACACCTTTATATTCCTCCAAGAAGTAACATTAATTTGAAAATCTTATTTGTTTTTACTACTACGGATTTATTGAAGTAACACATGGAAGTGAAATATTATAAATACGATCTTAGAAGATTATATTATTAAAAGATTTGTACCTGTATTGATTTAAAAAGTAATTTAAGATTTAAATCAAAACATACCGACGCAATAAGTAACATGTGATCTTCTCCGTTATGGAGGAGAATTCTATATTTGATAAATATAATCTTAATATATATAAATCTCGTGTCACAATGTTTGTCCTCAATGGACTCCTAAACCACTTAACCGATTTCTTAATATATATAAATCTCGTGTCACAATGTTTGTCCTCAATGGACTCCTAAACCACTTAACCGATTATAATAAAATTCGCACACCATGTGCAGTTCGATCCAACTTGAGAGATAGGATAGCTTACATTACGCTATGACTAATAGGAGCAGAGCAGCGCGGGCGAAGCCGGGGCGGGCCGCTAGTATTTCATAAGTCGTTAAACCTTGTCGGAGGCCTTATGGGCGGTTTGAAAACATTCGACAGCGGGTTGGCCACTAACCCACCCACCTCCACCAATCCGCATTGGAGCAGCGTGGTGGAGTAAGCTCTAGGCCTCCCCCCAAAAAGGGAAGAGAATCGTACCCAGCAGTGGGACGTATAATGGGTTGCCATTATTATTTATTATCATAATATTTTAAAACTTAAACCTACATAATAAAAAAAATCTAACACATCGTAGTATTGTATATATCAAAATCTTTTATATATATATATATATATATATATATATATATAATATATATATATACATTATATATATATATATATCATTACATCTTATAGAAAACCTTTAATTCTTGAATAATCAGTATTTTTTGCAGAGGCCCAGGAAAACCAATACTTATCTACCTTGACCAAATAGGTCAACTACTGTATGCAGACCGGGTCAAGAGTTTTAGGTATTGGCGTATGAAAATAATTATGAATGTAAAATAAGCACGCTAGATGTGTCAGTCCTAGGATATCCGGCACTCCACGCTCTCTGCCTACCCCGTGAGACACTTGAAGTTACGATTTTTGCTCCGTAATATCTTAATACTATCACATAGGCAAAAGATATTAGTCCACAGGAGCAACGCATCCGCACTTTGGCCTCTGGTTATTGTGTAGCGTTTTGTAGATATCTGTAGGCTGCAGTCATCACTTAACATCCATATGAACTGAATGCTTGCTTGCCACCACCATAGCATAAAAAGATACATACATAAATTCAGTATTTAGAAATCCCAAATCCCAATTTTTATAGCACTGAATAGAGAGACTCAGATGGCAGTGGGCAGGGCACATAGCTCGAAGAACTGACGGCCGTTGGGGCGGAGCAGTTCTAGAGTGGCGACCACGTACCGGATAACGAAGCGTAGGCAAGCCTCCCACAAGATGGACCGACGACCTGGTGAAGGTCGCGGGCAATCGCTGGATGAGAGCGGCCCAGGACCGTTCGTTGTGGCATTATTTGGGGGAGGCCTTTGTTCAGCAGTGGACGTCTTTTGGCTGAGATGATGATAGCACTTAACTCAGTTGAAACAATGTAGTTTGCTGCTAGGTAAGGAAAACATATTTTACAACACTTTCCTATCCTATCCTAACCGCCTCGCTCGCTGTGGCATTGGTTCTTATTCCCTTGGCAAAGCTTAATTTATCGCTCGGCGATCCCAAAGTCATATTAATACATTTTATAATAACGCTTCACACATTTTATGAAATAAGTTCCAGGACTTCATAATTGGATCGGGTAAATGTGAGTATTATGCGAATTTTTTATCAATTTATAGCAGTATTATATTGTCTTTAGCAATACAAGGCGATTTTACGATCGTTTTATCGAATTAGATAGTTTAAATTATTTAAAGCCTGGCCTAAAGATATATTTGTTTCGGGTCTGTGGTGTTTTGTGTATGTGTTGTGTGTGCATAACGGCACCACGACACAGATTTATTCCCAGTGTGGGACTGTGATTGTAAGCGTATTGTATTGTAATAAAATATGCATACACTCACGCCCTAAGTATAAAACAGATTTTTACTAAGACTAAGTGTGGGGCTGTGATTGTATGCGTATTTTATTTGTTATTTATGTTTCTATTGGGATTTTTCCATTTTTTGGAAATTTCCTAGTACCTCGAAGTTTCACAATGTGCCCGGAGATGTCAACAGGCTCTCCACCTGTTACATAGGACAAAAATGTAACCGGCGAATCGTGGGTGTTTGCATGTATGCTTGAATGCAGACGTAGACGGGGGGGGGGGGGGGGTCTGCGATGTTAGCGCATGAATTTTGAAATTTTCTTTCTTATCCTTTGTCTTTCAGAAACAAATTTTGTGAAAATTATCAGCCTTGCCCAACTAGGCCATTGCACCTGCTTAAGCCATTGGGTCAGAACAATGAGTCAAAACTTTTTTTATACATACGAGTATCACTATAGTATAATACAACCTTCCGGCTGTCTATCCCTATGTAGGTATGCTTGAATCCTTTAAAATATGCAACGGATTTTGATGAGGTTTCTTATAGATAGAATAATTCAAGAGGAAGGTTTTTATGTATCATGCATAATATCATATTATAGTAGAGAAACATTGATCATTTTTAAAAAAAATTATTCCCTGCGAAGCCGGGTCGCTAGTATGTATGGATCTTTACGCCAAGTCCCTTACGGGGTATGTGGAGCGCCATGTATATATATATATATATATATATATATATATATACAGATTACAATAGACCACATTAAGTTTCACATACACACATAAGTTATAATACGACTAGGTATGCTTTACAACCCCAGTTTTAATTTAGAACCAAGCATGAAAGCCTTACAGTAAAAGCTCTTTCACAAAGTGTTGGACAACAAAGCTGCATACATCAGCAGTCGGATCGGAACACTATCAACGAACCAGATGTCTTTAGATAGGTACGTGCGATTGCACCTCAGTGACGATCAATGCATATAGGACGTGTTCACATTGCATTTTTTTACATTGTTTTGTTATTTTTCTAGCGCACTTATTACGCAAACTTTGGTGTACTGGAAATATTATATTCGTTTTTGGGAAGTTTTAGTCGACAGTCTTTGTGATGTGACAAAAAAATTGATATCTTAAGCTTTGAGCTTGCACTTTGCTTGAGACGCGTGCACAATTTTTATTCGTGTAGCACAAGAACCCGACAAGATACGTAATTTACATTTCACATAAATACGCTGACGCGTCTCTGAATAATGTATGTCTGAATGATAACAAAAATACTATGTTGCAAGTAATTATCGGATATACACTCGACATACACGTTTCTGGTAAAAATTAATTAGGCTAAAATGCATTTTAATATTGACTTATTCATTACGATTTTTATTAGTGTTCAAGTAACACCCTAATTTGTATGACTATTGGTAAAAAGAAATTTAAAAAAAAGCAAACACTCTTTTCATTTATTTTAAGAACCGGGTCGTGACGCGATATAGATATTGGATCGCGACCATGACTCGTTCAACCGAGCCGAAACGTCGGAGTACCGGTAAAAACGTATTTTTATCCAATATCTATCTATATTGTGCCACGAGCCGGTTCATAAGATCAGTGAAATAATTGATTATGATCTACTTATTTGTATGTCTCATCTAGCAAAAGAAAAGTGAGCATTATGGACGCGCTCTATAACGCACGTATCGTATAGGTCGCGCCAGGTAAAAAGAACGCTGGCGGTCAAGCTGCGTAGTAGACGGTTTATCGATCTATTTGGTGGTATGAGGTGCGGCGTTTTCAATCTGCCTACCAATACACGAAACCGCAAGCGAAAGCTAGATCAAAAATAAACCAATAGGGCTAGTACTTTCGTGCGCGAGTGTACCGATGCGCGAACACATCCCTTCTACTTTCTTCCAGCGTTCTTTTTACGTGGCGCGACCTATACATCGCGTCGCGAGCGCCTGCTGCAAATGTCAGCGTATTGTGTAACGCGTGTTGCGAGTATTATTCGTTTACCTATGGTATAGCAAGATCACAAAAAGGCACGAGAGGTTTTCAGAACCGGGATATCTGGCGCTCTACACTCTCTGCCTACCCCGTTAGGGACCTGGCGTGAAGATACATACATACATACAAAAAGGCTTAAGATAATTTTAGTATTGAGTGATTTTTTATGTTTTGTGATCTTATTACTTTTGTGTGTCAAATAGCAAACTAATAGTGAGCATTATGGACGTACCCTACAGCGCAAGTAACGTACATGTCACCGTATATTGTCCCGCATATATCTGCGCCAATAAATAATGTATGACAAATAAAAAGAAAATAACTATGTTGCAAGAAGTTGGTATTTATTTTTATTTAAGTGAGTTTGCGAACAATTTAAATTGGATTTTATATTGAACGTTGAACTGTGAGCGTTATGAACGCGCCCTTTAACGCACGTAACGTGCATTTCACCGTACATCGCGCCGCGAGCGTCTGCCGCAAATCTCAGCGCCGACACCGCGCTGCCGCGTCAATGAATAATGTATGACTGAACGATCGGGCAAACAATGTTATGAGTAAACATATTCGTTTCTAGTATTTATCGCTGTGTGGTATCAACTTCATAATGATGCATTAGGTTAATAGTGAATTATATTCTACAAATGAGTGAATTTGAAATTTGTTTTCTTTTTAGAGACCTGTTATCAGCTTGTTATCAGCCCAATCGTCAAGATTAGATTCAGATATCAAAGTCGCCAAAAAAACAAGATAGAAATCCCCGCCTCTAAACTTAAGATTTATCACTCAGAGCCTTATGATATGTGCGTTAAAATTTTTAATAAACTACCAGGAAAAATAAGAACATCCAAAAATAGAACAAATTTTATTAAAATATTAAAAGAGTATCTCCTCAAAAAATATTTCTACAAACTATCAGTATATTTTGAAAACACTGATGATTAGCTTAAAAATATAAATATATAAATGCTTAAAAATGAATCGGTTTGCTCTCACTGCATTAAATGGATTTCAATACCCAAATAGGGTTCATTTGTGACATTCTAATAAAAATGTAATATACCACCATTGTAATTATTGTAATTACCTACTGTAACAAATGAAAGCAATAAATATTGAGTATTGAGCATTGAGCCCTAGATAATAAGCTTTCTATCGCTGGTTGGTGTATCTATCTACAGAATGCAATCTTAAGTCAGTATACTCGTATCCAAACCTAGTACATTTATCATACTTAATACTTATATAAACGTATTAATATTGTCGTATGTAAGTACATACATTAATGGAAATATGAATGATGCACCTAAAAGGAATATAAATAAGTTACCCACTGACAGGTCGGTACGAATTATTTGTATGTGAAAATGAAAATGTTGCATCTATATTTTTTTTTTTACATTTTTTTAAAATATCTGCCCGTCTTTTAAAACATCCTTGGACTTCTACCAATATTTCCAAATCTGTCCACCCGCTCTCGAGGTTCAGTCACACTTACAAACGTCATTTAATCGTTACATTATAGAGATAAGCGACCTCCACAATCGGAAAGCAGTGCGCTCTCTAACACACATTTAAAACCAATTTGCACCAGACACCTAGGTGTTACTCTGTAGAGCTTAATTAAAGCGCGTTGCACGCAGACGGTTGCTTAGCAACGAGACGCTCTCCAGCATCCCAGATAGCACTCGATACCGGCTTAAATCGCCCCTTCACTTTTTTCTAGTTGCCTTCCTCTTTGGAACGCATTTTATTCTCCCTCGCGTTTTGACTTATGTTGTCAAGTTAATATTCGCTCGCGAGTTTTATCGAAATTTAAATTTATTTCCGTGCAAGTGAAGCAGGGTAGCTTTTTTTTATTTGTGAACGTAGCAAAGGGCATAAATTTACATTTATGGAAAATGAATATTAGGCTACATGAAAAGTAAAGGTACTAAAGTAAACAGGTATATAAGAAAAATAAATATACGGTAGATTTAGGTTTTTTTTTTTTATGTCTGAAGATTGACAGACAAGCAAACGGGCCACCTGATGGAAAGTGGTCACCGTCGCCTATGAACATTTGCAACACCAGGGGAGTTGCCAACGCGCTGCCAGCCCTGAAGGACTCTTTTGACGCCATTTTTGAAGAACCCCATCTTGTTCTACCACAGATACCACATTTGCTGGTGATAAAATTACAGGCGAGGATATTGCATGATCCAGTAACCAACAAAAATGATTTACATTTTTGTTGGTTACTGGTTAACAACGATATAATATTAGTTATTATTAATATTATTTACTAGCTGACCCGGCCAAATTCGCATTACCTCGGAATGCAGTAATGTGTCAAAGGTTTGATAGCTACGGACTATTTGTATGGGAAAATGAAATTATGGTTTTTACTACATCCCTTCAATTTCTTCTTATTTGTTTACCTTTTAAACCATCCCTGAACTACCAAAAATCATTCAAAACCTAAATTAACCAAATCGGTCCCGCCGTTCTCGAGTTTTGAGACTAACGAACAGCAATTTATTGCCTTGCTTTACAGCTACCATAAAGCAAGGCAATAAATGTGAAGGAAAGATTTGACAAATCGGGCAGGACTTCAGTAGCTCAATTGGAAGAGCGGCTGGACTAGATTCCCAGTAGGCCGCGAGTTCGAGTCTCACCTGAAGTCAAATTTTTCTTTCCATTTTTCTTTAAAATAAAAATATATTATTTCTTATCTTTACATGTCATGTTACTATGGGAAACTATGATAAGTTGACTTCGGAAAGCTGATGATGACATGACGGAACCATGATATCATGTCCGGTCTAGTAACTAAATATAGGTCAATGGTAGGTAACGAAGATAACGTCAATGAAATTATTTATTTTACCTAGAACTGCAAAAGTCTATGTTACAATTTAATCGAGAGTTGCGCGTTCGGTCACCGAGACAACTATTTAAATTTATATATTTTATCTTATTATGGGTTAAATTACCTAAAGGAAATGTATGTTTGTATGTATCTTCACGCCAGTTCCCTAACGGGGTAGGCAGAGAGTGTAGAGCGCCAGATATCCCGGTCCTGACATACCTCTCGTGACTCGTCGACCTTCATCATTCTGTTCATACATGCATGCCGATTCCTAAGACTTTTGAGCCCACCATCAGACAAAACTCGACCATTAGGTCATGGCAGGTCAGTCTTGGTCTTCCTAGGAATAAATGTAAGTAAGTAAATGTATTTTTTAAATTATACATTAAAATAGTGTTTCGATATTAATTTATTTCTATTAGACTGCGACAGGCCTCAACAGGTCAATAACTTTAGGAAAAACGAAATCTATCAAGGCAGTTATTCATACGAAAAAATCATGGTAACTTTATTTAAGAGAAATAGAGCTGGATAAGGTCTGCCGGGACAGCTAGTATAAGATAAAATAACCCACAAAATAGTCACGGCAAAATAAGCTGAAGTGGTTTATACAAAGCTGAAATTGCCTATAAAAAGGTCAAACTGTTCGCTGTTTAGACTCACCTTAATCCGGTTCAACCTGGCCGACCCGTGACTTTAATGAACCGTTTAAGAAAAGTGGTTGCTTAGCGACAACACACTTTGAAGTGCGTAACGTGGAAAGACATACAAAAGCACCCTTGGCTCTATTGAAAGAGACATACAAATTGAGTACATATTTGTTATTTTTTTGGGTCCTTCAAAAGGTACAACTTGTTGATCTTTCATTAGCGTACACCGTGAAGTGATGTCAAAGGAGGTGGAGATGTGAAGATAAATACAAGCGACATCAAATGGCCCTAAATCAGTCATAGTGTTCCGCTGTTTATTTACTGCTTTGTACAGTGAGCTTGTACTTGCTGTAGCTTATTTTTTTATTCACAATTTTGTTTTGTTGAAGATTTTTTTTCATGTCAAAACTAATTTGTCTGCCAGAATTCAATCCTTCAAGCTAACAGAAAAATATGACAATTTATTTCTTATTGTTCTTGGACCCACTAGGGTCCATCTGCTGCTTCAGGGATTAAGGATTGACTACCTGCACGTAGGTAAAATTAGATATTGTTTTTTTTATGTAGATGATGGATAGAAGGTTGATACAAGCTTAAATTTTTATGTACGGAAGGTTGCAAACATACCTGCAGCTCACATTGATGGTAAGTCTAATCAACATAAAAACTAGAGGTCATGTCATGCGTTGCCACCACTGAGACCTAAGTTGTTGTCTCTAAGATAGTTATAGTAGATAGTAGAAGTCGCAGAAAAAAATATAACTTATAATTTATGCAATAGAAATGCCAATAGATTACATTAACTAATACAATTCAACGACTAATTTAAATTGTAAACAGTTCTAAACATTGTTTGAATCAGACGCGTTGCGCTCTCATTTAAAGGGATACGTTTTAAAATCTTGACGAGGGTGACGTATATTGCATGTCGGCCGCTCGCACAATGACAGTGTCCGAAATTGAACAATACCTGACAGACACTACAGTAGCGTGAATCACCATGGTCGTGGTTTTGAAAATTGCTTTCACACCATTGTTATTTTTAGCTGAATAATACATGCGTGTGATCTCGATATCTATATTAAAAAGATAAAGAGCTTGTCAACTTCATAGCATTTCATGTTTCAGTTATTATTCAAATGGTAAATAAAATCAAAATAACTGCCTGGGTAGCCTAGTGGTAGCAGGCCACTACTATTAGGGTGAGGTCTTGGGTTCGATTCCCGGGTAGGGGGTTATCAGAGATAATGGTCTAAAGTCTCTGGTTTAATTGGGTTTTTCCATTCTCTGGATATTTCCCAGAACCTCGAAGTTTGGTAATGTGCCCGGAGATGTGAACAGGCTCGCCACCTGTTACATGGGCCAAAAACGTAACCAGCGGGCGTTTGCATGTATGCTTGAATGCATGCATTTACCTCTGCCTATCCCCTTCGGGGATTAGAGGCGTGAAGTTACGTAAATCAAATTATTAGAAGTGCGGCCTCAGGATAACCAGTACAGCCGCTTTACCACTAAGCTACCGAAGTCCCACACCGATATCGGTGAACGACAGTGGTCGCAGGTTCGATTCCTGCCCGTATCAAATTTTTCTTTCCCATTTTTCTTTATTTTCTAAAGATCACTCGCATGTGCAATTATTAGTCCCTCGTTCTTTAAATGGATTAGAACTCTTGTTAAAAAATAGTGTCAACAGAACTTAAGCTTACAGGGACATGTCTTGGTGACTTTTGGTTTGCTTTGATGTACATATTTTCTAATGTTTTCTTAAATAAATAAATAAAACAAATAAAAAATTGCGAAAAAACGTTTTTGTAGGTTTTCGCGAGCTTCATACATTGTAGAAATTAAACTTGCGGATTTAATTTCTATAATTGCGAAAAATAAAAATATTACAATAAATAATGTTGTTGCCATACTGACATAACCCTAAAATAAAATGTTACAATCACTATTTACAAATATTTAAAGTCCAACTTTCAGTAATTACTTTGTTTGGCGATTTATGTTAAACTCGTACTTTTTGGAAAGCACAACTTTACATCGGCAAAAGTAAGTTAAAGTGAGCAAAAACTGATGTGATAGGTACGTTTGTGAAATAAAATAAGTCATAAAAGTTGGACTTTGACTCAAAATAAAATCTGGGCGCGGTTTGGAAAACTCAATGCAGCACAAACAAATGCAGTGTTTTGTCTAACGTTAATCTATATACATATATATAAAAATCAATTGCTGTTCGTTAGTCTAGCTAAAACTCAAGAACGGCTTGATCGATTTGGCTAATTTTGGTATTGAATGATTTTTGGAAGTCCAGGAAAGGTTAAAAGGTAAGAAAATATGAAGAAATTGAAGGGAAATAGTTAAAACTACAATTTCATTATCCTATACAATTAGTCCGTATCTATCAAACATTTGACACAATCTTTCATTGTGAGGCAATACGAAGTTTGCCGGGTGAGCTAGTGTGTGTATATCATCTAATTCACAATTCTACGAATTTCAGACGATCTAAGAACCGATGTGACGCTGAAAGAATGCAATACATATTATAATAAACGATGCCATGAAGCTGAAACGTAATAATCAGTATCGTCTACTGTCTAATACTGTATCACACGCACTGGGTGCGACGGGTGGTATACTCGTCATCGGATCGCCAATAAAACGGACAAAAGCGAGGCAGCAGGCCATGCGAGTGATTGATGACGATCGATTACCGCCAGCTATATAGGTACGTTCGGCGATAGGTCACGCTTTACATGTATACTATATTCCATTATCGTAGAAGCTAGGCCACCAAATTTATAACCAAACGGTCACTGTTACTAATGACCTCTAAACTTTGGAATATTGGATCGTGAAAATGAATATTAACAACAATTTGAAGACCGAAACGAATTATTTATGAAAATCATTTTTTTTTTTTATGTAATGGAAGTGGTACACAAGCATGCAGTTCACATTGATGTTAAGTGATGCCTGCAGCCTATAGACACCCACACAAAGACCAAGGTCAAAATGCAGATGCGTTACCACTCCTGAGGCCTAAGGTCTTATGCCTCTGTGCCGGAAATTACAGGGCCGTACATTACCACCTGACCGGAACACGATAGTGTTAAACACTACCATTTAGCGGCAAGTATATTAGGTAATGCGATGGTGCCTACGCCCGCGAGCTCCGTCACTGGAGCTCTACCACCAGTAAAAAATCATCTTTTACTATTGTTACATAGATCAACGCGGCCCACCGGTCGCGGCGGATCGGAGGGGAGTAGTCATAGCGTATTACCGATGCAAATCTGTCTGTCATTTTTTGCGGGGGGAAATGCGTGCGACACACACGCACACTACAAAAATCGTCTATTACTACGAAACTCACACCTTGACTTTAACAAAATACAGAAACAATTTCACACACACATTTAAGCATCTATGCGACAGGTATAGGATCAATTTGGGCTTGTACTTTGACAGAGGGGAAAGCCTGCATATGGCTATTCCCCTCTTGTGTTGCTCTATGTTCTTATATTAATAACATTTATTATTTAAATACATACACCATACAAATATAATTCATTGTTTAATAAAGAGTAAACATTATAAATCCAGTTATAAAGTAATGCCTCGGTAGCCTAGTGGTAGCAGGCCACTACTACTACGCTGGGGTCCTGGGTTCGATTCCCGGGTAGGGGGTTATCAGAGATAATGGTGAAAAAGCCTTTATCTCTGCTTCTATTGGGATTTTTCCATTTTCTGGAAATTTCCCAGTACCTCAAAGTTTGGTAATCTGCCCGGAGATGTCAACAGGCTCGCCACCTGTTACATGGGCCAAAACGTAATCGGCGAATCGTGGGTGTTTGCATGTATGCTTGAATGCATGCATTTACCTCTGCCTACCCCTTCGGGGATTACAGGCGTGAAGTTACGTTATAAAAAACAAAATATTCAATTATGAAATGTCCAACAACGTACATTTGCTACAATGTTTGCACTGTAGAATGTTTTCGACATGAATTTAATTGAAATACGAGTACAATTTGCGGTTGGCGTTAGATTTCAATAGATTTCTTATTATAATAGAAAATCACTACAAAGGTTACGGTAATTTCTTTAACTATGTTTACGTGTAAGTGTATACGTTACGGCTTGTACCCGAAGTACGGCTACAATCAGTTCTATTCGGCTAATAAGGTGTGGACCATGGGCGTCCCCAACTTAGCCAGGTTAAGTCGAATGGTGCGGCGGGCGAGCGGATTATTTTTATTTTTACACCACCGCATTACCTAATATACTTGCCGCTAAATGGTAGTGTTCCACACTATCGTGTTCCGGTCAGGTGGTAATGTACGGCCCTGTAATTTCCGGCACAGAGGCATAAGACCTTAGGCCTCAGGAGTGGTAACGCATCTGCATTTTGACCTTGGTCTTTGTGTGGGTGTCTATAGGCTGCAGTCATCACTTAACATCAATGTGAACTGCATGCTTGTTTACCACTTCCATTACATAAAAAAAAAAAAAATGCTGATAGTAAAATTTTTTCAGACAGTTGCACCGGATACACTTTGTAATCGTGAATAAGTCTTTGTTACACTTAGGTTTTACCGGCAGCTACAGGCCACACCTAGTTTTAGCCGAATAGGACTGAGTGTGGCCGTACTTCGGATGTTAGCCCCAACGTATTATATGCTCACACTTCCGATTAGTAGATAGAGGAATAAAATTGGGACGAGAGTAACTGCCACTGCAGCTAGATTACCTACTGGTTTCGTAGCTGTTTATGGACTAAATATTTTTTTTAATTTAACTTTACATCCAAGTGAACTACTTGTTAATTTAACATTAACAGGCAGTTCACTTGGATGTTAAGTGACTACTGTAAGCTATAGACATCTACACAAAAACCAGAGGTAAAAATGCAGGTGCGTTGCCACCACTGAGGCCTACTTTCTGTGTGATAGTTGTTGTCTGAAGATGGGGTTAAAAGACTTATGCGGCATGTGTGAAGAAAATGATGAATCTAGAAGAAGCACGGGAGATACGTCAGGACCGGGATATCTGGCGCTACACACTCTACCATTACCCGGTAAAGTAGCCTAAGTTACTCCTTATTACATAAACTCTCTATCATCTCATATACTATATAGTAAAGTTCCGTCAAAATCGGTGCAGCCGTTCCCGAGATTAGCCGGAACAAACAGACAGACAAAAGTAGTAAAAAATGTTGTTTTGGTATACGTACCGTGTATACATAAATATGCATTTAGTAAAAAGCGGTTATTTTTATATGACAAACAGACACTCCAATATTATTTGTTTTTATGTATGTAAGTATAGATTTAAATGAAGTAAAAAACAAAGAAAATATCAAGAATGAAAAGTTATCAAAATTTACCTGTCAAGGAACCTAAGGCCACCGGCGCCCAGACACAATTGAATTTCAATTGTCATATTTTTCTCGTGTCTGGAGGGTTTAATGTGGGATTATATGGGGTTACCGTCTCTTGTAAAAAGAGGACCAATTTAAATAAAAGCGATGCGGATATGAGATTAGAACTAAATTGATTTGACTTGTCGTTGGTATGTTCTTAACAATTTAGCGTGCAAAGACATTACACTTTTCATAAAACGTCTTGTGTTGCTAGTATCATTATCGTCATCACATTTAAACTGTATTAAATAAATGTAATCATATTATGCGATTAAATATACCCACAGCTCAATCATCGATTCATATGACTTTCATAATGATATGTACGACAAGAAATATACATTTCGGACATATCGCACATTTGTGATTGATGGACATATCTCAAAAAAAAAAAGATAATGACTTTTATACATCAAACGACTTAAAATACATGTAATCTATCACATTACGGAATAATTTATAAATAATTTGATAGTTTACATGTTAAACTATTAATAGCCATTATTAAATTATTAATAATTCGATAGACTACATGTTTTTAAGTCGTTTGATGTATGAAAGTCATTTTCTTAATTTTTTGAGATTATGCCACTTCAATTCTAAAGGTGCTATATACTTATAATCAAGCGGCGAGACCAGAGCTTGGTTTATTACAATGTCTGTAATATGAGGGTGTTACAAAAGCTGCGGCTTTTTTTAAATTTTGTAACACACTAATGTTTTTCAAAATAACACAGTTTACGAGTTACGAAGTTGTCATAAAATGCAGGTTCGAAATTTCGAATTCAAAAGCTATATTGAAATCAGAAAGCGGACAAAATTACTCAAACAGATGCGACAAGAGAGGGGATAACAAGAAATATTTCGGGCACGGAACCTCGTTACCCGAAAATAATGTCCGAAATCCAAATAGTACAATCATACAAGATTTACAAGGCGAGGCCACAAGCGAAACTCAATTAACGGTCTCGGGTTCATTTCCTGCGCTTTGTGGAGATAGAAGCCGAAATTATTCAAATTCAAAGAAACGTGAAATCAAGGGAGAATTGAGTGTGACCCGCATAATGAGTCATTTACATCAGAGATTTGCTTTTTACGACAGTTTCTGTATAATTGCGGATTGGACAATTGAAAGTTGGATGATTGGTGATTGGCAATTCTGAGGGAATGATGGGAACGCTTGAAGTCGGAACGGTGCGCGGCTGTTCAGAGATATGCAAACCAGCTGTGAATGAATGAATGAATGAGTGAATGAATTTATTTGCTAGAAATATAGTACATGAGATCTTCAGTATAATAAAATAATTTCCTTTCATATTTTACTACTTCATTGGCATGCAAATAACAGAACAGAATATACTCGTATTTTATCAATCACTACATTATAATCATTACAATTCCACTTACACATTGATCAAATTATATTTGATAATAATAACATTTCATTTTGGCTAGTCAAACACAGAAAAAAATATATTGGAACATTTACAAAACAAAAAAAATAGATTATACGTAATATCATGTCAACAAGAACAATTGTTTTAAAGTCAAAATTTATAATTTAAGTATTCGTCCAGGGAATAAAAACATTGTTCAGTCAATATGTTACACAGTTTACAGTGAAAAGTGTTTCCATTCACTTCTTTTAAGGATTTAGGTAACTTGTTATAAATTTTAACGGCTGTTGAGTAAGAACAGCGAGATTGTAACTTAGATTTAACATATTTTGGTACAACTAGTCTGTCAAAATGCCTTGAACCATATTTATAATGTTTGCTAAATTTAGTAAATAATTGCATATGAGTTTTCACAAATTTGCAAGTTTTCAAAATATAGATACATGGTAAGGTCAATAGTCTATGCTTTCTGAAGTATGGTCTGCATGAACCCCAGGGTGGTTCATTAAAAATAGCGCGTATACATTTCTTTTGTGTTATGAAAAGATCACTCACATTAACTGCGTTACCCCACAATATCACTCCATAACGCAGTAAGGAGGCTACATGTCCGTGATACGCTATAAGAGCAGTCTTATAGTCTGTAATACGTGCTAATTTCTACAATACATGTACAAAACCATTCAATTTATTATTAACCGATTCTATATGATTGTTTGATTCTGTGAGATTTGAAAGCAAAGTTATAAAGTAACTTGTTGACTTCACGACTGGTTTTCACCTACATAATGGACTTATTACACGGCACGGCATTCAGTGTACGATAGCAAGGGTCAGGGTAGTGTAATAACATTTAGGGAGTTAGGGCTCTAATTCGGGTGACCGGAGCGGCCCGTGTATTTGTACTGTGATTGAGTTAGGGCGCTGTCGACCGCATAGTGTAATAAGCGGCAACCCGGCGCGAGACCACGCCCACCCTTACTGCCGTACCCTGAATACCGTGTCATGTAATAGCTTTTTAAAATAACTTCGGATATCTTATAAGCTTATGCTTAAGCGGATTATTTAGTTTTTTTTTATGTACTGAAAGTGGCAAACAAGCATGCAGTTCACAATGATGTTAAGTGATGACTGCAGCCTATAGACACTTACACAAAGATCAGAGGTCAAAATGCAGATTCGTTATCACTTCTGAGGCCTAAGGTGTTATGCCTCTGTACCGGAAATTACAGGGCCGTACATCACCACCTGACCGGAACACGATAGTGCTAAATACTATCATTTAGCGGCAAGTATATTAAGTAATGCGGTGGTGCCTACGCCTGCGAGCTCCGTCACTGGAGCTCTACCACAAGTAAGATGTGCTGGTAGTTTAGCAGTTGTAATCAAAGTTGAAGCTCAAGTGTTCTGTTAAAATAATAACTGAGAGAGCCCTGTGATGTTTGGCGTAAAACCGAATGACCGAGAACCCTCACAATCTACATAGCAAGAAGACCTCACAAGGCTGTGTTGTAATTGAATTCTATAATTATAAATGCAAAATGATTGGTCACTCCAACTCAAAGGCGACCACTGCTGAAAAGCCTTTTTTAAAGTTATGGAAGTGGCAAACAAGCATGCAGCTCACATCGATGTTAAGTGATGACTACAGCCTATAGACGCTTACACAAAGACCAAGGTCAAAATGCAGCGTGCCGGAAATTACAGGGCCGTACATTTTTTTCATACTAAGGTCACCCACAACAACTTTGTGCGTCATTAGGAGAGAATATGACATTATGTCATACAGACACCACGCCTAGCAAGCGGATTAGCGATCGCATTGGCGTAGTTGATCGCAGGATGATATTGCCCACCCTGCGTTGTTGTATTTACTGCTTAAAAGGAATGGTTTGACCGTCATTCTTCGGAAGAATTTTCGTCCACTTATGTGGTGCGGTCGTCACACCAAGACGCAATTGCTCAAAATGATTAAATATAGATAAAAAGAGATCCTAAAAGACCTTTACAGTCGAATTACATGTTTTAAATGTAAAAGGTTTTTCTAACATAGACTGAAACAATCATATTTTTTTAACTTCACATATAAGGTTATTTTGTTTTGAGTCATTTAATCCTTCAGGCCTCCAAAAAATACGACAATACATTTCTTATTGTCTTGGACCCTAAAAGGTCCAGCTGTTGCTTCAAGAATTAATCATCTTGGCCTTTTAGTCACATAATTTCCAAACATCAAACACTGCCAAAATTAGCAATGCAAAAACATTTCCAAATTAATTTCTATGTGAAAACAACAATTTACAAAATAAAACGATATTCCATTCTCAAGAATTGAATCTAATCAAAAAAACTTCGCTTGAAACGACGTTGACCGCAACACCGCCTTTCCTCGAAGCCATAGAGCGCAAAGTACAAAAATAAATTCACCCCGAGGTAATTTTGACAAATTATAACCGGCGAAGTAGTCCAACCGCCCGAAAAATTGGACATGACACATTTTTAATCAGGGCCCTTTGATTTCCCTCACGGGTGAATTAATTGCTGTAGGTACAAACGGGTATTGGCGTTCAGCACTTTAAGAGGGTAGACGTTTTTTTTTGGCGCTTTCTATTGCTTTTGCAATAGTAATTAACCTGTTATAACCCTTCTGGGTACTTTTAATTTTTTTATTAAAAAATTATAAACACATTTTGGAGTTGAATTTATGATCGTACGTCAATTCAATATCGGTTATGGACACAAAAAAGAATACAAATAGACATGGATATAATCTGAATTAGATTGAGGGATTCCTTAAAAAAGCCACTCGGAGTTTTTTCTGTGGCAGTTTTAATTACTTTTTGTCGTTTAAGCGTATTTTATTTAAATTACTTTATTTTTTTAATCACAGCAGAGCGAAGTTTACATGTTTTTATGTCATGACAAACAAACGTACATTTCATAATAATGATATACGACGTAAAAAAAAACATTTCTAAAAATCCTAAATAATTTTGAAAATAAATGAAAATCTGTCATAGAATGCAAATTATTATTGGTTAAATATTATAATAATTAAAGTTTTAATAATTCATAGAAACAAATTTATTTATTTTATTTATAGCTTTATTTCTGTAACATTATGGTACAAAGTATTAACAGTACTTGGAACTTTCTTTTTTAGCATAATAATACTTGTGATAGAAAGTTCCGCTCTTCCATAACTTATTTTTAAGTCAGTACCTTAAACAATAAAATACCTGTAAGTAATTCAGTGTACATAATACCCACGTTCACAACTGTACCATGAATATTACCCGTATACAGACACAAGACAATTACAGAGGCGTGCTGAGCTAAAGCCCTGTCAAGCCGGTGAAGCCTCGACTAATTGTTAACTACCTTTGTACGTCGAACGGTCGATGATCATAGGCACGACTAAAGCAAGATTATATTCACACAACACATAGATCGGGGTCAATTATCAATCGGAAACCGCATACTAGTGATTAGCTGTAAAATAGGAAATGAAACATTCTAATGATACTACTGGTGGTAGAGCTCCAGTGACGGAGCTCGCGGGCGTAGGCACCACCGCATTACCTAACATACTTGCCGCTAAATGGTAGTGTTCACCACTATCGTGTTCCGGTCAGGCGGTAATGTACAGTCCTGTAATTTCCGGCACAGAGGCATAACACCTTAGGCTTTAGGAGTGGTAACGCATCTGCATTTTGACCTTGGTCTTTGTGTGGGTGTCTATAGGCTGCAGTCATCACTTAACATCAATGTGAGCTGCACGCTTGTTTACCCATTCCATCACATAAAAAAATATGCATAAGTCTAGGTTACAAATAGTTTTATCTTTAGTGAAATTCTTGGTTATCTATTTTAATAGTTTATAAATTGACATGACATGTGTACCCATATGTTTTATTATTATCTTTAAGACTGATTAAGATTTTTAAATTATTCATTGATTTCTGTTCATTATATTCGACTTTATCATTTCTACCACAGACGTAAGTTATTTAACTTGGGCATACGAAATGGCAACCGTTGAAATCGAAATAAAATATCCTTATTAAACATAAAACCATTGAGCGGAAAAACCAATTATATCCTCCAGACCGGAGTGTATGCGGAAACACAGGTGCACTCTCTATTCTCTCACTCTCATAGTCCGATGGGATGGCAATCCGATACGACCGGAGAGAGATCGGGCGCAGGAACGACGGCTTTTACGTGCTCTCCGAGGCACTGGAACCGGACTTCAGGCTTCTACTAGAAATCACCTCACAGAAAAACCCAACAATAGATTTTCCCGACCTGGGGATCGAACCTGGGACCTTAAGCTTCACCATTGCAATGGCGACCAGTGGGCCAACAAGGCAGTCAAACGGCATTACAATACAATACTCTTTATTGTACACACAAATATAACAAAATAAATATTAAAAAAACAAGGGAAAGGCACAAATGGCGGCCTCATCGCTGCACAGCGATATCTTCCAGGCAATTGTTTTTTTATATTATTTCACATTAACACATGCTTGTGAAACGTATTTTATTTTTAAAGAAAAATGGAAAGAAAAAAGCAATGCAATAGATGTGAAAGAAAGACTTGACAAATCGGGCAGGGCTTCAGTAGCTCAATTGGAAGAGCGGCTGGACTAGATTCCCAGTAGGTCGCGAGTTCGAGTCTCGCCTGAAGTCAAATTTTTCTTTCCATTTTTCTTTAAAAATAAAATATTTTCCAGGCAACCAACATTGTAGAATTTAACAAAATAAAAAAATAGCAACAGGGATGTACTTCATGAGAAAACAAAATACAACAACAACAAGAGGCATTGTAAATGTCAAATCCAATATTTACATGGTATTATGCCGCCTTTGTTAGCACTAACGTAAAATGGGTAAATAGAGTAAGCGTATCGCTAAACGAGGTTGCGTGTCGCCCCATTCAAGTGGCGGTCGGTGCAACCGGCCCCGTCGCATACTTGAAGGTAATAGTGTTGCTGAACTGGGATATATTCCACGGCCTATATTTAAGGAATGGAATTTCCTTTATTATCAAATTATTTACCAAAAATATACCAATAATATTTAACATGTAATTGTTTTTATATTATTTCGCATTAACACATGCTTGTGAAATATATTATATTTAAAGAAAAATTTGACTTCAGGCGAGACTCGAACTCGCGGCCTACTGGGAATCTAGTCCAGCCGCTCTTCCAATTGAGCTACTGAAGTCCTGCCCGATTTGCCTAACTAGCATGGTTGGCAATAGATGGCGCTACTGCTACCATAAAGCAAGGCAATAAATGTGAAGGAAAGATTTGACAAATCGGGCAGGACTTCAGTAGCTCAATTGGAAGAGCGGCTGGACTAGATTCCCAGTAGGCCGCGAGTTCGAGTCTCGCCTGAAGTCAAATTTTTCTTTCCATTTTTCTTTAAATAATATTTAACATGTATGAAAGTGTTCATTTACGCAGTATTCGAAACATTTTTTAGCAATTAAAATTTTTAATGAACATAGCCCAATAGATTGATGCGTCGTTTTTGGAAAGTATCATTTTTTATTAAACGACAGTGGCAAACAAGCATGCAGTTCACATTGATGTTAAGTGATCTCTGCAGCCTATAGACAGCCACACAAAGGCCAACGGTCAAAATGCAGATGCGTTACCACTCCTGAGGCCTAAGGTGTTATGCCTCTGTGCCGGAAATTACAGGGCCGTACATCATAGTTACTAATAAGATTTGCACCGATTTAATTTTTACACATTTACTATGCCGTCTTTCTTAGCACAAATGTAAAATGGGTAAATAGAGATAGCTCATCACTAAACGAGGTTGCGTGTCGGCGAATTAAAGTGACGTGCAGCCAGCTGCGCCGCGTATACAGGGTTAATTTAAATTAGCGCTTCACCTCTTGCAGGCAGCCTCTCTGCGTCAATCCCAACTACATTTTGTCTCTGTGCCGGAAATTACAGGGCCGTAAATTATCATCTGACCGGAACACGATAGTGCTGAACACTACCATTTAGCGGCAAGTATATTAGGTAATGCGGTGGTGCTTACGCTCGCGAGCTTCGTCATTGGAGCTCTACCATCAGTAATAAAGCAGCCTACTTTAATTATTAGGTTTTTTTAACGCTTATTTTGACATATTAATAAACGTATCAGTTATTATCCGCTTTAATTTTCTATTTGTATATTGACATATCACAAGAAAATTTTATTAATTCAAAGTGATTAAATTAATTTTTGAATTTGAATTAATAAATAGAATAAGAGCATCCCTAATGCTGTTGCATGTTAACCCCTTAAAGTGGCGTTCGGTGCTACCGGCCCCGCCGCATACTTACAGGTGATAGTGTCGTGGCACCGGGATATATTACGCGGCCTATATTTACGGAATGCCAATCCTAGGATAGTGAAACTATTTAAATGGCTAGATTATTGTATTACATTTTGTCACAGCCTTATCTTATAGAGTGTTATGCACGTAATCACAGTTCACATCGATGTTAAGTGATAACTGCAGCCTATAGACACCCAAACAAAGACCAGAGGTTAAAATGCAGATGCGTTGCCACCCCTGAGCCTTTAGTTGATATGTCTCTGTGATAAATTATAACGGGGCCGTATATTGCCATCTAACCGGAACACGATAGTGCTGAACACTACCATTTGGCAGCAGATAGATTAAGTAATGCGGTGGTGCCTACGCCCTAAATCTCCTACCACCTCTACCACCAGTACCAGTCTGATTCTAATAATAATACAAATGCTTATCAGCTTTAATCTTCTATCTATATATATATAAAAATCAATTGGTGTTCGTTAGTCTCGCTAAAACTTGACATCGAGTGGACCGATTTGGCTAATTTTGGTGATTTTTGGAAGACCAAGGAAGGTTTAAAAGGTAAGAAAAAAATCGAAATTGAAGGGAAACATTAAAAACCACAATTTTATTTTCCCATACAAATAGTCCGTATCTCTCAAACCTTTGACACATTATTTCATTCTGAGGCAATATGAAGTTTGTCGGGTCAGCTAGTAATAATATAATTTACTGTCAAGATAGACTATCGATATGTATACACTTAAAAAGAAAGACACAACTTTAAACATAGAACACACGCCATCAGCTAATGGAACTTCGACGGCGATTGTAAACTTCAATAACGCGACAGCGGAACATATGAGAATAGTTTTGTACTACAATTAAACCGACTAATGGTATTTAAACTCGGTTCAGTGTTATCTCTCGCCACAACTACGTTATCGCATGCTTTTGAATGAACTAAGAAAACGCTGGTTGATTATTTTTTTATATCAATATACAATTGAAATCTCTAATGATAATGGTAAGTAACTTCCGTAAACAGCTCAAATGGCTCCCGATCCATCTTCGCCGGAATACTCATGTTTTATCTCTTCTCTTTGGCATTTTGTTCAACCCACAAACTCCCACCTATTTAAAGGAACGATTCGACTACCTTTATCTTTCTAAAACTAATTACCTTCGTTCTACACATAACTTAAAGCTAAAAATTCCCTTCCATTCAACCGATTTTTTGGCGAAATCCTTCACCGTGTCAGCTGTTCGTCTGTGGAATGCTCTCCCCCTGTCTGTGCGTCAAGCTCAGACAGTTCAAACTTTTAAAATTCGTGTGAAAGAGTATTATATGAATCTTTAATCGTTCCATTTTTCTCTCTTTCTTGTTTTTTGTATCTATCTATCCTGTTATCCTTATTTTCATTTTATTGTATCTTACTATATTATGTAAGTATCTCTATCTTCTTTCTTCCTTGTGTGTTTATTGTTGTAGTTTTTTTTTTTTTTTTCATGTCTTGTTGTTGTTTTTTTGTGTTTTGATTATTCTTTTTTTTTTGCGTTTAGTACACCCCTGTTGTTTTGTTTTTTTTTTGTTTAATCCTACAATGTTGGTTGCCTGGAAGAAATCGCTGTGCAGCGATAAGGCCGCCATTTGTGCCATTTCCTTGTTTTGAATCTTTAATATGTTTTATTTGTGTGTACAATAAAGAGTATTGTATTGTATTGTGTGTAAGTTGAAAAGATTAGATGGTAAATATTTTTTTTTATGTAATTAAGATAGCAAACAGGCGTGCAGTTTATATTGATGTTAAGTGATAGCTGCAGCCTATAGACAACCACATAAAGACCAGACTACAAAATGCAGATGTGTTGCCATCCCTGAGACTTAAGATGGCATGTCTATGTTTGTATATATCTTCACACCAGGTCCCTAACGGGGTAGGCAGAGAGTGTAGAGCACCAGACATCCCGGACCTGACACACCTTCCGACCTTGACCCCAACATCAGACAGAACACGACCTATTCGGTCATGCTAGGTCAGTCAGGTCTGCAACCATCCAAATTCGGATTGCATATCTGTTTAGTCACTCGCTCATTGGACATTCTTTCTATATGCCCGAACCATCGGGGCATGCCTTTTTTCATTTTTAATGTCTATGTGATAGTTATTACGGGGCCATACATCTACTTTCTCCATCCTGCCTCTACCGGAACACGATAGTGATGAACCCTACCATTTGTCGGCAGATAGATTAGGTAATGCGGTGGTAGGTAATGGTTCCTACGCCCTTGAACTTCTGTACTGGAACTCTACCACCAGTAAATTTCCTTCCAACTTTAAAGCACTCTCAACAGGCCTTTTTTGGCCCCAAAATTTATTGAATTAATTGAGAATATCACTTGGTGTTATGTCTAGATATAACATTTATGTATACAAAGTTTGAATTAAAATATATCGCGCGCAAATAAATAGTAAAAATACCAAAAATCGATAAAGAGACGCACTAAAAGGCGAGTGTGAATCGTGATGGGTGGAATAGTGGTGTTATTCATATCAGAAACTTCTTAGGCCTACATACAAATTGCACTACTCGTTAAACAAATCCTGTCTTTGGTTAGAATAGAATAGAATAGAATAGAATATTCTTTATTGTACACCAGAATTGTAGGAAATACAGATGCTATTATAATAATAGTAGGCAATACAATAAGGCGGTCTTATTGCTGAAAGCAATCTCTTCCAGACGACCTTAAGGTGGAAGGAGAATCATCGTTAATATTGCAGCAGTAGGGTGTACATTATCTAAAGTAGTAAATACTAATACATTTATGTTGCATAAATACATAAATACATACATAATACTATCAATAATAATAATTTGAAGCTTACATAGGTAAAAGAAGAAAGATTTATTCACAACGGAAAAAAAAAACAAACTGGCACCTGTTGCGTAGTCTAATCAATCAATGGATGGATATCTTCAGGGCCGGCACCCAATAAATATTTGCATTAGGCTCATGGAATCAGCCCTTCGGCAATCAATCAGCTCCGGTAGGGTCGCTGGGTGAATGCGTACCGGTTTTTTAAAAAGTTTTGAGGGTTATTTTAATATTCTATGATAAAACTTTGGTTCTGCGGTGACTTTTTCATATGACAATACGTATGAGAAAACGAGTAAACATTATAAGTGACTCATTTCAGATTTGCTATAAAAGTGCCATGACCTTGTTCATAGTCAAGAAGTCATCTAAGGAGACAACATTTTCGCAGTCCTTAATTTTTATTTTTAATTTTTGAAATGGAAGTGGCAAACAAGCATGCAATTCATATTGATGTTAAGTGATGACTGCACACTATAGACACCCACACAAAGACCAAGGTCAAAATGCAGATGCGTTACCACTCCTGAAGTAGTCCACACACAGAGGCACAACACCTTAGTAGGTGTTGTGCTTCTGTGCCGGAAATTACAGGGCCGTACATTACCACCTGACCGGAACACGATAGTGCTGAACACTACCATATAGCGGCAAGTATATTAGGTAATGCGGTGGTGCCTACGCCCACGTGCTCCGTCACTGGAGCTCTACCACCAGTAGAGTTCCAGTGTAGAGTAGTTTGATGTCAAGAAGTCATCTAAGGAGACAACATTTTCGCAGTCCCTAAATTAAATTGTGTTTATGTTTATATGTATATTCTCGTCAGGGTGCCTTACGGGGTAGGCAGAGAGTGTGGAGCGCGTAAATTCAATTGCAGTAAGATAATACGTAGCCGCGCACCGTCGTGGTACGGACCCTCCAGCTGCGTTGGCAGCATAAATCAGCACTCAGTGGCCATAAATTTGAAAGATGATGATAACTTTTAGAAAACAGCAATGTTCTGCAAAGTGTGCATTGCTGTTTTCTAAAAGTTATAATGATTATCACGTTGCGTCTAAACAGAAATGTACTGCAAAGTAGCTTTCATAATTATGTAAATCGAGACACATAATTCGACTTCTGGTGCTGCGACCCTGAACTCGGTATCAGTAAAGAAAAAATACATCTCCTGAACAGATTTGAAATGCATTCCGTGTGAATATAGTTTAAACTGTGACAGCAACCTATAAATTTCGCACATACAAAGCCGCAGGCGGTTATTAGAGTAATTTGAGTCATTGAATTGTCTTTGGATTGCAATTGTAGTGTACATTAACCCTGTGTCACTAACCATTCGTCAAAATGACGACGCGTACCCTGTGTATTTAGTGTTTCGGTAAAATCCCGACCCCCGCCACCCCGCCCGTTTTTAATACCTTCCTAATTCGCATTGCCAGGCACCTGTAAATCGGACGCATGCTCATTACATCGGGATATATTGTGTGATCGTCGTAAAATTTACGAAAGGTTAGTATCTATGTAACTATTTTTCGAAGTTGTGTATTTATTTATTTGTCCATTTTTTACAATAATAACTATGAACATAATATTATTTTTTATGTTATATCAAGACGTAATTATAAGTATATTTTTAAAAATGAGTGTATCGTTTCTCTTTTACTTGCACCATTTTAACATTTTGTTTTTTTTTAATTTTTTTATTTCATTTTTCTTTTGTACACTTTCAGGTGGATTTGAGGAGGCAAGAGGATAAAATTTTACAATGGTTAGTTGAATCAGATACGGAGTCAATCCCCGGTAGTCAATCACAGTCTTCGGAATCCGAGGAAGGTGATTATTTAGAGGCGGAAGTCCATAACGGAACCGATGAAAGTGACGAAGATGCTGCAATGTCTTTAGACGACGAGTTCTTCGTTTCACGTCGCGATCGATCGATTCCAAAAAGCTCGAAATTATTGTATTCTACATCTCCACAAAGGGTGTGGTTGATAAAGTAGACCAGATGTGTTCGATCATGAGTACTAGCAGTAAGACCAATGGATGGCCGCTGTGCATTGTGCATGTTCTACGACATCCTAAATCTGTCAATAGTGAACGCATATGTCATTCAGGTCTCTAACGCGGTCCGAAATGGTAAAAAACCTATCAAAAAGAGACCTTTGGCATTTGAAATAGCAGACAAACTGATGAAACATTGGATGTAAGAGAGATATCAGGCGGTAACTTTGCAACGAAATTTGAAGCAGATCATCGCAGATTGAAAATTGCGTTCCTACGTTATACGTTCCTAGAACTCGCAAAACTTGCAGCCAATGCCGTGCAAAAAATCGATTTGTTAGGAGCATATTGTATCTATGTGCAGTTATTGTTCAATGTAGAATATTTCCAAAACAGGTTTTATTATTAGATTAAGACAAGACTAAGACTGCTGATTAGTTGGTTTTGTGTCATTAATAAACTTGATTAAATAAATACTCTTGTTTCAATTTGTCGTAAAATTTACGAATGGTTAGTGATAACGTTACTCGAAAATAAGGTTAGTGAGCTAGGGTTAACATCCCAAATAATATTAATCGCATTCGTAATCTAAACTACACTATTATGGCACAAATAAATCATGTGAAAGTTAATCGATACATAGAAATAACAAATATGAAATGGACTGAAGAAAATCATCAACTGCTGTGTTAGGCCATAGCAATACATGGTTAAGGCAGGATTCCTACAGACTTATAATTCTACGACAAAGTATATGCTTTGTAAGATAGGTCCATACCTAGATTGTTAGCTTGTTCCGACATTTTTATGACATCATTATCGTCATTTAAAAAAAAAATGCATGCATTCCATCCTACATGCAAACACCCACGGTTCGCCGGTTACGTTTTGGCCTTTACTATCAGTGAAAAGACGTCTATTGCTAGGAAAAGCTTCTTACAAGGATACCTACAGCAAATAGTCCTTGCCGGCTATATCACGCAATTTCCTGCGACCTTCGCTAGGATTTTGGTACACCTTGTGGCTGGCCTCCTTCCGCTTTGTCTTCTGGTACGCGCCACTCGATAACTCTTTTGTCTCTATGGTCGTCGGATCTTGGAGCTATGAGCCCTGCCCACTGCCACTTGAGTACTAGACTAGTAGAGACTATTCCCTGGGTATATCGGCTACTTTGGTTCTCATACGGATCTGAGCGTTTCTAATTTCGATTCTAGTTATCTGGAATACTCCAAGCACAACTCTCTCCATTGCACTCTGCGTGACCTTGAGCTTTCTTATGAGGTCCATGTGGTAGTGAGCGACCGCGTTTCAGTTCTGTATATCTGCAAAACATACTGGTCAAAGGTTTTTGTCTCAAATAGATTTTTTTCTCAAATGGTTTATATCATAAAAAAGAAAAAAATGAGCGCTCATTCTTTTGCTGGCGTTACTATGAACCGGCAGATTCAAATAGACCTACGATCAATCAGGTACCCAAGGTGAATTGACAGACTAATTTATTTTTCGTTTGTTCTGGAAAATACGACGTGAAGAGGTCAACAAGCTGAATATATTGCTGTATTGTAGTCGCCAAATAAATAAAACAGTTAATTTATTTTGGTATTTTTATGTAACGAATGTGACAAACAAGCATACAGCTCACATTGACGTTAAGTGATGACTGTAGCCTATAAACATCTACACAAAAACCAAATGTCAAAATGCAGGTGCGTTGCCATCCTTGAGACCTTAGGTTATATATCTCTATCAGAGGCGGCTCTTGACGTTTTTTAGTGGAGGTTCATAAAAAATTACATATCTACTTCTTTACACATTTCATTTTAAATATTTATTTAAAAGAAAAACTGCAAAATAGGCGGCGAATCCGATACGTTTGTTTGTAAACATAAAACGGCAAAAGCAAGACAGCGTATTAATTCCCATGCACAGAATTTAATTAAGATTGTAATGTGATAAAAGCTTATAGTAGTATAGTAGGAGCCCAGGATGCTAATTTTGTATTTACTCGAGCGCGTTAGATTAAGATATGGGAGATACCGTGCACCCTGTCGATTATCTCCACTAAATCTAAAGTTTGTATATAGAGCCGCGCTTGAAGGTAAGCCCTTAAAAAATGTAAAAGGTCGTTAAGATCTTATTCATCTTCCCAATCGTCTGAATTTTAGATAGGAGCATTATTTAGGCACATTTTACACCCTCTCAGAATATCTGACACGCTCTTAGACGTCATGACGTTGATGCCGCGCTCTGTTCAAAATCATTGATTCTTCCAAAAATGAAAGCGAAAAATTATTCAAGAATGTCAGTTACTCAGAGAGGATGTAAAGAACCCAATCAAAGCTTTCATCCAAAATTCTGACGATTTGGATGCGAGTCAAGCTCGAGGCGGAAGCCCTAAAGGTTCGGCTCTTTATAGAAATCTTAGATTTAGTAAAGGTACTAAACAAGATGCAAGGTCCTGTATCTTAATCTGACGCGCTGAAGTAAATTCAAAAATCCCCTCTCGGGGATCCCTATAATTATTTCTACAGTCACTATAAAAAATGTATTTGATTACCGAAACAACAAACACGCAGGATACGGATCGGAACTCCCTTCCAACCGGAAGGCGTTTGGGATTTACGCGCGCGAATGTAAATCGAACCGAAATCCGAGCCGCAGTAAAATGGTATTTATGTACAGTCGAGTAGAAAAACGTGTTTCTGTTAATAAAAAATACTGACAAGCCACACAACACCTTGCAAGCCTGTAAGATGTTTGTGAAATACATGGAAGTATAGAACTGCATATAATTTTTTAAACTAATGTCAGTTAAATGTCACTTCGGTCAGTATGGGATCACGCAGAAAATTCGGTTAGATCCCAAAAAATATATATTTTAGTGTAACATGCGAGATTTTACATAATTAGTTTTATTTTAAAGCACAAGCTAATGTATTTTTTTATGTAATGGTAGTGGCAAACAAGCATGCAGTTTAGATTGATGTTAAGTGATGCCTGCAGCCTATAGACATCCACACAATGACCAGAGGTCAAAATGCTGTTACGCCTCTGTGCCAGAAATTACCAAGAATTCAATAAATAATAATTACTTAACATGCTAATAACTACATACATTATGTGTAAATATGCTTATCCAATAGGCAACACGTTGTACCTATTTAACAAGCATCTCAAGCATATTTAAGTCGTATGCATTTATATTTTCAACGAGTAAACAAGCAAACATCACGATCAAAGAGCGACGCACGCATTTTATTTCGTTCCCTTTTGCACTTTTTCTCGCCACAGTACCCGTATGTGTCCAGGTAAATTCGGTACACAATGCCGCACGTTTTAACCCCCGGGAGGTCTAAATTACGGCTTTTAGTCTTAGAAAGCGATATAAATATAAAACAATGGGCCCTTCTGTCCGATAAACTCGACGGAAACGGCGTTTCGAGTAAACTTTTAATTGGCCTTGTTACACCGACAATATTATGGCGCGAGCGCTCTTTTTAAAACTAAATCCACGTTGAAATATATTCGTTTGTAGATGAAGTGCTGATTATTCACAATTGGTATCAGACGGTGCTACGACGTAGTATATGTAGCTGTAGCGGCGTGCTACGAAATACCCAGTTACTCGTAGATGTACAATGAGTCAAGAAACACTTATACTATATTAAAGTATTACTAACTAGCTGTTGCCCGATGCTTTGCCCGCGCGGATGTCGTTTAAAAAGTAGCCTTTGTTCTTTCTCTAAATCAATTCTATATCTGTAACAAATTTCATTAAAATTGGTACAGTCGTTTGGACGTGAAAAGGTAACATACAGATCGACAGACAGACAGTTACTTTCGCATTTATAATATTAGTAGGGATTAGTTGGCGCTAAAAATATACTATGAGAGACGATTTGACATATAAAATAAAGCGTTTATAAAAAGCGTCAAACAATTTACCTGTGTTTTTTTATGTAATGGAAGTGGCAAACAAGCATGCAGTTCACATTGATGTTAAGTGATGACTGCAGCCTATAGACACCCTCACAATGAACATAGGTCAAAATGCAGATGAGTTGCCACTTCTGAGGTCTAAGGTGTTATGCCTCTTTGCCGGAAATTACAGGGCCGTAATTACCACCTGATCGGAACACGTCAGTACACTACATTTAGCTTCAGGTATCTTAGGTAATGCGATGGTGTCTTCGCCCGCGAGCTCCGTCACTGGAGCTCTTCCACCAGTAAACTCTGTGTTATTTTGTAAGTTTTAAGAGTGTAGTTTTTTTTTTATAAATCTTTTCTTTTACTTTTGTTTTTCTTCCTTTCTTCTTTCTTATTTTGTAAAAAATGAAAGTTCCGCAAATCTATGAACTGAGAATAGGTATAAACAGCAGTCTTATATAAACTTATTTTTATTAATAAAAGGGATAAAAAAGTCAAAACCTTTAAATTAATAAGCGATGCACAAAAGAAAATAAAGGGTACAAATATTTAACTTTGCAGTAACATGAAAATGGCGCTCGGGTATTAAATAATAGGGTAATACCCAGTGGCTGCACATTCGCGGGTAGTGCGACGGGCGACTCAATTTGATCACGGTAACTGAGTTCCGACTGTCGGTAACCACCCGCTCGCCAACCAAGTCACGGACGAGGCGTGGTGCCAGTGTACGAGGTTTTTTTACGGGTGAAATATCATTAAAGACTATCTTCAAAAAAATATCTATCTAGTATTTAGTTAATATCATACCTCAGGATAAACTGCCGGTAGTTATTGGTCATCACCACTTCGTCCGTAATTGCGCCGACGAAACCTTCAACTTCCCCGAATAATTCCGTGAATTGTAGCCAGGCTACGGATGATTGAATGGTGACATCAGGCCCTTGAAGAGTTCGATAAAATAGTACATGCATCTCCTTTTTTTGCCAAAGACTCTTGCGGTCACTGGTGATTGAGAAACCCATATTTGCGCCAGTAAAGTAGATAGGAGTGAATCCTTTTATCAACCGCTACCTTTATCCCGCAGCATACCGCCGTTGGCGGCCACGAAGAATTCTGTGATGCTGCACACCTTATGGTTGTGTCGGGTTTTAGCATTCAGGTAACCAGGAACTCCTCATTTCCGTTTTCCGTGGGCCTCATTACCGATGAGCGTAGGTGATGAAAGAAAGAAAAACCGCCTGACAAAAGACTTCTAAGTGCTTTTTTAAGGCGGCAAAAAATGCTATAATATTATGACTACCTAGCTAAAGTAGATCTTTGCTAAGGTAGTCTTTTGATTTATTAGCTAGAATCCATAATTTTGTGAGCAATCCACACGACACAAAACATTTCACAAATGTGTACAATCTTTCCGCCCTCTGCAACTCAAACCACACCCCGAAACACAGACCGCGGCCAGAGTTCACTAAGAGGTGTTTGTATTGAAATTGATTTATGGAAATTTCACGGTGAAGACGCCCGTCTGTCGAGAGTTCGCGTCGGTTGTTAAAACGAATAGATTGCATTTTTACCGCGTCGCAATCAAATTCTGCTGCCATCGCTGCGAAATGAATTGACTTTTTTATTGGTTACTTTTAATAAATATAAAATAACGTGTAAATAACACCTCGAAAATTATTCAAGATGGCAGATATGAAACTAACATTTGAATGAAAATCTTATATCATGTATGCCTTTTGAACTTTTAAGCCATGAATATAGCTTTTGTAGCTTACCTTATGTTGTTTAAAATTAATAAATGTCATGCAAATACAAGATAAGCGTTCTCCTTTTTTTTCCAATAGGTATCTCATTAAACTACCCATCCTTTTTCAGTAACGAAAGGATGATTTTTTTTATGCCTGAAGGTTGTCAGACAAGCAAACGGGCCACCTGATGGAAAGTGGTCACCGTCGCCTATGAATATTTGCAACACCAGGGGAGTTGCCGCGCTGCCAGCCTCTTGAAAGGCTCTTTTGACGCTATTTTTGAAAAATCCTATATTGTAGCACCTAGGGAGCACCACAGAGAGAAGTATATTGATATTTTATGAAATATTTTACAATCTTCACTCTGACTTGGCCCGTGAAACGTCTATGAATTAAAAATAGCTTGAATCAATCCTCAAACTGAGATTGATATAATATTCTTTCATTGGAGAAGATACATAAAGCATATTCGTTTTTGAGTAAGATGGAGTTATTTTTATCTTTCTTCACTATCCGACATTTCAATTGCTGATGATTATGCTTTTGACTACATAGATGTATTCGAAGATGTGCGATCCCAGGCAGTAAAGAAAACTAAAGACTAAATGTAAATATTATTGTATTTACTTCGATTAAACCACTTAAAAAAAAATAAACATCGTAACCCGTAAATCGTGATCAATCGTCTCGCCCACCAAGTAAAGGTGTTCTTTCCCCCTTCATTTCACAACTGTCATGCCACTTCCCCCGTCCTACTCTTTCATTACATCCTTTCATTGACTCACTTACGTTCCGTTTCCTATTCCTCAGACACACCGATCCTACATAGATATGTACGGTGATGAAGATGATTACATGTATACAATCATCATAATCTCCTCAGCCCAAAAACGTCCTCTTATAGACAAGAGCTTCATGACTCCTTATAATAATAATAAAATAATAAAATTGTTTATTTATAAAATAGATCACAAAGAAGATATACATGAAATTTCTTAACTATATAAAATAAGGTATGGTTTGTATTCGTACCTGAACTAGGTTGAACCTGTGTTTCAGGCGGTAGAGGGCTTCACTATATTGTGAGATTAATTAACATTAGAGTAAAACTATATTAGGTAAATTCATTAAAGTAAACTATAACAGTGAGTGATTATTTTTAAGATTATTATTTACATATAGCAAGTAATTCTTCAGTATATTCATAATTAATATTTTGTAAGTAATTATATAAAACTTTTTTACAGCTAAAATATTCTAATTTATAAAATAAAAGGTTTCTATTTAATCTATTGTACAAAAAAGGGCCAAGAAATGAAAAGAATCTTTTTGTAAAGGCATGTTTTGACGTTGAATTTGTAATGCAGACGATATCGTTCCGTCGCTTGTTAGTAATGTCCTCGTTGTACGTAAGCATGGTGTGCTGTTTCAAAATGGTGTGCATTATAAAAATCTGTCTAACAGTTAATACATTACAGTATTTATACAATAAAGTAGTAGGAAAGAAAAAAGGGTAATAATGAGCGACTTTTAGAATTGATCTTTGCGCTCGTTCTAGAGGTAGTATAATGGTTTTCAAAGCACCTCCCCATGAAGTAATGCAGTATTGAATAATGGATTGCCCTAAGGCTAGATAAATTTGGGTTAGTAATTTAGAATCTGCAATCGTTCGTAATTTCTTAAAAACATAGATTAATTTACGCAACCTTTTTACCAAGCTCTCGATATGCAATTTGAAGGAGAGTGTGTCATCAATTATAATTCCCAGATATTTAATTTCGCACGTTTGTGCGATAACAGGACAATTGCAAATACTACTGAGGGGGTTATCACATTGGTGAGCGTAAAGACGATGGTTATCAGTATTAGGTGAAAGCTTGCGCATGGAGAAGTGGATATATTTAGTTTTGTTCGCATTTAGTGTAAGCAAATTTTCTTGAAGCCAATGGGTCACTGTATTTATACCTGATTGGGCAATTTCAAACAATTCGTTGCTCGTTTTGGCCGTAAATATTAATACAGTGTCATCGGCATACGATATAATTTTGCCCTGTTTTAAAGTTAAATTGCAGAGGTCGTTAATATAAATCAAAAACAGGGTAGGACCCAATATGGAACCTTGTGGAAAACCGAAACATGTGTTTTTTTGATCATTGCTAGTGATATTATCTATTTTAACACATTGGCATCGATCATGTAGGTAGTCAGCAAACAGATTAAGCTGTGTGCCTCTTATACCTAGAGCCTCCAGTTTGTTTAAAAGTAAACTAACAGATATTGTTTCAAAGGCTTTAGATAAATCAACGAAAAAACCTAAGGTCTGGTGCCCTTTCCCAAGTTCTTGTGTCACATATTCGGTCAGATTATGTACCGCATCGGCTGTGGATAATTTTGATCTAAAACCAAATTGCATCGGTGAAATATAATTATTCGTTTCGAGATATTTAATTAATCTACTATTAATGACTTTTTCTAATATTTTTGATATTGAAGGCAGTATCGAAATAGGTCTGTAATTAATAACTTGATCTTTATTACCAGATTTATATACAGGGATAACTACTGCCTTTTTTAAACATCCGGGAAAAGTCCCTGTAGAAAGGCATAATCGAAAAATATGGGTTAGTGGAGGTACAAGAATGTGTTTGTATCGTTTAAGAATCTTGTTGCTTATATTATCCCATCCAACTGCACAATTATCCTTCAGTCCTGAGATTATCCTGGTTATTTCATACTCATCAGTGTCTAACATAACAAATGATTTTAAACTGCAATATATGTTGAACTTCTGGCGGCTTGTAGGAGAACCCCACGGTTTGATTTTAATCTGTTCGGCTAGATTTTTACCCACATTTATAAAATAGTTATTTACATCATTAACTGATAAAAGTGGCGAAGAATTAATATGCAACAAATTCGAATTTGATTCACGTCGATTTGTTGCATAAGAAATATTCTTAATATGATTCCAGAGCTGTTTACTATTTTTGCCGGCTTTGTTCAGTTCGTTTTTATCGTAATTATGTTTCAAATTCTTTAAGAGGTTATTGCAATGATTCCTGTATCTCTTATACGTCGTTTGAATTATAAGATTGTCAGGATATTTTTTAGCTCTCTGATGTAATTTGTCTCTATGTCTAATACAACGAATAAGTCCAGGAGTAATCCATGGCTTAATATTAAAATGTTTTTTATTCACTGCTATATTTTCAGTGTTGCGTAATATTGCTTGTTGGACATTTTTTATTACGTACGATAAAGACACATTGGCGTCAGCGATATTGTAAACTGCACTGAAATCAATATTGCGTAAATCATATTCAAGTTTGTTTAAATTTAGCTTTGTTTTTGTTAGTGGGCGATTTCGCTCAGGCAGCATTAAATTTATGGTTAGTAAGACGGCATGATGGTCGGTAACAGATGAATTTGCTACTAAAGTATTGTATTGTAGAGTGGATTTAATCATCATGTGATCGAGACATGAACCGCTTTGATGTGTGGGCAAGGTATGCGCGGGAAGGAGTCCGTGGTAGGAGCAAAGGTTTAGGTAGTCTTGGGTAGATGCATCGCCAAGTTCGGCATTAAGATTTATATTTATGTCTCCTGTAAGTATGATATTTTTAAAAGCGGATAGTGCTTGAAATGTCTGGTTTAGCGAAGAATGAAATGTACCTAAGTTTCTAACGGAAGGGGACCTATATACGGCGACTATGGCTATGTCTGTGTTCATTTTTATAACTAAACAATTACAGTCCTGTAAATTTGGATTTTCGACGGATACGTTAAAGCACTCCTTGACATAGACTACGACTCCATCATTTTGATTGTGATTGTGTGAACTATAAAATATATTGTACCCTGGAATTACTGGTATATTATCATGACGATTAGGTAACCAACATTCCGTTAATATCATTATATCGCAATTATAATTTAGTCTATGAAGAAAGACGCTGAAGCTATCTATATTTTTATAAATACTGCGGATGTTTTGGGTTAGTACAGATAATGATTTTTTGTAAATTGAAAGATATTGCCTGCACTCCTCAACCTCACATGACCTTGCTTCTGGTAAAAATGAATCGTCTATGTCAGCAATTAAATTGATATCCATTTTTAAAACTAAGTAAGGTTAATTTAATAATAATTAGATCTAAAATACAAACTAGTATGTGGCGCTCTTAGGCGCCTTCATAATTTACAGAGTTTATATACCTGTACTCGGCTGCTTTTTTAGCAGGACATTCTAGGTCTCCGGTCTTGTGATTGCTTGGTTTTTTAAAACGCAAGCACGTTGCACATTTTGGCGCCTCCGCTTTCTTCTGGCATTCTTGGATCGAATGACCCTCTTCACCGCAATGTCCACACGTAGAAGCCACGGCTTTGCAGGATTTGGCTGCATGGCCATATTGATGACATTTGTAACATCTTGTTACCAACGTAAAGTCTTTTACAGGACATGATGTCCAATTTATAAAAATCCTGTCTTGATTTATGAGCGCCTTACGTACGACGGCTGGAACTTCGATTATGTAATTACAGGACTCCATATTCCTTTTTCCAGACTTGTGGCTTACTTTCACCGAGGTCATAAATGTTTCCCGCGACATAGATGGCATTTTGTCGGCTACATTTTGTTCGAAAATACACTTTAAAACCTCATTCTCCGACATTGCCGTAGAAACACCTATAATGATAATACGTGGATTGCGCTTCTGAGGGTCGTCGACAGTAAGTCCTGGTGTAGCGCGCTGTACTGACTCTTTTAGTTTTTCCAGGTCATCCTTGGTCTCGGTGCTAATTATAACGCCTCCTTTCCTGGTTTTACGAACTCCTCGAACTTTTAATTTCATTTCTTCAGGGCTAATTATTTTCTGGACCAAGGCCTTGGTTTCCTCACTGGTCTTGGAAATGTCATTTGGGTAGATCGCCACGGAACTAACAGGCCTCGGATGAACAAAATTTGTTACTCCTTTCTTCACCATCTCCGCGAAGGATGTAGTCGGCACAATCTGCTTAGTGCTGGACTCCTGTATCGAACGTTTGATGTCCTTTAAACAATCCGTAAGATCACGCTCATCGGTCAAAGTTTGAAGTGCATTATGGGTGACAATGACTTTTTGCTTCGCAGCCTGATATTGAACGGCCATTTGCGCAGCTCCATGTCCAACTTTTCGGCAGAGATTGTTTATTTTCAATTTTTGGTCTGAATTGAGCTTTCCCTCAGATGCAATCGAACAGACCTCGCTTAAACATTGGTCTATGGAACTCAACCAATTTTGAATCTCAGGAGTAGATATAACTTCGATCCCCTCGTGGGCTTTTTGATGCGTTGGCGTTGGCGGGGGGGAGCGGCGGGTGCTTATGCTATAATCGCCACGTTAAGTACAAGGCTTGACAACCGTAATGACGGCAGTTTTATGACACTGCTACCCATCCCATGTTATTGTATTTTGGGAGTTGGATAAATCCACAACTACATATTTTCTACAAATAATAATAATAATAATCTCTCATGATGAGAATCTCGTGAAAGCCGAAAAAGACAAGGATTTAACCTTCTGAAGCCTGGGATATTTTAAAGTAAGAAATTACTTTTAGAAATATCCTAAACTTTTAATTATGTTTATAGAATTGCAAAAACAATAAATAAAAAAAATCTGGTGGCATATTGTAGATTTTCTTAATGTATTATAATATATTACATAAGTTCTTATTCTTATATCTTCTATCTTGTATCTTCTCTCTGACGAGAGACAATAATAATCTCTCATGATGAGAATCTCGTGAAAGCCGAAAAAGACAAGGATTTAACCTTCTGAAGCCTGGGATATTTTAAAGTAAGAAATTACTTTTAGAAATATCCTAAACTTTTAATTATGTTTATAGAATTGCAAAAACAATAAATAAAAAAAATCTGGTGGCATATTGTAGATTTTCTTAATGTATTATAATATATTACATAAGTTCCCAATGAGTACTCAAAACGTGATCTATTCACAATGTTCTTTATTATTTGAATGCCATACTGGCTTGACCAATACTTTTTAATTATTGGCAAATTAATGCTATCCATTATTAACAAAATTCCAATAAAAGCTATTAATTTTTTCAAAGATAGTTTGAATTCCTTTTCATATTTTAGCAGATACCTATGTTATGTTTGTGGCGTCTGCCATAAGTTCTAAAATATTTTTATTTATTTAGCTATTGTTCGAAGTACTCTTTATCCGTCCATGAATCAGTGCTAATCAATTTATATCTTGGCTGAAAATTTGGATTTTCTATGGGTAAGAAATTGCCGATCCAACTATTAGGTATTTGTCGCCAAGGCCGATCTATCATTTTGCACACCCAGTTCTTACGCGACCTCGTCGTACGACTCTCTCACTTGCAACACGTCTGTTTCTTCTGGTACGACTCCTAGAAGTAGTTACGTTTTTTTTTATCTCGGATTCTGGCTGACTTTTTTCGGCAGAAAAACCGGAAGAACTTGAACTCGAGGGAATACTGTCGTCATTTTGCATTGGCACGACTTCTGGATCGTCTTCATCAGTTATATAGAGTTCCGAATCGTATTAAATATCTTAATTACATTATCATTAATACCGTATAGTAAGGAAAAACGTTCGAAATATGCCGCATTATAGGAAAACATTTCTATGTCATACAGGTATTACACTGGGCTCCATTCATTTGACCTAGTCATTGGGACCTCATATAATACCTGTATGACATAGGGTATTTCAACACTCGCTGTGCAGCTAGCGTGCCAATTCCGACAGCTATTCAAGACATTTTGAACAAAAGGTTTCTAAACTAAGAAAGATAACATAAATACTTATCATAATCATTAATATTTTACCAATAAGAACGAAATTACTTAACAGGTCGTTCTGATCGAAACGCCATTGTTACCACGAATGAAAAAATAAAACTCCTAAACGTTAATTTGACAGTCAATAAATGCTTAAAATGGCAGACAGATACCTTGTCAATTGAACTTAGGTAAAAATACCAACCACTTTTATCAGATGGCGTTGTCACGAATTTTTAAATCTTATGTATTAAATATTTGACGCGGGGCCCCAGGAGGTTAAATATGTTTATCTGGCTCACGAGGTGGTCGCCATGTGAGATGTGGATTCGGAGATTATTGTGCCGATAGTTGTATCGGTGAACGGGCTGATAGATAGCGAAGAGCCTCGACCAATATCTCAAGAGGCTCTCGCTAGGTGGATGGATCAAGGGTCTGATACAGAAAGCAGTACTCCTCCGCACGGAACGCATAGTGAGGCGGTTCCTGTCTCTGTGTCACTAACCATCGCACACTTTTATTTTTATGTTTATTTGCATTTTTATACTTATATATGTAAAAAATATTTAATAAGTAAAAAAAAATGGAAACCCATTACACGTCCCACTGCTAGGCAAGAGTCTCTGCCCTTTTTGGAGGGAGGTCTGGAGCTTACTCCACCACGCTGCTCCAATGCGGGTTGGTGGAGAATGTTGAGATACGGGTTAGTGGCCAACCCGATGTCTGATGTATTTAAACCGCCCGTAAGGCCTACGACAAGGTTTAACGACTGCTATCTGTCGATAGCAACCGGGACCGACGGCTGGCTTAACGTGCCCTCCATAGCACGGAAACGCGCATTTTAATTTGCCACTAGCGGTCACCCATCACACACCCGACTGCGCCCGTATCGCTTAACCGAGTAGATCGCTTACGATCTACACCAGCCACGGGGCCATGTGCGCTTTCTACAAAGCACCCTCAGGATTTGGTTAGGTGTCCAATGATTATCAACTAGCTCGTAGACTTGCCCACTATGACATGGTCCCACATAGGCTTCAAAATTTTCTCGCTAGCTATCGTTTTGAAAAAATATAAATGTGAAGTTTTTATTTCTCATTAGAGCCGAGATTTGGTAAGTTACTGGTGGTAGAGCTCCAGTGACGGAGCTCGCGGGCGTAGGCACCACCGCATTACCTGATTCACTTGCCGCTAAATGGTAGTGTTCAGCACTATCGTGTTCCGGTCAGGTGGTAATGTACGGCCCTGTAATTTCCGGCACAGAGGCATAATACCTTAGGCCTCAGAAGTGGTAACGCATTTGCATTTTGACCTTGGTCTTTGTGTGGGTGTCTATAGGCTGCAGTCATCACTTAACATCAATGTGAACTGCATGCTTGTTTGCCACTTCAATTACATAAAAAAAAAAAAAGAAAAGCAAATATTTTTTTCTTGACAGAATATGCTATTCTTAATTTAAATACACCTACCTCTTGTTTGCGTGTCGTGGATATCAATTTGTGAGATCAAACGCCAAAATATGATGCTTGATTGATATTCCATGAGGCTTCCGTTTAATATAATTGCAAATTGAAATGATAATGATATTTATTTCATCCCACAATTTGTTACATAAAGAAGAATTTGTTATCGAAAGAAGTTTACGTTTTCTCGTAATATGATCAACAGATTTAATGTAAATTATATAAGGTAAAATCAGTCAAGATGGTGTACAGGCAATAGTAGGAGAGCCCACGACACTAAAGTTAGTTCGATAGGACTCCCAGGTGATATTATTATGTGTATAATTAATCATGTCGCTTGCAACACTGCATTATCGTATAGTCCTACCACTCCCCTGATTCGAGGAACAGACAAAACTTACAAGTCTGAATGGTATTTCAAGCCGGCTTTAAAATTTTATTTTATTTTTCTCAATCGCGACCAGGTTTTTTGCATTGCAGCATCGTTATTTCGTGTTCCCCCATTAACGAAGTGTCTAATTATAATAATAATAAATAACAATAGGGGGCAGAGCAGCTTGTGGCGAGCTGTTAGTGAGTAGTGACACCACCCCCTACCATCATTTCGAGTTCCTCCGAGAGAACTGGGCTCCGCCTCGTCCGCCACAAAGAGGTACGGCCGGACAGAGCATCAGGTCTCTCATCTCTGGCTTGCCTTCATTGGCCAGTCAGTGTGGGGCGCTAGAGGTATGGAATTTGGAGAAATTTAGATAATAGGCTGTAGTCTAAATTTCTACAAGAGCCATATACTCGGGGGTGGAAGTGTCTAAAGGCATAATAGCGGGGAAGCCCGCTCCGAGCTTGAGATTACTCGCTCGTGATGGTGAAACCGGAGCCACACCTCTCGACACTCCCAGCCTCTCTCAACAGTGTTGCCCTCCGTCGACCATCGGGTTGACTGTTTGGGGGGCCCACCAAGGAGAGGCGAGTCACCACCTGCCTAAAGTAGGATTCGATAATGTGAGATGTTGAATAAAGGCAGGTGCCGTATCTCACTCCATAGGCCCAGCCTATGTCAGCTTATCCCTCCAGTTCACCCACATAGCCCAAAGTTTGGCGAATCACTTAGCATTACAATAGTCCCATATATTCTGCGGGGTCTGTCTGTGTCAGTATTAACTATTGATACAGTCAGAGAGAGGTCCCACCGAATATAACCCATTACAAATAGGTCGAGTTCTGTCTGATGGTGGGATCAAAAGTCTTAAGAATCGGCGTGCATGTATGAAGAGTATGATGAAAGTAGACGAGGCACGAGAGGTTTGTCAGCACCGGGATATCTGGCGCTCTACACTCTCTGCCTACCCCGTTAGGGACCTGGCATGAAGATACATACATACAAAGTAGATTCAAATTCTCAAAAGGGCCTCTACGTGTCGGACCCCCAAGCCTGACAAAGGTCCGGAGTTCAAATTGGACCCCGTGCTGACGAGAGACATAATAAATAATAATACATATATTATGTTATCTGGAAGTCCTATGTATCGAACTAGGTTTAAATTAGTGTCGTGGGCTCTGAGACCTTTATATTAAGCCGCGTATCCATATGGCAACAATTGACGCGCAACACGTGACGCTCAACATGTTCGGCAACGTTGAAAAACAACGCGCGACTATGCCAGATGGCGTGCAACTTGACGCGGAGCTTGTTGTTTGTATCGCAGTTGAGCATTAAATGTTGTCAAGTGGAGGTGTGACGCGCAAAAAAATTCTGTAGTGTGTAATTTTTAACCACCCACGTGGTTTATTTATTTTCGATGCTTTTTTTTTTTGATAAAATTAAAACCATTGCCGCTGAAATTAACACTCGTTCCTCCTCTTACTAACACAGATAACTTTGTTAATCAAAAGTTCCGCTTCAACATTTAACAAGTTGCGAAACATGTTGTGCAATATGTCGCGCTTCAATTTTTGCCTAGTGGATACGCGGCTTTATATTTCACAGTAACCTTAGAAAGCTGATCATATAACCGTGATCGAATTTCACGTGCAGTTAAATTAAATTCGTTTGATCAAAAATTTAATCATATTTTACGTAACTTCACGCCTGTAATCCCCGAAGGGGTAGGCAGAGGTAAATGCATGCATTCAATCATACATGCAAACACCCACGACTCGCCGGTTACGTTTTGGCCCATGTAACAGGTAGCGAACATGTTGCCATCTCCGGGCACATTACCAAACTCCGGGGTACTGGGAAACTTCCAGAAAATGGAAAAATCCTAAAACAAGCAGAGATAAAGGATTTTAAACCGTTATCTCTGATAGAATCATATTTTAAAAGTAGCAAACTAGTGTTATGTATGTAAATATGTATCTTCACTCTAATTCAAGTCAAATGCGATAAGCTCCAATGTTATCACTAGGAAAAAACAATTGTGTAAGAAATTAGAAAATATTTTCTCATTAATAACCATCACACAACAAGCAATTCCTTTTACAACGAATCAATCTCCTTGAATCTAATGACTAAACTCAATATAATATACAATAATCAAAGTATCTCGTTACATAATTGCCTACAAGTGGCGGTGGCTCGATTAACTGTTCGAATTAGTGCGGGACGGCTCGCATCTGAGGCCCCATCATATTTCAATATAGGGGCCGGTTGTTGTAAGTAAAGTGTGTTGTCGTACATTGCGTCGCGGGAAATATTTTGCTTTTTTTTATGCAATGATGGTAGAAGTAATAATAAGAACATTAAATATAAATTGAAACATTTTTTTATAAATAAATTAACAACAACAACGTAAGTAATAATACACGAATCCTAAAAAAAAAAAAATTACACTCACATTATGTACTTTTATCAAACAACATGCTGTATACACACAAGTCAGGTGGGTCGGTGCAGCGCTCAGGTTCGACGGAGTGCTCGCGCTCGCCATTATATTACCTACTTACCTACATGATTGTAATACGCATGCCTAGTCTAAATTAATTTGATTTTGTAGGTAGGTAATTAATGTTATAAATAATATGTTGATGACACTGACGCGCGGTAAAACTCGAACGAGTTTATGTTGCGTCTTACTGTTATTGTATTCACCTAATTATTGTATGTTTTTAAATAAATAAATAAAAAAAATAAATAAAGTAAAATGTGTTGTAGTACACTACATGTTGTGAAATATTTTCCTTTTTTGGAACGAAGTTCTTTATCCCACGGTACGCTGGTAAGGGGTTAGGCGAACGTCTCAAGAAAAATCCTCACCACACTTCTGCTATAGCAGCGCTCGGAGAGGGGGAGTGCTGAGTACCTATAGTGTTCGACTTATTCGTTCTCTCTCTCTCTCTCGCTCTCTCTCTCCACAGTGACAAGTCACGCGATGCGCGCGTCTGCTGTGTATGCGTACATTGTTATACACTACTATAGCACTACTACTACGCTATTCGAGCGGCTTCAAATCCGTAAAGTTCTAGTTTTTAAAATCTGGTAATTTCGAATGGAATTATCTCAAATTTATTTTCATTGCTTCAACACTAACACAACCACTTCAATAACCACCTCGGCATCAACTTTACAAAAAAAATTGTAAAAATTATAATGGTTTTCCTTAGTAGCTTAAAACTCCACCAGCAATGTACTCGCAACAAAACAATATAGCCGCTAGACACATTAAAGCCTCAGGTGCATCGGCAGACGTTTCACTTCCATTTTGTTGTATTGAAAATTGTTCAATGGACGTATGACAAAAACTGGTCAAGCGCGAGTTGATCATGGGATACTTCGATATTGTAAAATCATTTTAGTTATGGAAGTAAACAAAAGCTTGTTTAAAATGTTTTGTTTTATTCGTTAACTTCAGGCTAATTAGAGTAGGCAGAGGTAAGTGCATGCATTTGAACATCCTAGATTCGCTGGTTACGTTTTGGCCCATGTATTAGTTGGCGAGCCTGTTGACATCTCTGGGCACATCACTAAACTTTTGAAAAGGTAAATTTCCAGAAACGGGAAAAATCCCAATAGAATCAGAGATAAAGAATTTTTATCCGTTTTCTCTCAAAGCCCCCGATCCGGGAATCTAAATTTACCGCATTATTACTACGGAATTTTTTGTTTAGGTAGATTTCCAGTAACAGCACTGGAAATCTTTCACCTATATTTTAAAAAGGTACACAATTTTTGAATAATAAAAAAAAATAAAATTCGCTTACACTCACAGCCCCACATTAGGTATAAACCTGTGTCGTGGGTGCCGTTGTACACATACAACATATACACACCCGAAAAAATATCTGTAGGCCATACAAATATTTGTCCCGGTGCGGGGATCGAACCCGCGACCCTTCGAATCAAGCGGTCGTTTCACACCGCTGGACCAACTGGATCGTCGTCGAGTAATAATAAAGTAAACTACTCTTTTCTATTTTCTTCACAGTAAAAGCTCTGATTTTTCATAACAAATATCTTCTATACGGTCACGGTACCGATATCTGAAGTAAAGTGCTTCGCTAGGAATCGTTATTGCCTCCATGCAATGGACTCTATAAGGGGAGCTTGTAATCCCTTGAATCAAGCACCCTGTATTATTTATTATCCTTACCTTTTCGCGGTGCAACAAGAAACTTCCATTTTCATCTAACGTATAAGGTTTGAGTCAACGTGTATAGGAAATAATGAAAGAAAAGTGAGAAAGGAAGAAGTTGAGTGCTGTGTCAATAATATAACAAACAAGCGAACCGTTTTGGTTGGAAAGGCCTTTGTTTCATTTTTTTTTTGTGTATTGGAAGTGGCAAGCAAATATTCAGTTCACATTTATGTTAAGTGATGACTGCAATCTGTAGACACTTACACAAAGACCAAGGTCGAAATGCAGATGCGTTACCACTCCTGAGGCCTAAGGTGTTATGCCTCTGTGCCGGAAATTACAGGGCCGCACAGAGGCATAACACCTAATGCCTCAGGAGTGGCAGCGCATCTGCATTTTGACCTCTGGTCATTGTGTGGGTGTCTAAAGGCTGCAGTCTTCTAAAACATTTTTTTCAACAAGGATTCGTCATCTATTTAAAAAGAACAAAGCTGGTGTTTTTCCAGAGTTCATGTCGTGGGAAGGCATTGATTTTATTTACGTTTACTGTGTTGTAAATGAATCTGAATAAAAAAGCCTTTATTTCCCAAAATTAAATTTTACACAATATAATATCTTATGAACAATTTCAATTTCTCATAAATATTAGTAATAAATTCTCGTGTCACAATGTTTGTCTTCGTACTCCTCCGAAACGGCTGGGCCGATTTTAACCAAAATTTGCATGTATATTCAGTAGGTCTGAGAATCGACTTACATCTATTTTTCATAACATTTTTGGACCTTTTTTTTTAATTTTCTAGGGCGATACGAAGTTTGCCGGGACAGCAAGTATTAGTATATAATTATATAAATTATAATAAATTATCATACATTTATTTTATATTGTTGTTGTTTTTATGTTTGTTGTGATTAATTCTATGTTTTATTTATTTTCGTATAATATCTAATTTTGTGCATAAACTTGTTACATACTTAATTAATATTCAAATTTCATTATTTATTTTATACATTTATTTAAATGAATCTGAGAATTTTCTCAATGAAAATGTATTTTTATTTTCGAGGATAGAATTTGTGACCATAGTTGTAACAGTATCGACATACTGGCATGCCATTAAGTTACTTATTCTTACTTTGTAAAATGCTGCAGTTGTTTCAAGTTCAGTAATTAAAGCGTGTATTTGACTTCAACTTTATAACGAGCCATTAAAAGAGCATTTATAGCACTTACAGCAGCTGTTTGCCAGAAGTTATTTGATTTTGTGTACCTAAAGATTTTAGCTTGTGTAAGCCATAAAGTAAATTCGGTTTATTTTTACTAGTTACCCTGGCAAACTTGAATGTAATGATGTAAAAACATGAAAATGAAATTGTTTTTTTTTTAAACTACTATTTGTCATAAAATTTCTTGATATCTTGTCACGTTTTAAACTTTTCTTGAACTTCTTCGAATATTTCAAAACGAAAACTAGCAAAATCAATCCAGCCGTTTTTGAGTTTTACTAATAATGTGTGTGCGTACGTGTATGTGTGTGATCAAAATGACTAGCAAGCTTGAAATTCAATTATATAAAATGAAAACTAGTTTCATCTACATACAACTAGAAGGTCTTGAAATTTGACTCTGTGTTAGTAATCACAGGGCGTTTAAACTACCGGCGGCAATCAGGTAAAATAATTGCAACGGTGCAAATTTATCAGAATTGGCTAAGCCATCCCGATAAATTTGCAATATTTATAAGAATTCTCCTAATTGGATACTGCAAACAATTTATATATAAACACATTACGATCGACGTTGAAGTATATATTTGAATAATAATATGTATATTCATTTAACAAGTCGTCCGTTCAATTTGTCGATACCATTGCAAATGTTACCATAAACGACTTTTCATTTTGCTTAGCTCTATTCTAACTTTCTTCATTGTCAAATTGCATCCAAGCGAAGCACGAGCGCGAGCAATTTAATAACAATTTCTTAGAACAGCCCCTCACAAAATTTTCCACACACGACTATATTAAAAGTATAGATAGGGTCCTGATTAAAAATCGCCGTGCATGCCAATGTCCCGCTACTGGACAGTTTCCAAAGTTTGCTGATTAAAAACGGACGGGACGAATGAAAAAACTTTTTTATAACAACCGCCTACATCCACCCCATCCGATCTCGGAATGTGGATGCAGACGATTATAGATAAAAAATGTTGCCGGTATCCGACTTTCTCGTAGAATAATTATGTAGACTGGCGTCGGGACGTGATGAGCGGAAGAAATTTCTTCTACTGGAAGAGAATTCCTCCTAGTGCAGTCAGTCAACCGAACAATGGTGGTCAAGCCAATCCAATGGGACGGTAGTAAATATATATATATATATATATATATATATATATATATATATATATATATATATATATTATGTAATGAAAGAGGCAAACAAGCTTGCAGTTCGCATTGCTGTTAAGTGATGACTGCAGCCTATAGACCAACACGAAGACCAGAGGTCAAAATGCAGATGCGCTGCCATGCCACTCCTGAGGCCTTAGGTGTTATGCCTCTCTGCCGGAAATTACAGAGGCATACATTACAAAAAAAGGATTCAATCATGAAAGGATTCTCAAAGAATGAATTTTAATTTAAAAACATATTATTATGCTACGTAGTTATAAGGTTACATTTTTATACAACTGTTCAAATAATTGTATGTTTTCATCAAGCATTCATATCAGTGCTAAGTGGCCACTCACGTTATTGCTATCCCTTTCATTAGCGTAGATACTTATTATGTACTAGCTGTGCCCGCGACTTCGTCTACGTGAGAAAAAGTATGATTGTTCAGTATCTACCCGGACGAAGTCGTGGGCGCAGCTAGTATAAAAGTAGCGTAAATTACTCCTTATTACATCAGCTATCTGCCAGTGAAAGTCCCGGCAAAATCGGAGACACTCAAATTTTATGTATTTGTATGTAGTTATGTATGTATGTATTGTTGTATGGAGATAAAAGTAGCCTAAGTTACTTCTTATCACATCAGCTATCTGCCAGTGAAAGTCCCGTCAAAGTCGAAGACACTCCAATTCTTTTTACTTGTATGTAGGTATGTATGTATGGATGGATGTATGGAGACAAAAGTAGCCTAAGTTATTCCTTATCACATCAGCTATCTGCCAGTGAAAGTCAAGTCAAAATCGATCAAGCCGTTTTCAAGATTAAAAAGCGGTTATTTTAATATTACAAACAGACACCCCAATTTTATTTATTTGTATGTTTATAGATTTATTATGGAAGCTACAATACAACATAAGACCTAAAAATTCTGTGAACATTTTAAGAGTCTACATTATAGCGGCAACAGAAATACATAATTTGTGAAAATGTTAGCTTTCTAACTATCACTATTTATGAGATACAGCCTGGTGACAGACAGACGGACGGACGGACAGACAGATAGACAGCGGAGGATTAGTTATCCGTAGGGTCTGTTTTTACCTATTAGGTACTAAACTCCCTAAAAGACAGAACTAAAATACAGAATGGCTTAAAAATATTCGATACGATTCTTTAAATTGACATAACTTTTTTATTTCTGAACCATGAACATGAAACAAACACTAAATGTTAAGTGAAACTTACTACAATATATAAGTGAAAACCGCAAATCGAATAAGCCGTTTCTGATACTAGCGTGCACGAACACACAGACAAACAGACATTTTTCCGGGATAAAAAGTACCCAGTGATGTGCGCCAAAGGTTAAAGTATAATCATACCAAGTTTCATTGTAATTGGACCGGTAGTTTTTATGTGATGCTTGAACAAACAGACAGGCAGACAAAAAAAAATCTAATTACATATTTGTGTTCGGTATCGATCTAATAACATCCCCTGGTATTTATTTTTTCAACATTTTTAATGTACAGAATTAACACGTCTACAGATTTATTATAAGTATAGGTTATGTCTCATATTTTAAATGAATGACATAATAAATGTATCGTATATACATAATTATATCACCAGAATACTGTTGCAACTATATCAATTGTCAATGAGCTAATGTTGTTTAATTATTTTTTTTAAATGAAGAATGTAATTCATGTGAACGTATAGAGCGTCATGGTCTTTGATCAAGCTCTTTAAATGGAGAATAAAAAAAAAAAAAAATAAATGTATCATATAATAACGAAACAATTTTTCATCAAGCGTAGAATAAATAAAACGTATCATCCCATAAAATATCATTGGATTATAACAAAATAAATGTTTCGCATGTACTACACTACTCGCACAGTATAATGCTACAAGGTTGGGACTTAATGGAATAAGAACATAAAAAGCATTAACGTGGACCTTTGCGGGTCAGTCGACAACGTGAGTCCACTAATTCTTTATCGAGTTCCTACCTGAGTGTATACACACATTGTTTTATGTTTTTATTCACTCTGTTTGGTGCGTCGAGGCTTACGCGTACAGAAAACATTGTAATTATGTACAGTGCTCAACAATAAATACTGTACATTTTACTGGTGGCAGAGCTCCAGTGACGGAGCTCGCGGGCGTAGGCACCACCGCATTATCTAATATACTTGCCGCTAAATGGTAGTGTTCAGCACTATCGTGTTCCGGTCAGGTGGTAATGTACGGCCCTGTAAATTCCGGCACAGAGGCATAACACCTTAGGCCTCAGGCACTCCTAACTTACCACTGTAACGCATCTGCATTTTGACCCTGGTCATTTTGTGGGTATCTATAGGCTGCAGTCATCACTTAACATCAATGTGAACTGCATGCCATGCATTGTTTGCCAATTCCGTAACATTAAAAAAAAATGCACATTGAACCTAGGAAGGAGACTTCGGCTTATTTCGGGTCTGTAGAGCGTTATCTCTTTCGGACTGTACCTATTTTACGTTTGTCGACCATTTTGATCAAGGTTTGACCAATGCCGGACTGTCAGTGCTTACGTAGGTAGTGTGCAACAGAGATAACGCTCTACGAAGTCGAAACGAGCCGATCGTCTCTTTTGTAGGCTCGATGTGCAATATTAATTTGTTGAATACTTTCTGTATATTGTGGTTATACTCGTACATTTACGCATTTGCATTTCATATCCAAGTTTTTGCGTAGATGTGTAGATGTGTGTTGCTGCAGATGTCGCTTATCATTCACGTACACTACAGTTTGAATGCCAATAACAATATCGTGACATAAAAAATACTTTTCAATCTTTGTGTGATTAGACAGTGTCCAAAATTGTATGTATCTTCACGCCAGGTCCCTGACGGGGTAAGCAGAGAGTGTAAAGCGCCAGATATCCCGGTGCTGACATACCTCTCGTGCCTCATCTACCTTCATCATTCTCTTCATATATGCACGCCGATTCCTAAGACTTTTGACCGCACCATCAGACAGAACTTGACCATTTGGTCATGGTAGGTCAGCCTTGGTCTTCCTGGGCCTCTCCAACCATCCAAATTCACATTGTATATATGTTTTGTCATTCGCTCATTCGACATTCTCTCTGTATGCCCGAACCATCGGAGCATGCCTTTGTTCATTTTTACCCCGATACACACATTAACACAGCCTCTATTATACACCTTCAAAAAAAAAAGGTCTAAAATTGTGAGTATCGAAAACCTTAGCCAAAAATCATACAGAAAAATAACCTGTAAAATGCTTACATCAAAATCGTAAGTATCGAAAATCTTAGCTCAAAAACATATATACAAATAACCTGTATGCCTTTTACATCAATCGACAACCAAACTCATAAATCCAACCCCCGAGCCCGACTCATTCACCGCCATCAACAAAAACCAATCCAGTAGGCTTTAGTTCTGTTAATTAAACAAATTAGTTTGCAGTTCCGTGGAAAATCTCACGACAAATCCCAACTTGCAAGAGTACCGGGCGAGCACGTGAGTAATTTACTAATGCACGGCCGTCGTTCACCTCGCGCTGGGAACTGGGAACTGGGCTCGCATTGTCTTCGAGCGGAGCGATAAGAGACAGCGGGAAGCGGAGCGATTTTACTTTCACATAAAATGGAAACGAACTTTGTTTATAGCTAACATTAGTTATCAAAGATCATGTAAATCAAAACTTAAAAAACCGATGGATTGCCACTTCTGAATCCTAAGTAGTTTTACGAGTACTTTTGAACTAGAAATGAAAAAGCTGAAACATTTAGTTGTTACAGGATATTACTTTTTTAATAGCAAATTGCGCGGAAGCGCGCATGGCCTAGCGGCTGGTGTAGATCGTAAGCAATCTGCTCGGTTAAGCACTACGAGCGCGGTCGGGTAGTGTGATGGGTGACCGCTAGTGGCAAATTAAATGCGCGTTTCCGTGCTTCGGAGGGCACGTTAAGCCGTCGGTCCCGGTAGATATCGATGGATAGCAGTCGTTAAACCTTGTCGGAGGCCTTATGGGCGGTTTGAAAACATCCGACAGCGTGTTGGCCAACTAACCCACCCACCTCCACCAATCCGCATTGGAGCAGCGTGGTGGAGTAAGCTCCAGGCCTCCCCCCAAAAAGGGGAGAGACTCGTGCCCAGCAGTGGGACGTATAATGGGTTGCCATTATTAATAGCAAATTGATGGAAAGTACTTCCTCGGACTTGATCACTGAAGCTCCAGGACTACTGGTAACGATTGGGAAGAATTTTCTTACCTATACATAATATTTTTTAAATCTGTATTTGTCGTGTACGCTTATGCTGTAAAATATTAGGTTACAGAAACAAAATTTTCATCCTGGCTAGACAGTTCAAACTCATATCAATCCTGGTGTGTCCCTTATTAGCTTTGTCTTTAAGCTGCTGAGTAATTTACTAATGCTTGGCCGTCGTTCACCTCGCGCTGAGGAATGGGAACTGGGATTGCATCACGAGCGGAGTGATAGTGGGCAGCCATGAAGTATAATTTTATGAATGTATCTTCACGCCAGGTCCCTAACGGGGTAGTAGTAGCAGTATAATTTAAAGTGGATAAAACCTATAAACATCTAATTGAAAAAAAAAAATAAGTATAATTTTACTGGTCGTAGAGCTCCAGTGATAGAGGTCGCGGGCGTAGGCACCACCGCATTACTTAATATACTTGCCACTAAATGGTAGTGTTCAGCACTATCGTGTTCCGGTCAGGTGGTAGTGTACGGCCCTGTAATTTTCTTTACAGAGGCATAACGCCTTAGGCCTCAGGAGTAGTAACGCATCTGAATTTTGAGCTCTGTTCTTTGTGTGAGTGTCTATAGACTGCAGTCATCACTTAACATCAAGGTGTACTGCATGCTTGTTTGCCACTTTCATTACATAAAAAAAAAACTTATAAAATCTATAATGATGCGTTACTACGCCAGTGGTCAAAGCCGTTTTTTGACCCGTAACTACTTATCTATGTGAACTAAAAAATAATATTTTGCCAGTCCACTGAAATGAACATTGCAATTCTTCTCAACGTGTATTTCGTAGATTCGTAGCAACGACAAGTACAAGGCCGCGAGCGTTTGCTACGAATTTTCGTAGCACTTCTCGTAGATACGAAACATAGCAAATGGGTCGTAGCAATATAAAGTTAAATATTTGATATACGATTTTCTTGATATAATATATTACGTTTGCGATAGATATCCAAATAGGTTAAGAAAATAAGAAATAAATTTATTTTCTTCATTAAAGGTTAAAACAATATTTTTATAATCACTTTTTTTTCAAGACTTAATTCTCATCTTTTTTTTTATTTATTTAATATCTTTGAAATGTACTTTTCACATATTTGATAAGATAGCACTAGAAAAGCAATTAGATAAATGAGCAAAACGTAACCGGCGAATCGTGGGTGTTTGCATGTATGCTTGAATGCATGCATTTACCTCTGCCTACCCCTTCGGGGATTACAGGCGTGAAGTTACGTTTTTAATATAATAATGCTTAATTTTATAGATTTAAGGACCGCTTAGCTACGGACAGACGGATGGATGGACGGACGGCCGTGGCGAAATAATAAGGATTCTATGGAGGCTATGAACGCATATAAAGTTTGAAGTGCAGTACATATTTTTTATACTGCTGGTAGAGCTCCAGTGACGGAGCTCGCGGCCGTATGCACCACCACATAACTTAATATACTTGCCGCTAAAAGGTAGTGTTCAGCATTATCGTGTTCCGGTCAGGTGGTAATGTACGGCTCTGTAATTGCCGGTACAGAAGCATAACACCTTTGGCCTCAGAAGTGGTAACGCCTTTGCATTTTGACCTCTGGTCTTTGTGTTAGTGTCTATAGGCTGCAGTCATCACTTAACATCAATGTGAACTGCATGCTTGTCTGCCACTTCCAATACATAAAAGAAATGGTTCAGCATAAACCATTTGACTTCATTGCCCGCTTCCGCTAACCACACAATACACACCAGAACGTCGGCACCCCGCACAGAGTATGATTCCTCGCATCATATTTGCAGCTTTCATTACAGATATTAAAAAGCATGTTACCAGGGTTCACGTTCATTAATACGCAAGAATGGGGAACTATGTTTGTGAAAATAAGACTCGAATTTTTGTACGTGTTATGGCGCATCTGTCTCTTTTGCTCTATGACCTATTGTATATATGGTTATGAAAAAGCCTTTCTATGAATAGAAAACCCGTTGTCGATATCAGCAATGTACTTCCTACTAATCCTATTATATATTTTTTTAATAATGTTGGTGACAAACAAGCATACAATTGACATTGATGGTAAGTGGTTTAACTGCAGCCTACATGGTCAAAATGCCGATGAAAGCCTTGAGGTCTAAGCTATTTTTCTCGCGTGAAAACCGCGTTCAAATCCGTTGAGTAGAATCGAATTTATAACGTACCAGACAGATAGAAAGACAGACAAATATTAAGAAAATATATATTTTTTGGTTTCTGTTACTCTCCTTTAATTGCCCCCTATCAGTTTTTTGGAAATACATTTAATGTAGGCTGACCTACCATGACCAAATAAGTCGAGTTCTTTCTGATGGTGGGGTCAAAAGTTTTAGGAATCGGCGTGCATGTATGAAGAGAATGATGAAGGTAGACGAGGCACGAGAGGTTTGTCTGAACCGGGATATCTGGCGCTCTACACTCTCTGCCTACCCCGTTAGGGACCTGGCGTGAAGATACATACATTTAATGTACAGACACTCGACTTTAACTGAATGATTATATGTACAGATAATGATTTTAGCGACTCGATTTATTATTTTCCGTTACATTTTCATATACGACCTAATATATTATTAGGAAAAGAAAACTTCGCGAAACAACTTAATTCCGTAATGTAACAGGAAAGATAGCCGGAAAAGTATTATCTGACCCGAAATTGATACACGTACGCCAATATTGCATTGTGTTCGACTCCGGGTCGCGCACGTTAATGGGATCCCATGTAATTGAAAATTGAGCCGACTCTGGAAAACGGGATTTAATAATAGATAAGACTAAACGAGCTCATGGTGTGTCGTTGCGGACAAGGTGGCTTGATGATGGAGTGCGATAGTGGTGTTATGGTGATGCGATGGGTATGGGTGAAATAGGTAAATGGATCGATAAGAAACACAATGTCGTACATAAATTGGATTTTATGCCTATATATGTATATTGCTATTCTTGATTTAAACTGTTAGTAGACACCCGGAATTCAAGATAATAGGCACTGCATTCGCCAATCTAGCTGAATAGTGCTGGATATATAGTTTTTTCGATGTTCAAGAAAAAGGTCAATCGTCGAATCCAACTCGACTGGGTAGCCTTCGGGAGGCTACGTCTTCAAGTCCACCTTCAATTAGTGTTTCAAGACTTAGGTCTTTGGCCAGTGTGTGTTGCCAGTGATGACATATGTTACTGCAACGTGATTGTTGACGGGCCTCATAAGAAGACTCAAGATCATGCAGAGAGTAATGGAGAGCGCTGTGCTCGGCGTTTTCCTTTGAGGTTGAATCAGAAATGAGGAGATCCGCATGAGAAACAAAGTTGCCGACATAGCCCATTGAATAGTGGAACTCAAGTGGCAGTGGACCGGGCACAAAGCTTGAAGAATTTATCAGTAGTAGTTGGGGCAAAAAAGTTCTTGAATGGCAACCGTGTGACGGAAGACGAAGCGTAGGCAGGCCCCTCACGAGATAAATCGTAGACCTGGTGAAGTTCGCTGTCATCAATGACTGAGGGCGGCTCAGGACCGTTCGTTGGTGGTAATCTTTTAAGGCAAGCAAGAAGAAACTTTCGAAAAATTAAGAAATCTAGCACCTACTCCCCGACCTGGGGATATAACCCAAGACCCCCAGCATAGTGGTAATGGTAATACCCTTTTTCACTGGTGATAGAGCTCCAGTGACAGAGCTTGCGAGGGAAGGCACCACCGCTTTAAATAATCTACTTGCTGTCAAATGGTAGTGATAAACGCTGTTGTGTTCCGGTCAATTAAGGAACGGTCCTGTCCTGAAGGGCACAGAGACATAACAAGTTAGGCCTCAAGAGTGGCCATGCGTCTGCATTTAAATCTTTAGTTTGATGTAGACATTTATAGGCTACTGTATTACTTACCATCAATGTGAACTGTATGCTTCTTTACCACCTCATGACATAAAAAATGTCACGAAGTATGAAGAGAAGTGTTTACTTAAACATTGTTCAATATAAGTGCCGTACAAAGAATACATTTTATTATATCTGAAATAGTATATTGCCATCCAAGACGTATCTCAATAAAACTTGACTTAATCTTAAGTTTTGTTGCCTACTTTGTAAGACTGTGGAATGTAGTCTTACTTTGTAAGACTGTGGAATATATGAGGAAAAGTCCGGATGTAAGATGTTTAATTTCAACACTTAAAAGTCATAATTAAATAATGAATTTATCTGTCATATACTACTACTAATAAAGTACTACTAATAAAGTATGGTCGAGAATACGTTCATACTACACATAAATAAGTAGGAACATATTATTTTCCAGACGTACTTTATAAAAAACAACACAATTAGTTAATTTTGAAGCAAAGAAACAAAATTGTCAGTGGTACTAATTTAATGTGTGACACTTTTTCATATTCTAATGAATTTCATTTTTTTAAATATTTTTTTTTGTAACGCACCTTAGTACGTTCTTTGTGTAACATAACCTATGCGATACAATTTTGCCAGAATTAATATAAAATTTGCATTTGACTACTGTTGTAGCATAGCGAATTATTATTTTATAAAATAATTCTTGAGGTTTTTAAATGTACCTTCTCAAGAAACACAATGTTGCTTGTTTTGTGTTGGTAAAAAAAAATCCATCATGTTGATGATAATAACAAAAAAAATACACGTTTAAAAATAGAGCACATAGAAATAAATACTTGATTTTCTCTCACTTCAACAACTAACATACACAGTTTGCCGAGGGATCCACAAATGATGACAAAAAAAAGGAAGAATTCAGCCATAAATCAAAGTGAACCTCCAAAATAACCCAACTATAATGATCCGCGCAACTTCTGTGATTTTCCGGCGATACTAACGCTCTGTCCCCTAGACCAGTCGACAAGTTCTCTCATAAATAAAGTTGTTGAGGGCCCTCTACTGTACTCAGATACGACAAGACGCCAACGTGCCTATTATGGGACGTCCACCAACATCCGCATCTCGAACCGTTCGCTTATCTCCGCATCCACTGCTCGTTTTCATCCGAATCACTTCATTCTCTTCAACTTTAACATGCAATACACGATGTTCATCGTATAAAGTTTCGTTATTTGGTACAAGTTTAATGGAGGCACCGACTTTGACAAGTACATTCGACAAACGAGACGCTCACTAGCGATTTGTTTCATTGTTACTTGCCGTGATTTATTCGAGTGGATCTAAATATAATGCGACTGTCATTATTGTGAGTTATAGTTTCCGGATAGAGCAGATGTTCCTAGTGTATTCGATATTATGGGTTACGCTGGGTTTACGACTTTCTGATTTGATCTTATTTATGGAGCCGATAGTTATTGCTAAGATACGTTGCTTCAAGAAGTGATCATTACAAGTTAATTGAGTATTATCGCTTTTAGAGCAACGCAGATGAACAGCAGTAAGCATTATGAGTCTATTTGAGCTTTATAAAGGTACAATCGCATGTTCCTATAAAATCAAGAAAGATTGGCTTCTGAATAATTGAGGAAATATCCGGTAGTACAGAGGTACTAAATGAAATGAAAAGGTGTATTTCAAATTCTTTTGAAGTGTCTTTTACTTTATTTAGAGATGGTAGCAAACAAGCGTGCAGCTCACATTGATGTAAGTGATAACTTCAACCTATAGATATCAAACACTAGAGCACAAAAACCAGAGGGAAAAATGCAGATGTGTTACTATCCCTTAGACCTAAGTTGCTATGTCTCTGTGAATGTTATTACGGGGTCATACATTACTATCTAACCGTGTGAGCTCTAAAAGTGCTGATCACTACCATTTGGCAGCAGATTTATTAGATAATAGACGGTGGTGTCTACGCCCTCGATCTCTTACTGCACACTGAACAAATAAAAGCTACAAGCCATGCTAATTCTAAATTATGTAGAAAATTTAATAGAAGTTTGCCTTTGAACATAAGCCTTGTTAGTGTTAGGTGTACTTATAAGTTTGTACATGATTTCTAAGACCAGTTGGGGGAAGACACAATGGGAGTGAAGTTTCCGATATTAAAGCGGGAACATTTGAACGCACGTGCGCTATTATGGAGATACCTCAGTCGTTTCATTGTTGAACATTCAGACGTATGTTTGCTGTTATGGTGTCGCTTTTATTATTGACTGTTACTCTTTGCACAGCTAGACTATCTCCTATCGACTATTTTGTCCTTATACTTGCTTCAATGGAGATAGTTTATTGCACAATCTTAAATGATAGAAAATCTTTAAAAAAAACGAGGAACCAATATGCTGGTGGAAAATGTAAAGAAGAAACCGGAACTCACCCGTTACCTTACACACGTTATCTCGTTTATCTAGCGTAAAATGGTAGTATCACAGACAGCCATTTTGATTGGATAGTATCTACTGATAATATGGTCGCGTGGCATGAAGGCTTTATTTTATGAGTGACTAGCTGTTGCCCGCGGCTTCGCCCGCGTGGATGTCGTTTTATAAATAATTTTTCCTGCTATAAACCTCACGAATCCCGAGACCTTTCCAAGGAATGCAAAACCGTGGTAATCGGTTCGTGCGTTCTAGAGTTATAGCGTCAGGAAGGAAAACCCGACTTATTTTTATATTATAGATGACTTAGACAATTCCTTTTGCAAAAGTCTACGGACCGCAGCAATCTCTGTTCGTCACTTTATTCATATTATTATGAATATCGTATTGCATACACAGATTTTAAGGCATTGATAGTAAGTGTACACTAAGCAAATTGGTAAGTTTAAATTTTTAAGATTGTTTTGCCTTCAATTAATTCTAAGACCAATGAAGGCCTATTTTACGTAAAACCTTCAGAAACACACGATTTTCGTAATAATTTTTTCAACGTACATGTCAAAAAAATTTTTGAATATTGTAGACTTTAAATGTTTTTAATATGTATGGAAAATAATTATACTAAATTTTAAAAATCTTACTTTTGCTACAAAAATCCAATGAGTATTTTACACACCATTATTATGGTAGAATGTAATATATTCCTTAATGTAATTATCTTAACATCTGTAAATTCTACATTCTGGCGAATAAATAAATGACTATGATTATAGTATTTCTTATTGATAAACATTTTTTTCTTGTAACCATCTCCCTATATTTTTATCAACACAATATGAGATTGAAAAATTGTTTCACTTTATACCTATTAAAAAAAGCGTCTCAATACGCACATCTTTTCTAGTAGTGCTCTCGCTTGTCACAGCCATGGCGTTGTCTGAGCCTCAATAATGTATATCTGAATATATCCTCAAGGACATATTTTATTATTTTTACTGAGTAAACTATACACTATCCAACGAAAAACAATTTAAATGTGTTTGGTAAATTGCATGCCCCCAAACTTAATTCCCAAATACTGTAAAGCAATTTTGCATTCACTGATACAAACACTGACCCAAGATAGGTTTATTTTAATTCAAACCTCCATCACGTTACGCTATCCCGGGTCCTTGGCATTCACCCCACACCTAACACCTAAGACAAAGCCGTAAACAAATCACGTGACACCAAAAAAAAAAATCCCCCTTCAATTTTAAATTCCATTAGCCCCGCAACTTTACGAGCGAACACCTAATGGATATCGAGAAAATATTAAGAGTGGAGAGCACAGAGTTTATTGCCTCTCCCCCATCTGGACCAATGCTTAGACGGTAGCTAATCAGAACAGGTGATTCCACTGGCTGGCGGCTGATTGCTTATCGATCCGGACTCTTGGTAATGATAGTTCTCTTGTGTGCGGGACGGCCGCCACGCGGGTGACTAGGCGAAGATCTTTTGATAATCATACTAATATTATAAATGCGCAATTTTGAGTATGGATGTTTGTTACTCCTCTTTCACAAAAAAACTACTGGACGGATTGGCATGAACCTTTACAGTAATAAAGGTTATACATTGGAATAACATATAGGCTACAATATGTAATGATTAAAAGTACACGCGGACAAAGTCGCGGGAAAAACCTAGTGATAATATAATTTGTATTATTTCGATTTATCGCAATAACACATAATAATAATAATAATGGCAACCCATTATACGTCCCACTGCTGGGCACGAGTCGCTCCCCTTTTTTGGGGGGAGGCCTGGAGCTTACTCCACCACGCTGCTCCTATGCGGGTTGGTGGAGATACGGGTTAGTGGCCAACCCGCTGTCGGATGTTTTCAAACCGCCCATAAGGCCTCCGACAAGGTTAACCGACGGCTTAACGTGCCCTCCGAAGCACGGAAACGCGCATTTAATTTGCCACTAGTGGTCACCCATCACACTACCCGACCGCGCCCGGAGTGCTTAACCGAGTAGATCGTTTACGATCTACACCAGCCACCGGGCCATGCGCGCTTAAATAACACATGCCGAGTGAATTTAGAAACTAAAGAAAAAATGGAAAGAAAAAGTTGACTTCAGGCAGGAATGGAACCTGTGACCTCAGGGTAAGATTCTTCCTGCCTGAAGTCAGATTTTTAAGGACTTTGGTAGCTTAGTGGTAAAAGCGGCCGCACTGGTTATCCTGATGTTCAAAGTCAATTTTTTCTTACCATTATTTCTTTCTTTTTCTTTAGTTTCTATATGTTTATAATTATTGCTGAATGTTATGAAAGCGTCGGGACGTGACGACCCCATCTAGTGCAGTCAGTTAACCTAACAATGGCGGTAAAACCATTAATATAGGGCGGTAGTACGAGTTAAATTTACAACGCGCGACGGGAAGCAGCGACCCGCGTAATAAAAAATTTTTTTTTACAATTCTTAAAACACTCTGTGTACTTATTTAATTTTGTGTATCTATTCACTTCTATCATCCATACTTAATCGTGGCTAGTTCCAAAGTTTGTAAACGGAATATTTGAATAAGATTAAAACATAGCAAACTGTTATTATCTATCAAAACCGTCTCAATTCAGTTTATATCATTTTGACAGAAAAGTCAGAAGTACCTCTTCAAACGATGTGATAAATGATATCAAAGTAGAGATAGATTGAATAAAAAGAGCTTTATGCACTTACAACCTACTAGACAGTGAATATTCAACTTTATATGCGAGCGACGTCATTAAAGGTAGTGAAGTGGCTTTACCCCCTGTATACTTCGAGGTATGGTCCATTCTTTAAGAGAAAGAAATTTGAAATCTCTTTGTCTTGTTTCCACTCCACAACAACTTAATTAGAAGAAATAGTTTAGAATTAGAAGAAATAATTTATGATGTTACGAACAGTGAAATCTATAATAAAAAAAAAACCGGACAAGTGCGAGTTCGACTCGCGTGGTGAGGGTTCCATAGTTTTCGATTTAATTTGAATACTCAAACTTCTTATAGGTTTTCCAGTAATCTATAGGCAAAGAACTATTTTCAACATTTTTTTCAAAATTTTAAGTTCAGTAGTTTCGGAGATACGGGGGGGGGAATGGTCAATTTTAGTCGTTTTTCTTAAATAACTTCAAATTTGTTGATGCAAAAATTATAAAAATATATATTTGAGATGCTGACAAAAAACTCTTTCATTTGATATGTAACACGACAAAGTTTACGAATTTAAAAAAAAAAAAAATCTGATTTACCCCCCGAAAGTGGCCCCCCTGTTTAAAATGTATTATTTTACTTGACGTGTTCATCTTTGGGTCACCAATTTACATATATTCATCAAATTTCAACTCAATCGGTCTAGTAGTTTCGGAGCAAATTGGCTGTGACGGACGGACAGACAGACAGACAGACGCACGAGTGATCCTATAAGGGTTCCTTTTTTCCTTTTAAGGTACGGAACCCTAAAAATGGAAATTAATCACTGAAATATTTAATTTTGTAGGCTCTTTGCATGATAGCTTCCAAAATACTGCAACAAGTTACATATTAAATGTGTTCGTTATTGTCAGCAAAAGGTTTGTAGGAAAAAAAATATACAAAAAAATATGGCATATATTTTAAAATCTGCGATGGCAGTTTGTAGTTCGCCAGATTAATGCAAAGCATTATTTCACAAAACGCTCACTTCTTTAAGTTGGACTGTTGTCTAAACCCAGTGCAAACCGGACAGAAAACGGCCTAGTTCTATCAATCAGATTGCGCGTCGGCCAGCCGTAAAGTAAGGCACGGTGTGTTACTGGCCTTATCCATGTTTGGTTCAAAGGGCGTGCGTGCATGGTGTTTGTGTCCAGTGACTTATTTTGTTCCACAAAGATTGAGAGTTGCAAATCAAGTGACATGATAGGACTTTAATATTATGAGTAAAGTAGTTCTCAAGCCTTTTATTGCAATGAAGGTTCTGTACAAATTAAAAAGTAACTTAATGCAAGCACTAGAATGTCGCATTTAATCGCAAATATTTAGTAGTTACTTAAAACACTTTAAAAAAAGGAAAGCATATTTTTTACATTTTTTTTAATAAATGAAGTATCTACATAGTACAAGTACATATATTCTCGTAATAGGTATAAAATATACTATACATACGTGAAAGTATTTATTATACTGCTCATATAAGATAAATTTTCATAAAAATCGCTTACTTCTTCGAATTGGACCAATGTATAAACCGGACAAGAATAGCACGTACAGCCTAGTTCTATCGCCTGAACGGCGCGTCGGCCAGCCGTAAAGTGTGGCACGGTGTGTTACCGACCTTACACATGATTGGCTCATAGGGCGCGCGTGCATGAAGACGCTGTACACGGTGTTTGTGTCCAGTGTGCTCAGCGACTCATTTGATTCGATAGAGATTGGACATTGTGAACAGAGCATTGGATATAGATGCGAGTAACAATGATCGTGCCAAGTTAGGCGCTATATTGCTTAGATGTACTGCGATGATTGTTGGAGAAATGTAAGAATGTTATTTAGTTTAAATCTATATTCTAAGATACTGTTTAGGATCTCAAACATTCCTTACTTAAATTATACTTCGTTATCTTTGTGGATATTAAGGCTTCAGACTTAATGAAATGACCTGTAACCACGAGACTATTGAGGTAAGTGCAATTTAACTACGTAAATAAAATAATGTATTTCAATATAACACATCCCTATATTTACATCTTTCTTAAAATAAAAAGTCATTAAACACACCTATAAGTCTCGAAACAAGAAACCATAACCACGATAGCTTAGAGAAGGACCTTAAAAAAACTCTTCAACAAACATCAAATCGAAAAAATTATTGTCCAAAGTTTCCCGCCCTAAGCGATACAATATAAATCTATAAGCGATGAATGCGATCAAACACATGTTAGGGATTGCAGTATATAATACATTTGTTATACTCGAATCATATTTCCGACAATATCATCTTGTGAGCCGACGTACCATGAAATACGCCTTGAGTGACTCGGCACAAGATGCCGCCACAATTATGCTTGTTGCACATTACATGCTATATATTTTTCATTACATTTATATCTTACTAGCGGACCCGATAAAGATTTGTTGACTCTTTGACGTTAGGAACACACCTACATTGCTTGGACAACAGTGACTGCTTGTAATTTAATATGAACTTTATAAAATAGCAATAAAGCTCAAATTGACGTCTACGTTTTAGATAGAAAACGTTTGTATGGGAAAAAGAAAAGGGCTGTTTTTTAGGGTTTTCCCGACAATTATTCGAATTTTTTTACCTTTTAAAACTTCCCTAGACCTTTACAAACATGTCAAGACCAAGATAAGATAGATCCGTTCAGCCGTTCTCGAGTTTTAGCGAGACTAACGAACAGCAATTGATTTTTGTACATATAGATTTTAAGGTTTAGCTCCGTTTTTGACAATATTTCAAACACATTACAGAAAAATGCAAATGTCTGTTTTGACAAAATATGAAATACATACATGTGTGATTTATATTATACCTACTAGCTTTTGCCCGTGACTTATTCCGTCTATTTTTGTCGCATTAAACCGCAAATGAGTTATTAAGCCTAGGTCAACAGTCTATAAATGATATTTTTTTGGTTTTGTAGACTTATAATAAAACCAAAATCAATATAGCATGTAATGATGATGGCAATCAAGGATTCGGTTCACAAGAATGTTGATGATCTCTGCAGCCTTTTTTTTTGTTATGTAACGAAAATGGCAAGCAAGCATGCAGTTCACATTGATGTTATCCCACACAAAGACCAGAGGTCAAAATGCAGATCCGTTCCCATTCATCCATTCATGAGGAATAAGGTGTTATGCCACTGTGCCGGAGATGACAGGACCATATCTGTACAAAAACCAGAGGTCAAAATACAGATGCCTTACCCCTTCCTGAGTCCAAGTTGTTTGTCCTTTTTGATAAATATAACGGAAACATAAATTAACTTCTAACCGGAACACGATCTTTCCGATCTGTGGTATTCTTACTCAATTGCCAATCGGGAAACCTTTTGGTCCAATAGTTCTTCGAGCTTTACGATTTTATAGCTCGAGGATATAAACTAAGGAATAATAATATACATACGATGATCAATCATGCCTGGGAGATCATATTATGAAAAACAATAAATTCGGTGACACGTACACATAATTATCAAAAGTGTCCTATTAAGTCTTACGAAAAAATAGCTTAGCTCTTACCTGCAAAACAATCCTAAACGAACTCGTCTTCATGCAAGCGAAACTTTTCCGTTGTAATATTTTATCCCCTTTCTCCCCGAATCATGGTACTTCTTTTACAGTGATTTGATGATATTGCACTTTGACGGATACTCGAGATGGGGAGAAAAAAAAAATAAAAGCAAGACGGATGACGTCCGCGCGACCCACTCGGGTCCTCTACAACATGACTCCTTTGACATGAGATGCTTTCACGTTGATTAAAGTCCGTTATTATTATTGTTTCTTTTATTGTCACGTATTATTCAACGCACAAGTCACATTTTTTTAGTCGAATGTACCTTTTGTTGCATGTTGTGACATTAGACATTTGTTTATGAGAAGTGTCGTGTATCCTTGGCAATGTTATATTTCATGACTTGATAAGTGATTGCTGTAATACTGTAACCTTGGCATACATGGATACTGTTTGCGAGGTACGAGGTAAGATTCATAAAATTAATTTCTGAGTTTCTATAGACGATAAAAGCTCATAGACACAGTCAGAAAGAAATTGATTTTAAAATGAGGTTCAAACTGAATAAAGCCAAGATTGTGAGTGTATTGCCTGAAAACAGTTAGGGGTGTTGAATTTGATCTATTTTTTAACGGATGATAGTATTCTATCCAGAAATGGAGCTCTTTTGCTGGTAAAGTTTCACTCAGTCTTTCGACATATTTTACTCAATCAACCCAGAGACAATTTTACTCACACATTTCACTTTATTATCTATCTGAATTCAAGAAGAATTATGTAATGAATAATAAACAAAACAAGAGATAGAACAGTTTAGGGGTAAATGCATGATATAAACAAAAATACGTATATATTTACAGCCCCACACTAGATTAAATCTGAAAAATATTATAAGTACTAATTTTACACATAACACATAAACACCCAAACCCGAAACAAATATCTGTAGACCATACAAATATTAATCCCAGTGCGAGCATTGAACCTCTGACATTTGCATCAAGTGGTCTTCACACACCGCTAGACTAACCGGATCCCCAATATGCTAGCATAAGAAACACCCACGAATTGCCAGTTACGTTTTGTCCCACGTGTTGAGCCTATTGACATCTCAGAACTTCACCCAACTCTGAGGGTGGCATTGCAAAATTTTCAAAAAAAATAATAATAGCACTTACCTAACTGGCTTGTTATCAAAAGACTACGCATTCAAGGTTTTTTCAGACTTGTTATCCTTATATTGTAAAAATGCTCATCTTATTAGCTGTTTCAAAAAATAGGTTGTCCATTTCCATTTATCAGAGGTTAGTACTGCTGATAAAATGTACTAAACTCCGTAAAAAAGTAATGTCAGTTTAATATCTAGTAATATTTGTATGGAATTATTCAATACCGTACGGATGTAATCCCAACCCACATTGTAGTTTTTCAACAGGATTAAAAGGAAGGGGCGAAGTAAGGAAATAGATACCGTCTACGCGTATTTCTATTGTATTTTTTTTACAAATGATAACTTATTCGCTACATAATAGTAAGATATCTGTACGAAATATTTTAAGGGGTTATATCAAAATTGGGAGGAAAATTGTGGTTTGATAAACTGGTAAATAATATTAGCAGGTTGTCTGAGCAGATACTCGGCATTATCGGACTTATGAAGTAGGGATCCGCTGTGCCCGTCGTAAAATATGAATTAAAGGAGACCTAAGGACCGCAAGCTGGTCTTGGGATCGTGTGAAGGTCAGGTTAGCCATCAATTTTGGAAAGGAGACAATTTGTTCAAAGATTAGTTAATAAGTCTCATGAAACCGTTTGTTTTTTGTTCTAATATACGTACGTAAATAAAAATATTTAATAATGCTATGCAATAAAGAGAGAAAAAAATATTATTAAAATAAATTAAACATCATTAAAAATAAAAAAAAAACGGAAATATGATAAAAAGTCTTGTGTCCGAAGTGTCTGTAGTTTAGTGGTGAAATGGCTGGACTATTTATCCTGAGGTCGCAGCTTCGATTTTTCTTTAATTTCTAAATTCACTAGCATGTTTTATTGCGAAAAATAAAAATATTACAATTCAACATTATTGTATTATAGAAGCAGTGCTAATGTAAGGCTTAATCGCCAATATGTAACTAAAATAAATTATAATATATATTCCATCCTTGAAAGTGTCCCACTTACGTGCTTTTGTACCACAAGACATTTAAACTTCACTGTTGGTAGAGGTCCAGTGACGGAGCTCGCGGGCGTAGGCACCACCGCATTACCTAATATACTTGCCGCTAAATGGTAGTGTTCCGCACTATCTTGTTCCGTTCAGGTGGTACGGCCCTGTAATTTCCGGCACAGAGGCGTAACACCTTAGGCCTCAGGAGTGGTAACGCATCTGCATGTGTGGGTGTCTATAGGCTGCAGTCATCACTTAACATAAATGTGAATTGCATGCTTGTTTGGCACTTCCATTACATCAAAAAATGTTTCGATAATAATATGGTGTCACTCACCTGTCTGTTACTGCGACCAGAGCCTTGTAGTCCTGGACCTCCATGTCTCCCATGTATTGCGTAAAACCTGAAGACAAAAGAAATTATTTACCAAAAATAAATTAAGGTTCAGTTGTACCACAGCATTTTTTTATGTAATGAAGGTGGCAAACAAGAATGCAGTTCACATTGATATTAAGTGATGACTGCAGCCTATCGACACCCACACAAAGACCAGAGGTCAAAATGCAGATGCATAGCCACCCCTGAGACCTTAGTTATTATCCCATATATTACCATCTAACTGGAACACGATTTATATGAATAGCTGAACATTTCCATTTAGCGGGAGATAATTCAGGTAATGCGGTAATGCCTGCACCGAGGGTGCTCTTAGACTGGAACTCTACCACCAGTAGAGTTCACAACAAAATTCCATATCTACAGCATATTTACATAGGTAAGACCAGAGAATACCTATCATGATTCAATAGTACGGCTTCCAGGAACTCCGACTAACAGAATTAGTCCGGTGCGAATCGATAAGCATGACTAGCTAGCTATATTGTCACCGTTTAGTTGAATGGACTAACCACTAACGTCTGTTTAAATAGATATAACTGCCTCAGTAGCGTAGTGGTAGTAGGTCACTACTACTACGCTGGGGGTCCTGGGTTCGATTCCCGGGTCGGGGACTGTCAGAGTTAACGGTTTAAAATCCTTTATCTATGGTTCTATTGGGATTTTTCCATTTTCTGGAAGTTTCCCAGTACCTCGGAGTTTGGTAATGTGCCCGGAGATGGCAACAGGTTTGCCACCTGTTACATGGGCCAAAACGTAACCGGCGAGTCGTGGGTGTTTGCATGTATGCTTGAATGCATGCATTTACCTCTGCCTACCCCTTCGGGAATTACAGGCGTGAAGTAAGGTTTCTTTTTAAATAGATATATCTTTATTAGCTTGATTCAAAACAGATCATACATTGCAACCATTAAATTTTGAGTTCAGGACGTGTACCATAACGTCGATCATGAAGGTGCGTATTGCGTATTCCGATTCAAATTAGGAAATGGCTATATTTTGTTTGTTTTGTTAAAATAGCAGCATATAATGAAAAAATCTGGAACACTGCTCTCATTTGTAGGCAGAGGCCCCCAAATATCAGCTTGGTCCAGTTGACTCCCGACAAAAACGCGCCGTTTGTATTGTTAACGATTGAGGACTTACTGACATGCTCGACCATCTGAGCCTACGCAGAGACATTGGGAGTCGGTGCATGTTGTACCGTCTCTACAATAGTGAGTGCTCTGTTGAACTGTTCGACATGATGCCACCGTCTCTTTTCCTACACCGTACTACCCGCCGAAGAGCAAAGTTTCACCCTCACCGACTGGACACCTGGCAGTACTCAACGGTGCGGATTTCACGTTCGTTCCTGCCCAGAACGTGTGAATTTGTGGAACAAACTTACCTCTGGGTGTTCGCTAGGTGCTACAATATGGGATTCTTCAAAAATGGCGTCAAAAGAGTCTGGAAGCGCATTGGCAACTCCCCTGGTGTTGCAAATGTTCGTAGGCGACGGTGACCACTTTCTATCAAGTGGCCCGTCTGCTTGTCTGTCAACCTTCACACATAAAAAAAACGAGACAAAGCACTGCCCTCCGAAGCACGGAAACGTGCATTTTGATTTGCCATTAACGGTCATCCATCACACACCCGACCACGCCCGTAATGCTTAACCAAGTAGATCGCTTACGATCTACACCAGCCACTGGGCCATGCGTGCTTCGACATTTCATGTATTGCGGTTAAATTTTATCCATTGGGCAGGAAGTTATAATTGGTATTAAGAATTATACCATTTAAACACAAAACTGTTCAATAAACTTATTCCCGGAATTGTATAAGCAAACAAAAAATTAGGACAATTTTTTTTATTAAATGTGAATGAACTAACTTCAAAATTTAACTTTTAAATCCTTGAAGCAGCAGCTGGATCTTATAGGGTCCAAGACAATAATATTTTTTCTGTCATATTTTTTGGGAGGCCTGAAGGAGGAGATTAAGACTCAAACTACACAAACGCACATCATCAAAGCAAGAAGGTTTTGATACTTGGTCATTACCGGTCAATTTGATCAATTCAACCCGTTCGCTAGTCGGATGTCAATATTCATTTAGCGCGTGGCCACGGCGGGCGTGATTTGCACCCAGGCTGCGGGGTAACCATGTTTGTATGGTGATGTTGGACAGATTATTGTGAAAATTACATAAAAATGATTCTTTTTCGCAGTTGATTGACATTCAATATTTTCTTTAAAGTTGTTAATAGTAACACGGTGATTCATAGGAGATGAATGCGGTTACATACAACCGCACCCGCACGAAATGAAACACAACAAAGATGAAAAATAATCTTTAATTTGAAGTTATTAGTGAATGTATTATTATGATACTAGCTGTCGCCGCGACTTCGTCCGCATGAGAATTTATGATTGTTCAGTATCTACCCGAACGAAGTCGTGGGCAAAGCTAGTATAAAAGTAGCCTAAGTAACTCCTTATTACATCAGCTATCTAGCAGTGAAAGTCCCGTCAAAATCGGTCTAGCCGTACTCAAGATTAGCCCCGCCAAACAGACAGACAGACAAAAATAGTAAAAAAAAATGTTTTGGTATATTTACCGTGTATACATACATATGCATTTAGTAAAAAGCCGTATTTGAATATTACAAACAGACACTCCAATTTTATTTATTTGTAGGTATAGATAAGCCATAATTCTGTGAAACTTGGTCAAGCATCATTTCATGTTTAAAGTTTTTAGTTTCTGTGTAGATGAGAGGAATTGTTAGATGAAACACACACTTAAAGGAACTTTTAAAATCCTTTTCGACATTTATGAAAATATCACCTAAAATGTCTCCCAATAGCAGCAGATAACTGGTAACCCTGTACGGCCCGTCGTCGAAGAGAGCGTCGTGTGCTGAATAGTAAATCGTTTTGGTTCGCAGGCGCCGAATGTACCGCACCGGACCGTGACAGGGTTAACACTCTAGATACTCATAGAAACAAGCTACACTTAAATATCAAATACTTAGGAAAAGGGGATTCAACTGTCAATTATATTTCAGAGTACACGTGAGATTTTATGCGTTTGATAAATAAATTAGCGGCTCGTCCCGGTTTTGAATCTCAAGGATTTAAATTGTAAATGGAACGTAATATAGACCATGCACTATGATATAAAACATTGGTGGTCTATGGATTTTGGTAGAGCGATGCCGGAAGCAAAAAATTGTTACCTTATACTTACTTTAATGGCGGCGATCGATGTATTAGTTAGCTAAGAGTTGAAATTCCAATAAATCGTTTAATGGTTCTCCTGCCTATTATTTCCATCCCACACCTATTACACTCAATAAAGACGCAGGTTGCAGAAGAAGCAGATGATGCTTTTCAATGGTTAAAGAATTTTTGAAATCGGTTTAGTAGTTTTTGTGTGAAAACGTAACAAACACAAATGTTTTCTCTGACATTATAAGATAATAAAGACTAGGCTTCAAGCGTTAAGAAATAAACTACATAGCATTACATCGAACACACATTAAATCAAAAACCTGAAAAGTAAGATTAACATCATAAAAATCCTAACGGTTAAAACATTAAAAGGCAATTTACATAACCAAAAAAAAAAGATGACGTACAAACATAAAGATAATTTCGCATCGTTAAAGAAAAGCAATTTCCCAAATCCAAATACCGCTCGTAATCATCATCGTTCACGTAATCAGGGCATCAACCGTCAACCCGCCCCGTCCCACGGTCTTAAACGAACTCGTTTTATCAATAAAAAAATATCGCCAATCCGTCATAAAATAAAGCTCCGAGCGAAAGCAATTTGAATAACATCAAACAAAAAAAAAAACCGTTGCCGAAATTCGATAGAGCCCTGATAAATTTCATTAAGACACCGACTCCAATAAAGCGTCTAATTCGACGGAATACTGAATAGTAAAGTGGAGGGTCGAGCATTTTTTTATTGGTACCAAAAAAAAAAAAATGTGTACTGAGAAGTCAGAGAAAATTTTTATATATATCGGTACCTGGGCAACTTGGCTCGTGGGTCGGTTCACACTCTCGTTTTGATATTGTTTTATTTTTTTTATGTAATGAAAGTTGCAAACAAGCATGCAGTTCACATTGATGTTAAGTGATGAAGCAGCCTATAGACACTCACACAAAGACTAGAGGTCAAAATGCAGATGCGTTACCACTCCTGAGGCCTTAGGTGTCATGCCTCTGTGCCGGAAATTACAGAACCGTACAATACCACCTGACCGGAACACCATAGTGCTGAACACTACCATTTAGCGGCAAGTATATTAGGTAATGCGGTGGTGCCTACAGCCGCGAGCTCCGTCACTGGAGCTTTATTATTTTTGTGTTGACCCATCACAATAGAATATAATATAATACAGACCGTATTATATTATATTCTATTGTGTTATTTTGTACTATATAGGGTTATGCACAGTATTTTCATATAAATATAATAGCAACAACTAAACATTAACCACTTATTTGAAAACTTTCAGGTTTTAAAAATTTTGAGATGCATGATTTGTGAATAAAGCTTGTTCTTTATCACAATGGGTTCAAAAAACATTCCACAAATTGAGGAGTTAATACCTACGTGTCTGCATAAATTAATATTCACGTTTTCATACATTTTTGGGTAAATAGAGGTCTGAAGTTATGTACTTTTTACTGCCTTAAACAGACGGAACGTCCAGAAATGCTTAGTATTACCGCAAACTGGCCACTCGCGATAGCCACAAGCCGGCATGAAAAGCTAGAAGCAGCTACTAAAGTCGCTGAACCTCGTGGCCTTCCTCCTACCTCCACTTCAGGCCGGTGGTCGACACTTGCGGTCGATGGTTGCTACTTTTACTAACAACCGCGTGAGTTGCCTTCGATTTGTTCAACTGATGTAAGAGAGAAAGACAGGGATAAAAATCGCGCGAGTGGCGTGTGGTGGGGTTTTGTGTCGACGTTTAGTGGCCGGTGCTGGCCACAAGCGAGCAGCAATGATTGGTGTTCGCTTGTACGCTTGTGAATGCATGAGTGCAAACAAGAAAAGTTTCGCGAATGGCCGCTTTGCCTACCTCACTCGTGAATTGCAAAAGCTATGACATGAAATGTTTAAAATGAATTACAAGAGACTAGCGGCCCGCCCCGGCTTCGCACGCGCTGCTCTGCTCCTATTAGTCATAGCGTAATGTAAGCTATCCTATCTCTCAAGTTGGATCGAATTGCACATGGTGTGCGAATTTTATTATAATCGGTTAAGTGGTTTAGGAGTCCATTGAGGACAAACATTGTGACACGAGATTTATATATATTAAGATTATAAAACGCATTGAAAGAGACATTTAAAAATTGAGATTCAGGCGTATTATGGATATCGGTTGACATCATTTCTATAACGTTTTCGCAGGTTTTCGTGAGCTTCATACATTGTAGAAATTAAATTCGCGGTTTTCCATTTTCAGTCTGCCCGTGACCGCGGTAGCCGGAAAGCGACCGAAACGTCGGGTATAAGAAGAAGTTTGGGAGTGTTGTATACGCCAGAAAATCCGCAAATTTAATTTCTACAATCATTTCTATAACTACTTTGCTTCATTGCAGCTTTGACGTAACGTAATGGTTACTATAATCATAGGAAAATAGCAATGTGCATCAAAGTGGCTTTAGGATTGATGGTTACCGAGATACAGGTTTTACTGGTGGTAGAGCTCCAGTGACGGAGCTCGCGGGCTTAGGCACCACCGCATTACCTAATATACTTGCCGCTAAATGGTAGTGTTCAGCACTATCGTGTTCCGGTCAGGTGGTAATGTACGCCCCTGTAATTTCCGGCACAGAGGCATAACACCTTAGGCCTCAGGAGTGGCAACGCATCTGCATTTTGACCTTGGTCTTTGTGTGGGTGTCTATAGGCTGCAGTCATCACTTAACATCAATGTGAACTGCATGCTTGTTTGCCACTTCCATAACATAAAAAAAAAAAAATACAGAATACGCTTGTTTGACTGTTCATTATAACAGAATGGTTCAGGTACGCAAACACCTGTTGTAGTTCATTTGTGTGATCGAGGGTATTATAAAATTAATGAGCTGCTGTGAACTTTCAAAGCTGAAAATTGGACAAACAAACATCACAGAGAGTGTGAATAAAGAACAAAGCGAAGAAGCCTAACCGAAATTTAAATAGATAGCGTCGTCTGTCATATACTCGTATATTTCATAATTTTGATTGTAAATAATTTTGTCCGTTCCACGATGATAATAGGGGTAGAGGGGGGGGGGGGGGGTGCGGTTAATGAATAGGACAGATTTTGCATAATTAAAAAGGGGTGCTATAAATGATTGCTTCTTTCGATGAGTAATGGTTATGTAAGCAAGTGACGGTCCTGCCTTTTGTATTTGTTTTAATTTTGGCCCTTTTTTAGACGAAAAATGTGGCGCTAATGAAAAATTGTCGCAAAGACAATAAAGTGAAATGGATTCCTTTTTCCCTTTTGATTACGGCCCTAGTACCTATGATAAAAAGGTAGATATTACTGTCTTGTAGACTTTGAAAGTTATTTAATGAAACCTTTCTAATGATAAACATTCTAAGTACGCAGATCTTTTTATGGTGTTATTCAAAAAGACGCTCTTATCACCAGCCTAAGGACACAGTACAAATATGAGCAGTATGGAAACTACGTACAAAACGAAGAAACGGCACACTCACACAAACATGCGCATCGACGAGGACCCTAAGCGGTCCTCGCGGTGCTCCAGTAGTAAGACGCACGCTACTCGAGCGTCGATGCGTATGTTTGTGTATGTGTGCCGTTTCAAACGTTTTGTACGTAGTTTCCATACTGTTCATATTTGTACTGTGCTAAGGACCTTCTCCCACCGAAGACGTCATTTGATGGGGACGTGACAAGAACCGGAGATGGGAAAGTAAATCATTTTAGTGTATAGTGTTTGAGTGCACGAACACTCCCGAGTGTGAAATTGGTACAAAACCAATCTTCAAGAAAAATGTGAAGCATCATGCATCACGTTCTTCGGTCTCATTTGTAAGACAAAATATCTACCGATGTACCTACCTCCGTAGCAAACGGGTAGAGAGATACAAGTTATGTGTTTTTTTATTTTTATTATGTAAGTAAGGTGGCTAACAAGCAACAGCTAACATTGATGTCAGGTGATAACTGCAGCCTATAGACATCTACACAAAAACCAGAAGTTAAAATGCAGATTATTGCCACTCCTAAAACCTAAGTTGCTATGATTTTGTGATAGTTATATACATTTAAATAATATGCTGATATACCTACTTCATGATATACGGGCAGAGAGATTAAAACAATAGTAATTGCTTTCCTTTTCATTTTCTGAATACGGTGTCGAAACTAGTAGTCCATCGCTCGTGTCAAAATCTCAATTAAGAAAAATCACAAGCATCACCTGGTATACAAAACAGAAGTGTCCAATTTCAAAATAAGTTAAGTCCAACAAAATATCTACCAGACTATTCATTTATTTATTTATTGGCTCATCGAAATGATTCATTGTTAAAATGCCTCATTTTGATAGTAACAATACTTTAAGTATATTTACCCAACTTAGTACATATCTACCTAACTCTTAAACTCTGTATTGCATGTTTTGTTTCCTTCGTATGTATCTTAGGTTTATAGATTCTTTTCAACTAAATTATTGTATGTACAGTTTTTTACCTGGTAGGTTAGCATACTTACAAACCTTAGTGGTTTTTTCAATGCTAGCATTAAGTGATATGATGTTAAAACTTTGTTAATTTATACTATAATAAAGGTAAAAAAAAAATAGCTATAAAAGTTAAAAAGTCTCTCCCCTGGAGACGTTATTTGACGGCGACGTGACAAAGACCCGAGATAGAAACGTAAATTATTTTAGTGTATAGTGTTTGAGTGCACGAACACTCCGAGCGAGGAGTAGATACAAAATAAATCTTGCAGAAAAATATGAAGTATATGCATCACGTTCTTTGGTCTCAATCCTGACACAAAATATCTACCGATATACCTGACTCATGACGTATGGATAGAGAGATAAAAACTATGTTTATTGCTTTCCTTTTCACTTCCTGAGTACGATGTCAAAACTAGAAGCTTCCATTGCTAGAACTCAATCAAGAAAAATCACAAGCATCACCTGGTACACAAAACAGAAGTGTCCAATAGCTATAAAAGTTAAAAATCTCTCCCCCGGAGACGTCATTTGAAGGCGACGTGACAAGGGCCGGAGATAGGAAAGTAAATCATTTTAGTGTATAGTGTTTGAGTGCGCGAACACTCCGAGCGAGGAATTTATACAAAGCAAATTTTCAAAAAAATTTGATGACGTCCTTTGGTTTTTTTGAGAAAAAATATCTACCGATATGCCTGACTCATAACGGACGGATAGAGAGACAAAAAGTATGTTAATTGCATTAATTTTACTGGTGGTAGAGCTCCAGTGACGGAGCTCGCGGGCATAGGCACCACCGCATTACCTAATATACTTGCTGCTAAATGGTAGTGTTCAGCATTATCATGTTCCGATCAGGTGGTAATGTACGGCCCTGTAATTTCCGGCACAGAGGCATAAAACCTTAAGCCTCAGGAGTGGTAACGCATCTGCATTTCGACCTTGGTCTTTGTGTGGGTGTCTATAAGCTGCAGTCATCACTTAACATCAATGTGAACTGCATGCTTATTTACCACGACCATTACATTAAAAAAAAATCCTTTTCACTTTCTGAGTGCGGCGTCGAAACAGAAGTACCAAAAACTCAATCAAGAAAAATCACAAGCATCACCAGGTACACAAAACAGAAGTGTCCAATAGCAATAAAAGCTAAAAATCTCTCCCCCGGAGACGTCATTTGACGGCGACGTGACAAGGGCCGGAGTAGGAAACGTAAATCATTGCACTCGAACACTCCGAGCACGTGACGGCCAAGTTACGGCACGGGGACGAGACTGAATAAAATAAGGCGGCCATTACGACACACCTTTCAGTGGGTAAAAGGGTTTCTTTTTTGTTTCGGCCTTAATGAATTTAATATTGTGCCACGGAAAACGCTTGATGAATAAAATGGACTTTACATTGAAACCTTTGCCTTTTTCTGTGTTATATAACAACATGCCTCAACAATTATATATAATTTTGTTTAACATTACAAAGATAACGTACTTATTGTTACTGATATTTGTTACACAATTATCCAAAAACTTAGGGAGAAGAAGATAATATTATTTCAAATAAACAACCAGATTTAACAAACTTCTTATCGTAGTACAATTATAAGCAAATCGTGCGCGAAATACGACATCTTCTAAATTTTGTGTAATCCTGTAGATACAGTTAATCAGAAATATCAAGAAAGGCGTGCATTTTTTTCATGTATTGTTATGTGGCAACTGCAGCCATAGACATCGCCATAAAAGCCAGAGGCTATAATGCAAATACTTTGCCAACTATGAAGTCTAAGTTTTTTTGTCTCTGAGACAGAAATTACAGGGCCATTTATTTTATGTCATAAATTGGCAAATAAGCATAATATGTACGTTATGTTGATAATAAGTGATTTAACTTACTTAATTTAATAGTGTAACCTTGATTTCGATGTAGATGCGTTGCCACCCCTGAGGCTTGAGCTCTTAAATGCCTCTGTGCCGGAAATCACGAAACCGTACATTACTACTAATGCAGTGGCTTATGCAGTGGTACCTACAGTAACAAGATCCATAACTGAAACTCTACCACCAATAAATGATTCGAATATGCATCTGTAATTTTACAAACGATAAAAAAATTGGAGCTTTTTAAAATGTTCATAGCGGATAGTAGGCACGCAAGTGTCACGCTCTCGAGCTACGTTATTGGAGCTCTGCCATCAGTTTTTTTTTACGCTTACACTCACAATCCCATAGTAGGTATAAACCTGTGTCGTGGGTGCCGTTGTACACATACAACATATACACAAACACCCAGACCCTCAACAATACCCATAAATATTATTTACACACTTATAGCTCTTAATTTCCTTCGTTTAATGACTCGCTACTCCATACTAAGTTTTTTTTCTGTAATTCTTACCTATAAAAATCAATTGGCCCCAATAAAGGCACTCTATTCCAATAATTACAACCTACCATCTCGAAGACACCGTAACCAATTCGGAAATGATTGCTGTCATTTTTCCTCAATCCACGGGCACTGAGGACACGCAATGAGGGACCGTACACATCTGTGTGGTTGAAACGACAGGATAAAATGAAAAAAAAAGCCTTTGGTATGTAAGTGTTATTACTCCAACCGTAAGATGTCCACTACGGGAATAAAACTGCACTCACTGACAATGGGTTGTGTGTATTTTTTTGCAAAACATTCCATAATCGCCAAAGGCATGTGGATTTGCGACTACAGTTTTTTTGACCCAAATTTCGGTTTCAATTACTACTACTACTGGTACTATTTTATTAAAATTACATTAGGATTCTGAATAAGTAATACCTATACCTGAAAAAGAATCGGTGAATATAAAATGAATCGTTTTTTTTTTGTGTCTTGCAAATTTATTGTGAAAAAACCGGGGTGTCACAAACTACGCGACGATATTTTCATATTTGTGTATTTATTAAATTAAATATAAACTGAACTTTTGAGACGTCATGTCATGTCATCATGTCATGGCCTACAGACATTTGTTTCGGGTCTGGGTGTTCATGTATGTGTTGTTTGTATAAAACGACACCAACGATACAGGTTTATACCTACTGTGGGGCTGTGAGTGTAAGCGTATTTTTTTTTTCATTCTTCAAATAGTTTTCTTTTATATTTAAAAAAAATGGAAAGCAAAATTTGACTTCAGGCGAGACACGAACTCGCGGCCACTGAGAATCTAGTCCAGCCGCTCTTCCAAAGTCCTGCCCGATTTGTCAAATCTTTCCTTCACATTTATTGCATTGCTTTATGGTAGCGCCATCTATTGCCAGACTATGCTAGTTAGGCTACCGATATTATAAACTTTGCAGTTTATTGAATATCGTAAAGAAGTCGCTTTTAACCTTAATAATTGTTTTATATTATTTCACAAGTATGTGTTAATACGAAATAATATAAAACAATTAGTATTCTCTTTTATTCAGTAGGTATCACTTATTTTCGCATCGTTTTCCTTGCGCTAGAAGTCTTCTACCGGAGCCGAGAGCGAGAACAAATCCGTTCAACCTGTACCTTTTTGTCTTAACTTCATCAACATTACACAGGTGTGTCCACACCGTCGACCTCTCCCTTGCTCCGTCCCTACCACCCTCAGAATATTTGATGTCGCCCATCTATTCCACGACATAATATTACCTGTCGATAAATAATGATATTTTCAATGTATTTACCTTGTTCGACATTGACGAGGGAGTATTTTAAACGACGCTTCAATCTTCAAGCGACGTCGGTATTGGGTTATGTTCGTAAGTTGATGAAATATTTTTGTTTAAAGAATCCGTCGGTTGATTTAAAAATACTTTCTCTTCGCTACGCACTTTTTCCCCCAGTGATGAAATTTAAAACCATAAGATAAGATAATATTTATTTGCATAAACATGTGTGTGTACATACATCGAAGGTGTATACATACAGGATGACAAAAACAAATTAAGCGCAGACATGTTTGTCACAGAGTGACGTGCAAAAATACATTTTTTTATGTTTTGAAAAGTTAACGAGGAAATATTAATTTAATAATATTTGTCATGATTAAAATAAAATTACAGAGATCGATAATATGTTCACGTTACATAATGTCAAGTTTATTACAATTATTTAATGATAGGAAAATAAAAATTATGGAATTATCAATTTAATTATGTCAATACAAATTGTTTTTCATTTAGGAATTCAGTGACACTATAGTATGCTCTGGCGGTCAAAAATTTGCGTAGTTTATTTTTGAAAACAAGTTGAGGGAGTTCCTTCCAACTTTTAGGTATATTGTTATAAATTACTGGTGCCATGCAGTAAACACTTTTGCGCATCAGGGCCGTCTTGGCGGATTGGAGACAAAGTTGACTATTATCACGTCTACTGCGTCGATATGTGTCAGCTAAACGATTATAGTAATGTGGATTTGACTTAACAAACACAGCTACTTCTAATATGTAAAAGGAAGGTAAAGTTAATATTTGGTGTTTTTTAATATAGGGCACGCAGCTTTCTGTTTTCGCCAGTTTGAATGCTGATTCTTTTTCCGTCGAATTACCCCAAAATATTAATCCATATCGAAGATGAGTTTCTACTAAAACTAAACCGTAGTACGCTATAAGCAGAGCATTCGTATATAACGTGTATGAAAGTGTGTGTAGAGCGAATGCGGATGCTTTTTACATACAGTCTCAATATGTGGTTTCCAGTTAAGGTTTTTGTCAATCTGTAGGCCAAGAAAATTTGTTGAATTAACTGCTTCTATGTCTTCATTACAGTATCTTATACTAAGTTTCATAGTATCTAGGTTAGGTAAATAATACGTGATTAAGATCTAAATAGTAGGTCAATAAAATAAGATATGAGATGTAAATACATGTCTCTTTGATGTATTATTTGATGCGGATCAAACACAACATATAAAAGTATAAAGAAGTCAATCAATTGCCAGTCTGGCTTGTTTATTATGTGACATACATGTTTACAATGTATGAAAATAATAATATTTCTTACCACAGGCAAAATGTACACAAGACATGTACATATTGATACAAGAATCTACACACACTAGTTTAAAAAAATAGATCTCAATTAAAGATTAAAGATTTTTATTTTATTTCTCAACAATGTTTTTTTAAGCTTTGGTACATACATCATATGAAGCTTATTTTATTTTTTAAATTATATTGATTTATTTTCAAACATTTATCTCAGGGTATTGTGGAGACAGGCGCGCTCAAACTAGGTAAACCCAGTGCTATGAGTCTCCTGGTCTCCGCTTCAGGATTTTGTCCACTTAATTACTAGTACAATTTAAGTAATAGCTGATGAAAGCAATAAAAAGAACTAAACACTATAAGGAAACGCTTTGCCTGTCCAAAAACAAATTTGAATACTTCTTATTATCACTATATTAGGCATCCACGATGATTAAACGGCAAGTACGTTGCTATATCGGAGTCCTAAACAGTTCTATTTTTACGATGAAAATATTGCTAACTTAGTTAGCATTAGCATTAGCATTAGCATATCACAGAGTTACAGACTGTACAACGACAGCACTGAAAACGAATATTTCAGGTCCAGAAAGACAATACGATGATCTACACACCTTCCATAATAAGCCCTCTAACAAAATAAAAATGTGACCGCGACAAAATGTGCTAACAAAAGCTAGTCATTTATTTTAAAGCCAAATGAATCATAAACAACAAAGTACGGCCATTTCACCAAAACAAATGCGAAAGGTGGCAAATAAATATAAACAATTCCAAACTTACTTAAACTCTTTGAACAGTGACTCCCAAACAAGATGCCTATGTGGAAAAAAAAGCGTTACAACATTTTGCCATCAGCGTGCAATTTATTAAAAGTCGCATTTCATTCGTGATACTTTTCGAAGCGTGAGAAAAAGGAATACAATTTTCTCGGGGCGAATAAAAAAAGTTTCGGCGAATTTTAAAAGTTTTCCCCACTTTCGCCCTTTCTTCGCGCCTTCGCACGTGCGAGGGGAACACGATAAGTTGAAATTCGTCGAAAATTGAAGCATAATCGTAAAATGCGACCTGACATTTGTATGGGCGCGAAAGAAGTTAGCGTAATTTAGAAAAGTTTCCACTGGATATTTATATTTTTTTCGGTGTGATATTTTTTTTCGGTGAAATATATTAAGGCGATATTTTTTGAAGAAGCCCAATTTATCAGTAAACTTTAAAAGCTAAGTCGCTACAGGATACATATTTTATGAATGTACTTAATTTACATGCCATTAACAATCTAAAAACACAAAATGTATTAAAATAATGTTTCATTATGTCACTGGTGGTAGAGCTCAAGTGACGAGCTCCATCGGTGCCTAATTAATAATGAAAAACACCTAAGGCACCTAATTTACCTGCCACTAAATTGTAGTGTGCGGCACTATCTTGTTCCGGTCAGGTGGTAATGTACGTTTCTGTTATTTCTGGCACAGATACATAATATTACCAACGCCTCTACTTTGAAATACCTGATTTTATGTAGATGTTTATAGGCTACAGTATTACATTCCATGAATGTAAACTGTATGCTTTTTTGCCATTACATGACATTAAAAAAAAAAATGATTTATTAAATGTTTCAGATTTTTTGTCATTAAATAGTTTCAAAGCGTTTACTATCGAAACGTTTCAGCGAAATCATTATTTTATCCATTGTGTTGCCCCGAACACTCGTTGGTACAATTTTTAGCTTAAAAATGCTTTAGCGAATTTTGTAACTTTGAAAATACTTTGAATATCTATGTTGACCGAGTTATTACAATAAAATGATATAAATAACCACAATAAGTTTCATCCAGAGGGGTAACGTAGCCAGTATGCTGGGGACGTCGAACGGTGGAGACGGACTCGACTTTGGGTTTAATTTCTTTGTTGTGCTTTACACATAAATTATTTTAAAAAAGGTGTCATTCATGTAAGAATAGAAAGGTGCTGCGTTATTCGATAAGTTTCATTGACATTCATGTGAAACCAAAATGAGGATTAAAATACGCATTTGTTTTCAAAATGTTTCCACGAAATATAAATAAAATCGAGTAATTCAAATGGGATCTCGCCTAAGATCCATTTCATTCGCGTACCCCTGTAAAAGTGTATCAGGTGTTTTAAAAGGCTTTGATATGTGATTCAGAGGAAGAAATCTTTGCCCAAAAAGGCCGTTGAGATTCCAAAGAAAAGAAACTGGGTATGATAAATCATCGGGGCACAAAAAATTGCGACTATTTTGATCTGGATGTGGAACGCGAGATGTTGCGAATATTCAGTTTAATTTTTCTTTCTATTTAATGAAACTCTTGGTTTTTGTGAGCGATAGCTGAACTGGAAACTTTGAAAGACAGTTTTTTTTTTAATAATGAAACAACAGTGAATAATCTCAAAGATATAAGCGCCGTAGTACATTTTTTTAATGTAATGAAGGTGGCAAACAAGCTTGTCGCTCACATTGAACAAGTGATGACTGCAGCCTATATACATCTACACAAATACCAGAGATCAATATAAAAAACAATATTCATGACCATAGATACAGAGTCTTTCAGTCGTATACATATTGAATATGACATTTCTTTATATTAATGAATATCCATATGGAAGATGACGATGATTAAATGCTTCCATGAGGAATATGATGAGATGGCTCCGGGACTTTACTAGTTTTTACGAAGTTTTGAAGGCAATATGAAAAATCACTTTTCACTTCGTAATATCACTTTCTTACACTCGTGAACGTTATCGAATGCTTTATGATAAAAATCCCATCATTTTTACACAAAAGAACGCGACTATACACAGATTTCGAAAATAATATCACGCAGCGACACAGCTTTTTTCCACGTCCCCGCCAAATCTCTCACCAAAGGTCAAGATGCAAATGTGTTGCCACCCCTGAGACCTGACATCTGTGATAGTTATTACGGGCTCATACATTACCATTTGTCAGCAGCTAGACTAGTTAATGCGGTGGTGCCTACACTTTACTACTGGACACTCCGCAAAAATTCCATACAAACGCTTAATTTGGTTTCTATTACACAGACATCAATCAGTGACGTGTATTTACACGCGTACCTGTGTGTGTAGCACGTACAAAATACCAACCGTCGCACATAAGAGGGGAAGGGTTGAGTGATGCGAGCAAATCGGGCGGGACGTCGAAGTGTCCATTCTATACGTAGTATTATTACAGATTCTCTGCCATAAGTAGGAAAACAGTAGTAAAAACATAACGTTAACAGTGTTCAGAATAAAAATATAAGTCATGTTCCACTTATGAGCTCAACATAGTTTAAGGACCTATAAAGAGAGGCGACCATTAAAGCCTCTTAGGTAGGACACAACCAAAATCCAACCTGAATAAAATATCAGGTACACGTTCCACATAATGGACTAGAGCTTGTAAGAGGCGAAGCAATGCACGATGTCGTGTCGTGTTCGTCACTGGTGGTAGAGCTCCAGTGACGGAGCTCGCGGGCGTAGGCACCACCGCATTACCTAATATACTTGCCGCTAAATGATAGTGTTCAGTACTATCGTGTTCCGGTCAGGTGGTAATTGTAAAGGTACGGCCCTGTAATTTCCGGCACAGAGGCATAACACCTTAGGCCTCAGGAGTGGTAACGCATCTGCATTTTGATCTTGGTCTCTGTGTGGATGTTTATAGGCTGCAGTCATCACTTAACATCAATGTAAACTGCATGCTTGTTTGCCAATTCCATTCCAAAAAAAAACTGGTTGCCTGTAAAGTCGGTTATACGGGCGAAGATTTTACGTGACAACGTCTTTTTTCGGTAGAAAGGCATTCGCCGGTCCGGCAGGCCTCTCTCTCGTTCGATGACTCATCGTTACGTTACCGGGCGTTACACTTTTTCATGAGTGACTCCGAGCCGCAACCTAATTTAAGACGTTGTCACGTCAAAAAAGAAAAAAAAGATGTATTATAGGCTCTCCCACACTCGCACCATTTACGGTCCTGCCAGATTTGACTGATGTCGAATTATCATACTAAAAGTATTGGAAATAAAAGTAATAGTATAAAGAAATATGCATTATATTTTATACATTAAAAAAAAAACGATTTATTTCAGATTTGAAAAGTTAATTAAAACATTTTCAAGTTTGGCTTGAAAACGACAAGCAGGCGGCAACGATAGATCATATCATAGATATCGTGACGTCACGGTCACGATACAATTATCAAACACTAACGAAGTCGTTAGCATAGAAGATTGTTTATGATGCCTATGCCGTGGCATAACAGCGCATAAATGTCACGTGACCTAGCGGTACAGTGCGAAATCGAATCATGTTTCCTTCAAATAGTTCTTCTTAATGAACAAAGCATTTTTGAAAAAAAAAATGATTGCATTGAAATAAAACTATTTTTACGGATTTATGTCGCGTATATTAAACTAAAATGATTTTTAAAATCAACCCGACATTTCGGTCGCTTTTCAGCTTCCGTGGTCCCGGATTATTGTGTTAATCCTGAACGCTACGCAAGGCGTTTACGAAATCGATGGAGGTAGCTACATATAATTTTTTCAAACTTCTGTCAGACAAATGTCACCTCAGTCTGCCCGGGACCACGGAAGCTGAAAAGCGACCGAAACGTCGGGTTGATTTTAAAAATCATTTTAGTCTAATATACGCGAGATAAATCCGTAAAAATAGTTTTATTACAATGAGTGTAGCTCGCGAAAACCTAAGAAAATAAAATGATTGCAGTAATACATATAATATATTCCACACCCTTTAAAACAAATTTAATTTTCAAGTAGCTCATTTAGTAAGATAAGAACTACTCTTTTATAAAGATTGTCTACAACAAAATCGTGAACCTTATTTTAAAGAGAGCTGGATAAAATCCTTATAAATTTGGAATAGCTTTTTTTATGTGATGGAAGTGGCAAACAAGAATGCAGTTCTTTTGTTTTTGAATGTTACCACTCCTGAGGCCTAAGGTGTTATGCCTCTGTGCCGGAAATGACAGGGCCATACATTACCACCTGACCGAAACACGATACTGCTGAACACTACCGTTTATCGGTAAGTATATTAGGTAATGCGTCGGTGCCTACGCCCGCGAGCTCCGTCACTGGAGCTCTACCACCAATAAACTCGGGTTTTTTCAAGGCTAAACTGTTAAGCCAATTGGGATGACATTTGATTAAGAGCTACATAGAATCAAGACAGAAGCTGTAGCTAACATTATAATTTTGCAAGTGAAGTTGCCCTTAGTTTTTTTAATTTCTCTTATTTTTTGTTACATATATTCTCAGGAAATAAATCAAGATGTGTTTTTGGACGCCTTAACCATTCCAATTTAAAACAAATTTTAACTTTTTGTCTGCATTTAAGATAGAGATCAGAATTCATTTGGCACCAAATTCAAATGAAATCGATAAAAATTATTTCTGAAATCCGTCCAGGCTAATTAAAGCGTCGAAATGGGTCTTTCTAAATTTATTGACTAAAAAGCATCATAAATACTGCTGGACACATTCCAAATAGCCCAATCTGTTTTCAGTTAGTGAACGACTAAATTTGTGGCATATGGAAAAATCACCATTCAAAAGATATTCGACGAGATAAAATTGACAATTGTCCTTTATACGAAATCACCGATTGCTGATAACATCAATTTAAAAGAAGAATGCTGGGCACAATCACATTTTTGTGCTCCCATATCAAAATCGCCCCGGCTTCGCGCGCTTGCAATGTTACCCTCTCCTATTAACCTTAGCGCGGTGTTATATAACCTAACCTTCCTCGATAAATGGGCTATCTAACACTGAAAGAATTTTTCAAATGGGACTAGTCATCATCATCATATCAGCCATTAGACGTCCACTGCTGAACATAGGCCTCCCCCAAGGACCTCCATGCCGACCGATCGGAAGCGACGTGCATCCAGCGGGTACCTGCAGCCTTGATCAGGTCGTCGGTCCATCTTGCAGGTGGACGTCCTACGCTGCGTTTGCCGATACGTGGTCTCCACTCGAGAACCTTTCTGCCCCAGCGGCTATCGGTTCTCCGAGCTATGTGCCCTGCCCATTGCCACTTCAGCTTGGAAATCTGCTTGGCTATGTCAGCGACTTTCGTTCGCCTACGGATCTCCTCATTTCTGATTCGGTCCAGTAGGGAAACGCCGAGCATAGCCCTTTCCATTGACCGCTGAGTGACTTGGAGCTTTCGCACGAGACCCATAGTGAGAGACCACGTCTCGGCACCGTAGGTCATCACCGGTAAAACGCACTGGTTAAAGACTTTCGTCTTCAAGGACTGCGGGATGTTTGACGAGAAAACGCTCCTTAACTTCCCGAACGCTGCCCAGCCGAGTTGGATTCGGCGAATGACCTCTTTCTCGAAGTTCGACCTGCCTAGTTGTATGGTTTGTCCTAAATAGACGTAGTCGTCGACAACTTCGAGCATCGAGTTCCCAACGGACACTGGAGTGGGCGATACAAGGTTATTGAACATGACCTTGGTCTTATCCATATTCATTTTAAGGCCCACTCTTTGGGACACTCGATTGAGGTCTTCGAGCATTGTGCTGAGATCTTCCAGCGACTCTGCCATGACTATAATATCGTCGGCAAACCGAAGGTGAGTGATGTATTCGCCGTTGATATTGATGCCTAGTCCTTGCCATTCCAGGAGCTTGAAGGCGTCTTCCATTGCATTAGTGAAGAGCAGAGGTGAGATGACATCTCCCTGTCTTACTCCCCTCTGCAAAGGAATCGCCTTCGTGCATTGGTCCTGTACTCGGACTGACATGGTGGCGTTTTTATACAGACACTTCAACACTTCGATATACCGATAGTCAATGTGGCAACGCTGTAAAGACTGCAGCACAGCCCATGTTTCAACCGAATCAAAGGCTTTCTCATAGTCCACGAACGCTAAGCATAATGGCCGGTTATACTCCTCGGACTTCTGTATAACCTGCCGCAGCGTGTGTATGTGGTCTATGGTACTATAGCCTTTTCGGAAACCGGCTTGTTCGGGAGGCTGGAAGTCATCAAACCTGCGAGCGAGACGGTTCGTGATCACCCTCGAAAACAGCTTGTAGACATGGCTCAGAAGCGAGATGGGTCTATAGTTCTTCAATAGGGCTTTATCACCTTTTTTGAAGAAAAGCACCACCACGCCTCTGTTCCATGCTTCTGGCGTAGTACCTTCGAATAGGACGGAATTAAAGAGCTTCTGAAGGACTTTCAGTAACGGTGATCCACCCGCTTGCAGAAGCTCTGTAGTGATTCCGTCCTCTCCAGGCGCCTTGTTGTTCTTAAGCTGTTTGAGGGCCATCCTAATCTCGTACAGGCTGATGTCCGGGATATCTTCGGTATAGTGTCGGGTTAATTTGGCTCTCGGGTCTCTAACCAAATCAGAGGCAGGTTGTGCGACCGAGGTATATAACTGCCCATAGAACCTCTCGATCTCCCGCAATACCTCAGGCTTAGTCGACGCTAAACTGCCGTCCTCTGTCTTCAGCTGCATCAGCCGGCTCTGTCCAATAGACAGATCCCTTGCAAACACTTTGGAGCCCTTGTTTCTCTCTATCGTTTCCTCAACACATTTTGTGTTGAAGGATCTGATATCGTGCCGCAAGGACTGTTGGATCTGTCTATTAAGTTGCCGGTATTTTTCAGCTTCATCAGAGGTCTGCAGTGTCATTGAGCGTCGTTCTGCCATAAGGTTGAGGGTTTGATCGGTTAGTTTGTGAGGTCTATTTCGTCGGCGAGTTTTAAAGTATTTATACCCCACCGACTGGACAGTTTCTACCAACCTGTCATTCATATCGTCCACTGAGATGCAATCCTCCAGGCAAGCAAAGCGATTTTTCAATTCGAGCTGAAAGCTCTCGGGGTTTTGTATGTGAGAAATAGTAGGTCGGAGCGTAGACTTCATTAGACGAGATCTTTCGATCTTGATGTTTAAATTCAATGTGCCCCTAACCATTCGGTGATCACTTCCGGTTTTCACCCTGTGAATCACGGAGACATCATTGAATATGTGTTTCTTGTTGGTCATAATGAAGTCTATCTCATTTTTTGTGGAACCGTCTGGGCTCATCCAGGTCCATTTCCTATGAGGCGGCTTCTTGAAAAAGGAGTTCATCATAAAAAGTTCCTCCTTCTCCAGAAAATTGGCCAGCCTCTGGCCCCTAGGGTTCCGATTCCCACATCCAAATTGCCCCACTCTCAGCTCATTATCGCATCCCTTGCCCAGCTTTGCGTTGAAGTCTCCCATTACAACAGTGAAATACGTTTTGGAAGTATGTATGGCCCTACTTATGTCCTCATACATAGCTTCCACCTCGTCGTCCGGGTGTGCCGAGGTCGGTGCGTAGACCTGGATGACCTTCAAGGAATATCTCTTGGATATTCTGAGTATCAGGTACGCGACCCTACTCGACACACTCGTGATGCATTCAATGTTGTTAACGAGAGACTTGTGGACGATAAACCCGACACCACCTTGGGACTGCTGGTCGCCCTCCCGGTAGTAGAACAAGTTGCCAGACTTCAGGGTTATCGTGTCCTCTCCCTCTCTACGGACTTCAGATAGACCTAAGATGTCCCAGTGCAACTTGTTCAATTCTTCTTCCAGCTCAGCAATTTTCTCGTCTGTCCTTAACGTGCGTGTATTGTATGTTACCAGTGATAACCTACGTCGGTTTTCCATTGTGCATGCCGAAGTCGTTTGACGGAAGCGACTCACCCGGAGATTCTTAGCACCCCTGGCTCCAGAGCTCGACCAGCGCCCGTCTACGCCGGTTTTGCTCCTGGAGCCGCCGGGCACTTGGGGCCTTTTCCTCGTCTGCATTTCCATCTTGGGGGGGTTTAGACCATAACCCGCCACGCTGGTCCAGTGCGTGTTGGCAGGTCGCCAGAGCCTCGTTTGTTATGTAGCAGGGTGCACCACGTGCAGGTGAGGTTGGCTTGGGTCTCGATGGTGTTGGTTGAGACCCCTTACACCCCTAGTACTAGTAGTTCCTGATATTAGCGCGTTCAAGCAAACAAACAAACAAACCCTCCAGCTTTATAATATTAGTATAGATTTGACTTTAAAAGAGACGCAGCCAACGTTTATGTTCAGTACCTAATAAATTCTTTAAAAGTTAAGTACCTTTTTTATGTAAGCAATTTTTGAAATATCGTGACCATTTGATGATGTGTATATCAAATACAAAACTGTTTAGAAATTAAAGAAAGAACGAAAAGAAAACTTTGACTTCGGGCAGGAGTTAAACCTGCTACCTCAAGATAACCAGTCCAGCCGCTTTACCACTTTTATTGCAAAAAATAAATAGTACTACAAATCTGTTCACACAACACATCTTACATAAAAACATCCGAGATAACATATTTGGATATCCATATTTTCTGACAGAACATTTTATACGCAACGAAAACGCGGACGCGCAGTTAATCTTTTAACGTCAACTGCATTATTTCAAGACCCTTCCGACTTCCGTGTAGTGCCCTGGCTTTAGTGAAAATACCGATCAAGCGCGAGTCGGACTTACGTTACAATTGAGAGATTTCCTAGACTACCTCTTAAGGTATTATAGGAAATCTCTTTTAGGAAATTTATAGTAGGTATAGAAATCTTTGCTATAAATTTAGCTATTTACGAGTATAGAAATACTTCTTATAGGTCTTTATGTTATCTGTAGATAAAGAACGTGACTCTATTGCCCGTTTTTTTTAGTAAGCTGAGTAGTTCTGGAGATAAGAGGGTGAAAATGTTTAAAAACTTACTTTAAAATTATTCCTACTATCCCTAGTAATATTATAAATGCGAAAGTAACTCTGTCTGTCTGTTACCTTTTCACGTCCAAACAACTGAACCGATTTTAATGAAATTTTGTACAGAGATAGAGCTGTATTTGAGAAAGAACATAAGCTACTTAGTTATTTACAAAACGACATACACGCGGGCGAAGCCGCGGGCAACAGATAGTATGAAATATATTTAAGATTGTTACAAAAGACTGAAAAGTCTTATCTCACTTAACTCACACGTAGTTTTTTGAAAATCTTGTTTTTTATATTATTTAACATGTCTCCGAAATTGCCCTTCATATTTGAAATTAATTCATTTTTCATTACACGTGCATGTTTGGGTCGCTGTTTTACATAATGTGCGCAAAATTTCATTCAAAATCAAACGTATTTGCTACCTTTGTAACATAACTAAACATTAAAGATCCATCCAATGACACCCCCACATGCCATTTTTTTGGGAAACAGTGCGTTTTTCTTAAAACCTCAACTTTACCACTTTTTGTTGGCGTTACCAATATACTTTTTTGCTGAGAAAAGCTGCCGATGGATGGACATAACAAAACTATGGGTAAACATTTCTTTTAGACTACGGAATCCTAAAAAGGTGAGTACTTTAAGGAAATCTCCGCAAGAAAGATTTCCACGATGATGTAATCTTAACCTCGGCCTGATCCTTTTGGGGTGTTGGCCTGTGTTGAATACATTAGCTATGCGTAAACAAGGGTAAAGCAGGTCTGAGCGTATCGCGTTTGTCCATCAAGTTTAGTGAATATACGAAAAAATTTCGGTGGATTTTTTTAGGTTCTATGTAGATTATGGTCGAGAAAGGCATGAATTGTTGCAGTTTAATTTTGATTTGTAACGGAATTAAAAGCTTCGTTATTTAGTGAGACTTCTTTAGATTTGTTTCTATCGAAAGTTTGTATGATAGCTACTAGTGATGACCCATGGCTTGCAACGCTAAAAATAAATAGCCTCCAACAAAATTTAAATTAGCTCTGAACTTTATTATTTGCTTTTCGGTCCAGTGACGTAACAACGCAAAAAAATCACTTCTTACCCCGGCACAAAAAAATTCTACAGTTCTCAAGGTGGAAAAAAATGTGCCAGTTTTGAACCTTAATCATAAAAAAATGCATAAATAAGCCCGACAAAAAATAACCATGACATTTCTAATACAAAATATGAACTCATTATAGAACAATACACGAATAATAACAAGCTAATAACGACTACGGCTTTAGAAAGTGTAAAATATTTAAAGCCAGTGCACGACAAGAAAATACACAAAATATTTTTGAAATGAAATTTTTCGCTAAAAATCTAAAGAATTACTACTGCCGCGTCAAATAAAGGCGGGTGACTGTGATAATAAAAAAATGTCGTATCACGTGCCACTAACTAAGGACGGTACGATGTAAGATAAAAAGATAAAAGAAAAAATAAAAAGATGCGAGTTCAAAGGTAAGTTTGTTTGAATTAAGTACTTTTCAGGTCAAGGTCATAAATAAGTGTTAGTTGGCTTAACTTGTCTTTAATTGGTTTCAAGGCCGAAAACTTTATTTTTACTGTCAAGCAAGTAAAAAAGGGAAGTTTTGAAACAAACTTCGGATAATTATTAATGTAACAATCAAAGCCAACAACGGTAGAACACATTAAAAAATAAACACTAAATTTAAAATAAGCACGACACTTCAGTAAGAAAAGGTATAAACTAAATATCGGACGGTTCACGAACAACACAAGCTAATAACGGCTACGGTTTTAGAAAGTGTGAAATATTCAGAGCCAGCGTACGATGAGGAAATGTACTAAATATTTCCGAAATGAAATTTTTATCGAAAAATCTAAAAAGAATCGCCACGGACGCGTCCAATAAAGGCGGGTGACTCTGATAATAAAAAAATGTCGTGATACGTGCCTCCGACAAGGACGGAACCATGTGAGACAGAGACGATCCAATTTCAAAGGTAAGGGAAAGTTGATGTAGTAGTGAGCAGATATTTCCAAGGTCACAAAAAAATTAAAAAAGCACTTAAGTAAAATGAAATTAATAAACACCATCAGTCTTAGTAGTTGTTTATAGACCAACAAATATTTACGGAAAATAGGGACAAAATTATACCAGCAACTTGTTAAGTCATTACGAATTCAAAATATTCCTACAATAACCAAGAACGATCTGATCGCATCCCCAAAGTAAGTGTGACAAAAAATACTAACACAAGTGAATTCTCGCTGTTACATTAGCATAAGGAGTACGGGGAACAGTAATGATTGCGACAACGCATCGCGAGCTGAATACAGATTCGACACCCGGCTGACACTGGCGACGTCGACGCTATAAGACGTCACGCGGATATGACGTGCCGAGTGACATTGTTATTGATCAGGGATATATTTTTTAGGCCTTATATGACTTCGAAAAAAGGAGGAGGTTATCAATTCGTCGGAATCTTTTTTTAATAATTAATACAAATAATGCTACATCGATTGAGATTGAATATTATTTTAAGTGCCGTTAATAAAAGGCCGTGCATCGGCAAATAACTGGAACTTTTACTTATGCTGAATACAATAATTTAGTGGTACACATATAAAAACCGATATGGTGGTTAACTGCGAACTTTGTCTTAATTGACATATTAAACAATGGACAATCCTAAGAAAATGGAATTGTTTATACATTTAAACCAATATAAACACATACTTGCTGCTAAATCGGAATAAATATGAACGCAAGTGAATAGCCGCTCCAACATTAGCATAAAGAGTGCGGGGAGCAATAATGATTGCGGCGGCACATCGCGAGCTGAATACAGATTCGACACCCGGCTGACGCTTCAAGACGTCACTCGGATATGATGTGCTGAGTGACATTATTTTTTGTACTGAAGGGAAATTACTCTTACTTTATTCTAGTAAGACAGCCTGTTTTCTTTAAAAAAATCGTAAGCAACCTGTGCCGTTCATAATGTTCGTTAGTGGAGAGTGTATACTGGCCGCCTAAACGTATGTATGTAGTGCCATAAAAACACTAGATCTCTCAAAACAGTGTGGTCAATCCGAATGAAATATATTAATTTGAACCAATCAAAACACATTCTTGCTACGAGATGACAAAAAAATACGAACACAAGTGAATAGCCGCTGAAACATTAGCTTAAAGAGTGCGGGGAACAGTACGTACTCGTAATGATAGCGGCGGCACGTCACGAGCTGAATACAGATTCGACACTCAGCCGACACTAGTGACGGTTCAAGACGTCACTTGGATATGACGTGCCGAGTAACATTGCTATTTTTATAACGGAAATATGCTGCCTTATATGATTCTTCGTAGGCAAGATAGAAGTTACATACGGTTTTAGTTGTAATTTGATATTTTTATTTTTAGTTGCGGCCAACTTAACATGTAGGTAGATCACGTTAATGGTAAGTAAAAATTGCCTAAACCTCTACTTACATGCAAAAAAACAAGGCTTTCAATGCATAATAACTGCTACTCCCGAGCCCTGAGCTGTTTGTATATTGTGCCAAGAAATACAAGACCATAATAATATAACTACCTGTAAATCACAACATGACAGTGTAAAATCCTCTCTATTAGTGAATGTAATGCGATGGTTTTTACTCTAGAACAAAATTTTTCAATTGCATATTTTTAAGAATTCCAAATATTTATATAAAAAACAACCTCAACACTTACTTAGCGCAAAATTGACAAAAAATATGAACGCAAGTGAATTGCCGCTGTAACATTAGCATAAAGAGTGCGGGGAACAGTAGTGATTGCGGCAACACATCGCGGGTTGAATACAGATTCTATGAAGAAAGGTGGACTTAAGCGACGTTTTAAGACGTCGCGCGGATATATGGATATGATTTATTGGTTGACTATTAGTGAATTACTATTTAAAGGAGGATATGAATAATTTGTCAACATAATTATAATGAATTTCTATCTATGACTGAGTACAATATCTCAAGGTAATTGAAAAGTAATCGACAAGTCGAATTTGTATTCAACATCACATGTTGAATACAAATTCGACTAGTGTCGCTTATAGACGTCGCGTCGTCATGATATGACTGGCCGTATGATATTCATTTAACTCTTTCATCGTGGAACGTATATCCACCTAATACCATTAACTCACGTCTATACTCATCTGTAATATCACACGATACATTGTGGCGGCGTATCTCGAGCTGACGACTGATGAGGCGACTATAAGGATTGCAGGACAGTGGTGACGCTTTGACTTATTATAATCGAGAAGAACGATCATTACTAGTATCACGGTATTCAATTAGTTTAAGCTAAGCTAACCAGCTTGTAAATGTCACATTGTCAATCTTTGATGAGTGGAGGACCTCCTCCAGCCTATACTCGTAGACGTAGCGATGCCACCTCTGAGCCTTGGTTGTTTCATCTCTGTGATAGTTATTACGGGCCCATACATTACCATCTAACTGGAACACAATAGTGCTGAACTACCACTACCATTTAGCGGGAGATAAATTAGGTGATGCGGTTGTGCCTACGCCCTCGAGCTCCTACACAAGAACTCTACCACTAGTTGAAAATAGTCCAATATTAGCCAACAAATATCCAATATTAGCCAACAATTTATTAACAATAATCTATATATATATAAATCAATTGCTGTTCGTTAGTCTCGCTAAAACTCGAGAACGGCTAGACCAATTTGGCTAATTGTGGTTTTAAATGATTTTTGGAAGTGCAGGAAAGGTTTAAAAGGTAAGAGAATGTGAAGAAATTAAAGGGAAATAATAAAAACCACAATTTCATTTTCCCATACAAATAGTCCGTATCTATCAAACTTTTGACACATTATTTCATTCTGAGGCAATAGATAAATAAATAAATTCCCTCCCGAGATCATTGAATATAACTTTGCATATTCAAATACAAAGATTGTCATTTATTCATGTTATTAATTATGCAGGTACATCAGCTTAGTGAAGTAGCGTAATACTCATTCCCCCTCATTGGCATTTAAGTGGTGTAAGTTTGAGTGCTTCATACATTAAAGACTACCTAAGCCTTTCCCGTTACTATACTCACACGCAGTTTTGTCGGGCATGTGGTAGCAGATTGGACATTAATAATTAAACAACGAAAGCTTTATAATCAAAATTATTATTTCGTGACTACCGACGATACCTATTCCCTCGATTTCCGCCAATGGAACATTGTTATCAGTATGATGAGGTTGAATTTGGACTTGGAAACTCAGCTCCCACAGCAAACGGTGAAATCCGCCCTCAAACTCCTACATACTCACGGTCGCCTAAATTGTTTTTCTTGTATTTTACTATTTTGTATTTCTTTTGTTTACTGCACCTTTTTATTGTACGTATTCATAGCATGTATGATGAGGAAGACATTGTAGCCTGTAACACAGCTATGCCAGCACAGGCTACAGGGCTTCTTGGAATGTTTGTGCCACTTAAGTACGATGAATTAAAAAATCATTATTATTTATCACTAGCGGACCCGATAGACTTCGTCCTGTCAAAACGATTTGTTGACTCTCTGACGTTAGGAACACACCTACCTACATTGCTTAGAAAACAGTGAGTGCTTGTAATTGAATATGAACTTTATGCAGTAGAAATAAAGCTCAAATTGAGTCTACGTTTTAGTTAGACAACTTTTGTGTGGGAAAAAGAAAAGGACTGTTTTTAGAGTTTTCCCGGGAACTAATTAAAATATTTCTCACCTTTTGAACCTTTCTTGGACTTCCAAAAATAATTAAAAAACAAAATTAGCCCAATAGGTCCAGCCGTTCTCGAGTTTTAGCGATACTAACGATCAATATAGAATAGAATAGAAATAGAATTCTTTATCTCAGATTCCATTGGGATTTTTCCATTTTCTGGAAGTTTCCCAATACCTCGGAGTTTGGTAATGTGCCCGGAGATGGCAACAGGTTTGCCACCTGTTACATGGGCCAAAACATAACCGGCGAGTCGTGGGTGTTTGCATGTATGCTTGAATGCATACATTTACCTCTGCCTACCCCTTCGGGGATAACAGGCGTGAAGTTACGTTACAATTATAAATTGGCAAACAAGCCTACAATTCATATTCATGATAAGAAAAAAAAATATATATTTATAAATATATAATACATATATATGCCTATAAACATCTACATAAAATATGGCATTTATTACCGTCCTACCTGACTGCACTTGTTGAAGAATTCTCTTCCAAGAGAAGAAATTCTTCCGCTAGTGGGCGGTGGGGCCGTCACGTCCCAAAGCCACTTGCGGTATAAGTTGATGTTAGTTTACCACCTGACCGGAACAGGATAGCGCTGAACACTACCATATAGCGTCAAGTAGGTACGATACATTATAAATTGCGGTGACTCGCGTAGCTCGTAGGCGTAGGCACTACCTAATATACTTGCCGCTAAATGGTAGTCTTCAGCACTATCGTGTTCCGGACAGGTGGTAATGTACGGCACAGAGGCATAACACCTCAGGGCTCAGGAATGGTAACGCATCTGCATTTTGACTTTGGTCTTTGTGTGGGTGTCTATAGGCTGTAGTCATCACTTAACATTAATGTGAACTGCATGCTTGCTTACTTCTTCCATTAATAAAGAAGGACGTAACATAATAAATAAACACAGCAATATGTGTTTAAACTACTTTTACTGTAGTCATAAGTACTTATATATAAAAGGACTAATAAGAAACGTAGCTTTATCTTTACAAAATTGTTGGTTCGCAATAAAGTAATACACAAACAATCTTCTTATATTTTGCCAGAAATAACAAACATTTTTCGCTTCAACTCAGTTTGGGTCATATAATCCGAAAGTCCTATTTAGCTTTAATATATCAGAGTACAAAGGAATTCGTATATGCGGTGTACGGACATCTGATTGGAGTAAAAAGGTTGACCATTGCTTTATCGGCAAATTCCAATATCTGACGAATGTATAGAACCCATTTCTATGGTCGAGGAGGCCTATTCAGTCTATTGTTGGTACGGTCGTCACTACAAGTTCCACGATATACGAGTATTAGGTTGACGACCCGGTTAGTCCAGCGGTGCGAAACCACCGTTTGATTCGAAGGGTCGCGGGTTCGATCCCCGCACCGGAACAAATATTTGTATGGCCTACAGATATTTGTTTCGGGTCTGGGTGTTTGTGTATGTGTTGTATGTGTACAACGGCACCCACGACACAGGTTTATACCTACTGTGGGGCTGTGAGTGTAAGCGTATTTAAAAAAAAAAAAAAAAAAAAAAAAAAAAAAAAAAAATTAGGTTGGGGAAAAAGTTTCTTCGCATTTTTTAAGATAATTCAAAACATTTTTTTAATATGGTTTATTTAAATTTAACTAAAGTATGTATGTACCATTTTGTTCGATAACCTTTTGCCATCTTGTAGGTAGGGACATGATCCCATTGCTATAAAAATTTTGGGACTTCTCATCAAAATACCGCGACAAGTGGATTTGGCAGTCCTCTCGTGATGTTAACCTAACATTGCATAAAGAATTCTGAAGAGACCGAAACAGGTGAAAATCTGAAGGTGCAAGGTCAGGACTATACGGCGGATGCATTAACACCTCCCAGCCAAACTCTCTTAATTTTTGCTGAGTGGCTATAGATATGTGAGGTCTAGCGTTATCATAGTGAAACGCCACACCCCTTCTGTTGATCAATTCCGGCCGCTTTCTCTCAACTTCTTGCTTTAATCTCAACAGTTGTTCGCAGTAGAGTTCAGAATCGATAGTCCTGCCTGGTGGTAATAGCTCATAATGAATCCCTTCCAATCCCCCCACACACAACATAACCTTAATGCGAGTTTACCCGGGTTTCGCCACAGTCTGTGAAGCCTGACCGGCCTTTGACCACAACCTTTTTCGCACGTTCTTGTCGTACATGATCCAATTTTCATCACCAGTTATCAGCTTCTTCAAAAATGATTCGGTTTCATTACGTCGTAATAAAGAATCACAAATGAGTACACGGTTCATTAGGTTTCTTTCAGTGAGCTCGTGAGGTACCCAAATATCGATCTTTTTTTTTACCCAGCTTTTTTCAAATGCGCCAAAACTGTTTTGTGATCAATTCTCAGTTCTTCAGCTACGTCGTAACTACTGAAATGTCGATCTTGCTCCACTTTTTCAAAAATGGCATCCATTTATCCGTAATAGGGCGACCAGAACGAGGTGCATCTTTGACATGAAAATTTCCGGATTGAAAACGCTTAAACCAAATTTGTGCTACTCTCACAGACACTGCACTAGGTCCATAAACATCTCAATTTTTTTTCGCGGCTTACGTTGCATTTTTACTTTTTTGTAGTATAATTTTTTAATGTATCGAATTTCTTCATTAGATTCACTCTTCTTGACAGTACGAAAAACAAATGAAAATCACACATTTGCCTAATTTGAACTTGGAATGATGTTCTTTAAAATTTTAACTTTCAATGATACCAAAACCAGCCAGATACAAATACTACAGCCAAAGAGATTTTATTACAAGTTCATACATACTATAATGCGAAAAGACTTTTTCCTCAACCTATTATTTAATTTGGCATATTTTTCAATTTGTTCATTTCAAAATGGATAGAATTTGGGAAGATGATTAAAAGAATTTATATCAGAAAGTCTTGAAGTTAAAGATCTAACAGAATGAGCAAGAAAGTGTGTTTTTTTATGTAATGAAGGTGTCAAACGAGCATGCAGTTCACATTGATGACTGCAGTCTATAGGTACCCACGGAATGACCACAGGACAATATGCAGATGCGTTGCCACCCCTGAAATCTTAGATCAAAGGTTCCCAAACTATTTTTTCTTATAGACCGTTTTCAATTCTTTTCCGGTTTAGATGGACCCACTCCTTGCGACATTTATATCACAATCCCATATTTCCAATTTTATTCACGCCTACGAAGAACCCGATCGAGTCTCTCATGGACCCCAGGGGTCCATTTGGGAATCACTGCCTTTTATCTCTGTGATAGTTATTACGGGGCCATACATTACCATATTTACCATGTAACCGGAGGACGATAGTGCTGAACACTACCATTTAACGGCAGATAAATTAGGTGATGCGGTGGTGCCTACGCCCTCGAGCTCCTACACTAGAACTCTACCACCAGTAGGTACCTTACTGGTGATATTTTATAGAAAACCTACCAAACATGTCCTCGTAATTACAAACATTTTCACCTCAGCGGAATAAAGGTCTTTCCTACCAATAGTAGATAGGTACAAGCCCTCCATACGAAACTATAATTTTAAGCTTTTCATTTAAGAGAGACCGGATAATGTATCTTCAGGTTCTCAAAATAACATTTTATTATTATCATAAAGTTACACATTTTCAATTTTTTTTGTATCAATCTTGTCATTTTCCTTTATTTTTTCTATTTAGCATGAGTCTGAGATATTTATTTTGTCTATTTACACTTTTCAATACAAGGAAACTTTCTTTATTAAATTGAATAGCCTTGGCGGGCTTTACTCTCATTTAATTAAAAATAAAAATAAAAAATGCAAGCGAATCAAAAGACGATCGTACTCTATCCAAATCAAGACTACCCTCCGATTCCGTAACACATTTAAAATTTCCAAAGGTATTGATCTCCCGCCCTCAGGCAAGTAGGGATGTAGTTAGGGGATGCCAATACGCCTTTCGATTATAGAAAAGGACTATTGTTTGTACTTTATCTGTGAAGTCACCTTAGGTATTTTTGTTTGTGATAGGTTTATTGTTGATATGAGTACATGTAATTTAATGCGTCATATAGTTTAGAAGTTAAAGATCTAACAGAATGAGCAACAAAGTGTGTTTTTTTATGTAATGAAGGTGTCAAACGAGCATGGAGTTCACATTGATGACTGCAGCCCATAGGCACCCACAGAATGACCACAGACGAAAATGCAGATGCGTTGCCACCCCTGAAATCTTAGATCAGAGGTTCCCAAACTGTTTTTTCTCATAGACCGTTTTCAATTCTTTTCCGGTTTAGATGGACCCACTCCTTGCGACATGTATATCACAATCCCATATTTCCAATTTTATTCACGCCTGCGAAGACCCCGATCGAGTCTCCCATGGACCCCAGGGGGTCCATTTGGGAATTTGGATTTTTGATGGAACGTGCCCTCCGAGGCACAGAAACGCGTATTTAATTTGCCACTAGCGGTCACCCATCACACTACCCAACCGCGACCGCAGTGCTTCACGGAGTAGATCGTTTAAGATCTACACCAGCCGTCGGGTTCTGGGCGCTTCCTTCGGATACAAAATCAAAATGCGTATAGAAATATTGCACATCAAGCCTACGAAAAAGACAATCGGCTAATTTTTGACTTCGTAGAACGTTATCTCTCCAGCACACTGTATACACCGACAGTTCGGTTTTGCTCAAATCTTTTAATTTTTAGAAGGATGACTTCTTGTCTCGCACAATCCGGATACAAAATTAAAATCCATATAAAGCGCCCAGCAAGAAATATAGCACATCGAGCCTACGAAAGATACAATCGGCTAGTTTCGGCTTCGCAGAGAGTTATCTCTGCTGAACACTGCCTCGTAGTCTGCTATTGCTCAAAACTTGACCAAAAAGGTCGACAAACGTCACATAGGTAAGGGAGATAATGCTCTCACAGATAGACTCGACGAACTGAGTCTGGGAAGAGACGTCAGATGTCTGTGCATTTTCTACCGCCTTTACAGTGGTGAGTGCTCTGATGAACTGTTCGATCTGGTGCCATCGTTTACATTCCTACATCGCACCACCCGCTGAAGAGTGAAGTTCCACCCGCACAGATTATCATTGAAATAATTATAGATGATTGCATACTTGGAAATGCTCAACGCTCCGATTTGCGCGTTCATTCCTGCCCAGAACGTGTAAATTGTAGAACGAACTTCCCTCTGAGGTGCTCCCCTGGCGCTACAATATGGGGTTCTTCAAAACTAGCGTCATAAGTGTCCTTTAGGACTGGCAGCGCATTGGCAACTCCCCTGGTGTTGCAAATGTTCATAGGCGACGGTAACTACTATCCAGGTGGCCCGTCTGCTTGTCTGTCAATCCTTTGACAAAAAAAAAACCACAGTAGATGTCTCCGTCCTAAGATCGATGTGCAATAATCCTTGTTGGAAAACCTTAAATAAACTTTTGTTAGAAGTGGTATTAGGAGGTGAAAAAAAACACAGTAAATGTACTCGTATATACAACGAATATAAAAATATTTTTTTTTTTTTTTTATGTATTGGAAGTCGTAAACAAGCATGCAGTTCACATTGATGTTAAGTGATGACTGCAGCCTATAGACACCCACATGAAGACCAAGGTCAAAATGCAGATGCGTTACCACTCCTGAGGCCTATGGTCTTATGCCTCTGTGCCGGAAATTACAGGGCCGTACATTACCACCTGACCGGAACACGATAGTGCTGAACACTACCATTTAGCGGCAAGTATATTAGGTAATGCGGTGGTGCCTACGCCCGCGAGCTCCGTCACTGGAGCTCTACCACCAGTAAAATCACAATTAAGCTATAACTTTACGAGTTGATAAACTTAAAATGTACTCGAAATATGCATTGTGTGTACTCTTTAGCGTAACAACCCAATATACCGGAAATAAAAGAAAACGAGTAAAAAAATTACATAACAATGTAATTTTTTTTTTTTTAATTTTTTAAAAGTGGCGAACAAGCATACAGTTCACATTGATGTTAAGTGATGACAGCAGCCTATAGACACCCACACAATGACCAGAGGTAAAAATGCAGATGCGTTACCACTCCTGAGGCCTAAGGTGTTATGCCTCTGTGCCGGAAATTACAATGTAAATAATTTATATACATACCGACAATTACGCTCAAATCTTTAAGCACTTAAAACAGTTTATTGAAACCAATTTTACTACTAATATTCAAAATAAATATTTCTACTGATAAATTATTATCAATAAATATTTATCAGCGTCCTATATACCTAAGGTTGAATTAATACAAAAATGTATTTATAGAAAAACTAACTTCAGACTATCGCTTAGCAACTAACTTCAGACTGTCGGTCTGCGCGCGCATCGTAAAAATTCACTTTCATCATTAATTTCAATCGCGCCAAAACAAGTACCAATAACTTTAAAAACGGAACCCTTCACTGCGCGTTGCGCGACATACGCTTAGCTGGTTTTTATGTGAAGGGTGTACATCAGTCCTATAATTTTTGTGATGTTTGAAAAAGATTATTATACGCACTCCAACCTAAAAGACTCCCTAGGGGACGCGATAACCATAGAAGGGGAGAAAAGCAGTTATATCAGACAGGTAACACAATTGTGTCACTCGCTCTGACAGCTTAGAAGTCGTATGTGTATCTCGTTCACACAAATAATTTTAAGACGACTGATCTAAATGGCAATATGGGAAATGAAGTCTCCTGACTATTAAGTTCTCGCAACATTTCGGGTAATTCTATGATAAAATGGGAATAATGGGAAAACTCAATGTTCTACGTAATGTTCTATTTGAAAACATAAGTCATTTTCATGCTTATCTTAGGTATCATTTTATATCTAAATGTGGCATAATTTTTCAGTAATCAAAAGATATTTATAAAAACGTTTATAAAAAAATTTAAGTTTTATTTCAAACTAGCTGTTGCCCGCCGCTTCGCTCGCGTAGATGTCGTTTTATAAATAACTAAGTAGCCTATGTTCTTTCTCAAAGTCAGCTCTATCTCTGTACCATATTTCATTAAAATCGGTCCAGTCGTTTGGAAGTGAGAAAGATTTAAGATTTTATTCTAAATCTAGCTGTGCCCGCGACTCCGTCAGCGTGAGAATTTGTGATTGTTCAGTATCTACCCGGACTAAGTCGTGAGCGAAGCTAGTATAAAAGTAAGTAAAGCCTAAGTTACTGCTTATTACATAAGCTATTTGCCAGTGAAAGTCCCGTCGAAATCGGTGCAGCCGTTCCCGAGATTAGCTGGAACAAACAGACAGACAGATAAAAATTGTAAAAAATGTTGTTTTGTAATATGTACCGTGTATAGACACATATACAGTTAGTAAAAAGCGGTTATTTTAATATTACAAACAGACACTCCAATTTTATTTATTTGTATAGATTTATGCATGATTGTATGGAGTAAAATGTAAAACTTACGCTTTACATTTTACAACAAGAATTATAATTTAACTTGTATATTTTGTTGATTAAATAAGTCAATATACATCATTTCTAAAGGTCAAGTTCGAGGATGTAGGCGTCGTGGCATAATCTACCGTTAATTAGTAGTATTAATTACAAGAAGAAGAAGACATTACAAACATACATACAAAACCACTTTTTTTCGCTTTATAATATAGGCTGCAGTGTCTAATCAACATTTAGGTGTATATATTGAAGTTTTACACCTTCATTATATAAATAAGGTTTTTTTTCCGATTAGAGAAACCGAAGAATGAAGGGACATTAATACGATATCAAACTATCAAATCGCCCCCGCCTAAAAATCTTATCCTAACTCGCTTACGTACATTCGATTTGTAAGGGTGATTTTTTGAATCGATTACGCGGTTCATTACTCCGGCCACATGACGGACAAAATTGATGCTATATAGAGCTGATATTACATATGGCGATTTTTTAAGGCTCAATCTTATAGGCCTATGAGGACTTTATTTGTACGAGCGCCTGGCCCGGCTTCGCATGGGTTTAATCTACACTACTTACGAATTCCGCAATATCGCGGCTTAGGGCGCTCACACAAAACTGCGATGCGGCGCCACGTGTCGGACAAAATCGTCACATTGCATCGCAACGCAGTTCTGTGTGGGCACTCTAAGTCAGCACCTACGTCCTAAACTAACCCTACCTAACCTATTTGAAACTCCTAGCTGTAGTGCAGAACGTACGCAGGTAATGGACAGGTAACGGAAATAAAAAACCTGCACCCTTAAGCCCCTATACATTGGAACTATACCACCAAACGCAAAAACGTTCACTGGTGGTAGAGATCCAGTGACGGAGCTCACAATTCACTTGCCGCTAAATGCTATTATTCAGCACTATCGTGTTTCGGTCAGGTGATAATGTACGGCCCTGTAATTTCCGGCACAGAGCCATAACACCTGAGGCCTGAGGAGTGGTAACGCATCTGCATTTTGACCTTGGTTTTCATGTGGGTGTCTATAGGCTGCAGTAATCACTTTACTGCAATGTGAACTGCATTCTTGTTTGCCACTTCCATTACATATAAAAAAAACGTAAAATCAAACGCATGGTGATACATACAAAAATACCGCCATCCGAAAAAAAGTGTGCCCGTGCAAATCCGGTAAAAAACAATATCGAGCCGACCACCCTTGAAACGTCACCCATCGTAACTCACTTACGACTATTCAATTTAGCCGAGGGTATATTTTTGAATCAATTTGCCGGTCGAATCGTCTTATTTGCTTCGGCGGCATTCGTGCGTGTAGTACTGTGACACCACTATAACGTGAAACTGCGTGCGGTATTAATATTTTTTAATATTTTTAAACTGAATGTGTAAACAATCGTTCTTTGGGGACGGCGTTGTCCAGCAGTGGACGTCTGACACTGAAGTGATGACACGAGACAAAACTTTATAGGCGATTTGTAAGTGTTTGCATGTATACTTGAATTACAGATCAAGGGGTGGTATTTGGTTCTCATACATGGAATTTACTTCTGCCTATATTTTCGAGGCGGTGTGAGCTTCTTTATGTTTATAGCTTGACAGACAAGCAAACGGGCCACCTGGTAGAACGTGGTCAGCACCAGGGGCCAAAACATGCTAACGCGCTGAACCCCAAATTGTAGCACCGAGGAAACACCTCAGAGGGAAGTTCGTTCCACAGTACTCGATGCATGACTATCCCACGTACCAAATTACATCTGTACATATTGCAAACAAACAGAGAAACACAGAGTTACTTTCCACCCTTTGCCATTTGTAGTATGAGCTCGCATGTTTGGAATTATACGTATCTGACATTCCGCGTATCTGGCATTTTGCGTATCTGGCATTCCGCGTATCTGACATTTTGCGTATCTGGCATTCGGCCTGTGTGCCTAGATTTCTGGCATGCTGCGAATTCTGGCATTTTGCGTATCTGACATTGAACGTGCAAATCAATAAAACGCATAGACTCCCAATGTCTCTGCGCAGGCTCAGATATTCGAGCCTGTCAGTAAGTCCATGTGAAAGTTGCCGCATTCCAATAGTTTTACACGGAGCTCTGCACAATGAAGTAATTCCCTCCCATCCCGAAACCAACGACACGTTTGATACAAGCTATATATTCATATATTTTATGTCACGGCGTGTGGAGATACAGATAAGTCGGTGAATCGAGGTGGTATGGAATTTGATTTATCTTTAAGAATAGTCCACACTGTGAAACATTCTTTAACGATATTTTTTGTTTGTGTCAAAAGTGACATATGGAGTTCACATGGATGTTAAGTGATGATTGTGGCCTATAGACATCCACAAAAAACCGTTGCCAGAAGAACTAAAAGAAGCGCAGCCACCCCAGAGGTCTAAGTTGTTTTGCCTCTGCACTATTAATAACGGAGTCAAATATTACCATCTAACCGGAACACGATAGTGCTGATCACTACCATTTGGTGGTAGATAGATTAGGTAATGCAGTTGTGACATGTGTATCAATTGCTATTCACTTTAATGTATTTTGTTTGTTTTTGGCGTATCATAAGAGATGCTTGTCACCCTAAATGAATAAATGTTAGTCTTACGTAAGCACTATGGGGGGGCGGAGAGGTCTTTGCTCTGCTTATTTTGGATGATATGGGGGGTAGGGGAGTCTAGATGATGATTACGTCATCGGTAGTTATTCACTTTTTTACAGGAATGGCAACCCTCACATTATCTTTGCTTGAAAACGAAACGCTTTTTCGGGGATGCCCGCAATTAATGCATACGTTTAGGCACTCGCTTTAGAACCGAGTAGACGAACTACCGCGCGCTGGGGGTTACGTAAAAAATACCCAAAAATTCACTTATAAAAAATCATATAAAAAAATAAAACGATAAAAAAACAATACATTAATTGAAAAATGTTTACGTAAGCATGGGGGGAGGGGGTAAGAGCTTTGCTTACTTTTGCTGACAAGGGGGATGGGGGGTAAAGAATTGTAATAAATCTGCTTACGTAATACTTGAACGGCCCCTATGGAGTGGCAAACAAGCATAAAGTTTTCATTGATAGTCTCTAAACATCGTCATGAAACCAGAGATTACGATGTAGATGCGTTGCCACTCTTAAGGCCTACATTATTATGCCTCTATGTCGTAAATTACAATCACATTGTGACAGATAGACTAGGTAATGCGGCGGCATATATTCACTCAGAAACAGGCAACTCTTGTATGTATAAAACAGAGTCCCATGTATGTATCATGTCTTTGGAACTCATTGCAATTTTAGAAGCTTTGAAGTACATTAACAACGTGGGTAATCTGAACGTGGTTAGTTTTACAGACAGTAAGAGTGCCTTACAGCACATAGCTCGATGCGCCTCTGGTTTCAGAGGTGTATCGGTAGCATATGATATACTGAAGGGCATTCACAGTCTCACATCAAAAGGCGTTAATCTGAAGTTGCAGTGGGTTCCGTCTCACAGGGGTATAAAAAGTAACGAAGAGGCTGACAATCTGGCCAAATTAGCGATTTTACAAGGCAATCATTACCATATTAGACCACATTACACAGAACAGCTAGTAGCGTGTAAAGTAATTTGTCTCAACAGTTTTAAAGAGTATTTTGACGAGCGTAGCCGAGAAAAAGGTATATGGTACAAAACAATACAGAGTCAGCCTCCTCGGGTACCCTGGTTTATTAGAAGTGAGATCAACAGAAGAGATGTAATTATTGCCCATAGGTTACGATCCGGTCACTATCCGTGTGGAAAATTCAAATTTCTTATGAAATTATCAGAGTCCCCTAACTGTGTGGAACTGTAGAAGGCGTACACCATCTCCTTGTCGAATGTGTTAAAAGTGATAATCAACGAAAATCCATCATAAATAGATTAAAGCTAAATAAGTTGAATGTAGGTATGTTCGTAGATATCTTAGCATCGCCAGCATCTGACGCTGCTAAAATTGTCTATGGCCTTTTTAAATAATTGTTATTGAGGCTTATTAGGTTAGGGTAAGATGAGGCTGGCATACCATTATGGAAAAAGCCTCTAAAAATAAAAGAAAAAAAAAAAAAAAAAAAAACAGTAAAGTGTGGCCTCAGCCTTATATTACAACCTTTGTTTCGCGATTCATAGTAACGCTATGAAATTGATACGACTTTAAAAAATCCCGCGCGTATTTACTGTTCCTTTTGTTGTGGAAGAACTGATAAGGGATATTTTTATACGCAAATAGATTGAGTGCGTTGGTGTTGTTTTTATATGTTTTTATGTAGCTTTTCCGTTTGCAGATTTATTTTTTGATTGTTTTTTTTTCTATTTGGCGGTAACTTATGCTAACAAAGATAGTAATCTATTTGCATAGTTTGCTTAGGAACATAGTTGAAGCTATTAAAAAAAAACATAGTTAAGCCAGCGCGTTTAGATTATTATAATTTTTTCAAAAGATATTAGTTACTTACAAAAAATATAGACAGATTTACGATCAGGATGATAAGATTAGAAAAATATAATTATAACGGATAACAGACACTTAAGATAGGAGAATTGACAAATCATCATTCAGCCGAAAGACGTCCACTGCTGGACAAAAGCCTCCCCCAAAGATAACCACAATGAACGGTCCTGGGCCTCCTTCATCCAGGGATTAACCGCAACCTTCACAACTGCCTATCCACAACTGCCCGTCCTTGGCTAATATATTACGAAACCAACTCCATATTACAATATACGTAATGCTCGTCACACACAATCCCACACTTCCTTGATTTCAGTCCATTTTTGTTAAAGCAATATTTATTTCGTTCTATGCTAATCAGTTATCACAAAGTCACTACCCACAACACAATTTACAGTATTCCACTATCGCAAATTCCAATGTTGTAATTCGTATAAGGGGTAGCGCGAACCAAAACAAAGGAGCATGGGCACCGTGATTTCGTATATCGAGCCCACGTATAATTTGCGAAAGTGGCTGCGCTCGCCCCAACTCGATTATAGAACCTACGGAACTGTCAATTACCATTCCTTGTTAATGTCTACAAAATCTAAGCCGTTTGAAGCAAAAAGAGCTGTTGGATTGTTTTTGCGGTTGAATTAATAATATAATAATAATAATGGCAACCCATTATACGTCCCACTGCTGGGCACGAGTCTCTCCCCTTTTCGCGGGGAGGCCTGGAGCATACTCCACCACGCTGCTCCAATGCGGATTGGTGGAGGTGGGTGGGTTAGTGGCCAACCCGCTGTCGGATGTTTTCAAACCGCCTATAAGGCCTCCGACAAGGTTTAACGACTGCTATCCATCGTTAGCAACCGGGACCGACGCCTTAACGTGCCCTCCGAAGCACGGAAATGCGCATTTAATTTGCCACTAGCGGTCACCCATCACACTACCCGACCGCGCCCATAGTGCTTAACCGAGTAGATCGCTTACGATCTACACCAGCCGCTGGGCCATGCGCGCTTCGCGGTTGAATTATTGAATGTCAATTTCATTTCAAAATTTAAATACTAAAACAAGTTAAAGTCTCTAACGTAATGATAGTGATTGTTTTGTGTCATGAAAGAAAGCATTTGTTTACTTCACATTGATGTCAAAAGTTTCACTAGTGGTAGAGTTTTAATATCTGGTCTTTGTGTGGGTGTCTATAGGCTGCAGTCATCACTTAACATCAATGCGAACTGCATGCTTGTTTGCCCCTTTCAAAACATAACAAACAAATAAATAAAAAAATTAAGGAATTAAAAAAAAACAGATTCCGACAAAATTGAGAATCTCCTCCTGTTTTTGAAGTCGGTTAAAAACTAAATTTTTACTTAAAACCAAATCTCATTAGAATAATTGTTTTATATTATTTCGCATTAACACATGCTTGTGAAATATATTTTATTTTTAAAGAAAAATGGAAAGAAAAATTTGACTTCAGGCGAGGCTCGAACTCGCGACCTAGTCGCGAGTTCGAGCCTCGCCTGAAGTCAATTTTTTCTTCTCATTAGAATAGTCTATCCTGTTATAGGTACACCTATAATTAAAAAAGCAATAGTAGGTAGTTATCGTTCAAGTCAATTACTAAACAACATGGTCCGGCCATCGGGAAAGCCATCAATTTCAATAAAATGAAGATTGAGGACAAAAAATATCGCAATCAATCACTTTGCGTGTAGCTTTGACGGTGTTCCAATGTTCGATATTGCGTTGTTTTGGTTACGCTATGTTTACATGTTGTATTTTTGTTTATATGTATACCTACTAGTGAATTATAGGTTAGGGTAACACTGCAGAATCATTTCATTCATCCAGATATGCTGCAAACCCAAATCTTACACATATTTATAATCGAAAGAATATATATTTACTAGGTTGTAAAACTAAATTTTTGGATATATTATATTCTCTAAATTGTAAATGTGCGTAAAAAACAGGTATCCAGCATTTATGGATGAACGAAATTATTCTGCAGTGGGATCCCAACCTATTAGCTCGTTAATTCTAACCATTGGTAATAATTTCCAGTGTTATATTATAAACTAATTAAACGTCACACAGAGAATAATAGAGAGAGAGCCATGCTCGGAGTTTTCCTGCAAGATGGAATGAGGAGATTTGCATTACCAAACCAACCGAAGAATGAAACCAAAGTAATGAACATAGTCCACCAAGTAGCGAAATACAAGAGGCAGTGCACAGGACACATAGCTCGTAGAACCGACCGCCTTTAGGGCAGAAGAGTTCTTGAATGTAATGCAAGACGTATACCCTGCAGCATTCCAAGAGTGCTTACAAAAATCTTTAATAATGTACAGTTTAGGCACCAAACAATTTTTGTGTTCTTCAGTATGACCAATATTTTCATAGAATGTTAAATAAATAAATACGCTTACACTCACAGCCCACAGTAGGTATAAACCTGTGTCGTGGGTGCCGTTGTACAAATACAACAAACACTCAGACCCGAAACAAATATCTGTAGGCCATATAAATATTTGTCCCGGTGCGGGGATCGGCGAACCCGCGACCCTACGAATCAAACGGTCATCTCACACCGCTGGACTAACCGGGTCGTCAAATGATGTTAATTTTACTCTTTGGATTTCGACCATAACAAAATATTTGTGATGTTATTTCTGACGAAACAGATAACTAATCTATATTGCAAACTACATAGACTTTCAACACAATCAAGAGCATTGAAACTCTGAAATAGCTACAGTTGCTTTATGTTTGAGTGGTATTGTGTCAAAGGAAGTTATAAGCATTGCTGGCGTGCCCGTCAGAGGGACTGCAACTCTCTACGATTCCATATTACATCGGTTAGTTGATCAATATAGGCTAAAAATTGGTTTTGGTGGCCCAATAGGTAAAATTCAAGGTTAAGTATAAAGCAAACATGCGGCAAGTTCATATTTTTTCAATGTGAGCTGCATTAGGTATTTATGCGAATTTCTTGGTTTATGAATTTATTTATATAAAACAAAATTATCTATATATATAAAAATCTATTGCTGTTCGTTCGTCTCGCTAAAACTCGAGAACGACTGGACCGATTTGGCTAATTTTGGTTTTGAATGATTTTTGCAAGTCCAGGGAAGGTTTAAGGAAATAGTAAGGGTAAGAAAATATGAAGAAATTTAAGAGAAATAGTAAAAACCACAATTTCATATTTCCATACAAATAGTCCATATTTATCAAACCTTTGACACATTATTTCATTGTGAAGCAACACGAAGTTTGCCGGGTCAGCTAGCATGAATATAAAATAATTGAAACGCGTTGCTAATATGGTTTTAAATTAAAATTTATTTATGGCAGAACGATGTTTGCTTGGTCGGCTAGTATAAGTATATTGGATGAAACAGTTTACTAGCATAATCTATATTGCTGCAAACTTCATGGACTTCCAATAAAATCCGCAACAAGAGAATCCAATAGCTAGTTGCTTTATGTTTGAGTGGTATTGTGTCAAAGGACGTTATGAGCATTACTAGCGTGCCAGTCAGAGGGACTGCGACTCTCAACGATTCCATATTATATCGTTTATTTGATGAATATCGGCTTATAGATTGGTTTTGGTGGTGAATAGTGAATAAAAAACTTTCAGCCCGTTGGAAAATTTTACAAATTTCAGCACGTAATTGTGGCATTGTCGTGAACGAAAAATTGGTGTAATCAAACTCAAAATATAAGTTAAGAGAATCGTGCTTGATTTAATACAGCAGGGAAGTAGCTAGCGTAATCAATTGAGTATTTTTTTGATGATAAGTAATGATAAATGAATATTAAAATTTAAAATATTCTGTCTCTGACAATTAAATTTTACGATGCATAAAATAAAATAAAAATACTCAACTAAGACTTGGTTATTCTACATTTATGTTTATTGAGAGTCCCCTTTAAGACGAGTTCTAGTATCAACAATATCTATTTGTATAAAACTGTATCTGTAGTTAATAAATATTAATGTCAGAGAATACGTAATCCCAACTTCCCTACTAATATTATAAATGCGAAAGTAACTCTGTCTGTCTGTCTGCCTGTTACCTTTTCACGTCTAAACGACTGAACCGATTTTAATGAAATTTGGTACAGAGATAGAGCTGACTTTGATAAATAACATAGGCTACTTAGTTGTTTATAAAACGACATCCACGCAGGCGAAGCCGCGGGCAACAGCTAATAAATAATAATAGTAAATATGTAAAAACAAAAATGAAAATTAAAGAAAAAAGATTAACAGATTAGTAATCCATATTGCAAACTACATAGATTTGCAATACAATCAAGAGCATTGAAGCTCTGAAATAGATACAGTTGCTTTATGTTTGAGAGGTATTGTGTCAAAGAACGTGAGCATTGCCGGCATGCCAGTTGGAGCGACATTATATCGGTAGGTTGATACTCACCTGAGTTGATACCGATATAATATGATGGAGGTCGACAAATAAATTGGTTTTTGTGGTTCAACTGCTTAAGATTTATAAAATTGTAATGGACTTACTTACGTAGGCAGTAAAAATTGATTTTGGAGTACTTGTGAGCTTAAATTAAAATAAATTCAGCCATTGCGGAAATAATGTTTATTCAGAAAACGGTTTATAAATTAGAATATTGATAGCAAGAAAATAACCAGCGTAATTAATTAATTGTCAGTCAGAATTTTCTTTTACGTGTTTTTTGTATACCATATTACATTATAATTATTATCTACTCACTTATGTGGCAGAAGATGGTTATGCTATCCTCAGTCGTAATCTTCATATTAATGTAGATAATTTCGCAAGATATATTATTACTCTCCAAGAGTAGCTGGCTGTCTTGTTAGTTGAATTAGATGGAAAAAGGCAAAGCAGCAAAAAAATATTTCTTGGTTCCACTACGTTTATTTCTACGTAACTGCACACCTATTAATCCCGAAGGCGTAGGCAGAGGTGAATATGCATTCAAGCATACATGCATACACCCCCGATTCGACGGTGACGTTTTGTCCCATGTACCTACAGGTGGCGAGCCTATTGACATTTCCGGGCACATTACCAAACTACGAGGTACTAGAAAACTGGAAAACTAGTCTACTGAGGCAGTTATTTCTATTAGGGGTATAAAACAGAGTAACAGTACCTAACAATACTTACTATGTACAGTTGAGGGAGAATGGGCGATCCTTATTATTACTACATTATGTATTATTTATATACCTATGAATGAAATTCCTCAGTCATATTTCTCCGCCAAGCAATAAAGGGACAATAGGGCCCTCAATATTTGCCCTGGCACCGGTCAAGGCAGCCGCTGTCACCGAAATATTATTATTTAAGGGGTTTAATAGCCTGAATGACCTTGGCAAAACGGAGCTCATCATATATTTGTCAAAATTTGAGCGATCTAGCGGATACTCGCTGCACTTGGTCGACAAGATCAAAGATTAAGTAATTGAAGAGGAGACAAGCATTGCTGTGCTTATTAATATTGCATCACAGTGATTATACTACTAGAACGGTTTTGAATACAACTTTCGCTATTGGTACGGGTAGCGAGCTGCTTGATTTTTGCTGCTTGATTTTTGCTCGTTAGTTATTTCTGCGTTGCGAACGGTCTAATCTTGGATAATTTAAAAACTTAATATTTTATGTACATAAGAATGGTGGGCTATTGTGCTATGTATGACTGTATGATGATAGAACTTTAATGAACGAGCTCGAAGGCGTGAACACCTCCATATCATCTACTTTACCTACCAGTAAATGATAACTCCATGTCCACCGTTATCATGTTCTGGTAAGGTGGTAGTATATAGTGGTAGAGCTTCAGTGGCCCAGCTCCAGGGTGAGCGAGCACCACCGCATTTTGCAATTTACATTTCACTAAATGGTACCTACTGTAAGCGATAATAGTATGTAAGCAATGTGGGTATGCATGTCAGAGTTCCTTGAGGTGATAATTACGAAAATGATATCTCCTTTAAAATCGAAGACTGCGGCGATTATTATTTTCTAAAATATGATATGGATTTCAATTTACGGTTTCTTGAGGTAGACATTTTTTAAATCCAAGATAGCGGACAGATTATTTATTTTTTCTATGGGTCTTAATTTTACAGTTTCTTGGGAGTTCTGATTACGAAAATGGCATCTATTTGCAGATCCAAGATGGCTGACAGTTTTTTTTTCAAAATATGACATGGTTATCAATTTCGAGGTTTCTTGGGGTGCTGATTACGCAAACGGCATCATTTTTCAAATCCAAGATGGCGGACAAAACATTTCTTGCAAATTGTGATATGGGTGTCAATTTCGAGGTTTCTAGGGGTGCTGATTACCAAAATGGCATCTATTTGTAGATCCAAGATGGCTGACAGATTTTTTTTCAAAATATGACATGGGTATCAATTTCTAGGTTTCTTGGGGTGCTGATTACGAAAACGGCATCATTTTTCAGATCCAAGATGGCGGACATAACTGTTATTCCAAATTGTGATATGGGTGTCAATTTCGAGGTTTCTTGGGGTGCTGATTACGAAAATGGCATATATTTGCAGATTCAAGATAGCTGACAGATTTTTTTTTCAAAATATGACATGGCTATCAATTTCGAGGTTTCTTGGGGTACTGATTACGCAAATGGCATCATTTTTCAAATCCAAGATAGCGGACAAAACATTTTTGCCAAATTGTGATATGGGTATCAATTTAGAGGTTTCTTGGGATGCTGATGACAAAAATGGCATCTATTTGCAGATCCAAGATGGGTGACAGATTACTTTTTCATAATATGATATGGGTATCAATTTCGAGGTTTCTTGGGGTGCTGATTACGCAAATGGCATCATTTTTCAGATCCAAGATGGCGGACAAAACATTTTTGCCAAATTGTAATTAAATTGTAATGGGTGTAAATTTCGAGGTTTCTTGGGGTGCTAATTATTAAAATGATCTGAAAAATATGTCACTTTCGTGATTAATACCCCAATAAACCTAGAAATTGAGACCTATATCATACTTTGAAAAGAACATGTGATCGCCATCTAGGATCAGCAAACGGATGCCATTTTTGCAATCAGCACCCCAAGAAACCTCGAAATTGACACCCATATCACAATTCAAAAAAAATATTATGTCCGGCATCTTGGATTTGAAAAATGATGCCATTTTCGTAATCAGCGCATCAAGAAACCTAGAAACTGATACCCATACCATATTATGAAAAAATATCTGTCAGCTATCTTGGATCTTCAAATGGATGCCATTTTCGTCATCAGCACCCCAAGAAACCTCAAAATTGACACTCATTACACAATTTGGAAAAATTATTATGTCCGCCATCTTGGATCTGAAAAATGATGCCATTTTTGTAATCAGCACCCCAAGACACTTAAAAATTGATACCCATATCAAATTATTAAAAAATAAAATCTGTCAGCCATCTTGGATATGCAAATGAATGCCATTTTCGAAATCAGCATCCCAAGAAATAATGAAAAGGACACCCATATCACTTTTTCGAAAAAAAATGTGTTTGCCATTTTGGATTTATTTCGTTTACTTACTGTTCTTACTTTATATCAACTACTGTTTTTATTTCACTATTTTACTAGTTTTATTTCAAGTAAATCTTATTTTACTATGGTCTGGCGGAACTTGTTTCGCCGGACAGGCGGTACTTATTTCGCCGAACAAGCAAAACAATACCGCTTACCAATACAATACCGCTGTACCAACTATGTTCCGCTCTAGTCGCGGAACTTCATACAAAATACTGGAGCGAATACCGCTCCCAACGTCGGTAGCGAAGGCTTTTATCCTAGCTTTTACTCGCAAGTTCGTCCGCGTGGACTTCAGATCTAAATACCCGTAGGTACTATTGAAACACCTTTATTCCCATTAGTTCGACCATCGAATTGACAATTTTTTTTCTCATCTGTTCGACCGTCAAACTGGTGAAAATATTTTTATTCTCACTCGTTCTACCGCCAAAAAAATCGTCCCCCACCTGTGAACACACCTATAAACTATATTTATACTCTACCTGTGAAGAAAATTTCATCGAAATCCGTTCAGCCGCTTTAGCATGATTTGACCAACAAACAAACAAACATCCATACTTTCACATTTATAATAGTAAGATTGAAAAAAATCTGTAGATACCTAAATTAATTTTATTATATCTTACACAAAATAAAACCACTTTATATACCTACTTACTTACTAATATAATTTTGGTGAGTAACAATGTAGCTTTACACGTATATAACAAGTATTAAAGAGTAATCAACTAAATACTCCTTCAGTTCATTTGTGTTTCTTTTTCTACGTCAACTATCCGTGTTGCAATGTCAATATTGCGAATGTATTTATATTCTTTGACAACAACAAGACATCAATTCGCACAAAAACATAGCCGATAGCCACTATTTAGTAAAATCTTAAGTCCGTAAACACTCGTTTTGTATAGTAATACATATTTTTTTACAGGTTTTACTCATAACTTCGCAGCAACATCCCAAAATATGTAAGTTAATATACCGGAAGCGCGCTGTACATCCTCCCCTCACAAAGGGCCGCAGCCGACTAGCCAACTGACGATGATTGAGATTACAGTAGGCGTGACGAAGAGGCTCGCGCTCATGCACGGAAATTTCGACATTTAACCAAAATAAATAAAACTCTTAATTAAAACTGTGAGTAATTTAAAGCCTTTTCTTTTGCAATAAAAACGAAACAAAAAGACTGTGCCGTTTTGGAGAACATTTGGATTTGAAGACAAAAAAGGGAGCATTTTGAAATGTTTTTTTCTAAAAGGGGGTTAGCAAATTTAACATTCTGTTCAATTAAAAGTGTTTATTGAATCCTTGTCTGTCGCTGTGTATTTCTATATTACGGATTCAATTAACAGTTTTTTCGAGAATTTGACTTAAATCATGTACGAATTTAGGCAATTCACCCTACTTAGGGCCTTAAATAATACTTGCTATAACAATCCCCGGTCCGCCATTTTGAAATACCGATATTTATTGAGTACTAGCTGCCCGCCCCGGCTTCACACGGGTAGAATGTTACCTTACCTACATTACTACTATCATAATGAAAAAGAGTATAGCACTCCCGGATAGGGTATATCTCTGATTGTGAAAGATTTTTTACAAACTTACAAAGTCACAAACTTTACCTCTTTATAATATTATTAATTTCTACTTAACTTCAAAACCAAATGTTCCATTTTAATCATTCACAGACCAAATATTATCTACATAAACTGTACTTAGTGATGTGTTTTTAAATTTATTTTGATAAGGATTAATAGCATGAGTAAAATAAACGCGTTTAAATGTAGTCCAAAAAAAATTAAGATTTTTAATTTAAACAATGGTTGTTGTGCCTCACTCGACATAGATAGGTATAGTGTGACGCGGACTTTTCTGCATATATTTATAAGATATACACTTAATTACACCATTTTATGATTCTATCTTTTATGGTTTAGGCAGCGTACGCAAAATAAGTAACTTCTCTGGTTGTTTTTTTTACACCTTGTGTCCGAAAAACTCAAATATCTTATGGAACCCAATTTTATGCTAAATAAAAAAGGTATAGCTTATGTTACGTGTAGATAATGTAGCTTTCGAATGGTGAAAGAATTTTTAAAATCGGTCCTGTAGTTTTTGAGCCTATTCATTACAAACAAATAAACATAAAAACAAAGTTTTCCTCCTTATAATACTAGTGTAGATAATAGATACAGTATTGGTAATAATTTTCTTATATTATTAAAAGAACAAGCAGGCGTAAAATTCTTGACTGACATAAACTGCATGCTTGTTTTGTATTACATAAAAAAAAACACAATACGACGTCTCTTCTAACTTCCTAATTTTTAACTCAAAGGTTTAATGTCACTTTAAGTTATTTTTGTTACACGTTCATGGTCGAGTTACTAATTTACATATATAATTTCACCCCAACCGGACTATAGGTTTTGAAGAATCGATTGTGACAGACAGGCAAACAGGCGCACGAGTAATCTTATAAGGCTTTTTCTCCATTTGAAGCACCTACGAAACCTTGAAATAACCACAAAATTCAACACTGACAAACAAAAACTCAAACTCAAAAATTCATTTAATCACTTGGAAATAATAGAATTTGCTTGTGATAGGTCAAATTAAAAATATAAAATAAAGCTAATAACAACTGATACGTTGATTAATATATCAAAGTAAACAAAATAAAATAAATAATAGTCCAAAAATACTTAATGATAAAAATAGGTATCAACAGAATGTTCCATACTCTCTTTTACAAACGGCAAAATAAGACTAAACAAAAAAATATGGGACATTCTTTGTCATTCACTGGCAGAGTTCCAAAGCCCACATTACTGAGAAAAAGCCTGCCTAAACAAAACTCAGTAGGGTCTTTTCAAAATATGTTCCTTTAAACTATTTTCACAATATGAAACTTATAACTATGTTTTACAATATCAAGTACAATGCACATTCATTTAACAAAATTATTGTTTAGTCTTGTGGAGCTAGACCAGCATTTGTCCAAACTTCACCAATTCCTTTGATTCACTCCTATCAGTGATAACTACTCCATTAAACACATACACACGTACTGAATTTCGAAATCCTTTGATATTTGTAACACACCAATTACCAAACCCGGTGCTGTATGGATGCGAATAAAGATCAAAGTGCTCGCTAATTACTCGCATTGATTTCGAACTCATATTGAGATTACGAGTCAAACACCCGATGCTGGGGTGACTGTTATGTATCGTTAATTAACATGTTTGTTTGCCCTTTCATAATATTATGTCAAAAACTAAATGTTACATACATTCAAAAATGAGATAATAACCTGATATTAGATAGAAAATCTAATATCAGGTTATTATCTCATTTTTAACCAATTTCCGGTACAGAGGCATAACACCTTAGGCCTTAGGAGTGGTAAGCATCTGCATTTTGACCTTGGTCTTTGTGTGGGTGTCTATAGGCTGCAGTGATCACTTAACATCAATGTAAACTGCATGCTTGTTTGCCACTTCCATTACATAAAAAAAAGAAAGAAAAAGCACGAGTTAAAAAGAAAGAAAAAAGCAAGAGTTTAATAGAAATAATTAAATACCATAGAATCAGTTAAATAAATGCACGGAATCAAAGAAATAAATGAATTATTCGTATAATAACCCAACATTTCAATTTCATACTGAGAAATGATCTGTATTAAACTCAATTCCTCGAACTGAGCACTATCGCGTTGTGATATAGGTACAATAATAGCCAACTTGTCCCCCTCGAACCAGACCGCACCATAGCAACGCATCTGAGAGGCTTCACTTCGTCTCGCAATATAGGGTTTCCACAAGGTGACTAATGAACCCGCGACCTCAACGAAATGAATTGCAAAAGAACTTCGAGTTATAAAAATTCAAGAAGCCCTACGAATTGATATTAAATTGGTCTGGACGTTTTCTGTGTTCATAATTTTAGATGTCCTTAAATGTTTCGGGTTTTTGCTATTTTAATAAAAAGTGGAATTAGATACTTGCTCAAAATAAATGATTGAAAATAGTTGCTTTGAAAAAGAGCACCTATTTTGAAATGAATAATGACTAAAGTAAGATTCGAAAGGTTTTATTTAAATCAATACTATTATTGACGAGTACGATGGTCTAGTGATGTAAGACTATCTCGAAACTAAGGATTACGGGATCCATCCCCGCACCGGGACAGATATTTGTAGAGCCTACAGTCTTACATTACGAGTAGCTTTAATAAACTTGTTAAAGTGCCGGTTAAGCAAAAAATAAAAATAGTTACCAATTGAATTTTCCTTTTTTTTGTTAACTGTAGCCGGCCAAGAAGTGCTGATCGAAGTTATTGTTAATGTCAATGATTATTATGTGTCAGATGTTATTACTTCACTAGCAACCCTGATAACTTAAGCAAGGCGAAAAATACACCGGTACATCACTTTTCGCGGTAATTGTTAAGACAATGTTATTGTTAAGTTTGACAAAATCCTCATTTTTAGGGTAAACAATGAACCCTTATAGTTTCGCCATGTCCGTCTGTCTGTCTGTCCGTCCGCGGTTTAGCGCAAAAACGATTGGTACTAGAGACTTGAAATTTGGCACAAGTATACATATTAATCACGCCGACAAAGTGGTAGAATAAAAACATGAAAAGAAATATTTAGGGTAACCTCGCCTACATGTAACGCGTAGATATTTTTTTTTTATTTTAGATTTCCATATAATGTGGAGTATCGTTGGATAGGTCTTTCAAAAATGTTAGGGGTGTGCAAATATTATTCGATTTAATTAACTGTTCGTGACTTATAAAGCTTTAAAGTGCAAATTTTCGTTAGAGTTAAGTCCAACCCTACCAACTAAACGGTTGTTGTTAGAAATTCAAACGTTACGGCAGTAGTAGCTATATATAATGAAATTAAAAGGAAACTAACACACTTATGTTGGAATTACAAGTTTGCGAGTAATAGTCGACCAAATGTATTTCACTCGGAAATTTCGAACAACTCCATAGAAAATATATATTAATTTTTTTCATCACATTTCTTACTCTGTACCTACGGAACCCTACACTGCGCATGGCCCGACATGCACTTGACCGGTTTTATATAATGTTTTGGTGCAACCCGAACTTTAACGAGTCTAACCTTGTGTTTTATTTTTTTTTCTATTATTTACCGGGCAATAGACGAGCGCAAAAGACGCCCCAGTTTAAACTCAATCTTATTTGCTACATACTTATAAGAGCCTTAGTAGCCTAGTGGTAGCTGGCTACTACTAAGCTGGTGTCCTAGGTTCAATTCCCGGGTCGGAGGATATTAGAGATAACAGTGTAAAATCTATATCTCTGGTTTTATTGGGATTTTTCCATTTTCTGGAAGTTTCCCAGTACCTCGAAGTTTGGTAATGGGCCCGAAGATGTCAATAGGCTTGTCACCTGTTAAATTGGCTAAAACGTAGCCGGCGAATAGTGGGTGTTTGCATGTATGTTCGCGTTTACGTTTACTTACACCAAATATACCGCCATTTTTGACATACAATTGCAATCCGGCGTACTTAACGCTTGCACGACAACAAAAACACAAGAAAGCAGCAAAGCAATTTAAAATCGGCGTACAGCAATCACTGCAATCTTGATCTTAAAATAATCAATCCAAGACTAGTTCGTTACTTAGTTACTCGTCTTGTAAATAAGAATCAAATATGAATCTCCAAGATTTCTAGATAATTAAATATAGGTATTACATGTTGGCCATTATTTCTCACTTATTTTCTTAGTCGTTTCAAGGAATTGCAAATTGTAATTTGTTGTAATTATAGGTTGGGGAAAAAGTCTTTTCGCATTATAGTATGTATGAACTTGTTATAAAATCTCTTTGGCTGTAGTATTTGTATCTGGCTGGTTTTGGTATCATTGAAAGTTAAAATTTTAAAGAACATAATTCCAAATTCAAATTAGGCAAATGAGTGATTTTTATTTGTTTTTCGCACTGTCAAGATGAGTGAATCTAATGAAGAAATTCGATACATTTTAAAATTATACTACAAAAAAAGTAAAAATGCAACGTAAGCCGCGAAAAAAATTTGCGATGTTTATGGACCTAGAGAAGTGTCTGTGAGAGTAGCACTAATTTGGTTTAAGCGTTTTCAATCCGGAAATTTTGATGTCAACGATGCACCTCGCTCTGGTCGCACTATTACGGATAAAATGGATGCCATTTTTGAAAAAGTGGAGCAAGATCGACATATCAGTAGTTACGACGTAGCTGAAGAACTGAGAATTGATCACAAAACAGTTTTGGCGCATTTGAAAAAAGCTGGGTACAAAAAAAGGCTCGATATTTGGGTACCTCACGAGCTCACTGAAAGAAACCTAATGAACCGTGTACTCATTTGTGATTATGTATTACGACGTAATGAAACCGAATCATTTTTGAAGAAGCTGATAACTGGTGATGAAAAGTGGATCACGTACGACAAGGTCAAAGGCCGGTCAGGCGTCACAGACTGTGGCGAAACCCGGGTTAACTCGCAATAAGGTGATGTTGTGTGTGGGGTGGGATTGGAAGGGTTCATTAAGAGCTATTACCACCAGGCAGGACTATCGATTCTGAACTCTACTGCGAACTCAACTGATGAGATTAAAGCAAGAAGTTGAGAGAAAGCGGCTGGAATTGATCAACAGAAGGGGTGTGGTGTTTCATCATGATAACGCTAGACCTCACATATTTATAGCCACTCAGCAAAAATTAAGAGAGTTTGGCTGGGAGGTGTTAATGCATCCGCCGTATAGTCCTGACCTTGCACCTTCAGATTTCCACCTGTTTCGGTCTCTTCAGAATTCTTTATGCAATGTTAGGTTAACATCACGAGAGGACTGCCAAATCCACTTGTCGCGGTAGTTTGATGAGAAGTCCCAAAATTTTTTTAGCAATGGGATCATGTCCCTACCTACAAGATGGCAAAAGGTTATCGAACAAAATGGTACATACATACTTTAGTTAAATTTAAATAAACTGTATTAAAAAATGTTTTGAATTATCTTACAAAATGCGAAGAAACTTTTTCCCCAACCTTATATATTTGTGTTAATTAAGGGTTAAGTTACTATAGAGAATATAAATACTTAATTTTTAAGTAGGTATAAATGCCTCTGTTAATACTGTTACTGTGTACTAGGTGCCTAATACCTCTGTTTTTTTTTCTTTTTTTAGTTATGGAAGTGGCAAACAAGCATGCAGTTCACACTCAGATCTTTTTTGTTTTGATTTTGATGTTTCTAGGTTACAGTCTTCTTACTTGCCATCAATGTGAACTGTATGCCTCTTTGCCACTTCATGACATAAAAAATATCTGTTTGCAAAACTATATTCTCATATATACTTACACCTTTAAAATTTGCTGAAATGCTTGCTTTAACCTCTCTCTCCCCCTTATGACCTCACTTCTTTTGTTATGTGTGTTCTAAAAACTAACTTTTTTTTTCTTTTTGTAACATTTGACATACCGACTTGAAGATACATGAACAGTACAATTATTCGCCACATTCATAAAATAAAAAAACAAATCTAAGTATGTATTGCTAGGATAATTTACATAATATTATATTAATTTATGAATCAGAACAAAGTTATGAACTGACTTCGGTTGAAACGCTTTACATTCATACCAATTGATTTTGGTCGTTTTTACACTAATTAACAGTTTCGAACAAAGTTAAGCGAGAACTATTATTGTATAATTATTATCTGATTAATAACGTGATTTAACAATATTTTACAAGTACAGAAGATAGCGAATATTGAAATTCATATTTTAATATTAGTTGATTTGATTCTGTTTGTTCCTTTACGACCCTACCTTGGTGTGGCGAGACTACAGACCCACACTCAGTCGCTAGCAGTTGAGGTAAAATCACCTCTCTATAACTTGTCGATTTCAAAAAAGTGCCTAGTTATAAGAAAAAGTCAATAAAAGTTGTTAAAATTGTGAAGTTGTGTTTGAGTTATTGCATGAGCCAATAGTATGTATGAATCTTCACGCCAGGTCCCTAAGGGGGTAGACAGAGAGTGTAGAGCGCCAGATATCTCACTCCTGACATACCTCTCGTGCCTCGTCTACCAACAAATCTAAGTACGTGATTCAATATCACCTTCCCTCGGGTACCCTACAAAATGTAATCAGACGCAACAAATGCTTGTTCTTCGGCAAAATCACGGGATAACAAGCAATTCAGAATTACTTGGCGTCTAGCGAACTGCAATCTCAATGTAGCTACAATCAATCCCAGACTTGCGCGTTATTTAGTTTACTCACCTTGTAAATAAGGATCAAACGTGGAATCCCCGGGGCTTCCCCGGAGTAATTTGCTCGCTGCGATTCTTTCTAACTCATTTTCGCGGACGCTGCTACGACTTCTAAACTGGAAGGCGTTGACAGGGAGTAAGAGTGAGGTGAAATCTGATCAGATTTTTTTAAATTATGAAAGCCCTTCGAAATTTCCGTTGTTTGAAAGAGATGGGTATGAATATAATATTTATTAACTTAGAAATTTACCGGTGGCATTGCCGAAACTTAAAACTGTATCGTATACAAGTTAAACAGATTTGTCCTCTTAATGAAATATTGTACGAAACTATTTTTTTTATCGCATTAATGTAATAAAAATAGAACAAAATCCTATGTACGTGACTCAATATCGCCGTCCCTCGAGTACGCCCAACAGCATTGCAATCAGACGCAACAAATGCTTGTTCTTCGGCAAAATCACAGGAAACCAAGAAAATTGCAAGCAATTCAGAATTACTTAGCGTCTAGCGAACTGCAATCCCAATGTGCAACAATCAATCCCAGACTTGCGCGTTATTTAGTTTACTCGCCTTGTAAATAAGAATCAAACATGGAATCCCCGGGGCTTCTCCAGAATAAGTCGCTCGTTGCGATTCTTTGTAACTCATTTTCGCGGACGCTGCTAGGAATTCTAGATAGGAAAGCGTTGATTGAGAGTGTGACGAGAAATCAAATTAGATTTTTATATTTTACTCAGGAATCGAAAATTACAAATCTTATATCCTTCAACTACGTTCATTGCTTAGTTATTACTCAAACATTTTAAACATAAAAACTTTTAATCCTGTTCCATTTATTTTTGATCGCAGAAATTGTTTGTACTGGCCTATACGTATATCAGAATTTGGTTTTTGTTATGATATAAAGACGAAAAATAAGAATGTAGCTCACATGAATGGTGACTGACGACTTAAGTCTATAGGTATCAATTATCTTGCCACCCTTAAATTCTTAGCTGTTATGCCACTTTTACAGAAATTGTGAGACCATAGTCAAGGAGACCTCCGTTCCAGCTGACGTTGCACCGCTGACACTGTGAGATGCCGGAAAGTCTGCAGTGTCGGGTTTCATTAATTGTTTTATGTTAATCTGATACTAAAACAATAAACATCTCTCATTATAATTTTGTGAATAAATTTTCGTTTATGAAAACCCTAATTCCGCTAACTAGAACATAACTCCATAAAGAATTTAATTTGTAATATTCTAAATAGTTCCCTTAGAATTTGGAAATCTATTTATATATTTAAACCTACTTAATATCACAAGAGAAAAAGTTATTATGTAGTTTTACGAAATTTAACAGGTTTTCAGAGTAAATGAATATACTGTCAAACACAGATTGACTTTTTATTTTACTTATTTTTTGCTTATTTCAGTGACTAATTGTTAATTTACCGGTGTTTATAAGACGTGGTAAAAAAGTGATAAAACATTTTACAACAAAGAAGAACACCGTGAAAAATCCGGTTCTTGTTTAAAAACTGAAAACCGTGAACTCCAGAGTAACTTGTATGCTTAAAAGTTGTAGCAGAACTTAATTTAGCTCCTAACATTCGGAAGTTTCAGCCAAGGGAGTTGCATTTTATTTAAAACAGCAGTTTAAGAGTTTTTTTTTTAATGTTTAGGCAAGAGAGTTTGGTAAATAGTTTTATTTAAATTATGTATTTAAAATGGGAAGAGAAAATGTAATTCAATGAGCGCGGTTTCAAGTCCCGCCCGAGATTTATTTCTTTTCTGTTTTCCTATTATCCTTATAATATTTCACTTGTATTATTGCATATATAACATATAACAAATAAGGAGTTTATCTTCAGCTGACTGACATTATCTCTATTTTTGTTCAGTTTTCAGTTAACATGAATGATACCTACTTGAGTACTGCAGTCAAAATACATCTATACAAAAATCATACAGATGTCCTGCCACCCCTAAAGGGTAAGTTGATTTGTTTCTAGACAATAATTAGGCTACCCTCAGACAATAGCACTGACTGGGGGTGGGTCAGTATCGTACAAATCAGTTTGAACCGATTTCAGTGCGAGATATATGTATCTTCACGCCAGGTCCCTAACGGGGTAGGCAGAGAGTGTAGAGCGCCAGACATCCCGGTTCTGACAAACCTCTCGTGCCTCGTCTACCTTCATCATTCTCTTCATACATGCACGCCGATTCCTAAGACTTTTGACCCCACCATCAGACAGAACTCGACCTATTTGGTCATGGTAGGTCAGTCTTGGTCTTCCTGGGCCTCTGCAACCATCCACATTCGCATTGTATATCTGTTTAGTCATTCGCTCATTCGACATTCTTTCTATATGCCCGAACCATCGGAGCATGCCTTTTTTCATTTTTACACCGATACTATCATTCACACAAAGTCTCTTTCTTACATCTTCATTACGAACGCGATCGGTGAGTGATACACCGCAGATCTTGCGCAAAGATCTCATCTCGACCGCGTTCAACTTACTTTCATGCTCTTTCCTGCATACCCAACTCTCGCTTCCATATAAAAGCGTTGGAGTAAGTACAGCATTATGTACGGCTAGTCGAGCCCGCTGGCTGAGATGTTTAGATTCTAGCAGCTTACCCAACGCTCCATTCACGCAATTCCCAGCAAGCACTCTTCTTTCTATGTCAGTGGTGTACCTACCATCCTTGCTAAAAGCACATCCAAGATATACAATTTCATCAACCTGTTCTAACACTGCATCATCTACTACTACCCTTGCATTTGTTCTCTGTTCATCTTTTTCAAATACTAATACTTTAGTTTTATCCACATTCAATTGTAAGCCTTTCTCCATACAATCCTCTTTCATGACTGTGACTAGTGCTTGTAGCCCAGATGGTGTAGAGCTAACAATTACCGCATCATCTGCGTAAAGCAGACAGTTCACCACTAAGTCACCCATACGCACTCCCACATCCATCAACTTCACCCTCTGGAGGCATTTGTCCAGATATATAATAAACAGCGAGATATATCATCTTTGAAATTCTATTTACACGGACACAATAATAATACGTTGCGAGGCGATTATCGCCCATGGCAACAGGGGAGAAGAGTGAGTGTTTAGATGAAAAAGAATGTTTTATTTTCCTTCGATAATCGTATCTTCGAGACGAGAAACTCTCTCCGTCTAAATGGCTCTTCAGCCATGACGTTGACACGTCGACCTTCGTTTTAAATCTCTGTACTGTCTCCCTGTCAAATGAACCAAAATTATCTAGAAATAAAATATAAAAATTACCTCCAATCTATTACAGACTGTAGTCCGTGGCCATAAACACGAAATTGGTAAAGAAAACGTAATATTATTATGCTCTCGTAAAGTAATTATGAATTTCGAGGTAAAGCCATTATTATTAACGCATATGAAACAATTCCCGCTAATTGGGAAGCCTAGAAGTGCTCGTAATTATATTTTAAGCTCATTTTAACCGAAAATAACGTATTATTGGTACAAACAAAGCGGTCCCGTGGCTTCACTTGATTATTGCAATAAGTTCCGACTCACCGAGCCTTATTTTAAATGTTTTCTACACCTATTTGAAGGAAAAAAGCACTATGTAACAGGTTAAACTGTCGGCTAATATGATATCGGTAGCTAAATTATCTAACCTGCTAATTATAATTTAGACCGACTTGAATTACAGAGCTTAAGTTTCGTAAAAACTCTGAAATGAACGGATTCACTAAGATGAAATTTGTTATGATACATTAGCTTCAGAAAATTTTTACAAATGGATCCGATAGGGCCTCTGCTATTGCGTAATATCACTTATCAATATATCCTTTGACAAAACACCAACTAAAAGATATATTAAATAAGTGGCTGCAGCAATTGGACTATGAATCTACAGAAGCCCTGCTGGCAACACTACACTAGACTAACATCGCTAATATTCTAATACAAATAATATAACATCCCTAATTTCTAGAATACTATAAAATATTTCATGGGTTAAAATGTTCATAATGGTTTAAATATACGTATTATATTTTCATGTACTCATCATCTTTAAGGGTATTTTATCTTGTTTATATAATTATATACTCAATAACAACAAACGTTAAGAAGAAACTATAACTTATAAAATGAAACGGTACATAGGTTTATGTAGCCCTATATATAATATAAATATATTATCTTTAAACCACACGTACTATATAGTATATAGTGAATAAAATTATAGTATATTTAAGTAAGATTGATGTTGAAATCTGTAACTAATTGATATTTTTACTTAGGTACCTAACTCTAACAAGCTAGTAAGCAAATTTAAATAAAATTCTCCTATTGTTAATGAAATGAACATCACAAAATGTTAAATGTACAACCTTGTTTATACAATAACACTGTTTTCCGAAAGGTGGACCTGGATACCTGTAAAACAGGTTTTTTAAACTTTAGTTCAGGCTCCAGTCTCCACAATAACATCACATACGACTGTCTGTTGATGTTGTATTGAATTGTATACCTACATTATTGTTGACCTTATTGTGAAGAAATAAATTTCTTTTATTATTATTTTTATATATTATATAAGGTCCAATTGTCCGTTTTCTTATATAGTTATTGGTCGTGTTAGTGCCTTATTAAAGGTGAAACAAATAGTATTTATTCAAAACCAGGTATATTTTATTTAAAGAAAATGAATTTAAAGAAATGCTTTCACAGGCATGTGTTAATGCGAAATAATATAAAACAATCAAAACCAGGTAATTTCATTTTTTTTTTTAATTTAACTCTAATTAACTGCCTCGGTAGCCTAGTGGTAGCAGGCCACTACTACTACGCTGAGGTCCTGGGTTTGATTCCCGGGTAGGGGGTTATCAGAGATAATGGTTAAAAAGCCTTTATCTCTGGTTCTATTGGGATTTTTCCATTTTCTGGAAATTTCCCAGTACCTCAAAGTTTGGTAATGTGCCCGGAGATGTCAACAGGCTCGCCACCTGTTACATGGGCCAAAACGTAACCGGCGAATCGTGGGTGTTTGCATGTATGCTTGAATGCATGCATTTACCTCTGCCTACCCCTTCGGGGATTACAGGCGTGAAGTTACGTTTTTTTTTAATTTCGTCCGCCGTACTGGATATATACACGGTATCCGGACGTGTGTTACTACCACAAGTTGTTTGTTACCAATAGACGTAGACTCGAATCGAGTTTTTAGGGGTATAAATAATTATAGTTTAGGGCTCGTCAATTGTAAAACAATACCACACACCTTTAGAAATTAAAGAAAAAACGGAAAGAAAAATTTTACTTCGTGTAGGAATCGAACCAGTCGCCGCTTTACTACTAAGTTACCGAAGTTCTACAGCTTAGCGGTAAAGCGGCGACTGGTTATCCTGAGGTCGCAGGTTCGATTCCTGCCCGAAGTCAAATTTTTCTTTCAGTTTTTTCTTTAATTTCTGAAGATGTGTGGTATTGTTTTACAATTGACAAGCCCAAAACTATAATTATTTATACCCCTAAAAACTCTATTCGAGTCTACGTCTATTGGTAACAAACAACTTATGGTAGTAACACACATCCGGATACCGTGTATATAGCCAGTAGGGCGGACGAAAAAAAAAAAAAAAGAAATTACCTTTTGATTGTTTTATATTATTTCTAAAGTTCACTCGCATGTGTTATTGCGAAAAACAAACAGAACCACACATCTTTTTTTATTTTCCGTCAAATAACATAACACAATATTACGTGCCAATAACTTTAAAATGAAAAAGCTAAATAATTCTAAACGTTCACCAAAACAATAATAACCAAGTTATGAACACTCCATTTGGAGCAGTTCCAAGCCGCTTTATTTGAACTCTACGCTGCGATGTGGTTAGATATTTATTTGTCTATTTAAAATTTGCTATGGTGGCTTAGTGATAGAAATAGAAATAGAAAATAGAAATAGAAAATATTTTTATTTCGAAAAGATCTTTACAGATACTTTCAAAACGTCAATAAATCATAAACTACCTAAAGCGAATAACCATTACATATAGTAAAAGCAAAATCATATATTAATAGTAAATTAAAAATTAAAATTTAAACTATTTGGTTAAAACATAATAATCATATTTTTTTTTATTCCTTCGATGATAATAAATGAAGAAAAAGAAAAACTTATTCGTCAAGATCAATGTTATTCACTTAGCAGAGTTCCAAGTGCAGTCACTACTGAGAAGAACTCCGCTACCCAACAAACTCAGTAAGAGCTCTTTTAAATGAGAGCTTAAATCTAGTACAGATTATCGTGAAAAATCAAATAATGTCAACGTCCATAGCATAGATGCAAATAAACTGCTATCTACTAAATGTGATGTAGCCCCTGCAAACCAGAACAGACCAGTCCCCACCAACAGCACCCGTTCACGAGTATGACGCATGTGACAGCCATTGCCCTCCTCGACCATTTTAGAGGGAAGTGAGCAACCCGCCACACGACGCCGCCAAAGGCAAAGACATTTAAGCCGTATTAAGGCGTATTATGTATCACGTTTGACATAATTGCGATGGCCACTTTGTAGAATATTGCTGTTTTGTCGTTACATGATAGTAACAATAATTTTAGGAAAACAGCAATGTGTTGCAAAGTGAATTTCAAATTGATGACCAGCAAGATACAATAGAATTAACAGTCTAGATTTCAGAAGTAGCAACGCCTCTGCATTGAAATATCTTTCATTTGCTTATTGAACAACCGACTTCACCGATAACAACTACAAAATCCCTACGTTAATCATTTAACCGTGGCCCGCCAGGCATTATCACTGCAACTGGCCGGAGAATGGACGAAAAGGGCGATTTTGTTGAAAGAATATTTCCATTCGATGCTCAAGAACACTATCAGGCCCAGACTCTACCACTGTAATGGCCGTATAATTGAACCTCAACAAATTTTAAGCAACTCTCAAATATAAGCTATCTCTGTCATTTACACGTGTCTTGTAGAGGCAAAAGAATTTTCAGTCGTACTTACATTTAAGTGACGTTTCAGTATTTAAACCGTAAGTCATACAAATAATCTCTAAATAAGGCTTGCACCACTGGCCTAGGCACCTGCCTGGCACGGCACTCCCTGATTATCTAAAGTTCGTTAAATTCAACATTCATCAATTCAATTTCACGTCATCCTCATAATCATATCGACATTCTCAATACTCTAATCAGAAACTGGTAGTAGAGCTCCAATGACGGAGCTCGCGGGCGTAGGCACCACCGAATTACCTAATATACTTGCTGCTAAATGGTAGTGTTCAGCACTATCGTGTTCCGGTCAAGTGTTAATGTACGGCCCTGTAATTTCCGGCACGGAGGCGTAACACCTTAGGCCTCAGGAGTAGTAACGCATCTGCATTTTTACCTTGATCTTTGTGTGGGTGTCCATAGGCTGCAGTCATCACTTGAGATCAATGTGAACTGCATGCTTGTTTGCCACTTCCATTACATAAAAAAAGAAACATTTTCAGTTTGTGAACCTAAGTATCAATAATTTACGTAAACAAGACGAAAAAGCGACGTGATTTAAAAGTGCGCATATCGCCCCCACTTTATTTGGGAGTGCTCCAAAAAAAAACTCCATTAAAATAACCTAAACTTAAGGCGTCAAGTTCTCGCCGCTAAGTGAAAAGTTAAGGAAATTACATTCCATGGAAAAGCAGGAGAAATGTGTTCGGTTGGTTCGTGTTAAGAATATAAGAGGTTTAAAATAACGAAATAGGATTTTTGGCGAAGCGAAAACTTTTGTACGGCCCGCCATAACAACATTTGTGAAGTTTTCTACGAATAATAAATAGCTTCGAAGCAAAAAGTGTTGTTGAAATATCTTCCAAATAAAAGTGATTGAAATAAACTGCAATTGACAATACTACGAGTATTTTTAATACTATACCATTATTCTATGGTGTAAAGTCCTTTATGTCTGGTTTTATTAGGGTTTTTCGATTTTCTGGAAATTTCTCAGTACCTCGAAGTTTGGTAATGAGCCCGGAGATGTCAACAGGCTCGCCACCTGTTACATGGGCCAAAACGTAACCGGTGAATCGTGGGTGTTTGCATGTATTGAATGCACGCATTTACCTCTGCCGTAGGCACCACCGCATTACCTAATATATCTGCCGGCAAATGTCAGTGTTCAGAACTATCGTCTTCTGGCTAGATGGCAATATATGGCCCGTAATAACTATCACAGAGACATTATAATTAATTTCTCAGGGAAGACAGTGTATCTGAATTTTGATCTCTGGTTTTTGAGTACATGTTTATAAATAAGGCTGCAATAATTAAAATTAATGTGATGGTGCAGGTTTGTTTTTGCCACCTTAGTTCCTTAAAAAAAATCCAACACTGGATCTCAGCTAAATCGTAGTGGCCTCCCGCCTCCTAATAATTGAGGCACTTAATTTTTATTTTTCAAGTTTTCTTTAAATTCCTTTTGAATTTATAGAGAAGGAATAAGGAAATAAACAGCGAAGATAATAATGAAATCTAGTTAACCCTTGTCATCTATTTATCCAAGGAATAGATGCACATGACAGACACTGCACTTCGGACCAAACTTGAATAAACGATCGCACGCCACACAATAAATCTCAGTTGCCTCACAATATCTCTTCCACTCTTTGAATACTTTGAAGTATACTATTATTTCTACTCTATTGCCCTTCAGAAACACTTTATACTTATTTTCAACTTTCCAACTTCCATGTCCCATTTTCTGCCATGAAAGTAAATGTTTCCAAAAATCCTATTTTCCAGGTCTCCGTGTTTTTTTTTATATAATGAAAGTGGCAAACAAGCATGCAGTTCACATTGATGTTAAATGATGACTGCAGCCTATAGACACACACACAAAGACCAAGGTCAAAATACAGATGCGTTACCACTCCTGAGGCCTAAGGTGTTATGCCTCTGTGCCGGAAGATATCTGTGCCGGATAGTGCTGAACACTACCATTTAGCGGCAAGTATATTAGGTAATGCGGTGGTGCATTCGCCCGCGAGCTCTGTCACTGAAGCTCGACCAGCAGTAAAAAAATATTTAAAACATATCGTCATTTTTAAAGCGTGAGAAATGAGCCAGTGCACTCACGCTGCCGACAAAGTACAACTGCAGCAGCTCACGGCAACTTTACAATTTATTTTCATAAATATTTATAGCAAAAAATGCTTAAGTACGTGATATGTAACAAAAAAGAACATTACAGATCTAGTATACCCCTTTCAGACCTCAAGTTTAACGGCAACGGATATCAAAATTAAAATTACTGTTCCTGGACTGTTAGGGGTCTCTGAAAAAGAATATGTAACTGAAAAAAAATAGGAAAACCGAAATCGGTTTTTCATGATATTCACAATTGTGAGGGATCGGGCCCAGTTTTGGTGTACTCACGATTGTAAGGGTGGGCTAATAAGACCATTTTATAAAAAATGAATAATTTAATCATCATCAAAACAGTCATAAGTATCATAAATTCAACAGAATATATGCTTAAAAAAATTTAGTTTTTGATATAGTTAAAAAAATAACATTTAACTAAAGGCGATTTCGAGATTTCTCTTGAGCGGCAATAGCTGCTTTGATTACTATGTGTAAGTTAGTCCTGATCAGAAAGAATCGGTCCCTGGTCATTGTTCCGGTAATATATGGCAAAGAGAATCGCTGCATCCACGCCATCTTGATCCTGGGATATTTTACACAGCTAATTCAAATCCAATTTTCGTCTACATCGAAATTGTCACATTTCACACTTCACAACACCATGTTTTGATACCTAAAACCAAGCACAAAACAAGTTTTTATTTGTATGAAATTTATTTTAATTTCTTAAGTAAAACATAGCCCTCACTATTGTGAGGGTTATGTTGGCGGTGGCAAAATCCTTTGAATTTTGTGAGTAATCCACCAATAAATATTGCACAAGCCATTTTCTATTCATTAACATCATAATTAAACAGAAACAATCACTTGTAATGCTTACCTGAACAAAAAATGTACTCACTTCGACGACAAGTCCTTATACGTTAGCCTCTCGCGGTCGCCGATGGACACTGAATCGCAGTGACACAAATTGTCGTCGCGAAAAAATACGTTGGTACAAAGCGCTGCCCTCACTTTCATGTGAGCTCGCCCTCGTCAGTTTAGCGATCCCGAGTAAGCGTATACAAAATCGTAAAGTAATACTCACGAAAGTGACCAAGACAAAATTATTTTGCTGCGAGAAAACAATTTTACTGATAATAGAGCTCCAGTGACGGAGCTCACGGGCGTAGGCACTACCGCATTACCTAATATACTTGCCGCTAAATGGTAGTGTTCAGCACTATCGTGTTCCGGTCAGGTGGTAATGTACGGCCCTGTAATTTCCGGCACAGAGCCATCACACCTTAGGCCTCAGGAGTGGTAACGCATCTGCATTTTGACCTTGGTCTTTGTGTAAGTGTCTATAAGCTGCAGTCATCACTTAACATCAATGTGAACTGCATGGTTGATTGCCACTTCCATTACATAAAAAAAAAACTTAATTCCGTGTGGTATAACATAACGGAGACAATGGGAACGAATCGTCCAAGAGAGAGTTTGACAATCAATATTTAGAATGAAACTTTTCGAAGAGGAAATCGACAAAGTTCTGCCTTCGACTTCGCGATGAAAGGATATTGCGCCTAAAAATAAGTCGTGTTTATTATCAGCTGCTAATTGATTGAAGTTTAAGATCCTTTGAATTACAATAGAACTAAGTTCTTTGATATGTAACGTTCCTTTATCATGAAAATATGCCACTTTTACGAAATAAGAATGAAACTAAATGTGATACATTTGTCTCAAGAGGATTTTTTGGGGTTCAGTAATTAAGGCAATTCGCACACTGTGCCGCGATACACTGCTATAATTACACAATTATACTTTACCAGATAATATACAATTATTTTATCAGAGGTACAATAACTGTGGTATCAAGGGTGGCAACTGGCAACGAATTTGTGTTTTAATATCTGATTTTTGTGTATAAATGTTTAAGGCTGCATTCGCCACTTAACATCCTTGGTATCTAATCTTATGTAATTTCAATCTTAAGAACTTTATATTCAAGAGAAGTTAATTAATGTCAATAAACCACAATCATCCTTATCATTTAGTAGATTATAGACCTTGACCCCTAACAGGAGCAATTGGAACAATAACTTTAGTTTCAGGAATCATTAAATGATTTCACTACATGCTTGTTTGCCACTATCGTGACATTAAAAAAAAACCAAAATATTATTACAAATTACATTATATAATATATGTACATGGTAGCGATTTATATGTATATAACTGAGCAATGCATTCATCGCTCTAATATAACTGTCTAGGTAGTAAGACGATTTATTTAATGTCTTCTTAGGATAAAGCAATAAGTTGAGTCATGATAGTCTTAAAGTTTTTAAACAATTTTTAATTTCATTGAAAAAAAATATTTTTACGGATTTATTTCGCGTATATTAAACTAAAATTATTTTTAAAATCAATCCGACGTTTCGGTCGCTTTTCGCTTTTTATTTCAATGAGTGTAGCTCGCGAAAACCTAAGAACATATCATGTTCATTGAAATTTTTTTTTTTCGTACTTGTTATAAAATGATTTTTAAAATCAACCCGACGTTTCGGTCGCTTTTCGCTTTTTATTTCAATGAGTGTAGATCGCGAAAACCTAAGAACATATCATGTTCATTGAAAAAATTTTTTTTTTTCGTACTTGTAAATTCTTGCACGTTTTCCACGATATAATATTATATTATACAACTAGTTGTGCCCGCGACTTCGTCCACGTGAGAAAAAATCGTTCCAGCCGTTCCCAAAATTAGCCCCGCCAAACAGACAGACAGACAGATGAAAATTGCAAAAAATGTTGTTTTGGTATATGTACCGTGTATACATACATACATATGCATTTATTTTAATATTACAAACAGACACTCCAATTTTATTTATTTGTATAGATATAATAATATAATGTACACTTGATTACGATCAACAGCTATGTAAATTTATAATAATTCTATGAAGAAACGTTTAATCTAAACAATATCTGGAATAAAGAAAATAACAACGACCGCACGCCATTACCACCAGCGCCGTTTCGCCTTCATTCGCATTCAATGCCGAGATTTCTATAGAAGCGTACCAGTTTAATCCGGTCCGCGGCGAATATATCTGGTAACTTGAACAAAGTCGTGCGAAAATGTAGTTTAATAAAGTTTATTTTGCGCGAGCGGTAGTTTCATCGAGTATAAACAAGAGTACACAATAGGTATTCTGCGAGATAAGGCTGTGAGGTCCAAACCAAAGATTAGATAAGATATGAACCGACAATACGAAGCGATCCCTTTAGCCAATGAGTGTTCAGTTCATTGCTTCTGGGGCAAGAGACTGATGCTATTCGGTTGCCATCATCATATATATCTTTTAATGTAATTAATTTTGTATTTTTTATTGTTATTTAGGGTAAATAAAGGCTATTTTATTTTTTTTATTCGGTTGCCAAGCGCATTTATGTATGTATGTATCTTCAAGACCCTTACGGGATAGGCTGAGAGTGTACAGCGCCATATATCCCGGTCCTGACACACCTCCCATGCTTCGTTTTCTTCGCATACCTATTTATTTAATATTTTTATGCGCAATTTAGGTGCATAAGGTGTAATTTTAAAACCTTACAGGAAATGTGTAATAAATAGCGAGAAAAACCGGCAAAAATGCATTTTTTTCATGTTTTGTTGTAAAACCAAACAATAAAACAGATTAAGAGTTTCCATAGTCATTCAGCATCAAAAGTAGTTGAAACAGATTTCATAGTAAACATAAGAAGTTGTCGGTCTGTTTCTTATATTGTCTTTGATCCGAACACTTCGTCCTGTTAGATAAGAAGTCGATTGTACTCACTTATGTGCGCCAGCTTGCCGACTTTCAGGAAACCTGAAAAGAATGGGAATATCTTTATTTAGTGTTTTCTGTGTGTGGCTAACTAACTACTATTGCAGGCTACTATTACTAACTAATAGTATTTTTTTCCGATGCTAGAGCTACAGTGATGTTGCTTGCGGGCGTACGCCCTACCGAATTATTTAGTAGGTAGATACCTACTTGCCGCAAAACAATGTACGTGAAGTAAAAGATCAATGCATTACGAATCTCTATTGAGATGCTTAGTTTTGAGTCAGCTGAAATCTTATATTCACAAAAACTAATAGGCACTTCCATAACACAATTGTAGAAAAAAATTGAAATGCATATTTCATGCATTCGTTCAGTAACAAGTCTTTCACATTTTTTTTTTTAATAACGAATTCACATTGATGTTAAGTAATGACTACAGCCTATAGATACCGACGCAAATACCAGAAGTCAGAATCAGAATCAGAAACTCATTTATTCATTTAGGGTGACAGGCACCTCTTATGACACGTCAAAAAACAAACAAACTAAATTAAAGTGAACAACAATTGATATACATGTCAAACAAGAAAAAATATATATGTAAAGTCAAGAATATCACTAAGATAAAACTAAATGTAATAAACTAATGTAAAAAGTATATCAGTAGAATGTCTCATTTCCCCTTTACAAACTGATAACAAAGAGTAAAAAGAAAAGAAAAAGAGTCATTCTTTGTTATTCACCGGCAAAGTCAAAATGCAGATGGGTTACCACTTCTGAGGCCTAAGGTGTTATGCCTCTCTGCAGGAAATTACAGAGCCGTATATTATCACCTGACCGGAACACGATAGTGCTGAACACTGCCATTTAGCGGCAAGTATATTAGGTAATGCGGTGGTGCCTACGCCCGTAAGCTCCGTCATAGATTTACCACCAGTAAAAACATAACGTCACTATGGTATTCCAGCACCACAATACCCTTATGTACAACGATAAAACTCATTAATAATACGAGTATAATAATAATGGCAACCCATTATACGTCCCACTGCTGGGCACGTGTCTCTCCCCTTTTTGGGGGGAGGCCTGGAGCTTACTCCACCACGCTACTCCAATGCGGATTGGTGGAGATACGGGTGGGTTAGTGGCCAACCCGCTGTCGGATCTTTACCGACAAGGTTTAACGACTGCTGTCTATCGATAGCAACCGGGACCGACGTCTTAACGTGCCCTCCGAAAGCACGGAAACGCGCATTTAATTTGCCACAAGCGGTCACTCATCACACTATCCGACAGCGCCCGTAGTGCTTAACCGAGTAGATCGCTTACGATCTACACCAGCCGGGCCATGCTCGCTTCAAATAAAGCTCATTACCGGGACATAAAGGATTAAATCAATATCTCATCTCCTACCTACTTAAATCTCCCTAAATCCATCTTTTTAATGAGTTCTGCAACTCAAAAGCTAACCCAAAACAATCGCTAAAACCCCTAACAATTTATATCATTATTGACAAATCGCAACATTGCATTTCCAAACGTCAAAGGAACCCTCCACCTCGCAATTATCTCTCTAATCGGCCGCGAAGCAAACTGATGACAGATGCTCTCCCCCCACCCCGACCCACCCGTCTCCCCCTTAAATCAAATAATGAATAAAACCACCAGTAAGGCGTTTTCACCCCTATTAACGAGGCAACTTCGCTCGGGCTGACGTCGCCTTTTTAACCGACTGGAAAGATAACATAAGAGCGAAACGTTTGACGATCAGCGAGTTTTCAAATTATGTGCGATTGATTTAATGAGGAGTTGATTTAATTGACTATAGTTTTTGTGTTGGTATTAATTAGGAGAATGATTTCTTAAAGCATGACTAGCTGTTGCCCGCGGCTTCGCCCGCGTGGATGTCGTTTTATAGCGCTAAATGTCTTTGCTATAAACCTCACGGAGCCCAAGACCTTTCTAACGAATGCAAAACCATGGAAATCAGTTCCTGCGTTCTGGAGTTATAGCGTCAGGAAAGAAAACCCGACTTATTTTTATATTATAGATATACAAATAAAATTGTTAATGACAGTGATATGCGCTTCATTTATGCATTTAAACATGCAATTTATGTATAACAATCATTATAATTTAAATAACTTTTACTGGTGGTAGAGCTCCAGTGACGGAGCTCGCGGGCTTAGGCACCACCGCATTACCTAATATACTTGCCGCTAAATGGTAGTGTTCAGCACTATCGTGTTCCGGTCAGGTGGTAATGTACGGCCCTGTAATTTCAGGCACAGAGGCATAACACCTTAGGCCTCAGGAGTGGCAACGCATCTGCATTTTGACCTTGGTCTTTGTGTGGGTGTCTATAGGCTGCAGTCATCACTTAACATCAATGTGAACTGCATGCTTGTTTGCCACTTCCAAAACATAAAAAAAAAAAATCAATAGCAACTTTTATTTCTCTGGAGATATAAACTTAATTAATACCTTGGAGTATTTATTTTGAAGTATGATACATATTTTTGTATGAAATTTGTACACAACTGATTTATGGGCAAATCGTCTATTTTTTATGCCGGTAAATATCCTGAAGTACCATTAACCCACCTCAAAATATCTTATCTATACAAATAAATAAAATTGGAGTGTTTGAAATATAAAAATAACCGCTTTTTACTAAATGTATATGTATTTTTACACGGTACATATACCAAAACAACATTTTTTACAATTTTTGTCTGTCTGTCTGTTTGTTCCCGCTAATCTTATATAAATCTCAGAAGCAATAAGTGATTCAGAAACTTAAAAAAAAATCTTCAATAAAATTAATCTTCTAAATATAATATTACGTTTAAACATCCCCATGGGTGCGAGTTTTTTTGTAACCTACCTATATGATTTAATGTATAACTACACATACCATTTTGGTTTCATGTACATGAACCATAAGCTAAGAAACTAAACTGAAACTGAACTGAAACTGCTTTATTTGCTACAGCCTTGAGACATGACAAAGGTAGGTAAGTACCTACATTTTATCTTAGGTACAACATGTTTAATTAAATTTAAAAAAAATGGCAGATATCTAAATAAAAATACTAAAAAAACAAAAACTTATTACTAACACAGAATACCTACGCCTAACTTACGTAAAACCCACCTACGGTAGGTATGTCTCACGGCTGCACCAAATAGCCTCCAGTTCAGCATATGCCAGTCCGGAGCCTGACGCTGGTTTTCAAGCTAAGCTGTACTATACACGAATAGTTATTAAATATCATGCATGATAAGCACAAATACTAAAAAATGTTAAACAAACAACGCTAACAGTGACCGACACCGTATTTGACAAATAGCTTGGCCATTATCCATCGTTATGTTATATCTGTTGCCGCGTCAATTCGCAGATAACTGCACGTTGCTTGATTTATCTGTAACCGTTATTATAACGGAACGATATTTTAACTACAACACTTCATTTAGATGCGCTCATTCAGTTTCGGCTTCATTCATTTGTTATCTGGTCCGTTTTAAAATCCCGTTGGTAGTTCGGAAGTGTGGTCACTGTGTAACATGTGACTATATTTATAAGTTTCAGGGTGAGATTCGAGGATTTACGACTTCATCTCTACAAATGCGTAAGTAGTTATGTCTGCCTATCAATGAATCTATGTCTACGGAACTGACCCGATTGTGATGTACTTTTATATCTTGAGAAAGGCCCTTTTTCCAAAATAAGTGATATTTTCGTTTGACATGAAGCAGAAAAAAGGATTATGCAGTTGAATGATTGTAAGTGAACACTATACCTTATGTGTACCACCATCACTGTACAGTAGCTTTCATAAAAGTGAGAGATGTCATGATAGACAGATACAGATGTGTTGCCAATACTTAGTGTGAGATTCACAGACTGCACTACGACTTTCCTTTGGGCAAAGTAAAGTCGTAATGCAGTCTGTGAATCTCACACTAAGAGCTAAGCTGTATGCCATATATTGCAATCTGATCAGAATACGATAGAGCTAAACGCTACCATGTAGTGACAAGTAGATATAGAAATGCTTGAATGTAGATACATCCTCAAGTTCATTGGAATTCTAACACAAGTAAAAGATACTAAGGTAGAACCCAAAAACATATAGTAACTTAAAGACGTACCTAATTTTTACATGCAAAAATATAGTGGCATATTTCACAATGACCAAACTTCCGGACTACTGACGGGACTATTAAACAAGCTTATAAATGAATGGAGTTGAAACTGAATGGGCGCATCTAAATGAAGTGTTGTAGTTAAAATATCGTCCCGTTATAATAACGGTTGCAGATAAATCAAGTAACGTGCAGTTATCTGTGAATTGACGCGGCAACAGATATAACATAACGTTGGATAATGGCCAAGCTATTTGTCAAATACGGTATCGACCACTGTTCCAGCGTTGTTTGTTTAACATTTATGCCGATTACACATTATGTATATGATCCGCTCGTTTTGGTCCTATGAAATTTGTTGATAAAATCAAAAATGTTTTCCCATATTTTTATTGATTCCATTATTTGATTTATTGTACAAAGCACTCATTTTTTGGTCTCGAAATCAGTAGAAGTTGTGTAAGTTTTTGCTCACGTTAAGTTATTCCGTACGTTAAGTGCCTTATTCAAATATAAATTTACTTTAATAGGCGTCATCTACACTTAAACTTTTATACGTCATGATGATGGCAAACAAACGTGCAGTTCACGTGAATGATAAGTAACACTGAGGCCTAGAAAACATCCCAATAAAAAGCTCACGAAAGGAAGCTTAAGTCTCAGGAGTGGGGAATTCACAGGGCTGTACATTGCTGGCTGTACATGGCTGTACATGGCTGTATATTGCCACATAATTGGAACACTACTACTAACGGCAAGTAGTTACCTAATCGGTAATGCAGTCATGCTTAAACTTGCGAGCTCCGTCATTTTAACCGTCTTTACAACCAATAAGCTGCTACTGTTCTTGAAAATTTCAGTAATCTATAATTTTCAATTCATTGATATGTCTTTATTCACGTAAATAATTTTCCTTTAGGCACCAAATACCCATTCATGCAACCAATCCAGAATCAATAGATCTAACCACTCATGCGTTATACAATAGATCTATTAAACACAGAATTATGCTATTGTTGAACTCGTGTGATACGAAGCCGATCAATAGAGTTATTGGCACAATGTGTCCACGTGGAAAATGGCTCTGGTGCCCATAATGCAGATTCCACCCTCGAATCGGAATCGATTTCGTAACACCGAGACCCGAATCAAGTATCTGTAAGCCATAAAAATATTTATTCCGGTGCGGGGATCGAACCCGCGACCCTTTGAATCAAATGTTCGTCTCATACCGCGGGACAAACTGGGTCGTCAACACGTACACATTGATTTTAACAGTTACTGCGAAATGCGTTGCACTTACAATACACTATTTTTCAGCAGAGTTTAAGTTATCAGGATCGACAGGTTCCCTTATTATCTGACAGGATTTATTTAGGTTCTATAATAAACTTGTAGCTAAATGGTAGTGTTCAACACTATCGTGTTCCAGTCAGGTGGTAATGTACGGCCCTGTAATTTCCGGCACAGAGGCATAAGACCTTAGGCCTAAGGAGTGGGAACGCATCTGCATTTTAACCTTGGTCTCTGTGTGGGTGTCTATAGGCTGCAGTGATCACTTAACATCAATGTAAACTGCATGCTTGTTTGCCACTTCCATTACATATAAAAAAAGGTTAACTTTAACACTAACCAGCGCAGCTCGTGGAGTTTACGGTCAGCGGAAAAAGTGATAGATTTAAATCACTTATAAAATGTTCAAACGGTGCAACTAATTTTTTTACTTAACCGGTACTTTTACAAATCCGTTAAAGTTAAAGTAAGACTTTCAATGCAGTTAATGTGCCTTCAATTTTTTAGAAGGCCATTAGTATTACTACTTTTATTACTAATGATTTTCATAATTTTCATAACATTTAATATTATATGAGAATCCAACACCGTTGTAACGGGTATCAACTGCCATCATCCGAACAGCTGCAAATTGGAGCCGGAGTGATTGCCATACGCTAGTGTCAGCATTTCAGTTCCAGAACAATTGCCGACGAGAGATTAGTGGTAAGAGCACACCTATTACTTACGAGAATTTACGCGCGACGTGCGACTTCATTGTCCTATTATTTGGAATGGGAAATATTGTATCGAATTCATCAATATCTAATAGTCTCCAATATTCGCGACATTTCCCCTAAATCTGTATTTTATATGTCGATATAGTAAAACGTTTACTGGCTGTATTAATCACTGCATACGGAGTTGGAAGGCATCGATCCTACCACATTACGTAAAGTGTGTGCCGCTAAATTGCAGCATATATTGACTATATTATTATATTTAGTAGGAACTATTCTACAATTAGAAAATATTTTTATGGTTTTGACTGTAGTGAAATGAGCGCGCATTAAAACACGCTCACATTATACGCCTGCTACAGAAGCACGATTTCTAATTTTGAACAGTTGAACACAGAAATAGGTTTAAAGAATATTATTAAGGCGAGATGTAATTTCTTATGAATTCTTGAAATTAATTAAGTAATCAATCTAGGCTTAAATAATTATATAGAAGAGTAAATATTATACAAATTAAAGTGGCACCACGGGGCACTTTGATTTGTATTATGATCGTATATGGGCATAACATTGACAGGTACGTAGTCATGGCAACTTATAACAACACAACAAAAAGAAGATTGGAACTGTTAATTTAAATTGACAGACAACGTTATAAACTGTACGCAACTTTGAGCACACTTCTACACTTCTCTAGAATTATTATATAAGTAAAATAAATATCAAACAAAATTTTCGCTTCATTGGCATAGGTGTGTGCATCCCTCAAATCCGTCACACGACAATGCGGTTGAGTGGAGTTACTTTGACAGCCCAACTATAGAAATGAGTCGAGAACTCAGCGCGATGTGGAGGACGCGATTTTAATTAAAATTTTCAGATTTAAACATTATTATATTCTCGTTTCTAATTAACACTATTATGCGGTTTTAAGAGGAAAGATAAAATGTGTTATATTTAATTGAAGACAAGTATGTATTGTAGGATTAAATGTAATTACTAATAACTAATTTTTACTGGTGGTAGACCTCTAGTAACGGAGCTCGCGGGCGCAGACACAACCGCATTATCTAATATACTTGCCGCTAAAAGGTAGTGTCCAGCACCATCGTGTTCCGGTCAGGTGGTTATATACGGATCCGTAATTTCCGGCACAGAGGCATAACACCTTAGGCCTCAGGAGTGGTAACGCATCTGCATTTTGACCTTGGTCCTTGTGTGGGTGTGCAGTCATCACTTAACATCAATGTGAACTACTACATGCTTATTTGCCACTCCCATTACATAAAAAATAGGACAATTACAAAAGTATACATTGTATATTTCTTGACACCTAAAGAAGACGGTCCGAATTATTATGGAGTTTTGGTGTGGCTTTGTACCAGATGCGAACAAAAACAGGATAAATGTTAAATCAATCTCAACTCTTAACAAAACAATATTGCACTTAAAAAAAGTACTAAGCTATCACAAAATAGGATAATTATTATTATTTAACGTTTTCTCCTTATTCATTAATTTGTTTTTGTCGAAAAAAAAAGTGCTAGAAAACCACAGCTAAGCTGAATACAAATTCAGACCTGCTCGTTTTTTTTATGTAATGGACGTGGCAAACAAGCATGCAGTTCACATTGATGTTAAGTGATGACTGCAGTCTATAGACACTTACACGAAGACCAAGGTAAAAATGAAGATGCGTTACCACTCCTGAGGCCTAAGATGTTATGCCTCTGTGCCGGAAATTACAGGAAACAACATTACCTGACCGGAACACGATAGTGCTGAACACTACCATTTAGCGGCAAGTAAATAAGGTAATGCGATGGTGCCTACGCCCGCGAGCTCCGTCACTGGGGCTTTACTACCAGTGATTATTTAAAAGAAGATCCACTTTTTATGAAACATAAGGCATGCAGTTCACATTGATGTTAAGTGATGACTGCAGCCTACATAGACACCCACACACAGACCAGAGGTCAAAATGCAGATGCTTTGAGACTTAAGGTGTTATATCTATGATAGTTATTACGGGGATATAACCCCGTCGTATATTACCATCTAACCGGAACACGATGGTACTGAATACTACCATTTGGCGGCAGATGGATTAGGTAATGCGGTGGTACCTACGCCCTCGAATTTCTACACTAGAACTCTACCACTAGTAAAAAAATGCAATCTTATTTTGTTTTAACGTATGACGAACGTCCAGTTAGTTATTTTCCACTCCTTGCCTTTTTGTGCGGACCATTAGTGGAATTTATTTTTATTTTAGTTCTGCCCACAGAAAGAATTATATATAATAATATCACTGTCTTAAAAAACTCAAAAGGTAACTGCTTCAATTAGTCAAACCAACAATATCGGATTTTGCTATCAATTAAATATAATCTCTCTCCAAAATTTCACGTCGAATATTTCAAGTTTAAAATCTATTTCATTTCAAGTAGGTTTACAGTTAGTAATCGCAGTTAAGTAGCTTTTTCGAATGGATGCTGCGTAGAAATTGTAAGAGGATTAAAATATTTGATGGAGTAAACTTATGTGAGATTTCGTTTCACAGCGGAAAACAGTCTGAGTTCAGGATAAATCGATGTATTAAAGCTGTAACTCTTTTTTCTTTTCTGTAATGGAAGTGTTAAACAAGCATGCAGTTCACATTAATGTTTAGTGATGACTGCAGCCTACAGACACCCACACAAAGACCAAGGTCAAAATGCAGATGCGTGACCACTCCTGAGGACTAAGGTGTTAGGTGTGCCTCTGTGCCGGAAATTACAGAGCCGTACATTACCACCTGACCGAAACACCATAGTGCTGAACACAACTATTTAACGGCAAGTATATTAGGTAATGCGGTGGTGCCTATGCCCGCGAGCTCCGTCACTGGAGCTCTACCACCAGTAAAAAATCGATTCGATTGACTGACTGCACTAGTGGGCGGCGGGGTCGTAACGTCCCGTCGCCAGCCTAAATATATTTACACATGTATCGACTGCATCCAAATATAGGAAATAAACTTACCTTCACAAAAACTATAATTCACAAGTCACGGTACCACGCGCACTATACACTAGGAATTTCGTCAAAATCTAAATCGAAATCAAAAACTACATAAATATAAAAAAAAACACACAACACAAAAAGCGTACTAAAATTTTAGTCACATTTCTCGGACATTACACTTGCAACTGACCAATTGTCAGTTTAATTTGACATACTGACAGATTATCATGATTAGATTTTTTTTCAGTAATGTCGAAGTGTAACGTAAAAGGTGCGATGTCTTTTTACAAATATCAGTGAACGTGTTGTACCTTATTTAGGGAGAGAAAAACAAGATAACAATTTTATTTTAAAAAATAACATTCGTCAATTTTTTTACACTTAAGACCTCACAAGCATAAAAATTAAACAAGCTTTCGATTTCAGTGTTTTTTTATGTAATGGAAGTGCAAACAAGCATGCAGTTCACATTGATGTTAAGTGATGACTGCAGCCTTTAGACACCCACACAAAGACCAAGGTCAAAATGCAGATGCGTTACTCCTCCTGAGGCCTAAGGTGTTATGCCTATATGCCGGAAATTACAGGGCCGTACATTACCACCTGACCGAAACACAATAGTTCTGAACACCACCATTTAGCGGCAAGTATATTAGGTAACGCGGTGGTGCCTACGCCCGCGAGCTCCATTACTGGAGCTCTACTACCAGTAAATAGCTTACCATAAAAAAAACTAAAAATAAAACCACATAAACATCTCTCCTCAAGTTATGACAAAATGAACATGAAACGAACGCCGCAACAGTTTCAAAACTTTTTTGTGTTTTCAGGGTTTCTTACCCCGAATAAGAAATGTAACTCTTATTTCTGTCTTGTAATCAGGGGCTACGCAACTACTTTGACGACGAAACTTTAAAAAATCATGCTTAGTCTTATTTTTATCCTACTTTTGTACGGGGATCAATACCAAGCCAGTGACGCACCGAGGGCCCGAGTTCGATCGCCGGAATAGGGAGTAAAAATGCCATTGCTTTTTTTCCATTTTCAAAAGTTTTTTTATTTCTTTTTTCTATTTGTCAGTCCCATTTTCGAAGGTGAATTAGTAGGTAAGGTATCCCATTTTAGTAGGTAATATTAGTTTAGTACTCCCATAACATAACAAAAGCATTAAAAAAGTGGCAAATACCTAGTTAAAATTGAGTATTCATAATGTACAACACATGTATGAATGCATGCATTTATATCTGCCTAATTTTTCTCGAAATCGTATTTTACTCGAAAATTGTAAACAACTCCATAGATAATATTTCTACTCTGCGCGTGGACCGACACGCACTTGACCGGCTTCTATCAAAGAAAAAAAAATGTGTATATGTCTATAGCCTGCAGTTATCGTTTAACATTCATTTGAACTGCATGCTTGTTTGCCACCTTGGTCACATAAAAAAATGGCGTGGCAATACAGCAGTCGAGTATAATGCTTGCAACTGACCAATTGTCAGTTTAATTTGACATGCTGATAGATTGTCATGTTATTCGATTTTTTTTCAGTAATGTCGAAGTGTAACGTTAAAGGTGCGATGTCTTTTTACAAATATTAGTGAACGTGTCGTACCTTATTTAAAAAACATTTTATTTTAATTAGCATTTGTCAATTTTTTGACACTTAAGACCTCACAATCATAAGAAAAAACAAGCTTTCGGCAAAAATGGCGTGGCGATACAGCAGTATACTCGTGTTAAAGTGTATTTTGAAACACTACACCAAAACGATATCCTGCCTGAAATCGAAACTGTATGTAACTTTCGAACTCTCTAACTCGAGAGCAGCTGGACCAATTTGGCTTATTTTGGTTTTGAATGATTTTTGGAAGTCCAGGGAAGGTTAAAAAGGTAAGAAAATATAAAAAAATTAAAGGGAAATAGTTAAAACCACAATTTAATTTTTCCGTACAAATAGCCCGTATCTATCAAACCTATGACACATTATTTAATTCTGAGGCAATACGAAGTTTGCCGGGACAGCTAGTAAGAAATATTAATATATTCTTTGCTTCTTACATTTACTAAATCACCAAGGCAGCTCACAGAGAAATAAATAACAATAGCTCTGTAATACCTTTTCATAACTTTTCTTAACTTTACCATATTAAATCTTTGTAGGCAAAGTATTTATAGTTAAAAAGTCAAGTCGTACTGAGTGTTGTTGTGCACTTATGCTTAACCGTTTCGATTATTAAAATAGCTTTAAATTAAATAATATTATGCATGCGCTTTACGGCCTCAGTAGTTTAGTAGTAGAAGGTCATTACTGCTACGCTGAGGTACCAGGTTAAGCCCCCGGGTTGAGACGGGGCGAGTGCTTTTGATAATATTATTTTTTTGTAAATTTTAAGTTTTTTACTGGTGGTAGATTTCCAATGTAGAAGCTCGAGGGCGTAGGTGGTGCCGAATTAATCTGCCGCTAAATGGTAGTGTTCAGCACTATAAAAAAAAGACCTCCTTTCTTAAAAAGACCTTCATTGCATAAAAAATGTTATTCGCTCGAAATTCGGTTACTCTCTCTATGTGGCAGAAGATCCCAATTCAATAGGCTCGTCACCTATAACGTGGGATAAAATTTAACTACTGGATTTTGTAGTACATGGTAGTACTCATTGAGAGTTCATTCCTCTTGTATCACTCTGCGCTGGGTTCGATTCTGGGGTCGGAGGTTATCAGAGATAACGGTGAGAAATCATAATAAAAATATCTCTGGTTCTATTGGGATAAATCAGCTTGGCTCATAAAAAAATATGCTTCATACTCTGCCTACCCCTTGACTGCCTCGTTGGCTCAATGGTTGCAATTGCGGTAGTGAACCCTGAGGTAGATTTCCGGTCAGAAAAATCTGTTATTAGGTTTTTCTTTGAGGAAATTTCCAGTAGTAGCCCCGAGTCTGGTGGGTACCAGACGGGTGTGCTTCGGAGAGTACGTAAAAGCCATCGGTCCTGCGCCCGATCTCTCTCCGCTCGTATAGGATTGCCGTCCCATCGGGCTATGAGAGTGAGGGAATAGAGAGTGCCTCTGTGTTTGCGCATACACTTGTGCACTATAATATCGCCCGCGCAGTTCTTTGAGACCAGCCGCCGTGGCCGAAATTCGGTCTCGGGGACATTATACTCCTTCAAGGAATGTGAATGTGGTTACGTGGAACCTAGATAGCCATTGACTTCGCGAATGTGTGCGATAGCGTTCCCGTGACCCTGCCACTAATGACGGACGAGTCGGAACACCCAGGGGTTTTTAAACGGATGTCTTTTCCCGGAGTCCCATATAACCCACCCCTCTCTCTAACAGTGGGCAATGTCAACTATCTTTTTTAACCATTGGAAAATGCATTGAAATGGTTAAAAAAGATAGCCATTGACAAATTAAAATCATCTAAACACAGTTATTGGCTAAATAAAAGATATTGCTAACGGATATACAAAATAAGTAAGTGCACACACACTTACAATGCTCGCAACACTCGACACAGGTGATAACTTTAATAGCTTTACGAGCTAAAGTAGAACTAACTTAAAAGTTAATGTGACTAAGTTGCTTTCGTTTTACTTACCATCGTTAAACGTCTGCATTATATATTTTTCTTTTGAATTTACAATGGCCTGTTAGGGATTAAGAGACGATAAAAAGATATTGTTTACTAGTGCTAGGTGTGTCACAATTTGTACATAAGATCTATATAGTATTTTGTGAATTTAACTCTTAAGGGAATATTTATGGGGTTGATAGGATGTGTGAAACAGATACAACAAGGTCAATAGGGAAAATAAACCCTTTTGCAACACCTATGTGTCCAGCAAACATTTATTAGATGCTAGCTGTTGCCCGCAGCTTCGCCCACGTGGATGTCGTATTATAAATAACTAAGTAGCCTATATTCTTTCTCAAAGTCAGCTCTATGTCTGTACCAAATTTCGTTAAAATCGGTTCAGTCAGGACGTGAAAAGTTAACAACAGACAGATATGCAGACAGAGTTTCTTTCGCATTTATAATATTAGTAGGGATTTATATTTTCTTTAGAATACCTTTACATTAGTAGTTTCAGTACACAATTTTAGTATAGAAGTGTAAATCGAATTAGTATGAAGGTAATATTACAACCATTCGAAGTCGGGGCAGCCGCTAGATTATAATAATCTTTTAACTACATTTTTTTATGTAAGGAAGATGGCAAAAAGCATGCAGCTCACATTGATGTTAAGTTATGACTGCAGTCTAAAGACATCTACGTAAAAACCATAGGTCAAAATGTAGATGCGTTGCCACCCCTGAAACCTATGGTGTCATGTTTCTGTGACAGTTATTACGGAGTCATACATTACCATCTAACCGGAACACGATAGTGCCGAATACTACCATTTGGGGGCAGATAGGTTAGGTAATGCGGTGGTACCTACGCCCTCGAGTTCCTACACTTAGAACTCTACCACCAGTGAATACTGAATTGACATTTCATAATTTATTATCATACAATGTCAATTCAATCTGGATCCGCCAGTTCAACCCGAAAAGCTATCATGCGGCAGTATACAAATGTTATAAAAATGCAAAAACGCCGCTCGAACTTTATAATAGTATTTTATCAAAGTCAAATCGTGTTTCGACATTGTAAGAGTCTCTATATCTGACCTGATTGCATCGCAAATTGTTCATGAATAAATAATATTCTGCGAAAGCACTTAAAGGGAAGATTATGGTACAAGATTGATAATGTCTGCTTAGGATTTACGTAATAAATTGCGTGTACAGTGTTTCTTGTGTAGACCTTAAATAATATATGAAATATCATAAGTTTATGGTTTTATTTTTATTTTAATCAGTAGAGCCGGCGATAAATGAGGAGAGAATGGCAAATTATCGCTTATTTTTTTCCAATAACCAAAACCAATTCCACCAAAAAAGGAGACCAAAGCTTCCCCATAATAAATAATCCCAATTAATAAATATGTCATAACAGAGGCAAAAAAGATCTTAGTCTTCAGGGTATTGCAACGCATCGACACTTTGACCTCTGGTTATTTTGTAGATGTCTACCTGCAGTCGTTACTTAACATCCTTATGAACTACATGCTTGTTTGCCACCACCATCACATTAAAAAGAATCGCCACGCTTGGCGTGCGGATTGGCGATCGCAGTGGTGGTAATTTTATCGCAGAACGCTTCTGCCCACCTTGCGTTATTGTATATACTACCGCCCCAATGAAATGGTTTGTTCGCCAATGTTCGGTTGACTGATTGCACTAGTGGAATAATTTTGTTCTTGTATAAGACAATTCTCGCACGTGGGCAGTTGGAGTGGTCACGTCTCGATACCAGCCAACGATACCCCATATTAAAGTGCGCGAGAAAAATACCCCCCTTACGTGTCAGGGACTCTATTATTATATAAGTTGATATGTATATAAGTATTACCTATTCATGCCAAATCACAGTTTTCTAGTACTTGATGAAACTATAAGAGCCCATGTAGGCTACTGAACCCTAAAAAGTCTGAAATCAGTGCGTGGGATTGATTTTACGTCCAGGGAAAATATAAAACAAGGGTTGTTCTAAAATGTTTAAAATAAAAAGAAATAGTTTTCAGGGGCGCATTTTAGCTTATCCTCCATTTAATTTTACCAAATTAATTTATCTTTGTTACTGCAAGTAAAAGCTACTTATAAAATATTCATTCCCCATCGCTTAGTCTTAAAAAGTCAGAAAGTCAGATACACCGTCGCAAGAAATTGATACAAAAAATTATATTATCTTTGAGCCCCTACTATGAAATCAAAATCAAGATGGTAATGACACATATATTTTTATGAATTGGTATTATAAAGCATTTTTTTTTATTTTTAAGGTACTATCGGAACCATGCATCATGCAATCTTCTCGTTATGGATTATATTATTCGTATCCCGAGGGGACATAAATAAAACATTTTTTGTGTCCAATTTTTATCTAAAATCTTTATGCTATTACACTCGCATGTGTTATTGTGAAGTCAAATTAAAAACTACAAAAAATAATAAAATATCTGTAAATACGTCGTTTTTTACTAAACTCAGTTGGTATATTATATGTATGTATATTTTATATACCCGTATTTTGAAAAATTATTTATTTTTTCTAAATTTCTACAAAAAAACTAAAAACTTTTTGAATTTCTTTCCCTTTTGTTTTGTATCGTGACCGTCATATTTAACTACACACTTGTAATCCTTGAAAGGGTAGGCAGGCTTAGAGGTAAATCCATGCATTCAAGCATTCATGCAAACACCCTCCAATAGCTGCTTAAGTTTTGGCACATGTAACAGGTAGCGAGCCGGTTGACATCTCCGGACAAATTATTTAATTCCAAGGTACTGGGTCACTTCCAGAAAATGAAAAAATCTCAATAGAATCATGAAGGATTTTACACCGATCCGCCGGGCATCGAACCCAAAATCCCAGCCTAGTAGTAGTGGCCTGCTACCATCAGACTTCTGAGGCAGTTAACAGCAATAGATAAGTTTTTCACTTAATTAACTTAAGAGCAAGGCGAACACTAATTAATTAACAATTTTATCGATTGAATTTCACAATAGTCCCCTTAAACTTCAAACAGCGAGACGTGATCAAAATTCAAAATTGTCGAAGTATGAAACGCTGATTTCGCTTGATCTTTATTTAAATAAACATTTCCTCCCCATTTGGAATTCTGAGCGTTTAGGCTTCATTTTGATTTTTTATTCCGACCTAAATATTGTTATTGATGAGGCTACAAAAATAAGGCAGCTTTTAATGTTATGGATGAAGACAGATGTCTAATATTCTTTTTTATTATGTAATGGAAGTGGTAAGCAAGCATGCAGTTCATATTGATGTTAAGTGATGACTGCAGCTTATAGACACCCACATAAAGACCAAAGTCAAATGCAGATGCGTTACCACTTCTGAGGCGGAAATTACAGGCCCGTACATTACCACCTGACCGGAACACGATAGTGCTGAACACTACCATTTAGTGGCAAGTAAATAAAGGTAATAGTAGGTAAATTACTAAATACTAATAAACTAATTTTAAGCCGCAACTTGAGCGCGAATCCTACAAAGGTCAATGAGATTCACTAAGCCCTTAATGTGTGCCTATCAAAGGGAACTTTAATCTCCTTATTGTGTAGAGCTAAAATTAGCACAATCTGTCCTATTATGTACACATACATTGTAACAGCATTGTGACAAGCACCTTGTCTTGGATACATAGTTATATATTTTTTTTATTTGACGATACGAGCTCTATTGAGTTTTGCATTTCCATGATTGAGTTAATTTCTATGATTGAGTCGAGGTTCACCAGGGCCTATCATCTCGTATGGCCGAAGGATTCGCTTTTTACCATTATTTTTTCTTACAATGACATCCCATTCCTCGAAAAATATCTAGGAATTTTAGTAATAAGTCCGGTGTCAATGGAGATCGGACATATTACTAAACTTCCTGGATATATTTTCATAATAACACAAGACTAAAAAAATGCTTGGCCTGAATAAGACTATTATAATATATACCCTTCCAGACAATTACAGACTATTAAGGTTCGTGAATTTCATAAGTGTTAGATAGATTAATGAAGTACTAGGAAATAATAACTTAAAATAAAAAATATACATATATGAACATGGTACCAACGTCTCTTTTTTTCCTACACCGTACTACCCGCCGAAGAGAGAAGTTCCACCCTCACCGACTGGACACCTGGCAGTGCTCAACGGTACGGTTTTCGCGTTCGTTTTTTTTGCGTAGAACGTGTAAATTATGTAACAAACTTTCCTCTGAGGTGTTCCCTCGGTGCTTCAATAAGGGGTTCTTCAAAAATGGCGTCAAAAGAGTCCTTCAGGACCGGCAGCGCGTTGGCAACTCCCCTGGTGTTGCAAATGTTCATAGGCGACGGTGACCACTTTTCATCAGGTGGCTCGTTTGCTTGTCTGCTAACCTTGAGACATCAAAAAAAATACTTAAATTAAAAACAAATAGATACATGTACCTTAAGTACAGATTAACCAATATTAGTATCGTCGACAGTGAGTGACTGTAAAGCCACTATTCTCCATATTTCAATTATTAATTATCAAAAAAGTGTGGGGAAATAATATGGATTGTGAATTTAGTAATCGACGCTATGTTTTCGATCAGCGTTTCTCAAAGTGTGCTCCGCGGAGCCCTCGGGCCACGCAAAACCTTTGTATATGTCCTCCGCGAGTATAATGAGAAAAAATACACTTGTTCATCAGTGTTCTGATTCACAGTTTTTTATGCATTCGATTGCGAACCCGATAAAAGACTACAACTCTCTTCAATAAAACCAATAAAACAATTGATGAAAAATAAGAGACAGTTTCATACATCCCATTAGATTTTTTTTCTTTTAATAAACTACTAGCGACAAAAGTAACAAAATTACTTTGTCTGTCAGTCACTCAGTAACGTAACAGTGTTATATTGATTATAATATGTAACTTTACACTTCCATTGTAACATGATAACTTATTATTAATCTTTAATAATAACAATTAAAGAATGTATGTAACTTTTTGTTTTATATTGGGGTTCCATCAAAAACTTCGCTTTTCAAAAGGGTTCCACCACCAAAAAAGTTTGAGAAACGCTGTTTTAGATATATGCACCTAAAGCATAGGTAAACCAATATTAGTGTCGTGGACAGTGAGTAATTGTAAAGCCACCCCACCGGTCAATACGTCCGTATCCAAGTAACTGGTCGCGGCCTCATCAACAATTGACTGTCTGATATCGATCAATGTGTAGACGAAGGTCAGTTTATAGCGTCAGGGATGAGTGGTTTACGATAATTTTCCACATTGTGTAACAATCTGCAAAATTAACACTATCTACCTAACACCTAAGAATCGCTAGATTCCTTTAGTCCTTAATAATATGTAAGCCTACATATTCACATCTACAGGTATATTAACCAACTCCAAAGAAAGCACTGTGAAATTACAAGAAAATAAAAACAAACCCAATAATATTTAGAAAGAAAGAAAATATTTTTAATCTCGAGTAAGATTTTACAACCATTTTCGAAAAATCAATAAGAATCAATAATTATCTAGAGTTAATAAATATTACATAAAGTAAAAGTAAAACAGATATTATGTACCTAAATTAAGTGATAAATAACTTACAGTTAAAATACCATAGAAAAATTCAATTCCTTCCTTCCAAAAATTAGATATAAATAAAAGTGAAAAAATCGTCAATAACAAAAAATAAGGTATTCACTTAGCAAAGTTCTACTGGTGGTAGAGCTCCAGTGACGGAGCTCGCGGGCGTAGGCACCACCGCATTACCTAATATACTTGCCGCTAAATGGTAGTGTTCAGCACTATCGTGTTCCGGTCAGGTGGTAATGTACGGCCTTGTAATTTCCGGCACAGAGGCATAACACCTAGTGCCTGAGGAGTGGTAGCGCATCTGCATTTTGACCTCTGGTCATAGTGTGGGTGTCTATAGGCTGCAGTCATCACTTAACATCAATGTGAACTGCATGCTTGTTTGCCACTTTTATTACATAAAAAAAAAAAAATTCCAAGTGCAGGCAGTACTGAGGAGAACTCCGCTACCCAAAAAACTCAGCAGGAGCTCTTTTAAACTTTTAACTTATGTCTAATACAGATAGACATTAAAATCTAATAATGTAAACGTCAATAGCATATATATATTTGGATACTTAAAAGTACAAAACAATCCATTATAATTAAATATAGCACTAGCAAACCAGAACAGACCAGTCCCCACCATTAATACCCGTTCACGAGTATGAAGCATATGGTAGCTTTTGCTCTCCTCGACCATTTTAGAGGGAAGTGAGCAACTCCCAACCCATAGTCGAACCCAGAATCCCAGTGTAGCTGTAAATAGGAGCCTGCTACCAAGGGACCAGTGAGGTAGTGAAATGGGTTTTAGCTATGGTCTCGCATCATATTAGGCAAAAGACTACTGATTTTTCTTTTTTATATCATGAAATGGTAAACAAGCATACAGTTTTGCAGTTAACATTCATGGCAAGAAATACTGTAGCCTATAAAAATCTACACGAAACCAGAAATTTTAATGTAGATGCGTGTGGCAACGCTTCTACATTAAAATTTCTGGTTTCGTGTGTTTTGAGGCCTAAAGTGTTATGCCTATAATTACAGGGCCGTAAAAAATAAGGATATCAAATTGGGCTAAGTATACATTCTACTTAATTTCGTTATATCTTTACAGAATTAAAATCGGATGTTGTAAATATGCCTCGGACTTTCCGCCTTGACAAATTGAAAGGTTGAGCGATGCATTTACCATTTAAATATTTCTTTGCCTATTTACTGTTCTTCTATTTTTGTTTGAAGTACTCACAACGTTTACGGCAAAAAGGACCCCAGGGTAACAGTAGTGACCTGCTGAGTGATTATTGAAACGAATTTGACGGAGGTAGATAATAAAACAAGGACTAAGTGAGATACATTTTATTTTAGAACTAGCGGCCCGCCCCGTCTTCGCGCAGGTGTAATGTTACCTGCCCCCTCATATTCGTCTTAGCGTGATGTTATAACTTAAAGCCTTCCTCGATAAATGGGCTATCTAATACTGAAAAATTTTTCCAAATCGGACCAGTAGATCCTGAGATTAGCGCGTTCAAACAAACAAACTAACTTACTCTTCAGCTTTATATTATAAGTACAGATTAAATACTACGCGGACAAATTCGCGGGCACAGCTAGTTATGAATATAAGTATGAAATCAAGACTATCAAATGTGTCTATTGTTGCAACATATCATGCTTTTAATATAATATATTTCTAACACTGATATCAAAGGAATCTCTTTTATCGTCAAAGTCAATGAAAAGACAAGATAAATAAAAAACTTTACTTTTAATTTTATATGTATGAAATATTGTTTATTTTAGTCTTAAAATCTTAACCTTCCTTAGCTCTTCTAACCTACCGGTATTATAAAATTTATTTTATCGTCACTCTAAAAAACGAACAAGGGTATCCTTTCAATCCTGTTGAATAATGATTCCTAAAATTTTCTCTCAGTCGTAAAAATCTAAGATACTCTACATTACCGTTAAAGCAAAAGTTCTCGACCAAACGATGAATTTAATGAATTGGACCATTGTATCATGATTCCGCCATAAAAAGATAAAAGGTAATTGCCCAAATAAACATAATAAGGCGGCCATTAAATATTTTATTAGAGGTTTCGTTGCTTTTGATAAGGCGAGATATGCTTTTGGCCCACAACAAAACGTTAAATGGCCCTTATAAAGGTTAGAGGGCAAATATAATGGCGAACAAAGCATTATTTATTATTTTGTCAAATCTTGTCAAAACTTAACAAAAATGTATAGACGTTCAAACATAATTATGATTTTTAACCGACTTCGAATAAAGGAGGAGGTTCTTAATTCGTCCGGATATTTTTTTTATATTAATGCTAACATTGATGTTAAGTGATGACTGCAGCCTATTAGCACCCCAGAAAGACCAGTGGTCAAAATGCAGATGCGTTACCACTCTTTAGGTCTAAGGTGTTATCATCTGTGCCGGAAATTACAGGGAATTACATTACCACCTGACAGGAACACGACAGTGCTGAACACTACCATTTAGCGGCAAGTATATTAGGTAACGCGGTGGTGCCTACGCCCGCGAGCTCCGTCACTGGAGTTCTACCACCAGTAAAGATGTTTATTTGTATTACATCACATTAGAGAACACAATTTAAGTTTGACTATTTTCTCATTTTATTTTTTTATAATTTCATCAGTATGTAATACTGATGCCTATGATAAAAGACATTCATATGTGTGGACGTGCGTAACACAATGATACAGAGTGAACTAATTAATATTGGAGCTGTAAATAGATTGGTTGCGGGCCATTGCACTGTGGTGCTTATATATACAGCTTGATTTAATATTGTGTAGTATAAATACATCGATATTGATAATTTATGTATGAAAGTTTTTAGGGTTCCGTATGTCGATAGGTCGCCCACCGTAAGCCTCATTAAAAGCCTCAAAAAGCTTTAATTTTTTAGCTACAGTTGTCATTTTTTATTTCGTCATTAATTCCAAAACCACTAAGTTTGAAATAAAAAATACGCAAAATATTACAGAAACCTGTTTTGTTTACCATGTATAAATGCCCTCTTCTGCTACCATAAATAATATCACCTCATTAGAACGATAAAACAGGTCATATTTTCACGACCATGTATATTACTCATGATTTATCGGAATATTGCTATAACAAAAAATAATAACTGATATTATTTTCATCAGCCTGTACAAAGAGGCGGTATATGGCAATAATGTACAAATCGGCCGACTGCCAAGTTATAAATCACGCCCATTCATTTATTCCTACACCTATACTCTCATGAAATTATGACGCTTATATAACTGTATTGATAAAATGTACTTAATAAGCTTCGTACTATCTAAGTGCCCTATATTTTACTAACAACATTGTATTAACAAGAACTATCACATTTTTTCTATTGCGTGGAACTTTCTATTAATGTATTGGAAGTGGCAAACAAGCATGTAGTTTCCATTGATGTTAAGTGATGACTGCAGCCTATAGACACCCACACGAAGAGCAAGATCAAAAATGCAGAAGCGTTACCACTCCTGAGGCCTAAGGTGTTATGCCTCTGTGCCGGAAATTACTGGGCCGTACATTACCACCTGACCGGAACACGATGGTGCTGAACACTACCATTTAGCGGCAAGTATATTAGGTTACGCGATTGTGTCAACGCCCGCGAGCTCCATCACTGGAGCTCTACCACCAGTACCTTGGAAACATTTGAATATTATTAAATGACCTTGTAAACATTGGTACTTAATATAATGACGTAGCTCTAGAGGTGCGGTTTGTAGGCGTAGGCGCAATTTATCGGTTGGATTTCGAAATCTAAGCTAACTTAGTTTAGCTTAGCTGACGTAGTTTCTCGTACTAGTGTGAAAGTATGTAGTCGCGCACAATTACGAGGAATAACGTCAGCTATGCGAGTTAAGTTGAATTAAGTTAGCTTTGCTTTCGGACTGTTCGGGATGTGCAAATGCGTGAACCCGCGAGGAAGGACGGACGAATTGGTGTTTTTAGTGGGTAGACGGGTTTTTTTTCTTGTGCCGGAGTCCCACATAACCCCCCATCTCCCTAGAGGTGGGTATACGTTAGATATAAGAAATGAATTAAGTAGGTCATAACCCATAAAAGATGATATAAAAAACAGTCGTTTCAGCACTAAAACTTTTAATTAATTCATTTCCATTAGGCGCATGCCTCAAAATTATCAAGTCCGGGCCGGCCAGTCAAGTGACATAATTGATGCGCGTGCGCCGCTAATCCCAGTTCCATTGATTTATCTATAGTACAAACGTTTTAATAACAGAGATGGCAGTTCGCCAAAACATAATGTCCCATGCTTCAACGGTATATTTAATTAATAAAAAAAATATTGCGTTTCCTCTCATAAGGTACATTCATACTCATCCATAATATTTATGCCATGTACATTCATGATTGCCTAGTACATGTTTAAAGGAAAGTATTGAGATTCATCGAGATATTAGTCTACACGAAGGCGGTAAAATCCTTTACATAATTTTACATATGTATATTCCTAAATATAAGAAACGTCAATAGACCGAAAAAATATTAATCTAATCTTCGGTCATTGCTGCGTGACGCAGGGAAATGCTTTTTTGAACTTTGGAAACATTTTTTTTGTTTATTTTTTTTTTATTATTCATCGAGATTTGTAGAAAAGCGAAGCAGAACAAATGTTGTTGGGGTTGATGTAGAGAGACTGCCTGCAAGAGGTGATGCGCTAATTTCAATTAACCCTCTATATGACTATACTTTCTTTCATTCGGCTTATTGATCTACCATCAAAAACTTGTAAAAGACTCAACTCCATTCAATATTTTTCAACTCAAACAATGAAGACATTGAGATTGAAATCAAAACAGGCGAAAGTTATTGTTATCAGATTCAAAATTAATTGCCCGACGTATTTCAACGTGACACAGTTATGAAACGCACAAGTTCCGAGCGAAAAAGTGTGTGAGAAGTCTCAACACAAATAACAGGCAATATTTTATTCAATATTTGTATCGGTTTAGTCAGCTGTTCGAACTCTCATGCAATTTTACATGTAAATATAGGCTTTGTAAAATTATTGGATATTGGTGTGTAATTAGTATGAATGCGTTATTTTGAAAAACAGTGCAGAAAGGAGTGTCTCAATGCGGTTTCAACTTAATATTGTAACTTGTGGTATACAGTAAAATATTCAACTCAATTTTATATTCAACTTTTTTTTTTATTTAAGTTCGCTTTTAACATCGAAGGTCATTAGCGACCACGGCAAAACTATAATTATTTCTCAAATTACTTTGTACATATCAATCAATTAAAAAAAACCTAAAGTTCTGTTAATGGTGGTGTTTAGAGAAAGTGGTATTAAGTGGTCCATCAGAAAAGTGTGTTATTTTTTATGTCGAAGTGGCACTAGTTCACTCTAATTCAAACTTAACATCAGTTGTTGTTAGTCTATAAAAAAACAGAGATTTCAATGCTGCGATGCTACTCATTAGGTCTAAGTTGATATGCCTATTTGCCGGAAATTACAGGATCGTACATAACTGTTGTTATTTGGAACTCAAGTGTTAATCAATGACCAATTATAATCCAACAGGTATTAATGATTACCATTTATAAATAAAATTTAAACGATAAATTATTCTTTTAAATTCTTCTTAGAAGAAAAATAAAAATCAGTTTGTCATAATCTAACATGCAAAATCTCATTTAATGGTGTATATGTTTAAATAGGCGTGTTCATACGAGCACACTGATGCAGTAAACTGACGCGTCAATGCGGCAAAAAACCAAGAACGGAACCGTGTGTTAGAAGTTTGTTACTCTACTAGTAATTGCGATCCTTCCGGAAATTAATTGTTCCATCACGACCACGTTTCCCTGCGGCTATTCTAATGAAATAACTAAGTATATTAAAATTGTTCAACCGTCCGCAGTTAACTGCGCTTAGACCTAGTTTGTGGAGCTTCGCAACATCGAACGTACTAATTGTTTTGGATTCTCTCCAAAATGCATGCTTAACCGAATCTCACGGTACAGTGTTGTTATTCCCATCCTTAGCGGTTTCATGATTGTGATAATGATTTAAAGGGTTTCGCTCGTTCGTGGAATGCTTTTGAGTTCTAATCGATTTGACGTACGTTTTACGTAGCGTTAAAAAAATACGCGTCAATGAGACCTAGGCAAAGCGTATCTAGTCTTAGGGCTTCAAGACACTTGCGTCATCTGATAGAAAATGTAGAAGCTTTCGAAAATGTATTAGTCGTAATCCATTGCATTTATTTACAAATGTCATATGAATGACTGACACGTATTTTGGATTATGGATGGTAAGCGTATTAACGTTTTCAGTCAGTCAGGCAGTCCCCTACTGTTGCGAATATTCATAGGCGACGGTGACCACTTTCCATCAGTTGGCCCGTCTGCTTGTCTGTCAACCTAATGACATAAAAAAGTAGTTTTTATATTATTTCGCATTAACACATGCTTGTTCTTTAAAAATAAAATATAAAAAAAGTATATTCAAACTAGAGCTGCGCAGCATCGAATGCACTAATTGTTTTGGATTCGCTCCAATATGCATCCGAATTTCACGACACAATGTTGTTATTTCTATCATTAGCGGTTCGTATTTGTGATTATTTATAAAGTTTTGTTTGTTTAACCTTCGAGTTATCTTTGATTTTATACGCTTATCGTAGCGTTGACTAAAATGTGTCCATTGTATTCCTCTAAAACTTATGCGAAGAATAGTAGTCTTATATTAGAACATCAAATCTACCATGTTGTTATGAAAATGTTTAAAGCCTTTATTAGAAGTTTTAGTTCATAAAAGCGTTTGAATGACTGACATGAAACTCTCGCGTTGGTGGAGAATGAACATTTTAATGTTTTTGCCGCATTGTCAGTGAAGTCCAGTTAATAGTTTCTTCACAATCATGTTTTACAGCGGCGGCGGCGGCGGCTAATAATATAACTAAGTATATCCAATCGTTAGCCCTTAGACCTAGCATGCGAAGCTTCTCAGCACCTACTGTATCTACTAATTGTTTTGGAGTCGCTCCAAAATGCGTACTTAACCGACTTTCACGGTACAGTGTTGTTATTTACATCCCTAGCGGTTCGATACCTAATTGTAATTAATAATTTATAATTTGTATTTTGCTATGGCTTTGCTCGTTAGTGGAATATTTTGAATTATTTTCGCATTTCACTGCGATTTTCTTGGCGTTGAGCTAAGAATTATATATATTTTTATTGGACTGTAACCTCACTCCTGTGTTTTTCCGGTACCGCTACATTCCAGTAGTAATGTGGTCGGATATTAGCTCTCGAGCTAAAAGATAGAGCGACAGGGACACTGGAACCTTACCAGCAGCCTAGAGCTAGGAGCCATAAATAAACATATTCACGATGGACAGGCTGTGCACTCCACACTTTCTGCCTACCCCGCAAGGGACTTGGCGTAAAGATACTGGTACGTATACGATGGATAGACAGGAGAATCAGATACGATTCTATGACGATTTTACTTTTCATGGCTCCTGCGAAACCTCAAAAATCACATAAGTATGCATATTATTATCACAAGCGAAATATGAAATATGCAAAACATTTCAGTTGATTTCAATTGTTAATTAAATAAAAAGTGCAATACCTCTGCAAATTACATTGACTCAGTGAAACAGCATCATATTCAGGTTTTCCGTTTGCGTTAATTGAATATTGGAACCGCGAGCGATATTATAAAGCTTTTGATGTTACAAAAGCACTATTTTAAAATAATTTTGGGACGACTGTGAATTTCCGAGAATTTCAAATGAGGACATTTGAGAAAAGTCATAAAAATTACCTCCATTGAACAACAATCACATGTATATAAAATATTTTTTTTTGTAATTGAGGTGGAAAATATGCATGCATCTAACATTGATGTTAAATGATGACTATATTCTATACTCATCATCATTTCAGCCAAAAGACGTGCACTGCTGCACAAAGGCCTCCCCCAAAAATGCCACAACGAAGGGTCCCGGGCCGCCTTTATCCAGCGATTGCCCGCAACCTTCACCAGATCGTCGGTCCACCTCGTGGGGGGCTTGCTTCCGCTTCTATAGTCATCTACATAAAAACCAGAGGTCAAAATGCAGATGCGTTGCCACCTTTGAGACCTTAGGTGTTATGTTTCTGTAACAGTTATTACGGAGCCTTACAGTACCATCTAACCGGAACTCGATAATGATCAACACTACCATTTAGCGGCAAATGTAGATAAGGTAATTCGGTGGTGCCTACGCCTAACAGCAAAGAGTATACATACATAAAGTAAAATAGATATTATCACAACATATAGGCCGCCACCAATCTGCATTGGAGCAGCGTGGTGGAGTAAGCTCCAGGCCTCCCCCAAAAAGGGGAGAGACTCGTGCCCAGCAGTGGGACGTATAATGGGTTACCATTATTATTATGTCTCTCGTCAGCACGGGGTACAGTTTGAACCCCGGACCATTGTCAGGCTTGCGCGGGGACATGGGGGGTCGGGATTCGGCGGGACCTCTCTATGACTGCATCAATAGTTAATACAGGCACAGACAGACCCCGCAGAATTTAATGGGACTATTGTAATGATAACTGATTCACCAAACTTTGGGCTATGTGGGTGAACTGGGGGGACAAGCGGGCTGGGCCTATGGAGTGAGATCCGGCACCTGCCTATATTCAACATCTCACATTATCGAATCCTACTTAACGCAGGTGGTGACTTGCCTCTCCTTGGTGGGCCCCCCAAACAGCCAACCCGATGGTCGACGGGGGGCAACACTGTTGAGAGAGGCTGGGGGTGTCGAGAGGTGTGGCCCCGGTTTCACCATCACGAACGAGTAATCTCAAGCTCGGAGCGGGCTTCCCCGCTATTATGCCTTTAGACACTTCCACCCCCGAGTGTATGGCTCTTGCAGAAATTTAGACAACAGCCGCCTATTAACAAAATTTCTGCAAATGCCATACCTCTAGCGCCTCATTCTGACCGGCCAATGAAGGCAAGTCAGAGGTGAGAGACCTAATGCTCCGTCCGGCCGTACCTCTGTTTGGCGGACGAGGCGGAGCCCAGTTCTCTCCGAGGAACTCGAGATGATGGTAGGGGGTGGTGTCGCTACTCACCAACAGCTCGCCACAAGCTGCTCTGCCCCCTTATTATTATTATTATAGGTACTACGATAAAGCAAAAGTGGCTTTCCACCTTTGTCTGTCTGTTTCTAAGCTTCCTTCTTTTAAACCATGCAACGGATTTGAACTGTTCATATTTAGCGTAGCGAGTCCACTCCCGTTTAGTTTATTTGGGCTGAAGTAATAATAGCAAAGTAATAATAAGCACGATATTTTTTTTGCCCTTTTGGACAGGAAAATCTTGAACTCGGTATTTATTGAGAAAAACGTGGAATTGTTTTGAAATAAACATAACTAGCTTATTACATGAGCCCCCATAAACGAAAAGGAACTCGTTCTGCTTAGGGATCACGATCACATACATACTAAGCAGGCTCTTGATTGGATTCTACTTGACAAGTTAGTATGTTCTTAGGTTTTCGCGAGCTACACTCATTGAAATAAAACTAGTTTTCGGATTTATCTCGCGTACATTAAGCTAAAATGATTGTTTGAAATCGAACCCGACCAGCTTCCGTGGTCTCGGGCAGACTGACGGAAGCTGAAAAGCGACCGAAACAGATGATATGAAGCGAGAAACCCAAGACTGAACGACCCGGAGAAACACCGTGGACAGCCTTTGTCTCATCTAGGAGATTTATGACATAAAGTCAAAGAAAGTACAGTATTATAGCACAGTCTAAAGAAAACGAACATGTTAATTATAGATGCCAGAATCGCACGCGTTATCCAAATTTGTAGGCGATCGTCATAAACGCAAACCATTTCCAAACGTTTGGGAATCACGTAAAATGCTCAAAAACAAACAAATAGATATTGGTTATTAGATAAAAGTTAGGCGTGTCTGTAAATATTAAAAGTACTTGTTTGGCTACTATAATATATTCTTACAAGATCACCCCTCTACTCAACCAGGACCGAGCGGAATGCAATAAATATGGCGTCGTCCGAGGAAGCGGGCTCATTTGGTTGTCGTTCGTTGGACGGTTTAGACGTGTCTATTATAGTGTAGTCGTAGTTATTTATTTATCAAATTAGGTATTAGGTAATATTAGCTCATAGCGGAATTAATTGCTAAAAGTGTTATAAGTTCTAAATCATTAATAATACGTGATTGTAATAGGCTTAATCAAATAAAGAATTGTGGTTTGGTTAGGTCTGTGCGTCTTTTATTTTTTTTTAAATAATTTTTCGTACTTTTTGTAAGATCAGAAGTGGGATCACAATAATACGTGATCCTACCGCTGGTTTCATCCGACATAGTTTCGTGTTTTATTTTTTTTTGTTTAAAATTTGTAAAAGTTCTACCCACATTGTGTAAAAGTGACAGTTAGTAAAATGTCTCATCGTTCGTCCCGAATTGTTAAGGAGCGTGAATACGCTAGGGAACGAACTAGGTCTAGATCTAGATCTCGCGATAGGCGTAGTGTTTCTAGTGGTCGTAATACTCCACCAATAACGCGCAGGTGTCGAGAGCGTTCTAGATATCCTGATCATTATAGTGAAAGTTCTAGACATAGACACGTATCCCGTCGAAATTATGAGCGGTCTCGTGAACATAACGCATTAAGTAAAATACTCACACGATTAAATGCAATTGAAGGACGAATACAACCTTCGTCTGAACCATCGTGTAGTGTTAGTTCGAACCGTCCAATAATCGACCAACCATTGCGGCCGCCGCTGTCGTCCTTGGCGGTCCCCGCGTCTGTTACCAGTAACGAACAGGTCTCGGAGGCTGTTAAGGAGACAGGCAACACGTCTCATAGCGTTTCGTATATTGCGGGTGAAAAGCAAAACGTACCGATTGAAATCTCTGGGGCATTATCTGAGTTGTTACGCGTAAACACACATAGCTTTTATGTTTCACCGTTCGATCCAAACATTCACGATTTTGAAAATTGGTGTAGTGAAGTTGACCGCGCTCGTAGTCTAAATAATTGGAGTGACCGCGAATGTTTAGGTCGTGTAGGTAGTTGTTTACGTGGCGAGGCACGGTCGTGGCTAAATGATTGGGTTACCGAGGATAGAACGTGGAGTAACTTTAAGGTTGAATTCAAGTCGTTATGTCCTCGTTATATAGATACGGCTTCCATTCTTTTCGAAGTAATGTGTACTAACTCTAATAGGTTTTCAACGTATGCCGAATATGCCCGTAAGTCGCTTTTACGCCTCAATATTGTTAAAGGCCTGTCGGACGAGTTAAGGACATCCATTGTAGTGCGTGGTATTGTGGATCCACAGGTTAAGGCAGCGGCAATTAATGCTAAACTGACATGTAACAATTTAGTCGAGTTTCTAACTGCGTATGTTAAACCTAAAGTTGAGTCGCGTAATTTTAATGGTTCTGTACGACAGGTTAGTCACTCTTTATCGCAAAAGCGTTTTAATAGTACGAATGAGGGTAGTAATAACATTAAGTGTCTTATTTGTGGGCTAAAGGGCCATAAGAAGTGGCAGTGCCCCAAGAAGGTTAAAATAGCATCCGATCCTACACGTGTATCTGAGAAACCAAAACCGAGTCCTTCGGCTTCTACCGATAGACGATCTACAATATTTTGTACCTTTTGTCGGCGAAACGGTCATTTAGTCGACGCGTGTTTTTCAAAGAAGCGTTCGCTTGCTACGGAATCGAATAATAACATTAGTGAGGTATATTTTTGCAAAGATCTAGTTTCAAACCAGACAACTTAATTTCAGCTGTAGTTCAAGGTATAAATGTTGACGTCTTGATAGATAGCGGGTCAGAAATTTCTCTTATATCTCAATCGATTGTTAAATATTTTAATTGTAACAGAGTACCCACTCATCGTTTGCTGCGCGGTATAGGAAGTCAGGACATAGAGTCTACATCATATGTGACGGTTATTGTTGAATTTCCGGAATTAAAGCTTGAAGTTGATCTATACGTTGTTCATCCTGAGTGTGTTAATGCATCCATTTTAATCGGTACCGATGTACTTAATCGAAAGGGGCTAAAATATACTCGAATTGACGGTGAACAACTACTAACTAGATCTTATAGTCCCTTATCAGTGTGTCACGTAAAATCAGCCGAATGTGAGAATATTAGATCCCCTTTGATTGGTGATGATAGAAAACGCCTCGAGAACCTTATTCACGAGTTTTCTGACATATTCATCACGGGTACTGCGACATCCACGGTTAATACGGGGTGTATGGAAATTAAATTAACTTCTTCTATGCCGATAAGTCCTCGCCCGTATAAGTTGTCGGTGGATGAGAAATCCAGAGTACGTCATATTGTCAATGATTTGCTCAGCAAGGGCATCATTCGCGAGTCACATTCTGCATACGCTAGTCCTGTCATTCTGGTAAAGAAAAAGGACGGGAGTGACAGGATGTGCGTTGATTACCGCGCGCTCAACGCTATTACGGTTAAAGAAAAGTTTCCCTTGCCTCTCATCGATGACCATATTGACAAGCTCGGTAACTTTAAGTACTTTGTCAGTCTTGACATGGCAACTGGTTTTCTGCAAGTGCCATTAAGAACAGACGACGATTCCATCAGTAAAACCGCGTTCGTCACGCCGGAGGGTCATTTCGAGTTCTTAAAGATGCCCTACGGTTTGGCCAATGCTCCGATAGTCTATCAAAGGATTATAACTAAGACGCTTAAGCCTCTGATAGATTCGGGGAGGGTACTTACATATATCGATGATGTGTTAATTTTATCAAATACGATAGATGAGGGCTTAAAATATTTGCGCGAAGTTTTAATTATACTCAAAAACGCTGGGTTTTCTGTTAATCTTAAAAAGTGTACTTTCTTGGACACAGAAGTTGAATATTTGGGCCGGTTAATTCGACAAGGTGAGGTTAGACCAAGCCCTAGTAAAATTGAGGCTCTAGTCCGGTCATCGAGACCAACCAACGCGAGACAGGTTCGCCAATTTCTAGGCCTTGCGAGCTATTTTCGTCGTTATATTGCATCGTTTTCTATAAAGACAGCTCCTGTAGCCAAGTTATTGAGAAAAGGCGAGCCTTTCTCGTGGGGGACTGATCAGGATACAGCTCGCGATTATATTATTAATTGTTTAACCAATGAGCCTGTTTTAGCGATTTTCGACCCAACGTTACCCACGGAGCTCCACACGGATGCCAGTGCCATAGGATTGGGAGCAATACTGCTGCAGGAGCATGTCGGTAAGAGAAAGAGAGTGGTTGCCTATTTTAGTAGATCTACCCAAGGCGCCGAACCCCGGTATCATAGTTATGAGCTTGAAACTCTGGCTATCGTACGAGCCCTTCAGCACTTCCGTCATTATTTGATAGGTATAGACTTTAAAATAGTGACGGACTGCAACTCTTTAAAATTAACCGAGCGGAAGAAAGATTTATTACCAAGGGTTGCGCGCTGGTGGGTATATCTACAAGATTTTAGATTCTCTCTAGAATACAGGAAAGGCTGTTTGATGCAACACGCAGACTTCTTGAGCCGACATCCCCCTGTAGCAGTGGGGGTATCTCACATTCGCAATGTAAACAACTGGGCGAAAATCGCTCAGACAGCTGATGTGGAAACACATGAATTGATTGCTAAATTGAGAGATGGGCAACAGATCCCACAAGGTATGTAATTAAGAGTGATCTATTATTTTATAAGTATACGCCAGTTGGTCAAGAGCCACGTTTGTTATGTTTTATACCAAAAGGTCATAGACTTAGTTTGCTAAGGATTTTTCATGACGAACACTATCACATTGGCACTGATCGAACGACAGACCTTATATTACGACATTTTTGGTTCCCTAATTTACGTGGATTTGTTAAAAAGTACATAACACATTGTCTTGTATGCTTAGCTCATAAGAAAGTACCCAGGACGCCTTTACTCCCCATCGAGTCCTGGACTAAACCTGATATACCTTTCTCTGTATTACATACAGACGTTTTGGGGCCCTTAACAGAATCAAATGGTTACAAATATGTTTTAATTATAATTGATGCTTTCTCTAAGTTTTGTTTATTATATCCGATTTACCGACAAGATAGTGATGAAGTTAAAAGGGTTTTCTCTAACGCCATATCTTTATTTGGTAGCCCAACCTCTATTGTCTGCGATCGTGGCAGAATGTTTGAAAGCTCAGCCTTTCAAAACTTTATAAGAGAGTTAGGTCCCACTATACACTATGTCACGCCTGGCATGCACCGCGAAAACGGACAAGTAGAAAGATATTGTCGCACTGTTTTGAACATGCTACGCGTCGAGGTTGCGACCAAGGGTACAGAATGGTCCAATTTGCTGTGGAAGGTTCAACTTACTCTTAACATCACCAGACAAACTACCACGAAGACTTCGCCGTTGCAGTTACTTATCGGCGTGGACGCCGCCACTCCTGTTGTCAGGTCTCTCATACGGGACGTAGCACTGGATGCCTCTCAAACGTCCAATCGAGAAGCACAGCTCACCCTCGATAGGCAGCGGGCGTCCGAATTACTCGGCGCCAATCAGCGGAGTCAGGATGATTATGTGAACAAGAATAGGCAGCCCCCACGAAACTTTGCTGTGGGCGACCTGGTCTTCGTGATCAAGACTTCTCAAAGTACTGGCAAGCTGGACTCTGGTATGCGTGGCCCGTACAAGGTGTTACGTGTGCTGCCACATCACCGCTACGAGCTAGAGTTGCTAGCGGGTTCCTATGGCAAGAAGACACAAGCCGCCTCTGAACACATGGTTCTTCGAGCAACAGCTTTCTTCGAGGGCGGTTAGTATACACCGTCATGGTAGTAGTAGCCTACCATACGAAACTACTCGCTTCGCAGCGTGGTACTTTCGCAAACTATGTAGCAAGCCAATACGGCCTCTGCCGTTAACATGCCTACTATACGAAACTACTCGCTTCTCAGCGTTGTACTTTCGCAAACTATAAAACATGCAAATACGGCCTCTGTTTTAACAATTTATTTTACTAATCTACGACGCTTGTAAGTAGCGCGGTACATTAGTAAACTAGCACAATAAAAAAAAAAAAATGGATCAAGACTCACTGCAGTGTTATACATTTTTTTTTTGTACTCATCTCTTATTGTGATCCGAGTGATGAGAGTCCGGAATCTTATCAATCGTATTGCATTTTAATAACAATTTCATTCCTTTGGACATTCAACAATTAATCCCATTATGTTGATATTTTCTAATCATTGCCTAAGGACGCTTGAGTGCACGCTTGCGCTGGCAGCGATGATATTTCTTATATAAAAAAAACGGTCTTTACATCATATTGATGTACCTTATGCATCGGTGTAACTCAATGTGTCTTATGTGTATTACAGAGAGCGTGCAAGACGATTATCAGGATGAACGAGACGGACAGGACGGAGAGTGTGAGACGTTCGAGGACGAACTCGTGTCAGGAACGGCCGTCTTACAAGATCACCCCTCTACTCAACCAGGACCGAGCGGAATGCAATAAATATGGCGTCGTCCGAGGAAGCGGGCTCATTTGGTTGTCGTTCGTTGGACGGTTTAGACGTGTCTATTATAGTGTAGTCGTAGTTATTTATTTATCAGATTAGGTATTAGGTAATATTAGCTCATAGCGGAATTAATTGCTAAAAGTGTTATAAGTTCTAAATCATTAATAATACGTGATTGTAATAGGCTTAATCAAATAAAGAATTTTGGTTTGGTTAGGTCTGTGCGTCTTTCATTTTTTTTTAAATAATTTTTCGTACTTTTTGTAAGAATATAAATACACTGCTGGGCATGAGTCTCTTCCCTTTTTGGGGGGAACGCGGCTGCGGCCTGCGGCTCACTCCACCGCGCTGCTCCAATGCGGATTGGTGGAGATACGGGTTTTTTTAAATTCAATTAAAGTGTTAAACAAGCATACAGTTCACATTGATGTTAAGTGATGACTGCGGCCTATAGACACTTACACAAAGACCAAGGTCAAAATGAAGATGCGTTACCACTCCTAAGGCATAAGGTGTTATGCCTCTGTGCCGGAAATTACAGGGCCGTACATTACCACCTGACCGGAACACGATAGTGCTGAACACTACCATTTAGCGGCAAGTATATAAGGTAATGCGGTGGTGCCTACGCCCGCAAGCTCCGTCACTAGAGCTCTACCACCAGTAAAAGTGGCCAACCCACTGTCGGATGTTTTTAAACCGCCCATAAAGCCTCCGACAAGGTTTAACGACTGCTATGTATCGATAGCAACCGGGACCAACGGCTTAACTTGCCCTCCAAAGCACGGAAACGCGCATATTTAATTTGCCAATAGCGGTCACCCATCACACCCGACCGAATAAAGTATGTACAAGATAACATTAGCCGCGGGGCCATGCGCGCTTCATTTGACGTTTGACTATGAGTCTATCCTAATTCCTAAATACATAACCGGAGGTGTGGGAATTTTGGCGGGAACCTTGAAAGAGGCGTATGGTGCTCTTATTTTATTTCATTTTCTTGGTGTATTTTTAAGTTATATTGAATAAAGTTGGTGGCATTTTGTTTAATATAAGTTTATTACAGTGCCCGTGTATAGTGAAATAGAATAACAGTGCGAAAACATGACCTTTCAGGTTGCCTCCAAAACTTCATTGTAAATGTTCTGGTAAAGTAGCCATCGCTTTACTCGAATAACTTGATTGCAACTCACTTGACTGACATATTATACTTGATAACTTATATACTTAATACTTACATATAATACTTGATGACTATATTATACTAACTTTTACGCTGCTTAAATAAATACGGAATATCGTTTTACTTGACACTGGCAATATGCGTAATAGCGATGCCATAACAACAAAAAAAAAAAAAAAAAAAAACCGGAGGTGTGTCCAAGAAAATTTCAAAACGTGTGTCATTTGTTAATCGGTATTTGAAGTTGAATGACAAATGAGTATCTATTTCACTGACTGCCTGTTTGGTCAAATGTTTAAAAACGAGAAAACAAAAGACGTAGCTAGTACACGTTTTAAAATGTGAGATATTAATAGCGCTCCGTATATAAAAGCTTATATTTAAAGACGCGTTTATTTTAGATCAAGTCAATCTCTTGAAAAAATGTCTGTGGAACTTGAAATCTTAGAATAATTACCATATTACTGTTACTTCAAAGCAGCAAAAGAATTCCTCGCGAGCATTCCTGTCTGACAGATGACGAGACATGATTGCGCGATTTTGAAGTTCATACGTATGAAATTATTGTTATCTTGTACATACTTTATTGTTGTTGTAATAATAAACAAGTGTATGTATAAACCAATTAGAATAATTACCATATTATTGTTACTTCAAAGCAGCAAAAGAATTCCTCGCAATCATTCCTGTCTGACAGATGACGAGACATGATTGCGCGATTTTGAAGTGCATACGTACGAGACTATTATTATCTCGTACATACTCTATTGTTTTGATTAAAAAAAAATAGTAGCCCTATATTTTCGGAAAACTTTGATTATTAAAACAAAGCACACATAGCATTGTAAAGGTTTCAAAAACATGCACTTTAAAGTTCAGTAGCAATGTGACTGGCAGTTAGGCATCGGAGTCTGAATACGTATAGTAGAGTTTTTTGACGAGAGCACTTAATTTTCATCTAATTAAAAAAATGTGTGCAACTAGAACTTTATGGTAATTATTACTATTCACCACTTCATGACATCAAGAGAGGCACGAAAATTCCTGCCTGACAGACGCCGAACTATTATTGTGCGGATCAAAGAATAGATTTTGAAGTTCATTCGCACAAAACTATTGGATAAGAGATATAAATAGTTGACACGCCTCCCAATGCTATTCTACATTGTGAACGGGAAGTGATGTTCAAAATCACGTTCGCATTTTTCAAACTATTTTCAGCATTCAGAATTTCGTTGGTATTACAAATACAATTTAATTTAACATTTTGGAATTCGATTTAATAATTAAACGATACAATATTTACAAATTTCGGCCCTTTTATAACTGAATTCCTATAAGCAACCTGGTGTACCTACAGTTTTTTTGTAATGACAGCATGCTGCAGATATCTACGACCAGTAGGTATTATTAGTAAAATATTTCATAAGTAATAAGCTTGAGGTCTAATTTGTCTACGAATCACTTATTAATAGTAGCGTTTTCAAGTTATATATTTGATAGTCTCTGACTTGAAATGTCTTTTTTTTTTCATTTTAATGTACCTATATATTTAAACAAATTATCCAGAGATGTCAAAAAGACCCTGTAAGGACCTGGCGTGAAGATATTGTATAAATGTAAATATTTAAAAGTTAGATCCTTAGATCTTTAGTTAATGTAATTGGTAGATCGATTTCTAAATGTTACATTCTGTATTTTGTTATTTCTAACTTTTTAATATTGTGATAATTTGGTTTTGAAGTCGGTAATTTACAATATGTTTAAAATTAAATAAAGTTACTTTTATTTTTTTATACGTTTTGTTACAACCTACAAAATGATATAACATAGTAGTTTTTTTTTGGCAAGTAAATATGAAAACTATTTTGTTTACTTGTTTTATATTTTTTCGCATTAACACATGCTTGTGAAATATATTTTATTTAAAGAAAAATGATAAGAAAAATTTTGACTTCAGGCTAGACTCGAACTCGCGGCCTACTGGGAATCTAGTCCAGCCGTTCTTCCAATTGAGCTACTGAAGTCCTGCCCGATTTGTCAAATCTTTCCTTCACATTTATTGCATTGCTTTATGGTAGCAGCAGCGCCATCTATTGCCAACTATGCTAGTTAGGCAACCGATATAATAGACTTTGAAGTCAATTGGAAGAGCGGCTGGACTAGATTCCCAGTAGGCCGCGAGTTCGAGTCTAGCCTGAAGTCAAAATGTTTCTTTCCATTTTTCTTTAAATAAAATATATTTTGTTTACGTTAACAAAAATAACATGAAAACAATTGATGATAACACCGGGAAATAGTTGGCCCAATCAGTTTTGCTCAATTGTATTTATGTTATTTTTGTTAACTTGGACAAAATAGTTTCATTTACTTGGATGATATCATTTTACATTAGCAAGGATGGTAGGTACACCACTGACATAGAAAGAAGAGTGCTTGCTGGGAATTGCGTGATTGGATCGTTGGATAAGCTGCTAGAATCTAAACATCTCAGCCAGCGGGCTCGACTAGCCGAACTTAATGCTGTACTTACTCCAACGCTTTTATATGGAAGCGAGAGCTGGGTATGCAGGAAAGAGCGTGAAAGTAAGTTGGACGCGGTCGAGATGAGATCTTTGCGCAAGATCTGAGGTGTATCACTCACCGATCGCGTTCGTAATGAAGATGTAAGAAAGAGGCTTTGTGTGAATGATAGTATCGGTGTAAAAATGAAAAAAGGCATGCTCCGATGGTTCGGGCATATAGAAAGAATGTCGAATGAGCGAATGACTAAACAGATATACAATGCGAATGTGGATGGTTGCAGAGGTCCAGGAAGACCAAGACTGACCTACCATGACCAAATAGGTCGAGTTCTGTCTGATGGTGGGGTCAAAAGTCTTAGGAATCGGCGTGCATGTATGAAGAGATGAAGGTAGACGAGGCACGAGAGGTTTGTCAGGACCGGCATATCTGGCGCTCTACACTCTCTGCCTACCCCGTTAGGGACCTAACGTGAAGATACATACATACATATATCATTTTGTAGGTTATAACAATTTTTCATTGCAATAAAACTGTTTCGCTTCGAACAAAAAAAAATTGTGGTTCGGATCGGCATGTCGGTGTAATTAGTGTATATACTTAAAAACATATACCAATTTTTTACTGGTGGTAGAACTCCAGTGACGGAGCTCGCGGGCGGAGGCACCACCGCATTACCTAATATACTTGCCGCTAAATGGTAGTGTTCAGCACTATCGTGTTCCGGTCAGGTGGTAATATATGGCCCTGTAATTTCCGGCACGGAGGCATAGCACCTTAGGCCTCAGGAGTGGTAACGCATCTGCATTTTGACCTTGGTCTTTGTGTAGGTGTCTATAGGCTGCAGTCATCACTTAACATCAATGTGAACTGTATACTTGCTTACCACTTCCATGACATTAAAAAAAATATAAACGAAAACCGCCATCTTTTTTGAAGTTGATTAAAAACTAAAGCAACAATCACCTACGCATTCACAAGTAAAGCTTCACAGTACAACTTGTGAAAAACTCTCAATATTTTCATTGAAAGCCATCTTAAATGTCAGTAAGCGTTAACTTATGCGTAAGTTATGTACTATTAAAATAAGAATTTAATTTCAAAGGTTAAGGAAATACTTAAAGAGAAGTTCAATGCTTTTCTTTTTTCTCACAAAGAATTTTTATTCTGTCGAGCTTATGTTTTTGCAAGAGCTTCAATATAAATCGGGCGTAATATACACGTTTACCGCTGTTAAATATATTTTAAGGACGAGCTTAGTGAAAAATGTATGAAGAAAATACATGTGTTATTTTGATTGTAACTCCTTTTTAGGATAGACAGAGAGTGAACGTAGTGAGAGTGAAAATATTTGGTGAGAATCACCTTATCACTTTGGGGTACATTTTTTGAATGCATGCATTTGCCTCTGCCTACCCCTTTGGGGATTACAGACGTGAAGTTTCTTTTTTTTACTTAGGGGTATGAAAAATATATGTTGGCCAATTCTCAGACCTACCCAATAGGCACAAAAAAAACATGAGAATCGGTAAAGCCGTTTCGGAGTAGTATCAGAGAATATGTAATAATACTACGTACAGAATGGACACTTCGACGTCCCGCCCGATTTCCCCGCATCACCCAACCTCCTCCCCTCTTATGGGCGACGGTTGGTATTTTGTATGTGCTATGCATACAGGTGCACGTGTGTGATTGATGTCTGTGTAATAAAGACCAAATTAAGCTTTTGTATGGAATTTTGGCGGAGTGTCCGCGGTGTGGTAGTATGGTAACTAACATTCTGACATTTAGAGAAGAGATTTATGCTCCAAATATGGCGTCCATGTTTGAATCACCAATTTAAAAAAACTCTTTCAGAAATCACTGAAATGAGATCCGTCAAAATGATCTCAGAAAATTTAATAAATATATTGTAAAATCCGAATATAAAAGTTGCAATTTAATATAAATCAGTCATCGGCGTCTGGAAAAAAGTTTATGATCGGTTCATCTGCAGTGTCTCGCGTCGTTTCACGTTGCAAGACAAAAATAATCATATATCCGAGGTCGCACCAAACGCACCTACGTCTCAACATTTTATTTTCAACATGCAACGCCGCCGGTGTTTAAATCTGCAATATTTTTTCGATCAAACGACTTTGTTTTCAAGCAATTGTAAAGCATTTGGCTCCTCGTAATTTTCACATGGTATAGCTGAGAACGCAAAGAATGAAGACAATGCCAATGAGAACCATTATTCTAGATTAAAGCTAGATTTCTCGATTCGAAATAAAAATGGATGTTTTGGTATGTCAGTGCCGTTTGTTTGACACTTTGACCCCAAATCGTTGTAAATTTTAAATATCTTCAAAGAATCTCAAATCAGACCAATGTGCAAGATTTGTTTAAAATTTACAACATTAAATCCTATCCTTATCAAATCTTATCCTTTAAATGTGAGAGCCTTGTAAATATTTCCTCTTCAAGTAATTTATATTATCTACTACTATTATAAAGCTGAAGAGTTCGTTTTTTTTTTGTTTGTTTGCTTGAACGCGCTAATCTCAGGAACTGCTCGTCCGATTTGAAAAAATCTTTTAGTGTTAGATAGCTCACTTATCGAAAAAGGCTATAAAACATATTATTATAATGATGAATACGAACACGCTAAGATGAATAGGAGAGGGTAGGTAACATTGCACCCGCGCGAAGCCGTGGCGGGCCGCTAGTGTCATATATGTCTCTATTTTCTTCTGCATAGGTAAGTAGTCTAGTAGTAGTAAGCCACCACTGCTACGCTGTGGTCCTAGGTTCAATTCCCGGGTCGGGGGCTATCGTAGATAAAGGTGTATTATCCTTTATTTCTGGTGCTGTAAAGATTTTTCCATTTTCTCTAAGTTTCTTGGTGCCTTCGTGATATCTGCCTCCCATCTGAGTGTGCCTAAAAATGTCAATAAGCCCTTCACCACATGGGCCAAAAAGAAATTGGCGAATCGTGGATGTTTGCATGTATGCTTGTATTGTTTATATGTATATAATATGTGTACATGCATTTACCCCTTCCCACCCCTTCTGTAAGCCTTTTACTTAATTAACTAATGAAAAGTAAAATAACATTACCAGTCATTCATAATTTTATAATGTTTTTTTTTCTACTTTTTAAATTTGCAGTCAGTTTTTCTTAACGTAGTTATTTTTATTTAATACTTTTTAGTTTATTGCTGCATTGTCAATAAGATTAATGTTCACATCTGTTAAATTTGTAAAATCTGACTCTTTTAACTTCGTGACAATAAGATAGGTACATAATTTAACCTGTTTAGATGTGTCGATACACAATTATTACACGACTATACGAAATCAATGAAAAAAAATATTGATTTTTGGGGAAAGTATTCATGGACTGTTAACTCTATGCATTTATCCACGAAGGAGTAAATAAGGTGTGTTGTGTCGTCGATGAGTAAATATGTCATTGTCACTAGTTGTCATGCGCATTAGGACTATCTAGGATGTCAGTGAAATCAACGCATTGTTATGACAACACGCTGTCTAATCTTATTTCTTAAGTTTGAGGTGAAAGTAAGTAAAAAATGCTCACAAAATGAAAACTAATGGGTCTACCTGAATAAAATTTTTATGGAACCAATTCGAAACTATTCCGCATCAAACACAACAAGAATTAGGTAAATCGGTCCAGAAATCTCGGCGAAATTTGCGTACATACATAAAAAAAATATATATATATACCGGCCGAATTGAGAACCTTCTCGTTTTTTTGAACTCGTTTAAAAACTAATAATACGCTTCATTCATTCATGTGTTAAAGTTTTTCGAATATAAAATCAAAACTTTAAAATAAATATATTTTTGTTGTCATTTATCTACTACTATGTGGTAAACCATTACCATACTAATTACAAATTAATCAATCAATAAGAATTATAACTCTCCAAAAGTTTACTTACTCTTTGTTCAGCCTACAAACTGTCGGAGAACAAATCACTTGTCAAAACTTTACGTTTATGAGATATGAGGTAATACAAAAACTTTTAGCAACTTCGAATATAATAAAGTAAATGTCATTTGATTTTGTAATTCACCACTCACCTACTTATGAAAAGCATTAATTGTATACTGCTGTATGTCTGCTCAGTAGCGTAGTGGTAGCAGGCCACTACTACTACGCTGGAGGTCCTGGGTTCGATTCCCGGGTCGGGGACTATCAGAGATAACGGTTTAAAATCCTTTATCTGTGGTTCTATTGAATTTTTTACATTTTCTGGAAGTTTCCCAGTACCTCGGAGTTTGGTAATGTGCCCGGAGACGGCAACAGGTTCGCCACCTGTTACATGGGCCAAAACGTAACCGGCGATTCGTGGGTGTTTGCATGTATGCTTGAATGCATGCATTTACCTCTACCTACTCCTTCGGGGATTACAGGCGTGAAGTTACGTACGTATGTTACGTATAAATTGTATACTCTGCTTGAGGTGATCAGATATGTATTTGATATTTTATTTTTAAAGAAAAATGGAAAGAAAAATTCGACTTCAGGCGAGAAGCCCTAGGGCTTCAGTAGCTCAATTGGAAGAGCGGCTGGACTAGATTCCCAGTAGGTCGCGAGTTCGAGTCTCGCCTGAAGTCGAATTTTTCTTTCCATTTTTCTTTAAAAATAAAATGTATTTCACAAGCATGTGTTAATGCGAAATAACATAAAAACAATTATGTATTTGATACTCATTAAAAACCACTCAGAAATGATTTACTAGTGGTAGACCTCCAGTGACGGAGCTAAAGCGGACAGTCACCGCCACATTACCTAATTTACTTTTTTTATGTAATGAAGGTGGAAAAGAAGCGTACAGCTTACATTGATGTTAAGTGATGACAGCAGCCTATAGACATCTACACAAAAACGACTGGTCAAAATGCAGATGCGTTGCCATCCCTGAGACCTAAGTTGTTACGTCTCTACGTATCTGTGATAGTTATTACGAGGCCATACATTACCATCTAATCGGAACACGATAGTGCTGAACACTACCATTTGGCGGCAGATAGATTAGGTAATGCGGTAGTACCTACACTCGCGAGCTCCGTCACTAGAGCTCTACCACCAGTAAAAACTGGTAACTTACTTGCTGGTGAATGGTTCTTCAGCGCTATCATGTTCCGGTCAGTTGATATTGTATGACCACGTAATTTTCGGTACAGAGGCATAACAACTTAGGCCTCAGGAATGGCAATGTATTTACATTACTGGTGGTAGAGTTCAAGTGTAGGAGCTCGAGGGCGTAGGCACCACCGCATTACCTAATAGGTATACTTGCAGCTAAATGGTAGTGTTCAGCACTATCGTGTTCCGGTCAGGTGGTGATGTACGGGCCTTTAAATTCCGGCACAGAGGCATAATATCTGGAGCCTCTGTGCCGGAATTTAGAATGAGTTTTTTTAGGAGTGACTACGCATCTACATTTTGACCTCTGGTCATTGTGTAAGTGTCTATAGGCTGCATGTATCACTTATCATCAATGTGAACTGCATGCTGGCTTGCCACTTCCATTACATAAAAAAAAGATACAGAAACTACCAACACCTCCAAAATATCTAATCAATCTTGAATCTAGACAAAAAACAGTACAACGAAATACTTAACAAATAGATCTAGGCAAAAACAAGATCACTACGTCGATAATTATAAACATGGTACACACGATCAAGGAAAGGCGATAAAGATAGTTTAATGCATTGACCCAACGATACATGATAACTCACGGGTCATCTCGCCACATGTTAGGCGCAGTCCACACGTCTATACATAGGTGGTGCTTATTAGACTGTAGTTGAGTATAATTTTAAAGCGTATATTTAACACTCAATTAAGTTGACCTATTAGTTAATATCATAGAGCAACATCGGAGGGGAGTAGCCATATGCAGCCTTTCCCCTCTGTCAAAGTAAAGGCCCAAATGGGCCTATACCTGTCTCCTAGATGTTTAAACGGGTGCGTATAATTGTTTCTGTACTTTGTTAAAGTCAAGGTGTGAGTTACGCAGTAAAAGACGATTTTTGTAGTGTTCGTGTGTGTCGCACACGCATTTCCCCTCGCAAAAAATGACAGACTGTTTTGCATCGGTGATAAAAGCTATGGCTCCCCTCCAGTCAGCCGCGGCCCGTGTTGCTCTATGGTAAATATAGTATGTAATCAACTATCACATGCATTTTGCACTTCCTACCCCTTCGGAAATAAACATCTTTATGGTTGCATGCATATCTTATATATATAAAAATCTATTGCTGTTCGTTAGTCTCGTTAGAACTCGAGAACGGCTGGACCGAATAGGCTAATTTTGGTTTTGAATAATTTTTGGAAGTCCAGGAAAGGTCTAAAAGGTAAAAAAAGTATGAAGAAATTGAAGGGAAATAGTAAAAATCACAATTTCATTTTCTTATACAAATAGTATGTATCTATCAAACCTTTGACATATTATTTTATTCTCAGGCAAAACGATTTTTTTCGAGTCAGCTCGTTATCTATACATATAATAAAACAGTAAAACCCGCGTGTCTGTACATTGTATATATTTACGTAAAACTAATTGGGGGCGATGTTAAAATAGTATTAGAACACTTATCAATGATTTTTAATTTTATTGTCTGTCTGTTTGTCTGTTTGTCCCTTTGTCCAGGCTAATCTCCGAAGATACTGGACGGATTCGAATGAAACTTTTTGTGGTGTATAGATAATAAGCCTGGCCAACATTTAGGCTACTTTTTACTGCGGGAAAATCCCTCATCACCACGGGAATCTCTACATTTAATAAAATCGTAGGAAAGTCAAAACTGTACATTGAATATTTAATAAAAGATTACTTGGGACGTGATTTACAATAGAAATCGAAGCCAAAAATATAGTTTTCAGATTTTTTGTCTCTATGTATGTCCGAGCTAAACTAAAAAAGTACCTACTAAATGGCGCCTGTTAGAATATTCAAGAAAAATTTGAAGAAAAAATTTGCTAATTAATACTAACAGGTCCAGTCAACATATAAGCTACATATTAACACGCTATCTCCTACGGGGGAAGAGCTTTAAATCTTTAAAATCGTAGAAATGTCAAAACTGTACATTGATATTTTTTTTTAAAGAATATTCGGGGTGTGATTTACTATCGATATCGAAGCCAAATATAGTGTTTGTTTTGTCTGTTCTTGTTTGTCTGTATGTATGTGTGAGCTAAACTCAAAAAGTAATGGATCTTAATGGATTTACTTCTAATTTTGCATGAATATCCAAGAATTTTCAAGGACACCTCATTGGGTAAGGTTTATAGGTACCGTGCATCCAAATAATGGCGAAAGCTATTTCCTGCGGTTGTTACTTCACACGGTCCGAGGCCCAACGTATTTCACTTTTCTGAGGATATTTGATGGCGTGGAGTATCCCACTTACCGCGCAGCCTGCGTAGCACGTCACCTTCTCGACGGTTACCAAAACTGGGATGACACCCTCGCGGAGGCAAGCTGATGGCGATATTTCTCCGTCGCTGACGACGGAGAAATATCGCCATCATCTGTCTGAAGATTTTCTACGAGCTTTGAGACACGTGCTACCGGAGACGAAGTCGAAGTAACTAATGAACGCATGCTAAACACCTGTATTAGTCATTTCAAGATGTGGTAATTTCCACCACCGATTGAACTATCGAATATGGGTTACCAGCTCCCTAAATCATTACCGCATCAAGACCTTATAAATTGGGAGTATATCGCTGAGACAAATTATGATCCGGGCGAAATGACCATGTCGCTTTGTTCTCTTCAGAGCAAAAACAAATTTATGATACCGTCCTCGAAAGCGTTGGGCAAAACCAGGGTCAAATGTTTTTCTCCTGGATTTTGGATGCTCCTGGTGGAACAGGAAAAACATTTGTTATCACTGGCATACTTGCAGAGGTCAGGAGGCAAGGCAAAATTGCTATTGCTGTAACGTCGTGGGGAATTGCTGCCACACTGCTTCCGGATAGCAAGACAGTACATGCCATGTTTCAAATTCCCTTATATTTAGAGAGCGCCGAAATGACGTTTTTGATGTGTCATGTAACAGTGACAAGGGACACGTGCTCAAGGATTGCTTGATTGTATGGGATGAGTGTACGATGACCAATAGAAAGGCATTTGAGGCCGTGGACAGAACCCTGCAGGACATCCGCAGGGACGAACATTTGAGTAGGTGGTGTCACATTACTGTTCACTGACGATTTCTGGCAAACGCTTCCCATTTTGACGCGAAGATCGAGGGTGGTCGAGATGAATGCTTTGTTGAAACGATCTTAACGAGTTTGTACTTACGCTGCACTTGACCATTAATATGAGAGTCGGCTCGACGACAATGCACGTGCTCAAGAATTTTCCGATGTCCTTCTAAGTCTTCGCGGAAGCACTCTACCAGAAGAAAGAGGTGGATAGGTGGTGTTTCCAGAACCCTTGACAGAGATGTATCCAGGAGAGAAGAACTCATTCTCGGTGTCTACGGGGACATTAGTCGTATACCGCACCAGCAGAAAATGACGTTTTGGGTGTGTAAGCGGGCCATTTTGAAGCCCAAAAATGATCAGGCTGCAGCAATTAATAGGCAATGAAGTGGTCTATACCTCCATAAATACTGTCGTCGAGCAAGATAACGCCACACATTATCCCATGGCATTTCTGAACTTCCTGTCACCAAGCGGACTTCCATCGCATACCATCAAGCTGAAGGCACCTACCTTCAGCTTGATGCTGAATATGCTTCTTAGGAATTTATCTCCTCTGAAGTTGTATAACGGGACCCGGCATTGGCGAGGCAGTATTTATACCACGCATTCCCCTCATACCGCATAACTACACATTCCAGTTCAAGCGCGTACAGTTGAATGTTTGCTTCGCGATGACCATCAATAAGTCCCAGGGGCAGACACTGAGGTCAGCGGGTGTTAACCTCAGGACAAGTTGCTTCTCACACGGGCAACTGTACGTCGCTTGCTACCGCGTTACCAGTCCTGTCTCTTTTTACATTTTGGCTCCTGACAGAATAACTACCAACGTAGTTTATAGGAAAAAGTTTGTAAGGTTTGATACCTTTGTACGTAATTTTACTCTTTTGTGTCCGAGAATATATTCCTGCATTATTTTGTCTATTTCCTTCAGTCACATCTTATGAATGAACCAGAGAATATGTAATAATACTACTGAACTCAGCAGGATTCCCATATGACTCCCTTCACTTGCTTCGCTTGCAAAAAAACTTATACTTTTAATTTAATACTATTTTAAAAGTTATTTGCTTATAAAGCGACACTGGCATCTTAGGTATGTTTGGTGCTGTAGAGCCTTCACGCAGACAACGTTGCGGGCAGCTGCTAGTATATAATAATACAAAGAATCCGTATATATATATATGCGTGTTTATCCCTTATCGATTATCTTGTATATCAAGCCTTAGAGCGGTTCAAGATCGCATTAAATAAGCCAATGCAATCTATCTATTACATATTATAATCGTCTTATCTACAATTAAATATTTAAACAAATGATATGAAACGTCGACCTCTGGTCTTTGTGTGGAGATCTATAGGCTGCAGTCATCACTTAACATCCATGTGAACTGCATGCTTATGTGCCACTTTCATTACATAATAAAAAGTTATGGATGATAGAACTTTTAGATGATACAGCTTTGGCACCACCGCATTACCTATTTTTTTGTCTATAATTTTTTAGGGACTTTGTAAAGACATCTCCGGGCACATTACCAAACTTCGAGGTATTGGGAAATTTCCAGTAAATGCAAAGAATCCCAATAGAACCAGAGATAAAGGACTTTACACCATTATCTTTTATAAACCCCTACCCGGGAATCGAACTCAGGACCTCAGCGTAGTAGAAGTGGCCTGCTACCACTAGGCTACCGAGGCAGGCAACAAGTTATAGTATTACATATACCATTGCAAAGCATTTTACTAACATCATTCAAAGGATCAGCTAAGAGGCTTTGAATTTCACCTAGACTCCATAATTCTGCATCGTGCTCTTTTAATATTAAAGATCTTAAAGTAGCATTACCTATTTGCCTTGCCGATAGTGCTGAATGCTACTGTTTAGTAGCATTCAGCACTATTGTGTTCCGGTCAGGTGGTAATATATGGCCATGTAATTTCGGATACAGTTTAGACCTAAGAAGTGGTAATGCATTTTAATCGATGGTTTTATGTACCTAGATAATATTCACTTACAATCAATGTTAGCAACTAATAACGTGAAAAATTTAATGTTGAAAGAAGTACTTGATTTTTTTTTAAATAGGATTCAGTTGACATTGATGTTAAGCGATAACTGCAGCTTATAGATACCCACATAAAGATCAAGTTCAAAATGCAGATGCGTTACCAATCCTGAGGGCTAAGGTGTGCCGACCTGGCCACCTGACCGGAACACGATAGTGCTGAACACTACCATTTAGCGGCAAATAGATTAGGTAATGCGGTGGTGCCTATGCCCGCGAGCTCCGTCACTGGAGCTCTACCATCAGTAGCCTCACTGGCGGATGAAGCAATGTAGAAACTATGGCTCCGGGTGGAATAATCAACTTAGTAGGTATGGTCCACCCTCAATGACCATTATATGGTCTGTTACCTATTCTACGTAAAAATATATTCTAAGGCTTACATTGCAAAATAAATATATTGCTATATCCGTGCTAAAATTTAAAGACTGTACTACTACGTAGACGAGCCAGTTGGTCCATTGGTTTGAACCGAGGCTCTCGGGTTCAATCCCCGTACCGCGACAAATATTTGTATAATAATGGCAACCTTTGATACGTCCCACTGATGGGCACGATTCTCTCCTCTTCTTGGGGGGATGCCTGGAGCTTACTACTTGCTCCAATGCGGATTGGTAGAGATATGGGTTATTAGCCAAACCGCTGTTGGATGTTTTCAAACCGCCCACAAGGCCTCCGACAAGGTTTAATGACTGCTATCTATCGATTGCAACCGGGATCGACGGTTTAACCTGCACTCCAAAGCACGGAAACGCGCATCGAATTTGCCACTAGCGGTCACCCATCACCCAACCGCGCCCGTATCGCTTAACCGAATAGATCGCTTGAGATCTACACCAGCCGCGGGGCCATGCGCGCCAATGTTTCTGTTTCTGTCGTGTGTGTACAACGGCACCTACGACACAGGTTTGTAAGCGTATTTTATTTATTTATTTATGTACATATAACAGAGATATAGTAGCGCTGAATACTACACAACTAGCTACGACCTCAATCTTAGTCTCCAGAACTCTATCACTTTGTAGATGAAAGATTCTAAAGTAAATTATGCTATAATTTGGCATGCACCTTAATTGCTCTGTAACGAAATACGCACATGCAAATTATACCTAACAAACATACATCGCAAATATAACCTGAATTAAGATCACCTTTCATCACATAAATAGAATATAATCACGTATTTTATTCTCTTTTTGCAATGGAAATTCACAACCACTCGGAATTTAAATTAATTAATTGCATATTAATAAAACTTTTAATTACGACAAAAACACACGTAAATTATAATTCAACCGCTCTCATATAGTTTCCATATACATATTTAACATATAAAACCAACCATAACTAATTCAATGCAAATAAATGTAAAAACATCGCACGCTTTTCTAAGAGGGAAAAGTAAAATTGTTTACCTTACGACCTTATTCACTTAAAACACATCGAACACTTCACAACACAATGCACTAATACACCCCGAAATGGTCACCACGTGTCACCAGGAAAACTGTCGTAACCACCACTCTTAACCACAAGTAACTGACAACTGACTCGGACTGTTAGACATACATTGGCGTATGGACGCATCTAAACAATTTATTTTCATATACACCGGACGCATCGGACTAACTGATCGATATAATGTGAAATACTGACCACAATCTAACTTTTTTTTCCTTTGCCAACGTCATAATATCGCTTCTATTTTTGAATTGCCAATGACAGCGCGCATCATTGGCTGTTTGTTTTTCGAGAACGCCGGTTCGATGTCAAAATAACATTGTTTATGGACCGAGAAATAAAAACAGGGATGTATATCAGTGATTAACACGTCCTTCTTCCTATTTGTGACGTTTTTCCACTAAAATCTACTTTATTTTTTATTATGTCACATCCTTTGCATCGCCATTGATCAGTCCACAAATCGTAAAAATAACATGAATCTAGGCCTCCCAATTAACTGAGACCATGATGTCCGATCACAACTTTCGGAAAGATCTTCACGACAGTAAGATTTTACAAAAAACATGTATTGTGTTATACAGTCCTTAAATACTGACACTTGGAAGCAATTGACTTAATATTTAGTATAATAATAACTTTCAGATGTTTCGAGACTACCAATAATGTTCTATAATATCCTTAGGGACTTTAATGACATCCGATAGATACATCGTGAAGTCTATTTTTGAAATATTGATTTTAATGTCAACCAATGATATTAATGGATATTAATAACTGCCTTTGATGTCCTCGTATACGTGTATTATACGTATAGTTACGTATAAATAATACACGAATACGTACGCATAGTAACATATACATAATACACGAATACGTACGTATAGTTACGTATAAATCAAGGAAACTAAATAGTCATTATGTGGCAATCCCGAATAACGGTCTTTTTCCATTACCCCTTCCCCCGAAATTTTGGAATGTTGCTGAAGAATGTCAATAGACACGTCTTTTACTATATGGTACCTTCGAAAAAGATGTTACCAAAAATTTCTAGATATCACCCCAACTTTCTGGGAAATAAGGGCTCCCACACATAATTGCGAATTCGCATCGTATCGCAAATATCTGCGAGCTCGCACTAATGCATCGCCTGCAATGCGTAACTGCGAGTCACATCGCAGTTTTGTGTGGCTGCCCTAAACCTTTATAGACAAAAATGGTTATCCACTAATGAAAATTGATATTCAATTTTCTTGAGACACCTCAATGCTCAAACATTAGCATATGTTTAAGATATGTTTTTAGAAATGCAAAATTCTTACCGCATCAGTAAGCCTATGTCCAAGTGATTTTTATACAATATCTAGGTAAATAAGAAAATCTGTAACTCGTGTCACATTTGAAATACTGAACAACTTTATCAACGTATTTTTTTAGATAAGTAGCTCATTTACCTTAAAAATTGATTCTGTCACAAAAATTACGGGCAGACAGACATTTTTTTGTATTTATTTTAAAACTATAGACTACAATACACCGAGAGATAAATATGAGTGAACAAGAAAAAAGTGTCTGGAATTATCTTGATATGACGATATTAACATTTTCTGGCGTAGCCGAATTGTTTGGGCAAGGTTAAAACTTTATTTTTAAGTCTATAAATTTGTCATAATGTGACTTTTGTGTTATATAGTGATCGCACAAATACAGTAAATAGACGTTTTTAAGCTTACTAAATGTTGAATTAATCTTGACAAACTTTCGTAATTTTCGTAATATTATTTCTTCGTTTTAAAATTCGATATACATATTTTGACAAGTTTAATTCATCCTATTCAAATAACCTAACAAATACCTATTCAAATAAAAAAAAAAAACATTTTAATATGAATAAAAATTGTTTCCGAATTAAGTTTAAAAATAGATCTCACAAATACAGAAAATAGAGTTTTTTATCTGTTGGACTTAACTTGACAAGTTTTCGTAATTATCGTAATATTATGTAACTACATTTTGCGTTTTGTTTTAACTACTTGAATGCATTACTCAATTAATATTCATTAACATCTACTTAATTCACAGTTAAGACTCATTCATTTTTATAATAAATTAATAAATAATTTTTCAAATAAATATATTTTGAATCTAACTAACGTACCTAAAAATAAGGTAAAACACAGTATCTACTACTTGCAGATTTGTGTATGGCATTTTCCTAGTCTGCTGAAGATGACATTTTAAGCACTAAATAACTACTAGATTAGTCAACTGAGCTTGAGGGAATAGTAGGTGGCATAACTGCCTCCGAGCTCTGTCACTGGAGCTCTTTCACACTGTGTTAACTTGTGTAACATGACTTATAGGCCGTTTTTGTTAAAAAATATCCATATTATATTTTTGGACATTGACGATGAGTAACAACCGCTATCTTACCATAAACCAAAGATGCTATGTTTTTAAAATAATATATTTATCATATAAATCAAATATTTTTCTTAAAAATAAACAGAAAAACAAACGAATGCCAAACTCTGGATGTCCACAAATAATTGTGTACGTCAAAATGAAACAAATAGATGTGTGGAGGAACGTCGCTGCGTAGTAGCTACTGCGGGACGGCGCAGTGTGCTGACGCTGATGTGGCTGCAGGGTAGTCCAGGCATGCGCGGTCGCTGCAGGCGTGTGGAGTTCCCTGATGAAGCCGAGGGTGCTGGCTGGCGTGACTTAATTACCGCTCGATCAGGTAATGGTGATGTGAGGGATGACGTCGTCGAAGGTGCTGCAGAGTTGTAGAGAGTGGCTGGTGAGAAGGTTGCTTCCAATCACGTCGGGGTCACCACTGTGGAGGAACGGGTGGAAGTGTTCCTCCGGCGAAAAGGGAGGATCCTCCGACCAGGCGAGGTGGTAGCGCCTGGCGGGCCGCGGCCCAACAGGCGCTATCACCTCGCCTGGTCGGAGGATCCTCCTTTTTCGCCGGAGGAACACTTCCAACCGTTCCTCCACAGATGCATTGTCTCCTGAGTGTCTAATCCACATACACGTGTACCCATTTAAAAAGCTCAGTGCTAAATATTAAAAAAATAGCCAAAACGTGAAGAGACGTGACTGCATTAGCGGAAGAATTCCACTACAGAGCGATGGGAACGTCACGTCTCCACACATTTTTTTGGATTTCTTTATTGGATTTTTTCATTTTTTTGGAAATTTCGCAGCACTTCGGAGTTTGGTTATGTACCTGGAGATATCAACAGGCTCGCCACCTGTTACATAGGCCCAATCATAACCGGTGAACCTTGGGGTCTCTATGAAATGCTTGATTGCATAGGCGTGAAATGACTTGAATCGGTAATGGATATTTTGCTAAATAAAACCATGCACATGTTCATCATACACCTTAATTATAAAACAACCTTTGTATATCGACTTATGTAAAGATCTTAAAATGATGATGCGTTGCTACTCCAAAGATTCAAAATGTTTCGCCTCTGTGATAAAAATTATAGGACCATATACCTAACACGATAGTGATGAACACTACCGTGTGTCGGCAGACAGATCAGGCAATGCGGTGTTGTCTACGCTTTCGAGCTCCGATACTGGAATGTATTTTTTGTTTTGTGTTACGCGGTGTTGTTACAACTTACAGCACTGCAAGAAGGGCTGTTAGAGCGAGAAGGGGGTTTAAGTGAGTGTTAGTCTCTCACTACTCTCCACATATACTCTTACCCCCTTATTCATAAACGTATTTTAGCTAAAGTGTTGCTAATCTCTCCTTTGTCTTTTTCTATCCTATACATTTGACAATCCAACTGACGAAGACACAGCATTCTATAGTTAAAACGTACCTAATGTACGTTTATGAATAAGGGGGTTAGACAAAGAACAACGCGGGCCACTGGCCGCCGCGGCGGACCGGTAGGGAGTAGCCATAGCGTTTATTACCGATGCAAAACAGTCATTTTTTGCGCGGGGGAACGCGTGTGACACCCACTACAAAAATCGTCTATTACTACGAAACACACACCTTGACTTTAACATAATACATAAACAATTTCACGCACCCATTTAAACTTCTAGGCGACAGGCATATGCCCATTTCGGATTGTACTTTGACAGAGGGGAAAGTCAGCATATGGCTACTCCCCTCCGGTCCGCCGGCCGGCGGCCCGTGTTGCTCTATGCTCCTATACAACGGGTGTCAATGACAGACTTACCCATTTAAAATTATCTGTTATTAATTACCTAAGTTTAAGTTAGTTATTCATTTGGGACATATCATAAGAGATTCATGTAATCCTAAATAAATAAAAAAAATTGTCTTTGAATTTGAAAAAAAAAGTAAAGAAATCTTTTGAGTAAATTTCTGCACCTGCCTTTGTGATCAAATCTCATTGTCTGATATTAGTAAACACTGTTATCATTATCAGTCACTGCTAATGCGAAGATGGTAGAATTTGATTCCTTCCACAAACAATACAAATACAAGGCCATTTTAGAGATGGTTGTAATGGCTATTGTTGATTTACATTTCACATGGCAACATAGAATCAATAGTGGCTGATAGGTTTGTGGCACACCAAATCATCTTTATTACTTTTATATTATATCGTTTTGAAATCTAACGTACTTTTTACGTCATTAAGTTGAAATACAAGACGGGCCACCTGATGGAAAGTGGTCAGGAACATTGGCAACACAAGGGGAGTTGCCAACGCGCGACCAGCCCTGAAGGACTCTTTTGACGGCATTTTTGAAGAACCTCATATTCCACCAAGGAAACACTTCACAGGGATGTTTTTCCACAATATACACATTTTGGGCGAGATCGAACGTTGTTGTTAAAAATTTACCTAATAACTTTACTGTCCAGGCAATCTCTGTAACAATCGATATGAAAATATACTTCACTTTAAACTATTATCAAAAAAATGGCCCAATGCGAGTCTGATTTGCATTTGGCGTGATATAGGCTGCGAGGTACCATTCCCTTTGCCTCGGCATCACCTGCTCCTATCAAAATTAGAACGGCGTGTTGGTTGGTTGGCGCAGAGATGAGCGCCGCGTCACCGATTATGGCAACGGTGTAGGCACCTCCCAAGGTATGAGTATGTTGGTGCCACGATGACAGTGGCGCAGCAGCATAGGTGACGTTACAGCGCGCAGTGGCGTTGCTACGGCGGCTTTCCATCGCCCAGCGTAGTGTTTTGTGAGCAATCAACAGGAGCCAACTACTGTGGGTAGAGCTCCAGTGACGGAGCTCGCGGGCGTAGGCACCACCGCATTACCTAATTTACTAAATGGTAGTGTTCAGCACTATCGTGTTCCGGTCAGGTGGTAATGTACGGCCCTGTAATTTCCGACACAGAGGCATAACACCTTAGGCCTCAGGAGTGGTAACGCATCTGCATTTTGACTTTGGTATTCGTGTAAGTGTCTATAGGCTGCAGTCATAACTTAACATCAATGTGAACTGCATGAATGTTTGACACTTGCATTACTTAAAGAAAAAAAAACAAAGGAGCGATCTTAAAATGGCAAGGGCTCGACTTAGATCTCAATAATCTATTAATGTTTATTTCGATTCTTCGCATTTGGGTGTATAAATAGCATATACAATAAGTGGAATACTCGTATAATATGAGGTCAGGAGAAAAATAAAAAGGAGACTTTGGCTTGTTTCGGGTCTGTAGAGCGTCATCTCTTTCGCACGTAACCTATGTGACTGTTGTGGATAATTTTGATTATCGTTAGATTTCATGAAGTTTTGCGCAATACTGGACTATCAGTGCTGACTAAGTCGAAACTAGCCGATTGTCTGTTTCGTAAGCTCGATTTGCAACATTCCTCTCTCTCTCTCTGGGGTCTGTTCTTGCATAAAAATGAAATTGTTAATTTATATTATTTTCAAGAACAGGTCAGGAGAAAAATAAAAAGGAGATTTCGGTTTGTTTCGGGTCTGTAGAGCGTTATCTCCTTCGCACGCAACCTATATGACGATTAAGGACCATTTTGACTATCGTTTGATATCATGAAGTTTTGCGCAATACTAGACTATCAGTGCTTACGAAGTCGAAACTAGCCGAATGTCTGTTTCGTAAGCTCGATTTGCAACATTTCTTGCTGGGTTCTGTTCTTGCATAAAAATGACATTCAACATTCAAAAAATATCAAATTTCAAATCATTTTTTCAAATTGGTCTACAAGGACACTTTTGCATTGTCGGGTTATAAGCTACCTAGAGAGAATGATTTGTTTATTTTTAAAATTATCTTTTACATGTCAATTATAATTGAACTGATTGTACCACCAACATAAGCAAGGGTAAGGGGCAGTTGAAAGCAAATGACCAAAATCGATACAGGGGTTTTAATAATTGATTCACCAGTCGATGTCCGACGTTCAACCGTTTCCAATCCGTCGCAAACATTTGTACGCTTTACGAATGCCTATCGATTGTATTATCAATTATATATAACATGGTAATATTGTGGGGTGATGTTTTCTTTCTAGTATTTACTTGTTTTCGATAAACATTTTGTAAATATTGGTAATATTCTCCCCTAATAATGCACAACACTGATGTTTTTGTTCGGAGAATGCTTTGTCTAACAGTAGATTTCTTTCGGTGCTGGTTCGGTGTGCTGGGGTGATAAAGAAAAAATATATTTTTACAGACACTAACATAAAGACCATGATTGTTTTATATTATTTCGCATTAACACATGCTTGTGAAATATATTTTATTTTAAAGAAAAATTTGACTTCAGGCGAGACTCGAACTCGCCTGCCAACTTACTCGAAGTTGGTAATAGATGGCGCTGCTGCTACCATAAAAAGCAATGCAATAAATGTGAAGGAAAGATTTGACAAATCGGGCAGGACTTCAGTAGCTCAATTGGAAGAGCGGCTGGACTAGATTCCCAGTAGGCCGCGAGTTCGAGTCTCGCCTGAAGTCAATTTTTTCTTTCCATTTTTCTTTAAAATAAAATATATTTCACAAGCATGTGTTAATGCGAAATAATATAAAACAATTATTAAGGGTGAAAGCGACTTCTTTACGATATTCAATAAACTGCAAGGTCTATTATATCGGTTGCCTAACTAGCATAGTTGGTAATAGATGGCGCTGCTGCTACCATAAAAAGCAATACAATAAATGTGAAGGAAAGATTTGACAAATCGGGCAGGACTTCAGTAGCTCAATTGGAAGAGCGGCTGGACTAGATTCCCAGTAGGCCGCGAGTTCGAGTCTCGCCTGAAGTCAATTTTTTCTTTCCATTTTTCTTTAAAATATAAAGACCATGGTCAAATTGAAGATGCGTTACCACTCCTGAGGCCTAAATCGTTATGTGCCGGAAATTACAGGGCCGGTAAAAAAGATTGATACGAAACCTTAATTAACATAAATAAGTATATCAGTACGATCTACTATTTTCACTTTTGCAAAGTAACAAGACATAAGTAGGAGTGCCACGATGACCTCATTAGAAGGAAATAGTGCTCAATATACCCACAGACATCGTTGTTACAACCACTCATACCGCGGTACTGGAATGGAAGCCCACAAAGTGAAACTACGGTATAAATAGCTGCGTTTCCGCTATGTATTCATTTAATGAAATTTCTAACCACTCATTGTTTTTCTATGAATCTAACTTAATTTTTACCGGCAGTTGTTGTCCGTGCATATTTTCTTATATTTATGCAGTGAACTTCATTTGAAAGCCGATGAAATGAAAAAGCAACAGTAAAAAGAGACAGACACATAAATTTTACTGGTGTGAGAGCTCCAGTGACGGAACTCGCGGGCGTAGGCACCACCGCATGACCTCATATACTTGTACTATATAGTGTTCAGCACTATCATGTTCCGGTCAGGTGGTAATGTACGGCCTTATAATTTCCGGCACAGAGGCATAACACCTTATGCCATGGTCTAGCGACATATTATAATAGACTGAGGCACTATGGCTGACATATTGTTCCTATGAATGAGGTCTCAACCGTATTGCGTTAATTGGAAATCACCCAACCATGGGACGCTTATAGGCTGTGAACTGAATTGAATGTATCTCTGTAGTTCAATATAGTGGTTTCCGCAGTCCTAGTATGGACAAATGTAATTAATTAGTGCTTACATTTTTTCAGTTATCTATATATACATCTATAAATACATTTAGACATACATACATACACATACAAATAAATAAAATTGGAGTGTCTGTTTGTAATATAAAAATAATCACTTTTTTGCTAAATGTATAATTACTAGACAATATTTAGAGCAAAACAACATTTTTATACATTATATATACATCTATAAATACATTCAGACATACATACATACACATACAAATAAATAAAATTGGAGTGTCTGCTTGTAATATAAAAATAATCGCTTTTTTGCTAAATGTATAATAACTAGACGGTATTTAGAGCAAAACAACATTTTTTTCAATTTTTGCCTGTCTGTCTGATTGTAGGGGCTAAACTCGGGAACGGCTGGACCGATTTCACTGGCAGAAAGCCTTATATAATAAGGAGTAACTTAGGGTACTTTTCCTGCGCCCACGACTTCATCCGGGTAAATACTAAACAATCATAAATTCTCATACGGACGAAGTCGCGGTCACAGCTATTTATTATTATAATAAATAGACTCTTTTTAGCTATGTCTGTTTATCAAAGTTTTAGTGTGAGAGCTAGAGGACGTAGGATAAACCCAACTCCATTACTTAAGTCTCATCTCACGTAAAACCTCTAAAATACTTTATTTTCAAAATAATTTTATTAATGATATGTAATCGTGACTTTGACAAAAATCTATGCAATGTTTGAAGATTTAAAACTTTTATTTATTTGGTTGTAAAGAAGATTATATTAAGAAAAAACTACTAAGTCCACCGAATTATTTTGACTTAATTTATTGAATACAGAATTATTAATATCAAAAGAATATGAAAATTTTAATAGTTTTATTTTTTTTTCATAAATAATATTTTCATTACGAGGTTATCTTAGATTTTAATTTTATTTTTACTAAATTAATAAGCTCGCTCGGCGATGCGGAGCTCGCGGGCGTAGGCACCATCGCATTACCTAATATACTTGCCGCTAAATGGTAGTGTTCAGCACAAACGTGTTCCGGTCAGGTGGTAATGTACGGCCCTGTAATTTCCGGCACAAAGGCATAACGCTTTAGGCCTCAAGAGTGGTAAGGCATCTGTATTTTGATCTTGGTCTTTGTGTGGATGTCTATAGGCTGCAGTCATCACTTAACATCAATGTTAACTGCATGCTTGTTTGCCACTTCCATTAGATAAAAAAGGCAGAATGTCGAGTTGACGTTATTAATTACAACTAAGAATACCAATTCCATTCAGTGAGGTTGAGTTAAGGTCGAGGTTACCACTTAGAATAGACGATTTAGGGTTTAACTATGGAATACTAATATAAATCCAGATGCGTTACCACTCCTGAGGCCTAAGGTGTTATGCCTCTGTTCCGGAAATTACAGAGCCGTACTGCCTCCGTTTGAGGTAAGAAAGCAATTGTAAAACTTGAGGAGTATTTTACATTTATGCCATATTCTTGCGCTCAGTTTTTCGTGACGTGACTGTCTGGAAATATAATTAAGTACCATATTTTTCTATATAAATGGATTTTCAAGACTTTCTGAATTATCTATTTGGTAATCTGTACACATGAGTTAATGTCAAAATACAACAAAAATATGGATTAAGAGGCGTTCTCATAAAGTGTCTTCAGCTCTCAAGGAATGTTTCAAGTAATGTCTTAGAATATGGGTGTAAGTCCTGTGTGGTAGAGTAGTATATTGCTTTTATCAATCATATCTGAAATGGATATCACGGTATCAAAACCTACAAATCTGAATATCATCAGCTATATTGTACCGCTGCAAAGGTCTACCAAATGTCATTCAAGGATACAGTACCATATATGAATCTATGGAGACGTAGAATCTGTTTGCGACTAGCAATTATAGAGTAATCTTCATGCTCTCGTGACATTGATCACACGGTAACCATTAAAACGTACGTCGCATACATTTAATCTTGCTCAAAGGAGTCGGCAGTAACTGCAGAAATCAGAACAGCACGACAATAGAAATGGCCCAGTAATAACTATCACAGAAACATAACTAAAGTCTCAAGGGTGGCAACGCATCTGCATTTTGACCTCTGCTTTTAATGTAAATGTCTATAGGCTGCAGTCATCACTTAACATAAATGTGAGCTGCATGCTGGTTTACCACCTTCGTTACATAAAAATATGGCAAGTTTTTGAAGTGAACACTGTTTAGCGATGTTAAACTCGCGTCAGGACACGTGATCTTAACCGAAAATTCGTAAGAGGGACACGTGACTAGAATTGCGTCCGCCTGAATTTTTGAAGACCTCGTTACAGCTGTGATGACCGCAATCGATGATTGCGGTCATCACTGTCATTTCATTCATCAATTGTCAATTCAATAGTGAGTGTAGGTGAGAGGATGAGTAAGTGAGTGGGTGGGTGGGTGAGTGCGTGAGTGGGTGAGTAGGTGAGTGGGTGAGTGGGTGAGTGGGTGAGTAGATGAGAGGGTGAGTGGGTGAGTGGGTGAGTGGGTGAGTGAGTGAGTGGGTGAGTGGAAAAGTGGGTGAGTAAGTGAGAGGGTGAACGGGATATTCTGTTTATTAATATGATATAGGTATTATACATTCAACAACTACAAATAAAACTCTCTTTAAATATTACTTACGACACGCACTAGGTAACATTTTACTTTGCTAAAATCAATCTAGTACCAATCTATCACTATCTAAAGAATAGCTTCAGTGCTAATGCATGACCATAGATTAATCGGAAGCGCCATTGGACACTGAACATCTTTGCCCATAATACTAAATATGTGTATCAACTCTCGGCAGATATGCTGGCCTGTTGCCAGATCACTGTCGCTGCTCGGTCACTTTATTACGAACATCTATCTTTCGTCGTATACGGACTATCATTGTGATATCAAGTGAAATGGAAACGAAGTACCAAGACACCATAAACACGTCTTTGTGATGTGATTCCGTAAGACAATATAATTCTGTACTTTGCAAGATTTATGTAAGTTTATTGCTTACTTCTTTGGAACAATGTGGAATTTTATTTTTTTTTGGGTTTTGATCAGATGCCGCTGTATGTAAATTTAGATGTATGTTCCATTTTCAGGTAAAAATAACTGAACTGTTTTGATGTATATGAGACTTAAAATTAAATATTTTTTGTAGTTTAAAATTAAAGAGGACGCTGACGAAACAATACTATGAGTACCTTACTTTGTCATTCCTGAAGTCAACCTCCTATTCCATTTTTGATTTGAAAATGATCGCCAGAAATACATTTTGTATGATTTGGCATTAGCTTTTTGATCAGACACGCTTTGTAATGTTGTTAATATTGAAGTAGAATTTCTATCACTTGGCAATTGCAGTAATAATATCAATTAATTTGTATTAAATCTTTAAAAGCGGCTAAGTGCGAGTCGGGCAACCGTTCACAGGGTTGCGTACAATTAAAATGAATTTCTATGTAAGCAAAAATATCTTAGACTTCTTGTAGGTTTTTCTGAAATGTATAAGCAAAGAACTATATTAAGTATGTGTAAGTTTATTTTTTTTAAACTGAAATTTTTAACTTTATTGATCTGACCATCATCTCTATAGTTCTCACCGCTTTTTGTTTGGTTACAATTCGATCGATGAAGTGTGCCGGTACTTATATAATTTTGTTTTAATATTGAGGTCGAGTTTTACACTACGAGGCTAAACGATACTGAGAAGAACATGTGGAAATTTTCAACACAAACATAAAGAAAATCGTAGCAACTTCATCACAAACAGGCCTGGAAATCTAATACTGGAAAGGCCTGATAAATTAATCTCTTTGAATCTCGCTTCAAGGCATCCAGCCTACGGCATGTGTCACGTTGAGCGTGAAGATTTACGGCCGGGAAATGGTTACACCCAATCATTGCTACAGGCAACTGCACTCGTGTGCCTGGAGGGTATTTGAAAAGATGTTTGTATCTGTGTGTAAGCAAACGTACATTAATGTTGATATGCTATACATATTTACCCACTGTAGAGCTTGTATACGTTACTCACTGCAGCGCTTGTACCTATTTCAAAGTGATAAGTACAGGTGAGCTGATAGGGTGAGAATGGATGGAAATGTTTATAACGTAACTTCACGCCAATCTCTAAAGGGGCAGGCAAACGTGCGTGCAAGCATACAGGTAATAGGTAGGTGGCGAGCCTGTTGACATCTTCGGGTACATTACCAAACTCCGAGATACACGGCAACTTCCAGGTAATGGAAAAACCCCAATAGGACCAGAGATAAATGATTTCCATTGTGGTTTTTCGAGGCCCCAACCTCGGAACCTAGTGTAATAGTATCAGTATTCCCTTCCAGTAGAAAAAATCTTCATTTGGGGTAGCCATGACATGAAGCTAGCAAAAAAAAACACTGTATTTTAACACGACTGAACCTTGACCACACGTATCGGAGACCTTAATGATCACAGGAAACAGGATTGCTAGACGATTACAACTACCAGACTTTCTTATCAGACACAAGCCCTAAAAGAAACAGAAAATCCTAAAGCCGTTTGAAAAACGATCCGTTTCGTACAAAATGATCGGAAAACAAACATCCTGTTGGCAATAAGCCAGCTTTCTCGATGGACAATAGTCAGGTTGCCATAAAATGGCTTCTACATTTTTGGATTGCACACGCACCAAAAGTTTAAATCGATATACAAGGCTTTTTATGCCTGTTAGATGGAGTGTTTATTTCGTTTTGTATGGCGGTGAAATATTTGTTGAATGAAAAATGGATTGATGTTTGATTGCAAAACTTGATTTTAAATCTATATTTGAAAGCTGTTGTATGTAGCTGCTCTTTTTAGGGTTCCGAAGTAAACAGGTTGCATTTAAAAATCATATTCTGACTTTCCGCCCCCTCAAAGGGTTAGGGTCAAGTGTCCCCCACCTCCACCAAATAAACGGTTGTTGTTAGAAATTCACTTGTAACGGCAATAGTAGCTATAACGGAATTAAAAGGAAAACTATCACACTTAAGTTGGCTTTAGAAGTTTGCGAGTAATAGTAGACCAAATATAGGTATTTCACTCGAAATATTTATTCAGTAATTAAATAGTCGACCAAATATATTTCACTCGAAATATTTATTATTCATTTTTTTCATTAGGTACATTATTCAACCTAAGAACATATCACATTATTCAAACCTAAAAACTACGGAACCCTACACTGCGCGTGCCCCGACATGCACTTGACCAATTTTTCCTTTTTTTTCATCGTAGGTTGGATAAGGTACATTTTGATTAAAAAAAAATATTTTTTTTTTAATTACGAGGTACGGAACCTTAAAGACGTACTAAAGTATGTTGTTAAGGTTCCGTACCTCAAAAAAATAAATGTAACCCTTAATACTATCTATCTATACGTCGATTACAGCCTATAGAAGTGAAATTTGGACCGATCGAGGTGAAATTTGGTACATATGATTAAATCAATGAAGTTGAACAATTAGAGCTAACATAACAAAATGCCTACCCCGTTAGGGTCCTGGCGTGAAGATACATACATACTAATAAACACTTAACCCAAAAATGCCTCGAATGGGGAATTAATTTGCCTTCGTAGGTTTTTATGTACATGGGCGTTTTTATGTACAAATACACTGATCATTAATGTGAACTATATGCTTGTTTACCACTTAATGACATAAAATAATATCTTTTTTTTATGTTATGGAAGTGGCAAACAAGCATGCAGTTCACATTGATGTTAAGTGATGACTGCAGCCTATTGACACTCACACCAAGACCAAGGTCAAAATGCAGATGCGTTACCACTCCTGAGGCCTAAGGTGTTATGCCTCTGTGACGGAAATTACAGGGCCGTACATTACCACCTGACCGGAACACGATAGTGCTGAACACTACCATTTAGCGGCAAGTATATTAGGTAATGCGGTGGTGCCTACGCCCGCGAGCTCTGTCACTGGAACTCTACCACCAGTAAAAAAACATAATGTAATCTCGCCATTTTGATGCCATATTCATAAATGTCTATTGCATCATAATCCGAATAGCTTTCATAATATTTTGCAGATATCTAAACACAGGGATTAACTCGTTACTGTCGTACTACGAAGGGATAAAGATTGTAAATAAATTAGGAAAAAAACTTTTCAAGGGGCGACGGAGTATGGGATTATGTTCAGCTTACCTTCTGCTAAGCGGGGCTCTATACAAATGTATCCGGCGAAAAATAAGATTATCTTTTTGTTTCTTTCACTTATTATATTTTATTGCGGTCTTATTAAGATCAAATTGAATGTTTACTGAAATTAAATATATACTGATGGCATAAACCCTGAATGGATGGAGTTTTTAGGGTAGTAGGAGATATTTAACCTAAATTCACGCCTGTATTCTCCGAAGGGATAGGCTGTGCTGCACACATTCAAACATATGCAAATACCCATGATTCGCCATTTTTTTGTGTCAAAAGGTTCACAGTAGACGGGCCACCTGTAGGAATAACTCTCTCTATTGCTCTATGCGTAGCCTTGAGTTACGCAGTGTGTGCTCGGTCTTTTCCTACTTATGAGACATATAGGAAACGACCACATTTCAGTTTCGTGTGTCATTACTGGCGACACATTCTGGTCAAAGGAGTTGACATACCATAGCCCACCGAATAGCCATTACTGGCAACACATTCGGGTCAACGTAGTTGACATAGCATAGCCCACCGAATAGCCAAACTCTATGGCCATCGGTTTATACACCTATGGTGCACGGAGGCTAGCCGCCTGCGCCCTGTACATCTGCGGTTGATTGGGGTAGCGGCAACATTGTCCTACCTTAGTTGACATTCTATTACAAGCACATAAAGTACCTGGTTGACCGAGCTTCGCTCCGTAGCGATTTTTGAAAATTATATTTAGTATGAATTGCATACTGAAGAAATATGAATAAAAACAATTGATTTTTTTGGTCTAACCTCAAATCAAACGCTTCTTCTTTGCTAAAAATACGACTAACGTTAGTAGACTAATGGTTCTTCTATTCATCAATAGATGGCTTTAGTCGTCGGTTATGAAGAAAATTTATTATTAACTTGGTACCGAGCTTTTCTTGGACCTGGAACCTAAATAAATCGATTTCTTGACCCGAAAAACCCCTAATCTGTAAGTTTCAAGAAAATCGTTGTAGCCGTTTTCGAGATCTTGATTCTATATATACAAGAATTGCTCGTTTAAAGGTATTATATAGATAGATGTACTAATAAGTTTCAGGGTTCTGTCTATTAAATCAAAAGTTTGATAACCCCTGCTCTGTATCATATAAATATTTTAATCGTTTATAAAGTATATTTAAATGATGTGAATCAGTCTCCGCTTTTCATGTATTTGTCATTCAAATTATGTAATTTGCGGTTTTCTAAATTAAAAAAATAAAGGTGACGACTAACAAAAAATTAAGTGTGACATACATGTCATATGATTAGATAATTACAAGACTGACAAACGATTTGTTTACAGCAACTAGAATGTTATTGTAAAATGAAGTGTAATGCTTTCTTTATCCAATCAACTTTGAGGAATTATCTCTATTTTATAGGGTTTACTACTCAGAACAAAGGTTGGGTAGAGTAAGTGGAACTCCTTCTCCCCGCGGTGTTCATTCTTGGCGTCTTCTGCTTGTAGAGCCCCGCGAAAGCTCTCACAATCTTCTATGACACCACTGTCAGTCTACGTTCGGGCTCAATGACGAAATAACTTTCTAGTATGTATGTCTATATCTTCACGCGAAGATCCTTACGGGGTAGCCCCTTACGAGGAGCGCCACATATCCCGGTCCTAACACACCTCCCGTGCTTTTCCTACATACAACTTTCTGTGGTGTGAGAAAATCTGACACGTCCATCAGCTCTGGGATCCGTCGGAATCGGGCGATGGCCTACCCGCAGTCAATTCCTGTTAAGAAGGCAGATGGTGCACGGGGGCTAGCCGCCTGCGCCCTGTACATCTGCGGCTGATTGGGGTAGCGAAGACATCGTCCTACCTCAGTTGACATTCTATTACAATCACATAAATGTACGAATATCTCTTCCACATTTTACAAAAATAAAACAATATCTTCCAGCAACAAAAATATTCTGAATATAAATACTATTATGATAATGATAGAATTATCTGCGGCATCTCATAATACTGCGACCTGGCAAGTTGCCATTCCACACTTCCGAGTTACTGAGACGTAGATTTCTGATAGTGGTGCTAATAAAAAGTGAATATCAATGATTATTACTAGGAATTAGATAAGTAAGTAAGTAAGTAAGTATTTATTTGCATAAAATGTAGGTAACAATTGTTGGATGGAATTGATTATACTGGTAACCTAGTACATTTTGTCACAATGCGACGTGCAAATATTATTAAAATAATATCTAATAAACAATGTCAATGTTAATAAACGAAATTAATTACAATAAAAAGGCAATTCATCAATTAAATAGTTAACTATAAAATATGAATAATAAAATACCCAAATAGTGACATAATAATTGATATTCTAATTGTATGGTCAAATTTAAAATAATCAAAATTACGAATACAAAATGTCAGAAAAATGTGATGCATTACATACAGTCAAGATTTTTTTTTCAAGTCAATACATTCTGATACAGAATAGAAGCACTTTTCAATTAACCATAATTTTACTCTTCTAACAAATATTCTAAAAGGTAAAGCTTTCATGTCACTTGGAATAGCGTTATAGATCACACCACACATTACATAACTACTTTTTAAATACATAGCAGTCCGAGGCACTTTGGATAAAACTATTCTGTCCGGATCTCTTGTATTTCTAGGAAACATTTCTTTAGCTTTTTTGAATAAATTTGGATGCAGTTTCACAAATTTTACTGCTTCGAGTATGTACATACAGGATAATGTCAGAATTCTTAACTTTTTAAATAGTGGCTTACTGGATTCCCATGGCGGTATGCCACCAATAGCTCGTATACACTTTTTTTGGGCTAAAAACACTCTTTGGATATTTGTGGAATTGCCCCATAATATGAGTCCGTAGCTTAAGACAGAGGATACACATCCATGGTATGCTGTCAGAACAGTCTTCTGGTCTGAAGTTTTTCTTAGCTTGTGAAGTACGTATACATATTATTTATTAATTTTGTTGCATACTTTGTCAATGTGTGCTTTCCAGTTAAGATGCTTATCTAAGGTGATTCCTAAAAATGTAGTTTTTAACACTTCAGATATTTTTACACCCTTATAATTAATATTGATATCTTGCCGAATACTATGATAGTTGCTAAATTGTATATAATTAGTTTTAGATAAGTTTACTTGTAAATTATTATCATTTAACCATTGTATTATAGATTCGATCGAATTGTTAATGTCAAAAGAGAATTTTGTTATGTCAAATTTATTTTTACATGTCATAATCAAAGAGATATCGTCAGCGTATAGGATACAAGAGTTCATTATTACGTCAACAAGGTCATTTATATATAATAAGAATAGAATTGGTCCCAGGACACTGCCCTGAGGAACACCATAATTAATACTTTGGGATGTGGATCTAAATGATTTCAATTCATTATATTGGTCTAAATTAGAAATTTCGACTTTTTGAGTTCTATTTTTAAGATAAGTTTGTATCAATCTCAGTGCAGGCCCTCGGATACCATAATTATACAATTTTTTTAATAATAAATCATGGCACACAAAATCGAATGCCTTTGACATGTCGAAAAATACAACTGTTACCGCATTGCTATTGTCTAGATTTTCAATTACCTTTGTTACTAACTCAAAACAAGCGGTTGTTGTAGATTTATTTTTTTGAAAACCGTATTGTTCTTTTTTAATTATCCTATTTTTTTGTATAAAATTATTGAGGCGTATAGTTATTGCCGTTTCGAATATTTTAGATAAAACTGGTATCAGAGTTATAGGTCTATAATTGTCAACATTTCTTTTATCTCCTTTCTTGTGAATTGGTTTAACTAAAGATAGTTTCAAAAGTTCAGGAAAGCAACCTTCCGCAAACGACATATTAATTAAGTATGTCAATACCGGTGTGAGTTCTGTTGAACAGGCTTTAATTACTTTTGTACATATACCATCGTAACCCTCAGAGTTCGTATTTTTTAGTGATATAATAACTGAGTGAATTTCATTGGGACTGAACGGTTTTAGAAATATACTGTTACATATATTTATTTTACAATGATTTGTTACTTGTTTACTTTCTTTTGTTACATTTATAAAATGGTCATTAAATTTTTCAGCAATATCAATTGGATCAGTTAATATTTTATTTTTAGATTTTATTTCAGTTACCAAATTCATAATTTTAGGAGCCTCTACTTCTTCTTTTATTAATTGCCAAGATGTTCTACATACGTTCTTTGTACTACTGATAGCTTTGCTATTATAATTTTTTATTGACGTATCTATACATTTTCTTAGTAATTTAGAGTATTTTTTATATCTGTTTTTAGCTGTCATACCCTTGTCTGCATAATATTGAAATCGTAATAGTCTCTTATTTTTGCAACTTATTTTTAATCCCTTAGTTATCCAATTTGGTTTACAGTGTTTCAATGATATTTTTATCTTTTTATTTGGAAAACATAAAGTACATAGTAGCCGAAACATGTCGTAAAATTCCTTAAAAGCGGATTCCAACTGATTTTTATATACTTCATTGAATGACAAGCTAAAAAAGCAGATAAATTTGTTTGTTACGACACTGTCGTATAGATAAAAGGAATGTGAGGTTATCATGCCCTTTTGTTTCTACACCTTATTCTCTAAGGCCTCACCGCATTAGACGTGCGCATTCCTCGGGCGTGTCGCGACGCAAGGCAGCAAAACGCGACGCTCACGAAGCGCCCTTGCGCTTCGTGAGCGTCGCGAACGCCTAATATGGGGAAGGCCTAAATGTTAGTAATTTCTTTTTTTTATATATAACCAAGATGGCTTATAAGCATATAAGATGGTAGAGAAGGACTGGTGGTAGATGTTCAGTGAGGGGCAGGCGTAGACATCACTGCATTATTTTATTTTTAAAGAAAAATGGAAAGAAAAATTTGACTTCAGGCGAGACTCGAACTCGCGACCTACTGGGAATCTAGTCCAGCCGCTCTTCCAATTGAGGTACTGAAGCCCTGCCCGATTTGTCAAATCTTTCCTTCACATCTATTGCATTGCTTTATGGTAGCAGCAGCGCCATCTATTACCAACTATGCTAGTTAGGCAACCGATATAATAGACTTTTCAGTTTATTGAATATCGTAAAGAAGTCGTTTTTACCCTTAATAATTGTTTTATATTATTTCGCATATATATTATTTTGACAAATCGGGCAGGGCTTCAGTAGCTCAATTGGAAGAGCGGCTGGACTAGATTCCCAGTAGGTCGCGAGTTCAAGTCTCGCCTGAAGTCAAATTTTTCATTCCATTTTTCTTTAAAAATAAAATATATTTCACAAGCATGTGTTAATGCGAAATAATATAAAACAATCACTGCATTACCCTAATCTATTTGCCGCAAAATGATAGTGTTCAGCAATATCGTGTTCCGGTAATGTACGGTCCTGTAAATTTCGACACAGAGGTTAAGAAGGTAAGGTCTCAGAAGTGGCAACGATTCTATATTAAAATCTCTGTACTAATTAATGTAGATGTATATAGGCTACAATATTACTTACTCTCAATGTGAACTGTATGCTTGTTTGCTACTTCATGACATAAAAAAACTAATTTATATGGTTAATTGTAATTTGTGTGTTTTGTACCTAATGTTGAATTTGCTCAAAATGATTGCCACGTGCAAACAGAGAGTGCAGCGATAATAAAGGAAAATAATAACATTCAATACAAGATTTTCTAAAGAGTTGAAAATTGCTGTAAATTATTTATTCTACTTATTATTTTAATTTTATATTTCAGTAAAAAAGTGGAAAGTAAATCAAAAATGTATAACAACCTTATTGAGAATAGGTAATAAATAAATAAATTCAACAACATTACTGTTGTTGAATTCGGATGTTCAACAACATTACTGTTTTTGATTTCTTGATTGATAATTTTCTGAGTTGGAAATAACTCAATACGACTTAATTCTCGCCTCTAGACTAAAATCAAGCCTAAAACTTCTGAATTACCTTAAAATTCTGTAAGCTAGCTATAAATAAAATGAAATAGAACCCGCCATATTTAAATCCAAAGTGCAGCGGTAATAAAGGAAAATAATAAGATTCAATACAAGATTTTCTAAAGAGTTGAAAATTGCTGTAAATTATTTATTCTACTTATTATTTTAATTTTATATTTCAGTAAAAAAGTGGAAAGTAAATCAAAAATGTATAACAACCTTATTGAGAATAGGTAATAAATAAATAAATTCAACAACATTACTGTTGTTGAATTCGGATGTTCAACAACATTACTGTTTTTGATTTCTTGATTGATAATTTTCTGAGTTGGAAATAACTCAATACGACTTAATTCTCGCCTCTAGACTAAAATCAAGCCTAAAATTCAGAATTACCTTAAAATTCTGTAAACTGGCTATAAATAAAATGAAATAGAACCCGCCATATTTAAATCCAAAGTGCAGCGGTAATAAAGGAAAATAATAAGATTCAATACAAGATTTTCTGAAGAGTTGAAAATTGCTGTAGATTCACATTGAGTGGGCGATAAAGTGAGCGAAGTGGGCGGCCATTTTGTGGAGTTCTTAGCCCACAAGAGGATAATCGTTCCTGGCTCCTTCGCAGAGAACTCTTGAGCATACCGCAATACTGATTTTTCATAATGGCATTACAGTTTGCTAATTCTTCTTCAGGTTTATAATTGGCTATTGCAAGTTTTATAAAATACGTTTTGAAACGTGTGAAGTATATTCTATATATTAAATATATAATTCTCATGTCACAGTGTTTGTAACAATACTCCTCAGAAATGGCTTGACCGATTATCATGAGAATCGGTTGTAGAATATTTTTTTTACCCAAAAGTGATAAGGATGGGTTACACCATTTTTGAATTTTTATTTATTTTAAGATATCATATTAAAAATACCTTAATTTCCACCACCAACGCCCATTTCTCAATAGCGGTATTAGTATCTCCTCTTTAAATGGCAATTGATTTATATACATAGATAAATAAATCAATTGCTGTTCTTTGCGCTGCCAGCCCTGAAGGACTCTTTCGACGCCATTTTTGAAGAACCCCATATAATAGCACCGAGGGCACCCCATAGGGAAAAATTTTCACTATTTACACGTTCTGGGGGGAAACGAATGTGATGGCAAGTGATTTCAAATATCTACTTAATAAAGCGCTGCCACTCCTAATGCATAATCTGTTAAGTTTCTGTAGACATGATAAAAAACAATCAATAGACATTTATGTAGTTATATTTAACCGGGTGTTATAGTTGGCCAAAACATCAGGATTAAAAAAAAAAAAATAATAATGTGCATAAAATAGAACCATAAAGGATGCGACAATGCAGATAATTTAGAAATCTTGTTTCCAGTTACAACCAAGTAAGCAGTTGTTTTGTAAGAGACTATTCCGGATTTAAGCGTAAATTTGTTGTTTCACAGATCTTTGTTTGGTTAAGGTAAAGTTACATTGTACTTAGGGACTACGATTATAATATATATCCATAGTCCCTAAGAAAAAAATAACATTCAGTTTTAGAAAAACAAGAAAAAATTAACATTCAGTTTTAGAAAAACTTTATGGAACATTTAGTTTTATTACGAGTAGCATATCAGTAATTGTTTTATATTATTTCGCATTAACACATGCTTGTGAAATATATTTTATTTTTAAAGAAAAATGGAAAGAAAAATTTGACTTCAGGCGAGGCTCGAACTCGCGACCTACTGGGAATCTAGTCCAGCCGCTCTTCCAATTGAGCTACTGAAGCCCTGCCCGATTTGTCGAATCTTTCCTTCACATCTATATTCAATATATATAAAACCGATATTCAATAAACTGAAAAGTCTATTATATCGGTTGCCTAACTAGTATAGTTGGTAATAGATGGCGCTGCTGCTACCATAAAGCAATGCAATAGATGTGAAGGAAAGATTCGACAAATCGGGCAGGGCTTCAGTAGCTCAATTGGAAGAGCGGCTGGACTAGATTCCCAGTAGGTCGCGAGTTCGAGCCTCGCCTGAAGTCAAATTTTTCTTTCCATTTTTCTTTAAAAATAAAATATATTTCACAAGCATGTGTTAATGCGAAATAATATAAAACAATTATTAAGGGTAAAAGCGACTTCTTTACGATATTCAATAAACTGAAAAGTCTATTATATCGGTTGCCTAACTAGTATAGTTGGTAATAGATGGCGCTGCTGCTACCATAAAGCAATGCAATAGATGTGAAGGAAAGATTCGACAAATCGGGCAGGGCTTCAGTAGCTCAATTGGAAGAGCGGCTGGACTAGATTCCCAGTAGGTCGCGAGTTCGAGCCTCGCCTGAAGTCAAATTTTTCTTTCCATTTTTCTTTAAAAATAAAATATATTTCACAAGCATGTGTTAATGCGAAATAATATAAAACAATTATTAAGGGTAAAAGCGACTTCTTTACGATATTCAATAAACTGAAAAGTCTATTATATCGGTTGCCTAACTAGTATAGTTGGTAATAGATGGCGCTGCTGCTACCATAACGCAATGCAATAGATGTGAAGGAAAGATTCGACAAATCGGGCAGGGCTTCAGTAGCTCAATTGGAAGAGCGGCTGGACTAGATTCCCAGTAGGTCGCGAGTTCGAGCCTCGCCTGAAGTCAAATTTTTCTTTCCATTTTTCTTTAAAAATAAAATATATTTCACAAGCATGTGTTAATGCGAAATAATATAAAACAATTATTAAGGGTAAAAGCGACTTCTTTACGATATTCAATAAACTGAAAAGTCTATTATATCGGTTGCCTAACTAGTATAGTTGGTAATAGATGGCGCTGCTGCTACCATAAAGCAATGCAATAGATGTGAAGGAAAGATTCGACAAATCGGGCAGGGCTTCAGTAGCTCAATTGGAAGAGCGGCTGGACTAGATTCCCAGTAGGTCGCGAGTTCGAGCCTCGCCTGAAGTCAAATTTTTCTTTCCATTTTTCTTTAAAAATAAAATATATTTCACAAGCATGTGTTAATGCGAAATAATATAAAACAATTATTAAGGGTAAAAGCGACTTCTTTACGATATTCAATAAACTGAAAAGTCTATTATATCGGTTGCCTAACTAGTATAGTTGGTAATAGATGGCGCTGCTGCTACCATAAAGCAATGCAATAGATGTGAAGGAAAGATTCGACAAATCGGGCAGGGCTTCAGTAGCTCAATTGGAAGAGCGGCTGGACTAGATTCCCAGTAGGTCGCGAGTTCGAGCCTCGCCTGAAGTCAAATTTTTCTTTCCATTTTTCTTTAAAAATAAAATAGCATATCAGTAAGTATCCCTCACTCACATTTGACTAAAAGACATAAAAAAGTGTTTTAAGTTGGTTGATTGAAAGTAAAAACCGTTCAAGTGCGCGTCGGACCACGCGCAGTGTAGGGTAGAGAGTAATAGATGTACCTACTTAATAAAAAAAATATATATTTTCTAAGGAGTTGTTCAAAATTTTCGAGTACATTTGTTCGACTATAACTCGCAAACATGTAAAGTCAACTTAAGTGCGATAGTTTTCCTTTTAATTTCATAATATATAGCTACTATTGCCGTTATGTTTGAATTCCTAACAATAACCGTTTAGTTGGTAGAGGGGAGAGGGACACTTGACTCTAACGAAAATTGGCACACTATAGCTTTATAAGTCATGAACAGTTAAAAAAATCGAAAAATGATACTAGCACATCCGTAACGTTTTTGGAGGACCTATCCAAAGATACCTTACAGTATATAGATACCGAGAAATAAAAAAAATGTCCGCGCGTTACACACAGCTGAGGTATCCTTAAGTAAAAATAAACATATATTTATTCTACCACTTTGTCGGCGTAATCAAGGTGTATACTTGTGCCAAATTTCAAGTCTCTAGTACCAATAGTTTTTGCGCTAAACCGCGAACGGACAGACAGACAAACAGACAGACAGACGGACGTGGCGAAACTATCAGGGTTCCTTTTTTTCTACGGAACCCTAAAAATGAAGATTTATTAAGGTACAAAAGATTTTTTTAAAAATAGTCAATAACAAATACCCATGAAGTAAACAATACTTACCTATTATGAGTATCACAATTATCTCATTTTTTTTCAGTGACCTCAAAATACATTTTAATTTTAATTACCTAATAATGGCAACTTTACGTCATCAAATATTTTATTTTATTAATCAGAATATAATATCAAACTTACAGACTAAAAAAAAAACTTTTATTAATATCCTTGAGATTTTTTTTTTGGAAAATTAATTGTTCATATACTTATTACTATAACGTTACGTTTACAACAGCGCAGTACATTTTCCGCAGCTATGTGTGCATCGACCTTTATCATCGAAGGAGGTCTTTAACGTCCACCGAGCTTTGTGTAAATAATGTTCTTTGAATTTATCGCTATAATAAATGTAACACTCGGTTTTTCTATGAAAATAAGTTAAAATTTATCGGAACACGGGAAAGTATCCTACGCTCGCCCCCTTTAAGGCAATATAAGCTTTTCTTTTAAAAATGATATGCTTTTACTTATATATAGAATGCCAATAAATCGACCAAAAAATCTCTTAATAATCCCATAGGAAATTTTAATAGCTGGATCTTCCGAAAATATGCTTTATTTTGACTTTAAAAATAAGTAAGTTTATACCCACGATAGATTAATACAATAGATAATAGATATAGATCAGTATAAGCAAAATTTCTGGTGCAGTTGAGAAGCACGGGGTGTCAGGACTGGCGCTTCACACGCTCTGCTCTAACTTGGTGAAGATAGATCTATACATCCTATACATCTATACAAATAAATAAAATTGTAGTGTCTGTTTGTAATATAAAAAATGTTTGTCTGTCTATCTGTTGGTCCCCGCTAATCTCGGGAACGGCTGGACCGATTTTGACAGGACTTTCACCGGCAGATAGCTTATGTAATAAGGAGTAACTTAAGCTACTTTTATACAAGCTGTGCCCACGACTTCGTCCTGACTTCGTTCAGGTTCTGAATAATCATATAATTATCACGCGGACCAAGTCGCGGGTACAGCTGTATATTATAAATTAAAATCATTGAAATGTTTGTATGCGCATAGCTTCAGTTGCATTCGCGGTATGAATTGGAACGGTCGCATTACAGCGGCTGTTTCAATGACAAGAATTGTGATAATTTCGTCACGTAAACATGGCGCTACCTAAGCGTTCCGACACCGTCATTGTGAACAAGTTTCTCGCTTTCGTTCAGAATAAGCTGGATGTAATGGATGTGCTCAGTCTAGAGCAAATCTGTACATCTAGTTATACGGAGGCTGAGATCTTAGAGGTAAAAAGAGTGTTCGTCGACTATTCTGTTATAACTATCAAGATCATAACGAGACAGAGAGATGGGCATGGGAAAAAGGACCTACAGGACATTTTCCGGATTTTCAAATGTACTGATCCGGACGATATGCCTACTTTTTCAGCGCGAGATGTGAATAAGCTGCCACCCACCTGTGACGTTCGATCATGTTGACGTCACGCAGCTTCTGAAAGACATCGTGCTGCTGAAGAAAGAAGTTATGGACATTCGAGGAAGACTAGACGCCTCGGAAATAGCATGCAGGGACCTAAAAATAGAGGTAACAGATTTGCGTAAAGAAAACGCTGCGCTTGCATTATCACCGCCGAGTTTACGTAACGTGACTGTGCGGCGAGGCGGTGCCGTGCAACCTGATACCTCACCTATTAGCAGTTTCGATGCGACTGACAACAATACAATAACAATGAGGAGTAATGACCGCGCGCAAAATGACCTCGGTCCACATAAATCACGTGCTCCTGCGCCGCCTGTGAAGCCTGGACCAGTGCGCCAGCAGGTAATGTCTTATGTACAAACTGCAAGCCGATCCCGGAAAGCTATTGATACCAAGAAGCCTAAGGCAACAGTTACTGCTGCACCAGAGCAAAAAGTGGTCGATGAAGACGGATTCACCCTGGCTGAGAATCGGAAACGTCGTCCTCGTCGAAATAGAAACCTTCGGGGTACCGGAGTAGCAGCTTCTCAACTCAAAGCTGCCGAACCTTTCGCCTTCGTGTATATTTCACGTCTAAACGAGAAAACGACCATCACCGACCTTCAATCATATATGATGGAGAAGATCGTCAGAGATCTACGTACTGAGGGACAAATACAAGGGGAAATCGAAGCCTTGAAATCAAGTCGACCCACAGGTTTCTCCTCCTTCATGTTGCGTGTACCTGCCAAACATCTGCAGATGTTCCTCAGTCCTGACTTCTGGCCCGAAGGCGTAATTTTCCGAAGATTTTGGGAGGCGAAACGTACATATATATACGTACGTTTCGCCTCGCAAAATCTTCGGAAAACGTAAACGAAAAAACGTGTAACGTATTAGTATAGTATAGTATTAGTATATATTATAATTCTATTTTTATATTTTATGTGTTTATTGAATTTGATATGGGCTCTAATGGCTCGAAATAAATAAATAGCTTTCAAATGACGGCCCCAAATTGGCTAAATCTTTCTTAAATGTTTTTATCATTGTAAAAAGATGTCTGTGTGATCAGAAAAAAAAACAATAATAAATATTTAAAAATCTCCGATGGCGTTACATTCGTCACCATGTTAGCTAAGCAATAATAATATATGTATATACCTCTGCCTATCCTTTCAAGGTCGTGAAGCTATGTGTTTGCTTGTCAACATAACATTAGCCCATGATATTAACATCCCAAAGACATAACTTTTAATTACTCGCCCCGCGATCAAAAACTTCGCTTCGTACCCTCGCAATTTGCGATTAAAATCACATAAGGGTATTTGTTTGTACCAAACATAGGGTTAGGACTCAATCCGTTGGTATTCGGAAATCGAAATTAATTTTTAAGGTGCCCGTGCACAATAATTAACTTTTCCGAACTTTGATTGTGAGGAAAATGTCTTGTTAGAAGCACGGTGCGACACAAAATTAGTAGTAACTAATGAGTAAAAACAAGTTGTTACTTCCAATTAGGTGTAAGTTTCGTTCTTTTTTTAGGCACATATAAACATGTGATTACTCGTACAGTAAGCAAACATTATATTCATTAAAAAATTGCCTTTATTTTAATAGTAATTTGTGTGTAGATAGATGTACAGATGTGAATCGGTACATCATAAATTGTTTTACCTACTTTTAATTACATAGGTACTCGTACCATGGGACCAATGTGGACCAGCGTTACTTGAGCGAGTGTTTAACGAGCTATGTATTCGCTAGCAGTAACGTTTAAATAATGCAGTTTAAGTTTGAATATTCATATTCCTTTGCATGTTTTTATGTTTTTTTACAAATAATTTAACATTAAATGTTATTTGTGACTAACCAATGGAAAGATATACCTCCTCGCATTATACTTGAGGTCTGCCATTTCATATTACATGTTGAAATAGCACTACAGGGCATTTTTACCAAGAGAGGTGACGTTTTAAGCTGTCTGCACTCAACTACGAGCGGCAAACGAACGGCTCGGCCGAACTATGATTGTCAATGCATAGTTGCGGCGCGCTTTCCACGCCCACATTACCATTCTATCCTTATTTATCTATGCCGTGAGTATACTGTACGAGTCCTGTTAAATATGTATGCTCTTTACATCTCAGACATAGAGCTTCGTTAGTGGTTAGTTACTCCACCACTACGGGTGCGGTCGGGTAGTGTAATGGGTGACCGCTAGTGGCAAATTAAATGCGCGTTTCCGTGCTTCGGAGGGCACGTTAAGCCGTCGGTCCCGGTTGCTATCGATGGATAGCAGTCGTTAAACCTTGTCGGAGGCCTTATGGGCGGTTTGAAAACATCCGACAGTGGGTTGGCCACTAACCCACCCACCTCCACCAATCCGCATTGGAGCAGCGTGGTGGAGTAAGCTCCAGGCGTCACCCCAAAAAAAAGGGGAGAGACTCGTGCCCAGCAGTGGGACGTATAATGGGTTGCCATTATTAAGTAAGTGAGGAATGTTCTAAAAGTATTAATTAAATGACGACCCGGTCAGACCAGCGGTGTGAGACGACCGTTTGATTCGATGGGTCGCTGGTTCGATCCCCGCTCTGGGACAAATATTTGTATGGCCTACATATATTTATTTAGTCTGGGTGTTTGTAAATAGTTTTTGTGTGTACAACGGCACCCACGACACAGGTGGCCTAAAGTGGGACTGTGAGTGAAAGCGTATTTATTTATTTTTATTTATTCTGTTATGCCTCAATCGTCTTCATTATTAGGTGGATCTAGAACACCTGGATATAGAAACCATTGGAATATGAATTCTAATGTATTATCACATTTTTCCACATTCAGCATGATGGCAAAACATCTAAATTCTAAGGGTTGGTTTTTTGATAATCCCTATTGGCACCCCCTCGTGGCCATTTTATTCGCGTTTTGCGAACGGAAACCGGGAACGATACTCTTTATCCGGGATTAAATTCTGCAGAGATCTGACTTTGCGATAGGGATACAGGATTCGTACCAAAGTTTGTTTTTTAAAAAAAACCTGTTGAGAATGTAATGATATTTTAATAGGCATTGATATTCTGGAAGCGTTTTATTGAAATAATGGATATATTTCTTTTAGGTTAAGACCCCACTGCAGAAATATTTTATTGATCCAAACGCTGCAAACCTGGTTTTAACGTATATTTATGATATAAAAAATAGGTATGGGTATATCTACTAGGTTGCTTCAAAATATAGCCCCTAGTATTTTTAATTAAATCATTTTATCTTTAAACGTCAGCAACCCTTATTTGCGTCTGATTTAATTTGGCTCCCGTATGCCATAATAATAAGAAAAAAAAATTGCTTCAATTTGATATATAAATAATAAATGTATCTTATGAACGGAAATAGGTATCGGGGCATAACGTAAATATGTAGGGGCGGCCAAGTGCGCACCGGCAGCCGTGATTTTTCAGCCTAATATTTAAGCGTTTTTAAACTAAATCAAAGAAATCCATTAAATTACCTACAAAATATAACTTAAACATCATATTAAATATTTTTTATTATCAAATATTATAAACATAAACAATCATATCTACGCAATGGAATCATCAAAAGCGTTATTCCCCTCAATGCGGGAAGATTAATAAAATAAGATAAAAGCTGAAAATAACAACCCTTGTTTACTATCAGAATCATCTACGAGTATATTTAAACATCAAAGTAGCGAAATAATTGAATGATTTAAACCCTCAAACTATTTATCGCTTATTTGGATCTTATATTAAATAACAAAAGATAAAATGCATCTAGATCGATAAGTTACGATACCTCCAGTAAATCCTATTTATAAGTGTATAGACACACTATGCCGAAACTACGCGACGGAAGTTCGGCACTATTACGCCAGCTATGGATTTGAATCACTGACGACACACTATGTCGAAATTACGCTGCGCTATAGTGTACAGCGTAACTTCGGTCGGGCGTACGACCGAAGTTCGGTTCGATTGCTGAATTCACACACTATGCCGACACACACCATACTGAGCTGAAGTTCTGCTGTGTAAGTACACTTATAGAATAGAATAGAATAGAAAAACTTTATTTGTAACAACAACATAAAAACTAAAACTAAGAACATAAAATCAAGGTTGTTACAAAAAGGTCCCCAATAATAATTCAGCATAAAGCCGATCTTACAAGCGGCGCTGGTCTTCCATGGAGGCCGATTTTGTGACATATAGGACTTAAATTACGCCAGCAAAGCGTCTGTCGTATATCGTAAATACGTATAGTTAATATCTTTCTTAATATATATAAATCTCGTGTCACAATGTTTGTCCTCAATGGACTCCTAAACCACTTAACCGATTATAATAAAATTCGCACACCATGTGCAGTTCAATCCAACTTGAGAGATAGGATAGCTTACATCACGCTATGACTAATAGGAGCAGAGCAGCGCGGGCGAAGCCGGGGCGGGCCGCTAGTAACTATATATAATAATATAATATAAAATCTTTTTATTCAGGTAAATTAACCCATAATTATTACACATTCACATATAGTTTTTAAAATCACTATGCTGATAAAAATATAGTATGTCGTAATATCACTCGAATAGGTACGTCGGAACCTAAAATCAGCCGCCGAACTTCCGTCGCGTAGCTTCGGCAAAGTGTGTTTACATACCAATGCTGTACAAAAATCTTCCTCTAATGCCCACCATCCATGTAGCCATAATCCTCACGCTTGACATCGCAGGGGAGGTAGTTTTATCACGGGACGCTTCTGCCCATCCCGCATTGCATTTACTACCGCCCTATTGGAATGGTTTGATCACCATTGTTCGATTGACTAACTACATAAGTTTTTTTTTTTTTTTTATGTAATGAAAGTGGCAAACAAGCATGCAGTTCACATTGATGTTAAGTGATGACTGCAGCCTATAGACACCCACACAAAGACCAAGGTCAAAATGCAGATGGATTACCACTCCTGAGGCCTAAGGTGTTACGCCTCTGTGCCGGAAATTACAGGGCCGTACATTACCACCTGACCGGAACACGATAGTGCTGAACACTACCATTTAGCGGCAAGCATATTAGGTAATGCGGTGGTGCCTACGCCCGCGAGCTCCGTCACTGGAGCTCTACCACCAGTAAAAGTAAGTGGAAGTATTATCTACTACATGTGAATGGTGGGGTCGTCATATCTGACACTCTATCCAGTAGGTATCTAATAAATTGTATTGTATTAATGTAAAAAAACTCACTTTGTTTTTGTTTTACATAATTTTAATATTGTATTTTGCCTAACCCTAACCCACGCTAGTGATTTTTTTCTATAATTTTTTACCTAAAAATTTATTGATTAAATATATGGCATAATATGTGGCAGATAGGTATCTGCCACATATTATGCCATATATTTAATCTGTCGATCACTCGTGTCTCCAAAAAATATCCTAAAACGGGACACCATATACACCATCTCCAAAAGTGTACCAATAATCTTTAAACATTATCTAATACGCTTTCCGTATAACAATAGCATATTCGACGAACTTCGAAAATACATTTGAAAGGTTGTACACAGTTGCAATTAAATTCCATCGGAGATCGAATAGAGTCAATAGCAGTCAAAGCTAATGAAAAACAAGATTAATTTGTTACTTGATTTGACGGAATTGGAGTTCAGTTCGTTTCGACTTAAAACAATTACTCATCAGATTGTCAATTAACATTTTACTGGTGGTAGAGCTCCAGTGACGGAGCTCGAGGGTGTAGGCACCACCGCATTACCTAATATACTTGCCGCTAAATGGTAGTGTTCAGCAATATCGTGTTCCGGTCCGGTGGTAATGTACGGCTCTGTAATTTCCGGCACAGAGGCATAACACCTAATGCCTCAGGAGTGGCAGCGCATCTGCATTTTGACGTCTGGTCATTGTGTGGGTGTCTATAGGATGCAGTCATCACTTAACATCAATGTGAACTGCACGCTTGTTTGCCACTTTTATTACATAAAAATAAAAAAATAAATAACTTCAGTGTCAGCAGTGTCACAGTGTCAGAAACCGATGCCAGTGTTTTTTTTAATTAACAAAAGTACAGTACAGTACCAAGAAATAATGTACATCGACCTCAGGAAGAGACGTCGGCTTATTTCGGATTTGTAGATCGTTAAAGCTCTCGCTCTTATGCTGGGCAACCTGATGCGACAGGACAATTACATCATGACAATCATGGAAGGGAAAATCGAAGGAAAGAGAAGCAGAGGGAGACCAAGAAGAAGGTACATAGACCAAGTGAAGGAAAAAGTAAAAGTAGTGTCGTACCAGGATGTCAAGAGGTTAGCACAGGATAGAGAACGCTGGCGGTTATTTCACTGACAATAGGACAGCTCTTAAATATAGATGATGATGATCTCTTTCACACCTTACGTATTTGACGTTTGTCGACCATTTTGATCAAGTTTTGATCAATACCGGACTACGAATGCTTACGTAGACAGTGTGCAGCTGAGATAACGCTCCTTGAAGCCGAAACTAGCCGATTGTCGCTTTCATAGATTCGATGTGCATTATTTCTTGTATAAAGTGCTCAATTTTAGCATGTTTGTTGCTTGTAAGCTTGCAGTTCACATGGATGTTAAATGATAGCTGCAGCCTATAGACATCTGCTTAAAAACCAGAGGTCAAAATGCAGATGCCCTGCCACCCCTGAGACTTAGATGTTACGTCTCTGTGATAGGTATAACAGAGCCATACATTACTATATAACTGAAACACAATGATGCTGAACACTACCATTTAGAAGCAGAATTAGGTATCGGTAACTGCCTCGGTAGCCTAGTGGTAGCAGGCCACTACTAGGTCCGGGGTTCGATTCCCGGGTAGGGGGTTATCAGAGATAATGGTCTCTTTTATCTCTGGTTCTATTGGGATTTTTCCATTTTCTGGAAATTTCCCAGTATCTCGAAGTTTGGTAATGTGCCCGGAGATGTCAACAGGCTCGCCACCTGTTACATGGGCCAAAAACGTAACCGGCGAATCGTGGGTGTTGATGTATGCTTGAATGCATGCATTTACCTTTGCCTACCCCTTCGGGGATTACAAGCGTGAAGTTACTTTTTTTTACGTAATTAGGTATCACGGTGTTTTCCAAGCCCTCGTGTCACTCTGGGACTCTACCATCAGTAGATTTATCTATTTGCCTATTTCATTTTATGATTTCGCTGTTAATCGTAATTCAGTTACAATGAATAAATAAAATCTCCATAATTTCATAGGTCGGGACATGACCCCATCCACTAGTGAAAGAATTTTCTTCTACTGGAAGAGTATTCTTCCACTAGTGCAAACAGTCAACCGAACAATGGCTGTCAAACAATTGCAATAGGGCAGGCGGTTGTAAATGCAATATGGGCAGAAGCAGCCTGCGATAAAACTACCGCCACTGCGATCGCCAATCCGGATGCCTCACTGGTGGTCCACTTCTGGTGGATGTTACTGGTGGTAGAGCACCAGTGACGGAGCTCGCGGGCGTAGGCACCACCGTATTACCTAATATACTTGCCGCTAAATGGTATTGTTCAGCGCAATCGAGTTTCGGTCAGGTGGTTGGTATGATAATGATGAATTTAGTCGAAACTATACTTCTTCTCGCGTGTTCCATGTGTCTGCATCATTGTCCTACATGCACCTCCAATAAAACACACAATATAAATAGCCTTTGGGCTTGAAAACTGTAGTGTATCCAAAGACGAAAAAGATGTTCTAAAGTTATTTAGTTAGCATACTTTTGGTAAACCTTGAAAAACAATATGCATAGAACATAGGACTGAAGCAGACAGGTCTAATGAAGCTATCTTACAGCAGTATTCTATTCCAGGTAACATGGTGCGGGGCCCAGGTAAATAAGTCTGCTAAGCGAGCCCACACAATAGTAGCCGGCTAATTTATTAGACAGTGCTTAAGGTTTGTGGGGCCACGCAAAATGCGAGTTTATAATAATATAATTCAGTTCTGTATTCTTAAATTCATATGCCCCTAAGACCAGTAAGTTTGCTTGATCATTTATACTCGTAATATACTAGCTGTGCCCGCGACTTCGTCCGCGTGAGAATTTATGATTGTTCAGTATCTACCCGGGCGAAGCCGTGGGCCCAGCTAGTAAAAAAGTAGCCTAAGTTACATTTATTTTTATCTTATTACATAAGATATCTGCCAGTGAAAGTCCCATTTAAATCAGTCAAGCCGTTCCCGAGATTAGCGGGAACAAACAGACAGACAGACATAAAAATTGTAAAAAATGTTGTTTTCACATATGTACTGTGTATACACACATATGCAATTAGTAAAAAGCGGTTATTTTACTATTTAAAACACTCCACTCCACTTTTAGTCGGCCACTCCAATTTTATTTATTTGTATAGATTTGTATACACGTTTAAAGATTTAATGTGAGATTTTAATTTGTTATTTCATAATCGCAAGATCGTAGAATACATTACTATTTGAAAATTGAATGTGCGTAGTGAAAAAAACTTTCTATACCGTCTACTTTTATGTAATGCATTAGTATTTAAATGAAAGCAAAAACGTAGCTACCTAATTAAATCAACAACGATACTAAATGCATTAATGACTGGCAACATCCGTACCAGATATTTCAATTTAAAACTGATATGATATAACTGAGTTTAATACAACGCGTTTTACCTTAAAATTTATTTACCACGAAAAAGTTTGGTCGGTGACATCCAAATAGTGTTATTAAACTCGTTTATGAACGAGATACGCATCTTATTACTACGACGAAATCCGACTCGGTCCTGACTAAAGGACTTATTACACGGCACGGTATTCAGGGTACGATAGCAAGGGTCAGGGTAGTGTAATAACATTTAGGGAGTTAGGGCCCTAATTAGGGCGACCGGAGCGGCCCGTGCACTTGTACTGCGACCGGATAGTGTAATAAGCGGCAACCCGGCCCGAGGCCACGCCCACCCCTTGGTGTGATGTGATAAGGAGTAACTTAGGCTACTTTTTTACTAGCTGCGCCCACGACTTCGTCCGGGTAGATACTGAACAATCATATTTTTTCTCACGTGGACGAAGTCGCGGGCACAGCTAGTAAAATAATAAAAATGAGAATATTACTTTCCGGAAAAGTGGTGATTTCTATCACAGAATATTTCGTGGCTCAACATTAGATGGCGGTTCGCGAAATTTACACCGCCAACCGGTCCCTTACGTTCCTAACAAGCTTTCTAGCAAACAGTAAGGAGAAATTATAGGAATTCGTATCCTGCTGTTATTAACCACAGAAATTATTAATACAATGAACAAAACGTAACCGGCGAATCGTGTGCGTTTTTGCATGTAGGCTTGAATGCATGCATTTACCTCTGCCTACCCCTTCGGGGATTACAGGCATGAAGTTACGTTTTAATACAATGAAATGCCTACTTTAATGATTTTGTCTTGGCACCGACTTCAATCCTATTAGTAAGTGACACATATAAATAATAGGTAGTATATAATTAAAATTAAATAAAATGTATTATTTTTTACTTTTCAGTTTTGAAGTCGGTTTTTCTTAACGTAGTTATTTTTATTTAATACTTTTTAGTTTACTGCTGCATTGTCAATAAGATTAATGTTCACATCTGTTAAATTTGTAAAATCTGACTCTTTTAACTTCGTTACAATAAGATAGGTACATAATTTAAACTGTTTAGATGTGTCGATACAAATTTATTACACGACTATACGAAATCAATGAAAAAAATATTGATTTTTAGGGAAAGTAATACTCTATGCATTTATCGACGAAGGAGTAAATAAGCTGTGTTGTGTCGTCGGTGAGTAAATATGTCATTGTCACTTGTTGTCATGCGCATTAGGACTATCTAGGACGTCAGTGAAATCAACGCATTGTTATGACAACACGCTGTCTAATCTTATTCCTTAAGTTTGAGGTGAAAGTAAGTAAAAAATGCTCATAAAATAAAAACTAATGGGCCTACCTGAATAAAATTTTTATGGGACCAATTCGAAACTATTCCGCATCAAACACAACTTAAACAAAAGAATTACGTATATTGGTCCAGAAATCTCGGCAAAATTGGCGTACATACATAAAAAAAATATATATATACCGGCCGAATTGAGAACCTTCTCGTTTTTTTGAACTCGGTTAAAAAAGGGATATAACATTGTATGCATATTAGGCATATGTGTATATGTGTATCTTCACGCCAAGTCCCGTACGGGGTAGACAGAGAGTGTGAAGCGCCATATATCAGGTCCTGACACACTTCCCGTGCTTCTTCTTCTATTAAGCGAAGGCAACAATCATCCAGTTAACGTTAAGTGATGACTGCAGCCTATAGACATTTACTCAAAAACCAGAAGTCATAATGCAGATGCGTTACTACCCCTGAGATGTTAGTTCTTATGTCTCTGTGATAGTTATTACGGGGCCATACACGAAGCGCGCATGGCCCCGCGGCTGATGTAGATTATAGCTCTACTCGCTTAAGCATTACGGGCGCGGCCTTGTGTGTGATGGGTGACCGCTAGTGGCAATTAAAAAAATGCGCGTTTCTGTGCTTCGGAGGGCACGTTAAGCTGTCGGTCCCGGTTGCTATCGATAAATAGCAGCCGTTAAACCTCGTCAGAGGCCTTATGGGCGGTTTGAAAACATCCGACAGCGGGTTGGCTACTAACCCGTATCTCCACCAATCCGCATTGGAGCAGCGTAGTGGGAGGCTTGGAGCTTACTCCACGAGCCCAGCAGTGGGGCGTATAATGGGTTACCATTATTATACATGATGTGCCCGCTTACATAAAAAAATAGTATAACATTTGCCTAATAACCATTAATAATACAGTTCCTGTATACGATATTATAGCCTCTTATGACATTTCTCTAACATTCACCCCAAGGAATTGTTATCTGCGCTGTGTACAAGGAAATTTAGACCTTATTATGTTGAACGTAGTCAACCCGAACAACTCTCCAAGGGGAAAAACTGCGAACCCATCATTATTAGGTTTCCGTTGAAAATTCTCCATGAGCATGTAAAAGGTTACGTATTATTTTTTTATGTATTGGAAGTGGCAAACAAGCATGCAGTTCACATTGGTTCACTATCGTGTTCCGATCAGGTGGTAACGTACGGCCCTGTTATTTCCGGCACAGAGGCATAACACCTTAGGCCTCAGAAGTGGTAACGCATCTGCATTTTGACAGTCATCAATTAACATCAATCTGAACTGCATGCTTGTTTGCTACTTCCATGACATTAAAAAAGACTTTATGGCATCTGCATATGCAAAATTAAAACGATGAGTTAAATACGAGCCTTTTTAAAAAGCTGGGCAAAGACTGTAAAATTGAAAATTTGAGCTAGTTATAAGAATAATTGTGGTTTCTTTTTTTATTATTCTGATATCTTTAGCATTATTAACCATTATGCCACACTTATTATTCAATGAATGAATAAAAACCAGAAGTGTGCGAGTCAAGCTAGTTTGTCAGGGTTTCGTTGAATTGAGAAATTTTCATGTACCAAGAAGTACTACGTAAAACTGCTATAAGAAATGGTGATATGGCCCCAGATCTATTAATGGATCTGATGTAGATCTGATAATGGTGCCTTTTTTTATGAAATGGGAGTGGCTAACAAGCATGCAGTTCAAATCGATGTTAAGTGATGACTGCACCTGTAGACACCCATACAAAGACCAAGCTCAAAATACAGATGCGTTACCACACCTGAAGCCTAAGGTGTAATGCCTCTGTGCCGGAAATTACAGGGCCTTACATTACCACCTGACCGGAACACAATAGTGCTGAACACTATCATTTAGCGGCAAGTATATTAGGTAATGCGGTGGGGCCTACGCCCGCGAGCTCCGTCACTGGAGCTCTACCACCAGTAAATTCTCCTACCAGTGCCTAAACTCTAAATTCTCTAGAAATCTAAATTTCTGGTACCACCAGAACTTGTACCATCGAATTAGGGTTTGGTTTTTCTCCTTCCGAGATACGGACTCCTAAAAAGTATTTCGCAAGCTAACTTGGCCGGACGGTGAAGACCATCAGCAGTAACCTCGCATAACTGCATAATGGATGCCCGAAACTGTTAGATAGTTATGTATGAGCTGATTTAAAAAGAATAAATTATTTACAATAAGTTGCAATGAAATGTAATTTATCATTAACTAATGATAGGTATATTTTGCAAATCAAAATCAACCTACTATGCGTATTTAAAACCTTTAAATGTTTTATTTTAAATTTAGCAATTTTGCCATTTCAATTATTTCCTTTGCCATTTCAATCATTTCCTATGTCCATACTGTGCCCTTTCCTATAACTCGTTTTTCCAGACGGATTCTTGTGCCACAAACTATTCAACAATAAAATTAATAAAAAGACGATAGGGGAAAGTAAGGTGGGAAGTAAGTAAAAAGATGGTGGGGTCAAAAGTCTTAGGAATCGGCGTGCACGTATGAAGAGAATGATGAAGGTAGACGAGGCACGAGAGGTATGGATAATCCCCCGATGGTATGGAGAGGAGGAGGTCAGGACCGGGATGGATAACCCGGATATATATCAGCATCATATGGCGATCTACTCTCTCTGCCTTACCCGTTAGGGACCAGGCGTGAAGATACATACATACATACAAACGAAGGAAAATCAAATCAACAAAAATATAAACAAAACGAAATTTGATTTACAAACTTTGCATTTTGCTATTTATATGTGGCCATTGACGTAGTTCATAGTCTTTGCTAATAATTTCCTGAGCATCAGATCGTCGAAGTCCTAGCATCAGATAACAGAAACCTTGAAGAAAAATAAATATTCCACCAAGTAAATACTTGTAGTTCCTTGGAAAACTAAAAAAAAAATCCAAAAAAAAATCGACCTATAAATTACATATTTTTTATTTCATAGGATTGACAGACAAGCAGACGGACCACCTGATGGAAAGTAGTCACCGTCGCCTATGAACATTTGCAAACCCAGGAGAGTCGCCAACGCGCCGCCAGCCCTGAAGGACTCTTTTGACGCCATTTTTGAAGAACCCCATATTGAGCACCGAGGGAACACCTCAGAGTGAAGTTCATTCTACAATTTACACGTTCTGGTCAAAAGTGGACGTGAGAACCGCACCTTAAACATTGCCAGGTGTCCAGTCGGTGAGGGTGGAACTTCTCTCTTCGGCGGGTAGTACGGTGTAGGAAAAGAGACGGTGGTACCATGACGGTATAAAACGCATAGACTCCCAACGTCTCTGCGCAGGCTCAGATGTTCGAGCCCGTCAGTAAATCCTGTCAGAGTTACCTACATCACCAAAATGTGACAAATACTAATAAGAATAATAATAAGAAAATAAATAAGTAGTTGCTTTTTAAAATGTTAATTAGGGGTTGTTCCGTAAATAGGGGCTGTTCCGATAGTTCCTAGTTCCCTAACCTAACCACGTGTCGCTAGGAGAGTCAAAATTGGCTAAAAACTTTACGATCATAATGGCACGACACACCTTAATTTATAAAATATATGCAAATTGTATATACGAATTGAAATCTTAATCTACAAGCATACACCCAAACTTAGAATGACTCAAAATCCAGGCAGTCAGTGTCACTCCACAATTAACCCTCCGCTATCAACGCCAAACAAAATTGCGCCAACTCGTCCCCGGCCTGTTAAGTCTTTCGTATAAGCTAAGGATTTAACACAAAGGCACCCTGATACTTATTGTAGACAATAGCAGTCGCATACCAGCTTATCTCGAACGAACATACACTCTCGCGGGTCTAATGTGAAGAAAACGGGTTAAACATTTATTTTTTGCAGGTTTTTTTGGGGTTTTTTTTTATCGACGGAGGTTGTTTATGTCTGCCACGGTAATATATTTTTTTGTTAAAGTTACTTCAGTAGCCTGAAAGGATAGGCAGAGATGAATGTCTTTAAAGACGCAATCATCAATCGTGTGGACAGTGTGGTGCATCATTAGGGGAGAATATACCATCATCGCCACGTTTTGCATGTGGATTGGTGTGGCGGTTTGTGTGTGTGTTTATCGCAGAATGCCGCTTTACTGTACTTACTTCGAATGATAGCCTGGAAACACATTTGATCAGCTAACACCCAATACTCAAATACCCAGGCCTAAAACCAACAAATGTATATTATATTCGTACATGTACCTATATATTATACATAGAGATAATAAATTTGTTACGCGGATCGAATTTATGAACTCTCAGATCAAATGGTTATTCGGAACCACCGAACTACACGACTTACTGGGTCGATTAATACATTGATACATGTTTAGCATATTTGCATTTGTAATAGCAAAGGTATTTAATAATCCATGAATTCCATAATTGATAACATGACAACTGTAATTCACACTTGAAGCAATAGCATAATTGCGGTTGGATTTTGTAATAATTAGCATACATTGCGGTACTGATCTATAGATATAAGGTGTTTAGAATTCGCCTATATTTGATACTGTATTGGGTTTAAGGCTATATTTCGAATAGGTTTCGGGTTAATATGCGTGGAATTGATTGATATTAATTCCACAACATGATTTTGAGACAGTATAATCTATACAGACCGAAGGAAACACAATGACCGTGGTTTTTACGGCCCTGTAATTTCCGGCACACAGGCATAACACCTTAGGCCTCATTAGTGGTAACGCATCTGTATTTTGACCTTGGTCTTCGTGTGGCTGTCTATAGGCTGCAGTCATCACTTAACATCAATGTGAACTGCATGCTTGCATGCAACTTCCATGACATAAAAACAAATACAGTTTACATTGATGGTAATTAATCCTGGGACCTATAAACATCTACACGGAACCAGAGTTTTCAAATAAAGCTGCGTTACCTTGTTCTGCGGACTAAAGTATTATCCCTCTATTCTGGAAATTACATTACCACCCTTCCGGGACACGATAGAACTAAACACTACCTTTTAGTAGCAAGTTACGTAACGTATCTTCACGCCTGTAATCCCCGAAGGGGTAGGCAGTGGTAAGTGCATGCATTCAAGCATACATGCAAACACCCACGATTCGCCGGTTACGTGTAACAGGTGGCGAGTCTGTTGACATCTCCGGAAAATGGAAAAATCCCAAAAGAACCAGAGATTAAGGATTTTAAACCGTTATTTCTGATAGCCACGAGGGATTTCCAGCGTATTGGCCTGTTACCACTACGCTACTGAGGCAGAGAACCCTAATTATTTATCTTGATTATCCGGTGGTCATTATCATCATATCAACCGAAAGACGTTCACTACTGGATCAAAGCCCATAAGATGGGATATGCCATGATCGCCACGCTTGGCATGCGGATTGGCGATCACAGTGGCGGTAGTTTTATCGTAGGACGCTGCTTATCTTGCGTTATCACACTTACTACCGACCCATTGGAATGGTTTGACCGCCTTTGTTCGGTTGAGTGACTGCACTAGTAGAAGAATTCTCTTCCAGAAGATCTCTTCCATCTTCTCTTCCAGAAAATTCTTCCGCTAATGAACGGTGGGGTCGTCACATCCCGACACCGAAAAGAAGTAGTGGTAATCATTAAATATAAAGCCTCGTATTCATGGTAAGCATTTGTTTAGCAACATGGTTGCATCAACATGTTGTACAGCGAGCGAACGACACAATATATATATATATATTTTTTTATTTTTTTTTTATGTAATGGAAGTGGCAAACAAGCATGCAGTTCACATTGTTGTTAAGTGATGACTGCAGCCTATAGACACCCACACAAAGACCAAGGTCAAAATGCAGATGCGTTGCCACTCCTGAGGCCTAAGGGTGTTATGCCTCTGTGCCGGAAATTACAGGGCCGTACATTACCACCTGACCGGAACACGATAGTGCTGAACACTACCATTTAGCGGCAAGTATATTAGGTAATGCGGTGGTGCCTACGCCCGCGAGCTCCGTCACTGGAGCTCTACCACCAGTAATACTGCGATTAATTAACAAAAAAAATGTATCTTCACGCCAGGTCCCTAACGGGGTAGGCAGAGCATGTAGATTTATTAATTAATCCGATTCATTAACAAATTACCCTTAAACAAAACTTAGTACCTATAAAAAACATAAAACATTAAAGCGTTATTTTCTGGAAAATATAAAAGATCTAACTTGGAAGTATTTGTATGTTTGTATACATTTGTATTTTATTAAATTTAGTTGAAAACAATTGTATACTCATTTATGTAGTTAAAGTACCTGCGCACATAGTGAATTGTTTGACGTAGATTTGCATTCCAGACTAACCTCAGTGGTTTTTAGTAATGCCTTGTTATAAAACTATTTGTACATGTTACGTTTTATGTTTTAAATAAATTAAAAAAAAAAGTGGTAACTCAAGTGTGCGAAGTTGATCAAGTCATGTTGTCCATCAGCATTCTCGCCGTTCATCAACAACGTTGATCAACTGTTGCTAAACAAATGTTTACCATGAATACGAGGCTTTACACTAAGAATTCCACGCTAGCTATAATCTCACCCTATACATACAAGATCTAGGTGTCAAGCAATCTCAACATACTCGTAGTTGCATTCCAATTTTGTAATTATTAGCATGCATTGCACCATGAATGAATACATTGTCTCGAATTGAATACCAGTGTCCAGTATTGCTTTGAAACATCGAGAGCAGCTGCGTTGTGTCGTAAATGCTTTGAAAGCATGATACATAGGTGATGATATGTATTTATGATTATTGAGACAATAATTAACCAGTAATAGAGCTCCAGTCATATGGGGATGAATGCTATAATCACGGAATAGATAAATAAGGATGGAAAGGCCTTTGCTTCAATTTAGTATTAGAACCAGTGTCGCCGTTTTTCTCCCACCATGCAATTTCTTACACAAATGTAACACCATCTCGACAATCACCCACACATTAATCCTCAGGCACCTATTCGTTTGCGTAAGTTTGCATACTAAGATGTAACGCCCGTAGGCAATAAACACTCGCACGCACACAACAATATACTCACCAATAAACTAGTCGAAGTGTAGCGGACGCATTACATGCTGTACATTTCAAGCGGAGACAGTAATAGCGTTAATTAAGCGAGTGCTTAACGAGCAATGTATTTGCTAGCAGTAACGTTTAAATAATGCAGTTTAAGTTCGAATATTCATATTCCTTTTTTATATTTATATGTTTTTTACAAGTATTATAACAATAAATGTTATTTGTGACTTACCGATGAAAAGATATACCTCCTCGCTTTATACTTGAGGTCTGACATTTCATATTACATGTTAAAATTGGCACTACATGGTATTTTACCAACAGATACGTCGTTCGAAGCAGTCTACACGACACTACAAGCGGCGAACGAATGGATCTGCCAAACTGTGTGTGTTCACGCATAGTTGCCGTACGCTTGCCACACCCACATTACCATTCCATCTTTATTCGTACCTCGTACAAGATGGACCAACCAGGTGATGGTCGGAGGCAATCGCTGGATGAGGGCTGCCCAGGACCGTTCATTGTGGTAGTTTTTGGCTGAAATGATAATGATGAGAGCTCCAGTGACGGAACTCGAGGGCATAGGCATCACCGCATTACCTAATCTACGTACCGCTAAATGGTAGTATTCAGCACTATCGTGTTCCGGTCAGGTGGTAATGTCCGACGATATATGTAGCAGTGGTTACGCATCTACATCGAAATGTTTAGTTTCATGCAGATGTTTATAGGCTACAGTATTATTTATCATTAATGCCAAACAAAAAAAGTGTATAGGTATGTCAGCTCCTGTTTTTGTGCGGCTGTTGGTAGTATGCGTAGGGTGTGCATACTGTTCGTACAAATTGAAGACAACTTCTTTCTGAAATGAAAAATATTAAATACTTATATAATTTCAGTTCATGTGAATATGATTATAACTCGATTTTCTAATCGAGGTATTTGAGTGTGTGAATTCATTTGATTTTACTGCTCATAAAATTTTCGAACCGGGACTATATAATTCAAATCGTTTTTTAAAAACCGGTCAAGTGCGTGTCGGGACACGCGCAGTGTTGGGTTCCGTAGTTTTTAGGTTTGATTAATGTAATGAAAAAAAAAATATATATTTTCTATAAAGTTGTTCAAAAATTTCGAGTTTTCCATTTGGTCGACTATTACTCGCAAACTTGTGAAGCCTACCTAAGTATGATAGTTTTTCTTTTAATTTTGTTATATGAAGCTACTGTCGTGGTAACGTTTGCATTTCTAACAATAACCGTTTAGTTGGTAGAGGGGGTGACACTTGACTCTAAAAATTGGACTATCTGTTTGTAATATTAAAATAACCACTTTTTACTAAATGCATATGTGTATGTTTACAAGGTACATATACCAAAACAACATTTTTTATAATTTTTGTCTGTCTGTCTGTCTTTTTGGCAGGGCTAATCTTGGGAACGGCTTTACCGATTTTGACGGGACTTTCACTGGCAGATAGCTGATGTAATAAGGAGTAACTTAGGGTACTTTTATACTAGCTGCGCCCACGATTTCGTCCGGGTAGATTCTGAACAATCATAAATTCTCACGCGGGCGAAGTCGCGGGCACAGCTAGTAGCTTAATAAATCACGAACAGTTATCTAAATCTAAAAATGATGTTAGCATTCCCCTAACATTTTTAAAAGACCTTTCCAAGAATATCCCACACTAGATAGAAAACGAAAATAAAATGTAGGGGAGGTACCCTAAATAATTTTTTTTTTCATGTTTGTATTCAACCACTTTGTCGGCGTGATAAAGGTGTATACTTGTGCTAAATTTCAAGTCTCTAGTACCAATAGTTTTTGCGCTGAACCGCGGACGGACAGACAGTCAGACAAACAGACGGACATGGCGAAACTAATTCTTTACTACGGAACCCTAAAAAGTAAACTCCAATAACGAAAAAAAAACACTCCTTCAATAAGACGGACCTAACCGTTGCATTAATAAATTCATTACTCAAAATGTAATTCACTGATCCAGATATCTAACTCCTTGAAAACTTTGAGCCGATTAAATATTAAGGGCTTAATTTGTTCTGTTATGCAAAATCAATATCCCTTTAAAGTTGAATCTTCATTACGAGGTCTAATGGGATTTTCTATGCAAATGTAATAAAGATGGAGACTTTGCTTATTAGGGTTCCGCAACTTACAAGGAATATAGTATCGCCATATTCATCTGTGCGTCCATTCGTAGTTTAGCTTAGAGACTTAAGTTTCATAATATTAATACGTGAACCAAAAAATGTGATCCCTTTCTGCGAATATTGCGTGAACCGAGGAGCATGATTTTTGGCACACTTAGCATGGGTTGCACCAAGGTATTTGGTGGCGCCGCTTTCGGCAAAAATCGCTTGTAATTATACTTTGTCTCATCGCACCCGCAATACCCATCATTACCTATCCTTTTCCCTCTCGTGCACTGTCGCTTACCGCCTCGCAAACCGCGAGGACGCGAGTCGCCGCCAAATCGTCGACCTCAACGGACATACGTTTTTCGAAGTCCTCGCATTCCCGCTATCCCAAGTGTGTAGTGTGGTGACTGTTGTGCGCCTGATAAAACTTAACACCTAACCCACCGCGAGTGTCTGTGTGGTGTGCATTTGCTCCGGAAGGCTCTGTTGCCCGGGGACGCCTGGAGTTGCGCCAACGAGGTAAGTGCACGAGTTCCTTCCTGCTAGATCTCCTACATCTTCCGCAACCGCATGCCCTCGCGAGAGACAAGACAACGCTTACATTGATCTAAAACATACAGTCCACTGCCCTTCAGGCGTGCCGCTGAGCTACCTACCATTTGATTTGGTCACTTCGAGTCGGATTTCGATCCGTTTCGACTTATATATTCCGCACCGCCCTTGTAAGGATCTGTCTTATAAGTGTATTTATAAATATTTCTTTATTATTTACGCAAACGCATATAAATAACCTCATATTTATATCTATTTTATACCGCATATACCGCGCCACAACAGTTATTACGTTGTCGGCATACATATAATTATTATATACTTATCTATATAAACGCATTTCATCATATTTTTCTGTATAAAACTCGCCACGACTCTGTTTCATTCTATTTCTACCTCCATATTTGCCGCCATACGCCGGACGCCGGTATAACGCCGAGTCGCCGAGTGCGCGTGCCCTGCGCGCGCAGCTCGTTTACAAGCATTTTGTAGCGGTTTTTAAACTTTTAAATTAATTGTTACAAATATGGCGGAAGGAAAGAAAAGTAAACTCACTGCTTCCTCTGTATTATTGGACAAAGAATTAAAATTATTAGAAGCTAAACGCAATACTATTTTTGAGCGGATTCAAAATATTTATGATTCTTCAAAAAATATACATATAGATGAGAATTTAAAGGAAAGTTTCCTTAGTTCGGTCACTACGGTAGATACTCTTCGTAGTGAATTTCAACAACTTTTAGATAAATATAATGATCGATTATTGACAATCGATCCAGACGCAACGCCTAATTTTCATAGTCTGATCTCATTTGACGACCTATATGGCCGCATTAAGCATATAAGTTCGCAGCTAAACACTAAAAATGTTGATAATAAGTTACCCCGCAAAATTAAACCTAATTTACCACCCATTGAACTTATGACCTTCGACGGTGACATTCGTTCATGGCCATTGTTTTTCGCGAGTTTTAAATCCACGGTGCACGACAATTCATCGCTGTCAGATTCGGAGAAATTGTATTACCTTTTAGGCAAACTGACAGGTAAGGCGCAGACCGCTTGCGCGGGTATTACGCCTTGCGCAGAAAATTATAATTTGTTTTTACAAACGCTTATCGATAAATACGATGATAAAAGATCGCTCGCATCTACCTACTTAGATCAGCTATTAGAATTTAAATCACAAACTTCTACATCCGCGTATAATTTCGATTTATTTATCGATAAATTTGTTACAGCCTTTCGAGGTCTAAAAAATTTAAAAATTCCAGACTTAACAGATTATATTATTTTACATCTCGCGCTTAAAAAATTAGATTCCGATACTGTACGTACGTTCGAACGGCTGGGTGATCCATCCAAGATACCTACCTTCGATAGCCTGGTTGAGTTTATTACAAACCAATCTAAAATACTACAACGTTCGTGTCCAGCTAGTAATAATAAAAATATTGTCAGTCGTGGCCGTCCTAGTAGTAATAATAACGCTTCGCAAAAATATTCATTTCTCACTACACTTAATAATTCCACAAATAAATGCTTATGTAAAAATATAACCCATCAACATTTATTTAAATGTCCGCAATTAATTGAAATGTCGCCAGAGGAACGCTTTAAATTGATTAAAGAACGCAACGCGTGTGTTAATTGTTTAAGCATTAACCACAAAGTATCATCGTGTAATTCTAATACAAACTGTAGATCCTGTAATCAAAGGCATCACACATTACTTCATTTTTCTTCCTCGGATTCGAACCGTGGTACGTCCCGCCGCGCGCCTAACCATTCCGCCACTGCGCCGCAGGAGACTGCACTCGCGCAGACCGCGCAGTCGCCGCTAGCGTGCTCCACTACTCCGCGCAATGAAGTATCGTTATGTACGACATCCACTGCCGCGTTACATTCCACCACGAATAATACTCACTACAACGAACAACGCCAGCAATGTATTACGCACAATATAGTTTTGCTAGCCACGGCCCAGGTTATTGTATATGATAGTTCGGGTCAACCACATACAGTGAGATGTTTGTTAGATACTGCTTCTAATTGTCATTTTATTTCGGCGAGTTGCGTTAAGCGTTTAAATATTCATTTAAATAATATACCTTACACTATAGTTAAGGGTATAGGTGGTTCAGAAAAGGCTATACAGGGCTCAGTTTCGTTACAATTTTACTCTAAATATAATTCAAATATTAAATTCGATGTTTCCGCGTTAGTTGTAGATCACATTACAGATAATTTGCCATCTGCATATATAGATAAATCCGCGCTTTCTTATTTAAATAATTTACCGCTCGCTGATGATACGTTCGCAACACCGAGCCCCGTCGACATTTTGATCGGTGCTTCGCTGTTTACGCATTTATTATTGCCCGGCGCCATGCACAGCAACACCGCCGCGCCGCCCGCTATCAATACCGTACTCGGTTACGTAATTATGGGTTCCGTACCCACGCTTCATCCCGCTTACGCTCAGTCGACATTGACTTCATGCTGCGCCATAGTGCACAGAGATAAAACTGTCACTATTGACGATTTAATAAAGAAATTTTGGGAGCTCGAAGAGCTTTCTTGTCCGCCCGTTCAGTGTCAGGATGACATTGAATGCGAAGAATTTTACCGCACTACTACTGAGCGAGATTTTATCGGTAGATATACCGTCGCTTTACCGTTTCGCGAAGATTTTTTTTCGTTAGGTAATTCTTTCGAAACCGCACGCAAACGTTTTTTGTGCTTAGAGAGAAAACTCGAAGCATCCCCCCAGCTGAGGATGTCTTATGATGACGTAATGCACGAGTATTTAGATAAAAAATATTTATCACCCGCGCCTACTGATGACCATGATAATTCTCTTTTTCCTACTTATATGATCCCGCATCATGGCGTCATCCGTGACGACAAGTCCACGACAAAATTACGCGTCGTTTTAGATGCCAGCTGTAAAACTTCTACTGGCATATCCTTAAACGATGTTCTGCATAGCGGTCCTAATCTGCAAGGAGATTTATTTCAAATAATATTAAATTTTAGACTATTCGCTGTCGCTCTTACCGCAGATTGTAAACAAATGTTTTTACAAATTTCTGTCCGTGAACAAGATCGCCGCTTTCAGCGCATCCTGTACCGCTTCGACCCACGGGAACCTCTCGCTGTGTATCAGTTCAATAGGGTATGCTTCGGTTTGAAGTCTAGTCCCTACCATGCATTGCGTACCGTCAAGCAGCTCATAACTGACGATGGAGATAAATACCCGAGAGCCCGCGAAGTCGCTACTACGTCACTTTACACGGACGATTTAGTGTTCTCGACGCAAACTGAACATGAAGCGCTCGCCACCGCTCAAGAACTTATCGCCCTGTTCAAGGGAGCTCAATGGGACTTGCTTAAGTGGAGTAGCAACTCCTCAAATGTTCTAAATAATATTCCCGCTTCGCATAGGCATCCTTGTGAGGTTGAATTCGATAAATCCGATCAACATAAAATTCTGGGGTTGCGTTGGTCTAACAACACAGATACTTTCTTTTTCATAATTTCTCCTCCCGATGAGAAGTGTACAAAACGCGCTATACTTTCAACGATCGCTAGGTTGTGGGATGTTATGGGCTTTGTAGCTCCCACTATCCTTTATGCTAAACTGCTGATCCGACAGCTCTGGCTTTTAAAGTTGGATTGGGATGAAGTGCCGCCTCCCAATATTATTAAATCATGGAAACAGTTTTGTTCCGAATTAACATCACTTAATAAATTAAAAATACCGCGTTACTTGGGAGTAGCCGACGGCACAGAAGTCACACTTCTAGGCTTTGCGGACGCCAGTGAGCTGGCATACGGTGCAGTTGTATACTTACATGTACACTCCGGGAACGAGAACGCCGTACAGCTTGTTTGTGCGAAGTCCAAGGTGGCGCCTATGAAAACGCTATCTGTTGCGCGTCTTGAACTTTGTGCAGCTGTACTTTTGTCTAAATTACTTCGCATTGTCTTTGATAATTATAACCCGCGGTACAAAATGAATATTTACGCATTTTCTGACTCTAAGGTCGTGTTATATTGGATTAAAAGTTCACCGCATCGCTGGCAAACATTCGTAGCGAATAGGGTTGTCACATTAAATGACAACATATCCGCAAGTAATTTTTATCACATCTCGGGAGCAGAAAATCCCGCAGACTGTCTTTCCCGCGGTTTAACGCCTAATAAATTAATCACGCACCCCCTGTGGTTCCATGGGCCACAGTGGGCTTCGCTTGTGCCGTCCCAGTGGCCTATTAATGAACTGGACGGAGTTTCTGGTGACAATATCCCAGAACAAAAAATTCTGTCGTTCAATACTTTCACAGCGCCAGAAGAAAATATTATATACGCTCTCGCAACCCGCATGTCTTCTTGGCCAAAATTATTGCGCTCGCTAGTATATGTTTTTAGATTTTTAAAATTACTTCCCCGCACTAAATCCGCTGGTGTCACCCAGAGCTGGTGTGACCTCGAATTTGTCGAAAGTAAGTTACTTCGCGTTTTGCAATTAAAATATTTCGCTGACGATTTTCATAATTTAAATAAATCTAAACCTTGTTCAACCGCTTTACAAAGATTAAAACCATTTCTAAATGACGGACTCATTCGGGTAGGAGGTCGTCTCTCATATTCCGAATTGAGCCATTCGCAAAAACACCCCATTATTTTACCGCGTCACGATCACATTGTCGATCTGTTGATAGATTATTATCACACAAAATATTTACACGCCGGACCGGAGCTCTTAATGTCTTTACTGAGACAAAAGTTCTGGATTTTATCCGCCCGACGTTGCGTACGCAGTCGAGTTCACAAATGCAATAGGTGCTTCAGACTGAAACCGCGCTCCGCACCTCCTCTTATGGCTGATTTACCTAGCAGTAGGGTTACGCAGTCCATAAAGGCCTTCACGCATACAGGTTGCGACTACGCAGGCCCTGTATCTTACACGCCAATAAGACGTCGCGGCGCTAAAAGTCACAAGGCTTATCTGTGTATCTTCACGTGTCTAACTACTCGCGCTGTACACATTGAAATCGCTTCAGATTTAAGTACGCATAGCTTTCTAGCCGCGTTAAAACGCTTTCTCGCACGACGTGGTCCCGTACAATATTTGTACTCGGACAACGGTAGAAACTTTGTAGGGGCACGTTCGTATTTAAAAGAACTTTATAATTTTCTTAACAAAGAATATCGTTCAAATTTTGAAGAGGAGTTAGTAGAAAATCGCATTACGTGGAGGTTTATACCACCTGCCTCTCCACATTTCGGTGGATGTTGGGAGAGCATGGTTAAGGTAATCAAAACGCATTTATTTAAGGTTATAGGTCAACAGCTTCTTTCTTACGAAGAATTAAATACAATTCTCGTACAGATAGAAAGTCTGTTGAATTCGCGACCACTGACCGCACTTAGTTCAGATCCGTCTGAACCTATGGCTTTAACTCCTAGCCATTTCCTACACACTGTTTCTTTAAATTCATTTCCTGCTCCAGACGTTGAACCAGATAAACTTAATTTGCTTCAGAGACACTCATTATTAAATAAATTAGTGCAATCCTTCTGGAAGCGATGGAAGGTCGAGTACCTCCACAACTTACAAGTCCGTCAGAAATGGAACACCCCTACAGTTCCAATCACTGAAGGAACGGTTGTGGTCATAAACACAGAGAACGCTCCGCCCCTGGCGTGGCCTCTAGGTGTCGTCGACAAAATACACCCTTCCAAAGACGGCGTTACACGCGTGGTGTCGGTACGGACGACTAAGGGAACCTTCCTTCGTCCAGTGATCCGCCTGTGTCCTCTACCAAATCAGTAGGGTGACAACGTTTTCGCAGTAGCTTAGGTTAAGAATAATAAACGCATATAAGTACATATATATTTATTTTAATTTCCAAACCGCTCTGACATATGTTATTTTATTCGCATAACGCTCATTTTTTCTCACATATTTATTTATTTTTTCTTAAAGACGATCCTTTAAGGCCGGGGGGAAATGGTGGCGCCGCTTTCGGCAAAAATCGCTTGTAATTATACTTTGTCTCATCGCACCCGCAATACCCATCATTACCTATCCTTTTCCCTCTCGTGCACTGTCGCTTACCGCCTCGCAAACCGCGAGGACGCGAGTCGCCGCCAAATCGTCGACCTCAACGGACATACGTTTTTCGAAGTCCTCGCATTCCCGCTATCCCAAGTGTGTAGTGTGGTGACTGTTGTGCGCCTGATAAAACTTAACACCTAACCCACCGCGAGTGTCTGTGTGGTGTGCATTTGCTCCGGAAGGCTCTGTTGCCCGGGGACGCCTGGAGTTGCGCCAACGAGGTAAGTGCACGAGTTCCTTCCTGCTAGATCTCCTACATCTTCCGCAACCGCATGCCCTCGCGAGAGACAAGACAACGCTTACATTGATCTAAAACATACAGTCCACTGCCCTTCAGGCGTGCCGCTGAGCTACCTACCAGTATTTGTTAAAGTTATTGTTACATTTCATATCCTAACTTAAACAAATATCTTGCTGAAACTCAGGCTTGAAGTTTATATTATGTAGGAGAAGTACACAACCCTAATATATTCAAAGATTATGCTTATAAAGTACCTTAAATCAATAAATAAATTATTAAACTCTACCATGCGTTTCACAACAATAAATACTACTTGCCGCTAATAAAAAAAAAGAGGGAAACAACACCGGGAAAAAAGAGGGAAAAAATTGAAAATAACAAAAAAAAGTATAGTAAAAAAAAATATTAAAAAAAAATATATTTAAAAAAAAGGATAAAGCCTCTCTCGACTGACGATGCGTGCCTCCTCCACCGAAGCCCTTGAATCCCAGGGCACCCAACGCCGACCTGTATGGCAGGCCAGAAGAAGCCGCAGTAGAGGGGGCCAGCCCCGGTGCTACATCCGCGCAGCACGCTTCGCGCGCGCGACTTTCTACTGATGATGGTAGTGTTCAGCACTATCGTGTACGGCCTTGCAATTTTCGGCACAGAGGCATAACACCTAAGGCCTCAGGAGTGGTAACGCATCTGCATTTTGACCTTGGTTTTTGTGTGGGTGTCTATAGGCTGCAGTCATCTCTGTGAACTGCATGCTTGTTTGCCACATCCATAAAATAAAAAAATCAAATTTCGTTCACATTGCGATACGTATACATATCACGACACTAATTAACGTCAAAAGAAAATTTTCTAAAACAATTGTTTTTCAATGCTTTTTTTATTTTTCGCGGTATTCTTAGTACTCGGATACCTGTTTATTTTACACACTGCATAGATAGGTACATAAACAGATTCCTATCGGTATTTACATCTCCATAACTCAAACTTCCCGAGAACCCCAATCCGATTAAATATTAACAGACTAATTCGTTTCGGTATGCAAAATCAATAGACCCCTGAAAAGTTGGGCCTCCATTACACGGGTTAATGGGACCCTCTGTCTCTCTGATAAAGGTATCAGCTGATTGGCGTACATCAGCGTTGTCACCGCATAGTGATTTATTACTCTAATGTAAGTGGGGTATCGTTTTAAAAGCACTCATGTAATTTCCGATGACAGGACTTGCGGGTTTCTATTTTTGTCTCGTTTTCAATAAATGCGCTATACGCTTACACTCACTAGGTAAAAAATCTGTATCGGGTTGTTCACATAAAATATGTGACCCGAAACAAATATAAGTAGGATTTAACATATTTGTCCCAGTGCAGGGATCAAACCCGCGACCAATCGAATGAAAGGATCATCTCACTACGCTGGATTAACTGGGTCGTCACTGTTTTTTTTTTAAATACACACTGCAACATACTTACGTTATTATTTTTGATTTACTACCTGCCCTGGCGAACTTCGTGTCGCCTTAAAAACCGGTCCAAAAAATTGAAAAAATGTTTTGTTGAGAATTTGTGCTACTCTCACAGACACTGCACTAGGTCCATAAACATCGCAAATTTTTTTCGCTGCTTGCGTTGCATTTTTACCTTTTTTGTAGTAAAATTTTAAAATGTATCGAATTTCTTCATTAGATTCACTCATCTTGACAGTACGAAAAACAAATGAAAATCACACATTTGCCTAATTTGAATTTGGAATTATGTTCTTTAAAATTTTTACTTTCAATGATACGAAAACCAGCCAGATAAAAATACTACAGCCAAAGAGATTTTATTACAAGTTCATATATACTATAATGCGAAAAGACTTTTTTTCCAACCTAATATTTATTTTTCGCAATAACATATGCGAGTTAACTTTAGATATTATATAAACTGCAAAGTCTATCATATCGGTTGTATAGCTATTTATTACTTATCAATGGATGTCGTTCACCAACCCTAAGTCGGTTAAAAACCAAAAAGGGAAAGCAAAATTTGACGCATCGGTGTGGGACTTCGGTAGCTTAGTGGTAAGGCGGCTGGACTGGTCTCCTGAGGTCACAGGTTCGATTCCTGCATGAAGTCAAATTTTTCTGTCCGTTTATTCTTTAATTTCAAAAGCAATATTGGCCGATTTTCAGACCTACCCAATAGACACACAAAATTTTATGAGAATCGGTCCAGCCGTTTCGGAGGAGTATAGTACGAGTAACTAACATGGTTATATATATTACTGGTAGTAGAGTAGAATACATTACCATCTAACAGAAACATTATAGTGCTGAACACTACCATTTAGCGGCAGATAAACGGTAGTGCGAATGGCCCAGCGGCTGGTGTAGATCGTAAGCGATCTGTTCGGTTAAGCACTACGGGCGCGGTCGGGTAGTGTGATGGGTGACCGCTAGTGGCAAATTAATTGCGCGTTTCCGTGCTTCGGAGGGCACGTTAAGCCGTCGGTCCCGGTTGCTATCGATGGATAGTTAAACCTTGTCGGAGGCCTTATGGGCGGTTTGAAAACATCCGACAGTGGGTTGGCCACTAACCCACCCACCTCTACCAATCCGCATTGGAGCAGCGTGGTGGAGTAAGCTCCAGGCCTCCCCCCAAAAAAGGGGAGAGACTCGTGCCCAGCAGTGGGACTTATAATGGGTTGCCATTATTATTATTAAATGGTAGTGCGGTAATGCGGTGGTGCCTGTGCCTACGCCCTTGAGCTCCAACATTGGAACTCTACCACCAGTTTATTACTCGTTGGCCTCGAGGTAAGCGAGTGGAGTATATTACATACTCGAACGGTACTACCAACTAACACATTGAGTCAATCTATCAAGCAAATTGTAAGTACCCATCCAAAGTTGTTTAACAGATTCTATAATATTAAAAACGTAACTTCACGCCTGTAATCCCCGAAGGGGTAGGCAGAGGTAAATGCATGCATTCCAGCATACATGCAAACACCCACGATTCGCCGGTTACTTTTTGGCCCATGTAACAGGTGGCGAGCCTGTTGACATCTCCGGGCACATTACCAAACTTTGAGGTACTGGGAAATTTCCAGAAAATGGAAAAATCCCAATAGAACCAGAGATAAAGGCTTTTTCACCATTATCTCTGATAACCCCCTTACCCGGGAATCGAACCCAGGACCTCAGCCTAGTAGTAGTGGCCTGCTACCACTAGGCTACCGAGGCAGTTCTATAATATTAATTAACGTAAATCCTTTAAATTTCATCGCCGATACAATATTAACTTCGTCCCATAATACTCATAATGGTAAAGTCTGCAATCAAAGATCTCCGTTAAAATTTAATTAAGTCCCAATCATTGGTATCGCAATCGGACCTGCACAGAACTTATGCCGAACTTCACGTGCGTTCCAATTTCTGTTTGATTTATCATTGTTCTTAACCGATAAATCAGCCTACAATGGGACTCTGGGGTTTGAGAACTTCTATTAATTCTCCTTACAGCCCCGAAGTTGGTAACAATGGGATTAGAGACAATACGTCGCATTGCTATCTGTTTTGAACTCATTTGTGATGTTTATTGGTGTTTAAAAAGTTTAATTTTACTTTGAAATTGCGGAGCTTAATATTACTAATTATTATTGTTATAGGCCTATTTTTTTTTTTTTTTTTTTTTATGTAATGGAAGTGGTAAACAAGCATGCAGTTCACATTGATGTTAAGTGATGACTGCAGCCTATAGACACCCACACAAAGACCAAGGTCAAAATGCAGATGCGTTACCACTCCTGAGGCCTAAGTTCTTATGCCTCTGTGCCGGAAATTACAGGGCCGTACATTACCACCTGACCGGAACACGATAGTGTTGAACACTACCATTTAGCGGCAAGTATATTAGGTAATGCGGTGGTGCCTACGCCCGCGAGCTCCGTCACTGGAGCTCTACCACCAGTAATTCGCTTTGATACAACCAATTAATTTATACTACACGGATTCAATTTATCTGCCGCTAAATGGTAATGTTCAGCACTATCGTGTTCCGGTTAGATGGTAATATATATAGATGGTAATATAGAGCCCCGTAATAACTATCACAGAGACATAACGACTTAGTTCTCAGCACTCTTGAGACCTCAGTTGTTATGTCTCTGTGACAATCATCAGATAGCTCAACACTACCATTTAGAGGCAAGTAGATTTGGTAATGCGGTGGTACTTGCGCTCGCGCGCTCCTTCACTAAAGTCTCTTGTTGTTTGTGCATTATTATGAGCTAAATTTTACATCCCTACAAGTAATTGTTTTTACTATATAACCACTCCTCCCCGTCTGGGGTGTGCCTCAACAAATACACACAGAGGACTTCGGCGCGGTATGCTCGCGCTAGGATTGATTACGATCAGTAATGGATGGAATAAGCCCCAAAAAAGATTTAAAAAAAAAGATACAAAATGATTTAAGTGGGCCAAAAAGCTACCAAAAAAATTAAAAAAATATATGTGTATATGACCTCCCTCAGCGAGTTTCCCCGCGTATCACAATCCCCATTTAGGACCATGCCTCCGACACTTCGGGGGCAGATAGGCCCGGGGTACGAGGATTTGCCTCAATTCCCGAACCATCCCCTCTCCCCCCTCTTTTGCGTTCGCGCGAAGCGAGGGATGATGTAGATTAGAATTGGAAATACGCCATAACACATAACATGTACTACCGCCCTGTGGGAACGTATTGATAACGTGAGAAATTGCCATTTTGGTAAGCTACACCAACGAAAAACCCTGCACTTGCTTACTTGTCCGATTATCACCTCCAGGCACCGAAATTGGTTTGATTCAATAACATGACACAATTTATTGATATTCAGGATTACCCTATTGCTTTAGTTTAAATTATGTCCTGACTATGAAAATTTGGATTTTTATATAATGCATATTTGATTTTTATTCCTTTTTTGCTGTTTGTTCGTCTCGCTAAAACTCAAGAACGGCTCGACCAATTTGTCTAATTTTGGTTTTGATTTATTTTTTAAAGTTCAAAAAAGACTTGAAATGTCTAATTTTGCATTTGAATTATTTTTGGAACTCCAAGAAAGGTTTAAAAGATGACGCAATATGAAGAAATTGTAAGGGAAATAGTAAAACAATAGTTCAAATTTTCCATAGAAATAGTCTGTACCTATCAATTCTTTGACACCTTATTTACTTCTGAAGCAATACAAGGTTTGTCGGGTCAGTTAGTTTAATATAAAGACGTATTTCGTATTATTCAGAATTATTAATAATCACATATGATACCAAATATAAAATATTTTTTCTAGCACGTGACGTTAAAAAAGTAAATAAACTCCATAGCGACCACTTCCGCCCCTTACTGCCCATTCCGCACTCTAAACACGTGCGACGTTCATACGAAACGGGATTGCTTTGAGACGAGATCAATTGAAATTAAACCTTTTTTCCGCATCGCACGGAGCATTTTCGTTAAAATAAATCGCGTCGTGATTGTTGTGGAAAATCTGAAAATTTTTTGTATGGACGAGACATGTTGGGGTGCAGACTTTTACATCAATTCTCGTATTACCGATGGATTAAAGAAAGTTTGCGATCAGGAATGGATATAAAGGTCTTATCCGATTTAAAGGATCTTCTGTCATACTTATCTTATTTTATATGTCAACTAATTGACCCGGCAAACGTCGTTCTGCCATACAATAAATCAAAATAATTGTTAAAGCCATTGATGCCGAAATGTAAAAAAAAAACAAGCAATTCCCATTTTCGATGTGAGGACCGCATTTGAATGGTTTGAATTAAAATTTAATTTCAAGCAAAAGAAAGATTATATATTTTTTTATGTGTTGGCGGTGGCAAACAAGCATGCAGTTCCCATGAATGTTAAGTAACGACTGCAGCGTATAGACATCTACACAATAACCAGAGGTCAAAGTGCAGATGAGTTCTCACCCCTCAGAACTAAGATCTTTTGCCTCTGTGATAATATTCCTCCACACATTTTGTTGTACTTCAAAAGGTTTAGCTTGTGTCTTCGATGAAAGCTCCTAGGTATGTATGTATGTATGTATCTTCACGCCAGGTCCCTAACAGGGTAGGCAGAGAGTGTAGACCAGATATCCCGGTCCTGTCGTGCCTCGTCTACATTCATCATTCTCTTCATACATGCACGCCGATTCCTAAGACTTTTGACCCCACCATCAGACAGAACTCGACCTATTTGGTCATGGTAGGTCAGTCTGAGTCTTCCTGGGCCTCTGCAACCATCCACATTCGCATTGTATATCTGTTTAGTCATACGCTCATTCGACATTTTTTCTTGCCCGAACCATCGGAGAATGCCTTTTTTTTTTCATTTTAACACCGATACTATCATTCACACAAAGCCTCTTTCTTACATCTTCATTACTAACGCGAACGGTGAGCGATACACCGCAGCTCCTAGATGACTTGATTTTTTCCGACACCTCCAACATTTATCCCCTCAAATATCCAGTTCTGGTGTAGGAAATCTAGGGCGTAGGCACCACCGCATTACTTAATCTATCTGCCGCAAAATGGTAGTGTTCAGCACTATCGTGTTCCGCTTTGATGGTAGGTAATGGCTCCGTAATAACTATCACAGAGACATAACAACTTAGGTATCAGGGGTGGTAATGCATCTGCATTTTGAACTATGGTTTTTGTGTTAATATCTACAGTGCTACCACTAACCACTACTATTACGCTGGAGGTCCTGGGTTCGATTCCCGGGTCGGGGGATATTAGAGATAACGGCTTAAAATCCTTTATCTCTGCTTCTATTGGGATTTTTCCATTTTCTGGAAGTTTCCCAGTACCCCGGAGTTTGGTAATGTGCCCGGAGATGGCAACAGGTTCGCCACCTATTACATAGGCCAAAACGTAACCGGCGAGTCGTGGGTGTTTGCATGTATGATTGAATGCATGCATTTACCTCTGCCTACCCCTTCAGGGATTACAGGCGTTAAGTTACGTTATATCTACAGCCTGTAGTCTTTAGCTTTATTGCCATCTTTGTCACTTAAAGTAACATAAAAAACACTTTGAACTTGTCTTTGAGTCCAGAGAGCATATCTCCCATATCAAGACATACCCTAAATAAAGTCGCAATCGGATAGAGAGGAATCGTTTGTGAATCAATATTGTAAAATTTGTATTCAGGTAGTCACCCCACTTTACTTTCTCTGGACAGCGTCGCGATCGATTTAAACGTATATTCGCGTATTTCTGTTGTTTCCTACCGTTTATTGGTTATAAACGTGCGGTTTTTGTGGCAAAATGAAATGTTTATGATTGGAACGTTTTATTTCCAACTTGAAATAAATTTGGACTGTAGTAAAATATCGGAAATTAGAGTTATTTACTATTATCCTATTCCGGGTATGTTTGTTTCATTCAGCAAATGATTGTTATAGTAATACCTTTATATTTATGTACTTATTGCTTGGCTCAGTAACGATAGAGATACGAAGGTATCAAATTATTTTTACACTTTTGAGTTTAAACTTATTAACCCCGACAGACAAAGAAGAGTTATATCTGTGAGAGAATCTCAACTTAAATTAAAGTTAAGAATTCCAAATTTTAAACCGCAACTTCTTCAGTGGCGTTGTGCATTTTTTTGTGATGGCAAAAAAATGTTAAACTCGCGTCAGGACACTTGACCTGAGCGAAAATTCGTAACATAGAGGAGAGTAGACCGGAGATAGGAGAGTAGACCGCCGCGCCGCGCCGGTGCGGAATAGGAGAGGAAATATCCCCTTCCCTTTCTACGGCGCGGTGAAAATGAATGCCTACGCTTGCTGTTTCGTAAAGACAGGCGCAAGGCGCTTGCGCAAATGTGTACTTTTACATTGATAATGAGCTATTCGTGAAAATTCACTAATCATGCCAAAATATAAAAAAGCACAACATTAATTTCAAGTTTTTACTTCTGCCGGCACTCTCGAAGTGCAACCCGTTGCTTTATTTTGTGAATGGACATAACGGCTTGTTTAAGACGGCAGTAGGTAGTCTAATTCACCGGAAAATCGAGACTTCAGAAAAATACTGAAAAATATTAGGAGTAGCCCTGTAAATTCCGGCACAGAGGCATAACACCTAATGCCTCAGGAGTGGCAGCGCATCTGCATTTTGACCTCTGGTCATTGTATGGGTGTCTATAGGCTGCAGTCTTCACTTAACATGAATGTGAACTGCATGCTTGTTTGCCACTTTTGTGACATAAAAAAAAAGTAGGTAAGCATAAATTACATTAGACATCTCTTTCTATCCTTTCAAAGTAAAACAGCTTTAGGATATGAAATCAAGTGCACTATGATCTAATATCCGTAGCCGATAAAATAAGAAGTAACCTTTCAGTGACACGTTTTTATCGCGTCAAATATTTGTACAGATGATTATAGTGCCGTAAATGACGACCGTGTTACATTAATGACTCACACGATGAATTGTGAATCGTAAATGTTAGTATCAAGAAATATTGCACATCGACCTTAGGAAGGACTTCGGCTTATTTCGGCTATATAGAGCGTTATCTCTTTATTTCCTGATTTCGATCAAGTTTTGACCAGTATCGGACAATATATGCTTGCGTAAGCAGTGTGCAGCAGAGATAACGTTCTATGAAGTCGAAACTAGCCGATTTTCTCTTTCGTAGGCTCGTTAAGGAATATTTGTTACTGTACAGATATTTAGGGTAATATAAATGACGACCGTGCCACATTAATGATGTTTTGACTGAATTTATGTTGGATGGATGATATATCAAAGCGGTACATAATATGTTTCAGTTTTATTGACACAGTCGTTTTTATGCGATGTTTTGACATTCTAGGTTTTTAGTTACTTTTAACATTTTCAAAACACGAAAAGTGAAAAATAATTTCACAATAATTTTGCTAATGGTAAAACACCCATTGAATTATATAATATTGTTTTTTTTTTAAATGGATGTACATATTAAATTAATTATTCTTGAAGTTTCATTCCTGTTTTTTTCTTCTGATTACACTCGAAACTGTCACAAGTTCGATTCGATTATGCGATTTCTAAAATAATAAATTATTGATTTCAATCAAAACAACTGTTTAAGTTTTTTTTTTTGTTAATGTGTTTTAAATGAAAGTTATTTACTTAACTTCTACTTTCTTATTGTGGAAGAACTAGTCTATTTTACAGATCACAACACTTTTCTTCAGCTTTTAATAAAATATGTACCCTCAAGAAAATAATTTATGAAGTTGCTTTGATTTATGGAACTTTTGTAGAGTTCGTTGAACTCAATTATTTTACAGGTAAAAAGATTCGTTCTGTATTTTATTACACTTTATCTTTTTTGACGCTACATTTTTTAGGCTGCCTTTCTGTTCAAATTTAAATAAAGAGCCCTGTTGTCAAGAAGATACATTGGAATTATTTTTCACAAAGGATATAAAATTCTATTGATAAATAATATTTGCCTAGTATTAATGTACATAAAGAAAGATACACAAAAAGAAATCACTTCGAATTGGACTCGAATCTTCAACCCAATACAAAAATTCTGAGCGCTTTTGTATTGGACTTATTACACGGCACGGTATTCAGGGTACGATAACAAGGGTCAGGGTAGTGTAATAACATTTAGGGAGTTAGGGCCCTAAATAGAGCGACCGGAGCGGCCCGGTCAGCCTGACGCCCTAACTACACATATATGAACAGTATGGAACCTACATACAAAACGTTCAATACGGCACACTCACACAAACATGAGTATCGACGCTAAAGTAGCGAGTAACTCGGAGCTGCAGCACTGCGAGAACCGCTTAGGGGCCTCGTTGATGTGCATGTTTGTGTGATTGCGCCGTCAACGTTTTTTACGTTAGTTTCCATATTATTCATATTTGTACTGTAACTGAGTTGTGGATAGGGCCCTGTCGACCGGATAGTGTAATAAGCGGCAACCCGGTACGAGGCCACACCAACCCTTTCTACCGGACCCGAATAACGTGTCGTGTAATACCCTTTTATGTTGTCAAAATGGCAAAAAATATATAAATTTAAGCAGTAAAGATTCACAGACTTCACTGATGGTAGTGATGTGACCTACTCTCCTGTAGGTCGTAGGCACCACCGCATTACCTAATCTGTCTGCCGCCAAATGGTAGTGTTGAGCACTATCGTGTTCCGGTGAGGTCTTAATGTATGGCCCCGGAATATTTATCACATAGACATGACAATTAGGGTCTCAGGGCGTGGCAACGCACCTGCATTTTTCCCCTGGTCTATAGTGAGTTCCTGTCAACCGCTTCACGATTTTTATACAAAATATTTAAGTTTTTTTTATTTACAATTAAATCATCATCATACTTCAAAGGAGATCTAAAAACACGCATTGCCCCCCGCAAAAATTGACACACTGTTTTGCATCAGTAATGAACGCTATGGCTACTACCCATAGATAATACTGTACCGCCGCGGCAGCCGGTGGCCCGTGTTGATCTACGGTATAACCATTCCAATAGGGCGGTATTAGAAAAATAACAAAGCGGGATGAGTAGCAGCGTCCCGCGATAAAACTACCCACACTGCGATAGCCAATCCGCCTATCTAGCGGGATAATTTTGGCAAATTTGCCCCTAATGACGCACAAGACTATTGTGGGCATCTCTGGAGAAGGCTGGAATGCTTTTAGAGCTCCAATGACGGAGCTCGCTGGCGTAGGCACCATCGCATTACCTTATATACTTATCTGTAAATGGTAGTGCTCAGCACTGTAATTACCGGCACAGAGGCATAACACCTTAGGCCTCAGAAATGGTATCGCATCTGCATTTTGACCTGTGGTCGTTGTGTGGGTATCTATAGGCTGCAATCATCACTTAACATCAATGTGAACTGCATGCTTGTTTTCCACTTTCATAACATTAAAAAAGGCTTTGTCCACATGTGGACGTCTTTTGGCTGGAGCGATTATGATGATATCTCCATGTGTCACTTGAATAACAATATAATAGGTTAGAATCCCACTGCAGAATCATTCCGTCCATTCAGAAATGCTGCAAACCTATTTATAGAGAATATAATATTATTACATCCACTACGTTGCCTATAAAAAAAAGGCCGCAAGTTTTTTTTTATATTTTTTTTTGGGAAAGATATTTTTAATATTTTTTTTTTCATGAAATATCGTTCACCTCACGGAAATATGTATAAAGACTCTGAAAAATCACGTCTCCCGTTGCGCACTTGACCGCCCCTACGTATTTTCGTTCCGCCCCGATAACTTTTCTGTACATGCCTATTATTTATGTATCAAAGCCAATTTTTTTCTCATGAATGGGATACGGCAGCCAAATAAAATCGAGTTGCTTGCATGTGATAAAAAATATTTTAATTAGAAATACTTGCGGCTAAATTTTAATAGGCGAAGGCAACCTAGTGGATATATATTCTCTAGATTATAAACTTGCGTAAAATTCGGTTTGCAGCATATCTCGATGAACGAAATGATTTTGCAGTGGGATCTTAACCAATAAAGAATAACAGAACTTAACCTTGTCTTGAAATCTAGCCTCGTGTGATACATATATTATATATCACAACTAAGGGGATTATCGTCCACTTAGCATCAAAGTAAACAATGATGTAAGTCTAAGATTACTGTATTATCTGTGCATATTTTTCCTGTAATTTGATATCTAAGTTAATATTATGTAGGTGTATTATTGGCGTGCATATATGAAGAGAATGATCAAGGGACAAATATTTGTATGGCCTACAGATATTTGTTTCGGGTCTGGGTGTTTGTGTATGTGTTGTATGTGTACAACGGTACCCACGACACAGGTTTATACCTACTGTGGGGCTGTGAGTGTAAGCGTATTTTATTTATTTAAAAAAAAATTGTTCTTTTTACAGAGTCTCGGTGCTTGAGATGTCTTATTTATAAATAATATCAGCTGGCCCGGCGAACTTTATACCGCCATTGCTATTATATTTTCATACAAAACTCCTCGGAACAACGAACGTATATATAAATTTATCCAATTTGGTGCAGTCGTTTGGAAGTATTGCTCTAACCAACATTTCTGTGATTCATTTTAATTTATACAGATTATCATCATTTCAACCGAAAGATGTCCACAGCTGGACAACATTAATGCGAAAGTTTGTTAGTATGGATGGATGGATGGCTGGATGTTTGTTACTCTTTCACGAAAAGACTACTTGACGGATTTGGATGAAACTTTATAGTAATATGGGTTATACATTGGAATAACATACTATAGGCTACAATTTACAACGACTAAAAGTTAACACGGACGAAGTTGCGTGCAAAAAGTAGTATGCACTAATCGCAACACTTGTTTTAACTGCTCATGACAACTTCAATTTTATGCGTATTTTAATTAAAGGTATAAATGATACAGAATAATAAATCAATAGCGTTTTAAATAAAATTATGACAAAGAACGTAATGTATGCGAATATTGCGAATCTTAATTTTATTGTTTAACAATAGCAGTAGTCACTCAATATACGGTCATATTTAATAGTTCTTATTGTCTGTACTATGATGACGTTGCTTGTAAATATTATCTCTACTCTACTGTATTCATTACTTTTACTCACCTAAGTACGTATTAGTGAAGCTACGTGCATAAAAATATCGATACTTTTTTGTTTACATTTTCTTGCAATGATTTTCTCGATAAATACTAAAAAATACTAATAAATAGGTTGTTTTTATGCCGCTCTTCCAACTGAGCTACCGAACTGGACTAGATTCCCAGTGGCCGCGAGTTCGAGTCTCGCCTGAAGTCATATTTTTCTTTAAAGTATATTTCACAAGCATGTGTTAATGCGAAATAGTATATAAAAACAATTATTAAGGGTTAAAGCGACTTCTTAACGATATTTAATAAACTGCACAGTTTATTGTATCGGTTGCCTAACTAGCATAGTGTTTCAATAGATGTCGCTACTGCCACCATAAGGCAATGCAATAAATGTGAAGGAAAGATTTGACAAATCGGGCTGGACTTCGGTAGCTCAGTTGGAAGAGCGGCTGGACTAGATTCCCAGTGGCCGCGAGTACGAGTCTCGTCTGAAGTCAAATTTTTCTTTCCATTTTTCTTTAAAATGGATAGGTACTATCGTTACAGAGCTGTCATGATTGTGTTGGGACAAATCTGCGGCACTTTATTCGGATTCGACAAACTGTTTGCGTGTATAAATGTGCAAGATTTTCAAATTTAAAGTACCTGAATTCACTTAGTGACATATTATTATTATGGTAGCTTACAGAAGTCTTCTTTCTGTTCAAGTATTCAAAACACAGGCAAAACTGCAAGTCGCAACAAATGACTTTTTTGCTACTCTTGCTTTTTTTGTTACCAAGTGGCAAACCAACATACAGTTCACATTGATGGTAACTGAAAATGTATCCACCTACATTAAAACGAGATATTTCAATGAACATGCTTCACCACTCCTCAGCTCTGACTTGCTATGCAAATATACAGTGGAGCCTACGCCCGCGACAACCGTCACTGGAGCTCTACCATTAGTAAAATCTCTATCTCTTACTAAAATTTACAAGAATATAAGTTGTGTGTGTACCTACTTATAAATGCATACTGTTTCTAAGTTTCTAAATAGCAGAGATTCAGACCCTTAACAAACATCGGTTGTCTGTGCCGGTCAGTGGGCACATCTATTGTAATTATCCCCTGTTTTTATTTTTACTCGAGGTTTATTTCCATAAGCGAGTGCCGCGCGCAGCGTAGCGTGGAGCGCAGGCGATGCTAGTGTTGTGACTTGGGTGATAAATTATCGTATGCATCATGTTTTTAACTGATTTTAAAAAAGGAGAAAATAATTATGCTTTCTTGTTTTTTATTACTTACACATATGTATAAATGATTGTATGCTTTTGATAAAAACTTTTGACGTGATAATGTCTTATCGATGTAAGCCGGCTGCGAGCACAAAAGTGTCACGTTCTGCCAGAACCGAGCGTGCAAACGAGAGCACGGAATAAGCCATGCTAGCCAAGCGCATGTTTTTCTTATGTTACCACGTAAAATAATCGTCCGTAAACCAACAGTGATCTCCAGCACAAAGACTTTTACCTTAGGCATCAATATTGAAAACGCATCTTAATGGAAATCTCTAGTTTCATGTAAATGTTTATGGGCTACAGTATTACTTACTTACCTTTAATGTAAACTGTATGCTTGTTTGTCACTTCATGACATAAAAAATAAGAATTCTGGAAATTTCCCAGTACCTCGAAGTTTGGTAATGTGCCCGGAGATGTCAACAGGCTCGCCACCTGTTACATGGGCCAAAACGTAACCGGCGAATTGTGGGTGTTTGCATGTATGCTTGAATGCATGCATTTACCTCTGCCTACCCCTTCGGGGATTACAGACGTGAAGTTACGAAGTTACGTATATTCTTAGAGCCATTTAGTGTCATATCTATTGAATTGTTGGTAGTTGAATCTATATTATATACCCATTTGTAACACATGCAGAGCCGATAATAATAAAACAAAGAATCGTAAGACACATACCTCTTCATTTTAATGAGCTATCAATTCTTTTGTCCCCAAACAATTAAACGAATCCAAATATACACACCGATTATCTAACAATAACGCTGTTAGATCATAAATACGTAACAAAATAAAAAAACATCGACATCGCGCGTCCCTACCTCGCACGTACATCTCATTCAGTTAAACGTGCATTGCGCTTGCGCACGATCGTCTCTTTTTTTTTCAAAGTTTTCGCGCGTACACGAAAATTGAATTTATATGGCAGTGGTGAATCGGTCGAGTGGTGTTGTGACCTACCTACGTGATCGGCAGACTCCTCGAAATGGCTGGGTAATGCTGTTTAACTTGACCTTGGTGATAGAAAATTACAAGACGTTATGTTTTCCAAGGCATTTAGATGTCGTTATGTAAAAAATATACGTTATTGCTATATAACTTCGGTTTCCTTTTTATCGTTTACATTTTAATTTTAATTTTAATTTTTTTGTATTCCATATTAAAACGGTTGTCGACTAGCGATGAGATATTATGATTTGATCATCCAAAGGGTATACACCTATTTGTTCGACATATCACAGAGCAAACAGATTTTACAGGAGTCTTTATTTATTTATTTATTTATGCTTCTATGCACCTTGTACATATGGCGGACTTAATGCCACTAGGCATTCTCTGACAGTCAACCATGGGGTTTATGTGTGTGTTGAACGGATTGCTGATACACGGTGTATCCAATCTACGTATCATTTCATAGAAGGAAAAATTAAAACAGAGCAGGCGCAAGTTTTCCTCTTTGGTCTTACGATTTATATGTTGAGATTATGATCTCAGTAGATATAACGTCTTAGTTGTATATGCAATGAAAAAAACAATTAGGTACATAGGCATTATGTACCTAATTGGAGAAGACTACTAATAGTTCTATGTATCTATATTCGTTCTTGCATTGGTTCGTTTTTTCATTACCATAGGAAAAAGCTTACTGAGGCGTGTAATTATTTTGAACTTTGCAAGAACTAAGGAGAATATTTTGTATTTGGAAAATAAAACCAAGTTTTCTATCTATACAAAAGGGATCTCAAATTCTTGCAGTAGGTTTTACATAATGTCGAAGTCACCAAGGTTGTTCCTATTTGTGTAGTTTATTTTTCGATGGCACAAACAAACATACATACATCCATAAATCATTCGCCTGTTTTTGTGATCCTCTTTTAAAAGGAATCAAGTCTATAAAAATTCTCATTTTCGGCCACATTATCAATCAATACGTGGAGTATGAGCAAATATTATACAATATAATAATTTTGGAAATATCTCATTGAGATATTTCTACATAAAAAGTCCAAGACCGAGGAAATCGGATCCGTAAATTCGGCAGGTCTTTCATCAGTAAACCACCATAAAAAACAAAAATAAACAAAAGCGACATGTCACATTGCATTACATCTACGAGTATTTAGAAATTCAGTAATACACGAACTTTGATTGCTATAAGGTCATTTACTTTCTGTGTCGTGGTGAATTGAATTACTTGGACTACATTTTACTCGAATGTTTACGTTTGTACTCGTGCCATTCACTTTGCTCATAGTTATCACTTCGTAGGAAACGTTGCTCGTTGATAATGCGAGGCGAAACAGAGTGGCAAATATTGTTTTTGGTTAAGTTTGATGGACAAATAGGTGTTATGTGACACTGGTACATATTTATCCTGTTTAATGGTAAACCGTACACATACTACGTATTTTTACTGGTGGTAGAGCTCCAGTGACGGAGCTCGCGGGCGTAGGCACCGCATTACCTAATATACCTACTTGCCGCTAAATGGTAGTATTCAGCACTATCGTGTTCCGGTCAGGTGGTAATTTCCGGCACAGAGCCATAACACCTTAGGCCTCAGGAGTGGTAACGCATCTGGATTTTGATCTTGGTCTTTGTGTGGGTGTCTATAGGTTGCAGTCATCACTTAACATCAATGTGAACTGCATGCTTGTTTGCCACTTCCATTACATAAAAAAAACATACATATACAATGTAACTGAATTTAAAATAATAATATGTTCTTTTTGTAACTATGTACCTACAAATTAAAACTCGAATGGAATATTAAACCAGTCTGCTGTCTACCTTGTAGCGTGGAGTCTTTACTGGTGGTAGAGCTTCAGTGACGGATTTCCCTAGCGTAGGCCTCGTAGGCGTAGGCCCACCCCATAGCCGAATCTACATGCTGCTAAATGGTAGTGTTCGACGCTACCGTGTTCTCGTCCGATGTAAAAGTACGGCTATGTTATTTTGGGCGCAGATATACCTACCTACCTATAACAACTTAGACGTCAGGAGTGGCTACGCGTCTACAAAAATCATATATTTGTACGTTTATTGGCTACAATATTTACTTATCATCAATGCCATCAGTATGCTTGTTTGCCTCTTCTTCACTTATAGTGTACAACGCAATCTTATACCGGTCAGTGAATAATGTACAGTCCTGTAATATCTGGTACAGATGCATAATAGCTAAAGCCTCAGTCGCGACAACGACAATGCGTTTAGATTGACTTCTCTCTTTCATAGAGTTATATTTATCTACACGTGTTGAATTTCTTTCAAATTCACAGTATAATGTGTTGTATCCAGTGCATACCGGATATAACATATGCGCATACGCATACTTAGATAATAACAGCTATCTTCATAATGTTACACAGAGAAGAAAAATACGATTTGCATTTTTCTAGTGTATAACAGTACCTGGCGTGAAATTACGTATATAAATGTCAACTGAAATTTCACTTTGCGATTTAATAAAACTTTTAATATATGCGAAAGTGTAATAAAGAGAGCCGAGGTAAAAACTTTTTATTATAGGTATGTACTATACCGCAGAAAAATGAATGTAGTTGAAACTTTTACTGGTGGTAGAGCTCCAGTGACGGAGCTCGCGGGCGTAGGCACCACCGCATTATCTAATATACTTGCCGCTAAATGGTAGTGTTCAGCACCATCGTGTTCCGGTCAGGTGGTAATGTACGGCCCTGTAATTTCCGGCACAGAGGCATAACACCTTAGGCCCCAGGAGTGGCAACGCATCTGCATTTTGACCTTGGTCTTTGTGTGGGTGTCTATAGGCTGCAGTCATCACTTAACATTCTGATTAATTTGTTTTGGATTTTTATTTTTATACATATTTTTCTTTGTTTACAAACCATAGATCGTCGCGGTCTACGCTCGCCATTGTATGTCTGTATAATTGCAACAATATGTGTCTTGTATCAAGGGTTGGGACTAGCGCTTTTAATAAAAGTTATTCCATAACTTAGCAAAAGTTCTAGTAGCGACACACATGAAATTGATGAAATATGCATTAACGCTCTCTTATGTACCACTATGTTTACTGTATAATTGTAAACTGTAATAAGCAAATAAATACATTATTATTATCGATGTCCATTTCATGCGTGGCACATTACCACCGACAGCGGGGACCCTATTCGGAGCCGGTTGGCGCCGAGGTCCCAAGCAGGACGGCGGCCGGGCCGTCCTGCTTGGGACGGCCCGGCCGCTATTATTATTATTATTACTTCTAAAACTGAACTGCATGCTTGTTTGCCACTTCCATAACATTAAAAAAAAACTCAATTTCTTCGAGAAACAAGTAGCAACCATCATAAAATGATAGTTAACCAGATAATAAATTTATATGTGTGCGTTTGTTTGCCATTATTATACAACTATTTAGTGGTATGAAATACTTTCGATAAAAGCATCAAAACTCTATAGATGAGAAAACTGAAATTTTGTCCTAATTTGAAAATTGTATGTGTTTTTTACAAGCGTACGAAGATGGCGCTTCGTTATGTTATAACTTAATAGTAACTTAGAGGTAGTAGGATCTATAAGGTTGGGAAAAAGTTTCTTCGCATTTTTTAAGATAATTCAAAACATTTTTTAATATAGTTTATTTAAATTTAACTAAAGTATGTATGTACCATTTTGTTCGATAACCTTTTGCCATCTTGTAGGTAGGGACATGATCCCATTGCTATAAAAATTTTGGGACTTCTCATCAAAGTACCGCGACAAGTGGATTTGGCAGTCCTCTCGTGATGTTAACCTAACATTGCATAAAGAATTCTGAAGAGACCGAAACAGGTGGAAATCTGAAGGTGCAAGGTACCATACGGCGGATGCATTAACACCTCCCAGCCAAACTCTCTTAATTTTTGCTGAGTGGCTGTAGATGTGTGAGGTCTAGCGTTATCATGATGAAACACCACACCCCTTCTGTTGATCAATTCCGGCCGCTTTCTCTCAACTTCTTGCTTTAGTCTCATCAGTTGTTCGCAGTAGAGTTCAGAATCGATAGTCCTGCCTGGTGGTAATAGCTCATAATGAATAATGCCCTTCCAATCCCACCACACACACAACATCACCTTATTGCGAGTTAACCCGGGTTTCGCCACAGTCTGTGAAGCCTGACCGGCCTTTGACCACGACCTTTTTCGCACGTTCTTGTCGTACGTGATCCACTCTTTATCACCAGTTATCAGCTTCTTCAAAAATGATTCGGTTTCATTACGTCGTAATAAAGAATCACAAATGAGTACACGGTTCATTAGGTTTCTTTCAGTGAGCTCGTGAGGTACCCAAATATCGAGCTTTTTTTTGTACCCAGCTTTTTTCAAATGCGCCAAAACTGTTTTGGGACCAATTTTCAGTTCTTCAGCTACGTCGTAACTACTGATATGTCGATCTTGCTCACTTTTTAAAAAATGGCATCCATTTTATCCGTAATAGGGCGACCAGAGCGAGGTGCATCTTTGACATCAAAATTTCTGGATTGTAAACGCTTAAACCAAACTTGTGCTACTCTCACAGACACTGCACTAGGTCCATAAACATCGCAAATTTTTTTCGCGGCTTGCGTTGCATTTTTACCTTTTTTGTAGTAAAATTTAAAAATGTATCGAATTTCTTCATTAGATTTACTCATCTTGACAGTACGAAAAACAAATGAAAATCACAAATTTGCCTAATTTGAATTTGGAATTATGTTCTTTAAAATTTTAACTTTCAATGATACCAAAACCAACCAGACACAAATACTACAGCCAAAGAGATTTTATTACAAGTTCATACATACTATAATGCGAAAAGACTTTTTCCCCAACCTATTATATCCTACATTGCATTTTTGGCCTTCTATTGGTTTTCATTTCTTTTTTAATTTACTATACATTGAAAAGACAGAGACAGACAACAGTGATCTAGGTATCGATAGTTTTATGTACAAGTAGCTATATAACTTTAAATAAAGGCACGGCGCTGTTATTTCCGGCACAGAGGCATAAAGCCTTAGGGCTCAGGAATGGCAACGCATCTACATTAAAGTATCTGGTTACATGGTTATGTTTATAGGCTTCATTTTTACATACGTCGGTGTTTACCACTTCATTTCATAAAAAAGACGGAGACAATAACTTGACTTTAGATCCTTGAAGTTCCAATAAAAAAGTTTTAAACTCCTTAAAAAATATTCATTCATTTATTTCGTACGTATTTAAGTTTTTTTGTTATGTATACACATTAAGTGGTTGTTTCGTAAATAAAAGAGCTGTTTTAAATTGCCACTAGTGTAGTTAACTGATGGAAGAGCGCCAAAGAAAGAAATGAGTGCTAATATTTATTAGCACTCATTTCTTTCTTTGTATTTAAACATTTGTTTAAATACAAATTCAATTCAATTTGATATTCATTTAATCATGTAGAATTTCGGAAATCGCTTGTGACGTCTTACCAGAAAAAATAAAAAATAAAGTGATTGACGATATAAACATGACTATGTGTCAATATAAATATAATTAAAAAAATATAGTGTAAAAAATTAACTAACAATAAAACAATAGTCTCTCCATTTATCTTAAAAACTAACAAAATAGAGTTTAGGATAAAAAAAAGAGATATTGTCATGCAGAGTTCCAAAGGTCATTTACTGAAAAAAAACCCGCAAAAACAACCTCAGTAGGCTTTTCAAATGAATTTTTCACATAAAGTGAGTTGAGTTGAGTGTCCAGACTGCACTGGTCGACGAAAGTTGAAGATCTCGTCGACTAGATCTGCGTCAATACGATTTTCACTCTGAGAGTCGAGCGGTTGGAGTCTCACCATAGAGTGAATTTCAATTCCTATTTGGTGAGAGTCCCGACGCAACACCAGCCGACTTTCATGAAGGAAGAGTAACAGTTCTGGCCGCAGGGAGTCTTATTTCGGAACAGCCGAGGACAGCTCCCTGCAGAAAAACCGCGCATCACGTCGCCGTAGTCACGTGTAGTCTTAGTTCATAATGTTATCAATATCTCAGTATGTTAGTCTGTAAGGTATATATTTATATGGGCCTTTGTTTTATTAATAGTCTTAAATTTGTTGCCTGAAATAAATAAAACTTTCACTTAATAGCAACTCCGCAAAAAATTATATCAAAATATTTTACTGGTGGTAGAGCTCCAGTGTCGGAGCTCGCAGGCGTAGGCACCACCGTATTACCTAATATACCGCTAAATGTTAGTGTTCAGCACTATCGTGTTCTGGTCAGGTGGTAATGTATGTAATGTAATTTCTGGCGCAGAGGTATAACACCTTAAGCCTCAGGAGTGGCAACGCATCTGCATTTTGACCTCTTGTCATGGTGAAGGTATCTATAGGTTGCAGTCATCACTTAACATCAATGTGAACTGAATACTTGTTTGCCACTTTTATTACATAAAAAAAATAGTTTTTCGCTAGTGAGCGGCAGGATCGTCACCTCCCCACGGAAAGATATAAATTAACTTATATAAAACATATGCATCAGATAAAACAATAATTGAATATCAACGTATAATACTTATTAACATTCTTGTACCAATCAAAATTATCATACATGAATCACACGTACAACGTACTTTGAAAGCTTTGTAATTCTCACAAAATCTTATATTTTAATCACAATGAGTTTCCGCCAAATGAGCTACCCAATTAGCAATAAGCAGTGTGTTTGACCTGTAAATCTGCTGTCAAAGAACTTATTATCGCGATGGTTAAAAGTTTTTGCTGGATCATGAATACGACGGATTAGGCATTTAGTTTTTACTAACTCGAGATATTAAATTTTCGAGAATCGTCTACGAAGCTTATGTTATGTTTTTTATGTAATTATGGCACATAAGCATTCTGTTCATGGATGTTTAGTGATGACTGCAGCCTATAGCCATCTACAGAAAAAACAGAGCAAATGCAGATGCGTTACCACCCCGGCGACCTTAGTTGTTATGTCTCTGTGAAGGTTACTACGGGGCCATTTACTACCAACTAACCGGAACACGACAGTGCTGAGCACCACTATTTGGTGGCAGTTAGATTAAGTTGTGGAGGAACGGGTGGAAGTGTTCCTCCGGCGAAAAGGGAGGATCCTCCGACCAGGCGAGGTGATAGCGCCTGGCGGGCCGCAGTCCAACGATTGACGATGGGAAGTTGTATATATGCCAACTCTTGAGAAATCTTCGCATGTGCGATGTAATTCGAATGCACGCCATCTATTGTACTAGACAAGTACTGTGAGGTTTCATCTGTGTTCCACTAGTTGGCGCCTTAATGTAGTGGACGCTACAAAGTAATGCGGCTGTGCTTACACCTTCGAGTCGCTACATTGGAACTCTATCACAAGTAATGCTCTTCCCTAATCACGCACAGCACTGTTATGGGAGTCTTTTGAGAAGGCTTTGTCCAAGAGTGGACGTCTTTTTCGTAATAATTATGAAATTAGGTAATGTGATATAGATGGTTGGTTGCAGAGGCCCAGGAAGACCAAGACTGACCTACCATGACCAAATAGGTCGAGTTCTGTCCGAGGGTGCGGTCAAAAGTCTTAGGAATCGGCTTACATGTACGAAGAGAATGATGAATGTAGATGAGGCAAGGGAGGTATGTCAAGACCGGAAAATTTGGCGCTCCACACTCTCTGCCTACCCCGTTAGGGTTCGGTGTGAAGATACATACATAGGTAATGTGTTGGTGCTTATGCGAGAGCCCCTTCTCTGAAAGCCCCTGTCAGCAAAAAATCCCTACTAATATTATAAATGCGAAAGTAAATCTGTCTGTCTGTTACCTTTTCACGTCCAAACGACTGAACCGATCCTAATGAAATTTGGTACAGAAATAGAGCGGACTTTGAGAAAGAACATAGGCTACTTAGTTATTTATAAAACGACATCCACGCGAGCGCAGCCGCCGGCAACAGCTAGTAAAAAAATTTAGTAATTATAATGTGTAATAAACCTGCGAGCATGGTTTGCATGACCGTTACTATTTTAATCGCAATATAAAAAACATGTTAACTGGACTATGGCTTATTAACTCTTCAGTGATATGAACCAAAAACGGAGATAACAAATTATACAGGTTACTATGATTTGAAGCAACCGAGATAAGTGGCTAATGAGGTTTTGATTGGAATTTAAAACGAACTTAATGATACATCATTAGATGCGTCTTTTGTGTGAATCGATAAGAGGAAACAATGAATACGAATTAACACAAACATTCCAGTATTCTTAAACTTGCTAAGTTGCGATACTTGCGACAAGAATAAAATTAGTATTTATCATTTAACTGGCATAGTAGTACAATTGTTGTAGGTCACTGCTACTGCGCTGGGCTTAGGGTTGTCCACTTAAAAATATATCGATATTTATATTCGATATAAACATCGAATCCCAGCATCGATGTTTATCGATATTACACTAGAAGACATCGATATTTTTTCAATATCGAATACTTTTTATAAAAGTTTAATATCGATATCGATGTTAAGTGAATATCCCTTGCTGGGCTCGATCCCTGAGTACCCGTTAACGGGATTTTTCAACGTTTGTAAAATTCACTGTTCCTCCTTGGTAAAGTTCCTGGAGATGTCTATAGACTCGCCATCAGTTACATGGGATAGATCTTGACTGGCGAATCGTGCGTGTTTACATAAAATATGCTTAAATACGTGCATTGACTTTTCCTGACGTTCTGCCTTTTTCTTCGGGGAATACAGGGTTGTAATTACACTATTCAAGTGTCTTAGTAGCACAATAGTTCACTACTGCTTCTCTTACTGCTTCTTTTAATTTTATGCTCAAGTTTGATACCTATTTATCATTAATTATTTAAATTACTTAGCAACATTCCAGCGCACAAATATGTTCAACTTCACCTTAATAGGATGGATTTGAGACAAAACACTTTTATGAATTCTAATTCGGTTATTACGCGTAATGAGTTATAAAGTATAACATAATCTGCAAGTGCAACGTCATACGCGGAAACTAGTATACAAATATGCTTGAAATTAGCCGTAAATGACAATACAAAACGCATTTTTCAAGATACTTCATGCTGAATTGTTCATTGAATGCCTGATTAAGAGTAATAGGCAAAAACGTGAGAGAAATACCAACAACTCATTTAATTGAGCATGTCCAGAAAACAATTGTTCAAGTCTCCGGCCCCAAAGGTGAACCCAAGTTACCAAATACTGGTCAATTTATTCGTAATTTTGCCGGGTCATCGTTGAACAATCATCTTCACATTTTAATGGATTTTGAAGTTTTTATTCGCATAAAGAGGCTATTATACGACACGGTATTCAGGGTCCAGCAGAAAGGGTGGGTGTAGGCCTCGCGACGGATGGCCGCTTATTACACTGTCCGGTCGACAGGGCCCTCAGTCACAGTACAAATATTGAACAGTATGGAAACTACGTATAACGTAATATTATCAAAGCTGAATTATATGGACACAGTCTTTGGCCCACGTCTTCTAACCAAGACACATAAACTCATCCAGCGCGTCCAAAATGCCTGTGCCCGCTTTTGCTTCGATATACTGTTCAGGGCTCATGTCACACCGTTTCTTAACAGTCGTTCTTTGCTAAAAATGAGACATCGGCAAAAGCTTCATATGGCATGTCTTCTTTTTGGTGTGATTAAATTTAATATCCTTCCATATCTACATAAAAAGCTATCCTGGATGTCTAGTACCCGTAGAACTCGACAGTGTGCGTTTCAGTTAATGACACAACGCCACAGCTCACACGCCTTTAGAAGTAGCTTCCGTTACGCTGCGTCGAAATATTGGAATAACATTCCACCGCCTATAAGAAACCTGAAAAGTATACATGGCTTTTAACACGCGATTAAAAAGTTTATATTTCGTCATCAGAAGTCGGAGGAGAATTATATATATGACACTAGTGTTTTATGATGTCGCACGGACAAAATACAGAATTAACTTTTCTATGAATTTAACTTACCTGTAGTTGAGGATAATATGTATACATTATGTAACTTTTTGGTTTATATTGGGATAGGTATATAGTTTTTATTGAGTACTATTGTTTCCTTTTATTATTTTATTTGCACTTTCTTTTTTTCACTATTCGATAAAAATGTAATTCTTCCATTGAGCTTCTTTCATTGTAATTAAGTCAAATTGTCAAATGTCAAGATTGATAAGCCAATGGCATTAGAACTGTTCGCAACGGCAACTAACGATAACACGTTACAACGGTACACTATTTCTTACAACGTCTATTATTTAATTTAGTTATTTTTGTTTTTTTGTTATAATATATTATTTAAAGCATACATCGTTGTAACGTGTCCATGCATCAGCTAATTTTTAAAAATTGTCTATTGTAGATGACAGACGTTTTGCTGGCGTAATTTAGGTTAATTTATGTCACAAAATCGGCCCTAATGGAAGACCAGCGCCGCTCGTAAGACCGGCTTTATGCTGAATTGGGGACCTTTTTGTAACAACCTTGTTTTTGTGTTCTTTGTTTTCGTGTTTATGTTGTTGTTTCAAATAAAGTTTTTCTATTCTATTCTATACAAAACGTTGAAACGGCGCAATCACACAAACATGCGCATCAACGAGGTGTCATTGCTCATTGCAGGTGCTGCAGCTCCGAGTGAGAGAGTGTGCCGTTTTGAACGTTTTGTACGTAGTTTCCATACTGTTCATATTTGTACTGTTTGTAGTTAGGGCGTTAGGCCGACCGGGCCGCTCCGGTCGCTCTAATTAGGGCCCTAGATCCCTAAATGTTATTACACTTCCCTGACCCTTGCTATCGTACCCTGAATACCGTGCCGTGTATAAGTCCATAAAGTTGCAAATGATTACATGTCTTTGTTAGGGGCAGTATGGCTCCACTGATGGAGCACAAAGGCGGGTGCAAGCATCGTCTTACTGGTGGCAGAGTTCCAAGTGTAGAAGCTCGAAGGCGTATGCACCACAGCATTACCTAACCTATCTGCCGCTAAATTATAGTGTTCGGCACTATCGTGTTCTGGTTAGATGGTCATGTATGACCCTGTAATACCTATCACAGAGACATAACATCTTAGGTATCAGGGTGGCTACGCATCTGTATTTTGACCACTGGTTTTTATGAAGATGTCTATAGGCTGCAGACATCACTTAACATCAATGTGAGCTGCATGCCTGTTTGCCACCTTCCTTAGATAAAAAAACTAATCTACCTGCCACTAAATAGTTGAGTCCAACATTAGAGTTACTGGTAGATTTAATTGTTTTGTACAGTATGGAAAATTCTGCCGCAGACGCAAAGTCAAAGACGTGTCAAAGCTCTTATTCAAAATTTGTATATTTCTTTATTTATTTAATCTTTAATGCATAATGTAAGTATACATAAAAAGCGGAAGCTCCTAATATTTTCACTATCTGCCTTCCGAAAATAACAAAATAAATAAATCAAAATAAGGCGGTTTTTACTGGTGGTAGAGCTCCAGTGACGGAGCTCGCGGGCGTAGGCACCACCGCATTACCTAATATACTTGCCGCTAAATGGTAGTGTTCAGCACTATCGTGTTCCGGTCAGGTGGTAATGTACGGCCCTGTAATTTCCGGCACAGAGGCATAACACCCTTAGGCCTCAGGAGTGGTAACGCATCTGCATTTTGACCTTGGTCTTTGTGTGGGTGTCTATAGGCTGCAGTCATCACTTAACATCAATGTGAACTGCATGCTTGTTTGCCACTTCCATTACATAAAAAAAAAAAAAAAAAAAAAAAAGGCGGACTTAATGTCGGAGTACCTAAAAGAGAACAATAATGTTCTCAGTTGTAGGCACGCTACTATTAAACTGAGATAATAAACAGTAACAGTAGCACAAAGTTCCTGCCCGAAGACAATTTTTTCCTTCCATTTTTTTAAAATTAAAAGTATAAAAAAATATCACAAACACATTCATCATGAGTTGTAATGTTATAGTTGTGATGCTATGTTAAAACTCCCATATATTTGAATAAAAAAGCAAATTCCATTTGCTGTAACCCAAACAAAGTTGAAACGATTTATTTTGTATCGAGTCACTTAAACAAGCTATTTTTATGGATCGTTAATCGACTAATATGAATGATAGTTCGCGTGATCCGTCATTTCACTCTCTATCGGATCATAATTTACTTTTAATTTCTTTTCCGATCCAAATAACTCGGTTTTTTGTTTAACATTAGATTGTTTTTCAATATTGATTTTATTAGGCTATTGGTGATGTTGAATAAAATGATATGAATACTAAACGCCTGAGCTTGTTAAATATAGGTAAGTTGTTATTATGACGACACAACTCATTTTTAACCTAAACAAATTTGGATAAGTAAGATGAGGCGTGATGTAACCCAACCTATCACCAACTCCACTCATATCACTTTGCAAACGTATGTTTAATGCGGTTGAATTGTGGTTAGACGGCCTAATGAATTCCACTGATTCAACCGAAAATCAAAACACGAAAAAAATTTAAAATGAATGAATTTTGAAGTCGTGTAACAGTTGGACTGGAAAGCGATTATGCAATGATGGTGGCGAACAAGTAACATCTGCATTTGACCTCTGAATTTTGTGTAGTTGTCTATGCTACATTCATCGTCTATGCATCTGTGCATGGTTGTTAGCCATCTTTGTTACTTAAAAAAAGGTCCAATGTTACCATTGGATACGGAATCCTAAAAAAATGTTATTTTAAAACTATCTGTTGCCCGCGGCTCCTCCTGCGTATGTCGCTCTTCGCGTGACCTGTGGAAAACTGGAAACTACAATTATAGTAGCCATCTATTGAGATTTTATGATAGTAAATTATACAATTTAGTTACATGAAATCTCAATAGATGGCGCTTGCCCACATTCTAGCTTTATATAAATTATACGTTTATGTAAACCGCATTCAACTCTGTTTAAAAGTTTTTTTCAATTGACCAATACTTCTTTTTCCCTTAACCGATTTTGACGAAACAAAGTTTTGACAACGCTCCTAATTATATGTAATCATCTATAAACCGCGTTCAAATCCGTTGAGCATATTTCGAGTCATAACGTACCAGACAGACAGACAAAATTTTCAAAAACTGTTTTTTTGTTTCTGTTACTCTTCTTTAATGGAAAAATATTTACCCCCTTATTCATAAACGTATTTTAGCTAAAGTGTTGCTAATGTCTCCTTTGTCTTTTTCTATCCTGCACATTTGACAATGCAACTGACAAGGACAAATCATTCTTTAGCTAAAACGTATCTAATGTACGTTTATGAATAAGGGGGTTAATGTACAGACACTCAATTTTTACTGTCTTTTATTGTATAGGACTATTTAAAAAAAAACCTAACATGGAACTCAACGCCGTAAAATTTCTAAGCCATACTCGTGAAACCGAGAGAATGTAATATCGCGTGGCAATGTAAAACTGATTCAGAGCAATGCATTACATATGCTAATTTATGCGCAGTGATAATGTTTATTAATGCGTCTAATTTGTGAGCCATAGATGTATTGATTTAAGGCTTAATGCTGTTTATGTTGTCATGGCTGAATCTGGTTGTATTGTTTCAGGTAATTTTATTCTATTCATAGACTAAGAATTGAACATTTATCCGCTTTTGTATCCGAGTTATGTAAGTTTTAATAGTTTAGGATTTCTGATTCAGTTTTTAGACGTGATAACGTCTTATAATTTTTTTATGTAATAAAAGTGGCATACAAGCGTGCAGTTCACATTGATGTTAAGTGATGACTGCAGCCTATAGACACAATGACCAGAGGTCAAAATGCAGATGCGCTGCCACTCCTGAGGCATTAGGTGTTATGCCTCTGTGCCAGAAATTACAGAGCCGTACATTACCACCTGACCGGAACACGATAGTGCTGAACACTACCATTTCGTGGCAAGTATATTAGGTAATGCGGTGGTGCCTACGCCCGCGAGCTCCGTCACTGGAGCTCTACCAACAGTAAAAATCGCCAATCCACATGCCAAGCGTGGCGATTATGGCATATACCCCTTATGGAGAGGCTTTAATCCCGCAGTGGACATTTTTCGGCTGAAATTGTGATGATTACCCAAAAGAAATTATTTATCGAACTAGCTGTTGCCCGCGCCTTCGCCCGCGTTGAAATTTTTCCTGAATTTTCTTTGCTATAAACCTTTCCAACGAATGCAAAACTGTGGAAATCGGTTCGTGCGTTCTGGAGTTATAGCGTCAGGAAGGAAAACCCGACTTATTTTTATACTATAGATAATTAATCTTCAACATTTTGCATTGGTTTCAAAATGAATCCACATTGCTTACCATTGTTTCTCGTGTTTGAAAAACAATTAGGTATACCGGAACGTATCGTTATCGCCACAACGATGTGAACGTGTACGTGCCATTGATATCATTAAGTAAACAAACAGACAACAAAGCAGATGTTTTTAAACAAGTGTCGGTCGTCTATTTGATACTTGGAAAGAGTTTTTTTTTTCAACGCATGTACGAGACGAGCATGTCGGTACGAATTAGATCCGCGCGTAGAATGTTCTTTAAAATTTAGTAATTTCCTATGTTATTGTAATACCAAGAATCATAAGGTAGTCATCAAAAGATGTCCTAAGTTAGGAGGACTCCTAATCTTACCATCACTCAGTTGGCGCTGGACACCACTCTTGTCAGTGGTCAAATCATCACGCGAGCTAAGTCGCGGGTTCAGCTAGTTTTAAATAAATTAACCAATTTTGAGAAATAAATGAGATAATAACGAGGCGCTCTAAACTCTCTACCTACCCCGTTAGGGTCCTGGCGTGAAGATACATATACAAATACACGAGTAAATGATATAATTTAGGAAAAGCACTAACATATCACTTATTAATATGTCAAATAAAAAATTACGGGGCAGCACCATTTAGCGGCATGTAGATTTGGTAATGTGGTGGTGCGCCCGCAAGTTCCATCACTAGAGCTCATAGAGCAACACCGGAGGGGAGAAGCCATATGCAGGCTTTCCCCTCTGTCAAAGTACAAGCCCAAATGGGCCTATACCTGTCGCCTAGATGTTTAAATGTGTGCGTGAAATTGTTTCTGTATTTTGTTAAAGGCAAGTCGTGAGTTTCGTAGTAATAGACGATTTTTGTAGTGTGCGCGTGTGTCGCACGCATTTCCCCCCGCAAAAAATGACAGACTGTTTTGCATCGGTAATAAACGTTATGGCTACTCCCCTCCAGTCCGCCGCGGCCGGTAGCCCGTGTTTCTCTATGCTAGAGCTCCACCATGAGCCTAAAACACAAATCATTAAAAAAACTCATTGAAATAGTTTCTGCAGTTAGAAAACCAATAACAAATATTTATCCAAACTCTGAGACAACTTCGTTCCGCTTTAGTTAATAATTTTAATGAATAAACGTATTCTAATGATAACTCTTTCTCTGCGTACACATTAAACAGCATTTAAATCTAGTTCCATACATTTATGATCGCGATCTCTTCCTTTGTTAAGATTTGGAGTGTCATTCGTCTAAATATTTAATCCAAAGAACTACTCCGATGAACTTTGCTTAGACTATTTTTGTGGCAAGAGCAATAAACTGTGTTTCTAGAGTTTCCATTTTGTCAGCTCGTACTTTATCATAATTATATACCTCTTTCCACCATCACCCGGAGTTTTTCCAAGAGAACTGGGCTCCGCCTCGTCCACCGTACTTCAGTTCTACGACCGGACCGACCATATGTCTGTCACCTCTGGCTTGCCTTCATTGGCCGGTCAGAGTGGAGCGCAAGAGGTAATTTGCAGTAATTTAGATAATAGGCTGTTATCTCAATTTCTGTAAGAGCTACACACTCCGGGAAGTGTCTAATGGCATAATAGCGGGGAACCCCACTCCGAGCTTAAGGGTCATAGCTCACTAGATCCACCCGGCACCCGAATAGCGCCCGACCGCCTCGAGCGATCTGCGCTCATCATATCAACTCCACTCCTTATCTACACCGGATTGCCTCGACCGCAAGCCGGCAACGAGCGGACGCCAAGTGGACCACTCGGTTACCACTAGTTTGTCTTGCGTTGACTTTGCATTGCCAACGCGCTATTCCCAAGTGGACCACGCTGTCCGCGAGTGGTTCAGAATCTGAATCAGAAACTCATTTATTCATTTAGGGTGACAGGCACCTTAAGGTTTTCAAGTAACATCGCGTCGTTCGCCCGTGGACTACCCGTCGACGAGTGGACGCTGTTAAACGAGGCGGGGCTGGTCGAGTGCCGGGTGGCTGTAGTGAGCTATGACCCTAAGATTACTCGCCCGCGATATTTATTTAACAACCCATACTAAGGTAATGCGGTGATGTCTACGTGCTTATTTCTTCGCTACTAGAACTCTACTAGTAAATATAAACATAATTTTCCACAACACAAATAGCCTCATCTTGCATTTTCATGTTGTAGGTTATTAGAAAACTATGTTTCTAATACACATGCATCACGAACTCAATATGATGAACACGTGCATTATATTGACTGAAGCTTTATTCACATTTGTAATACGTGCCACAACGGATTTACCCAAGTAACATTACATAATGCGCGAGTCGGAATCCAACTTGGCCGGTTTTTTAGGGTTCTGTAGTAAACAAGGAACCCTTATAGTTTCGCCATGTCCGTCTGTCTGTCTTTTTTTTTTATGTTATAAAAGTGGCAAACAAGCGTGCAGTTCACATTGATGTTAAGTGATGACTGCAGCCTATAGACACCCACACAATGACCAGAGGTCAAAATGCAAATGCACTGCCACTCCTGAGGCATTAGGTGTTATGCCTCTGTGCCGGAAATTACAGAGCCGTACATTACCACCTGACCGGAACACGATAGTGCTGAACACTACCATTTAACGGCAAGTATATTAGGTAATGCGGTGGTGCCTACGCCCGCGAGCTCCGTCACTGGAGCTCTACCACCAGTAAAACCTGTCTGTCTGTCCGTCCGCGGTTTAGCGCAAAAACTATTGGTACAACAGATTGAAATTTGGCACAAGTATACACCTTAATTACGCCGACAAAGAGGTAGAATAAAAACATGAAAAAAAAAATACTTAGGGTTCCTCTTCTACATGTAACGCGCGGATATGTTATTTTATTTTTCGTTTTCTATATAGTGCGGGATATCGTTGGATAGGTTATTGAAAAATGTAAGGGGTGTGCTGATATCATTTTTCGATTTAGTTAGCTGTTCGTGACTTATTAAGCTTTAAAGTACCAATTTTCGTTAAAGTCAAGTGCCCCCCCCCCTCCTTCTACCAACTAAACGGTTGTTGTTAGAAATTCAAACGTTACGGCAATAGTAGCTACATAAACGAAATGAAAAGAAAAACTTTCACACTTAAGTTGGCTTTACACGTTTGCGAGTAATAGTCGAACAAATGTATTTTACTCTAAATTTTAAACAACTCCAAAGAAAATATATTTTTTTTCATCACATTACTCAAACCTAAAAACTACGGAACATTACATTGCGCATGGTGTTTCCTTTCGTTTTCTTGAAGCATCCAAATACAGCCATTTAGCTGGCAGAGCGGGACGGGACACCTGTGAATATTTTCCCCAAATGTCATACACCGCATATAGCTTACTCTTCAAATCGGAGATCGGTCCCGGATTTCCATATCACCCACACAGTCAGGCCAGCTTGCAAACATAAAAAACAACAAAACACAAAAACATCGCATCTTACGAATGTTTGATCAGGTCACGTGACCTGATGCGAGTTTAAAATTTTTTACCCATCACAAAAAATGTACAACGCTGCTAAAAAAGGTTTAGCTTCAAAAATATTATAAGTTAAAAACGTAGTTCTAACATTATAATTACTGCACAGCTATTACACAAGTATTCCAGTTACACGACATATCTCGTCTTTCTTAAATGCAATCGCATCGTGTACGTGAGAACTAATTGGTTTTTAATTGCATTAAATTGTGTTTATCAAGTTCAAGTTCAATTGAAACTGGTTTATTGAGACGGAATTATGTTCGGAATGTTGATATCAGTGTGGTTCTTGGTATTTGTTATTATTTTCTGGTAAAAGTAGCATTTAGTTTATTTATTTTTATAAAGACATGAAATGTAGCATGTTGTGTAAGTGTAAATGTAAGTGTTTTTTACTGGTTTTAGAGCTCCAGTGACGGAGCTCACGGGCGTAGGCTCCACCGCATTACCTAATATACTCGCCGCTAAATGGTAGTGTTCAGCACTATCGTGTTCCGGTCAGATGGTAATGTACGGCCCTGTAATTTCCGACACAGAGGCATAACAGCTTAGGCCTCAAGAGAGGTAACGCATCTGCATTTCGACCTTGGTCTTTGTGTGGGTTGTCTATAGGCTGCAGTCATCACTCAACATCAATGTGAACTGCATGCTTGTTTGCCACTTACAAATACATAAAAAAGTGTTTTTCCTTCATGTCAGATGAGAATGTATGGCCGTGTCATACTCACGGACAAAACAACTAAGTCAGGCCACGCATCTGCATTTTGACGTCTGGTTTTTGTGAAGATGTCAATAGGTTGCAGTTATCACTTAACATCTATGTGATCTGTAAGCTTGTTTGCCCCTTTCTTTACACAAAAAAATGTAACTCTGCTCTAGCTCTTCCACTTTAACTCTATCACCTGTGAACATAAGATTGAAAATTCCCAATTCTTTATTATCTGTATTGTGGTAAACGCTTTATTCGCGTAAACACGTGATGTTTAATGACTTTATACGGAAATGTTAGGTATCTTTAATGTTTTTAACAAATAAATCAGTTTGAGTGCTATTTGTTGTTAGCGCGTTGTAAAATATTGTTAACAAGGCAGAACTAGTGAAAAAAGTTGAAATAATGAGTAGGAAAACACAATTTTAATTAGTAGTTAGTATATACTCTCACATAAATGTTATATATATAATAAATAAATAATATTTTATATATATTTATTGTAGTAGATATTTTATTATTATTTTCTTATTGACACCTAGAATTTCTTGTGTTCAATTTTACAAGTTACCTACTCTTTTGTTATTGCACCTCATCGACAGTTTTATTTAGCCCTAAGGTTGGCTGGTAGAGAATGCTACTAGGCATTAAGTCCGCCTTATGTACATTTATGTGCACAAAAGTTTAAATTAATGAATATTATTGTTTAACGGACTTCAAAACTGGACAAGAATTTATAATCTACGGAATGTACGTATAGCGTAACAACTGAATTTTACTGGTAGATGGGATAGCTACAGTTCCAACACTTTTGACCTCTGTTTTGTAGATCTGTTCTGTTTTGCTGCAGTCCTCACTTAACATTCATGTGATGTGCAAGTTTGCCACCTTTGTAGGATAAAAAAATAAGACGTTTATTTTGATTTCTGAGGCTTCTATGTTCACGATTTTAACGGCAAGAAACTGAATTACGTAATCTATCTCGCTAAAATCAAGCTGTCAGTTGTTCAACGCTTTCATGTTCCGGTTTGATTATAATAGAATGGTGCTGTAATTACATGCACAGGCATAATGAACATGTAATTGTGTTAATGAATGTGTCCCTTTATCCAAACCGATGATTTTTATACCGATGTTTATATTCTCTAGTATTCATTTATTTATCATTGTAGCAAAGTACGGTACAAGTTAACTACTTGACTGTCTCGTCTGTGACATAGAAAAGAACAATATTTTCAATTCATGGTAGACTTATGTATCAACATACTACAACAGAAAAGTCCGAAAATGCGTTTTATTTTAAAAGTGGAGTAATAATTTCTGTATAAGTCAATCTGAATTTTCCCCCAAAAGTTATTTGAGATATAAGTCTGACTTAAAGGCTGCAATACGCTCCTTATTTGATCAAAAATATACTAGGCTTATTACAAAATGACGCTCGATTAGTATAAGTGCGTATTGGTCCAAATAAACATACTTATAGCATATCTTGTTTCAGACAGTGAGACGAACATTCGACGCGTTCAAGACGCAGCTATGCACGATAGCGATATCGCTATCCTTGTTCAACTCGCTGCGACTGCCGCGGGAAGCATTCAAATATGGGGAGATCCCGTACCTGGTGGTCTACTCCATGTGGCTGCTGGCTGCTGGACTACCGACGTCACTGCTCCAGTTGGCCATGGGGCAATTGAGCCAGCAAGATCCGGTTGGAGTGTGGAGAGCTGTTCCGATTTTGAGAGGTAGGTTGATCTGAGATGCAGCTATGCACAATAGCTTATCGCTGTCCCTATTCAACTCCATCTGACTGCCGCGGGAAGCATTAAAATATGGGAAAAATCCGTACCTGGTTGTCTACTCGCTGTGTCACTGCTCCGGTTGGCCATGGGGCAGTTGAGCCAGCAAGATCCGGTTGGAGTGTGGAGAGCTGTTCCGATTTTGAGAGGTAGGTTATCTGATTCCTTTTGTTATTTTGGGATGATCTGAGATGCAGCTATTCACGATAGCTTGTCGCTGTCCCTGATCAACTACATCTGACTGCCGTGGGAAGCATTCAAATATGGGGAGATCCTGTATCTGGTTGTGTACTCGATTTGCCACGGCTCCAAACGGCCATGGGGTAGTTGAGCTAGCAAGATCCGGTTGTAGACCTGTTCTGATTTTAAGAGTACGTTATCTGATTCCTTTGTTTATTTAGAGCAATCTACGATGCAGCATGTCATATCATACGAGTGACACATATTATTCACCGCGCTGTGTCATTGAGGCTACGTGTGCTAATATTAGCCCAATTAAAGCGTACCGCGCACAGAACGTCAATTATCTTTCACACTCATGAAGGTGTTACGACAATTTAGAAATGAATATAAAACTAACAACAGTAATCTAGTGATCTAGGCCAATACTACTCTCTTCCTACTTCTGAGCTCCTGGGTTTGATTCCCGGTTCGCGGAGGTATGTGCTATTGGGATTATAAAATTTTCTGCAAACACAGCCACCCCCAGTTTGTTAATATGCCCAGAGATGTCAATCAATGGTCTAGCCAACATACGTAATGGCTTTTAAATTGATAATCACCGAGTTACAGAATATGCTTTCAGGTTGGTCCGTCTTATGACTTATGGCAAGGAATCCAAGGCAGTAGAAAATAATTATTTTTAATTTTTTTTTAGGTGTCGGCCATCTTAAATTACTGACGTCATATCTCTGCTGCGTGTACAATATGCTCTACATCGCCCTTTCCGTGGCCTACATAATTTGGATTGGAAAGGGCTCATTCCCGTTGAAGGAATGCACTAGATTGCATATAACGCCGGTGAGTATAATTGTTTACTTAATCCCAGTTATCTATTTCATTACTAGCTGTCCTGGCAAACTTCGTATTGCCTTACAATAAAATTATGTGACAAAGGTTTGCGGACTATTTGTATGGGAAAATGAAATTGTGGTTTTTACTATTTCCCTTCAATTTTTTCATATTTTCTTACCTTTTAAATCTTTCTTGGACTTCCAAAAACCATTCAAAATAAAAATTTTCCAAATCGGTCCAGCCGTTTTTGAGTTTTAGCGAGACTAACGAACAGCAATTGATTTTTATATATATTTATAGACTAGCGGACCCGACAGACTTCGTCCTGTCAAAAAGATTTGTTGACTCTTTGACATTAGGTACACACCTACATTGCTTAGACAAACAACAAACAAAACAACGAAACATTTTTTTTTTTTTAACAATACAATTAGGTATTAACATAACAAGTGTAAACGTTGACACTCGCAAAAATAATAAAATACTGTGTCGCGAGAATCAGCGCCCTCCTCTGCACATATACAGACAAGTTCCAATATAATACATAAGAACAACATGAAAAATGAAAAACAAAAAGAAAAAATAATAATATTAAATTTTGTGGCAGTAATGCGCATGTATAAAAAATGAGTGTTTATTAGGTGTGTGAATGTGAGTTTATAAAGTCTACAATATTATATGTGAGCCTGCTCCGGCTCGTGTGTGTGTGTGTGTGTGTGTGTGTGTGTGTGTGTGTGTGTGTGTGTGTGTGTGTGTGTGTGTGTGTGTGTGTGTGTGTGTGTGTGTGTGTGTGTGTATGTGTGTGTGTGTGAGAGTGTGTGCTTGTTATTTAATATGAACTTTATACAATAGCAATAAAGCTCAAATTGAGTCTACCTTTTTGTTAGAGAACGTTTGTATGGTAAAAAGAAAAGGGTGGTTTTTAGGGTTTTACTGGCAATTACTCGATTTTTTCTTACCTTTTGAACCTTCCCTGAACTTCCAGAAATCATTCAAAACCAAAATTAGCCAAATCGGTATATCCGTTCTCGAGTTTTAGCGAGACTAACGAACATCAATTGATTATTATATATATAGATAGATATATAGATTAAGGCTCAGATAACGCCAATTACTGCTTTGTATAACGAGCGAGAGCACAACTAGAAAAAATGGGTGTATTCAGACTCGTTACTAATTTATTAAGGAAATGTAATTTATCACTTATTTTATTTGGAACAATTGATGAACATAATTATAACATGAAATAATCTGCGGCATAATTTATATTTATATATATGTATGTATCTTCACGCCAGGTCCCTAACGGGGTAGGCAGAGAGTGTAGAGCGCCAGATATCCCGGTTCTGACAAACCTCTCGTGCCTCGTCTACCTTCATCATTCTCTTCATACATGTACGCCGATTCCTAAGACTTGATCCCACCATCAGATAGAACTCGACCTATTTGGTCATGGTAGGTCAGTCTTGGCCTTCCTGCGCCTCTGCAACCATCCACATTGGCATTGTATATCTGTTTAGTCATTCGCTCATTCGACATTCTTTCTATTCTATTTTTCATTCTTTCTTATTTCTATCTATATAGAAAGAATTTATATTTATAATTTAAAAATTATGCCGCAGTTCGTTTCAAATTAATATTATAATTTATATTCATCAATTGTAGGCTAAAACATGTTACGTAATATTAAATTACACAAGCAATTTTAATATAAATAAGTATAAAGCGAATCATGTTTACGTAATAAAGAGAAGGATAAAAATATGATAATAATGCGTAACAGTAGGTATTTATTTATTATAATTATTGCCTCTAGAGTTAAAAAATATGATTAAATTATAATTGATGAATAATTCTTAATAAACCTATAGTTGGCTCATCGTGTGCACAAACAAACAATATTTTATACTGGTGGTAGAGCTCCAGTGACGGAGCTCGCGGACGTAGGCACCACCGCATTACCTAATATACTTGCCGGTAAATGGTAGTGTTCAGCACTATCGTGTTCCGGTCAGGTGGTAATGTACGGCCCTGTAATTTCCGGCACAGAGGCATAACACCTTAGGGCTCAGGAGTGGTAACGCATCTGCATTTTTACCTCTGGTCATTGTGTGGGTGTCTATAGGCTGCAGTCATCACTTAACATCAATGTGAACTGTATGCTTGTTAGCCACTTTTAAAACATTAAAAAAAAAATTACTAAAAGTGACCTACCTATCAATTTTGTACCTAATTAAATGGCAAAAACATGGTACTTGATAATTGTAATATTTTGTTGTTTTTCGCAATAACATGTGCAAGTAAAATATTTAAAAATATTCTATTAAACAAAATCAAAATAAAAATTGTGGCTTTAAGCGAGATTTGACCTCTTGGCCCTGGATCACTAGCAAAAATGAGGAATAAATAAACAAATTGCATTGCCTTAGCGACATATAATACCAACAATGCTAGTTATAGAACCCATACAATTAACTTTTCATTTTATTAATTCTATTTATATGTATAAAAAACAATTGTTGTTCGTTAGTCTCGCTAAAAACTAGAGAACGGCTAAACCGATTTGGCTGATTTTGGTTTTGAATGATTTTTTGGAAGTCCAGGGAAGGTTTAAAAGGTAAGAAAATGTGAAGAAATTGAAGGGAAAAAAGTAACCATTTCATTAGTTACCGTTTCATTTTTCCATACAAATAGTCCGTACTTATCTATCAAACCTTTGATACATTATTTCATTATGAGGCAATACGAAGTTTGCCGCGTCACCTAGTATCGTATAAATGTTGCTGTACATGTATTAATTTTTAACTGGTAGTAGAGTTCCAGTGCAGGAGCTTCAGGACGTAGGCACCACCGCATTACCTAATCCATCTGTCGCCAAATTGTAGCGTTCAGCACTGTCGTATCCCGGTTAGATAGTAATGTACGGCCTCGTAATAACTATCACAGAGACATAACAGTTTAGATCTCAGGGATGGCAACCCATGTGCATTTTGATCTCTGGTATTTGTGTTGATGACTGACTGATGAGTCATCTGTTTACAGCAATGTGAATAGCAAGCCTGCTTGCCACCTTCTTTGCTTAAAAAAATGTTAAAGGAGATGTTGCGAGCTCGGCTCTAGTTCGTACACGTCCTCAAAAAATGGGTAAATTAAAGAACAATCCGAAAAAAATACAATTAATTTATTCAAGAATATATTTTAGAGTTACAACCACATTTAATTCAAACGATTTTATCATTTTCAACTATGTTAAACATGGCGGCGATACAGCGGACACTTGGGATCAATCGATTTTGATAGTATTTAAAAAATATTACTTAAAGTACTATATAATCAAAATACAATTAAAAAAATGGAAACGTCAAAATGACATCGCCCGCCATATTTGCCATGTTGGGCTTGAGTTGCAATTCTAACTGCAAATAATGTTTTGTAACTGCAAACAAAGCTAAATAAGTGAAAATATGCAGTATAAAACGTTTTTATATTGATTTTGCCTTTTTAATGATATTGTGTACAATACATGGCCGGAAGACCATACATTTTTGCAACATCTCCTTTCATTGTAATTTTACGGAAACATTTTTTTTAAGAACAACTAACATTCACCAATAAGTACATAAGTACAAGTCTAAATGCCACACCGTCTGAAAACATTAATACTGTGTATGAAAATGTACCATTGTAACAAAATAACGTCTTATTAAGTGCTCAAACCCCAGAGATGTAAGTCACTTGGCGAGGTTAATTGATTCAGGTCAGGTAGGGTCAGGACAATAGGCTCAAAAGAGCCGTGGGTCGTAATTGTTGCTAAGTACAAAAGAATGAGCCACACAAATGGAATGAGAATAATTATTACTCTTAGATTCAGCTGCACCAAAATATTTTTTTAAATAAGATAGGCATATAGGTTAGGTCAGTGATTCCCAAAGTGGTCTATATCGACCCCTGGGGACCTATGACAACATGAAAGGGGTCTGCGTCAGCGAAAAAAAAATTGGGGGTCCATGAAATGAAAATGGGGGTCCACGATAATGGATCTTAAAACATACACTGATACCAATTTACTTACATCAAACCAGTGATTCCAAAAGTGGTCCATGGGTGACTCGATGGGGGTCTACGTAGGGGTAAATAAACATTGGAAATATGGGAATGTGATACAAATGTAGCAAGGACGGGGGCCACAGAAACCAGAAAAAATTGTAAAGGGTCTATAAGAAAAAAATAGTTTGGGAACCTCTGGGTTAGATAATGCGGTGGTGCCTACGCCCTCGAGCTCCTACACTTGGAACTCTACCACCAGTGAACTGTCCAAGACGCACTGATTAAAGTTATTGTTTTTGTCAATTATCTGTCAAATGTTGTTACTCTAACAACATTTTTTTTTATGTAATGGAAGTGGCAAATAAGCATGCAGCTCACATTGATGTTAGGTGATGACTGCAGCCTATAGACACTTACACAATGACCAGTGGTCAAAATGCAGATGTGTTGCCACACCTTTCTTTAAATATTATTTCACTAGCATGTGTTATTGCAAAAATAATATAAAAACCGTTACATACCTCTTACATACTTAGAATAATTGAATTTATTATGTTTTTTAGTACTCGAACATACAAAGCAGTAATAGCTTACCACCACAACATTCACGATTCATATAATGTTTTATAATCCTAATTTAGGTTTTTAAACCCGTCTTTTCTTTTCATAGTAGATAATACTGCTTACGTAAGCGAAATTACCATACTCATTAACACCAACAGGTGATACCACAATACGGTCTTTGAACTGTCGGTTATCGTTTCACTTTTATATTTAAACAATAAAACAACTGAAGTACATGATGCATAGGTATTGATATTTTTATATGCATAATAGCAGCTCCGAAGTTCTTCGCATCGTTTTAGAATTTCCAAAAAATGCAAAAAACATTATGTGAGAATCACTCATATCACTTAGGAATAAAAAAGATCCGGACGAATTGAGAACCTCCTCCTTTTTTTGAAGTCGGTTAAAAATATATGTTGATCGATTCTCAGACCTACCCAATAGGCACACAACATTTCATGAGAATCGATCCAGCCGTTTCGGAGGAGTATGATAACAAACATTGTGACACGAGAAGATTTTTATGTCAAATGGCAAACAAGCATACAGTTGATATTGACTGTAGGTATTAATGTCTATAAATATCTACATGATATAATAAGGCCGTACATCAAATAATAAGGCCGTACATTACTACGTGACCTGAAAATTATGATCCTGAAAGTGACGATCGCCCTTATCACTTAGGGTATGAAAAATAGATGTTGACCGATTCTCAGACCTATCCAATACACACAACATTTCATGAGAATCGGTCCAGCCGTTTCGGGGGAGTATGGTAACTAATATTGTGACACTAGAAGATTTTTATGTCAAGTGGCAAACAAGCATACAGTTGATATTGACTGTAAGTATTGATGTCTATAAATATCTACACGAAACCAGAGATTTCAAGTTTGTGTTACCACTCCTAAGGCCTAAGGTGTTATGCCTCTGTGTCGGAAATTATAGGGCCGTACCCTACCACCTGACCGGGACACGATAGTGCTGAACACTACCTCTTAACATCCATGTGACCTGCATGCTTGTTTGCCACCCTCGTTATATAAAATGTGAAGATATGTGGGTGCTGGTAGGCTGGTGTAGGATAACTAATTATTAAAGAAAAAACCGGTCAAGTGCGTGTCGGGCCAGGCGCCGTAAAGGGTTTCGTAGTTCTTAGGCTTGATTGATACATTTAAAAAATTAAATAAATGTTTTTCATGGAGTTGTTCAAAAATTTCGAGAATTACATTTGGTCGACTATTACTCGCAAACTAATGAAGCCAACATAAGTACGATAGTTTTCCTTTTAATTTCGTTATATGTAGCTATGTAGAAGCGCGCATGGCCCAGCGGCTGGTGTAGATCGTAAGCGATCTGCTCGGTTAAGCACTACGGGCGCGGTCGGGTAGTGTGATGGATGACCGCTAGTGGCAAATTAAATGCACGTTTCCGTGCTTCGGAGGGCACGTTAAGCCGTCGGTCCCGGTTGCTATCGATGGATAGCAGTCGTTAAACCTTGTCGGAGGCCTTATGGGTGGTTTGAAAACATCCGACAGTGGGTTGGCCACTAACCCACCCACCTCCACCAATCCGCATTGGAGCAGCGTGGTGGAGTAAGCTCCAGGCCTCACCCCAAAAAAAAGGGGAGAGACTCGTGCCCAGCAGTGGGACGTATAATGGGTTGCCATTATTATTATTATTATATGTAGCTATTACTGCCATAACGTTTGAATTTCTAACAACAACTGTTTAGTAGAAGGGGGAGACACTTGACTCTAACGAAAATTGGCACTTTAAAGCTTAATAAGTCACGAACAGTAACCAAAATCGAAAAATGATATTAACACATCCCTGACATTTTTGAATGACCTATCCAACGATATCCCACACTATATAAAAAAACGAAAAATAAATAATATATCCGCGCGTTACATGTAGGGGAGGTACCCTAAATTATTATATTTTTCATGTTTTTATTCTACCACTTTGTCGGCGTGATTACCTAAGGTGTATACTTGTGCCAAATTTCAAGTCTCTAGTACTCGTATCAATAGTTTTTGCTTAACCGCGGACGGAGAGATAGACAGACAGACAGACGGACCTGGCGAAACTATAAGGATTCCTTGTTTAATACGGAACCCTAAAAAGTAAATAATGACCTATTTCATACATTTAAGGCGATGAATCCATAATTTAATTATTATTACAAAGAGAATGAATTTCCGTACACGATTGTTGTAACAATTTTTAAAATATTTTTTATAAACCTTGAAAACAGCGTAAGAAGTTGTGACAAATACGGTCTTTGAAGAATAAACATCTTATATGTGTTTGAAGTTCAAGATATTGTACAGAAATGTAAAAAAAAATCGCGCTCTAACTTCAGATCAATTTCGAAGTTCACTGAGGAAGATAAATTTTATTTTTTGACAGTGACAAACAATGATGCAGTTCTCATGGATGGTAAGTGACTACGGCAGCCTAAAAACATCAACACAAAAAATGAAATATATATCTTGATACCTCAGTATTCTAGTTAGTATCTATCATATGTAGTTTATTATACATACGTATAAGGTACATATCAACATCACCACCTGAGGCTTGATGAGGCTTGACCATCCATTCTGATCAAAATAAATGCTAAATGCTATCTGGCGGAAGATAGATTCCGCTGAACGATATTTTTTTACCCAACTATCCCTTTACCCAAGGATATTTCTTTATAAATTTTCCTTTAAATCAGTAGGTGAAATTTGCCCGTATATGACAACGGGAAAAACACATTATAAGAATAATTTATCTTACAGGTAAAATTACCAAACGCCGGCATCGTATTTAATGTTTCACGCTACACTATATACGAATTTCTAAGGGTAAACATATTGAATATGATAAATGTGAATCGAACTCATAATAACTATACTTTGATGTTTTATTGTGTACCTATAAATGCTTTCAATACACACTGGATGGGACGGGAAGTTGGCTAAGACGATTCACACACGGAACCGTGCAACGCAGTGGTAGGCAGTGAAGCGGATTTCTTGTTTCTTTGCCTTTATATTAAATCCGTCGATACCATTCACACTTACACCGCCCGACCGCGCGGACTAATGGAGCTCTCGCCGAAATCGCAGCGCTGTCGTCCGCGCGGAGTAGCGGTGCCACGTAAATGAAGGACGTCTTGCACTTAAAATACAACGGTTTTCGCCATTTTTCTTTCTAGCAGCAAAAGCCACATTGCTGTCACAATTACTACCACAACTTCAGCGTCCATTCTGTTGCCATTAAGTAATCAAACTGGCCAAAACCGCGATAAATCTATCCGCGCGGATAGACGCATAAACCGTCTTACGGCGCGGAGAACCGCTAATAATCCGCTTCACCGCCACCACCCTCAGTGGCGGTGCGCGGTCCCGTATGTGAATCGCCTAAGGTGGGGCGTGGCGATTCCACTCATTTGAGTCTACTTGTTAACATTAACTAGATTAAGTACGTGAGAGCATATTTTATTATGTTGATTCTGAAAAACTAATGACAATAAACTCGGCGGATACGTTTGATTCAAAATCAACGGAAAATGTTACAACTCGCGATAATAAATCTCAAATCAATGTAATTACTCAGTCAAGGCTGTCAGACATTGCTGCCAGTGTTTAGTTTAATTGAAATAAATAAAAAGATATTATTATGTTAAAAAAAAATATTACTAATTACTTATTCGTTCATAGCACACCGTCTACAAATCAGCTATATCCCGATTTTTGATATCAAGTACTTTACTAGCCATTAATATGTAAAAAAAATAGGGAACCGGTGACTAAACTACATAAGCAACTTATGCGGTGGTAATAAATGCTATATTTGATTATTTATAATTTAGTTTATGGAGAATTACCTCGTCATGTCACGCCAAGGCAGTGCTACGTCGCCACCCGCTGTGTATGAAAGTATAAAAGTGAATTAATCCAAGTCAACGTAATAATATTTAGTATTAATAAGCTATGTAAAGTGATTTTAATCCTTCCTTTCTAATGTTTTTAAAAAGTGTAGTAGGCTTAATAAGTATGTTTTTTTTTTCGTTTGTTAGTCTTTTTAGTCGACTTCATAATTATGTGCGTTCAGATTAATTTAACACAGAATTTTCAATGTTTCTTATCATATAATAGCATTTAAAACGTTACTTCTCTTGTTTGTCGACTTAGGTTTACTTAAGTAATTATGCTCTATTTTTTTTTGTAATAGAAGTGGCAAACAAGCATGCGTTTCACATTGATGTTAAGTGATGACTGCAGCCTATAGACACCCACACAAAAACGAAAGTCAAAATATAGATTCGTTACCACCCCTCAGGCCCGAGGTGTTATGCCTCTGGGCCGTACATTACTACTTGACCGGAACACGATAGTGCTGAACACTACCATTTAGCGGCAAGTACATTAGGTAATGCGGTGGTGCCTACGCCCGCGAACACTATTTCTACGAATCACAACTACTGCATCAGCACAAATCTCTTCAGGCTTTTTGATGTAGTTCAAATTGTACAATAGTTTTACTGATGGTAGAGCTCCAGAGACGGAGCTCGCGGGAGTAGGCACCACCGCATTACCTAATATACTTGCCGCTAAGTGGTAGTGTTCAGCACTGTCGTGTTCCGGTCAGGTGGTAATGTACGGCCCTGTAATTTCCGGCACAGAGGCATAACACCTTAGGCCTCAGGAGTGGTAATGCATCTGCATTTTGACCTTGGTCTTTGTGTGGGTGTATAGGCTGCAGTCATCACTTAACATCAAAGTGAACTGCATACTTGTTTACCACTTCAAATTCATAAAAAAAATGTTATAAGTGTGTTTAAATAAATAAATTTTAAAACATACACTTCGATCTGTTAAATAATAACGAAAATACAGTACACGCTATCTTCTTTAGCTATATTTTGATTCTATTTACACATAACACGTCTATTAATTAAGTGATAATATTTATTCATGAAAATTGTATTAAAATAATATACACTTTCTTTTACAGTATGGTTACGAAAACAAAATGAACGCATCGGAATGTTTCAAGTGAGTATAATTTTTTATAATATTATGAACTACGCATTATTTGAGAAATTATGAAACAGTATCCAAAATTGGAAGTAAATCAATGAAAATAATCAATTATAAATTATTTTCAATGCATATCGTCAACATAAACAGTGGAGGAAACATCCAGCGTTGGGTAAGACCACAATGTAAATATAAACAGTGTGGAAACTACGTACAAAACCTTGAAACGTCACACTCACACAAACATGCGCATCGATGAGGCCCCTAAGCGGTTCTCGCGGTGCTGCAGTACTGAGTCACTCGCTACATCGAGCGTCGATGCGCATGTTTGTGTTAGTGTGCCATTTCGAACGTTTTGTACGTAGTTTACATACTGTTCATATTTGTACTGTGGTAAGACCATCTAGGTAAGTAGGTAAAGAGGTCGATGTATTTATTTGCATGTTCAAGTCCTAGCTATACCTAGAAGTGTTTTATATTATTTATTTATAGTCATCATAGCTACCATTACAGGAAATGCCTAATGCGATAGAGTGGCGGTCTTTGACTTACTAATTAATTAATTACAAGATAATTGTTGTGTATAGGTACTACTAAATATTAACATATAACATACAATGTCACCTTTGCGAACTCACTCACTCACTATTAAAATTAGATAAGAATGATATGTAAGTAAACCATATTAACGGAGGAATAACAAACATGATGTACAAACTTTACTTACAATGTAGCGTATTTTTTTATTAGTGAATAAATTCATGCCATCATCGTCACTCACCCACTTTATGTAGCTTTTTGGTTCACATTTGTAAAAGTATGAAATTAAATGATACCTACATCAAATTTTATGTTCATTACTCCATTCGCAACAAACTTTTCAATGCTCACGGCTATATTCGTATCATAACCAAACTTGACATACTATAATAATAATAAATTGATACGTTATCCACACCTATACAACTAACGCTACAAAAGTCTCGAAGTACAAGACTATTTTAACTTATCAATTATTTATTGTATATATTTTAGAGAGTATGTGAGAGAAGTAGAGAGTAGAGGTAGAGAAGTGATAGAATTGGAATAATTATGTTCCTTCCTGAGATAAAAATGTTAACTAATATTATTCAGACCTTTTTTGTTTATTTGATGATAGGTGTATTTTTTATGACAGGTCATAAAAATCATATCTACATGAATTATTTAGGTAAGCATAACGTAACTTATTTAATTCTATCATTATTATGTAAGTATAATACATTTAATATATAAAAATACAACTTATTGTAATGATGTAGGTACTTTTTATCTAATAATTTTTTTTACAGGCATATCTTTGCATAGTTAGAATGTTACATAACACACGATGAGGTATTTATACAAACATACAAGTTATTTGTTTGTGGCCTTGTGGATTTACACGTGATATGTATCACTATAGTATATTACAATGCCAGGCAAATTTCTTGACCAATGACTAGGATTTTAAGAAATTGGCGTATACATGGCGGCAGACCGAATATTGAGTACGATATAATTTCCGATTTTTTAATCATCGAAAAGATGTAAGTCTCAGCAATTGTGTGGTCAAGGATTTTGTCGCAGCTCATCGCTTTACTTGACGCTTTAATCGCATAGGTGTGTCATTGGGACCTAGTCCTCGACCCAGCGTCCGCACTCATTAAATTTTATATCTCACAATGAGATGTAATTGGCATAAAAATATATCATGTTAACAATTTCAGCTCAACATTTTTGGCGCCATTCACCGAACAACCACAGTATCTTGGTTTAATGGCGATTTTAATATTCGTTTTATGGTTCTTTCTGCCCATTATGTAAGTATTAATTCGACTATTATAGCATTAAATAAACAAAAACACTAGGCACTTATTATAAGCGGTATGATTTATAAACGGTAAAATCCGTACCAGGCGTAAATAAGTTGACAAGTTGAAAATGGTCATTTTTCAGGGCAGCCATTTAAGGTTTAAGTTTTATCTGTAAAGCGGGACAGGTAGACATCTGGAGTTAGGTGTCCATATTTTAAGAAATATTCACACCTAGTTGGGTGTGAAGGCCGCTCTACACAATGGGCCATTGCGATTGTAGTGGTGTCGGATGACTTATGGCGCGTGGGATGGCCGAGAAATGGCGCCAGTATCGGTTTTTTGGCCGCACATCAAGGGGAGTGGGCCAGCGATGGCAGTACGCATCTACACATGGCCCATTATACAGCGCGTGCATACGTGCTGTAAAGATATATCGCCGGTGCGGCTAATGTTTCCACGTTCATCTCAAAAGACGTTAAGACCACAAGTGACTGTCTACATCGTGTAGTTGCGTTTCAGCCATCGCTTGGCCATCTCGCTGGACCAGCGCTGGCCTATTGTGTAGAGTAGCCATAACAGGAGTTCCTGTTACTACATACGGCTACATCAATAACAAGGTCCTGTCTCAAGGGCATTCAAATTAATATACCTAATTGTATTAATTGATTCACTTCTGACACCGTGGGTCGTAAGTTGAATTCACGACCAAAAGAAAAGTCAAGTCCATAGATATAATTAATTTTAAGTGAAATGCTCCAATTTTTTAAATATTTCATACAAATTGTATGGATGAGTCAGTTATTCTAGGAAGAAATGTGACCTGAATATTGAAATCAGCCAATTTACGAAGAAAACATTAGTTTAGTTTTTCGAAATTGTTTATAAAATTTGAGAGACAATCCCTTAAAAAACTTAAATATAAACAACTGTAGTTACTTTTTTGACTCAATCATTGGTTTGTGTCAATCAAGAATTGTTTCTGAGACGCTCTTTCCATTCGAAAAGATTCAGAAACAATTCTCTGCTCTTAACATTCCATCAAAAGAAGACAATGAATTAACAAAATATCTACAAAAGAACCGGTTTCTTATGAACCGTGAAAACCGAAAAAATGAATAATATACAACTTTGTACGTAGTGTTTTTGTTTTAATTTTTTCTGTAGAAATCTTGCTATGATCATTTGCGTACTTCAATATTTGGTGAACTTTTCCTCAAGGGTGTATAAGTCGACTTATCCTATATTACACGAGCGATGATGGTTTTGCTCTGTAACAGAATTTTCCCAAGAGAGTACTAACCGATAAGTGTCGCAACGTTCAACGTTTCTCTAAAGCAACCCAAGCCTGATTTCGGAATAGATTATTCAGATACAAGCAACATTCACTATTACTACGGATTATATATTAAACAGTTCTAGTGGGTTATATTCCTGTGGATCGTGATCTTGGAATACCATGTAATACTGCCCTATCACCTAACTTGATTGCTTTGGCTCTTGATTTAGCTTATGACGTCATCTTCTCATTTTCTACTAGCAATGGAGATGTAAGTCAGGGGGACATTTTTTTATGATATGAAAGTGGCAAACAAGCATGCAGTTCACATTGATGTTAAGTGATGACTACAGCCTATAGACACTTACACAAAGACCAAGGTCAAATATAATACTGATATAATTTATATCAGTTTGATTTAAAAAAAAAGCAATGCACCTAAAGATAACGATTTTCTATTAAATAGCTGTAGCATGTCTGTAACAGATCATCTTCTCATGTTCTTGTCTTTATTTTCCAGGTTGCTAAGACTGCGAAAGTCTTTGAAGATTGCTCTGATAATCTTATTGCCCATCGTCATCATAATCGCCGTAGTTCTATGTGTGTTCCTGGCTGACAGTGAGATTCTGGCTAACATGTTGGTGACCTGTGAACATTGGATGCCCTTAACACAGCCTGGCATATGGCTCAGTGGTCTGGTACAAGCGTTGTTGTCTACACATGTCGTCAGTGGTTACTTAATTAGCGCCGGTGGTACTGTATATAAACATTCTGATGTTAGATGGTAAGTTATTTATTGTAGTAAGATAAATAAATGCTATGTTTATACGACACTAGCTGTACAGCTAGTGTACGTCGTGGGTACTCACAACGTAGCGTGATGTTATATAGCCTTTACCTTCCTCAATAAATGGATCTTACACTAGAAGATTTTTTCAAATCGGTTTAGTAGTTCCTGAGATAAGCGCGTTCAAACTGACTCTTCAGCTTTATAGTATTAGTATAGATAAGTATAGAAATATAGATATAATGTTTGGCAGATATATCTCTCCAAACTCGTGATGTTTTGCATTAATATTTAACAAGTCTATAATTTCTACCTTCAACTTGTAAAAATGAAAAATTAAGCAACGGTTTAGCATTTTTTACACAAGATTTCATCGTATCTTATGAAGACAGCTGTAGGTGATTTCTAGAAAATTCTTTAGTTTAAGTACCAACTAGATTGCCCACGGATCGGCAATTCAATTGAATTTAAGACATTATTTATTTTTCGCAATAACACATGCGAGTAAACTTTAAAAATTAAAGAAAAACGGAAAGAAAAATTTGACTTCGGAAAGAGGAATCGAACCTGCGACCTCAGGATAACCAGTCCAGCCACCGCTTCACCGACAGTAAATCGGTTAAAAATTAAAATATTATATCGGTGTGGGACTTCGGTAACTAAGTGGTAAAGCGGCTGGACTGGCTGGCTGGAAATTTTTCTTTCCGTTTTTTCTTTAATTATTTATTTTGTTATTTCTATTTTGATCAATAGACATGTAACTTATAAAATTAAATAAGCTTTATCTCCAACTGGTAAAAATGCCATAATAATAAAGATATTAAAAAAAAAAGGATAGAATAATTTGACTGCAGATGGATTTGAACCTATGTCTTCTAGAGTCCTGCCGCTCTTACCTCTAAGCCCCGTTTAGATGGGGTAAGAACACCTGAACATCGAATTTTTCCTTCTATTTAGATTGCTACCGTCACCAGTTCCGGTGGAGATACATTTGTATATTCATTTCAAATTACACATCATCTCCTGCATGAAAATTAACATTACTGTTAATTTTATCAATATGACAGTTACCAAAATCTTATTCGACTACATTTTCTTTTCAGGACTTCAACATTCGTGATCATCACAAATCTACTATCAGGCTGGCTCTGGGTGTTCCTATGGGTAGCTATCAGCGGTGAAGGCGAAAAGGATAAGAGTATCATATCAATCCTGGTGATGATTTATCAGGCCTCTATGAATGAGAAGAGATCTAAGGAATGGCCAATGCTAGCTTTCGGATTAGTTTTTGCTACTGGTGTTATATCTGTGGTTAGTATCCATAAATACAAACTTTTTTTTTTTATGTAATAAAAGTGGCAAACAAGCGTGCAGTTCACATTGATGTTAAGTGATGACTGCAGCCTATAGAGACCCACACAATGACCAGAGGTCAAAATGCAAATGCGCTGCCACTCCTGAGGCATTAGGTGTTATGCCTCTGTGCCGGAAATTACAGAGCCGTACATTACCACCTGACCGAAACATGATAGTGCTGAACACTACCATTTAACGGCAAGTATATTAGGTAATGCGGTGGTGCCTACGCCCGCGAGCTCCATCACTGGAGCTCTACCACCAGTACTTAATTACGAAAGTTAATATGCTCTTTGGAGTATAATGTTATTTCATTTGCAAGATGATGGAAATGAAGATGATTATGCAGGCATGATTCGTTAGGAGAGACATGGGTTAATGTCTCGAAGTAACGAAGGTGGCAAACAAGCATGCAGTTTACGTGGATGTTAAGTGATAATACTGCAGTCTATTTGTGAACATCTACGTAAAATCAGATACCATCAAACACTACAATTTGGCCTTCCTTTCAGCTTAGCTATCAATCGACTAGCTCAGATACCGGCCGACTTGATTGTTTCTTGCCTTTTTAAAGAATTTCCCTAAACCTTTAGTTAGGCGCATAAAGATTTGCTTCTATATAATATATATTCAAAATATTTGATTGATGCGACAGTTTGGTATAAATTTTATCAGCATTGCAAGATTTGCCTTCATTCGCAATTAAAATTTCGTCTTATTCATAATTTGTGTAATAATAATCTTTTATTAATAAATGAGGACTATTATTTTTCTTCTAATTCTTTTCTTTATTATTACCAGCTTGCCCTACTTTATCCTGTCTACGATAAACTACATCGTCTCACCGGCGACCACTGGCGACTCTTCGCTTCAGCGACCTCTGCGTTAGGCACAGTCCTAACAGTAGCAGTTCTGGTCGCTGGAATGAATATCGTCAGTACAATAGACGAACTTGTGGTCCCCGTGCTTGCCGTGTTCACCACTGCTGTTGAAGTTGTCGGATTCGTTTTCATTTATGGTAAGTAATTTTAAGGTTTTTTAAAATAAGGACCAGGTAAATTACAACCAATTTGAACTATAGCTATCCATAATTGTCCACTTCAGTAATAAAAATAGTTTGTTTAAGATTAGTGATCTCGTTATTCTCTATTGTAAATTCTTCATTAATTTGTTACAGGTTGGTTTTACCTCACAGTAGACATCCAGTTTGTAACTGGTGCCAAGCTTCCATGCTTTTGGCTACCGACTTGGTGGTCCACGCCAGTATTACTAATCGGTGTCTGCGGTTGGTGGCTCAGAAGTCTACTCCGGACCTCCTGGGCCCAAGGGCAAAACCTTTGGCCGTTGTGTGGGGTGTTCATTATCATTTTGGTAGTAATGATAGTGATGGCAGCCATCGCTGTCGCAAAGGAAGAGCAGTTCAATTTGTTAACGGTTAGTATCAAGAGTCTATACATGAGCAAGATGTTTGGGATTATTTATTTTATCCCGCTTGCTTCATTTATGTACAATTATAGGCATATAATCATTTTGGTCAAGTTAGCCCCGAAATGGCTATCTCGGAAGCAAAAGAAAATACGCCTCAGGGTTGGCAACGCTTGTTAATTTTAACCATGGGAGCTGTTAACCACTTTCATTACATAAATAAACCTATCTAATTGCTTATAAAAAATACGCTGACACACAACCCTATACTAGATAAATACCTGGGTCGAGAATCACGGGCGTAGGCATCACCGCATATTCTCATTATTTACTTGCCATAAATGTAATATTTAGCACTGTCGCATTCCTTTTAGGTGGTAATGTACGGCTCTGCAATTTCATACACTGAGGCACCACAACTTAGACCTCAGGAGTGGCAACGCATTTGCATTGAAATCTCTAGATTTTGTGTAGATATTTATAAGCTACAGTACCTATCCACTTACCATCAACATGAACTGTATGCTTGGTTGCCACTTCACGACATTAAAAAAGGACGTCACATACACAAACACCCAAACCCGAAACAAATATCTGTAGACCATACAAATATTTATCCCGGCTCAGGAATCGTGACCTCATTTAAATGTGTGGTACACACCGCTGGGCCAAATGGCTCGTCATTATGATGTGTAGTTTTATCATACACGCTATGATAAAACAAATTACAGTGCTCAACAATAAATATTGCACATAGAGATTGAAGGAGACTTCGGCTTATTTCGGGTCTATAGAGAGATCTTTCGCACCGTACCTATTTGACGTTTGTCGACAATTTTGATCGAGTTTTGAAAAAAACTGTCAGTGCTTACGAAGGCAGTGTTCAACAGAGATAACGCTCTACGAAGTCGAAACAAGCCGATCATCTCTTTCGCAGGCTCGATGTGTGATATTTATTGTTGAGCACGGTAAACTTATTTTAGGAAATTCCTATTCGAAGTAAGACGGCATGATGCGTGCGTGCGTATTGTTGTTATTATTCTCACAAATTTTTTTTATTTCAGAGATATTTCTAATGTCTTTTGTTTATTTCTTCACAGAAAATAGCGTCAGCTTTCCGACCGTCTCGTCTCTGGGGTCCAGAAGAACCGATGTCAAGATACGTGTGGATGTCACTAAGATTTACTGGCGAAGCTATCAGCTCTGAACAAGATGTCAACTCAGATTCCAACATTTATCCAACAATCAAAAACTACACTACAGACATTGAGAAAAAATACAATGAAGATTGGTTCACAACACATTCAACATATACAAAAACGCCTAAATCATGCATGAAAACAGATTTATCGAAAGAAGTGCCTCCGAAAGACGTAGGAACAGTTCAAACGATATACACATTACCTATGAAAAAGAAGAAGAAAAAAGATGACGAGAAGTTTCGATCGCCAAACATTTGTATAGCCAAAAGTGAATTAGGTGGTCCGGTAAACTGCAATTGTAACAGGCATTTTACTTTGAACGCTCCAGATTTAAGAAACACAAACAACGAAGTATCCACTAGTCTGTAGAAATATTTGAATATGGAATCAAATTTGCTAGTTCAAATGTACAACGAACGCTTTGTCTAGTCGACTAATTTATGTTTAGTCATTATAGTTCTTCGAAACTGGTTTGCAGATTTGTAAAACTAACACATAACTGATATAGCCGTCCAATAAATATTGGATGATAGGAATTCTGTTTCGTTTATGGACTTCAATGTTTAAATTAAGGAGAAAGTAATGTTGCAATAAGCAATGTAAATAAAGACAGGAATAAATAATCCCAAAGATAAACCAAACATTACGACTAAAGTTTTTGGAATAACTGGGGCAAGTGGAGATAATGGAATGGATCAAACATTTAAAAGATTGAATACAAAATGCCAAGGACTACGGAACGATTAATCGCGGGTAACTAATAGTTAAGAGCAATGTAAATAAAAAAATGCAAAATGATAGAACGTACCTATTGTTCTTTTATTAATTTTTCTTTCTAGTTTTTTTTTATGATGAAATTTGTACACAAAAATGTAGTCCAATCGATTGTTAGTGAATACTGGCATAATATATTATGTAGACATTAAAAAACATAACAGACACTATACTACTCCTAATTCCATAGAAAGCAGAAAATTGGCAAGAAGGCAAATGAGCGAGATTTGATGCTTTCAACGGATTCATAGGTAAGTAGTTTCGAATGAAATATGTATGGATCTTCACGCCAAGTCTCTTACGGAGTAGTTAGAGAGTGTGGAGCTCCAGACATCCCGTCCCGTCATCGCATGAAGTTATAGGAAAAAATCCTTACCTAGCCAGAAAATATTTTCATACTCGTTAGCTTAATGACATTTTAACATATGGTTTGAAAAAAACATAGGTACATCGCATTAAAAGATAGGTACTATTGAAACCTTTAAAGAGGATGGGGGTGAGCCGGAAGGGGCCGGGTGGATCGGTGGCTCCTCACACCCTAGGGATAAGACTAGATAGTGGGCCTGGGGCCTCAGACAGATGCATGCAGCAAGCCAAGCTAGCCAAGTTTCACGCTAGTGTCTGTCCTATCAGATAGGCGCCCGGATAGCAAACGTCTCCTCGACTATAGAGCCAGTTTGACGCTGTTTATACATAAAATAATTATCAAACTTTAAAACAATAACCCCCTTATTCATAAACGTATTTTAGTTAAAGTGTTGCTAATCTCTCCTTTGTCTTTTTCTATCCTGCACATTTTACATTGCAACTGACAAAGACAAAGCATTCCATAGCTAAAACGTATCTAATGTACCTTTATGAATAAAGCGGTAGATCTCAATGCTGACTGCTGATGCATTATCTTTTAAGACCCAGTTTTTTATCGCTACTGTACCAAAAATACTTATCTTATTAGTCTTTGGTCTTAACTAATTCTTAAATGAATAGATAATATAATAATATATACCTTTAAATGATCATTGATCATGTGACAGAATTAGAAATTGATATTTTACGATAGGTACGGCTAGCTTAAGCTTTTTGATTGAGAGCCGCAAGCCTTATACTTCACGTAAAACTTTTCACACACAGGGGGAAAAAATAAGAAAATGATAATCGTTCAGAGCAAGCGCGCGAGGTAAAAAAATATGAAAAATGACCAAAGTTTTAACATAAATCTTGAAGAATGTCGGAAAAGTATTACTGGTAAGGGCCACTCTCGTTCGTGATTGCTCAATTCTGACTACAGAACAATCTGGGAAGTGTATGTTTTACAAGTATTATTTGCTTACCAGAGGTGCCCGCGACTTCGTCCGCGTGAGAATTTATAATTGTTCAGTACCTACCCGGACGAAGTCGCAGGTGCAGCTAGTATAAAAGTACCCGAAGTTACTCCTCATTACATAAGCTATTTCCCAGTGAGAGTCTTGTCGACATGAAAATTTGACAGTAATGACAACGACAATAGCAATGTCGATAGGCGGTCGCACCCCAGGACCGTTCGTTGTGACATTCTTTGGGGGAGGCTTTTGCTCAGCAGTGAACGTCTTTTGGCTGAAATGATGATTAATTATGACAATTTAAGTAAAATTCCGCTGTGCAGCAAAAAAAAAATCCGTTTAATTACATAAAAAAAAGACTTTTGTAATACTAAATGGATACCTGCTGGAGTCGGTACGTGACAACTCCACCGAACCAACCACCAACCGGTCACTCAACCGAACAATGTTGGTCAAATCATTCCAATGGGGTGATTGTAAGTGCAATAACGTAAGATGGGCAGCAGCGTCCAGCGATAAAATTACCACCACTGCGATCGGCAATCGGCCTGTCAAGCTATTACGGCATAACCCCTTATATATATATATATATATATTTTATTATTATAATTAACAAAAGATTTAACATTATATCACTTAATGCTAGCATTGAAAAACCACTAAGGTTTGTAAGTATGCTAACCTAATTTACGTCGGTAGGCAGGTAAATAAGGGAGACCTTAAACAACAATAACCGATAATAATGGAATACATGATATTTAGAAAAATAGATTACAACATTTTATCAACGTGTGTCGGGCGAGATATCAGGTGTTGTCAGTGGTCGGGGCAGGGACCGCCTGTTGTTGTGAGTGGTCAGACTAGGGGATCTCCGTCGCCCGAATGTAGAGGCCCGGGGCTGGCGAGCATGCAAGTGTTCCGCACGTCACCAGTGTTGGTTGCAGCCGAAAGTTTAGCGATGGACATCTATCGGCTGATACGATGAATGAAATATATATGTACCTAATTGTCAAACGAATTTCACATTATCAACCAGCCACTTTATTTTTACAGGAACTTCAATCAAAATTGCACATCTGAGTAAGCAAACAGAACAATTTACGAGAATGCGATGACTAAGATTAATCAATCTATCGGACAGCTATGTGGGTGTACGATAACTTTCTTATTGCTTCAATATATCGAGTATAAGTTGTTTATTTTCGCAAGTTATTTGGCTGCTCATAAATATTTAGATAGATTTTCGTATCGACATAATTGGATTAATAATATTATGATAAAGACATATTAAAACAAAGACAATTTCGATACGGAATCGAAGGTCAAACTCTTCGATAAATATTTTCATGTCGCAGGGTGAGATTAAAGGTTTCATTATTATAAAACTAGATTTTGCCCGCGGTTTCGCCCGCGTGTCGTTTTATAAATAACTAAGTAGCCTATATTCTTTCTCAAAGTCAGCTCTATCTCTGTACCAAATTTCATTAAAATCGTTTCAGTCGTTTGGACGTGAAAAGGTAACAGACAGACAAACAGACAGAGTTACTTTCGCATTTATGATATTAGTAGGGAAGTAGGGATCTGATTCTCATCAAATGGAGCTGCTGTACCACTATGATGTCGCAGTAGGTAACATACTCAACATTTTTAATCTCGGGTAGCAGACGTCCCTATTAAATGATATTTTTAAATAGATTTACGTATTAAAACAGATATACCGGCACAGGGCATCAGGAGTGGTAAGGTATTTTGACCTTGGTCTTTGTGTATCTTTTAAGTGTCTACAGACTGCAGTCATCACTTAACATCAATGTGAACTGCATGCTTGTTTGCCACTTCCATTACATAAAAAAATGCTAGATCTTGATTAAAAACAGTAGTGTAACACAGTCAACACTTCTAAATTCAGGATTAAGAACGTCTCTATCATAACTGCGTATTTTTTTTATGTAATGGAAGTGGCAAACAAGCATGCGTCACATTGATGTTAAGTGTTGACTGCAACCTATAGACACCCACATGAAGACCAAGGTCAAAATGCAGATGCAAGGTCAAAATGCAGATGCGTTACCACTCCTGAGGCCTAAGGTGTTAAGCCTCTGTGCCGGAAATTAGATGGCTGTACATTACCACCTGACCGGAACACGATAGTGCTGAACACTACCATTTAGCGGCAAGTAAATTAGGTAATGCGGAGTTCCTACGCCCGCGAGCTCGGACACTGGAGCTCTACCACCAGTAAAACATTTTCGTACCTAAGAGCATTAAATTATTAAATACATTTTATTATTCGACTGTTCTTTTACGAATCTTCTCACCAGAATGCCAAATGTAGGTATCGTTACATAAAACAACTACATGGAGGACATCAAATGGATTCCCATTTAACCCTGTCTACCCATAGTGTTAATGTCCTTCGAAAAGAACCTAATAAAACTTTGTCGCAACTAATCTACTCGAGTATAGGATACTGATCAACGGCTCTCGGAGGGATAAATTGTATAATTTGTTAACCGTCCGGCACGTAAGAGGAAAAATCGTTGTCGTACGTTGAGACGGAGTGAAGTAATGAGCAAGATGAAGTTGGACTACTACATGATGTAACAATCTATGGTCAAATGGAACTATGTATTATGTGCTTAGATAATACTAACAAAACAGTAAAATTGAAAGTAAAATGGTTTTAATTTTGTTTTGTCTGTCTGTTCGTCCTTTTGTCCAGGCTGATCTCCGAAGATACTGGACGGACTCGAATGAAACTTTTTTACTGCGAGAAAATCACTAATTCCCACGGGAATCTCTACATTTAATTTTATTTTCCTATACAAATAGTCCGTATCTATCAAACCTTTGGCACATTATTTCATTGTGAGGCAATACGAAGTTTGCCGGGTCAGCTAGTTTATTAATAAACATCAGTTTGTATCAATTTTAAGACAGTGGGTCATACCTACTTCGTATAGTGTAAGTACATTTATGGTAATACCTACATTTTAATGACATTCCAATATTCTAAATTTACCAATGAAAATTTTTATTTTCAAATGATATTTTTCAATCAAAAATGTAAACTTTAGACCTGCTCGTGTTTTGCTTAAGTTTTATTGTATAAATAGTTGAACAATATTCTAAAGATTTCAAAGTATCTAAGAACAAACTTATATTATTCCTGATGCAATATTTCAACATAATATTTTTCCCCGATGAATTTGAAAAGTTACTTAAGAAAAATGTTATGTTCTTAGGAATCGGCGTGCATGTATTAACAGAATGATGAAGGTAGACGAGACACGAGAGGTATGTCAAGACCGGAATATCTGGCGCTCTAGACTCTCTGCCTACCCCGTTAGGGACCTGGCGTGAAGATACATACATACAAGAAAAATGGAAATAATTATTAATAATTTATTCCGGACGGATTTTTAGAATCTGCAACTCTATACAGCGAGCCCAGTCGCTTTACCACTAACCTAACAAAGCCGAAAGCCCTGAAAATCTAATATTTATTTCCATTTTTTCTTAACACTAGAAGCGTCGAAAATTACGACCTCCCCTTAAACCGCCGCTGTGCCAAATTTGTCCCATTGTATTTATTGTTATATTTTTAGCAGATATCATGAAAGTTAAGATTAAAACTATTTATATTTACTATTTAGTTACTATTCCACTGTTTACTTATTAATTATAACATGTTTATTTAAATCATATTTTACTCAACGCAACAAAAATGTAAATTATTAATTATCACCCAATATTTTTTTTTGTTTTTTTAAACAATATCAAGCTAACATGGTCATTTTTAGTATACTAAACACTATGAAATACCTACTGTAAATTAGTCATTGCTATTTGAAGAACAAATATAGCGCAAGAAATATTCTTTATTCGTACATTTATTGCGTACAGTTTTTTTTGCACTGATGGCACTTCATAGAAGACTAATTATTAGTGCATTTTGACTTGACCTAACACCTTGTACGTTTTTCTTGCGTGGCTGGTATGTATTTCGGTATATTATCAGGTATGGTTGTTTTTCTAATATTCAGTGTTCCCAATTCTTCTCCCAATTGTAATCAATCACTCTACGCTTAATTTTACTGCCGTTTATAATTTTATATAGAACTCGTGCATTTATTACCCACCTAGTCTATCATATTATAAAACGTATAAACTGGCTAACGTTTAGAACGTGCTTTTACTGTGTATTTGCGACTCATAGAACCCACAACATCAGTTTACTCCATATTTTGTGCTATTATAAACTAGGTTGACTGTTAGAGAATGCCTAGTGGCATTAAGTCGGCCTAATGTACTCGGTGCATTGAGGGATATATAAATAAACAAATAAAACAACACTGTCTCACGTTTTTTCTTTGATCTAGTACTTATTGTGACAACGGGATGCAGAGTACTGAGCTAGAAAATAACTAATATTTTTTATTAGATTTAGTCTGGTAAACAGTCAAGGATATGTCACCTGTTTTTAATGTATAGCGTACTGTAGGTATAATTTTTTTTTTGCCGTCTTCACGCCTCCGCAATTCCTTAGAGTAGGTAATTACTAATCAAACCATCGAATTATTGTTTTGAAATACTGACAGGACAAAAATGACCCAGCGGCGGTTCTAGGTAATAATAATAATAATAATGGCAACCCATTATACGTCCCACTGCTGGGCACGAGTCTCTCCCCTTTTTTGGGGGGAGGCCTGGAGCTTACTCCACCATGCTGCTCCAATGCGGATTGGTGGAGGTGGGTGGGTTAGTGGCCAACCCACTGTCGGATGTTTTCAAACCGCCCATTAGGCCTCCGACAAGGTTTAATGACTGCTATCCATTGATAGCAACCGGGACCGACGGCTTAACGTGCCCTACCCTAACGTGTGAAACGCGCATTTAATTTGCCATTAGCGGTCACCCATCACACTACCCGACCGCGCCCGTAGTGCTTAACCGAGCAGATCGCTTACGATCTACACCAGCCGCTGGGCCATGCGCGCTTCCAGGTAAATCATATTATTATTCCTAAAATATTTTATTTATATAACTGAGAATACTTGTAATTGATAAAATATAATCAATTATTAAAAGTCAAAAAGTTTTACGGACCTAAGTAAAGAATTTTAAATAATCGAGACATTCAAACTTGCAGAGGGGACAAAATTGGGACAGCGGCAGTTCTAGTAAATAAAATTTACCTCGCATGATGACGTGCGAATTCATATTATCACAAAAATTACGCAAGGCAAAGCAGTGATTGCTCATTGCATTTACCAAACAATTTTTATTTTAAAGTTCCGTAAAAAAATCTATTTAGATGTATAAACTGTTTTACTTGTGGTAGAGCTCTAGTGACGGAGCTCGCGGGCGTAGGCACCACCGCATTATATTAATATACTTGCCGCTAAATGGTAGTGTTCAGCACTATCGTGTACCGGTCAGGTGGTAATGTACGGCCCTGTAATTTCCGGCACAGAGGCAGAACACCTTAGGCCTCAGGAGTGGTAACGCAAATGCATTTTGATTTTGGTGTTTGTGTGGGTGTCTATAGGCTGCAGTCATTTCTTAAAATCAATGTGAACTGCATGCTTGTTTGCCACTTCCATAAACATAAAAAAGAGTATTTCTCACAATAATATAAAATATGTCTACAAAAAATTTTGTGCCCATTCATGAAAATTACGAGTACATGTCTCCAGCATAACACCCATTTTTATCAAGGAAACGTGTAAGCCAGGCTAAATGTTACCGCAATAACCGGCGTATAAGAAATCTCGAGGGGCGACCGGGGCAGAGTGACTAATGTCTACATTTGTCCTTGCCACGCGACCTAACCTATCTGATTGCTGTCGCTAAAACCTGCTGGCTTGATTAATTTCGGCTTTTTCATAAGAAGATACGTTTGATTTATTATAAGTTGTAATCTGCGTCTAGCTCCTTTTTAGGGTTTCGTACCTACTTGCAGCTCAAAAATGATAACCTTTTACAAAAACTTCTTTGTCGTATTCTTCATTACTGAAGGTCGTGCCCGTTTTGGTAAGTATAGGTGGAGGAGCTGACGAGTTGCTTCCAGGCCGCTCTATCTTCATATTTTCTGAGACCGGCAGTGCAGTAATTTCTTTTATGGCGTCAGACTTACGGCTAGGTGACAAAAACAATGAAACTTGAATTTTACAGAAAGTCCTATGATAAATTGTATAATTTTATTAGATTATAAGTAAAAAATACTTTTTACACTACAACCTGGCTAAGTGAGCCATGGATAGAGAGGGACCTCTGCTATTCATACTTAAGATGCAATCCTAAAAAAGACACTTTTGTTTTCAAATACCTATAATCTGGGAATTATTAAACCTTAGTAACTGAGATTTTGTTCCCTAGGTTATTCTATGTTTACCTCTGTAAACGAAGCGCTATACTCGGTTAAGCGATACGGGCGCGGTCGGGTGTGTGATGGGTGACCGCTAATGGCAAATTAAAATGCGCGTTTCCGTGCTTCGGAGGGCACGTTAACCCGTCAGTCCCGGTTGCTATCGATAGATAGCAGTCGTTTAACCTTGTCGGAGGCTTTATGGGCGGTTTGAAAAAATCGAACAGCGAGTTGGCCACTAACCCGTATATTCACCAACCCGCATTAGAGCAGCGTAGTGGAGTAAGCGCCAGGTCTCCCCCCAAGTAGGGGAGAAACTCGTGCCCAGCAGTGGGACGTATCCAGGGTTGCCATTGTTATTATGTTACCTCTGCAGTTGAAACTTTGTAGCTCAATAGCCAAATAGCATGACCAACGAAAAGCATAGGCCATACAATAAACAGTATGTAACAGAATAAATTTACACCCTGACAGTAGTTTGCACAGAATCGATAACAGATTTCAGGAATTTGTGAAATAATTATTAATATTGATATTTTTTATTGCAAAATTGATTCCAATTTAGAAAATTAGATTCACCTATTTGATGAACAATCCCGTTACGGGGACTGAACCCGCGGCTCTCAAATTAAGCTGTCGTCACACACCATGGGACTAATTGGATCGCCAATTTAAGAACTCAAGCACCTACTCTTTTATTTACAAGAATACTCAAAGTGCACTTTACAAAACAAGATATACTTTAACCATCCTTTCAACTGTTTTCATTTAAAGTCAAACAAACCTTATATTCCCAACGGAGACATTCCCAAAACATGCTATAATAACACCGGCCGGAAAGCAAAACAAGTTTATACCCTCAGGAACCCTAGTTGAATAATATACTAACTTGGTAGAATATCCAAGCTTAAATCTGGGAAAAAAACCTTGTCAAAGCAACATTCTTTTATCTGGAAGGTTTTAAAAGGGAACGCTTGAGGGCAATGTTTAACCCTCATCAAATAATTTACATGAAAGCCACTTAGTAACAAGTAAGATGAATTGCATGTTTTCATATGTTCTATTTTCTTTTAAATGAGAGGAATTTGAAGGGATGTGCTTCTATATTTTATATCGTTAGAAAGTAGAGACTTCAATATAAAAAAAATCTCAGTCTTTTGAAAAAAAGTAACAGATGTGATGAAAATAACTAAATATAAAATATAAAAATAACTGCCTCTGTAGCCTAGTGGTAGCAGGCCACTACTACTACGCTGAAGGTCCTAGGTTCAATTCCCAGGTCGCGGGCTTATCACAGATAACGGTTTAAAATCCTTTATCTCTGGTTCTATTGCGATTTTTCCATTTTCGTTAAGTTTGCCAGTACCTCAGAGTTTGGTAATGTACCCGGAGATGGCAACAGGCTCGCCACCTAAAAACGTAATTGGCGAATCGTGAGTGTTTGTATGTGTGATTTGAATGCATGTATTTGCCTCTGTCTACCCCTTCGGAAATCACAGGCGTGAAGTTACGTTTTTTAGATGAAAATATCTGATTTGTTTGAATCTACACCAGTATATTTGGGACATAAAAGGGTGAGTTGTCACCAGGTTTGGTAAAATTACGGAGCCATAGATTACCATCGAATCGGAACACGATAGTGCTGAACACTACCATCTGTCGATCATAGCAGTCATTCCTTACTTTTTCACTGTGAAATTATTGTGTTTGATCATATTTATATTATTATTGTTAAGATGTACAGCCGTCTATAACAGATAAAAATGGCCCTAGCGGAAGATCAGCGCTGGTTGTCTTTGAATCAGCACAGGCCGAGTTAGGGCCAATTTGTAATAAATGTTTATTATGTCATTTTTTTCCGTGTTTTTCGTGTAACATTGTTACAAAAAAACGTTTCTTCCTTCTTTCTTCTTACATTTGGCGGCAGTTAAATTAAGTAATGTGGTGGTGCCTACTCGAGAGCGTAGGCAAGAGTTGCTCTCGAGTTGCCTACGCTCTCCAGTAGGCACCACCTACACCACACTGATACTCTACCACCAATGAAGATTTGTTCTATTGTTTTTGGTCTCATAAATTATCAGCACTAGCCTATAAGTATAAAACTCGGGCAGTTAAGTTAAATTGCAGCAGACAGGTGGCGTCTTGTTTAAACTTGCCCGGGCCACTTTAGCTCTAATTTATGTAACTATCAACCCGAGACAGTCGACTTCGTTATAAAAGTGGTTGAAATAAGCGAGATTGTGTTGCAGATAATTAAAAGATGTAACTGCGTTGCTGAATCGACTCACTCTTAGTTATTTCAAAGAGATGTATTATTTTTGTCCTCATTTTAGTTGAAGTAAGTGATGACATCTCTTTATTTTTATGCTCTTAAATAATGAAAAATTCATACTTTGCGTTTCACATTATATTTAAAATGGAATTTCTTCAAAGCTCATCGAAGTTTTCTTAAAACTTATCCCAAAGGTCTACATCACCTCAAGTATTAAACTCGTAAAGCAGCCTCTATCTTACTATCTAATTCCACTTACAACGTCAAGGGGCAATTAAGTTGGAATCCAAAAGACGACAGGTGGCGTCTTATTTAAACTTGCCCGGGCCGCTTGAGCTCTAATTTATGTAACTATCAACCCGAGGCAGTCGACTTCCTTATGAAAGTGGTTGAAATGAACGAGATCGTGTTGCGGATAATTAAAAACTGTAATTGCATAGCTGAATCGACTGACTCTTAGTTCTTTCAATTAAATTAGTTATTCTTCGTCCTCGTTTTAGTTTTTTTTTTTAATAACGATTGTGTCATAAAATCTTTCAGTTCACATGGATGTGAAGTGATGACTGCAGCCTAAGACAACATAAGAATATAAGAGGTCAAAATGCAGATTTGTTGGCACTCCTGAGAACTTAATTGTAAGGTCTCTATGGTAGATATTACGGGGCCATATAATTATATTGTAACTGATGACATTTCTTAATTTTTCAGCGCTTTGAATAATAATATAAATAATTCATAATTAAACTTTGTATATGAATTTAATTTAATATTTAAAATGGGAAAGCTTCAAAGCTAATCGAAAACTTCTTAGGTCTACATCAGCTCAAGTATTAAAGTCGTAAAGCAGCGTCTATCTCACTCCGCGTACTCACTCCGATGTTAAGTGATGACTGCAGCCTAAGACAACATAAGAATCAGAGGTCAAAATGCAGATTTGTTGCGACTCCTGAGACCTTAATTGTTATGTGTCTGTGGTGGATATTACGAGGCCATATAATATTACTGTAAGTGATGACATTTCTTAATTTTAAGCACTTTGAATAATAATATAAATAATTAATTATTAAACTTTGCATATTCATTTATTATAATATTTAAAACTAGCTGTCCCCGCAACTTCGTCCGCGTGAGAATTTATGATTGTTCAGTATCTACCCGAACGAAGTAGTGGGCGAAGCTAGTACAAAAGTTACTCAAGTTACTCCTTATTACATCACCTATCTGCCAGTGAAAGTCTCGTCAAAATCGGTCCAGCCGTTCCCAAGATTAGCCCCGCCAAACAGACAGACAGACAAATATAGTAAAAAAAATTGTTTTGGTATATGTACCGTGTATACATACATATGCATTTAGTAAAAAGCGGTTATTTTTATAATACAAAAAGACACTCCAATTTTATTTATTTGTATAGATGGGAAAGCTTCAAAGCTAATCGCAAACTTCTTAGGTCTACGTCAGCTAAAACCAGCGTCTATCTCACTCCACGTAAAATGTTGAGGGGCAATTAAGTTGGAATCCAACAGACGACAGGTGGCGTCTTATTTAAACTTGCCCGGGCCGCTTTAGCTCTAATTTATGTAACTATCAACCCGAGACAGTCGACTTCGTTATGAAAGTGGTTGAAATAAGCGAGATCGTGTTGCGGATAATTAAAAACTGTAATTGCGTTGCTGAACCGACCAACTCTTAAGTTCTTTCATTGAGAATGTTTTTCTTGGCTTTAAGTACCTTTCTATAGTGCTCCAGTTGGGTTTTAATGGTGATGTTGTTCTATTTTCAAGCTCAACAGCAATCATATTTTGGTTTTGATTTTACTGACGTTAGTTGTTTTTGTTCCAGTCTAGGTAGATTAAAACATTGTACTTGTACATAACATTGTACTTAAAAATTTAATTCACTGACTTACAGTCAGTGAATTAAATTGTGGCTCTTCGTATGGAGTCAAGTTGAACTAAGGTTCTAACCTACAGGTAGGTAAGTGCAATATTTTAAATGAGGCTCACTTGTTTTTTAACGAATTTCAAAAAGGAGGAGGTTTTCAGTTCAATTGGTATGATTAACAGCGGTTTTATGTCAAATAAATTAGAATAATTAATAATTTTATCATGACTGAGAGGCATATCATTGTGTTTCATTTATCATTGAAATAAATATCTTATTCATTCGGTTACTGGCAGAATATCAGCCATTAAAATATTTAATTCATTTCATTTCTATTTATAAATAATTACCGGAATAATAATAATAAACCAATTATATTATTATAATTCATCCGGTTACTAGAAAAATAAAAAAAATATATTTTTTCATCCGGATACTGGCAGAATAGACTCAGCCATGTTGTTTTATAGACGTCGTACGTTCTATTTTCACTTAACATTTCTTGTTCTTCATTTACTAAAGACTTGATTTCCAAGAGTAAATAAGAGTTTCGACACGTCTGTGAAACAAAACAAGCAGAGAAAGTTCGGCTCTAGGACAAACTAAAGTAGTAGTGCGGTCTGTGGATCTTGCCCTTAATCTCCCCTGAGAACGATAAAATGTGCAATCCTGGGAAACCAACAGTAGTAAGTGGCAGAAGGTATATACTGTTTTACCTGTTTTTTTTTTAATATTATGGAAGTGGCAAGCATGCTTGCACATAAAAAAAAATAAATTAAGTACACTTACACTCACAGCCCCACAGTAGGTATTAACTTGTGTCGTGGATGCCGTTGTAAACATACAACACATACACAAGCACCCAGACCCGAAACAAATATCTGTAAGCTATACAAATATTTGTCCCGGTGCGGGGATCGAACCCGCGACCCTTCGAATAAAACGGTCATCTCTCACCGCTGGACTAACCGGGTCGTCTAAATGATGTGTGATTGATTGATGTTAAAGCGTCTGCTACACGGTTTGAAATGAGGTATGAAACCAAGGTGACCTTGAACGGATGTGAGATACGGATTTCGGGCTACACGGTTTGAAACTGACTGAATTGCGCGGAAAGTACGGTCGATATTTCGTTTGTATACCGTGTATTACGCTATAATGACGCCATGACACCTTACCTATCTGTACAACATATAGTTCGAGTGAGTCTTGCAATTTTGTGTGCAATTAAAGAAAAAATGGGAAAAAAAAAATATGGATGAAGCGGTGGTCAAAGGATAAATTAACGCTTAGTCATATAACCTTAATTTTATTAATCCCCTGGACTTCTATGACATAAATAATCCGTACGCGCTCGCTGACGCTGAGTGACTGTCGTACGCGTGGTTTTAAACAAGCGGCTAGACGGTTTTAAACAAGTTTCAAACCAACGCTTCTGCCAATGGTTTGCAACGCAAGTCCTGCTACCAAGGACGTATGAATGTCACGTGATATTTGGCATAAAACAACGGTCTACACTGTTTCAAACCTTTGTTTCAAACCACCGTTTAATACCGTGTATCAGACGTTTAAGTGATGACTGCAGCCCATAGACACTTACACAAAGACCAAGGTCGAAATGCAGATGCGTAATCACTCCTGAGCCACTTCATAACAAGCGGCTAGACGGTTTTAAACAAGTTTCAAACCAACGCTTCTGCCAATGGTTTGCAACGCAAGTCCTGCTACCAAGGACGTATGAATGTCACGTGATATTTGGCATAAAACAACGGTCTACACTGTTTCAAACCTTTGTTTCAAACCACCGTTTAATACCGTGTAGCAGACGTTTAAGTGATGACTGCAGCCCATAGACACTTACACAAAGACCAAGGTCGAAATGCAGATGCGTAATCACTCCTGAGCCACTTCATAACTTAACTTTTTTGTACTATTTATTTTTCGCAATTACACATGTGAGTGAACTTTGTAAATTAAAGAAAAAACGGAAAGATAAATTTGACTTCGGGGAATCGAACCTGCGACCTCAGGATAACTTTTTTGTTTGCTAATTTAATTCAAAAATTTACGGTTTGTATAACAACCTAAGAAATATTTATCTTAACTCTAGTAGAAAACACTACACCGTTGAAACAAACCGTTGAACTTTCAGACAAAAATCAGACATACAAAAATATGCGCATATTTTGACGTAACAACATAAAAGTTTTAAAGAATGCCCAAACTTTTTAAATAAACTAAAACATTTAATATCGTCCAAATAATGTCTCACCATAATTTTGCAAGTCCCAGTTCGGCCTAATACTTTACAGACGAACTTGGTGCAACCACGTAACTTGCATAATATATCCTGGGATCTGTTTTGCACCGTCCTGAGGCGGTCTAACTTTAGTTTTCATTACGATATTAGAATGTCTAATGTCGTCTTCGTGAGAACTATCTAAACGCTTGGAAAATCTTATGAAGGTTGTTCGAATATGGGCCATTCTTGGGACGCGATATTAAATTTTATGTCGTTGTTTTTTAAGAAACTTCTATTTAATGTTTACTGCACTGTATGTGTGTTACGTGTTCCAAATGGAACGTTACTTTATATAACAAAAACATGGTGAGAGACGATGTACAACAACGGGTTAAAATCATCATAATATCTAACTCTGTTTAATTTTTTTCATGTGATGGAAGTGGCAAACAAGCATGCAGTTCACATTGATGTTAAGTGATATACAAAAAGACCAAGGTCAAAATGCAGATGCGTTATCACTCCTGAGGCCTAAGGTGAAACGCGTCCGTGCCGGAATTTGCCACTCTTAAAATTAACAAATATCATACATTTAAGAGTATGAATGTTCGTACAAAAAACTTAAGTATAATACTGTAGTCTGGACTCATCTAAAAAACTGGAAGGAAAAATGTATCATAGCATTAAAATTTTACATTAAACCAAAACTTTTTCTTAAGCTACACAATGTATTTAGGCGAAAAATTATCATTATGAAACAAAGTCTCCAAAATATTAAGATAAAAGGAATCAAATTAAGCACATTTCAATAAATGTATGAGTATAAACCTAGTTGTAAGATGAATTATTAACCTTAACGTTAGTCGAAGTTATGTCGTGGCCATTTTATTCAGCGTGGCAATGAATAATCCGTATAAAGTTTTGCCACGCAACTTTATACAAATGGCGTGGTTGGCTTCGTCGCGCTAGGGTACAAGCGAATGGATTGCATCGCAATCTACTGGTGCTTAGATAAAATTTTAGGCTTTATATACTGCAGTATCTTTCATAATGTATGGACCTGTTATTTCCCACACACAACTCCGGATACTCGTATAACGTTTTCGTAGGTTTTCGCGAGCTTCACACTCGTATTATACATTGTAGAAATCATATTTTCGGAATTTATCTCGTATACTACACTCAATTTCTCTTTCTTACCCGACGTTTCGGTCGCTTTCCAGCTACCATGGTCACGGGCAGACTAGATAATCTGAAAATATGATTTGTACATAGATCTTTTTCTATAGAATTTGCGGCACCCTAAAAACTAGTTATAAGACTTGCGCAATACAGCATTGCATTGTCACCCCAAGGCAATGCAGGATATCAGGATATCAGCTTAGACGTCAAGAGTGACAATGCATTTGCTTGTTTGACATTTCATGACATAAAAAATAATGTGGCGTCATCTAGTGAAAATCACAAGATTTAGCTAATAAGAATAAAGAAACACATGACATACATAAAACAATGACATGGTGAATCGCGCTTGCGAAGTTTTTATGTAAGTTGTGTAATTCCTACATAGATAAAGCGGTTGTTTCGTCGAAGGATTAAGACTGAACGTCATTAACAGTTGCCTATTCTCCAGTGATAGACTGCGTTCATATAGAACCATGCATCACAAACCTCCATCACCCCTTTTTTCACAATGTAAAAATACTAAGGCCCTTAGTTGTTGCACTGTCTCTTTACAATAATATATTAAATGCCTACAAGTATTACATACATTTTCAAGTGAGATTTTATATTATTTGCGTTAATTTTAACGTAGCGTAGGTGTAAAACAAGCTTGAAGTTCACACTGTTGCCAAGTGCACTTTGTACCCTATAAACCTCTACAAAAACCAAAGGCCTTGATGCAATTTCTACTCTAAAATTTTTTAAGAGAAAATAAAAACTCCAGTATCTTGTACCATGGTGCGTTTTGTACGATTGTTGCAATCCACCATTTCGTGTTATTCCCGCTCACCCATTCGTGGTTCGTTAACTCTTATGAGTGTTCCGTACTTAGGTTACGATTCCGTACGATTAAAAACTGTATTGTTAGTCTTATATCTAGTTTTTAGGGTTGCGCAAATTCTACAGAAAAAATTACTATGTTAGCAAGTACTATGGTATTGTTTTTAAACTGTCACCCCAAGTCAAGGCATTTGGAGGAAAAATTTGATGATTAGGTGTGGAATTCGGTAGCTCAGTCGGGAGAGCCGCAGGACTTAGAGATCCAAGTGCTCGCGGAGTCACGTCTCGCCTGGTGTACCTAAAAAAACCTTTCCATTTGTCTTTAAAAATATTTCTCTCGCACGTGCTATTGCGAAAATCCACTAAAATAAAAAATAGTGTTTGTTTACAAAATAAGATAGTTTATATCAGTTCATAGAATCTACCTACCGAGTTTCAATTTGTAGTCCAAATAGTTTCAGAGTAAAGTGGCTTCGACATACGGACAAACGGACATACAGACTGACTGACAGACATGACAAGTTCATAAGTGATCTGTTTTTTGCCATTTAACTACACAAAAAGTTACTCTCTTCACCCAGTGGATATACCTCATAGCTGTTCATATAAACAATAAAATTATAGCAGCTTATCTCAGAAATATGATAAATACGTGTACCTCTGTCTAACCTCTTTGGGAACTTGGCCATGGAATTATGTTTATGCTCAAAATCTTGTATAAACATAAAACAATATGGAAAATAAAACCAAAACTATCATCCATCCTGCAGACTATTAAAGTTTATCGCACATCGCTCAATGATGCGTAAAATATATCTGGCCGTGATATGATTTAGTTCCTGCCATTTATCAAAGGTAACTGTCATGCGCAATCTACTTGGAAATAGCGAATAGCGTAACAAATTTCAGTATGAACCGACTACGGCTGGATATATTTTTGGAACAATGTAATACAATTGGAAGGATATTAAATGGACTATGTTTTTGCTATGTTACGTTATAAAAGAAAATAGCTAACTTTATGTAGTCCAGTTACAGCCAAAGGTACCATGTTATACCTATTTTGCTTTTAGCAGTAATAGATATATGCGAGTGAATTAAAAATTACAGAAAATAATGGAAAGAAAATTTAACCACCACATAGTTACCGAAGCCACACATCTGATCGTCGAATTTATGTTTGTTTCCTTTTTTGAATAAACTGAGTTTTGTGGTTCATTGATACTTAACTCATTGATTTAAACATTTTCTTTCTTTACAATTTTTCATTAATATCTGAATTCACTCGCATATGCGTTATTGCGAAAAATAAATATACAGTGGATTTCATATTATTCAAATATGAATTTAAAAAACTGTATCCAGAAATACACAAACAAAGGTACAGTCAACGTACCCACGGAAATCATATGAAAATAAGGAAATCATCAATACGATACGAAACAAAGTATTTTCTCATCGGATACTAAGCCAAGGTATAAGCTGAAATTAAAGTTGGCTACTGCAGGACGTACTGAATTTCTGAAATATTGAGAATCAGGGAAATAATGGCGAAAAAGAAGAACTGGACCGAGTGAAGCAGTCTGAGAACGTTAATTAGCCTGCACTAAAGGCCAAGCCATTCAGAACGCGGCTATATCACGACTGTATTTTCAGAAATCGTAGGTTGTTGTCGACCTATTTACGATATGACATTGTGTAAGCTACAGTAGTTATATAACGTGCATAAAGTTAACGAAGGAATTATTATTGTTACATTAAGACATTCAATTAAAAAATATATATATATATAATTACCTGCCTCAGTAGCCTAGTGGTAGCAGGCCACTACTATTACTACGTTGGGCTCCTAGGTTCGATTCCCGGGTCGGGGATATTAGAGATAACGGTGTAAAATACTTTATCTGTGGTTCTATTGGGATTTTTCCATTTTCTGGAAGTTACCAGTACTTTGAAGTTTGGTTGGTAATGAGCCGGGAGATGTCAATGGGCTCGCCACCTGTTGCGTGGGCCAAAATGTAACCGGCGAATCGTGGGTGATTGCATATACTCGTATGAATGAATGGATGCATTTACCTTTGCTACCACTTTAGGGATTACAGGCGTGAAGTTACGTTACGTTTTAAAAAATAAACTGGTGATGGAGCTCCAGTGACGTAGCTCAAGGGCATAAACACCATCGTATTGACATAATCCAAACGTAGTTAGCAAATAATGAAGATTAAAGAAATAAAGAAGAATCTATCTGCCGCCATTTTTTATGGTAGTCTTCAGCATTAACGTGTTCCAGTTAGATGGTAATATTTGTTTTATATTATTTCGCATTAACTATTATTTCGCTGGACTAGATATATAGACTTATACCCTTAATAATTGTTTTATATTATTTCGCTGGACTAGATTCCCAGTAGGCCGCGAGTTCGAGTCTCGCCTGAAGTCAAAAAATATTTCTTTCCATTTTTCTTTAAATAAAATATATTTCACAAGCATGTGTTAATGCGAAATAATACAATCGAGTCTCGCCTGAAGTCAACTTTTTCTTTCCATTTTTCTTTTAATAAAATAGATGGTAATATGTCACCTCGTATTAACCATCCGAGAAGCAAAACAATTAAGAATTAACGGATAGCAACTTATCTGCATTTTAATCTCTAGTTTTTTGCAGACGTCTATAGGTTGCAATAATAATATAATAATGGCAACGCATTATACGTCCCACAGCTGGGCACGAGTCTCTCCCCTTTTTTTGGGAGGAGGCCTGGAGGTTACTCCACCACGCTGCTCAAATGCGGATTGGTGGAGATAGTTGGAATATTTACTTACTAATGTAATCTATACTTATAATAAATATGTAGGTGTGTAAATACTGTACATTAAAAATATTGAAAAAATATATACCAGGGGATGTTTTTAGATCGATACCGAACACAAATATGTGATTAGAAAAATTTTTGTCTGTCTGTCTGTCTGTCTGTTTGTTCAAGCATCACATAAAAACTAAAGGCACGATTACAATGAAACTTGGTATGATTATACTTTAACCTTTGGCGCACAACACTGGGTAATTTTTATTCCGGAAAAATGTCTGTTTGTCTGTGTGTTTGTGCACGCTTATATCAGAAACGGCTTATTCGATTTGCGGTTTTCATTAATATATTGTGGTAAGTTTCACTTAACATTTAGTGTTTGTTTCATGTGAATCGGTTCAGAAATAAAAAAAGTTATGTCAATTTAAAGAATCGTATTTAAGCTATTCTGTATCTTAGTTCTATCTTTTAGGGGGTTTCGTACCTAGAAGGTAAAAACGGGTCCTACGTATTACTAATCCTCCGCTGTCTGTCTGTCTGTCCGTCTGTCCGTCTGTCTGTCACCAGGCTCTATCTCATAAATAGTGATAGCTAGAAAGCTAACATTTTCACAAATTATGTATTTCTGTTACCGCTATAGAAGACGCTTAAAATTTTCACAGAATTTTTCGGTCTTATGTTGTATTGTAGCTTCCATAATAAATCTATATAGATACAAATAAATAAAATTGGAGGGTCTGTTTGTAACATTAAAATAACCGCTTTTTACTAAACGCACATGTATGTATACACGGTACATATACCAAAACAACATTTTTTACAATTCTTGTCTGTATGTCAGTCTGTCTGTTTGGCGGAGCTAATCTTGGGAACGGCTTGACCGATTTTGACGGGACTTTCACTGGCAGATAGCTGATGTGATATGGAGTAACTTAGGCTTCTTTTATCTCCATACATCCATTCACACATACATACCTACATACAAATAAGTAGAATTGGATTGTATCCGACTTTGACGGGACTTCCATGGGTAGGTAGCTGATGTAACAAGGAGTAACTGAGGCTACTTTTATCTCCATACATCCATACTACATAGAATTTGAGTGTCTCCGATTTTGACGGAACTTTCACTGGCAGATAGCTGATGTAATAAGGAGTAACTTACGCTACTCTTATACTAGCTGCGCCCACGACTTCGTCCGGGTAGATACTGAACAATCATATTTTTTCTCACGTAGACGAAGTCGCGGGCACAGCTAGTACATATATAAATTTCTCGTTTTACGTATATACGTTTTATATATGTAATACATATATAAATTTCAAGTTTCTCGTGTCACAGTGTTTGTAACAATATTCCTCCGTTATGGCTGGACCTATCATTATGAAATTTTCAGTAGGTAACTAATGGCCTTCATATTTTCGGTCCAGAGGTATAACATCTAATGCCCCAGTAATGATTATGTATTATATTGAGGTCTCTGGTTTTCATGTTAAAGGTATATTTACAACTAAAAACCGTATTCCCGTATTCACTTACTTTAAAAGTGAGCTGTAAGATTTTCATTTGCATGTATGTATCTTCACGCCAGGTCCCTAACGGGGTAGTCAGAGAGTGTAGGGCGCCAGACATCCCGGTTCTGACAAACCTCTCGTGCCTCGTCTACCTTCATCATTCTCTTCATACATGCACGCCGATTCCTAAGACTTTTGACCATCAGACAGAACTCGACCTATTTGGTCATGGTAGGTTGGCCTTGGATTTTCATTTGCATCACATAAAAAGTACATTCCGCTATCACCTATCAGTGTTGCAAGTCGCTATCTGTATGTTTGATCTTACATCTCCCCCATCCTCTATAGGATTAGTGCTGCTTTGAAGTCTACCGTCTATATACGGTAAAGATTAATTGCGGAATGAACATGCGATCAAACGAAATCGATTCTGTAATTAGTAGGAAAGTTAAATTGAGAGTGCCCTGTTAAGTCTTATCTAAACTAATATTATAAAGTTGAAGAGTTTGTTTGTTTATTTGTTTGAACGCGCTAATCTCAGAAACTTCTAGTTATGTATATTTAATTTTCTTTACATGGATAATTAGTTACTGCCTCAATAGCTTAGTGGTAGTAGGCCACTTCTGCTACGCTGGGGTCCTAGGTTCGATGTATATAATTTGAAGCCCGAGCTATCAGATACAAGGGTGGGCCGGTGAATGACAAAAATGACTCTTTTTCTTTTCTTTCTACTATTTGTTATCAGTTTGTAATGGGGAAATGACACATTCTACTGATATACTTTTTACATTAGTTTATTACATTTAGTTTTATCTTAGTGATATTCTTGACTTTACATATATTTTTTATCTTGTTTGACATGTATATCAGTTGTTGTTCACTTTAATTTATTTTGTTTGTTTTTGACGTGTCATAAGAGGTGCCTGTCACCCTAAATGAATAAATGAGTTTCTGATTCTGATTCTGATTCTGGTGTATTATCCTTTATCTTTGTTACTAGGTGTTGCGATTTTTCCATTTTATTGAAGTTTCCCACGGAGTTTTGAAATGTGACCAGAGATATCAATAGGCCCGCCACCTGTTATACTAAATCTCACTAGAACTTCGGCTTCTATCCCTAAATAGAAGGAAGTAGTCGAAACCTAACGATAGTAATAATGATGACCCGGTTAGTCTAGCGGTGTTAGTCGACTGTTTGATTCGAAGTATAGCGGTTCGATCCCCGTACCGGGACAAATATTTGTATGGCCTACAGATATTTGTCTGGGTGTTTGTGTAAGCGTTGTGTGTGTACAACGGCACCCACGACACAGGTTTATAGGTAGTGTGGGTGTGAGTATAAGCGTATTTTATTTTTTGAATGACTACCATTTAGTTCTAAATATATTAGTTATCATTGTACACATTTTATACTGCTAATACCATGTAATCCAAACGCAGTAGAAATCTACTGATACATACCCATAAGTGATATGTACCCATAAGTGTAAAGCACTTTAAATAAAGTGCTTTACATTGATGAGTACCTATATATCTATTGAAAAATAAACCACCACTCATATAAAAATATCTGTCAACTGCAAATATCATACAGGAAGCCATTGAGATATATTTGTACGGTACACGTGTATAGCTTCGCATAAAGCTTATATAAGCATAAAACCTTATCTAAGGGTCTGCGCAACGGAAATCAGGAATTTGAACATCATATCCGCTCTACACCGACGACTTCCGGCGGCGCGCGCCTGCTTCCGGTCTACAGAATCACGTGGCTAACGTGGAGGTCGGTTGTTGATTTTATATATTGTATATGATGAGTATGAGGTATAGCTTAGATTATAATATATAGATGTATTTAGATGAATATGAATAGGTATACCTATAAAAGTTGTCTTATTCAATAATAGGATTTTACTGGTGGTAAAGCTCAAGCGACGGTGCTCGCGGGCGTAGGCACGATCGCATTACCTAATATACTTGCCGCTAAATGGTAGTGTTCAGTACAATCGTGTTCCGGTCAGGTAACGTACGGCCCTGTAATTTCCGGCACAGAGGCATAACACCTTAGGCTTTAGGCGTGGTAACGCATCTGCATTTTGACCTTGGTCTTTTTGTAGGTGTTTATAGGCATCAGTCATCACTTAAAATCAATGTGAACTGCATGCTTGTTTGCCACTTCCATAACATAAAAAAAATATATATGACTAGGTATACCTATAAAAAGTTGTCTGATTCAATAATAGGTACATCATTTTATACTAAACTTAAGCGTTTGCGTTGGTCCATAAAAAAATCCAGAACAAAGTCATGTTGTTTCGATTAGAAGTTACAAAAGACAATTAAGTACTCGTAGTATCTACAAGGCATATCCGGAAAGGTCCTTATTAGTAGGTATTCATCTATACCAAGTTTCAAATTATTTAACGTAAAAAAACAACAATGAAATCACAACTTTTTTTTATACAAAGTTTAAAAATGAATTACTTATTTGTATTTTTTTTGACAACCCTAACAATTTGTGAATGAAAACGCTCAGCATTTCACACACACATACCGTGCGTGGTGACGGTGAGGCGGACGGTGCGCGAGTGTGTGTATGAAATGCAGCATCTCAGTAATTCATACATACGCACACACGCGTAGCGTTCGCCTTCGACTGATATATTCTGTCAGCTGTTGTTGTTAGGGTTGAAACATATGCAATTTGAATCAAAGTTTGACTCGTAATCACTGATGATTTTACATTCTCAGAAGAAAAAAACGTTGGGTGATGAAGACAACATCAGTAGGTATAGGCATGGACTATTGAAATATTGTTGGACCTTTCCAGCTACACCTTGTACAGTAGGCTGACATAATACATCTAGTTTTTTTAATAAAAAACAAGTATACAGTTCACAGTGAAGCGCGCATGGCCCAGCGGCTGGTGTAGATCGTAAGCGATCTGCTCGGTTAAGCACTACGGGCGCGGTCGGGTAGTGTGATGGGTGACCGCTAGTGGCAGATTAAAATGCGCGTTTCCGTGCTTCGGAGGGCACGTTAAGCCGTCGGTCCCGGTTGCTATCGATGGATAACAGTCGTTAAACCTTGTCGGAGGTCTAATGGGCGGCTTGAAAACATCCGACAGCGGGTTGGCCACTAACCCACCCACCTCCACCAATCCGCATTGGAGCAGCGTGGTGGAGTAAGCTCCAGGCCTCCCCCTAAAAAAGGGGAGAGATTCGTGCCCAGCAGTGGGACGTGTAATGTGTTGCCATTATTATATTATATATACAGTTCACCTTGATGGTAAGTGATACCGAAGCATATAAATATTGCATAAAAACCAGAGATTTCAATACAGATGCGTTGCCACTCCTAAGGTCTAAGTTATAGTGCCTCTGCGCCAGAAATTACAGGGTTGTACATTACCACCTGACCGGAACCCGATAGCACTGAACACTATTAAGCGTTAAGTAGATTAAGCCACTTAACTCGAACAGTTTCGGTGTGGCCGTCTCACGTGCAAATCGTGTTAACGTCGCAAGATCACAAAACTGATCCAGATTTAATTTAGATAATTGAATGAGGATCTATTCTCAGTGAGAAAAGGTACGGTGAGACTGTAGTTGGGGCCACGAATTCCGGTTGTTTTAGAACGTTTCGAAAACAATTTCCCTATCGTATTTTTACACCAACGGCAACGTCACGAGAAGCTAGTGAATGTAAATGAAAGTATAGAAATGATTTTAAAAAATCCGTTTCAATATATTTTTTTAAATGTTTTCTTACTCTTAAAATATAACTATAACTATAGTTTAATTGTGGCAAGCCAGTAGTGCTCAGCTATTTTATTATTATTTAGTATATAGTGGATTAAGCCACTTAACTCGAGCAGTTTCGATGTGGCTGTCTCACGTGCAAATCGCGTTAACGTCGCAAGATCACAAAACTGATCCAGATTTAATTTAGATAATTGAATGAGGATCTATTCTCAGTGAGAAAAGGTACGGTGAGACTGTAGTTAGGGCGTCGAATTCCGGTATCTTAGAATGTTTCGAAAATAATTGTCCTATTGTATTTTTTATACCTACTAACATCGTGATAAGTAAGTGAATGTAAATATAGCTTTGCTTCTATGTTCACAAGTAATGCTTAGAAAATGTACTGTAACAGGCCATTATACTCCACATTGAATGTATCTAATGCCTTACTACCATATTTTTTTTACATAATGAAAGTGGCAAACAAGCATGCAGCTCACATTGATGTTAAGTGATGACTGCAGCCTATAAACACCCATAAAGACCAAGGTCAAAATGCAGATGCGTGACCACTCCTGAAGCCTAAGGTGTTATGCGTCTGTGCCGGAAATAACAGGGCCGTACATTACCTGACCGGAACACGATGGTGCTGAACACAACCATTTAGCGGCAAGTACATTAGGTAATGAGGTGATGCCTAGTCACTGGAGCTCTACCACCACTATTTTTTGGATAAGGATAAATACTAAGTAAGAGTACCTATTAAAATGCTAATAATATAATGCCTAAAAACAAAAAAAAAATACTTTATTATAAATCAATCAATCAACCAGCAACTAGTAGTAGCAAAACTATTTCCATTCAACCAAATCCGCTCTTTTCATAGCCCCAACAAACAAAACGCTGACTACAGTTCTATCCCTTCCACCGAGGTATGATTAATTCCGCACGTTTACCTTATCTCGTACCGCAGTTAACCTGACTCTCGCATTCACTAACTAGGACATCTTTTTTCACCTCCCGTACTATTTCCACGTTATTTGAAACGATCAGTTGGCCCACGAATAATACTAATTATTTGATTTGTATAAAAACTTCTTAATTAGGTGATAATGGCCTTGCCTAATTGGATTTGGGACATCAATAAAAATCCACTGTATTAATAAGGTCAGTCTCACAGCTTTAATTTGATATTTTACATAAAGTATACATTGCTTACAATGATACTACGATGTAAAATGCAGCAACGCCATCTGTTGACGTCGACCTGTAACTAAATGTCCCTAAGAAATGATGGTTTAGTCAATAACAATAGGCCATAAATATAATGTAAGAATGAAGCATAGGAGCTAAAAAGTGTATAAAAATAGGAAATTATAACCTTCTTTAGTAACAACCAGCCAATAGTAGTTGGAAAACAATCTCCATTCAACGAAACCCGCTCATTTCATAGCCCCAACAAATAAAACGCTGACTACAGTTCGATCCCTTCCACCGAGGTGTGATTAATTCCGCACGTTTACCTTATCTCGTTCCGCAGTTAACCTGACTCTCGCATTCACTAACTAGGACATCCTTTTTCAACTCCCGTACTATTTCCACATTATTTAGCGGGGGATAGTGCCTTTTTTTGAATGGCTAATTGTGTATTTCTGTCGATTAGTGCTAGCTAGAGTTTGGGAAATCATTCGCAATTGAGTTATATTGAGTTACTAGCGGACCGCGCCGGCTTCGCGCGTGTGCAATGTTACCTACCCTCTCCTATTCGTCTTAGCGTAATGTTATATAGCCTAAAGCCTTCCTCGATAAATGGGCTATCTAAAACTGAAAGAATTTTTCTAATCGGACCAGTAGTTCCTCAGATTAGCGCGTTCAAGCAAACAAACAAACAAACTCTTCAGGTTTATAATATTAATAGTATAATACAGATAGACAGACGATGAACAATTTAATTACATTTTCGCAGGTTTTTGAGCGAGAAATTATATTTGCGAATTTTCTCGCGAATACGATACTCACAACTTTCCAAATAAGCACACATTCACAGACATACAAATTGTAATATTTAAAGGAGATGTTGCGAGCTCGGCTCTGGTTCGTACACGTCCTCAAAAAATGAGTAAATTAAAGAAGAATCCGAAAAAAATACAATTAATTTATTCAAGAATATATTTTAGAGTTACAACCACATTTAATTCAAACGATTTTATCATTTTCAACTATGTCAAACATGGCGGCGATACAGCCGACGCTTGGGATCAATCGATTTCGATAGTATTTAGAAAATATTACTTTTATCTCCAACTACTATATAATCAAATACAATTTAAAAAATGAAAACTTCCAAATGACATCGCCCGCCATATTCGCCATGTTGGTTTTGAGTTGCAATTCTAACTGAAAATAATGTTTTGTAACTGCAAACAAAGCTAAATAAGTGAAAATATGCAGTAAAAACGTTCTTATATTGATTTTGCCTGTTCAATGATATTGTGTACAATACATGGCCGGAGGTCCATACATTTTTGCAACATCTCCTTTGTAATAAAGTGTCTGGGTAGGTTTCCAATACGTAGGCAACATTAGTTTTTTATACAACGTGTAACAGGATTAAATGTACCACCCGAAACTAGTTTGTTCAGAATCGATAACCGAATCGATTTTCGGCATTTTTATTATAAGTAATATTTTGTCCCAAAATTAATTACAGTTACGGAAATTATGGTCACCCATTTGGTGAACAGTGAAAACAAACAAAAATGAGACTAACGTCTATTCAAATTAAAATGCTAGTCTCAACAAGTTCACTAGAAATCGTTTTTTTATAAATAATTATTTATGAAATAAAATAGTGAAAATTAATCTTATTAATTACGAGTGTTAGCGAGTGTTAAATAGGAGTGCGCAAGTTACTTTACATTACATTACGACAGCAGGCGTGTGTGAGTAGATTTATGTTTTATGTGCGGCCGTAGGTAGTGCAGTAGTGTAGTATGCGTAGGGTGTCCATACCATTCGTACAAATTGAGGACAACTTATCTCTTATATAAAAAAATATTAAATACATAAACATGTAATTTCAGTCCATGTATTATGATTATAACTCGATTTTCTAATGGGCGTGTTTGAGAGTGCACTCCCGTTACATGTTGTATAACCGATATTAAGATGCAACTTTGTAATGGTGAAATAATTTTTGAAATCAGTACAGCAGAAGAGATATATCCATATATATAGAGATATATAATATTAGTAACTACATATAAATACATAACTTTTAAAACTCGCCCATTACTGACAGCGATTAATTGACTGAGTGACGAACCGATAAACTCCCTATGTTCTTTCAGGAGTTCTTGGGGAGCAATGAGATACCCTTACCCGAAATTCCTACTAGAAGTTGAATCATGTTGATTCCTTGAATGATGCTCTGCAAATTTGGAAACCCTGGTTGCATTTGAATTGAAAAATAAAAGTGATTTGTAGTTGTATAACCAATCATCCTGATCGAAGTAGTAGTATTTAAGCTTAACTCATTTAGCTAAACAGTTCCCCTATTTTACCCGCTGTTCGGATCTAATTAACTACCAGTCAATACCAGGACGCTTTCAGACGTAAACAAACGAGGCGCAACCAATTACTCGCCAATTAGTTTTGCAATAACCACCCAGGCAATGGCTAAGAAGTGGAAATTGTGGAATGAATAAAACACTTGAGTGACGTGAGTAACTCAAGTGTTTGATTTATCCCCATATAACAACAACAATAAACAAAATGGGTAAGATACAAGAAGCTAACAATATAAGGCGGTCAAATGGGGTGCTAATGGTCACCGTGGTTCAACAAAGCGTTACTTTTTTATCTATCGATTGTGGCAAACAAGCATGCAGTTCACATAGATGCAGATAGATTGCAGTCTATAGACATCCATACAAAACCGGAGGTAAAATGCAAATGCGTAGCCACCCCTGAGACCTAAGGCACACCGCGGACACTCCGCCAAAATTCGATACAAACGCTTAATTCGGTATTAATCAGTGACGTATAATTACACGTGCACCAGTGTGCGTAGCATGTAGAGAATACCAAACGTCGCCCATAACAGGGGAGGAGGTTGGGTGAGGCGGGTAAATCGGGCGGGACGTCGAAGTGTCCATTCTATACGTAGTTTTATTACATATTCTCTGCCTAAGGTGTCATGTCTCTGTGATAGTTATTACGGGTTTATACATTATCATCTAATCGCTGCTATGATGAATCTCTACCACCAGTAAATATAGCTTGACGTAGAAAGACATCATTAACATTAGGAGAGGTAAGGCGCCTACATCGTAATTTTAGTTGTTATGCCCTTATTTAAAGGTATTTTCCTATTTTCACATAGTAATATGATTAACCCTTTAATGGCATAATAATAGATTTAGCTCCATTTATTAAAACGAGCTTACGCTTACAAATTTACTATATACAGGAATACCCCAACTTACGTTACCCTGTGTTACGTGAATTCCGAGATGCGCAGTTTTTTATAACACACCGCCCGCATCGTCTTCCCCTCTCCGTCCTGTCAGTGTTAGGTTTACGAGAACACATTGTCATTATTGATATACTTACCTTTATTTTTGTAGTCGAAAAGAGATATATTTTTTATTTGAACCTAGTATTTTTATGCAAAGGTGAACCTCGAGTTACGCGAATTCGACTTACACTGCTATTGCTGCCTCAGTAGCCTAGTGGTAGCAGGCCACTACTACTACGCTGGAGGTCGTGGGTTCGATTCCCGGGTCGGGGCTATCTGAGACAACGGCTTAAAATCCTTTATCTCGGAGTATATTGGGATTTTTCCATTTTCTGGAAGTTTCCTAGTACCTCGGAGATTGGTAATGTGGCTAAAGATGGAAACAGGCTTACCACCTGTTACACGGGCCAAAACGTAACCGGCGAATCGTGGGTGTTTGCATGTATGCTTGAACGCATGCATTTAACTCTGCCTATCCCTTCGGGGATTACAGGCGTGAAGTTACGTTACTGTTATTGCTTGGTACCATCTATCCAGTAAGTCCGGGGTATTACTGCACATTGTAAAAAACTTCAGAAGCTAAAACAGGTGCTAGGTTTTTTATAGTAAATTTGTGGGACATCTTATTTGTATACTAGTACTACTTAAATTGTTTTAAACTTTCATGATTTGTCTTTCACTTCAATATACAATCTAGATTTAGAATTAAGAAATCAAAATATTTGCACATTTACCCGTTAAAGACATTCGGCAGAACAGTTAGCTCCATTAAACCCCGCTGTTCGGATCTAATTAACTACCAGTCAATATCAGGACGCCTGCAGACGTGAACCACCCGGGCGCAGCCAATTACTTGCCAATTAATTCCGTATAATAACCACCAACCAGTGAGACAGGCGCAAGAGGCTATTTAAGTCAAATTCATCACGTTTTTAAAGGCATATATTACCTAAACGTGCGAATAAGAAAACTGTTTGCAAGGCGCAGCAGCTTGCAGCGAGCTGCTGCACCCCAGCACCTCGAGTTCTTCCGAGAGAACAAGGCTAGACCAAGCATTAGGTCTCTTGCCTGTAGCTTGTTTTTATAAGCCTGCTTTTCATTAATCATCCGAGTGGGATGTTGGAGGTATGGCAGATATCTGGAAAATAGACTGCTCCCTATCCAAACTTCTGTATCACCTATACACATTCGGGGGCGGATCTGATGGCATGTGTTTCAGTCCTGTTATTTCCAACACAGAGACATAACAAATTAGGCCTCAGAGGTAACAATTCGTCGTTTTCAAATCTCTGGTTTGATAAAGAAGTTTATATTTTCGTGCCTCGGAGAGCACGTAAAACCTGCCCTGCGCCCGATCTCTATCCGGTCGTGTCGAATTACCATTGGGCTATGAGAGTGAGAGAATAGAGAGTATAGGCCTGTGTTTGCGCATACACTTGTTCCCTATAATATGTCCCGCGCAGTTGGCTAATCTCCGTTGAGATTGGTCGCCGTGGCCGAAATTCGGACTGCAGGACATTACTATTATATTTTTACTTCTCATCAATGTGAACTGAACGATTGATTGCCACTTCGTGAGATAAATAAATCACAAAAACATTGCCTAACTTAAGCCACCTTAACTTTGAATTAAGGTTAAATACCTTTACGTTACCAGGTATTCAATTAATTTGGTATAATATTCCGAAGCACCATCTGAGAATAGTTTGAAGTTTATAATTTCATAAACCGTTTATTGAATAGGTTTTCGTGTGAAGTTTCAAGTATTATTCAGGGTATTTGAGACTAAGCTCGCTTGAAAAAACTTTTAATTATCGGTTCAGAGTTCAGATATTTTACAATACCCCTAGAAACTTTTGGTATGTTAGCTGGAAGGTATGGAAATATTAGAATAGTGTGGTAAATTAAACAACTTATTTACGTTCGTTATTAGAAGGTGATTTTATATATTCAGCACTACTGTATTTAGTACGAAAAAATTGCATATTTTAGAGGCAACGTGCATTTTTACATCAATGAAACTTTGTACATAGTTTTATTTTTGCATTAAAAATGATAATCTGCTAAGTCCTACCAAAATGTATGGGTACTCCAAGAAAAAAACACATTTTTAAATAAGCGAGAGGTTATTTTTTTAAGTAAGTGAATTCTCAAATTCAATAATTCTTGGGCGCCTAGCAGCAGCAACATTGCATGTCGAGTTTAAAAAAGAGACAATCGGCTAGTTTCGACTTCGTAGAGGGTTGTTTTTGTGGCATACTGGATACGTACAGTGCTCATCAAGAAATATTGCACATCGAGCCTAAGAAAGAGACAAACGGCTAGTTTCGACTTTGTAGAGCGTTATCTCTGCTACTCGTAAGCAATGATAGTCCGGTATAGGTCAAACCTTGATCAAACGGTGGACAAACGTCACGTCGGTAAGGTGCGAAAGAAATAACGCTCTACACACCCGAAATAAGCCGAAGTCTCCTTCCTAACGCCGATGTCTTGATGGATACTGTAACTTTAACGATGTCTACTCTCAACTGTTTACTTATCAATATAGCTTATGCACTCCAAATCTGACCATGTTCACGCTTGGAAACTTCAAACCTCTATTGTGAAGACATGTAGACAAGTAATACATTTTATATAAGGCTCCACTGTGCACTTAAGAGGTTGTATACGACACAGTAAAGTGCCAAAAGCTTGCTTGAAACTTTTAAGTGTACTGCGAATTTCATGTGACGCTACGTCCTAGATGTCCAAGAAGCGAATGACCTGTTGGATTGTGTCAAAAGTGGGAAGACTGTTAGAATGCACCTATCAAGAAGAAAAACATAAAAAGTTACTTTATGATATTCTACTGGTGGTAGAGCTCCAGTGACGGAACTCGCGGGCGTAAGCACTACCGTTTTATCTAATATACTTGCCGCTAAATGGTAGTGTTCAGCACTGTCGTGTTCCAGTCAGGTGATAATGTACGGCTCTACTAATTTCCGACACAGAGGCATTAGACATTAGGCCTCAGGAGTGGTAACGCATCTGCATATTGACCTTGGTCTTTGTGTAGGTGTCTAATGTAGACTGCAGTCATCACTTAACATCAATGTGAACAGCATGCTTGTTTGTCACTTCCATAACACAAAAAAAGATAATTTTGTCTACTTCACTCCCGTATTCCTTGATCTTTGTTTTACAAGTTAAGTCAAAAGACCATGAAGAGGAATTTTATCTATTCTAGGTATAATGGGTAATGGTTTAGTTTCGTAGGTGTTTACAGGCATACATGGATACAGGCATACATATTAAATAAAAGATATTTTATTATTATATTATTTAAATAAAAGATATTTTATTATTTTATTATACATGGATGTATGTAGACCGTCACGCCAAGTCATTTACGAGGTAGACTTGTATGTAGGTATGTATGTGGGTATATATTCGTACCTACCGTACCTCTTTTGAAAGTATTGAATCTTCATACATGCACGATGATTTCCAAGACTTTTGATCCACCTTCGGACAGTACTCGACCTATTTTATAAAGGTAAGTCAGTAATTGTTTTCCTGACCCTGTGCAACCCTGACAATTTCTATTATATAATCTGTTTTGTCCTTTGCAAAAAGGTACTTCAACTACTACCATAATGTTTATGCCCTTAGGTATTAGTCAAATTAGTACCAGCTGTAAATAAGTTGTCAAGTCGAAAATAGTTTAGGGCATTTATTTTTAAGTTCAAGTGTTATCTTTAAATCGTTGTTTTATGTTTTAACATACTTTTTTACTGCAATATCCACCGACTTAGTTATATATTTACCATATAAATACAGCAATTATAATGCCTGGTGGAGAACCACACTAATATTATAAATGTGATAGTTTCTTTGTTTGGATATTTGTCCGTCAATCACTACGAAACTTGTTAACGGATTTTGATGAAATATGGTATACAGATAGGGTATTAGCTGACTTAGATTAAAAGATACTTTTTATCCCAAAAAAAATGTGTGTGGGATGCCATGGGATGATTTGATGAGTTGCCACAAGTTACGCGAAAAGCGACAAACACGCGGGCGGAGCCAGTAAAAAATAAATATGCAAGTCGACTTGTCAAGGTATTCACGACTTAATAAAATGAACAAAAATATGAAATAAATACACAATACTCAACCTATTTGTATGAAAACACAACGAATTTTGCTTTTGATAAACATTTTCCTACCTTTCCTTTGTTTACCCAACAAAGCAAGGATTACCACGACACTTATATCCTAATTCTGTCATAATGAGTCCATTTACCGTAACCGAAATCACAAGCGGTTGGTGCTTAACTAAAATGATATAAAAATCTACTGGACACAGATAATCACCTCTTGACGAGGGTAGCGTGGGGCACTTGCTCTCTTGAAATATTATTGTTACTTGCTATTTGTGTAATAGTGTGGATTACTTTATATATGTATACAATATTGTAAAGAAGCGCGCATGGCCCAGCGGCTGGTGTAGATCATAAGCGATCTACTCGGTTAAGCACTCCAGGCGCGGTCGGGTAGTGTGATGGGTGACCGCTAGTGGTAAATTAAAATGCGCGTTTCCGTGCTTCGGAGGGCACGTTAACCCGTCGGTCCCGGTTGCTATCGATAGATAGCAGTCGTTAACCTTGTCGAAGGCCTTATAGGCGGTTTGAAAACATCCGACAGCGGGTTGGGCACTAACCCACCCACCTCTACCAATCCGCATTGGAGCAGCGTGGTGGAGTAAGCTCCAGGCCTCCCCCCAAAAACGGGAGAGACTCGTAAAAGAAAAAATATGATAGTTCAGTATCTACCCGGACGAAGTCGTGGGCGCAGCCAGTATAAAAGTAGGCTAAGTTACTCCTTATTACACCAGCTATCTGCCAGTGAAAGTCTCGTTAAAATCGGTCCAGCCGTTCCCAAAATTAGCCCCGCCAAACAGACAAACAGACAAAAATTCTAGAATCTGCCAGTGAAAGTCCCGTCAAAATCGGAGACACTCAAATTCTATTTATTTGTATTTAGGTATGTATGTATGTATGGAGATAAAAGTAGCCTAAGTTACTCCTTACACCAGCTATCTTCCCGTGAAAGTCTCGTCAAAATCGGTAAAGCCGTTCCCAAAATTAGCCCCGCCAAACAGACAGACAGACAAAAATTCTAAAAAATTTTGTTTTTGTGTATATACCGTGTATACATACATGTAGTAAAAAGCGTTTTTTTTTTGTATTACAAACAGACACTCCAATTTTATTTATTTGTATAGATGTATAGATTACAATAACTATCAATAAAAAAATTTAATAACCTCGAAGTTTTACCACAGCATACATTCTCTTATTCTCATTACTCATTACGGCGTCGAGTGGAGGGTTGCTCACTTCTTTCTAAGGCTGAGGCTACAGTGGGCAGCGACAAGCGATGCCACTGGAAGAGCGAATCAAAATGTACCACATACAGTTGTGATTCAGTGCAGCCGCATACGGGAGCATTCATTAAGTAATTTTATTCGCTCATATGTCGCAGTTCGCGTCGCGGCTCAGTGTAGCTTCAGCCTAGGTTGTAGAGAGCAATGGCTGCCACATGCATCATACTCGTGAACGGGCGCTGGTGGTGGTTTGTTCGGGTCTGCCGTTGCTACTTTTCATTATACTGCATAGTTGTTTTATACAAATACTAGCTATTGCCCGCGACTTCGTCCACGTGAATGTCGAAAAGTAGCTTGCTCTTTCTCAAAGTCAGCTCTATCTCAATTTCAGTAAGATCGTTTCAGTCGTTTTAACGTGAAAAGCTAACAGACAGACAGACAGACATAATTACTTTCACATTTATAATATTCATAGGGAGGATATATTATTATGCTATGAACGTTTACATTATTCAATTTGAATGACTGTCTGTCCTCCATATCTACGTTATGTACTTATGCCATTGATATGTTTCAATTTTTTTAAGTTTTATTATATACCAATGATTTCAATGTAAATGCGTTGCCATTTTTAAAGACTTACTCCCTTATTTATAAACGTATTTTAGCTAAAGTGTTGCTAATCTCTCCTTCGTCTTTTTCTATCTTGCACTTTTGAAAATGCAACTGACAAGACAAGGCATTCTTTAGCTAAAACGTATCTAATGTACGTTTATGAATAAGGGGGTAAGCCGTTATGCCTCTGTGTTAGAGAAGGGGGGTCAGGAATAGTACACGAATGCGCACATTACTTTTAAGTGAATTTAAGTGGGTCCTAAACCTTCATGCTCCATCATTGGACCTCCTATTATGAGTTTTTTTTTATGTAATGGAAGTGGCAAACAAGCATGCACTTCACATTGATGTTAAGTGATGCCTGCAGCCTATAGGCACCAACTCTTAGACAACATGCAGATGCGTTACCACTCCTGAGGCCTAAGGTGTGGCCTCTGTGCCGGAAATTACAGGACCGTACATTACCACCTGAACGGAACAAGATAGCGCTGAACACTACCATTTAGCGGCAAGTATATTAGGTAATGCGGTGGTGCCTACGCCCGCGAGCTCCGTCACAGGAGCTCTATCACCAGTGAAATAAAACCATATAAATATGCCTAATAATGGATGAATGAATTGTTCTAAACCTACCATCAAAGAATTCCGACAACTCATCTTTTCAACAAGTTTCGAACTGAAATATCTTGTATTGTTAGAAAATCAGCGTATATTTTTGCAATAAAACTTTAAGCCAGGAGACGTAAGAAGCCACAAAACTTTTATTATTCTACTTATCATGCCAAACCTTACTTAAACATAATCCTTACTAAGTTTTTACACACTGATCCTTCGCCCAGTTCCACTATCCTTGAGCTATATGTACCTACCTAATAAATGCGGGAAAATCTTGAATCTTCTCAAGGTGATTTTCTGAATTACCTTATTTACAAGGCGCAAAATTTACGCGGGCAACTTATTTTAATGGAATTTATTTATTTTTAATGCACTTACGTCTTCGGTTCGTCTCGTGTGGTCTCGTGACTATAGGTACTTGGAATTTTAATTCGATTCCGTATTTCACATTAGCTACTGTCACTTCGTAAAATAATGATACCACATAAAATATAACCTAATAGTGATGGGCCCAACAATCGATAAAGAATAGCGATTTTATGTTTATGAAATTATAATATTACGTAACTTCACGCCTGTAATCCCCGAAGGGGTAAGCAGAGGTAAATGCATGCATTCAAGCATACATGCAAACACCCACGACTCGCCGGTTACGTTTTGGCTCATGTAACAGGTGGCGAACCTGTTGCCATCTCCGGGCACATTACCAAATTCCGAGGTACTGGGAAACTTCCAGAAAATGGAAAAATCCCAATAGAACCAGAGATAAAGGATTTTAAACCGTTATCTCTGATAGTCCCCGACCCGGGAATCGAGCCCGGGACCCCCAGCGCAGTAGTAGTGGCCTGCTACCACTACGCTACTGAGGCAGTTAATATATTAAGGCAGTTAATAAATAATTATAATATTGGTGTATCAATTTTAAAAATAAATGATTGATTTTATTAAAATGAATACATAATTATTCACAACAATTATATATCAATTAGTAACCATTGCAACATTTTATTAAAAGTCAATGTCTTCTTTCAATTGTATTAAAAACCAAACTTATAATAAAAGAGCTATCTGCGGTAGCTAGAGAAGAGATAGCTGAAATATCCATCAAATTATAGTCATATACAACATGTAAAATAACGAGGAAATAATATTTCAGGGTATTAATAAACATTGTATTTATAATCAAATAGCAAACTATCGAAATTCATAGCGCTATATAAATATGTTTTACTTACAATTTTTATATGAAAAAAAAATGTATCTACAACCCTAAACAAAGACGAATTTTGCGCGACATCAAGTCATACCGGTGGTGTCGCCATGGCGCGGCGCGAAGAAGGGATTTAGTAGACTTCAAAACAGGGATGTTAAAACTTTTACTTCGAACTTGCGGCCACTGGGAATCTAGTCCAGCCACTCTTCCAACTGAGCTACTGAAGTCCTGCCCGATTTGTCAAATCTTTTCTTCACATTTATTGCATAGTTTGGCAATAGATGGCCCTGCTGCTATCATAAAGCAATGCAATAAATGTGAAGGAAAGATTTGACAAATCGGGCACGACTTCAGTAGCTCAGTTGGTAGAGCGGCTGGACTAGATTCCCAATAGCCGCGAGTTCCAGTCTCGTCTGAAGTCAAATTTATCTTTCCATTTTTCTTTAAAATATATTTCACAAGCATTTGTTAATGCGAAATAATATAAAACAACTTTTACTTGGATTTTCTATAAAATATAACCTTATCAATGGCCTAATTAGCACTACCATTAATAACCATTATGGAAACGGTATTCCACGTTTGATTTATTTCTTTATTATTTTACACGTTGTATAAAACTTAATAGAGGAGCAATATTTGTTTGTACCGTTTTGACAGTGTTCTATTTCCGTATTACTCAGAAGTTCGGTTCATCTTACAAAGGGATTTGTTGGACTCATATACTCCCATCCACATGTGCGCTTTGCATTATATATTCTCTTATAAAAACTTCACCACTAAATCTCCTAACTTCATTTCGATATAATACGAGTAGTCTAGAATACGGTATTCGAAATAAATACCCTCATGTTTAATATGACGATATGATCAGTTATTTAATCCTTTTCCCGCACCCGGACAACTGCTTGTATGGCCTACAGATATTTGTTTCGGGTCTGGGTATTTGTGTATGTCTTGTATGTGTATAACGGCACCCACGTCACAGATTTATACCTAGTGTGAGGCTGCGAGTGTAAGCGTGTTTTCATGAATAACCTTATTCCGATGCCATGAATTCAAGGTTCTATCAACTGTAATTATCATGAAATGACAACCGAATTATTACACCTAATAATGAAGCGCGCATGGCCCAGCGGCTGGTGTAGATCGTATACGATCTACTCGGTCAAGCACTACGGGCGCGGTCGGGTAGTATGATGGGTGACCGCTAGTGGCAAATTAAATGCGCGTTTCCATGCTTCGGAGGGCACGTTAAGCCGTCGGTCCCGGTTGCTATCGATGGATAGCAGTCGTTAAACCTTGTCGGAGGCCTAATGGGCGGTTTGAAAACATCCGACAGCGGGTTGGCCACTAACCCACCCTCCTCCACCAATCCGCATTGGAGCAGCGTGGTGGAGTAAGCTCCAGGCCTCCCCCCAAAAAAAGGGGAGAGACTCGTGCCCAGCAGTGGGACGTATAATGGGTTGCCATTATTATTATATTATTAAGGGCCCAAGAGCCTTTTATAATTAATGAAACAATAGGAACAATAGTGTATGTATAACTTGTTCGTTTTATGTTCCCGTCTACACTACACTGGGCTCAAGTAAGTATTGACCATCTGCTCGCCACCGCCATCTTTCAATCAAAATGTTCTGAACAGATACTATATTAATAAATTAGTATCTTTATTACACTGCACTGGGACTGTTGCAAATTAAAGAAAAAACGGAAAGAAAAATTTGACTACGGGCAGGAATCGAACCTGCGATCTCAGGATAACCAGTCCGGCCGCTTTACCACTAAGCTACCAAAGTATTCCTGCCCGAAGCCAAATTTTTGTTTCCGTTGTTTCTTTAATTTCTAAAGTTCACTCACATGTGTAATTGTGAAAAACACATATAACACCGGGACTGGTAATTAGTTAGGTATATAACATCCGAATCATCATCAAATAACAAATGAGCGAACATATTACAAACTAGCTGTTGCCCGTGGCTCCGGCCGCGTGTAGGTCGCTTTTCTCGTAACCTGTGGCAACTCATCAAATCATCCCATGGCATCCTACAGAAACATTTTTTCGGGTATCCTATAATCTAAGATAGCTAATACCCTATCTGTATAATAAATCTCATTGAAATCCGTTCAGTCGTTTCGGCGTGATTGACGGACAAACAATCAAAAATCCCAATAAAGAAACTTTCACATTTATAATATTAGTGTGGTAGTGTGATTCAAATACCGTGTCTCGTACTGTAACGCTTCTGTTCGCAAATACACCGATTTGGTTGAGTTTTTATAAGCTTGTTTTATGTTTGGTGATTTATCAGATCCTTTTGCTTCTTTTTTATTATGAACTGCCTTACACTCATATGGTTCAAGATAAAAATAAATCCGACCACTTATTTTTGTAGGTTACATGTACCTGTACCTTTAATAGTTGTGTGTGTTTTTTGTATAATGATGGTGGGAAACAAGATAGCATGAATGTTAAGAAAATACTGCAGCCAAAGGTCAAAATGTAGATGCATCGCCACCTCTGAAGCTTAAGTTGTTGTGCCTCTGCAATAGTGATGTACGGGGCCATACTGATGAAAATGAAATGAAATCCCTAAAGGCGCTCCCTACAATATCATGCATCGTATGTATGTATGTATCTTCACGCCAGGTCCCTAACGGGGTAGGCTGAGTGTAGAGCGCCAGATATCCCGGTCCTGACATACTTCTCGTGCCTCGTCTACCTTCATCATCAGGTCAGTCTTGGTCTTCCTGGGCCTCTACAACTATCCTAAACTCGTACATATTGCCGTGAAGTGGACGATATTTTATTGAAGAAACATGTATAAACAAATTATTTCAGAGAAAAAAAAATATAAAAAAATACTTGTGGCCATATTTGTATAGGCAATCTAGTGGATATATTATTATATTCTCTTAATTATAAATATGCGTAAAAATTAGGTTTGCAGCATATCTGAATGAAAGAAATTATTCTGCAGTGGGAAAGAAATATCCTCATCTATTGGTAGGTACACTAGCTAACAGCACCAACAAAAACAGAATCACAGGTATATTTTTTCCACTGCTTGACATGACAAACGATCGGTACTTACTTATCATATTACGTCAAATCCAGTGCCGCTTGAACGAATGGACCATTGAGGGAAGCGATTATGACTGAACCCTTTTCTGTGCCTGACAGATTAAAAGGTATGAGTGGTGTGTGGAGGGGATATGGGAATTGATGAACAGGAATCGGTAGATTTTTATATAGAATTTTTCCTTTATTTGGTTGAAACTTACGCCTCTGCTTATTACTGAGTAAATTAGAAGTTTTATTTATTTGATTGTGTCACTGTATGCCTCTGACATTTCACAAATGTTCTTTTTTAAATTATTATGGCATTGCTGTTACGCTTATTAACAGTGTCAAGTAAAACGATATTTTGTATTCGTATTCTAGGCAGCGTAAAAGTTAGTATTAATCAGTCAGTCAATTATTTATAAGTCAGTCAAGAGACTGCAGTCAGAAATTCGATTAAAGCGATGGCTACTTTACCAAAACATTTACGATGAAGTTTTGAAGGCAACCTGAAAAGCCGTGTTTTCGCACGCATTCTATTTTACTATACCCCGTGTATATGTATATTTACATACCTATTTGTATGTTAAATGTCCAATTATATTAATAGATCTGTGTTTTTTTAATGTAACGAATCTGGCAAACAAGCATGCAGCTCACATCATCACTTAACATCTATATGTTAAGCATGTTAAGTGATGACTGCAGCCTATTGACATTTCACAAAAACTAAAGGTCAAATGTGTTGCCACCCTTGAGACCTTAGTTATAATGTCTCTGTAATAGTAATTGCGGGGTTATACATTACCATCTCACCGGAACACCATTTAGCGGTAGATAGGTTAGGTAATGCGGTGGTGCCTACGCCCTCGAGCCCCTACACTTGGAACTCTACCACCAGTAAACCAGTAATTTGGCTACAGCAGAGTGAATCGTAACGCTATCACCAAAGTGATTCTAAGATCAGCAACAAAACGTTATATTTCCCATGTTAGTAGTATTTACCGTATCTGACAGAACGCATAAAAACTTGAGATTTCAAGGCTCATGTAATACTATTCCAATTGTTTTATGTAATGAAGGTGGCAATCAAGCATACAGTTCACATTGATGTTAAGTAACGACTGTAGCCTATAGACACCTACACAGAGACAAGGGGTCAAAATACAGATGCGTTGCTGAGACTTTATGTCACTGTGATAGTTAATTCGTGATGAACACTACCATTCGGGTGCAGATAAATTCGGTAATGCGGTGGTGCCTACGCCCTCGAACTCTACCACCAGTTACATTTCATCCAGGATCCCGTTATTAATTAGTGACTAGCTGTGCCCGCGACTTCGTCCACGTGAGAAAAAATATGATTATTCAGTATCTACTCGGACGAAGTCGTGGGCGCAGCTAGTATGAAAGTAGCCTCAGTTACTCCTTATTACGTCAGCTATCTGCCAGGGAAAGTCCCGTCAAAGTCGGAGACACTCAAATTCTATTTATTTGTATGTAGGTATGTATGGAGATAAAAGTAGCCTAAGTTACTTCTTATTACATCAGCTACCTACCCGTGGAAGTCCCGTCACAGTCGGATACACTTCAAATCTACTTATTTGTATGTAGGCATATATGTATGGATGTATGGAGATAAAAGTAGCCTAAGTTACTCCTTATTACATCAGCTACCTACCCGTGGAAGTCCCGTCAAAGTCGGATACACTCCAATTCTACTTATTTGTATGTAGGTATGTATTTATGTATGTATGGATGTATGGAGATAAAAGTAGCCTAAGTTACTCCTTATCACATTAGCTCTATCATCTATCAAAAAATGTTCAAAATCAAAAGGTATTTTCCAACTTTTTGTAATTACCGTGTTAAATAATTGTTGTGTATGTATTGCTTTCTTCTTCTTACATTTGTCAGTCAGTTGTCACTTGTCACAAAACCACAGACTAACTAAACTATCAATTGTCAGGCTGATTAAAATTATAAAATTGTAAAAGTGTTACCATTCTTATTAAATTTTGTTTTGTTACTAATTTAGTACTTACTTGTCACAGATAGCTGGTGGGTGTGCTTAGATGTATTTAATTAATTTTGTTTTTAAAAGTACATAGGTATTTAGATTAATATTCAAATAGTTATATTTAAATATTTATTAAGTATTATTGTATATATAAATATATTCATAAATTATGAGTGATATTGAGTGCGACAATGACAGTAATGATTGTGATATTTTTTGTTCCTGTTCCTCATCTTCCGGTGGATTGAGTAGGGACAGTTTTCAAAGTGTTCCCTCCCTACATGAGACCCTTAATTTTATTTTTTCTGACGTACCCAAAAACTTTAATATTGTTCATATTAATGCTAAAAGCATTCCTGCGCATTATCCTGATATGTTAGCTACTTTCGACAGTAAAAACATCCATGCCATTTTGGTCTCCGAGACCTGGTTAAAACCATGTCTCCCATCTTCTACCTACTCCCTGCCAGGTTTCCATTTAGTCCGTAATGACCGTATTGGTCGAGAAGGGGGTGGTGTTGCTATATATCTTCGGTCTCACATTCCGTTTACTATTCTTAACATGTCACCACAATGTAATGATGGAGCTGAATATTTATTTACGGAAATTATTCTCTCACACACAAAACTCCGTCTTGGTGTATATTATAGTCCATCTCTCAACGTTGATTATTTTCCCTCCCTTGAGTTAGTACTCGAGGAACTCTTGCCTCGGTACAATCATACCATTATCATGTGAGACTTTAACACATGCTTGTTAAAAAACGACATCAGGTCTTCTCGCTTAAAAACCCTTACAAACTCTGCCAACTTGCATGTGCTCCCTTTGTCCGCTACTCATTTTTTTCCTAACTGCACACCCTCTCTTCTTGATTTATTATTGTTTCTTCTACCGACTATGTTGTTAAATATGGTCAATATTCTGCCGATGCTTTTTCATATCATGACCTGTTATATATGTCGTATAAAATCCGACAACCTAAAGCAAAGGCTAAAATTCTCTTGTTACGTAACATTAGTGGCATGAACGTTGATAAACTTCGTGAGGATGCGGACAAAATTGACTGGTCTGTTATTGATAGCGTGAATGATATCACCGAAAAGGTCAACTTTTCAACTCCTTAATTACGCAGCTATTTGACATACATGATCCCATACGACCAGTTCGAGTAAGGCATCTCTCTACTCCCTGGCTAACAGATGATATAAGGGCGTTAATAAATCAAAAGAATAATGCCAAGAGAAAACATAAACTAAATTCTAGCAATTTAAATCGTGAAAAATATGTCCTAGTTAGAAATCGTTGCAATAAGGTGTGTAGAGATGCTCAACGACGCCATATTCACAAGTCAGTCTCTAATGGGGACCCAGCGAAAGTCTGGAAATTTCTGAAGTCTTTGGGAGTTGGGAAATTGAGTAACAATTCTTTTATACTTTCAAATAACATTGATCTGGATCTATTTAATTTACACTTTTCTTCGTCTCCTTGTATTAATGACATAATAAAAACTAACACCATAAATCTCCTTTCTAATTCTTCAACTCCTAATACTCCAATTTTTAACTTCGAACAATTTTCTGCTCGTGATGTTAAGAGAAATATACTTGCCATTGATTCTGATGCCATTGGTAGCGATAACGTTAGTCGAAAAATGATCCTTCCTCTGTCAGACATACTTACAACTATCATTACTTCCATCCTTAATTTCTCCATATTGAGCACGTCTTTTCCGACCATTTGGGAGGACGCTCACATAATACCTTTGCCTAAGAAATCTAATCCCAAATCCTTCTCTGAATACTGACCAATTTCCATTTTGCCTTTCCTTTCAAAAATACTTGAACGCCTTGTCCATCATCAACTGAATTCCTTCCTGTCCAAGTATCACCTTTTAAATCCTTTTCAATCCGGTTTCCGACAGAGTCACAGCACGACTACCGTCCTTGTCAAGATAACTGAAGACATTAGGTTGGGTATGGAGAAGTGACAGCTAACTGTGCTCACTCTAATGGACTTCAGTAACGCCTTCAATACCGTAGATTTTGTCATTTTACTAGCAATACTTAGTTCTCTTAACATATCTCCGACAGTTATTGAATGGTTTCATAGTTACTTGTTTAGTCGCCGGCATCGAGTTAAAGCGAATGATAATTTCTCCAACTGGTGTGATGTAACTGCTGTTGTACCACAAGGTGGCGTGTTGTCTCCCTTCCTTTTCTCTATTTTTATCAACTCCATCACTAGTAATTTATCTTCTCTCTACCACCTTTATGCCGACGATTTACAATTATATCGTCATTGTAATCTAACCGACTTACCGCTAGCCATCGAATCTGTCAATGATGATCTAGTACAAATTTCTGAATGGTGTAAAGCCTTCGGTTTGCAAGTTAATCCGAGTAAAAAGCCAGGCTATCATCATTGGCAGCTCTCGATTGATCGCTAAAATTGATCCCACCAATGTACCACCTATTCTATTTGAAGGTGTAACGATACAGTATTCGAGTGAAGTAAAAAATCTGGGGATAATATTGGACCGTACGTTATCATGGACACCCCAAATTAGTCAGGTAAGCAGGAAGATGTTTGCTGCGGTTGGGTCGTTAAGGAGACTACAGTACTTTTTACCTGCTGCCACTAAAGTTGCACTAGCTAGATCACTTCTCTTTCCTATATTAGATTATGCTGACATATGTTACCCTGATCTTACGCAAGAGCAATTGAATAAACTTGAGCGCCTTCAAAATCTTTGTATCCGGTTCGAATTTGATCTTCGCAAATACAACGTTTCAGAATTTCGCGAACAACTCAAGTGGTTACCAATCCGTCTGTGCAGGAATACACGTATTCTGTCGTTTCTTTACTGTCTGCTATTTCATCCACAGTCCCCTTCTTACTTGAAAGAACGGTTCCATTATCTAAGCCAGACTCATCCTCGCTTCCTTCGCTCGTCCGAAAACCTCCTTCTAAAAACTCCTTCTGGAACTCATTCGCTTATGGAACTCTTAACCTTTTCCTATTCGTCAAGCTCAATCTCTTGAGTGTTTTAAAAAACGCATTCGTGATTTTTACTTGTCTTGAACCTTTGACGCTGATTTATTGTTAGTAACTGTTATTGTCATATCATTTAATTCAGCACTCATAAATATTTATATATGTGTATGCATGTATATATATAATGTTTGTTTATTTATAATATATAAGTAGTATATTAGTAGAATTATTTACTTATTTTGTTGATATATAATAATATAATATGTAATTTTTATTTCTGACGTATATTTTTCAGTATGGACACCCCTATCCATTTTCTATCACATCTTTTCCTCTACCCAAAGGTTGTCTGGTAGAAATCGCTCATATAGCGATAAGGCCGCCTATTGTACTGTGTTAAGTTCTCTTTTATGTATTTCTTTTAATGTTATGTCTGGTGTACAATAAAGTGTATTGTTGTTGTTGTTGCTGTAAAAAGCGGTTATTTTAATATTACAAACAGACACTCCAATTTTATTTATTTGTATAGATTTGTTATTCTGCAGAAACGTTCAAACATATAACCTACTCTTTAGTGAATCTAGCAAAGAATCGTTATGTGCAGAATCGAATGCCCATATGAACGCCGTGTCATCCTTCAAATATACAAAAAAAATCATGCTAACTATATGGGGCATCCATGCATTTTTTGATGCACCGTCGACACTTTGCCGCCGCGCATCGTTTTACGTATCGTATAACGCAATTGTCAGGTCACGTGCAGTCGCCATTAACGCCGGTTCTCATTTCCAAATTTACCAGTTCAGCTACTATTCCGCGCAGGTATACTATCTTACCATCTTCTACCATTACCATTTCAAGTGCATGATGGGTATTTAGATGATACTCCCGTATTAGAGATGCTCCCGTATTTATTTCGGCTGGCGACCACTTAATCGTACCATTTGCACCATCATTATAACAAGTTACAAGTAATAAGCCACACCAAATTTACTCTTTACCTACGTAGGTATTTAATATCCAACATCACCCCTTACACTTAAATTTTGAGATTTAAACGTGCTGACAATAACAAAGTGTTACCATTCACGCTACTTCACAAAGATAAGAACCTATCTCCTAATGGATACAATATTTTAATCAACACATTCCGTGCATATCAAAAATATAATTATAAAATTTAATTGTATCAAGCCCGACATATACTCAGGTCCGTAATAAAACAATATCTACACGGTTCCATTTCCGACAAACCCGGCGCCCGATGCATCCGTGTCTGCCTGTTGCTTTTATTTTCATTAGCCACGTAACTTGATAAAGTGGTCTCAAACAGAGTTGCCGTTTCATTAAAAAAAGTCATATTTGCGAAATCTTTTTCGCAACAAGGCATTTTGAAAGGACCAGTTAACGCATTTACCGGCACAATAAAACTTTGTTGAAGTTCGACCGTATTTTATGGAGTATCATGTTTTTTTTAGCTGAGAAATATGGACGTAAAAGCTCTTAACGGCAGATAAATAGACAAGATTATATGGTGGTACATAGAACCTCAAGCTATAACAAAAAAGCTCTATCATAACTAAAATATCCTAATTCTTAAGTTAGTTGCTACCTTTCAAAATACAGAAGAATATTCAGCTTACACCTTGAGTAATATAGGCGTGATGCAAATAAAGTATTATCTACCGAGCTCTTACACAACAATAAAAACTCACACTATCCCACAATGGACGTTTTTAATCAACAAACAATGAACACAATATGTTTAATCAACACAATCCGTGTAGATTAAAAATGTCACCATAAAATTTAATTGTATCAAGCCCAACATATGAGCACTTGGGTCCGTAATAAAATAATATCTACACGGTTCCATTTCCGACAAGCCCGGCGCCCGATGCATCCGTATTCCATGTCTGCCTGTTGCTTTTATTTTCATTAGCCACGTAACTTGATAAAGTAAACTCTCACAGAGTTGTCTTTTCATAAAAAAAAGTAATAAAGCCATATCCATATTATTTGCAAAGCCCTTTTTCGCTAAAAGAAAATTTTGAGAGGACGAGTTAATGTTTTTACCGACACAATAAAACTTTGTTGAAGATTCGACTTGACGAATGCTTTATGGAGTTTTGTGATGGTTTGATTTGGGTATTGGTTGGAGTAGACAGTGAAGTAAATATTTATTTTTGATATTGTGTCTTATTATGGTATAATTACGTGAAATACCTACTAGACTACTGAAATAGTTCTTAAAGCTGCTTGTCTTAAAGCATTTTCACACGTCTTTTGCAAACACAACGGTAGAGAGGTTGACGCGTTGCTCCTTACGACACTACCAATCAGACTATCCCTAAAACGACCTTACTCCAATGTTTTTTTTATGTAACGAAGGCGGCAAACAAACATGCAGTTCACATGGATGTTAAGTGATGACTTTTTTTTTTATGTAATGGGCGTGGCAAGCAAGCATGCAGTTCACATTGATGTTAAGTGATGACTGCAGCCTATAGACACCCAAATGAAGACCAAGGTCAAAATGCAGATGCGTTACCACTCCTGAGGCCTAAGGTGTTATGTCTCTGTGCCGGAAATTACAGGGCCGTACATTACCACCTGACCGGAACACGATAGTGCTGAACACTACCATTTAGCGGCAAGTATATTAGGTAATGCGGTGGTGCCTACGCCCGCGAGCTCCGTCACTGAAGCTCTACCACCAGTAGAATGACTGTACCCTATATTCATCTAAACAACAACCAGAGGTTAAAATGCAGATCCGTTGCTACACCTGAGACCTTAGTTGTTATGTTTCTGTGATCGTTATTACGGGGCCACAATAATTTAAAATAAACCCTTTTACGGAATGTGAAATTTCTACCAAAAGGTCGACATTCCGTCATTTTTCACCACCACTATTGAATTTGGGTTTTTTTTAGAAAAACATGACATCCTCAGTAGCGTAATGCTAGCAGGCCACTACTACTACGCTGGAGGTCCTGGGTTCGATACCCGGATCGGGGCTGTCAGAGATAACGGTTTAAAATCCTTTATCTCTGGTTCTATTGGAATTTTTCTATTTTCTGGAAGTTTTCCAGTACCTCGGAGTTTGGTAACGTGCCCGGCAACAGGTTCCCCACCTGTCAAAACATAGCCGGCGAGTCGTGGGTCATGTATGCTTGAATGAATGCATTTGCCTCTCCCTACCCCTTCGGGGATTACAGGCGTGAAGTTAAGTTTTACAAGAATAGCGGTATTAAGATGAATAAGACATTAACTGCGGCCTCCGTTATTACTCTTTAAAGTATTTCAGCATGTTTGTATACTCGTAACGCCATCTAGTTTTATCACACACAAACCCAATAATACAGTGCCTGGATTGAACGACAGATGTCGTAACTCACTTTAATACGCATACGATTTCACCCTCTTCAACATAATAAAAACATAAAAGTACGTGTTAAAGTCTCAAAGTGGTGTTTTATAAGATGATGGAAAAGTTATGTAAGGCGCTTTGCGTGAAAAATAAGTATGGCAGTGAATGCATGCGAATACTCCAATGGTGGCTTGTCATCCAACGTTTTATTATGTTTTTAGGAGGTAAGTAGATACAAAAGCCATTCTCAGAGTTTTATTAAAATACTAACTGTGCCCGCGACTGCGCCCGTGTGAGAATTTATGATTGTTCATCTACCCGAATGAAGTCGCTGGCGCTGCTAGTATAAAAGTTACTCCTTATTACATCAGCTATCTGCCAGTGCCTCGGATATTTACATGCATGAATGCAAATATTCACCTCTACCTAACCCTTTGAAATACGTGAAGTTAGGAACACACAATACTTATAGCGTAGCTCTAGCATATAGACAAACACATAAAATGGAATCCGCGGAATCGTTTCCTTTCTTGAAGTTTGCGCTCTTTCATCTCTGTGCAGTTTCGGGGCCATACAATATGATTACGCTGAAACTCTACTACCAGTAAATGCTTACATAATATGCTTAACCAATAACACCCCTACTATGTCAATAATAGGGGTGTTATTGGTTGACCGCTTTATTAGGTACCGACCTTCTCAATGACAAAAACTCATTGAATCTTTAATATTAATACGCGATGGAAAAACTTGTAACCCTTTTTACGACAATTGCGTGGCAGAGTATGAAAATTGGCCCAGTTATAGATTATTTTTTGACGTGACAACGTCATAGATTAGGTTGCGGCTCGGAGTCACTCATGAAAAAATGTAACGCCCGGTAACGTAACGATGAGTCACCGAACGAGAGAGAGGCCTGCCGGACCGGCGATTGCCTTTCTACCGAGAAAAAGACGTTGTCACGTAAAATCTTCGCCCGTAAAACCGACTTTACAGGCAACCAGTTTTTTTATATGCAACTTTAATGCACAAAAGAAAGAACTGTACATAAGGCGGACTCAATGCAACTAAGCCATTATGTACCAGTCAACCTTTGGGTAGAAAGGTTATAGATTATTTGTAGAAAGAGTGCAAAACGCATTATTTTTAAAAATAATGCGCATTTAATCCATTTAACCAATAAAAATATAATTACACTCTAAATTATGTTCACATTCAAAATCTCTAAACATAAACAAAACAAAGCAGAGATTATCAAGTCCGTTAGTATTCAGACTTAAGTAATTTCATGTACTTATAATAATAATAATAATGGCAACCCATCATACGTCCCACTGCTACGCACAAATCTCTCCCCTTTTTGGGGGGAGGCCTGGAGCTTACTCCACCACGCTGCTCCTTGCTTGCTGATGTTTTCAAACCACCCATAAGGCCTCCGACAAGGTTTAACGACTGCTATCTATCGACAGCAACCGAAACCGACGGCTTAACGTGCCCTCCGAAGCACGGAAACGCGCATTTTAATTTGCCACTAGCGTTCACCCATCACACACCCGACCGCGCGAACGTAAACACTTAGAACCACATAACATTCTTCAAGCGTAACCAATGATCTAACTTAATTAAATTCTTCACCGTCACTGTTAACCCCGCGATAAAAATGTCTCGGTGACACTTGTTCAAAGTTTTAAAAAGTTTTTTATCATTCCTACTCCTTCCCCACGCCTCCAAAACTATGCTTTGGGGACATTACCTACGTATAAGTTTTATGGAGTGGAAGAAAAGGGTTTCTATCAAGAAAATACAGCGAAACTTTTTGCATTAAACCCCATTTATTCTAGCCTTTGTAGTGAATATCTGTTTATAAATCCGGTTAAAAATATCTCCAACTTTATTTACGAAGTGTGTAGTTGTAAATGGGGTAATATAGACAGAAATAAAAAGCGATGTTTTGAAATATTACGCGACTTATTCAGATTTTCATGTTGTCTAGAATATTGAGTTTATTTTCATATTGGTCTTTTAGTACTCCTCTAAGGGTTGTTTCTAAGATTTACTACGATAAAATTAGATTCGACGATGAAATCTGAAGAAATAATATTTTCTTTTGTTTTTAGGTACAATACCTATGAAAAGGTAATTACATGAAGCAAGTGCTTTTTGATATTAGTAAGCTAGCACCCCGGCTTTGCACGGATTCTTTTGCCTCGGTGGGTATGTTTTAAGTGGCGTTTTATTTTAATTTTTTTTATAATTTTACTCACCACTAACTTTTTAATTCTTATGAAACTTTTCCTGACATTAACGAACACAAAAAACAATAATAAAATCGGTCCATTTAATCTCGAGTATTGCTATCAACGCATATAACGAATCATTTTTATTTACATAAATAGACATTTAAAAATTATCAACAAAATATGAAGACATACCTAAATATTTGAAAATATTGCTCATGAAAAAAATCTCCTTGGTTTTATATTATTTTTTCGCATTGACACATGCGAATAAAATATTATTTTAGAAAAAATGGAAATGGATTTCAGACGGGGCTTGAATCCACGACCACTGGGATGTCTAGTCCAGCCGCTCTCCCAACTGAGCTGCCCAAGTCCACGCCTGATTTGTCGAACTTTTCCTTCACATTTATTGCAAGATGCGCGCATGGCCATCCGGTGGTGTAGATCATAAGCGATCTACTCGGTTAAGCACTACAGGCGCGGTCGGGTAGTGTGATGGGTGACCGCTAGTGGCAAATTAAATGCGCGTTTTCGTGCTTCGGAGGGCACGTTAAGCCGTCGGTCCCGGTTGCTATCTATAGATAGCAGTCGTTAAGCCTTGTCGGAGGCCTTATGGGCGGTTTGAAAACATCCGACAGTGGAGTGGCTTCTAATCCATCCACCTCTACCAATCTGCATTGGAGTAGCGTGATGGAGTAAGCTCCCGGCCTCCCCCCAAAAAGGGGCGAAACTCGTGCCAAATAGTGGGACGCATAATGGGTTGCCATTATTATTATTATATCTATTATTTATTGCATTTCCTTGTATCTCCGTATAGTTTATCTATACAAATAAATAAAAATAGAGTGTCTGTTTGTAATATTAAAATTACCGCTTTTTACTAAATCCATATGTATGTATACACGGTACATATACCAAAACAACATTTTTTACAATTTTTGTCTGTCTGATTGTCTGTCTATCTGTTTGGCCGGGCCAATCTTAAGAACGGCTGGACCGATTTTGATGGGACTTTCACTGGCAGATAGCTGATGTGATAAGGAGTAAATTAAGCTACTTTTATACTAGCTTCGCCCACGACTTCGTCCGGGTAGATACTGAACAATCATACATTCTCAGGCGGTCGAAGTCGCGGGGACAGCTAGTGGTAAATATAAAATCCATTTATACCTCCAAACAAAAAGAGAGTCTCTTTTATGTACACAGAAATAAAGAGCTATAGCAGCACGTATCCGCTATTGCTCGCCGGTATTTCCTTCAAACAAACGCGGCTTGAAGTTACTGCGCGCTTTTAAATTTATTTTAAAACTCGACAGCGCGTTCGACAAAATTTTATACTTTCTAGTTGTATGTGGGGTACACAAATATAGTAATTTCAGCAAAAAATTTCTGGTAAAGCATTTGCTGGTAGAAGACCATTACTCACTTAGGTCTATGTTTAAAGTCTCGATTTCTATCGCTGAGACTTGACGGTAGTGTTTTTTTTTCAATTCATTAAATTCTCGTTAACTAAGATGCTTATGATATTACCGTTCCCTTACTTTGGAACTAAATTAAACTGAACAATTATTTAGTCTGCCTGTTTGTAAGGGCTAACTTTTATCTAATTTTTAAACTTTTATCAGTGCAAGCGCACGTACATGCAAATTATTAGTATTGGTAGCGCACGTACATGCAAGCATTGCAAGTGCACGTACATTGCAAGCGCTGCAAGTGCACGTACATTGCAAGCGCACGTACATTGCAAGCGCACGTACATTGCAAGCGCACGTACATTGCAAGCGCACGTACATTGCAAGAGCACGTACATTGCAAGCGCACGTGCATTGCAAGCGCACGTGCATTGCAAGCGCACGTGCATTGCAAGCGCACGTGCATTGCAAGCGCACGTGAATTGCAAGCGCACGTGTATTGCAAGCGCACGTACATTGCAAGCACGTGCATTGCTAGCGCACGTACATTGCAAGCGCACGTGCATTGCAAGCGCACGTGCATTGCAAGCGCATGTACATCGCAAGCGCATGTACATTGCAAGCGCACGTGCATTGCAAGCGCACGTGCATTGCAAGCGCACGTACATGCAAATTATTAGAGTGTCGCTGATTTTGAAGGGACTTTCGATGTCGTTAAATAAAACGCTAACGCGAATTAAGAAATTAAAGTGAGGCTTCAATCATTTAGAAGTAAAGCGGTTGGACTAGTTATCTTGAGGTCGCAAATTAGATTCCTGCCTGAAGTTACATTTTTCTTCGCCTAACAATAAGAAGATTAGTCTACCTGTATTAATAAGTATGCATCCCTACTATCAGTATCCCACTACCTCAAGGTTGACTGGTAGAGAATGCCCTATGGCATCAAGTCCGCCTTATGTCCTAGGTGAATTAAAGTTTAAATAAATAATAAGTAAAATGCACTACTCGGAGAATCTCCGAGTAGTAGAATTATGTCTGCATTTCATGTAAAATTTAAAATTCCACTCTGTGGGTACCGCGTTATACTAGAAACACCGAATGTGTGAAATATTTTGAACGAAAAGTTCAATGAAAATCGTATAACACACTCGTACGTGGTTGTCAAACATTTTGTCTAAGAAAACTTTAAGAGTTTGTCGTTTCCTTCTACTTACATGATTGTAAAAGCATAAATCTATTGAAATATAACTGTTTTTAAGGATTTAATTTGGCCCGATTGGAAAAATGATGAGAGTGAATTTTCACGATGCACACCGAGAGATAAAAGTAACAATCTGAATTTAGTTGCAATACAGATAAAAGCAACTGTCTGAAGTTAGTTGCTAAACTTTTTGTTAATCATAGAACAGGTCGGTGATTGATATTTTTTTATGTAATCAAAGTGGCAAACAAGCATGCAGTTCACATTGATGTTAAGACTGCAGCCAGACACTTATACAAAGACCAGAGGTCTAAATGCAAATATGTTACTACTTCTGAGGCCTAAGGTGTTATGCCTCTGTGCCGGAAATTTCAAATCCGTACATTACCACCTGACCGGCACACGATAGTGCTGAACACTACCATTTAGTGGCAAGTATATTAGGTAATGCGGTGGTGCCTACGCCCGCGAACTCTGTAACTGGATTTCTACCACCAGTGATTTTATTGCATGTAGCTCAAAGTCTACCTCGCAACTTTGAACCACGCTCATATACCACCGCCAGCACTTCGGTCTTCGGGCTCGGGTTCCAAGGGCGGGCTCATGTCTACTCAAAAGAGTCTTGTTATGGGCAGTCAGAGGGTCTACCTAGACGGTGGTCCATTACCGTACGTGTTTATGCTTGAATTAGATGTCAATCAAAAAGGCTACCAAAACAGAAATAGTAACTTAAGTATATATACAACATGTAACAGTAATAATGCACACTATTAAACACCTCGATTAGAAAATCGAATTATAATCATAATACATTAACATAAATTACAAGTATAAGTATCTAATATTTTTTATTTAAGAAACGAGTTGTCCTCAATTTGTACGAACAGTATGCACACCCTATGCATACTTACCCTACCTCTACTTACGACCGCACATAAAACACAAACCAACTCACACACGTACACTGTCGCAATGTGATGTAGCGTAACCTGCGTACCCCTATTTAATACTCGCTAGTGATAAGATTCATTTTCACATATTTATTTCTTAAATTATTATTATTAATAATAAAATGCACGTCTCAACGAGTTATAATAAACTAGTTGAGACTAGCATTTTATTTTGGATAGACGTTAGTCTCATTTTCGTTCCTATTGACTGTTCACCAAACGGGTGACCATAATTTCCTTAATTGTAATTAATTTTGGGACAAAATGTTAAATATCAAAAATGTCTAAAATCGATTCGGTTATCGATTCTGAACATATTAGTTTCGGGTTGTAAATTCAATCCTGTTACACGTTGCATATACCGAAATATTAAATATCTATACATACAAATAAATAAAATTGTCTGTTTGTTATATAAAAATAACCGCTTTTCACTATATGCATATGTATTCACGGTACATATACCAAAACAACATTTTTTACTATTTTTGTCTGTCTGTCTGTTTGGCGGGTATAATCTTGAGAATGGCTGGACCTGGAGCTGATGTAATAAGGAGTAACTTAGGCTATTTTCATACTAGCTGCACCCACGACTTCGTCCGGATAGATACTGAACAATCATAAATTCTCACGCGGGCGAAGTCGCGGGCAGAGCTAGTCTACAATAAATTCTGATAAAACTTTAAAGTTTTAAATGATATCAAAATATTTTTTTTTTTATTATTTAATCACATATTTTATTTTTCACAAATAAACATCACATGAAAACCCCCATTATTTTTTTTTCATTTAATACATCTCCTTATATTTAAACGTTTCTTAAAATATCACAGCAGTAAAATTTCCCTCCATCATCGATCCTCATAAACGAAATACATCCCATATGTTTCCCAAATCCATACACGCCCCAAAAACCCCGTCGCACCCAATCTGTCGGAATCAATCTACCCATCGTTGCGGATGGCTATTTATAAGGTTCTATGGGTAAACGAGGAATATCAACACTTACCTATTTGAGGAAAAACATATTTTTGGTGTGCATATTTTGTTTGTAATGTAACAGGTTCACTATTCATAAATCAGACACATTTTTAGAGTATCGCAGCCTTTTCTTTCTTTATGTGATTAAGGTGGCAAACAAGCATGGAGTTCACATTGATGTTAAGTGATGACTGCAGCCTATAGACAATCACAAAAAGACCAGAGGTCGAAATGCAGTTGCGTTACAGTGGTAACGCAACTGCATTTCGTTCAGGAGTGCCTGAAGACTAAGGTGTGTTAAGCTATGCCGGAAATTACAGGGCCATACATTACCACCTGACCGAAACGCGATAGTGTTGAACAATGCCATTTAGCGGCAAGTATATTAGATAATGCGCTGGTGCCTACTCCCGCGCGCTCCGTCTCTAGAGCTCTACCACTAGTAAAAACGAATATAATAATTATTATAGAGATTATGGTGTACAAATAAAAATGATCATAGAATCATTGAACAACATTACTAATTGGCAGAAGCCCAACTGCCCATAAATAGACAGGAAAAAAGTAAGACATTTGCAAAAATATCTTCAATAATACCTTTCATCCCGGACGCGTGTCAGCCCCCGAATAATCGGTGTCACGCTAACATATCCACCCGTCCCCGTCTCCCCATCCGTGATATATTCCAATTCTGTCACGAATCGTACGAATGATTTATCTGAAACGGTCAGACAGAGTGGCCTAAGATAAGTCGAGACAAATCAGAATCGGTTCGCTTATTCATTTGATAACTAGCTGACCCGGCAAACCTCGTATTGCCTCACAATGAAATAATGTATCAAAGGTTTGATAGATACGGACTATTTGTATTGAAAAATGAAATTCTGGTTTTACTATTTGCCTTCAATTTCTTCAAATTTTTTTACCTTTTAAACCTTCCCTGGACTTCCAAAACTCATTAAAAACCAAAGTTAGCCAAATCGGTTTAGCCGTTCTCGAGTTTTAGCGAGACTAAGGAACAGCAATTGATTTTTATGTATATAGATTTATTATAATATGTATCTATATATAAGTAAGGACATTTTTTCCTTCGTCTTTAGTTTGTAGCCAGTCCGAGGATGCTATCGTTATACACGGCGAGGGAAATATCGACTTATTTTATCATTATCACAGATCCAAAGTAGGTGTTCAGAAGGAGATGATCATAGAATCATAGAACAACATCAGTAATTGGTACAAGCCATACCAATTCCTATAAAAAGACATGAAAAAAGTGAGACATTCGCAAAAATATCTTCAATAAATCTCCACTCATCCCGGACGCGTGTCAGCTCCCGAATAATCGGTGTCACGCTAACATACCCACCCGTCCCCGTCTCCCCATCCGTGATATATTCCAATTCTGTCACGAATCGTACGAATGATTTATCTGAAACGACAGACAGAGTAGTCTGAGATAAGTCGAGACAAATCAGGGTCGGTTGATCTATTTATTTGATAATAAGTAACGATTTATTTTCCTTTAGGTAAACGTAACTTCACGCTTGTGATCCCCGAAGGAGTAGGCAGAGGTGCATGCATTCAAGCAAAGATGCAAACACCCACGATTCGCCGGTAATGTTTTGGACCATATAACAGGTGGAGAGCGTGTTGATATCTCCGGGCACATTACCAAACTCCGAAGCACAGATTTAACAGATTTCCTTAAGTTAGAGAAGGATGTGAAATGTTACAATAACTTTAACAAATATTAGAAATTAAAAAAAAAGGGAAAGGATAACCAAACTGGACCCTGAGTTTGCAGGTTCGATTCCTGCCCGAAGTCAATTTTTTCTTTCCGTTTTTCTTTAATTTCTAAAGTTCACTCGCATGTGTTTATGCGTAAAACCGGGGCTTAGTACTCTATTGGAATGGTTTGATCGCCATTGGTCGGTCGACTGACTGATCAATGTGCTATTCAAATCATAATAGGTTGGGGAAAAACTTTCTTCGCATTTTTTAAGATCATTCAAAACATTTTTTAATATAATTTATTTAAATTTAACTAAAGTATGTATGTACCATTTTGTTCGTTAACCTTTTGCTATCTTGTAGGTAGGGACATGATCCCATTGCTATAAACATTTTGGGACTTCTCATAAAAATACCGCGACAAGTGGATTTGGCAGTCCTCTCGTGATGTTAACCTAACATTGCATAAAGAATTCTGAAGAGACCGAAACAGGTGGAAATCTGAAGGTGCAAGGTCAGGACTATACGGCGGATGCATTAACACCTCCCAGCCACTCTCTTAATTTTTGCTGAGTGGCTATAGATGTGTGAGGTCTAGCGTTATCATGATGAAACACCACACCCCTTCTGTTGATCAATTCCGGCCGCTTTCTCTCAACTTCTTGCTTTCATCTCATCAGTTGTTCGCAGTAGAGTTCAGAATCGATAGTCCTGCCTGGTGGTAATAGCTCATAATGAATAATGCCCTTCCAATCCCACCACACACACAACATCACCTTATTGCGAGTTAACCCGGGTTTCGCCACAGTCTGTGAAGCCTGACCGGCCTTTGACCACGACCTTTTTCACACGTTCTTGTTGTACGTGATCCACTTTTCATCACCAGTTATCAGCTTCTTCAAAAATGATTCGGTTTCATTACGTCGTAATAAAGAATCACAAATGAGTACACGGTTCATTAGGTTTCTTTCAGTGAGCTCGTGAGGTACCCAAATATCGAGCTTTTTTTGTACCCAGCTTTTTTCAAATGCGCCAAAACTGTTTTGTGATCAATTCTCAGTTCTTCAGCTACGTCGTAACTACTGATATGTCGATCTTGCTCCACTTTTTCAAAAATGGCATCCATTTTATCCGTAATAGGGCGACCAGAGCGAGGTGCATCTTTGACATCAGAATTTCCGGATTGAAAACGCTTAAACCAAATTTGTGCTACTCTCACAGACACTGCACAAGGTCCATAAACATCGCAAATGTTTTTCGCTGCTTGCGTTGCATTTTTACCTTTTTTGTAGTAAGATTTTAAAATGTATCGAATTTCTTCATTAAATTCATAAGTGACTCATCTTGACAGTACGAAAAACAAATGAAAATCACACATTTTCCTAATTTGAATTTGGAATTATGTTCTTTAAAATTTTAACTTTCAATGATACCAAAACCAGCCAGATACAAATACTACAGGCAAAGAGATTTTATTACAAGTTCATACATACTATAATGTGAAAAGACTTTTTCCCCAACCAATACAATGAAAGCATCTCTACACTCTACAGCATTCCAGGCTGGAAAATGGTTCAACTCTCAAAGAACCGTTTGTTAGTTAGTGAAAGTGTTTTTATAAGTATCAAGTACAATTTCTATTCGCTTGGACATCGACAACCTCCATGATGGTGTGTTTTCTAATTTATGATGCGTTTAGTTGTGCCTACATTCACTTATGACATGTTTTATTCTTCATACTTGTTTTTACGTATAAAAAATGAGGTCTCTATCGCACTTCTATGTGACATTATCGACAAAGATAACGATTTACATGCACGCAAAATATTAATCTCAGAATAGTTGAAATGAGAGGTAAAATTAAAACCTTAGGTATCTGAATATGTTACAGCTAAATACCTACTGGGTTACCCGTGGTAACCCACTCATCAATTACCTAGAATTATGTGAGAACCAAGTTAGAATTACGATTAGCCCACCGGCTCAAAGCATTAACTCCATGTAAAAGTTTCAGAAATTTGCGTATTCAATCAAAAAACTTATTTGTTTTAATGTAATGGAAGTGGCAAACAATAATGCAGTTCACGTCGATGTTGCGTGATGACTGCAGCCTATAAACACCCACACAAAGATCAAGGTCAAAATGCAGATGCGTTACCACTTCTGAGGCCTAAGGTGTTATGCCTCTGCCCGCAATACATTACCGGACCGGAACACGATAGTGCTGAACATTATATTAGGTAATGCGGTGATGCCTACGCCCGCGAGCTCTGTCACTGGAGCTCTGCCATCAGTAAAACGAAGATGCCAACAACAGTGTTGTATGTAATAAGGGAAGAATATTCCACAATCGCCACGCCCGGCATGTGGATTGGTGATCACAGTGACGGCAGCGTTTTATTAAACAGGCATAGTTTTTAAGGTAACTCAGAGAAATATCAAACCGTTCTTGCTGACGCTTTACGAAGTGCCATAAAAAATTCACCGCCCACGATTCCCGTTTGAAGACAAACAAAATTTGTTCAACTGTAGTGCCTCAGAACAAACATTTTGTTGTGAAACTTAAATTATGAAATATATTTGCCCAGTTCAAAGTTTACTGTGCCGAGTGTCTCTGAAGGGTCGTTGGATGAAAGCCTACTTTTACGGATCCTTATTCTGGTGGCTTTTGTTATTTTGATTTAGGGAGATCGGTTTTATTTTTGTACTGGTTGAACCTGAAGATCCAATAAAATTGATGGATAATCACAAACGCGCAGCAATCGTATGTACCTCGTACGTACGAGTATTATATTATTATATTAAGCTTGGTTTATAGAAATGCATGATGATGAGAAGATTAAAAAAAAATAAAGTAAGAAATAAATGAAAATGTATACCCCGTAAAACTTATGTAATCAACATTTATTTGTTTGTTGACAACTTTTAAACAACTGTAAAACTTTCTTCCTCATGGCAGTTTTATCAATAATGACCAGTTATTCCTAAAGGCCTGATCACACAAGTGCGTTAATTTTGCGTCTGCGATGTCGCACAATAACGTCGTGTATCATAGCTTGCGCCACCGGCGGTCCGGAAGGTAGTAGTCATAGCGTTTATTTCCGATGCAAAACAATCTGTCATTTTTTGCGGGGGAAAATGCGTGTGACACACACACACACTACAAAAATCGTCTTTATCAACGAAACTCACACCTTGACTTTAACAAAATACATGAACAATTTCACACACACATTTAATAATCTAGGCGACAGGCATAGGCCCACTTAGGCTTGAACTTTGACAGAGGGGAAAGCCATGCATATCGCAATTCCCTTCCGGTCCGCCGCGGCCGGTGGCCCGTGTTGCTCTGTCTTGTGTGCATGCAAACTTTGCATCGGAACGCCGTAAAAAGATGATTTCTTATTTTATCATGCAGATTTAAAATTGGTAATAGAGCATCAGTGCCGGAGAGTGTAGGCGTAAGCACCACCGTATTGTATTATTTCATCATCACATCATCGCTTACTGACAGGCGTCCGCTGCTGGCGAAAAGCTTTCCCCATAGATGCCAACAACAGTGTTGTATGTCATTAGTGAAGAATATTTTCATTCACCATGTCAGGCATGTGGATTGGCGATCACAGTGGCGACAGTTATATTACGGGACGCTGGTCCTCTTTCCGTGTTAATGTATTTACTACATTACTTATATCACTTAGCACTAAATGATAGTATTCGTGGTATGTATCGTGTTCCATACACATGTTTTTTTCCAGTAAGGAAAATAGCAAATAATACATGCAGCAAATGTTGATAAGATGATTAAGTGATGACTGTAGCCTATAGATATCTACGAAAAAAACAGAGGTTCGGGAGTGGCAACGCATCTGCATTGAAATCTCATATTTTATGTACTGTTATAAGCTACAATATCAATTTACCATCAATGTGAACTGCATGCTTTTTGTCACTTCATGACATAAAACACCTCATTTTCATCACGGACTCATAACGTAGACGGCGATGTGATCTAAGCCTAAGTTCTGAGAAATTTTGCTTGTTACACAGCGGAACGGCCGACTACACTGTAAGCTTACGGTACATATTATTGAATAGCTGTGGTTAGAAGACGCATTCAATATAAATAGAAATTAGCGCTGCCAATGTCTCCAACCAGGTTTCCTTTATTTTGAGTCAGCTATAGTTGGAATCAATTAAGGCACATTTTACGAAATATACATATATATATATATCAGTGAAGATTGCTACAATAGTAGTCACTGTTTTGTTCATCAGATTCATTGGTGGTTGATGATCAGTGATTGATGACACCTTGGCTAATCTACTTGTCACTAAATGGTAGAGCTCAGCGGTATCGTGCGTACGGCCGATGACATAGGCACCTTCACATTAGTTTATCTAATTGCCACTAAATGATAGGGCTCAGCGTTATCTTGCATACGGCCTTGTGATTTCCGGCACAGAGGTACCTATAACAATTTAGGCATCATAATTAGCAATCGCATTGAAGTCTAAAAAGACTGACAAATATTATTTACAAAACTAAAAGAGATCCTGTAATAAAAAATAAAAATACACTCACAGCCTTACACTAGGTATAAACCTGTGCTGTTGTGCACACACAACACTAACACAAACACCTGGGTGACAAATATTTGTCTCAGTATGGGGATCGAACCCTCAGTTTAAACGGTCGTCACACACCGCTGGACCAACAGGCTCGTCAGAACAACTGAGCTTAAGCCCTAAAGCCGCGTTTTCACTAGGGGACATGTGTTCTCCGACTCTGTCGCTCGACACGAAATTCACGTATCCCGCATGTTGTCGGCCGACGTCGCTTGGGGACTTTTACGAGTCTCCCAACTTGTTCCTCGACAGTCGCCGGAGAGGGTTTGAGTAGTGAGAACGTGCGTCGCTTTGTGCTGCACTGAACAACACTACCTCATCGGGCGATATACTGATCACGACAGGCCAATGTAAACAAGTGATATGTCGCGGGACATTGTCCCACAAATTTTGCAGAGATAACTACTTGAATGTCGAGCGATAAGTATCTGCGACAAAGCGCTTAAAGCTCAAGTTGTTCCACTTCTTCTATATTTAAGAGCTGTGCTCTTGTCGGTAGAATAACCGCCAGCGTTCTCTATCCTGTGCCAACCTCTTGACATCCTGGTACAACACAATTTTTAATTTTTCCTTCACTTGGTCTATGTAACTTCTTCTTGGTGTCGTTACACTTACCACAGCCCCATTTTTTTTTTATGTTATAAAAGTGGCAAACAAGCGTGCAGTTCACATTGATGTTAAGTGATGACTGCAGCCTATAGACACCCACACAATGACCAGAGGTCAAAATGTAAATGCGCTGCCACTCCTGAGGCATTAGGTGTTATGCCTCTGTGCCGGAAATTACAGAGCCGTACATTACCACCTGACCGGAACACGATAGTGCTGAGCACTACCATTTAACGGCAAGTATATTAGGTAATGCGGTGGTGCCTACGCCCGCGAGCTCCGTCACTGGAGCTCTACCACCAGTAAAATTTGGAATGATTTGATTGCCGTTCGGGTCAATGAATGCACTAATGAAAGAATTCTCTACCACTAATGGGCTGTGAGGTCGTCACGTACGTCGCCATAAATAATACTTTATTAACATGAAGATCTTTCAAAGTATTTTTTTTTCTCCATAATATTCTTATCGCAAACTTCAAGGTAGTTCTGCTTGTTTGTTATGTTTACACGATTCAACATTAATTTGAAAAATTGGCAGTGTGACTTGAATTCCAAGAAAACATTTAAGGCTAGATTATGTGACAAGATTTAAGAACTGAGAAAATAATTCTCATAATCAACGTATTCATATTTTTGTGAGGTTGATGTACGAAAATCTTATTTCTTTTTATTTTAATGTGAACACAATTAAGCGTACCTATTAATTAAATTCGATTCTAATTTTGGTCTTTATCATTACCATTTTATTTTGATTGTATGCAATGTTAACTGAATAATTTATTATTTTAACAGATTTTTTATTATTTTGAAATGAATTATTGATTTAAATTATGTAATTCTCATGATCAAATAGTGGCCCTTATTTAAAAAAATCAGCTATTTTTATTAAAATGTTAAATAAATATGTACAAAATTTAAACAGAATCGGTGTAGTACTTTCGGAGAAAATTGTCTGTGACAGGCGGACAAATAGAAAGACGCACGCACGAGTGATATTACCTAGTTCCGTTTATGCCTTTCGAAATACGGAATCCTAAAAATATTTGACCTATTTTCTCAATGGTAATACTAAATGTTGGGCAGCGGTTACAAGATCAATGTCATGTAAAATGTAAATAAGAACTCGGTTGTTCCCCAAAACCCCAACAGATGTGACTACAGCTAAACGCAAATAAATATGAAATATATAATTTCACGTTACATGTTCTAGAACCCTTGTTTGAATTTCCATCGGAAATTGTTTTGAATGTTTATTGAATAACAAAACATCTTAAACAATTGTTAGTATCTGGAAGAAAACGCAAATAAACATGAAATATAATAGAGTCCGACGTTACGTGCTTTAGAACCGTTTTTTGGATTTCCATCGAAAATTGTTATGAAACAAAACATCTTCAGCAATTGTTAGTATAGAAATGGAAGAAAACGCAGCATGCAGCGGTTATAAGATCAATGTCATGTAGAATGTAAATAAGAACTAAGCCGTTCCCCAAACCCTCAATTGATGTGACTACAGCGAAACGCAAATAAATATTAAATACTAACTGTTGCCGCGGCTTCGCCCGCGTGAATGTCGTTTTATAAATAACTAAGTAGCCTATGTTCTTTCACAAAGTCAGCTCTATCTCTGTACCAAATTTCATTGAAATCGGTTCAATCGTTTGGACGTAAAAAGGAAACAGACAGACAGACAGAGTTACTTTCGCATTTATAATATTAGGAGGGATGTATATTATAGTTTCACATTACATGTTCTAGAACCCTTTTGAAATTTTCATCCATAACCGTTGTGTGAAACAGTATGAAAATGTCCGTCAATATCTATCCATCGTCACAAACTTTCAAAATTATGATATAATTATGGCCTAAAATATCCACGTCATTGTTACCCGACGTGAAAAATATCCCGAACCGAGCCAAGCCGTACCAGAATAAGGCAGACAACAACCCTATTGTTGTTTTGATTAAATTTCGACAGGGTGCACATTGTTCTTTTTATGCAACGCCGAGAAAAATTGAAATGGACGAAACGGTTTTTACATCGCACCCCGTGCGATGACACGGAACGAATCCCTTTCGGTTGGACGCAGATAGTGGATTTAAATCAGCTGATGTTTGGTGTGAATGAACTTTTTACTTGCAATTTCATTTTCTGGTAGTGAGGTATGTTTATGCAGTTAGTCCATGTGAGACGACCTTTTGATTCGAATGGTCGCGGGTTCGATTCCGTCTAGGAATTACTGATTCGCGAAATGACTACATAGTCTAGGATTGACCGATTCTTGAAATGTATTTATTCTATAAATGACTGATTCTCGAAATGACCGATTCTACAAATGACTGAATCTAGAAATGACCAATTCTACAAATGACCGATTCTATAAATGACTGATTTTTTTAAATTTAGTTCCTACACACTTAGTCTGAATGGCCTACAGATATTTGTTTCGAGTCTAGTTGTTTGTGTATGTGTTGTGTGTGTACAACGGTACTCACGACACAGGTTTAAATCTAGTGTGGGTGTGTGTGTATTAAATATTAAATTTATTTTAAAAAATGCTGTTTTTAACTTTGGTATTCAAAGATAGCAGGCTGAGTGTGAATCGGGTTTCGTTTATTGAGGTTATAATGATTGCAGTATATTTTATGTAACAAACATGCAGTTCACATAGATGTTCAGTGATGACTGCAGATTATTTATACATACATACTCGTACATACAAACAAATAAATAAAATTGTCCCATTTGCCTCCGGTGGCAATCGCCGCGGGGGCAACTGGGAATAATTCAAAATAGCCGCTTTTTACTAAATGCATATGTATGTATACACGGTACATATACCAAAACAACATTTTTTACAAATTTTGTCTGTCTGTTTGGCGGGGCTAATCTTGGCAACGGCTGGACCGATTTTGACGGGACTTTCACTGGCAGATAGCTGAGTGCCTAGTGCGAGATTTTATTAACACTTACGCGAATTCGATCGCGTAAGAGTAAACGCAGATTTGTATGGAATTGAAGGAGCGTCATGTATTCACCGCTAGATGACGCTCCTTCAATTCCATACAAATCTGCGTTTACTCTTACGCGATTACATGTTTCTACATGCAATAGCAATTATTATTGTAATTAGCAACTTTTTCTCAATATGGAGACCTTTTTATAATTCCCTGAGGAACCTGTGAACGGGATAAAAAGTATCCTATTTGTTACAGCCAAAGGTACACCTTTCAAATTTCATCGAAATCCGACCAACTGCTTTATGATTGAGAGCAATAAACAAATCATCAAACAGACATCCATGGTTTCACATTTAAAATAGAGTAATATAAAGCTCTCTTTGACCACAGTAGAGTTATTTAGTTACAAGGTTACGAAAAAAAAAATATGGCACATTGTACCTACTATTATTTCAGGAACTACTTTATTTTTCTATTTCTTTCACTCCATTTTAATTAAACAAAAATAGCTCATATGTGCTCACACTTAAAAATGCATCGCACAGATTTTTCATCTCGTTCTAAAACATGCTTACAAAAGTCCAACTTCGTTTGAACTTTCGACAGTAACGTCTCATTAAACTTCCCTAACGAACAGCATCTTTCAAAACTCATACTAATTTATAATACATAGACGAAACTAATTTAAATTGCCAATGTCAGCGGCAACGCTTCAGTAACCAGCGATCTTGTCCCTGAATCGTTGCAATAAAGTTACTAAATGCTTTCCTATCGAAACCGTTCGACTATAAAAGACCTGGGTACAGTTGTCGAAGTACAGTTACACCATGAAGTTGATCATAGCATTTGGTGTGGTCTGCCTGGTGGCGGTATACGCCAGGGAGTTAGGTGAGGGTGAGAAGGATTTGGTAGCAGCCGCGAGTGGCAAAGGCCACCATCATGAAGAAGGTGGCGGCAAGGAACACCACGCCCATCACCATCACGAGCATGGTGAGAAGGGCCATAAGGGTCACAAGGGACACCACCACCACCATAAGGGCGAGCATGGGGACCACGGAAAGCACCACCACGCTGGCCATCATCATGAGCACGGCGGCGGCCACAAGAAGCACTGGGATGAGCATGATCACCACGGCCACCATCACGAGCATGGACACCATCACAAAGGAGGCAAGCACGGCCACCACAAGCACCACGACAAGGGAGAGAAGACCGATGGCTACCACAAGAAGTACCACAAGGATGCTTTCCACAAGGACCACCACTTCTACGATGACCACCACCACAAAGGCAAGCACCACAAGCACGGCCACCATCACGGACACCACGAGAAGCATGGAGGCGGTCACAAGAAGGGAGGTCACCACGAGAGCGGTCATCATGAGGGTCATCATGGCAAGCACGGCCATCATGATAAGCATCATTACGATGAGGACCACCACGGGCACAAGGGTCATCACGGCCATGAGGAGCATCATCACGGTCATCACGACCATGGCAAGAAGGGCGGTCACCATGACCACAAGGAATGGGGCTTCCACCATGGCAAGCACTGATTTTTACCAAAGCTGTGATATTTTTCTAAGGATGTGTACACACTGTGCGATCTCGTAGCATTCCTGAAGAATTTATACTTTAGATATCAACGAATTTGTTCGGATTTTTAGACTAGTCTAACTTCTCTTGAAGATTTTGTTGAATTTAAAATTGTGTCATTCTTTTTTTTATCAAATGATGTACATAGTGTGTGTATATTTTTATATTTGTTAGTTGTTGTTACGGGTTTTGTTATGTTTTATATGCTTACATATAAGTAAATATTTTTATATAAATGAAACTATGAAAGAAATATACATTTTATTTTAAAAATCTTATGTACCTAAGTAACTTAAAGAAAAAGATACCACGCGGCGGCCTTAGTGAGCTGTTGCTTTCTTCGGCCTTGAAATTTGGTCTCTATTTCAGTATGTATTAAATATTTTGTGAGGCTACTGCTGCGAGGCATGAAAGGGTCAAATAGTAAGGGTAGAGACTGTTTTACAGTTTTACATACCTAATGAAAAAGTCTTAGTAATATATTTATTTATTTATTTATTTAAGCTTTTTGCACAATAATGTACATAAGGCGGACTTAACACCAAGTGGTATTCTCTCCCAGCCAACCTTAGGGCCAAATAGAGCAGTCGAAGAGGTGCAATGATTGGTAGTGGTAGCAAAATGGGTTTGAAAGATTTTTAAATATATATTGAGCTGAACAGAAAAACTTATGAATCGTAGGTGAATAAATGCATTCATAAAGTGTTATATTATCACCATCACTTTCACGCAGAAAGACATGCTGGCCAAAAAGCGTCGTTTAAAGATCCCCACAACAGTTTTTTTTTTTAAAGAAAATTATATAATCGTATCTCTTGGCAACGTTATGTTGTGGGATGCAGGATGCTGCCCATCCCATATTCCACGATAAAACTATTGCGCCATATTCCATTCTTCCCAAATGACGCACAACACTGTTGTGGGGACCTTATTGTGTTTACTTCAGCGATATTGGAATGGGTTTACCGCAATTGTTCGGTTGACTGACTGCACTAGGAGATCGGTCAAGTTATACTGAATACACCGACGCCTTATTAAAGATGATAAGTTTTAAAATAATGAAAAAGTGTAATGTAACAACCAGATAATGTTAAAAAAAGTCAGCAAGAACATGGACAAACACAGACATTAAAACTGAAAAAAAAAACGCTGTATTCACATAGTGTGAGAAGTATTAGTGATTCTCACGTTAGGTGATTAGTATTCGACTAAAATTGTGATTTAATGATGATGGCAAGCAAGCGTGCAATTCACATGGTTAGTGAATATTACTTTCATGTCTTGAGACATTTATGCAGAACCATTGTATGGCAATGCATCAGCACAAAATGTAGTTGCGTTGTCATCCCTAAGGCTAGAGATGTTTTGCTTCTATTACAGTTACGGGGGCCACAGATTGCCATACAACTGGAATACGATAGTGCTGAAAACTACCATTTAGCGGCAGGTGAAAAATGAAAATAGTAAGTATAGTGGTGTGCCAAAGTGTACCAGTGTGTGTTGCCAGTGATGACATAAAATGGGATAGAAACGTGTTCGCTCACTATAGGCCTTATAAAAAGGCTCAAGGTCACTCAAAGAGCAATGGAGAGAGCTATGCTTGGATCATAAATGAGGAGTTCCGCATTAGAACCAAAGTTACCGACATAGCTTACCAACTAGCGAGACTCAGGTGGCAGCGGACAGGGCACATAGCTCGAAGAACTGTTGGTCGTTCAGGCAGAACAGTTCTGAAGTGGCAACCGCGTACCGGAAAACGAAGCGTATTCAGGCCCCCCACAAAATGGACCGACGACCTGGTAAAGGTCGCGGGCAACCGCTGGATGAGGGCAGCCCAGGACCGTTTGTTGTGGTCTTGTTGTTTGTGTTGGTAATCTTTGGGGGAGGCCTTTGTTCAGCGGTAGACGTCTTTTGGCTGAAATGATGATTAGTGAGGCTGCATACGCTCTCGCTCTTAATACTGGAATTTTCCCAACAGTATCGTTGTCCATTCCAACCTATAAAACCAATCTATCTTTAAATCCAAGCTTATTTTAATATATCCGTAACCTCGTAGTCCTTTTATCCAACACGTCAGCGTCACACTGGATTAAGTCAACCACTATTTGACAGTGTTTTAGGCCAATGATAGATACTATCGCGTCACCACATTGGCTTTGAGGATTTGTGGCGTATCAACTGATGGCTTGATTGTATTACGGTTCAGTGAAACGATATTCGTGAAATATAAATTGGGATTTTAGTGTGAAAAATATATTTAGCGATGTATTTTCGGATCCTTTGAGGTTTTATTGCGAGGATTTATTGTGTTCAAAATGGTGAAAAAATTGAATTATTATAACACTAACGGTGTCCCGTAACTATGTTCGCAGGTTTTTGAAATTTTATTCATAGTTTGGCAATGTAAGGCTAGAGCAGTTTCAAATTTGACCCAACCGATAGAGTTTATGTGACATTCAATTACAACTCCTACTACCTCCGATGTATGAAAATAAAACACAATACGGTTTTTTTTCTATTCCTAACCCTGAAGATATGATAATTGCGAAGCTTTAACTTTTTTAAGTATCGGATGTATGTCAAACGTAGCACGTTGATGAACTCAAGGAAAATGCTAATAGACAGGAAAATAATACCGACTAGCGAAATACAAACTTGATGTTATGTTGTAATACCGTCTGGAGGTACTCTAAACAATGTCAGTAGTCTCAAGAGCAACGACACATCCGCTTTTTGTAATTTTATTATTTTGTTATCGTTCGCTTTTTACTGCTGTTTTTACAATAAAGATCGACTGTGAACGGCGTTCTTGGTAACTTTCTAGGATTCCTTTAGATGTATTTATAAGTAAGAATATCTATTGTTTTATATTATTTCGCATTAACACATGCTTGTGAAATATATTTTATTTAAAGAAAAATGGGAAGAAAAATTTGACTTCAGGCGAGACTCGAACTCGCGGCCTACTGGGAATCTAGTCCAGCCGCTCTTCCAATTGAGCTACTGAAGTCCTGCCCGATTTGACGAATCTTTCCTTCACATCTTCTTATTGCATTGCATTATGGTAGCAGCAGCGCCATCTATTGCCAACTATGCTAGTTAGGCAACCGATATAATAGACTTTGCAGTTTATTGAATATCGTAAAGAAGTCGCTTTACCCTTAATAATTGTTTTATATTATTTGGCATTAACACATGCTTGTGAAATATATTTTATTTAAAGAAAAAAGAAAAAAAAATCGGGCAGGACTTCAGTAGCTCAATTGGAAGAGCGGCTGGACTAGATTCCCAGTAGGCCGCGAGTTCGAGTCTCGCCTGAAGTCAATTTTTTCTTTCCATTTTTCTTTAAATAAAGAATATCTATTTCTACTACTACGCTGAAGTCCTGGATTCGATTCCTGGGTCGGGGGCTATCAGAGATATTAGTGTTAAATCCTTTCTCTCTGGTTCTATTGGGTTTTTTCCATTTTCTTGAAGTTTTAAAGTACCTCGAAGTTTGATTATGTGCCCGGAGATGTCAAGCAGGCTCGCCTGTTAGATGGGCCAAAACGAAACCGACGAATCGTGGGTGTTTGCATGTATACTTGAATGCATTCATTTACGTCTGCTAACCCCTTCGGGGATTACAGGTGTGAAGTTACGTTTATTTATTATATGTTTATCTGGTTGTACAACTATAGCTAGCTATAAACTAGCCGAAGACGTCGGAATGTGAATACCTCATCACCCACTATTCCACTCGAGGAGAATTCTTCCGCTAGTGTACTGGTGGTAGAGCTCCAGTGACGGAGCTCGCGGGCTTAGGCACCACCGCATTACCTAAGGTACTTGCCGCTAAATGATAGTGTTCAGCTCTATCGTGTTCCGGTCAGGTGGTAATGTACGGCCCTGTAATTTCCGGCACAGAGACATAACACCTTAGGACTCAGAAGTGGTAACGTATCTGTATTTTGACCTTTGTTTGTGTGGGTGTCTATAGGCTGCAGTTATCACTTAACATCAATGCGAATTGCATGCTTGTTTGCTACTTTCATTACAAAAAAAAACAGTCAACCGAACAATGACGGTCGAATCATTCCACTGCGATCGCCAATCTGACTGTAAAGCGTGGCGATTGGGGTATATTCTCCCCTAATGACGCACAACGCTGTTGGGGAAGGCTTTGTCCAGCTGTGGACGTGTTGTGGCTGGAGTGATAATGATGATGATGAAAATGTCGCCAACTTAGCTCACTGACTAGTGAAACTCAACTGGCATTGGGTGGGCACACATTTCGAAGAACCGACTGCTGTGATGCCAAAAGGATACTCAAAAAAAAAATACAAAGAATGTACAAAGTAAATATTTATCAGCTACATTTTAATTTGTGTAAAGTATAAAAAATAAAGGTCGAAGTAGTCCTATATATTTTGTGTAGCAAGAGTCATAAATCTACGTCCATCCCCACGTGAAACGGAACGTTTTGTACCAAACCCGTTCCATTTCACGCTAGCGCGCGGGCTGGAACGCAACCCAAAAGTTGTTGAAGTACAAATGTTTGACCTCAACTTTGTCTACTAACTCCTAACTTGTAACTTGTCTACATTAATATCGGCTAATTGTTACTTAACTGCGGCAAATGTGAAATTAAGTTTGCTTATGTAACTTAATGTTGCATTGGGATCATTTGTTGAATTGAATTAAATTATTTTTAAATTGTTATTATCGTGAGACTCAATTATTTGGTTTTTGTATAGATGTGTAAAAATAATCATGTTGGTGGTGGTAAGATGGTAATGTATGGCCTCATAATAACTGGAGTAGCAACGCATCTGCATTTGACCTCTGGTAATTATATGGGTGTCCATAACCTGCTGTCATCATTTAACAGCAATTAATCTGCGCGTTCACCGCTAAAAAAACTCCATTCATTGTAGCACCACAGTTCCAGGGCACTCAGCTCACCGTTGGTAAGAGTATCGGTATCCTGGGCGTTGACGTATCGAACGAAGTGCAATTCGGGAGTCATATTGAGTGTAAGACCAAGTTGGCATCCAAAAAGCTAGGGGTGCTAAACAAAGCGAGGCAATATTTTACTTCAGGGCAGCTACTACAGCTTTATAAGGCCCAAGTGCGGCCCCATCTGGAATACCAGCATCCAAATACCAGCTTGGTCCACTTGACTCCCTACAATAACGCGCCGTTCGTATTGTTAGCGATCCAGGACTCCAGGAGATATTCGGAGTCTGTGCGTGTTGTAACGTCTCTACAAAGGTGATTGCTTTGCTGAACTGTTCGACATGATGCCACCGTCTCTTTTCTTATACCGTACTAGCCGCCGAAGAGCGAAGTTCTACCCTCACCGTCTGGACACCTGGCCCAGAACTTGTAAATTGTGGAACGAACTTCCCTCTGAGGTGTTTCTTAGGTGCTACAATATGGGGTTCCTCAAAAATGGCGTCAAAAGAGTCCTTCAGGGCTGGCAGCGCGTTGGCTACTCCCCTGGCGTTGCAAATGTTCATAGGTGACGGTGACCACTTTCCATCAGGTGGCCCGTCTGCTTCATTACATAAAAAAATGTGGTGATCCGATAAAAGCTATTGCCATCATAATCCGAAAGCCAATGTGAAAAAATGGTTACGTCGCAATACAGAGAAAATAGGAGCTAAACACGTACAAGATAAAAAATAAAAAAGACTTCAGATGTCTCACGTAGAAGCCTGTAATATAAATGCTCCTCTTACGTACTCCATAAATAAACTCATATCTCAGCTTATCACGCGTTTCAGTACAATGAAAAATTACTCTTTGTGTTTGAGATTAAAGTACTTACAAAAAAGGTCTGTCGTTGAAAAATAATGATTGAGTCCTAAATAGGTCTAGCGTTGTTTCGCCACACATGTTTATTGATACGATACATTCTGTAATATCTTTGTTCGAATATCTTGATTTCTAAGTGGTAGTCAGTGATGATCCGCTAGGTATGCAGGGCCCAGTCAGGTAGCAAGTAATACTTATTGAGTGTTCATAATCCAGATAAATATGAATATGGTCTGTCTCTTTCAGACAACTTTGAAACACTACGGTAAATTGGACAAGACGAGAAAATATATACTGAAGCTTGCCGAATACTGACCGTTGATGTTGATCCAGAAGCTTGAAGAAATACTAGCCGAATGGTAAGCGGGAGGGATTCCTTCCAAAGCGCGAGATTTGCGGATTTATTAGTCGCCATGAGTCACTGGTTGGGTGCGCATCGCAAGTTCACGGTTGAGCGATACTTGACTAGCGGTGAATCGTTGGTTCACAGCAATAAAATGTGGTTTCTTCACCCTTACAAGCGTTTTCCGTTTGAATAGGAAAATACTCTAACAATACATGGTGGATGTTTTTCGATTATCCTTTAACTAACACCCTTTATCTTTGAAGCCATTTCACTTTTACATTAATTTACTGTTTACACTAACCCGGAGTACTGATTTTAAAATTCTCCTGAAATACGACAAAAGGCTTCCGTCTATTACACCATAATATTATTTTTTTCACGAAAATATCTCTATCCAACCCTTCGAGGCATTAACATCGAAACAGGTGCAAGATTAGCAAATGATTCAGATCGTTTAAAATCCAATTACCAGTGAAACTAGACAATAAAAGACTGCAGTAGACAGAATGTGCATACAACTCGCAGTTTTATAACAAAACCAATTTGTATTCGGAATCCCTAAGCCACGGTACCGAGAACGATACTAACACTGCTATTCTAGATGTAAAGGCACATTAATGTTGTCTTATTAGATACTATTATTTTAACTCTTTCATTCTCATTTCCCTCGCTCGTTCCTTCTTTCCAAATGTATCAGATTTAAAATTTAAATTGTGTAATTAAATAATCATTAGATATTATAGAAAATAGATTACTAGAATTATAACAGATAATTCGTCAACTGTTGTGATAAGAGTATTAATTAAATAATTTTTCATTTTCAGGGCAATCGTAGAACAAAATTTTAGGGACTGCTTAAATAGACTAAGAAACTAAACTTCACTGGTGGTAGAGCTCCAGTGACGGAGCTCGCGGGCGTAGGCACCACCGAATTACCTGCCGCTCAATTGTAGTGTTCAGCACTATCATGTTCCGGTCAGGTGGTAATGTACGGCCCTGAAATTTCCGACACAGAGGTATAACACCTTAGGCCTCAGAAGTGTTAACGCATCTGCAATTTGACCTCTGGTCTTTGTGTGGGTGTCTATACCCTGCAGTCATCACTTAAAATCAATGTGACATGCGTGCATGCTTGTTTGCCACTTCCATTACATAAAAAAACATGCAATTTTTTTACTAAGGGTAAAAAAAGAAGAGGCTCTAAAGAGGATGATGGTAGAAAAAAAGATGGTCCACCACCGCATTACCAAATCTGCTTGCCTGCTAAATAAGAGTGTTCAGCACTATTGTGTTCTGGTCAGGTGATAATGTACGGCTCTGTAATGTCCGGCACCTTAGGCCTTAGGAGTGACAACGTACCGTACGTACATTGATATCTCTAGTTTCATGTTAGTAGATGTTTAAAAGCTACAATATTACTTACCATCAATGTAAAGTGTATACTTGCCATTTTCATGACTTTACAGAAAATGACCGGAGTGTCTAATCCAAAGTATTGTCTGCAAGCAACCCAAGTTATACCGGCAGAAACACTGAATAGGAACAAATATCTGGAAAACAGTTAACGGTAATGCAGTTCTGGCCACTTACCTTTATTGCATTCACAACTTGCCAATGACTAACATTTCTTTCGTGCATGCGTTTCGCTTGTTAGGGATTAAGAGAGGTAAAAAAATCTATGTTCATTGTCTTTGTTTATTAGTTTCATTTCAGTAGTATAAAATTAAAGTAAAGTATTGACATTACTTAAATAACAAATTTTGTAGTTAATACTAAGAAATACTGGTGGTTACGTTTCAGTATGGGAGCTCTAGGGCGTAGGCACCACCGCACTATCTTAGCATCAATGTGAACTGCAAACTTGTTTGCCACTCCAATGTCTTATTATATAACAAACGTTGTAAAAAATAAAAGGTGTTAAGGATTATTTTAGAAAAAATGGAAAGTGGTCTTCAAATATGGCGTCAAAAGAATGCTTCTGGGCTGGCAGCGCGTTGGCAACTATCCTGGTGTTGCAAAGGTTCATAGTCTACGGTGACCACTTCCCATCAGGTGGCTCGTCTACTTTTCTGTCAACCTAATGATAAAAATAATGTTTTTTTGTTATATTCGCGAAAAATACAACAAAATGCCTATCACAACAACACGAGAAGATGTGCAACATATTTTAATGAAATGTGTTTGTTATAAGAGGGAGAGAGAAAAATTTATGTCTGAATTGGATAGTAATGTAATGGAAGTAGGATTGTTTCAAAGTATTTTATCGGAGCCATGTAGTAGTGACAGAGTGGGATAAGTTTATGATTTTGTTAACAAGATACAAAGACGGTAATTTTTCTCTTTCTTCTTAGGATACGATGGAGCTGGCATGGTCTCGCTAGATTAAAAGCCTCTAAATGAAAATAAAGATTAAAAAAAATTATAACAACACTTAGAATCTTAAGAACTAAGTTTGTGCTTAAATTCTTCGCTTAATTGATGTAAGTATATCAAGATCGTAATGCATAAAAGAGATGAATCCCAGTGCTGATAAGAAAAAATCTAACAATGACATGTTAAACATAAAAAACAATTCAAATAAGTCGAATATAAATGAAAGTGTCTATCGTTATGGTTCAGTAAACATGTTGAGAATACAAATGTCTTATTCAGTGAGAACTGTATTCACGGATGAATGGCCACGGCACCGAAAACGATACCGCTGATATGACTACTGATAGACTGCAGTCATCACTTAAGATCAATGTGAACTGCATGCTTGATTGCCACTTCCATTACATTAAAAAAAAAAACAGCTGGGGGGGGGAGGGGCATGACAAGGTGGAAACACGTGGGGTTCATTGCACCTTACCTTATCTTTCCTCATGGTACAGCTAGTCATTGCATAAAAAATAAAAAGAGGTCACATAAAGTAGATCTTGGGTTCACAAAATAGGCTCATGGCCTTAACGATACGTACGTATCACCACAAAAAAACATTACAAAAAACGTAGGCGAGCAATAAGAGAGAATTTTTCGAAATTCTGTGTAGTAGTAATACACATAGATTCAAATTCGAATACAAATCGTTTTTTTGTTCAATCGTTTGTCGTATACAAAACAAGAATAAGCAAAATTGAACCCATATCAATACGGGAGAAATCATCAGCAAATAGATCAAGTACCCATCCGTATCACTACGTGACACCTGGTAATATCGAAGGATCATCAATTGTACACGGATCGTTTTGTAATGTAATGTGTAAACGGACTAAGTAAATCGAAAAATCACGTACACGGTTAACGCAGTATTTAAAAACATCCCTAGTTTTAATTTCTTTGTTTTTTATTTATGTAGGTATTAAAAATATAATTTTCGAGGTGGTTGAGCTCCAGCGACGAAGTTTGTAGGACATCTGTTGGACAATTGTAACATTATAAATGACAACTCAGAAGTGACAACGCATCTACGAGTACATTGAATATTCTGTTTTAAAAGTAATGGAGACAGGCAATTTGAAGAAGAGAAGTATAAGACACTAGCTGTTTCCCGCGGCTTCGCCCGCGTGGATGACGTTTTATAATCTTGAATTTTCTTTGCTATAAACCTCACGGAGCCCGAGACCTTTCCAACGAATGCAAAACCGTGGAAATCGATTCGTGCGTTCTGGAGTTATAGCGTCAGGAAGGAAAACCTGACTTATTTTTATATTATAGATTTTGAAGAGAAGCTAACCCATTACACAGTACATTTTGTAATATAGTTAACAATTAGCAATCTAACCCAACTTTCACCTGACCATTATATACTTCAATTACTGGCAATTCAAAAAAATCAAATTATTTATTTTATAGTCATTTGAAAATGACACAAATTGTAGACCTACAGTGCTAACATCTGGGCCCAGAAATGTATAGAACAGTATCATTTTCCTTTATGAATGTTACAAATTCGCTACCTAACCAATATGAACTGATATACTGACAAAATACCACAGACTGTAGACATCCTCATAAAAGGGTCTCACAAATGAATTAAAACTGTTTTGTCTCTGTGACAGAAACTGACAGATACTACTGATTGCCTGATACATTCATTTGAAACAGATAACTTAATGCAGATATAAGATGAGAAGCTGCATTGTGTCGTCGATGGGTGAAGCAGTGGAGCCAATACTTTCAAGATCTGACATTGGAGCTGTACCATAACTAAAAAATACAATGAAAATTTAACATAATAACAAATAAACATAACAAGACCTAATCTATCTAATTTATTGGACAAAAAAAAAAGTTTTTGTGCAATAAATTAATAATGCTATCTACAACAAACCACAACCCACTGCAAAAAGGTATCAGCGGTTAACCACTAATTGGAAATTTCCAGTGTCTTCAGATAGTTGACAAGTTCGTACCGATTACGTTGAAGTTACCGGCGCAAGAGTTTCGAAAGTTTAAAGTTAGTGAGATGTTTCTTTCGCGCTATCTAGTGACTAACTATTACGAGATTGAGATTCTTAATAGTCATCTTTGAATACACTTTTTTTTGTTTTACAATATTGACAGACAAGCATACGGGCCACCTGATGGAAAGTGGTCACCGTCGCCTATGAACATTCGCAGCATCAGGGGAATTACCAACAAGCTGCCAACCCTGAAGGTTATTATGTCGCCATTTTTAAGAACTTCATATTATAGTATTGAGGGAAGTTAAGCATTAGGTATACCTGCGAGGGAAGTTCATTAAAAAAATAATGGACTGGTGGTAACTCTAACATTCCTTAGAGTAGTAAGAGTGAGAGTTAGTGCTTTTTCACAAGAGCTGGTTGCCGGGTAGCGCCAGGTGCGCCGACTGTCCGGTAACATATTCAGCGTTCACACGACCCGTTTCAGTATCCATTAGCGTAATTACCCTCGACGCGAGTACAATCGCATAGTGAATCGCATTATAATCCGTAATTTAATTTATATAATAATGGCAACCCATTAAACGTCCCACTGCTGGGAATGAGTCTCTCCCTTTTTTTTTTGGGGGAGGCCTGGAGCTTACTCCAACCACGCTACTCCAATGCGAATTGGTGGAGGTGGGTGGCCAACCCGCTGACGGATGTTTTCAAACCGCCCATATGGCCTCCGACAAGGTTAAACGACTGCTATCTATCGATAGCAACCGGGACCGACGGCTTAACGTGCCCTCCGAAGCACGGAAACGCGCATTTAATTTGCCACCAGCGGTTACCCATCACACTACCCGACCGCGCCCGTAGTGCTTAATCGAGTCGATCGCTTACGATCTACACCAGCCGCTGGGCCATGCGCGCTTCAATTTAATTTTACACCGCTCTAAAAATGGAATGCGAACAAATAATTGCCCTGTGGATTTTGTACCGAAGATACCCTACATAAAAAGTAGTCAAGAAATCATTGGGTTCATCCACAGATCACCTCCAATAGATACCGCATTCAGGGCAACCGACGCTCACAACATATTAGTGCATTTTGCTAGCATAGAACGCAATGTTCGGAATCGCGTCGTTGCCTGACAGCCAATCACAGCGCTTTAGTTACGTCTCCCGCAACCCCCGCGTACCTCAAAAACGGTGAACACGGATCCGAACAAATATTCACTGATGCGGTACTATTGGAGGTGATCTGTGGGTTCATCCATTGACGACACAACACAGCTATGGGTTCATTCGATTTAACACGAAAAGTTTCTGTTGCTTAGGTCTGGCTACGCAACTGTATTTTGTGGTTTTTGTTTTTGATGTAGTATTCAGTTGCGATATTTTCCCTTGGTTTTGTCCCTTTTTTCCTATGTTTAATTAAAAATCTAGATCTGGTTTAACCAGGTCAGGTGGAGTCGGTATATTATTAAAATAAACCTATTTACTCTTGTCCAGGAATATGAGTCTAGCGAAATGTCAGATTTACTGTATCTAAATTACGTAAACAGATGAACAGTCGCAGTGAATAATGCCTTTGCATATATTTTGCTGCAAGGCATGAAATGTTGCGAAATATTTTCTTTTATTTAATTGGAATTATACTGTTTTTTTTTACTTTTTTGTATAATCCAAGCTTGTAATTCACAAGGATGGTCGATGACGACTGCTGTCTATGACCACCATTAACACATGTTTCAGAACTATAATTTTATAGCATCAAAATCTATTGTTTTCGAATTTTTCAGTAAAGGTTTACGGTGATTGTGTCATACTTTAACTATCAATCGTTAATATTTCAAATAGATTTTTTTTTAAATATTTCACAGGCTTATCACTAGTTCTTTATTTTCATCTATCTACACGGAAATATTCATAAATTTTATATATTTTTGTCATAAATTTCTACCGATTTATTTAGAAAATACGAGATTTTAGGTAGGGAAAATACAGGAGCCAGGATGTCATAAAAACAATATTAAATAATATTGAAACTTTATTTTCTTTATTGACTGCCTCGGTAGCCTAGTGGTAGCAGGCCACTACTACTACTCTGAGGTCCTGGGTTCGATTCCCGGGTAGGGGGTTATCAGAGATAATGGTGTAAAGTCCTTTATCTCTGGTTCTATTGGGATTTTTCCATTTTATAGAAATTTCCCAGTACCTCAAAGTTTGGTAATGTGCCCGGAGATGTCATCAGGCTCGCCACCTGTTACATGGGCCAAAACGTAACTGGCGAATCGTGGGTGTTTGCATATATGCTTGAATGCATGCATTTACCTCTGCCTACCCCTTCGGGGATTACAGGCGTGAAGTTACGGTTTTTTTTTTGTAACTTTATACTTAAAACTCGCTTCTTCCATCCTTTAGGCCACACACCTCTCAGTAAGCAAGCCGCTCGTAAAAAGGCGTCGATCATAAAAATATTTGATTAGGCTCGTCGCTCCACACTGCAATTCGCCATCTTGAATTTTTTATTAGCTACACGCGCAGGATAGAATTATTTAGTATAATGATACTGTAATTTTCAAACTCATCTTGCTGTGACACGGTTACAGCCACCACTGCATGAGCTTTTACTATTATCGCTGGATTCAAATTATTTGCTACTAGCTGTAGCCCGCGGCTCCGCCCGCGTTTATGTCGCTTTTCGCGTAACCTGTAAGAACTCATCAAATTTACCCATGGCATGCAACATTTTTTCGGGATAAAAATTATACTATGTGTTAATCCAAGTTACCCTCTACGTGTGTGCCAAATTTCATGAAAATCGGTTCAGGGTTTTTGCGTGAAAGAGTAACAAACAAACATACAAACTTTCGCATTTATACGATATAGGTACGATTAAAGCCTTCACATCCGTAAATATTTTTACTTACTTTAACATAAAATACTCACCCTTATCGTGATTGAAACCATGCGGAATTAGTTTGTTTTTATGTTACGAACGAGGCCAAATAGCTGCAACCTAAGTGATGACTGAAGCCTTTAAAATATCTACACAACACCAAAGACGCGTTGCCAACCCTGGCATGTAGAATAAAAACATCAAAATAAATATAACTACGTTAAGAAAAACCGACTTCAAAACTGAAAAGTAAAAAATAATGATTTAATTGTAATTATATACTACCTATTATTTATATGTGCTATTTACTAATAGGTTTGAAGGCGGGATTCGCGTACATACATAAAAATATATATATATACCAACCGAATTGAGAACCTTCTCGTTTTTTGAACTCGGTTAATTACACAAAATCGGTGAACACCCACAAAGTGTCAAATAAAAAATTTCTTCCGTTTTGAGGTCAGTTAAAAATTTAAAATTACATCTTAATTTCTCTTTAGAATTTAATGAGTCTTGCACTTATCACATAAACACATAAACGCGAATAGAAAAAACACGCCATGGGCATAAAACATTCAACTTTCCAAAACAGAACTATTGCTAAACGTTTTATCTTTTTTTCATCGGAAATCTTCAAGGATTCGATTAAACTTTGCGAACGAATGACAAAGGTCCCAAAAACTTTTTGGATTTAGAAGGAAACTTTGTTAGAAAACAACAGATAATCCTCTACATGTGTTCCACTCCGTACGTGTTAGTTAAGTTACGGGTCCATAAATAAACTCGATATCGTATAACAACATATATCTATACATATGTAAAGAAATACTATTTCTTTCTTCGCACTCTGTGTGTTTACTTACCATGAAGTTTGGTTATAGTTTTTAACTTTTTAATTGTCTGATTTTAAAGAAGAAACGAATTCAGAATGTCAGATGACAGATTTAAATACGAGTTGATTGACAATTGGATAATCAATGAAAATTTTAATATTATATTATTTTATGTTTTAAAAGTGAAAGAATAAACTTTCATTGTCGTTTCTTCTTTACAGGTTTGAGTTCATATTGTTTTATATTACCTAAATAAAATAGCCTCTGTATAAAAAAAACTAACAATAAATCTTCTTTACAGCAACACAAGGTTTATTTCTTTCATGTAGTAAAACAGACTTATAAAACGACAATTTTGTTTATAAAAAGATGCAAATGGAGCAGTTACGTTTTGAATTCACGATTTTACCGGCGAATGATGGAAAATCTAATATTTGTTGTGTAACCTCAATCACAACTAAAGATGAAAAAAAATTTGCTATACCAGAGGAATTACAGTCTGTTGGATTTCACGAAGAATTAATTGAGACAGCCGTGTACAACAAAGTAAAAAATAGTTTAAAGAAAAGACATCAGACACGAAGAGTTTGGATAACTATGACAGATAAATTACGAGAAATTTACATAGATGCTGATGGTAACTTACAATTTGGAGAACAATATCTGGAGGAAATTGAACATAACCGAGCATCTGAAGAACAAATTAGAGATTCGAATTCATTGGAAGAAATGTTTACAAAGTTAATAGAAAATACACATGATTTAAAAAAACAGAATCTGAAATATGTCGCAGAGAAGTTTGTGATTGAGATAGCAGAACAAATAGCCGAATTATTGGATAATGCGCTTATAGAAGAATCTTATAGTCCATTCGCAGCACCAGTAACTTTGACATTTAAAAAGGAAGAAAATAAAAAATCAAGGCTCTGTATAGACTTCAGGGATTTAAATAAAATTGTAGTTCCGCAGGCTCAACCTTTCCCATTAATTGACGATTTAATGACAAAAACAAGAAATTGCAAATTTTTTACAAGCTTAGACGTTAATTCAGCTTTTTGGTCTATACCTCTACGAGTAGAGGACAGGAAGAAGACAGGGTTTGTAACTCAAGAGGGACACTTTCAATGGACTTGCCTACCATTTGGTTTGAAGACTGCTCCAGCAATATTTCAAAGAATATTGTGTAACATACTTAGAAAATATAAACTAACCGATTTTGCTGTCAATTATATAGATGACATCCTGATATTTTCAAACTCATTTGATGAACACATAAGTCACTTGAAACAGTTACTAGAAGCAATTCAAACGGAAGGATTTCGACTAAAATTTATAAAATGTACATTTGCATCAGATTCGGTAAAATACCTGGGACATATCATTCAATATAATTCTATCCAACCATTGAAGGACAATCTCATTTCGATAAAAGAATTTCCAGTACCAAAAACCCAGAAGAATATTCGACAATTTTTGGGAAAAGTAAACTTTTACCATAAATATATACCAAGGAGCGCAATAATTCTTGACCCATTACATAATTTGCTAAGAAAAAATCAAAAGTTTGTTTGGTCTGAAGAATGTCAAAATGCGTTTGAAAAAATAAAGAGTCTCTTGTGTTCACAGCCAATACTAGAAATTTATGATCAAAATCTACCAATAAATATTTATACTGATGGTTCTCTGCTGGGTGTTGGAGCAATTTTAAAACAAGTACAACTAGATGGTAAAGAAAAACCAGTAGCCTATTTTTCAAAAAAACTGAATGGAGCGCAAAAGAAGAAAAAGGCAATATATTTAGAATGCTTAGCTATTAAAGAAGCACTAAGATATTGGCAGTACTGGCTGATAGGTAAATCGTTTACAGTCTACACAGACCATAAACCATTAGAAAACATGAACTTAAAAGCTAGAACAGACGAAGAACTAGGTGATTTGACTTATTACCTTTCACAATATGATTTTAAAATCAAATATTCCCCTGGAAAAGATAATTTAGAAGCGGACTGTTTAAGTCGGAATCCTGTATTAGAACCAGAGGATAATCTAGAAGAACAACTGAAAGTTGTGAACTTAATTACATTAGAAGATATTGTAATAGATCAGAATCAAAATAAAGAAATACAGAGAAACAATAATAAAATAATCAAAAAACACAATTTATACTTCAAAAGAATTAGGAACAAAGAGAAAATAATAATAACAGAAGAATTCAGTATTAAATTTATAAAGCGAATACATGAAGATCTATGTCACATTGGAGTGGGACAAATGCTAACGACTATTAGTTCACTGTACGCAACAAAAAATTTAACGAAAAATATTAAAAATGTTTGTAGGAATTGTGAAATTTGCATAAAAAACAAAACAAGAGGACAACACAAATACGGATTAATGTCATATTTAGGCCCAGCGACAAGACCCTTTGAAATAGTATCAATAGACACAATTGGAGGTTTTGGTGGTTCTAGATCAACCAAGAAATACATACATCTTTTAGTGGACCACTTCACTAGATATGCATTTATTATAACATCAAAAACCCAGGGTGCACATGACTTTATAAAGCTAATAAATAAGGTCACTGAAACCGAAGAGATTGGGATGCTCCTTACCGACCAGTATCCTGGAATAAACTCTAAAGAATTCAAGAAATTCCTTACTGACAAACAAATAACAATAATTTTTACAGCAGTGAATGCACCGTTTTCTAATGGCCTAAATGAAAGGTTGAATCAAACGATAGTTAACAAAATTAGATGCAAAATCAATGAAGATGGAGAAAACAGAGCGTGGACTACAATAGCATATGAATGTGTAGAAAAATACAATCAGACTAACCACTCAGTAACTGGCTATGCACCATGTTATTTGCTATACGGAACAGATGTTAAGGTTTTACCAAAAGAACTACAACAAGGAGGTATAAATAGTGACTGGATCGGAGATAAGAAAACAGCGCTTAATAATACCTTGAAATCACATTACTATAACAAAATGAGGTATGATAGGAATAGAAAACAAAGAGAATTCAGTGTGGGAGATCTAGTATATATAGAAAATGGGAATAAACTAAATAGGAAAAAGCTAGATGAATTGAGAATTGGACCATATAAAATAATTAAAAAGAAATCTAATACAATTTACGAGATAGATACAGGACATAGAAAAACAGAGTCAAATCTTTTTCATATCACAAAACTAATTCCAGTACACATAACAGAGGATGAGAATGTGCAAGTATCAAATGGAGAACTGGAGTGAAAATTCACGGGTGAATTTTCTTCCCCATGGGGGGAGATGTAAAGAAATACTATTTCTTTCTTCGCACTCTGTGTGTTTACTTACCATGAAGTTTGGTTATAGTTTTTAACTTTTTAATTGTCTGATTTTAAAGAAGAAACGAATTCAGAATGTCAGATGACAGATTTAAATACGAGTTGATTGACAATTGGATAATCAATGAAAATTTTAATATTATATTATTTTATGTTTTAAAAGTGAAAGAATAAACTTTCATTGTCGTTTCTTCTTTACAGGTTTGAGTTCATATTGTTTTATATTACCTAAATAAAATAGCCTCTGTATAAAAAAAACTAACAATAAATCTTCTTTACAGCAACACAAGGTTTATTTCTTTCATGTAGTAAAACAGACTTATACATATATACAAATCAATAAAATTGGAGTGTCTGTTTCATCATCATCATCATTTCAGCCAAAAGACGTCCACTGCTGAACAAAGGCGTCCCCGAAAGAATGCCACAACGAACGGTCCCGGGCCGCCCTCATCCAGCGATTGCCTGCGACCTTCACCAGGTCGTCGGTCCACCTCGTGGGGGGCCTGCCTACGCTTCGTTTTCTCTTCGAGTGTTCGTGTGTTCTTTTTTCTTTCGAGTGTCTGTTTGTAATATAAAAATAACTGCTTTTTACTAAATGCATATGTATGTATACACGGTACATATACCAAAACAATATTTTTTACAATTTTTGTCTGTCTGTCTGTTTGTCTGTTTGGCGGTGCTAATCTTGGGAACGGCTTTACTAATTTTGACGGGACTTTCAGTGGCAGATAGCTGATGTAGTAAGGAGTAACTTAGGCTATTTTTTATACTATCTGCGCCCGCGACTTTGTCCGGGTAGATACTGAACAATCATAAATTCTCACGCGGGCGAAGTCGCGGGCACAGCTAGTATTATATAGAACATAAAACTGCTGCAGGGCTTCAGTAGCTCAATTGGAAGAGCGGCTGGACTAGATTCCCAGTAGGTCGCGAGTTCGAGCCTCGCCTGAAGTCAAATTTTTCTTTCCATATTTCTTTAAAAATAAAATAAAACTGCTGTTTTGTATTTGAAATTTTTAAAGAACACGCTTTTTTGCGTATTTTGTAGACCAGACTGTGTGCGTTTTTTTTTTTTTGAGTAAAGCCTTCAAATACCATTAGTCATTTTTATGTAGGTAAGGAAAGTGGTAAAAAACATGCAGATCACATTGATGTTAAGTGATGATTGCAGCCTATAGACATCCACTCAAAAAAAAACCAAGGTCTCAGAGGTGGCAACGCATCTGCGTTTTGACCTCTGGTCTTTGTGTGGTTGTATAGGCTGCGATCATCACTTAACAGCAATGTAAACTGCATGCTTGTTTGCCACTTTCATTACAAAATATAATAATAACCCGTGGCAAGATGATAAAACTCACGGATATTTTGGGTGAAATGTCAAATGATCACAGTACACCTCGATTTATTGTTTAAGAAATGACAAGTTTTTCTTGTTTGTTGACAGTTGAGCTAACGCTGAATGACATTATTTTTTTCCAATTGCTTAAATGCTAATTTTAGGAATAATTTAAATTAAAAATATTAAACTGTGGAAAGAATTTAAAAACTCACGGTAATGTGTTGACCTGACTATCAAGTGATGATCACCTCCATTTTTTTTTGTTACGTATGTGGCCAACTAGCTTGCAGTTCACATTGATGTTAAGTGATGACTGCAGCCTATGGGCCGAGGTCAAAATGCAGATGCGTTACCACTCCTGAGGCCTAAGGTGTTATGCCTCTGTGCCGGAAATTACAGGGCCTTACATTACCACCTGACCGGAACACGATAGTGCTGAACACTACCATTTAGCGGCAAGTATATTAGGTAATGCGGTAGTGCCTACGCCCGCGAGCTCCGTCACTAGAGCTCTACCACCAGTAAATACTTATAATCTATATATATATAAAAATGCAACCCGTTTTCCTTGGTCACGGCATCACGCGTGAATGGCCTGACCGATTTGGCTAATATTGATTTTGAATGATTTTTGGAAGTCCAGGGAATGTTAAAAGGTAAGAAAATATGAAGAAATTGAAGGGAAATAGTAAAAACCACAATTTCATTTTCCCATACAAATAGTCCGTATCTATCAAACCTTTGACACATGTCATATTTTCATTCTGAGGCAATACGAAGTTTGCCGGGTCAACTAGTACTTAAATAATAATCCACCACACATTATTTTGTTTCATCGCAAAAGGATTAGGCACCGTCTTCGGTGAAAGCTCCCAGGCGGCTTGATTTAATCCGACATCTCACATTTATCGTTTAATTCGAAGTAATTTACACAAAACCTTATTAACAAATTATATACTTAAAATCTTCCTCGTGAATCATTCTATCTATCGGTGAAAACAGCATGCAAATCCGTGCTGAAGTTTTGTGTTCACATAATCGCGAACACAAAGACAGACAGACGCGGTGGAGGACGCTGCTGCCCATCCCACGTTATTGCATTTACTACTACTCTATTTAAATGATTTTACCACCATTTTACGGTGACTGACTGTACTAGCGAAATAATTGTCCTTGCTGTTTATTAATCACATTCCATCTGTTATCTTGCCCTAAGCATATCCGGAACAGTCATGCACACTTAAATGTCTTTGCCTTTGGCGGCGTCGTGTGGCGGGTTGCTCCTTTCCCTCTAAAATGGTCGAGGAGGGCAATGGCTGTCACATGCGTCATACTCGTGAACGGGTGCTGTTGGTGGGGACTGGTCTGTTCTGGTTTGCAGGAGCTACATATCATTTAGTAGGTAGCAGTTTATTTGCATCTATGCTATGGATGTTCACATTATTTGATTTTTCACGATAATCTGTACTAGATTTAAGCTCTCATTTAAAAGAGCTCTTACCGAGTTTGTTGCATAGCGGAGTTCTTCTCAGTAGTGACTGCACTTGGAACTCTGCTAAGTGAATAACTTTGATCTTGACGAATAAGTTTTTCTTTTTCTTCATCTATCATCATTGAAGGAATTGAAAAATTTTGTGATTATTATGTTTTAACTAAGTAGTTTAATCACTATAAATATATGTTTTTGCTTTTACAATATGTAATGGTTATTCACTCTAGGTATTTTATGATTTCTTGACGTTTAGGAAGTATCTGTTAAGATCTATTCGAAATAAAAATATTTTCTATTTCTATTTCATTCCGAAGTCAAAACACGATACAATATAATATAGATAATAATGGTAAAATCAATTGTCTCCTGACAAAAGCAGGTCCGAAGGAATTCGACAAAGAAAATGTTTTCCCATAGCCCGATAATACAGCCCCTGTCGACTTGTAGGTACACCATAATTTGTTTAACGTAATCTGGGACGGGTCGGTTGGAATAAACTCAGTATGGAATGGAGACTAACCAAATTGGCGTCCCGAATTCTCTTTGAGAGGTTTCGGTTTATTAAAAATTGTGGTCCCTTTGTGTTTTCTTCGCCATAGGCTAAGGAAAACCGAGATTCATTTCGTGCATAAATATTATTGAAATAAAACTAGTTCTCGGATTTATCTCGCATATATTACTTAAAATGATTATTTAAAATCGAACCCGATGTTTCGGACGTTTTTTTTACATTATGGAAGTTGAAATCAGGCATGCAGTTCACATTGATGTTAAGTGATGACTGCAGCCTATAGACACTTACACGAAGATCAAAATGCATTTGCGTTACCACTCCTGAGGCCTAAGGTGTTATGCCTCTGTGCCGGACATTACCACCTGACCGGAACACGCTAGTGCTGAACACTAACATTTAGCGGCAAGTAAATTAGGTAATGCGGTGGTGCCTACGCCCGCGAACTCCGTCACTGGAGCTCTACCACAAAATTTTAGTCAGTTTTTCAGCTCGGTCTCGGGCAGACTGAGGTGACATTTAGCTGACAGCAGTTTGAAAAATTAGTATGTCCAGCTACCTCCATCTATTTCGCAAGCGTCTTGCGTAGAGTGCAGGATCAACACAAATGTTATTTATTGTATCTTGAGGTCTTACAGATTGTTGCAGTTGGGTTTTAATTCTACAGAGTATTGGATCCCATGTTGGTGATATTGTGTCCATTGACTTCTCGAAACTCGAACCGTGCTACCAACAGGAGTGTCCTATCTAGTACTTTAGTACATAATAGGATATATAATACAATAATATGTCAATAGGAGCGTCCACACAGAGTGAGCAGCCTCGCGAATTTTCGCGAGGCAGCTTGCTCTGGACGTGCCCGATGCTAGATGGCTCGGACGCTCGGTTGTGCGCGGTGTGGACGCGGTTCGCTTTGTGTGGACGCGGCTAATTAATAATATTATTTTGTAGTATAGTATAAAATTCTTACCTATTTATAAATTCTGGTAAGCATTGGCAATAGTTTAAATCTTTATCCCACAAAAAGTTCTAAGCTTGATGGTGTCAGTATTGAAACATCCCCTGATTTATTGCACCATATAATCCGGCCCACTTCCGACATAGTTCGAACTGATGACGAATGGTGGACCAACCGTATTGTTTGTCAAATTCCGTACCTACATCTAAGAGGAAAATGGGGAAAACTGGGTCACTTTTTTTAAAGATATTTGAATTTTTCTTAGTAACAAGTGAACATATACATTGTGACGTATGATAAAATGCATTCCCATAAGGAGGTAAGATCGAAATCTATCGAGAAAACAATGAGGTCAATATAATACAGGGTTATTTGTAACTAGCGCATAATTCTTAAACGCTTCGGCTGATCAAGACATACACTTTTGTTATACAACTTTTTCTAATTCAATATGTTTTTTACCATACAAAAAATAATAAATAGAATTTGCAATTCTAATACTTCTTAACTTCACATTGAGTGTCTAAGTAAACACATCACGCTGTAATATGCTAGTACCTATAGGGATCGACGCGGCGCTTGACCGCGCTTTGCATGTAGCCCCCTCCCGCTCCGACCGTTACGTAAACAGCTGACGTCTGTACCTACCTATGTAAAAATATACCTATGAAACTTAGCGCTAACAATTGATAGAAGTCCCATTTGAAACGATTTTATTTCTTATCATGTGATGTACTGCGTTTTGGCAAAAGTCATAGAACAAAAGTTGTTAGTCTTAACGTACCAGTCACCTTTGACGATTTATGCGTTAGATATATTTAATCCTGTATAGTAGACACCGTGAATAAACCGCCGGTTCCCTTTTTATATTGATTTGACAGATAATTTGTATAACGTTTTCACGTCAGCTGTCATGTTACTAAAGAAAAGTGCAGGTAATTGTATGCAAAAACTGAAACCCTGCTATAAATGGGAATGTCTAGTCTAGTAGGTACTTTAGTACATATAAGTCAATGCGACAATAACAAAAGTTATGGAATTACAAAAGAACATCCGTTCGACTTTATGGTCGATTTGATATTTCGTATTATGTGCTCTACATAAAAAATATGTTTGTATCAACTTAATGGTGTGGTTTCGTTGAAATAAAAAAATAAGATTGAATGTTAGGCAATATAATAAATTAAATGTTATCTTTGTAATGTCTACTTCATAGCTATATTCTCAATTCCTAATATTTTTCAGAGTACAACGATTCAAAACGTTGCTAGATGTGATGTTTATAAAGCGAATGATACTTAAATGTAATGCTATATACTATTTCCTTATTATTTTAATTTTTATCGATTCAAGCTGTAAAAATATCTTATTTACTGAAAACTCGCATGCTGTGAGCGGCAGGACATTTATGATACAATCACATATTTAAGACCGAAGTATGTAATACTATGTTCTTGTGTAACATAAATGATTATTATTATGAAATGACTGAAAATGGCTCATACAAAAAGACTGGACATTGAGACATCATTCTCGAGGTCACCTGTGAATGGTAAAATCAAAACATTTTAAAATATCTTCGTCAATACTGCGTTTTTATATTAAAAAAACATTTATTAATGAAAATTGTTGCAAATAGTATAAAGAATTTAAAAATGAGATTATTTTTATTATATAGTTAACTTTTTGTTCACAAATTTTCTACACTTTCAACCTAATATGATAAAAAGTAGTGATGTCATACATAGACAACATCCCTATTTTACATTGAAAAGTAATAAAAACAAAAACATAATAGGTTGGGGAAAAAGTCTTTTCGCATTATAGTATGTATGAACTTGTAATAAAATCTCTTTGGCTGTAGTATTTGTATCTGGCTGGTCAATTGGAATGGTATCATTGAAAGTTAAAATTTTAAAGAACATAATTCCAAATTCAAATTAGGATAATGTGTGATTTTCATTTGTTTTTCGTACTGTCAAGATGAGTGAATCTAATGAAGAAATTCGATACATTTTAAAATCTTACTACAAAAACGGTAAAAATGCAACGCAAGCAGCGAAAAAAATTTGCGATGTTTATGGACCTAGTGCAGTGTCTGTGAGAGTAGCACAAATTTGGTTTAAGCGTTTTTAATCCGGAAATTTTGATGTCAAAGATGCACCTCGCTCTGGTCGCCCTATTACAGATAAAATGGATGCCATTTTTTAAAAAGTGAGCAAGATCGACATATCAGCAGTTACGACGTAGCTGAAGAACTGAGAATTGATCACAAAACAGTTTTGGCGCATTTGAAAAAATCTGGGTACAAACAAAAAGCTCGATATTTGGGTACCCCACGAGCTCACTGAAAGAAACCTAATGAACCGTGTACTCATTTGTGATTCTTTATTACGACGTAATGAAACCGAATCATTTTTGAAGAAGCTGATAACTGGTGATGAAAAGTGGATCAAGTACGACAAGAACGTGCGAAAAAGGTCGTGGTCAAAGGCCGGTCAGGCTTCACAGACTGTGGCAAAACCCGGGTTAACTCGCAATAAGGTGATGTTGTGTGTGTGGTGGGATTGGAAGGGCATTATTCATTATGAGCTATTACCACCAGGCAGGACGATCGATTCTGAACTCTACTGCGAACAACTGATGAGATTAAAGCAAGAAGTTGAGAGAAAGCGGCCGGAATTGATCAACAGAAGGGGTGTGGTGTTTCATCATGATAACGCTAGACCTCACACACTATAGCCACTCAGCAAAAATTAAGAGAGTTTGGCTGGAAGGTGTTAATGCATCCGCCGTATAGTCCTGACCTTGCACCTTTAGATTTCTACCTGTTTCGGTCTCTTCAGAATTTTTATGCAATGTTAGGTTAACATCACGAGAGGACTGCCAAATCCACTTGTCGCGGTATTTTGATGAGAAGTCCCAAATTTTTTATAGCAATGGGATCATGTCCCTACCTACAAGATGGCAAAAGGTTATCGAACAAAATGGTACATACATACTTTAGTTAAATTTAAATAAACTGTATTAAAACATGTTTTGAATTATTTTAAAAAATGCGAAGAAACTTTTTCCCCAACCTATAACATTTCAAATAATCTAATAACCGACTATCCTTTACAAGAAACATTAAAGTTTATTGTTTACTAGAAAATGCAATTGCCCTATCTAAATACATTTTGAGCAAAAAAATCATTCAGTCATTATGCATAGCGAGTCGGAAAAAGGCAAAATTTACCCATTTGTGAGCATAATACGAGAGCTTTTACCTAACTGTGAACTTTAGGACTTTCACATAGCGGTACAGTAGCGGTAACACCATCATCATTAGTTTTTTATCTCAATTGAGATGACCGTTATACCACAGTTTAACACGTTCCTTTTCTTTAGACTTTGGTTATACTATCATTGCTAATAAAATAAATAATTAAGTTTTCTTTATATTGAACAACATTAGAAAGCAAATTGGAAGAAATATACGGCCACATACTCAAACGTCACTTAATCTAAGTGGGACTTAAAAGTCTTCCGTCTTTATAAAACACGTTCAAACGATAGAGATAGCGCACATTTGAGCGTTGCTTAAAATTGAGTGACGTTTGAGTATCCGGCCAATAGTGTTGTATGTTCTTAGGTTTTCGCGAGCTGCACTCATTGCAATAAAACTAGTTTTCGGAATTATCTCGCGTATATTAAACTAAAATGATTATTTAAAATCGAACCCGACGTTTCGGTCGCTTTTCAGCTTCCGTGGTCTCGGGCAGACTGAGGTGGTGACATACATATATAAAATAATTTAATAAAACCGGGCAAGTGGCAGGGGGGGTTATATTATTAAGAATTTTCGATTTAATTTGAATACTCAAACTTCTTAAACGTTTTCCAGTAATCTATAGGCAAAAACTATTTTCCACATTTTTTTCAAAATTTTAAGTTCAGTAGTTTCGGAGATGAATGGTCAATGTTCGTCGTTTTTCTTAAATAACTTCAAATTTGTTTTTGCAAAAATTATAAAAAATATATATCTGAGATGCTGACAACAACCTCTTTCATTTGATATGTCACACGACACAGTTTTCGATTTTTTTTGAATTTTTTCTGATTTACCTCCCGAAAGTGGCCCCCTTGTTTAAAATTTATTATTTTACTTGACGTGTTCATCTTTGGGTCACCAATTTACATATATTCATCAAATTTCAACTCAATCGGTCTAGTAGTTTCGGAGCAAATTGGCTGTGACAGACGGACAGACAGACAGACAGACAGACGCACGAGTGATCCTATAAGGGTTCCTTTTTTTCCTTTTAAGGTACGGAACCCTAAAAACCATCCAAATTTCAAAAGAGAAGATGGTTGGCGATTGCCACCAACATGGGATCCAATACTCAGAAGAATAAAAGCCCAACCGCAACAGTCTGTAAGACCTCAAGATACAATTAGTAACTTTTGTGTTAATCCTGAACGCTACGCTAGACGTTTGCGAAATAGATGAAGGTAGCTGCACATAATAATTTTTCAAACTGCTGTCAGACAATCACCACCTCAGTCTGCCCGAGACCACAGAAGCTGAAAAGCGACCGAAACGTCGGGTTCGATTTTAAAAATATTTTTAGTTTAATATACGCGAGATAAATCCGAAAACTAGTTTTATTTCAAATATAGTGTTGTGTTTCGAACAATTTATTAATTTAATAATAGACGTCTTTATTTAAAATTGTTTAATGAACCTTTATCACTCCTATTCATAGAGCAAGACGGGCCACCGTCCGCGGCGGACCGGAGGGTAGTAGCCATAGCGTTTATTATCGATTCAAAATAGTCTGTCATTTTTTCCGGGGGAAATACGTGTGATACACACACTCTACAAAAATCGTCTATTACTACGAAACTCACACCTTGACTTTAACAAAATACATAACCAATTTCACACACACATTTAAACACCAGGCGACTGGTACAGGCACACTTGTGCTTGTACTTTGCCAGAGGCGAAAGCCCGCCGCGGCCGGTGGCTAGTAGCCATGTATAGCCGCTTGATCTATGCTCCTATATAAGTAAGCTTACATTTTAATCTAAACAACATTACCCAAATACCTATGACACTAATATAAATTATGACTGAGCCCCAATCGGCTTAAACCGCAACCAAATATCCTGATCTATGACTCTTCCGAAATTGTGATCGGTGACCGGTAATACGTTAGGGGTGTTCACACTGGGTTCCACTTCGTACTTCCTCAGTACATGCGCTGCTACGGATCGTACAATGCGCAACGCAAGTTTTTCACCTGAAAATAAAAACTGACATGAATAACCCGGTAATTTAAAAAATACTAACGCGAATATAAAAATTAATTGCTGTTCGTTAGTCTCGCTAGAAGTCGAGAACGGCTGGACCGATTTGGCTCATTTTGGTATTGAATGATTTTTGGGAGTCCTGGGAAGTTTTAAAAGGTAAGAAAATAAGAAGAAATTGAAAGGTGGTGGTGGTTTTACTGGTGATAGAGCTCCAGTGACGGAGCTCGCGGGCGTAGGCACCACCGCATTACCTAATATACTTGCCGCTAAATGGTAGTGTCCAGCACTATCGTGTTCCGGTCAGGTGTCAGTACGGCTCTGTAATTTCCGGCACAGAGGCATAACACCTAATGCCGCAGGAGTGGCAGCGCATCTGCATTTTGACATCGATGTGAACTGCACGCTTGTTTGCCACTTTTATAACAAAAAAAAAGGAACCAGTAAAAACCACAATTTCATTTTCCCATGCAAATAGTCCGTATCTATCAAACCTTTGACACATTATTTCATTCTGAGGCAATACGAAGTTTGTCGGGTCAGCTAGACATTCATAATTTTTGCAATTGACTCTCATATATAAAAAAAAACTCTACTACCAGTATACTGGTGGTAGAGTTGTAAGGATTCGAGGACGTAGGCATCGCATTCCCTTTTCTTTCTGACGCTAAATGTTAGTGTTCAAACATTACCGTGTTCCGGTAAGATGGTAATGCAACCCTGGAACAACTATCACAGAGATTTAACAACTGCAAGGTCTCATGGGTAGCAACGTATGTGCATCATAATAATATCATATGTATAGTATATATTATACACAGGATTCTTGCACTGTGTTTAATCACTAGGTATAGGTAGTTTGTAACCCTTCGATCACACAACACAGATGTAACATGACAATTCAAATGTGTCATTGTAGACCAATTTATCTATATTATATCATTAAAAAAAGGTTTTTTTTAAGATTTTTTTATTTTCTAGTAGTTGTTAATTGATAAACTATGTAATAAATTGATAAACTATGTAATAAATGGCAACCCATTATACGTCCCACTGCTGGGCACGAGTCTCTCCCCTTTTTTTTGGGGGGAGGCCTGGAGCTTACTCCACCACGCTGCTCCAATGCGGATTGGTGGAGGTGGGTGGGTTAGTGGCCAACCCGCTGTCGGATGTTTTCAAACCGCTCATAAGGCCTCCGACAAGGTTTAACGACTGCTATCTAGCGATAGAAACCGGGACCGACGGCTTAACGTGCCCTCCGAAGCACGGAAACGCGCATTTAATTTGCCACTAGCGGTCACCCATCACACTACCCGACCGCGCCCGTAGTGCTTAACCGAGCAGATCGCTTACGATCTACACCAGCCGCTGGGCCATGCGCGCTTCTGTATACTTCGCGTTTATGTATACTTATGATAATTATAATAATCATCATTTATTACATAGTTATAATCCAAAACGGATTCTCTGGCAAATAAACACGTTTCTAGCTCAATTATTTAACGTAACGTAGCAAAGTTTGTAAGTATTTACAGAGACCAGTTGACTCGGTAAATCGTATGACCTTAGCGGTATAAAAATAGTTTACGACCTTAAACTTGGCTTAAACCTAAGTACCTACTATTCCAATAAAAATCTGACAAGCCGTTCCTGCAGAGTTTAGTTACAAACACTGATTAGATTTAAGGATCACGCTTTAAAGGGTATACCTACTACTTTTGTATTTGTACAGGATAAGGGCCCATTTTATAATCTCATTAAAACTGTATAAGTACCTAAGTATGTCTACAAATATTTGACCCGTTCAAAATGGAGATGAAACGTGCAAAGAGACACAATAAAGTCTGTATTTTTATGATGTCTATAATCAGACTCCTATAAAAGGGATAGTGAAAATTCCCAAAACTCACCAATACATTTTCTCGGTCCCATACCAAACGGCATGTAAGCAGAAGTGGTTTTATCAGCATCCAGAAATCGATCAGGATTAAAAGATTGAGCGTCTTTGAAATTGCATTCATCACTTTGAATAGCTTCAACTGGCACGCTGATAGTCACCCCTTTGTCAACAAGAAACTCTTTTTCAGAAAGCTGATACGCTTTCACACATTTTCGGGTAATCACGGAAAATGGAGGATGGAGTCTCAATGTTTCTTTAATTATCAAATCCAAATAATCGTCATCATTAGATTTTGAAACACAATTTCTCGCTGATTGCTGTACCTGTGGCTGTTTTGATAATTCATAAAGCAATGATGTTAGTACAAATAAACATGGCACGTAACCCTCTGTTATAAACAATGAAAGATGAGCTGAAGCGAAATCCACGTCATTCCATCCAAATTTCTTATTTTTCTCGTTCAATTCTAACTCAGCAGATGCTTCAATTTTCTTGATTTCTTTCATAAGTTTCGATTCCTTCACGATTTCAATAGATTTATCCGAAAACTGGAACATTGTATTCATTCCAAGTAGGACGTACACAGATGGAAATACATTCTTCAAATAGCTTTTCAGCTTTTCAAATAAACTACGATTCTGTACCGTCTGTCTCATATTCGTGATCACAGATCCACCTGAATTATTATCAAAGAGTAAATCCTTAAAAACAACATCCAATATCTCCGACAATAACTGTTGTACGTTCGCGTCTCCATTGGTTCCTGACAAACAGTCATGTAAACTGTCTTCGAGGAAATCCATATTGCTCAATAACGAATCCAACCGCCTACGCAACAGAGTCCATTTTTCACCTTCAGCATAAAACAAATTGTTTCGTAAACAAACATCCCTGGATTTGTCCAGTCCAGTGCCTCTGCTATGGAAATTTGAGAAGTCCGTCGACAATATCTTCTTTATAGCATCCGGATCTTTCACTACGAGATCCGGTATCCGGCTCTTGATGGCGCCGACGAATTTTTCCGGATAATCGGTGTAAAGTGCCTTGATTTCTTCGGTAGTGTTTCTGATTCCTAGTACCCTGTGGTAATCGGATCCGTAGAACGGAATGGGTCGTTTGTACGGAACATGTCTGACGTACCAGTAGCTGAAGAATTTGGTCACATAATCGAAAATTAGAGCAACTATCAACACCACGAGGATAGTGATATTTAATAGAATACTTTCGAAAAGCATCGTCGCGTTCGTGCGTCGCTATGATGTGGTGGCCACTGACTGTAAGATGATTTGAGTCAAGCTGGGAGTGGGTCAAAATAACGGTGTTATGTCGCTTCAGTGGTAGGACTGCTTGCTAAACGAAAATTGATCTTTATTTCAATGTGGTAAAGTGAAAATTGTATTGTTGTGTAAAAACTGTGAATGATGGCGTGCGTTTATACAAACTTTTTGTGCATTACTTGTATATAATGATGTAGTTTCTCTTTATCGACTTTGTATACATGTGTTTATTGTACGATGTTCTGAGTTCGAATATTGAGGTTATGTTAACTTTTGGGTTTTAGCACAAGTGAAGGTACCGTTGTGGTTTTTGCGGTTAAGTGTTCTCTAGTGGTCATGCTTCTTGAAAATAGCAATAACCTAGAGCTAGTATAGGAAGATAAGGTCAACATTTGTAATTCTTTATTGTTCAGTAATTTTAGGGTGCCGTAGTCAAATTTATAAGTACCTAAGTATGTCTACAAATATTAGACCTGTTCAAAATGGAGATCAAACGTGCAAATAGACACAATAAAGTCTGTATTTTTATGATGTCTATAATCAGACTCCTATAAAAGGGATAGTGAAAATGCCCAAAACTAACCAATACATTTTCTCGGTCCCATACCAAACGGCATGTAAGCAGAAGTGGTTTTATCAGCATCCAGAAATCGATCAGGATTAAAAGATTGAGCGTCTTTGAAATTGCATTCATCACACAAGTGAAGGTACCGTTGTGGTTTTTGCGGTTAAGTGTTCTCTAGTGGTCATGCTTCTTGAAAATAGCAATAACCTAGAGCTAGTATAGGAAGATAAGGTCAACATTCGTAATTCTTTATTGTTCAGTAATTTTAGGGTGCCGTAGTCAAATTTATAAAAAGTAATGTTATTTTGTACCCTTCGGGGTAATTTTAACGTCATACTTAAAAAAACACTTAAATCGATAAAAAACAAAAATAGCTGTCATTTATTCGCATTCACATACATAAAATAATTATGTTTTGATTAATTAAAATCATGCGTAAATAAAAATTTCATAGATTTAAAATCAAATCAAACTTAATAAAGTTAAATAAAATGTAATATTTATGTATGTATCTTCACGCCAAGTCCCTAACAGAGTAGGCAGAGAGTGTAGAGCGCCACCACATTTTGATATTAGTATGAAACACAAAAACAGAGAATGTTAAACTGACGTCAATCTCAGAGTTATTTAATTTTAATGTTAGTTAATTGTTGTTTGCCGTACTAAACATTCTTCTATATATAATTTTGCACACTAATTGATATAGCTAATTGAGATAATTGTTGGTAACACAACACATCTATCTTTCGAACATTGTCTTTTGTGTTGGTAGCAGTGTTTTACCACCTTTATTAGCATGCCTTGATACCAGAGAGAAGAGAGAGAAAAGAGAGAGAGAGAGAAATCGCCAGAGTGCAAGTAGGAATGTAGGAATCGCCTATGAAGGGTTCGGTAGTAGCAAATCTATATCTATATAATAATGGCAACCCATTATACGTCCCACTGCTGGGCACGAGTCTCTCCCCTTTTTGGGGGGAGGCCTGGAGCTTACTCCACCACGCTGCTCCAATGCGGATTGGTGGAGGTGGGTGGGTTAGTGGCCAGCCCGCTGTCGGATGTTTTCAAACCGCCCATAAGGCCTCCGACAAGGTTTAACGACTGCTATCTATCGATAGCAACCGGGACCGACGGCTTAACGTGCCCTCCGAAGCACGGAAACGCGCATTTAATTTGCCACTAGCGGTCACCCATCACACTACCCGACCGCGCCCGTAGTGCTTAACCGAGCCGATCGCTTACGATCTACACCAGCCGCTGGGCCATGCGCGCTCTATATCTATACTTATTCTAAAAATACCTATTATTAACAAGTAAAGTTTGTAACTTTGTTCGTTTGTATTGGCTAATCTTCGGCAATACTGAACCGATAATGAAAATTCTTTCACAATCAGAAAGCTATACTATTCAGGAGTGCTTTAAGCTATATTTTATTACTAGCGGCCTGCCCCGGCTTCGCGCGGTTTCTTTGTTGTTGCGCTTGTTGTGTAGGGTAGGTACCCTCTCCTACTCTTCTTAGCGTGATGTTACATAGCCTTCCTCGATAAATGGGCTATCTAAAACTGAAATAATTTTTCAAATAGGACCATTAGTTCCTGAGATTAGCGCGTTCAAGCAAACAAACTCTTCAGCTTTATAATATTAGTATAGATTAGTGATTCCCAAAGTGGTCCATATAGACCCTCTGGGGTCCGTGGGACTCGATGGGGTCTACGTAGGCGGGTAATAAAATTTGGAAATAAGGGAATGTGATATAAATGTAGCAAGTAGGGGGTCCACGGAAACCAGAAAAAAATTGAAAGGGGTCTACTAGAAAAAATAGTTTGGGTACCTCTGGTATAGATAATAGTAATGTAGATAACATTGCACCCGTGAGAAGCCGTGGCGCTCCGCTAGTAGGTACCTATTGTACCTATAAAGCAAAGATTTTAGAACGCTTCTAAAATCTTTGGGATAAAGGTTATTATGAATTATTGTAACAAAATCATAAAGCGGTTTACAGGGTGAATCTCTTCTATGCTAAACACAGTTTCAAACCATTAAGACTTATAGGCTACGATCTAAAAAGGACAACGGAACGGAAAAAATAATGCAAAGTCGCGTCGGGTTGATTTTAAAAATTATTTATTGAATCGGTGAAAAATAAATAGGTACCTATTTTTTTTTTTTAAATAAGGAGTACGATCTCATTTGACATAAATTTGATGACGACTGTGGAGTATGACTAAGCGTCGGATCATGACGACCCACCGGGCGATGGAGGAGAATTCTTCCGCTAGTCCACTCAGTCAAACAAACAACGGTGGTAAAGCTATTCCAATATGGCGATAGTATATATCTACAATAACGCAGTGTGAGCGTGTCGGACCCGCGATAAAATTGGGTAAGATAGGTACCGTCATTGACATCAAGTGCGATCGCCAGTCCGTATGCCAAGCGTGGTGATTATGGCCAGCCCCGGATCTACGTGGGGGGGGGGAAGCCGGGGCCTACGTCCCGGGCGGCAAGTTTAGAGGGCGGCCATATTCATTATTTATAAACGAGAAAGACAACTCTTAATAAAATTTACTTAACTTTGACCACAGAATAAATGTGTTTAAAATATACCTATGTCCTACGCATTCGTGTCTATACGTCTGTAAATAAATAATTATAACATGAAAAGAACAGTAACTGCCTATGTCTTAGTGGACATCTGATAGCTGAAATTATAAAGATGATAAAGGTAAAAATAAATATAAGTGGGCGGGGCGGAATATTTCAGTTGTTGCCCCACCTTTAAAAAATTGAAGATCCGGGGCTGATTAAGGCATATTCTTCCCTAATGACACACATCTCTGTTGTGGTACAACTCGGTACGAGTACGTAGTATTATTACAAACATTTAATTTTATTCTCTGGTACAAACAAGTCGCATATTTATAGAACAATTTCACTTGGAAAATATTATTGCTTAAAATGCCATCTGTTAAGACTTTATGGTACTATCATGTTTCGAACATCGTTAGCTTACGAGCAATGAACTTGTTGTGCAAAAATAGTATAGATGTCGCTGAGACGTAATCCAGTGCTTTTCAAGTAACTGTTAAGATTTGAGCTGCTTTGTATAGATAGCGCTTATAACCAATTTATTATTTTAAATCTTGTATACCAGCTGCGGTAACCTGCTTTGTCTGTTTTTTCTAGATAATATTATTCTACGCAAAAACAGAATAATATGCTAGTAAATTTAGACGTGAAAAAAAATGGAAAGAAAAAAATTTCTTCGACAAGAGATCAAAATCGATTTCCATTAATTTATACCTAATAACTAAGTTTAGTATCTAGTTAATCTCCAGCTGAAACTCCGTAGGTAAGTACCTATTTTAGATATTACTATGATTGTTTAGTATCTACTTGGACGAAGTCGTGGCCGCAGCTAATATAAAAATAGCTTAAAATACTCCTTATTACATCAGCTACCTACCCGTGGAAGTCCCGTCAAAGTCGGATATACTCCAATTCTATTTATTTGTATGTAGGTATGTATGTATGTATGGATGTATGGAGATACAAGTAGCGTGTTACTCCTTAACACATCAGCTATCTGCCAGTGATAGTCCCGTCAAAATCTCATCTGGCCATTGTGTAAGTGTCTATAGGCTGCAGTCATCACTTAAAATGAACTGCACGCTTGTTTGTCAAAAAAAGTTGTAAACTTCTCTATAATCATTGTTTTTTTTATCCATGGGTACAACCCGCACATCACGTGTTACATGCATTAACATGTAGCGGGCATGTGACTTAAAATCAGATAAATGACGAAGACCGATCATTACTCATGTGACTATGATCGGTAATGTTTTTTGACATCGTTAATTATTGTACAAAATTAATTGTCCCAGTTTATCTAGTGGTCGTGTGGTCGTGTTATCGACTCATCGGTTTAGGGTTCCGCAAGTAAATAATAATTGTGTGTTACTGACACAGTTTTTTTTTTTCTTTAATAAAAAACGTGTTCTACGCTACTGATACTGACGACAATATCAGTGGCGTAGCGTGCCTTGGCCGGACTCCGTTTATAAAATTGATTGGGAGCCCTTTAAAAAAAAGAAATCCCACTTTTTCCTTCATAACCTGTAAGTATAAGGACTTGGTAGGTAGTAACTCAAATGGATAAAATTCTGCTTGGCTTTTGCTGCTCCCAATTTTACATGCCCCCCGAGCTATGGGGGCCCCGTATATTTGTAACGGTAGATACGGCGGTAGCTATGCAATATTGTCTAAACTAAAAGTGCAAGAAAATGTTGGAATCGTACCTAGTATGATCATAATCATCACTAGGTATTAACTAAAATTATAAAGCCAAACCCCCTATTTTCTCTGTCTGTATGTACGCGCTAATCTTAAAAAGTTTTGAACAGTTTTTGTTTCTGTTTGAGATGTTGGATAGAGGGTTTTCTGAAGAAGGTTTATATCTATAATTTATCAATATAGTACTAATATATTTACGGAGATATCACGGTTTTTATCAAAGAAGTCGGGCGCGTCCTCACAATATAATTTATGCTACACGTGCGAAGCCGGGGCGGGTGGCTAGTATAACATAAAATCCCATTTTTATTCTAGTGGTTAAAACCACATTTTAACCACAATCCTATAAAACTTATAGTTTACTTTGGTGGTAGTGTTCCATTGTGGTAGCTCGAAGGTGAATGTGAAAGTATGAATGAAATTAAATGAAAGTTTGTTTGTTTGTGTTGTTCAATCACGCTTTTCAGGAGTTGGTACGGAACCTTAAGTCCAAAATTAGTATTCCATCACTTTTTTTGAATTGTCAGTGTGGTCCTAATAAACATTCTGATGGCTGTTGGAAATATTGCTCCGTTACTGAACTATAGAATTGTGTAATAGCTAAGTTTAACTTTAATGTCAAGAAGTGGCAAACAAGCATACAGTTTACATTGATGGTAGATAAGTAGGTACCTAATACTGTAGCCTGACAAGCCTATACAACATAGAGCAACACCGGAGGGTAGTAGCCATATGCAGGCTTTCCCCTCTGTCAAAGTACAAGCCCCAAATGGGTCTATACCTGTCGCCTAGATGTTTAAATGTGTGCGTGAAATTTTTCTGTATTTTGTTAAAGTCAAGGTGCGGTAATAGTCCGCCGCGGCCGGTGGCCCGTGTTGCTCTATGCTGTACAAGTAATAGGTTAGGATCGACGAAATGATTCTGCACTGCAGAATCATTTGTGCAGTTGTAGAATCATTTCGTTCATCCAGGTATGCTGTAAACCTAAAGAAGAGAGAGTCTAGAGAATATATATCCACTAGGTTGCCTATCACAAAATGGCCGCAAGTATTTTTTTTGACAGAATTTTATTTTCTCGATTTTTCAATAAAATATCGTCCACTTCAATATGTATAAAGACTGAAAAATCACGGCCGTTGCGCACTTCTCCGTCCCTACATATTTTCGTTCCGCCCCGATAACTTTTTACTTAGCATTCATCCCTACAAATTTTTTTTGCCTTACAGGGCCAACGTTACTCGGAGGGTTCAGTATCTCTCCTACTATTACGGGTAGTAGTCAATTATCCTTTTAAACAGTTCGATAGGTAGTAATTGATGATTGAAAATGACGTCATAGGTATATAGGTACCATAGGTACTCACCAGGAACAATCTACATTGCACCCGCGCAAAGTCGAGGCGAGTCACTAGTTACATAATAACGATCACCTACATTTAATAACATTAAGTAAAATGAACATTAACAATACAGACTCATTTAGTGCGATGTATTCATATTAAAACCTCCATTATTTTTTTGCCTCCGACAATTCCTATCTTTTGTACTGAAACTGCACGGATTTAAAATCAATAATGTTCTCAAAGAGATCACTTTCCTGGCGCTGTAAGAGGCCGATGATGTATAGATCTTTTGTTAAAATCATTGGTTCGATAGCAAGTTGATTAGATGCGCAGTCAGTGACGTAAGAGGGTCATTCTCTGTGTGATTGGATTTTTAGCATGGTTATAGAACATATATTTATTGGTGATAGAGAGTCGTGAGGAAGGAGTTGTGAAGGTTCGATTCAACGTTTTATTTAGTTTATCATAAAATGTATTTATTTCAATCAAAAGTGTACAATTATATCCGTTTTTTTACGTTAAGCCGTCGGTCCCGGTTGCTATCGATGGATAGCAGTCGTTAAACCTTGTCGGAGGCCTTATGGGCGGTTTGAAAACATCCGACAGTGGGTTGGCCACTAACCCACCCACCTCCACCAATCCACATTGGAGCAGCGTGGTGGAGTAAGCTCCAGGCCTCCCCCCAAAAAAGGGGAGAGACTCGAGCCCAGCAGTGGGACGTATAATGGGTTGCCATTATTATTATTATTATTATATATCCGTTTTTTATGTAATGGAAGTGGCAAACAAGCATACAGTTCACATTGATATTAAGTGATAACTGCAGCCTATAGACACCCACACAAAGACCAAGGTCAAAATGCAGATGCATTACCACTCCTGAATCCTAAGGTGTTATGCCTCTGTGCCGAAAATTACAAATAACTTAATTTAAAATACATATAAAAAGTCACAATAATAAAAATAATCTATTCTAATTCAAGACCGGTTCCTCCACTCATTGTGCATTGGCAAATTTTATGACACAGGATTGACAGACTAGCAGACAGGCCTCGTAATGGAAAGTGGTTACTGCCGCCTATGTACAGTGCTCAACAATAAATATTGCACATCGAGCCTAGGAAGGACACTTCGGCTTATTTCGGGTCTGTAGAGTGTTATTTCTTTCGCACCGTACCTCTTTGACGTTTGTCGACCATTTTGATCAAGTTTTGACCAATGCCGGACTGTCAGTGCTTACGTAGACAGTGTGCAACAGAAATAACGGTCTACGAAGTCGAAACGAGCCGATCTTCTCTTTCGGAGGCTCGATGTGCAATATTAATTGTTGAGTAAAATACAAGTAAAATAAAAAATATATATATATTTTATCACTGTCGGTACATTTGTAGCTGGCAGCGCGTTGAAAACTCCCCTGCTGTTGCAAATGTTCGTAAGTAAGTGCAAGTACTTTATAATATCACTAGCGGCCCGCCCCGGCTTCGCGCGGTGCAATGTTGCCTACCCTCTCCTATTCGTCTTAGCGTGATGATTATACATACATATAGCCTAAAGTCTTCCTCGATATCTTTTATAGTTTAGGCAGCGTACGCAAAATAAGTAACTTTTCTGGTTGATTTTTTACACCTTGTGTCTGAAAAACCCAAATATCTTACGGAACCCTATTTTTTTCAAAATAAAATATAGCCTATGTTACCCGTGGATAATGTAGCTTTCGAATAGTGAAAGAAGTTTTAAAATCGGTCCAGTAGTTATTGAGCCTATTCATTACAAACAAACAAACAAACAAAAAAATATATATATATAAAAATAAATATATATAAAGAGGTAATCTCTTTATATAATAATATTAGTTTAGATTGCGGCAATCACTTTCCATTAGTTGGTCAGTCTGCTTGTCTGTCAATCCTTTGACAACAATGTATGTCAATAACAATTTTTATAGGCGATTTTTGATTGAAGAGCATTAATTTTAAGCCAGTTCAGATCTGTTCTGTTGTTTTTCTGTTCCAGGGAGTTTTTTTTCTGTACGTGGCGATACCAGATCGGCGCCCGATCGGCCCTAATGGTCATTATACCTCTTTTATTAGGGTTAATAACATTAACAAGGTTTTAGGGCTCCGTGTTTTGTTTTAAGAAGTATAGCTTGCATTGAATAGCTTTGAATTAGGTACTTATTTGCTTTACGCTGTAGAGTATCCTAAGATTTGTACCTAAAAATATACTTGTAGCTTACCCTTAACAAAAATTAAAGCTTTTGTTTTAAATTACAGGAAGCCTTCACTTTCTTTTCATCTTTTTTCTCTTCAGTTCATTTTGATTTTCGATTTTTTTTTTCATTTAATGATATGGCAAACAAGCATGCACTTCACAATGACGTTAAATGATGACTGCAGCCTATACACACCAACAAAGACCAGAGGTCAAAATGCAGATGCGTTGCCACCCCTGAAGCCTTAGTTGTTGTCACTGTGATAGATATTACGGGGGCATACACTAGTATCTAACTGGAACACGACTGTGCTGAACACCAACATTTATTGCCAGATAGAGGCGCTTGAGCTCCTATACTGGAATCAAAGGAATTCTACCAGTGTATAAAATGATAATGGAAATGGGATAAAAAGCTTTATTTTCTTGCTACTTAATAAATTAAGAAGCGCGCATGGCCCAGCCGCTGGTGCACATCGGAAGCGATCTACTCGATTAAGCGATACGGGCGCGGTCGGGTGTGTGATGGCTGACCGCTAGTGGCAAATTAAAATACGCGTTTCCGTGCTTCGGAGGGCACGTTAAGCCGTCGGCCCCGGTTGCTATTGATAGATAGCAGTCGTTCAACCTTGTCGGAGGCCTTATAGGCGGTTTCAAAACATCCGATAACGGGTTAGCCACCAACCCGCAATGGAGCAGCGTGGTGGAGTAAGCTCCAGGCCTCTCCCCAAAAAAAGGGGAGAGACTCGTGCCCAGCAGTGGGACGTATAATGGGTTGCCATTCTTATAATAAATTAATTCAACTAAACATGATCTCAAACATTTTCAAAAGTCTATACAGAACCATAAATATTGGGGCAATATACAGCTCTAAACCGTTTTTTATACATTTGGAGACTTTTGCTAGGACGTCAAATTAATATCTAGGACAAGTTTTTGCTCACATAATCTTTTAATGGTGCATTTTATGGTATTTTTTTACCATAGCGTATAATAAAGGGACTTATGGTCTTAAATTATAGAGATATATTCACCTGTTGTGGTTTTCAAAGGTCGGTATGATTAGATTTATCCTGCAATTATTACTTATAGAGCAGAAAAGGTTCGAGTGGCACGAGATTGTTGGTAATCCGCCTTTGATTGATCCAGAATGTATTAAAATATGTATGGAAAAGGCCTGTCAGAGGATTAATAATTGCAACGTCCCACTGCTGGGCACGAGTCTCTCCCCTTCTTGGAAGGAGATCTGGGTCTTACTCCGAAGCACGGAAACGCGCATTTTAATTTTTGTTACTAGCGGTCACCCATCACATACCCGACCGCGCCCGTATCGCTTAACCGAATAGATCGCTTCCGATCTACACCAACCGCTGGGCCATGCGCGCTTTTTTCTTAATATACTTGCCACTAAATGGTAGTGTTCAGCACTATCGTGTTCCGGTCAGGTGGTAGTGTACCGATCTGTAATTTCCGGCACAGAGGCATAACACCTTAGGCCTCAGAAGTGGTAACGCATCTGAATTTTGGCCTTGGTATTTGTGTGGGTGTCTATAGGCTGCAGTCATCACTTAACATCAATGTGAACTACATGCTTGTTTGCCACTACCATTACAAAAAATAAAAAAAAATACCGCCTCTGCGGTCATCAATTCGCAGTCAAGGCCCGACGCCTACATGGCTTCATGTCATACAAATCATACAATGTCTACAAGGTTGAATCCATTTAGATCACATTGTCTAACCTAATCTATGAAAAATAGAAATATTTAGAAATACTCCAATTTTTAAGTTGTACACTTTGAACTCAAGCACACCGAGGACACTCCGCCAAAATTCCATACAAATGCTTAATTTGGTCTGTATTACACAGACATCAATCAGTGACGTGTATTTACACGTGCACCTGTATGCGTAGCACGCAGAAAATACCAACCGTCGCCCATAAGAGGGGAGGAGGTTGGATGATGCGGGGAAATCGGGCGGGACATCGAAATGTCCATTCTATACGTAGTATTATTACATATTATATTCTCTGACTCAAGGCCACAACAATTCGAAGAGTGCTATCAAGACTATGACCTTTTTATGTCGTAAAGTGGCTAACAAGCAATCATTAACATTAATGGTTAGAAATACGGTAGCCTATAGGTACATCTACTTCTAATTGTTTTTATATTATTTCGCATTAACACATGCTTGTGAAATATATTTTATTTTAAAGAAAAATGGAAAGAAAAATTTGACTTCAGGCGAGACTCGAACTCGCGGCCTACTGGGACTTCAGTAGCTCAATTGGAAGAGCGGCTGGACTAGATTCGTGGACGCCCTACGCTGCGCTTGCCGATACGTGGTCTCCACTCGAGAACCTTTCTGCCCCAGCGGCTATCGGTTCTCCGAGCTATGTGCCCTGCCCATTGCCACTTCAGCTTGGAGATCTGCTTGTCAGCGACTTTTGTTCGCCTACGGATCTCCTCATTTCTGATTCGATCCAGTAGGGAATCGCCGAGCATAGCCCTCTCCATTGACCGCTGAGTGACTTGGAGCTTTCGTACGAGACCCATAGTGAGAGACCACGTCTCGGCACCGTAGGTCATCACGGGCAAAACGCACTCGTTAAAGACTTTCGTCTTCAAGGACTGCGGGATGTTTGACGAGAAAACGCTCCTTAACTTCCCAAACGCTGCCCAGCCGAGTTGGATTCGGCGAATGACCTCTTTCTCGAAGTTCGACCTGCCTAGTTATATGGTTTGTCCTAAATAGACGTAGTCGTCGACATCTTCGAGCATTGAGTTCCCAACGGACACTGGAGTGGGCGATACAAGGTTATTGAACATGACCTTGGTCTTATCCATGTTCATTTTAAGGCCCACTCTTTGGGACACACGATTGAGGTCTTCGAGCATTGTGCTGAGATCTTCCAGCGACTCTGCCATGACTGTAATATCGTCGGCAAATCGAAGGTGAGTGATGTATTCGCCGTTGATATTGATGCCTAGTCCTTGCCATTCCAGGAGCTTGAAGGCGTCTTCCATTGCATTGGTGAAGAGCAGAGGTGAGATGACATCTCCCTGTCTTACTCCCCTCTGCAAAGGAATCGCCCTCGTGCATTGGTCCTGTACTCGGACTGACATGGTGGCGTTTTTATACAGACACTTCAACACTTCGATATACCGATAGTCAATGTGGCAACGCTGTAAAGACTGCAGCACAGCCCATGTTTCAACCGAATCAAAGGCTTTCTCATAGTCCACGAACGCTAAGCATAATGGCCGGTTATACTCCTCGGACTTCTGTATAACCTTCATCGATTCACCGCTCCTCGCTCCTCGCTCCTTCAATTCCATACAAATCTGCGTTTACTCTTACACAATCGCTATCGGACATCAGCCTGTACGAGATTAGGATGGCCCTCAAACAGCTTAAGAAAAAGGCGCCTGGAGAGGACGGAGTCACTACAGAGCTTCTGCAAGCGGGTGGATCACAGTTACTGAAAGTCCTTCAGAAGCTCTTTAATTCCGTCCTATTCGAAGGTACTACGCCAGAAGCATGGAACAAAGGCGTGGTAGTGCTTTTCTTCAAATAAGGTGATAAAGCCCTATTGAAGAACTATAGACCCATCTCGCTTCTAAGCCATGTCTACTAGCTGTTTTCGAGGGTGATCACGAACTGTCTCGCTCGCAGGTTTGATGACTTCCAGCCTCCCGAACAAGCCGGTTTCCGAAAAGGCTATAGTACCATAGACCACATACACACGCTGCGGCAGGTTATACAGAAGTCCGAGGAGTATAACCGGCCATTATGCTTAGCGTTCGTGGACTATGAGAAAGCCTTTGATTCGGTTGAAACATGGGCTGTGCTGCAGTCTTTACAGCGTTGTCACATTGACTATCGGTATATCGAAGTGTTGAAGTGTCTGTATAAAAACGCCACCATGTCAGTCCGAGTACAAGACCAATGCACGAAGGCGATTCCTTTGCAGAGGGGAGTAAGACAGGGAGATGTCATCTCACCTCTGCTCTTCACCAATGCAATGGAAGACGCCTTCAAGCTCCTGGAATGGCAAGGACTAGGCATCAATATCAACGGCGAATACATCACTCACCTTCGGTTTGCCGACGATATTACAGTCATGGCAGAGTCGCTGGAAGATCTCAGCACAATGCTCGAAGACCTCAATCGTGTGTCCCAAAGAGTGGGCCTTAAAATGAACATGGATAAGACCAAGGTCATGTTCAATAACCTTGTATCGCCCACTCCAGCGTTCGTTGGGAACTCGATGCTCGAAGATGTCGACGACTACGTCTATTTAGGACAAACCATACAACTAGGCAGGTCGAACTTCGAGAAAGAGGTCATTCGCCGAATCCAACTCGGCTGGGCAGCGTTTGGGAAGTTAAGGAGCGTTTTCTCGTCAAACATCCCGCAGTCCTTGAAGACGAAAGTCTTTAACGAGTGCGTTTTGCCCGTGATGACCTACGGTGCCGAGACGTGGTCTCTCACTATGGGTCTCGTACGAAAGCTCCAAGTCACTCAGCGGTCAATGGAGAGGGCTATGCTCGGTGTTTCCCCACTGGATCGAATCAGAAATGAGGAGATCCGTAGGCGAACAAAAGTCGCTGACATAGCCAAGCAGATCTCCAAGCTGAAGTGGCAATGCGCAGGGCACATAGCTCGGAGAACCGATAGCCGCTGGGGCAGAAAGGTTCTCGAGTGGAGACCACGTATCGGCAAGCGCAGCGTAGGGCGTCCACCTGCAAGATGGACCGACGACCTAGTGAAGGCTGCAGGTACCCGCTCGATGCACGTCGCTTCCGATCGGTCGCAATGGAGGTCATTGGGGGAGGCCTATGTTCAGCAGTGGACGTCCTATGGCTGATATGATGATGATCGCTATCGAAAATCGCGATCGGAAATCTCGCACTAGGCACTCAGGTGGCGAGAATGTTTACATCTCCGGGCACATTACCAAATTTCGAGGTACTGGGAAATTTCCAGAAAATGGACAAATTCCAATAGAACCAGAGTTAAAGGACTTTACACCATTATCTCTGATAACCCGGGAATCGAACCCAGGACCTCAGCGTAGTAGTAGTGGCCTGCTACCACTTATAAATCCGAAAACTAGTTTTATTTCAACTCTTCGTAGAGTTTAAGATGAAGATTTCAAATGTTGCATATACACTGAAGTTCTGCACCAGTAAAAATCATGACTTCTTATACTTTCTAGTTTTGTGTAGTGTATGGGTAAAGCCCACGGCGTTGTTATAAAAATCTATCAAATAAAAAAATCTGTGAAAAGTATACAACTTTTAACAAATAACCACGGGACCAGGGGACGCAGAGATATCGATGCTATCTGCCCACCTATCACGCGCATCGCTTCACCAATTATGAAATTACGAGTTGTGTCAATCAAATACTATCACGATCGCGACATATTTAGATATTAGGGATGTAAAGAATACGTTGAAACCACATTTTTTCTGTCGTAAATGTAGCAAACAAGCGTGCTTTCGTAAATGGTGATAAGTGTATAATTTACCCTAGAGACATCCATATCGGAGACATAGCTTGCGGTAAAAACAAAACATTTTAAATATCTAATGGTCTAATTGCAGATGTATTACCAACATTACTGATATAATTTGCATAAATGCAGAAATTACAGGCCATATTACAATCTAACTGGAACACGATAGTACAACCAAAATATAATTTGGCGGCAGATAGACTAGGTAGCGCTGATGCCTACACGCTCGAGCACCATCACTGTAGCTTTACCTTTAATAATAATAATAACATCTCAAGAGGCTCTCGCTAGGTGGATGGATCAAGGGTTTGATACAGAAAGCAGTACTCCTCGGCACGGCACGCTTAGTGAGGAGGTTCCTGTCTCTGTGTCCCTAACCATCGGCAGCTTGGACCCTGCTCCCGCTGTCGGCGGCACACTATTTTTTATTTTTTTAAATATATTTGTTTATTTTTATACTTATATATGTAAAAAAATATTTAATATGTTAAAAAAATAAATAAGTGGAATTATAATAATGGCAACCCATTATACGTCCCACTGCTGGGCACGAGTCTCTCCCCTTTTTGGGGGGAAGCCTGGAGCTTACTCCACCACGCTGCTCCAATGCGGATTGGTGGAGGTGGGTGGGTTAGTGGCCAACCCACTGTCGGATGTTTCCAAACCGCCCATAAGGCCTCCGACAAGGTTTAACGACTGCTATCCATCGATAGCAACCGGGACCGACGGCTTAACGTGCCCTCCGAAGCACGGAAACGCGCATTTAATTTGCTACTAGCGGTCACCCATCAAACTACCCGACCGCGCCCGTAGTGCTTAACCGAGCAGATCGCTTACGATCTACACCAGTCGCTGGGCCATGCGCGCTAGCAATATTTAAAAATCAATATTAATATAATAATTAATTGACTTCCGCGTTCAAAGTGTTCTTATATCGAACTATTATATTGAACGAAGGCCTCCCCCAAAGTATGCAACAATGTACGGTCGGTAAATAAGTAAAAATACAAATGCACGTTTTACACGTTAAATTGAATTGTATAAATTTTGACACATCGGCACGCTTTGGTGTCATCTAAACAGAAAAAAATATGTAAACTTTTCATTATCATCATCATAATATCAGGGAAAAGATGTCACCGGGTGGGCCAAAATACGGAGGATATGCCATAATCGCCACGCTTGGCATGTGGATTGGCGATTTATCGCATGAGCCTGCTGCCCACATTGTGTTATTGCACTTATTGGCTGACAGCATTGCACTAGTGGATGAATTCTGTTACCTATATATAAAATTATTATCAAATCCTAATCTTCAATATCAGCTATGTCACATCACTAGTCCCTGATATTCGGTCGCGTGTCAATTTGGTGTTATACCGAAAACTGGTTAGACGTGATCGAAGGGCGGTCGTTAATTGGATGCTAATGTAATTAGATCTGATGTACACCACAGATACCACTGCGGTGTACCTGAAGTCTCTTTGGAATTTCGTATGCGTGTAAGTGACACACATAGGTTTTAAGATACTTTATTTTCATAAAAGATTACAAAAATCACTTGAAAAGAAAAGTACATAGAACACAATGAAAAGAAAAGTACATAGTTAATTTAAATTTGATGTCGTCGTTCACGCATTCGCACAAAACACAAATTTTATAAGTAGGTTTTTAAGCCTGTATGGCACCAAGTTATTATTTTTTTTTATTAAATGAAAGTGGCAAACAAGCATGCAGTTCACAATGATGTTAAGTGAGTCAAAATGCAGATGCGTTACCACTTCTGAGGCCTAAGGTGTTATGGCTCTGTGCCGGAAATTACAGGGCCATACATTACCACCTGACCGGAACACGATAGTGCTGAACACTACCATTTAGCGGCAAGTATATTAGGTAATGCGGTGGTGCCTACGCCCGCGAGCTCCTTCACTGGAACTCTACCACCAGTGAAAAGTATGCGAAAGAAATAACGCTCTACAGACCCAAAATAAGCCGAAATATCCTACCTAAAATTGATGTTCAAGTCAAGTTAGATACTGTACCGACATGCTTGTTTACCACCTTCATCAAATAGTTAAAAAAAACCTAGAGACAGTAGTCAAAGACTTGAGGTTTTTTCTGATTAAGATCGTATCAAACGTATTTTCGAAGTCGATTAAAAAAGACAGACATAATCCACCTGTCTGTCCGCAACAAAACAGCAGCATTGAAGGCTTTTTTACATGTTTTTGAGCTATGTTGAAACGGCAGACAAAAAAATAGGCATGACAATTTCATCGGAAAAAACTAAGCTCCGTTTTTTAGTTTTGCTATATCGGCACTTTCTAAACAAGGCCCTTCGAAAAGTGACCTTAAATGAAAGTTATGGTTGGAACAAAAAGACAAAAGATTCTCTATTGACCTTGTGGTCTGAGGGACCGTTAGAGCGACGTTTTTTGCAACAAAACCTCGGGCGCTGCTATTCCTCTGATCTTGGGAACTACAAAAGGAGTGGAGTGATATGGTGTAAAGGACCGACACACCAACCGCTTGCGATTTTGCCATTTGAATGATAATATTAGATATATTTATTTTTGCGTTTTTTCATTGGTACCCATTTATTAGTTCTGGGCTTATCTTACCTTTAACCTGTTTATAAAGTTTTATTTAATCGGGAACTTTAATGACTGTAGAAGGTTTTGTTTCATTATGGGTAAACCAAGAAAGATAAGTAATTTATTGATATATTGTTTGTTATTTCAAAAAAGAAGGAATTTCATATTCGGTTGATGTGTGTTCTTTTTAACACGTTTTTATTAGTTGTGGTTGTATGTATGTATCTATGTTTTAGTATGTTAATCGATATTTCCGTGAATTTATCCTAATAAAAATTAAAAAAATTACAATATATTTTGTGCATACGTGATGGATACACCCGGCGAACATGGTGACAATTGTCACCAAATAGAAATCTGCTGACAATCTAGGAAACAATAGCATGTAAGCTGAGAACAGATATTGGAATCAAAGTATTCCTTATTCAACCAAAAATAGTCTACAGTGTTTGAGTGTTACTTATTTATCGACGTTTACACTGAAAAATTAAAAATGGTAGAGTTCCAGTGTAAGTAGAGAACGTAGGCGCCAATGCAGTACCCTATCTAGCAACACTATCGTGTTTTGGTCAGATGTCAGTTTTGGCGGGAACGCGGAAAAGAGCTGTGTCGCTGCGTGATATTATTTTCGAAATTTGTGTATAGTCGCGTTTTTATGTGTAAAAATGGTGGGATTTTTATCATAAAGCATTCGATAATGTTCACGAGTGCATGAAAGTGATATTATGAAGTGAAAAGTGATTTTTCGTATTGCCTCCAAAACTTCGTAAATACTCCTAGTAAAGTCCCCATCGCTTTACTGGAGCCATCCCATCATCTCATCATATTCCTCATGGAAGCATTAAATCATCGTCATCTTCCATATTCATTAATTTAAAGAAATGTGAAATTCAATATGTATACGACTGAAAGACTCTGTATCTATGGTCATGAATAAATTATTTAAAAAAATTGGTCATATGCTAATGACACACTGTCTGTGTCGTTCTGGTCTCAGGCACTCTGCCGCATCTGCACTTAAAACTCCGATCATATTTAGAAGTTCAAAGGCTGTCTACATCTTAACGTGCCCAAACATCCATGTTAACTGCATGCTCGATTGGCAACGGATTTGCATTTAAAACTCCTATTAAATATATTTAGATGTATTTAGGCTGGTTTCATCACCTTACATCAATGTGAGCTGCATGCTTGTTTGCCACATTTGTAAAATAAAAAAAAAATGGTGCTCTGATTATTGCTTTCGACATTGTGTATGGTCCTTTAACGGCAAAGTCGGGACGCTATGGCGAAGACAGTTTTGACTATAAATAAGTGTTGCATTGTATTCAGTATGCCGCTACTGTGCGCTTCGGCGGCAAACACAAAAGAATTCGGAATCCTTTATAAACTAGTTCAGTCTACAGGACTCGATCGAGATTGTATCATAACAATATTGATCGTAATCTCTGTTTGATACTGTTTCGAATTTAATTGGACCATTGAGACGATGATTGAGTTTCGTGGTTGTCTATGATTGTTTGAGTTGTCTAGTATCTGATATTTCATGTTCTTAGTTTTGTGATCTGCTTTAATATTAGGTTGGGTCACTTTAATATGGAACAAAAACAAATGTTTCTCTTTTGGCATGTAGTAGCAATAAAATGTGTCTTATACTGGTAGTTGTAAGAACATGCATGATTGTTTGCCAACTCCATTCATTACATTTTATTTTTAAAGAAAAATGGAAAGAAAAAATTGACTTCAGGCGAGACTCGAACTCGCGACCTACTGGGAATCTAGTCCAGCCGCTCTTCCAATTGAGCTACTGAAGCCCTGCCCGATTTGTCAAATCTTTCCTTCACATCTATTGCATTGCTTTATGGTAGCAGCAGCGCCATCTATTACCAACTATGCTAGTTAGGCAACCGATATAATAGACTTTTCAGTTTATTGAATATCGTAAAGAAGTCGCTCTTACCCTTAATAATTGTTTTATATTATTTCGCATTAACACATGCTTGTGAAATATATTTTATTTTTATTTTTTTTCTTTCCATTTTTCTTTAAAAATAAAATATATTTCACAAGCATGTGTTAATGCGAAATAATATAAAACAATCCATTTTTTTACATTAAAAAAAAATCTTATGACAAGTATTGGAGTTTGTCTATGATTATTTGAGTGTTTAACTTTGATCGTAATAGTAGTAAAAGTTTTGAGATCATGCCTACGCCTCACGATGTTATGATCTTTGATTACATAGAAAGGTTGATAGCCGGTCATTTTTTAAAACGCAAAGACAAAGATGAAAACCAAAACCATGAGGATATATGATGTAAAAAGAGAAATACCTATAGATTTTAACATCTTTATGTTTAATATAACACAGCAAACCGTATGATTATAAACAGACAAACATAAGGCGCGATCTTTATCTGAATATGCATTGCTCTGTGTGGGATTCAAAACGGTTTGGTGACTCTCTCGTGACATTTTTTGGCTGTTTAGATGCCGCTACAGTTAGTGTCTGGTCCCCTTTTGTACTTCCATTTTGTTTTTGAACATGGAAAGTGGTGTTTGGTATTGGTTTTAAAGAAAATGACATAATATTTTTGGCAGTTTTTTTTGATGGTCAGATGTGAATTTTGAATTTGTGTCCAAGGAAATTTTGAAGCTGAAGTTTGTCAGCTATAGGCTCTCTCCTTTTATTGAAGTTTCAATAGCTGATAAACTAAGTGATCTGTGTGTAGATCGTAAGCGATCTACTCGGTTAAGCATTACGGGTGCGGTCGGGTGTGTGATGGGTGACCGCTAGTGGCAAATCAAAATGCGCGTTTCCGTGCTTCGGAGGGCACGTTAAGCCGTCGGTCCCAGTTGCTATCGATAGATAGCAGTCGTTAAACCTTGTCGGAGGCCTAATGGGCGGTTTGAAAACATTCGACAGCGGTTTGGCCACTAACCCGTATCTCCACCAATCCGCATTGGAGCAACGTGGTGGAATAAGCTCCAGGCCTCCCAAAAAGGGGAGAAACTCATGCCCAGCAGTGTGACGCATAATGGGTAACCATTATTATTATTATTGTAACATTTCACATCCTTCTCTTACTTATATGAATCGGTTTAAGTTAGAGAAGGAAGTTAAATGTTACAATAACTTTAATAAATATTGTGGTGCAACCCAGGCTTAACCTTTCACCCCGTAACAGATAATTAAATATAACAGAGACAAAGCATCTGAAGGTGGAACGCCACCATCGTTAATTTCTATTAGCGATTGTAAAACGCCTTCAGATGCCTTGTTTTAATCGAAGGTACTCATCTTGGTATATTTAGATGTCCTCTTATACGTCAAGACAAAGTAATGGCCTTATTACACGACACCGTATTCAGAGTTCAGCAGAAAGGGTGCGCGCGGCCTCGCACTTGGTTGCCGTTTATTACTCTATCCGGTCGACAGGGCCCTTACTTAACTTAGTCACAGTACAAAAATATGAACAGTATGGAAACTACGTACAAAACGTATTTTTTAAACGTGGTTCTCGCGGTGCTGCAGCTCCGAGTCACTCGCTACTCGAGCGTCGATGCGCATGTTTGTGTGAGTGTGCCGTTTTGAACGTACGTAGTTTCCATAGTGTTCATATTAGTACTGTGTGTAGTTAAGGCGTTAGGCTGACCGGGCCGCTCCAGTCGCCTTAATTAGTCCATAAGCTTAAAATGCCTCGACCCCCGAAGCATTCCCCCCTCTGTTGCGCTTCACGCGCGGAGGAAGAATGATGTATACCTACTGACTGAAGCTTAAAATAAAACTGCTATTGGTAAGCCCCTTAAGGCCTTCCAAAATAACAAGCACTAGTTTTCTATCACCGGAGCAATGCGATCATAAATACAGGTCCAATCTGGTCACTTCAGAAGTACGATTAATAAATTAATCGATCGTGATTCGATTATTATTGTAATGATCGGCTCCCGGTCTATCGATACGCCTCCCGTATCGTAATTGAATCTGTTAGGAGCTTGGAAGAGGTTTATGGGCGTGTGTTAGGAACGGTATCGGGAATACACAGGTTTTCAGGTTTTATTTTTGTTCAACTGCCTCGTTAGCCTAGTGGTGGCAGGCCGCTACTACTACGCTGAGGTCCTGGGTTCGATTCGCGGGTACGGAGTTATCAGAGACAATGGTGTAAAGTCTTTTATCTCTGGTCGTATTGGGATTTTTCCATTTTCTGGAAATTTCCCAGTACCTCGAAGTTTGGTAATGTGCTCGGAGATGTCAACAGGCTCGCCACCTATAGGCTGCAGTCATCACTTAACATCACTGTGAATTGCATGCTTGTTTGCCACTTCCATTACATTAAATAAATGATAATTCAAATGGACTTAGGTATAAATCAAATAATAATATACTTAAACCATTTGTGTTAATTCAATTTAGACTTGACAATAAAATTAAACAACAAAAAATTAAGTTCATAGCAGGACTAACCCTGAAACATGCAATACTTAAAAACATTTACATGTTCACTGGTGGTAGAGCTCCAGTGACGGAGCTCGCGGGCGTAAGCACCACCGCATTACCTAATATACATGCCGCTAAATGGTAGTGTTCAGCACTATTGGTCGGTCAGGTAGTAATGTACGGCCCTGTAATTTCCGGCACAGAGTAATAACACTTTAGGCCTCAGGAGTGGTAACCTTTGTATTTGTGTGGGTGTCTATAGGCTGCAGTCATCACTTAACATCAATGTGAACTGCATGCCTCTTTGCCACTTCCATAACATAAAAAAAATCATTGGCTCGGCAACACACTTTTCACAGTTCTAACCACGCCCTACGCATATATACGAGTAAGATTGCATCAAATAGGGCTCCAATGGGATCCATTTCCAACGATTATTGTTAAAAAATACTTTTACATCTTTCTCCTATATAATTAAGCATACTACACATACTCGCATACTCGCCACACTCAAGGCTTATCTTTGTGTGTCAAAGACTTAATTTTGTATGGATCATACATTCATGACGGATAATGCTATTAATATACACAAGTGTTAATCGTTAAATAATCTTACATGGTTATTAACTTCGAAAAGCTTTCACAACACTATCTGCACTGTACGCAGTAAAGGTAGACTCATGGTGCGACAGACAGAGCGTCCATTGCATCCTGAATAAGGGTGAGATTCACAGACCGCATTACAACTTTACTTTGAGCAAAGAACGCTTAGGATGAGGGTGAGATTCACAAACCGCACTACGACTTTACTTGGAGCAAAGTACGCTCAGAACTGTGAAAACTCATAATGTACTGACAGTTCTAAGCATACTTTGCTCAAAGTAAAGTCGTAGTACGGTCTGTGAATCGCACCTTGAGTTGATGTTATAAAATATAATTAAAAAAAAAATATATTCGATAGTCTAGTGATGTAGCGGCCGGACGGACGGCGGTCGCAGGTTCAATTCCTGCCTAAAGTAATTTTTTTATTTGAATTTTTCCTTTAAATTTTATATTCACTCGCGTGTGTTATTGAGAAAAGTAATATTACAATAATCACAACTACACCTTTTTCGAGAAAATGGTGCCTGAGATAGGTAGTATATATAAATACTAGATAATATTGATTTGAATCGATAAAATATTCATTAATTTATCGCTTTAATTTTTTGAGTATTTAAATAATTCCTGGTCTATTTCAGTATTTTTTAAAAAGATAAGAAATTATATTCCCTAATATGTCTCCACATGAACGATGCTTTATGTTTTCATATCGTCGCCGGTTCATTTTATGGATTTGTGATCTGAATCTGAAATTGGCTTTTACAGACTCCTCAAGATTGCTCCTTGTGTTATGTTCATAATATTTACAACAGAAAACAAAGCTAGGTGAATTATGTTGTTGTTCAGTACCGTCATGTCCTGATTGGAAAGTAATAGGTAAATAACGTATTTACTATTACAGAGGCAAAACAACTTATACCTCAAGGTGGCTATGAATTCACATATCGTTGCCTTTTAATGAAAACCTCGGGAATGCATTTTTTCTGTTTTTTTTTTGCTTTATATCTTACTAATTGGTCAATTTGATACCTTTAGCGCTCTCTATGACAGTAATTGAGAACCTCGTAAACACTCGCATCTGTCAGTTAGCCGTGAATACCTTGCAAGAAACGTATTGCTCCGTATTAGAAAATTATTTCTTGAGTGCATCCTACTGTACGAGAATAATTTTGCGTTTTCCAAAAGAAAGAAAAAAATAGGATGATTGTTAATAGGATGATTATTGTAAAAAAAAATCAAATAAAAATCTATACAAATAAATAAAATTGGAGTGTCTGTTTGTAATATTAAAATAACCGCTTTATACTAAATGCATATGTATGTATACACGGTACATATACCAAAACAACATTTTTTACAATTTTTGTTTGTCTGTCTGTCTGTCTGTTTGGCGGGGCTAATCTTGGGAACGGCGGGACCGATTTTGACGGAACTTTCACTGGCAGATAGCTGATGTGACAAGGAGTAACTTATGCTACTTTTATCTCCAAACATCCATACATACATACATACCTACATGCGAATAAGTAGATTGGAGTGTATTCGACTTTGACGGGACTTCCACGGGTAGGTAGCTGATGTAATAAGGAGTAACTTAGGCTACTTTTATCTCCATACATCCATACATACATACATACCTACATACAATTAAGTTGAATTGGAGTGTACCCGACTTTGACGAGACTTCCACGGGTAGGTAGCTGATGTAATAAGGAGTAACTTAGGCTACTTTTATCTCCATACATCCATACATACATACATACATACCTACCTACATGCAAATAAGTAGAATTGCAGTGTATCCAACTTTGACGGGACTTCTACAGATAGGTATCTGATGTAATAAGGAGTAACTTAGGCTACTTTTATCTCCATACATACATTCAAACCTAATTTGAATGTCTCCGATTTTTCCGGGACTTTCACAAGCAGATAGCTGATGTGATAAGGAGTAACTTAGGTTACTTTTATACTAGCTGCGCTCACGACTTCGTCCGGGTAGATACTGAACAATCATATTTTTTCTCACGTGGACGAAGTCGCGGGCACAGCTAGTAATTGATAAAATAAGCGATTTTTATTTTCTTCCTATCCATGAAGACCTAGTACTTGCTCGATTTAGTTCGAGTTTTTTTTTCATACCGAATACCTTGTAAGTAGCATTTTATGCATTTCGAACAATCTTATAGAATGTAGCAGTTCTGCATTCTATAAGATTTTTAGGGATTAACAGGGCTAACATTTTCACATAAATAAATAAAACAACATAAACGAAACTTTCTCAGTACGCATTTTTTTCGTCCTCCTGAAAAGTTACTTATTTTACACTTACAAGGTTTTCACTATAAGGCGTCGATATAGACCTCCGGTTTTTGTTTCTGTATCTCTTACTATCTCTAAACTGTTATCTCTTACTATCCAGGCAAACTGCATACTTTGTTTGCGACTATCATTAGTTAAAAAACCTACTCGTATTATTTTCGTAAATAAAACTGAGATTATTATTATTTCTTATCGCCTACCCTTGAAAAATAATACAAAATCATATCTACTCTATTCACTGTCGAAACAGTAGGTAACTTTTAATCATCCGATAGAATGTAATTCCGCCGGTAGCCGGTTCGAGCCCGATTCGATTATAGTAATTTCTGTAGCACTCGGTGGTTATTTGCTCCACATTACGGCAGTATCGATTTCATTAGATCGCCACCGATTTAATACGGGAACGGATATCGGATAGGTTTTTGTTATGAATATGGCTCCTTTGTCACATGCAATTATACTGCCAAGACTTAACACAAGTTTTATAGGGTTTCAGGAGACTTAATATGAGTTTTACATTCAAGAATTTAGACGTAGATGTATAGTCCCACTCAAAGTATTTTTTTTCCTTTAATATTGCACTCTTGTAAACATCTCCATTAATACCAAAGAACTTAACACAGATGCTTTACCACGCCTGATAGATATTTGAGCTGTTATCCGTGTGTGTCAGAATTTTTGATGTAATATATTATCTGTTAACTGGAACCACATACAGGGTTATCTTATCTGTGACTGGAACGCTACAACTTTAAACCACCATTTAAATTACGTATCGTAACATGCAGTTGACATAGATGGTTAGTAAATACAGCTGCATGTAGGAATCTACATACAGCTTTATTTAGTAGCAGCTATACACAATAACCAGAGGTCAAAATGCAGATACATTGCCACCCCTAAGGCTTACATTATTTTGCCTGTGTGATTAATTGTACTGCATAGGAGGCATCTACATTATTGCACCTGACTAGCCGTTTTTATGCAGATGTCTAGAGGTTTTAGTATAAAGCATCACGTATCGTATATCGCCCATGTGGATTGTTTGCTATAATCATTCAAAATAAATAAGAATATTCTGACGTCCCAGTGTAAGATACCAAAATCCCTTAAAGGTTTTGTGTCCATTTTCTTATCAACACGGTAATCTTGTTCCACTCACTAATCGCAAGTATGAATCCAGCCTTAGCGTCTATTTTTATTATGCTCACCAACTAGAAAGGTAATTACATTGTGTACCTATGCCATTAATGTCTGCTATATTCCCACCAGTGACATACCAATATGCGCCGTAACATATGAAAATAAGAACGATAATCCTACACGTGTTAAACAACAAAACGTGTAGGTGTAGAATGGTAAGATTTTTAAATAAAAAGCGGTTTCTTTAATGAGACTCAGTCGATTGATTGATTGAGCATTTAATTGATGTCAGTGATCAGTAAGCCGTGAGCTGGTTTATAATTTTGTAAACATCATTCAAAATTCGTAGATCACATATTGAGATGAAACCCGGTTGACTATCAATCACTGTGACTGAAAAGTGACGAATTGGTGGTTCTTAGGATAATACTCGGATTAGTGGACGTATTAGGACATTGATGAATTGAAAATGTTTTTTGATTGAATTTATTATGATAACATAACCAGCCAAACGTGGGCGTGTATGCTTTATATTTTTGTTGGTTACATGATACTTTTTACTTGGGCATATAATCCCGGATGGGGAAGAATCTTTGGGGAAGCTTTTATCCAGCAATGGACGTTTTTTTTACTGAAATTATGGTGATATATCTCAAGCATTTTTGACTACCTTAGTAGATCCTCACCCAGTAGTTAGCAAACACCTACGTTGCGTCGGTTACGTTGTGGTCCATATAACAGTAGGCGAGCCTCCGTCGCCGGCACAGACCAATCAGCCTTCCTTCTTCTATAGTCGATGGTCGCCGGGCACATTACAAGTCTCCGAGATACTAGGAAACTTCCAGTAAATAGAAAACTCTAAAACCAGTGATGAAGGATTTTACACTTTTCTTCTCCGGATCGAACCCAGAATCGAACCTGTCACTTAATAAGAAAATAATTGCTCAATTTACAATAAGAAAGATAATAAAATAAAAAAAACAATAAGATATATAGTATGATTGCTACCATTTTGCAAAGACGACACTCGTCTTCAACATTTTTTTACAAACGATTAAAGTTTTTCAAACGATACACAACATTTGCTAACATGAACCATTTTACGTAATTTCACGCACAGTTGTTTAAAAAACAATACATAAGAACTAAGTAAGATCTATATTGGTTTATCATTTAAAATCGACCAACCGTATGCACATCAAAATTCCACATCGCCTATTCAAACAATTACTCAATCGTTTGGACCTCAAAAAAGGCAACATCATTCCGAACTTATTGCAGTCTTAAAGTGATCAGTAAATTAGATGGTAACACAGGAAGTGACTTCTTAGGCTGTCAGTGAGCCGGTGTGATTAGGCATCGGCGATCACAGCTCGGCTATCGCTTGATCGGTGAATCACTGGCTGAGTGCCGATAAAAAGTTCGAACATAGATTAGGTAGCATATTTGTGGAATGTTAATACCTGCGGCTGTTATGTCTCTGGGAGACAGAAACAACTTTGTTAGAATACCAATAAAGAAACATTATTCTTAAATCATTGTATACTTCAACCGACACTAAGCTGACAGTGAGCCGCTGTGATTAGGCATTAGCGATCACAGCTCGGCTTTTGCATGATCGGTGAATCACTGGCTGAGTGCTGATAAAAAGATCGAACATAAATAAGGTAGTAAATTCGTTGAATGTGAATGTTAATGCCTGCGACTATTTTGTCTCTGAGTGACATAAACAACTTTCTTAGATATCATATCAAACATGGAAACATCATTCTGAACTTATTGCGTACTTGAAGCGACTTTAGGCTGACAGTGAGCCGATGTGATTAAACATCAGCGACCATAGCTAGAGTCTGATTTTTGTTTTTTTTCAAATAAATTCATTTTTGGATTTAATTTCTTTACATACACATTATTATACCTATTACAAACAAAAGAGCAATAAACTTTAACGTAATAATAATTGCGAAATGTTACTGACACCTTGTACATTTTACTATAGGTACATTATTTTGGCATTTTGGTAATAAGTGCCAAGTTTTTATTCAATCTCTTTATAATTATTCTATAAATAATAAATAAATAAATATAAATGTTATTATCTTCTACGTATGTATCTTCACGGCAAGCCCCAATATGGAGTAGGCGGAGAGTGTGAAGGGCCATATACCCTGGTCCTAACACACTTCCCGTGCTGTACGACGGGAGGTATGTGTGTACCAAAAAACATTTCGTTACTGTTTCAAGCGTCCCACTTTAATCTATGACAAACTAGAAGCAAGCGTAGTTGCCGTATGTTTAAGTAAGGCACGATAATTGAAGATATGCTCGTATCATACCACTCCATTCCGCTCAGTGAGTGACGTGTGATTACTTTGTGCTCAACCACATGAGATTAACTTGAACCGATGTGGCAGTTTGAAAGCGATATGGAATTAACATATTGTAAAAAAAATATATAAATTGATCGTACATTACGAAATGTTATCGGTGTTCCAAGAATTTGATTTTCTTATCTATTACTGTAGTTTTTTCGTCAGAGGCAACTTGTTGTCTGTGTTGTAGTTGGGCATAGTATTTGTGATTTTGGCAACGCATCGTTTTTTTTTAGGACGTGTTATGCAGGCGGCACCTTCCGAGATGGCACTAGTCTACATCAGAGGGCAATCGGCGAGCGCAGAAGGCGCTCCAGCCTAATGGCTATGCATCGTTTGTTAAGATTTGTATGCAGCATTTCTTTAGCTATGAAGCATAGAGCAACACCGGAGGGGAGTAGCCATATGCAGGCTTTTCCCTCCGTCAAAGTACAAGCCCAAATGGACCTATACCAGTCGCCAAGATTTAAATGTGTGCGTGAAATTGTTTCTGTATTTTGTTAAAGTTAAGGTGTGAGTTTCGCAGTAATAGACAATTTTTGCAGTGTGCGTGTGTGTCGCACGCATTTCCCCCCACAAAAATTACAGACTATTTTGCATCGGTAATACACGTTATGGCAGTCATATCATCGTGTTATTTCATAGTGTTTGCATCCTAATGTCACTATCTACGTGGTTATTTATTCGTTGAAAACAAAGTTCTTTTTTCTCGTCCTAGCCCTTGCCTCAAAATTGCGGAGTTGCCTCCGCAGTTTTCCTTTCTTTGCATTATTATTTTTAAGTCGCATCTGTAAGAACAACAACATTACACTTTATTGTTGACCAAGGATATAACAAGGTCAGTAGATACATAAGTAAATAACAGAAACAGTACAAATCGCTCCTAAGGGTAAGATATAGAGAGACAGTGCTACAGTTAAAAGAACGTACGGCCCTGTAATTTCCGGCACAGAGGCATAAAACCTTAGGCCTCAGGAGTGGTAGCGCTTCTGCAGTTTGACCTTGGTCTTTGTGTAGGGTGTCTATAGGCTGCATTCATCACTTAACATCAATGTGAACTGCATGCTTGTTTGTCACTTCCATAACATAAAAAAACATACGTATCTTTTAATACTTATAATGTGGCTATAATAAGCGAAAAAATAACAAAATTTTACAATTATATCCAAAGCGATTTAATTTTCTTTCATTTCAGTCGCTCGCATGTGTTATTGAGAAAAATAAAATTAAATAGTACAAAGCGATTGATTTCAAAAACATAAAAAAACAGACCAAAGAAAAGAATAGGAAAAAAAAAAGGTTATGAGACATCCGGTTTTATTCCAGTTTGTCATTGTACCTACCAATTGTACATTGTACCTATTAATAAATATAACTACGCTTAGAAAAACCGACTTCAAAACTGAAAAGTAAAAAATGATAAAGATTTAATTGTAATTATACGAGTATACTACCTATTATTTATATGTGCTATTTACTAATAGGTTTGAAGTCGGTGCCAAGTCTTAAACAAATAATTATATTTTAATCACATAAATATGAATACGAGCAAATCAATACACTGAACAAAACGTAACCGGCGAATCGTGGGTGTTTGCATGTATGCTTGAATTTATGCATTTACCTCTGCCTACCCCTTCGGGGATTACATGCGTGAAGTTACGCTTTAATACAATGAAATGCCTACTTTAGTGATTTTGGCTGGGCACCGACTTCAAACCTATTAGTAAATAGCACATATAAATAATAGGTAGTATATAATTACAATTAAATCTTTATTATTTTTTACTTTTCAGTTTTGAAGTCGGTTTTTCTTAACAAAGTTATATTTATTTATTACTTTTTAGTTTAGTGCTGCATTGCCAATTAGATTAATGTTCAAATCTGTTAAATTAGTAAAATCTGACTCTTTTAGCTTCGTGACAATTAGATACCTCATTTAAATTGTTTAGGTGTGTCGGTACAAAATTATTACACGACTATATGAAATCAATGAAAAAAAAATATTCACGAAGGAGTAAATAACCTGTGTTGTGTCGTCGATGAGTAAATGTATCATTGTCACTTGTTGTCATCTTGTTGTCATGCGCATTAGGATTATCTAGGACGTCGGTGGATTCAACGCACTGTATGACAACTCGCCGTCTATTCTTATTCGTTTAGTCTGAGGTGTAAGTAAGTAAGGATAAAAATGCTCATAAAATAAAAACTGTTGGGCCTATCTGAATCAATTTTTTATGGGACCAATTCGAAACTATTCCGCATCAAACATCATCAGAATTACGTAAATCGGTCAAGAAATCTCGGCGAAAATCGCGTACATACATAAAAAAATATATGTACCGGCCGAATTGCGACCTTCTCGTTTTTTTGAAATCAGTTAAAAAAAAACGAGATGTCAATTTTCACTAACCTACTCTTAAAAATATGCAAGAGTATTTGAAGAATATAATTTCTCCTTTATCCTACAATCATCGTAGTTGTCTCTCAAGACACATTTTGTAAGACTACAGCTGTTATATAATTTAGATTTCAATAGCTACATTATTGTAAAAATATGGAAGAGACCAATAAACTTGAGGAAGCGGGTCTCACCCACAACTCATGCGGTACTCGTACAGCTTGTCATAAAACTTGTGGTGTAATCAACAATATTTTTTGTCCGATCCTGATGCATAATGTACGTGTAGGGTGGCTACATCTTTGATACGTGATACAACAAGAATATGAATGATACATCGGAATCGTCAGAACGATTGCTGCTTATATTTCTGGCTATTCATACAATTTCTTTCACATACTACTTTTTATGTATCCTTCAAACGTATCGATGAATTTCTTGTTGCTGATAAATTATAGTATTTCTATTGGTAAGAGGATTTATAAAACCGGAAAAGTGCGAGTTCGACTCGCGTGGTGAGGGTTCCGTAATTTAAATAAATATTTTCGAAAATATTACAGATTTAAAATGCAGGGATATAGCGGTTACGGTGGTACCGGCAGGGGGGGTTATATTATTTCGATTTAATTTGAATACTCAAACTTCTTATAGGTTTTCCAGTAATCTAAAGGCAAAGAACTATTTTCCACATTTTTTTCAAAATTTTAAGTTCCGCAGTTTCGGAGATAGGGGGGGGGGAATGGTCAATTTTCTTAAATAACTTCAAATTTGTTTATGCAAAATTATAAAAAAAAATGTCTGAGATGCTGACAACAACTTCTTTCATTTGATATGTCACACGACATAGTTTACGATTTTTTGTTTGTTTTCGGATTTACCCCCCGAAAGTTGTTTAAAATTTATTATTTTACTTGACGTGTTCATCTTTGGGTCACCAATTTACATATATTCCTCAAATTTCAACTCAATCGGTAGAGTAGTTTCGGAGCAAATTGGCTGTGACAGACGGACAGACAGACAGACGCACGAGTGATCCAGGGTTCCTTTTTTCCTTTTAAGGTACGGAACCCTAAAAATGTATTTTAAATGGGATAAAAAATATTTATAAGTCATTGAATTCTGTCTATTGATGGAAATTGGAAAGCATAAAAACTGTGAAACTTTAAGAACTGTGTAAAAAATTCTAATAAATTGTAACAACGGAAGGAGAGCTCGAATTTATGAGAAAATAAAATATATTAGGTAAGCGTGTTTTTCTATAAGTAATCTCTGTTTTTTTTATAGTTTTTATCTCTTAAACATTTCTCAAGCTGCATTCTTGGCTTAGAAGGTGTGGGTGCGATTCATAAACTCAAATTGGTATCATCTCTCCAGTATAGGATATGAGAAATACAATAGAACAGAGGCTAATTACAATCCATGTTAACTGTAACCTTGTTTGCTACCTGACATTCAAAAAAAAAACAAGATTTTATTTTATCACTTTCTCCGCATAGCTAATATGTGCCTATATTTCTGCTAAATTACAACTCTCTATTATTAAGAATCTTTGAACTAAGCTGCAGACAGATCGACAGTCGGACGAACGGACTTACTTACTTACATATTGTGTGAAATCCGATAAGAGTATGGTGTCGACGTTGCGGTACATGTTAAATGAGATTCTAAACTATGTGAATCAACATAAAGAACTTATTTAAATTAATATCAAAAAATATGTTTTGCAAAAACTGAAAACTGGTACAATACAAGAATCGGATAGACTCTTCCCTATTAAGAGTCTTTGAACTAAGCTGCAGACAGATCGACAGTCGGACGAACGGACTTATATAACACACATGTCGAAACTGTAAGAGTTCCTTGTAGGCTAATTCAACGGAACCCAGAAATACAATATCCTGTATACCTCTTTAATACATCCCCCAATTAAAGTATTCATCGCGTAGGCAATTCAAAGTTTTATGTCATACAATTTTCGTTTGCAGTCTCACGTACATCAATTTAATCCTCACAACACGAAATCTGTGGTCCCAACAGTAATAACTGGGGAACCAGTATCGATCCAGCCTTAATGACGCGCCCTCAAGCCTTTGTACCAGTAGCAATCTTGCGCAACACACCATACTGACCCTTCAGGGGCTAATCATTGTAGTTATAATGCTTTGCTACATGATACCTCGATCTCGGATGAATATAATCATCGTGCTATGTCACTCAAGAGCTAGGTTTGCAATTAACTTGTGTCCAGCCAATACGCAGTTGATTTAAGGATGAATAGGATGACTTGGAAGAAACTGCGATCGAATTGCGATATGCGTTTTGTGGGTAATATCAGAGTGTATCAGAGTGTTTTAGAGATAGTCTTTGTTATAAAATGGTAATAAGTTAATGAAGATTGATTTTCTTTACTAATGATGGCGGCCAATACTGTTTACGCTGATGGTAAATGAATGCTGCAGTCTATATTTATTTATTTATTTAAACTTTCTGCACAAACAAGGAGAGAGCTTAATGCTAGAAAGCATTTTCTACCAGTCAACCTAAGGATTGTGTGGAAAACAGTAGTGCATTTGGAAAATCGTCAAGAATAGATAAAAAGCCATAATAGTCATTTTGAAAGTAATCTACAGAGCAATAGGAGTAATATTATGGAGTTACAGGGTAACACATACTTAATAATGATATAATTAAATCATCAAAAAAAAAAATATTACTTATGTATACAATACAAATAATATTACACACATATCTATATATATATATATATACACACATATATATGTCTGATTATGAAACCAACGTAAGAATGAAATATCAAATTCAAACCTTTATAGAAAATAACTCAAAGCATTTTGAGATAATAATTACTGAGCTTTCTTTTAAATGAGAATCTACTGGATGATTTTTATATACATCTACACAAAAACTGGAGGTCAATAATTGTGCAGATGCGTAGTCAATCCTAAGGCCTAAGTTGTTATACCTCAGTAGGTATTACATAGTCATAACGGTACGGCCATAAGGGTACCACGTAACCGAAACACGATAGTGCTGAACACTATCATTTGGTGGCAGATAGATAAAATGCGGTGGTGCCAACGTCCGCGAGCTCCGTCACTGAAGCTCTACCACCAGTAAGTTTGGTTACAAGAATATGCCACCTTACCACCTCATAATAATGAACTGGTGAATCGTTCACCAGTTTAATTATTACTCTGAATTCGTGTATACTAACTAAATTAAAAGTAGTTAGGTATATTTCAAAGGTATACTTGATAATGCCTATTAATACGTTATTATTATATTATGAATTACGTCGCAGGTGCCATTTGATAGGTAGATATTTTAAAAATATTCAAATTAAATAACACATTGTATATAAAGAATAGCTAACTACAATATAAGCGTACATTTACTCCCAATTTAAAATTTTTCAAATTAAAAGTGTGAATTCTGAACCATTTTGACATGAAATCCCATTATTTAATACTAGCTGTGCCCGCGACTTCGTCTACGTGAGAAAAAAATATGATTTTTCAGTATCTACCCGGAAGAAGTCGTGGGCGCAGCTAGTATAAAAGTAGCGTAAGTTACTCCATATTACATTAGCTTTCTGTCAGTAAAAGTCCCGTCAAAATCGGAGACACTCAAATTCTATTTATTTGTATGTAGGTATGTATGTATGGTTGTATGGAGATAAAAGTAGCTCAAGTTACTCCTTATCATATCAGCTATCTGTCAGTGAAAGTCCCGTCAAAATCAGAGACACTCAAATTCTATTTATTTGTATGTAGGTATGTATGTATGTATGGTTGTATGGAGATAAAAGTAGCCTAAGTTACTCCTTATCACATCAGCTATCTGCCAGTGACAGTCCCGTCAAAATTGGTAAAGCCATTCCCAAGAATAACCCACCCCCGCCAAACAGACAGACAGACAAAAATTGAAAAAAATGTTGTTTTGGTATATGTACCGTGTATACATACATATGCGTTTAGTAAAAAGCGGTTATTTTAATATTACAAACAGACACTCCAATTCTATTTATTTGTATGTATGTATGTATGTATCTGTATGTATAGATTTATTATAGAAGCTGCAATACAACATAAGACCTAAAGAAGAAAATTTTAAGCGTCTATTTGCTACTGTTGTTATCAAAAAAAAAAACACCTTAATTGGATGCCTCCTTGGACTTCTTAACATTTTCATTTTCTTATTTTTAGTAATTAATTTTGTCCTTATAGCGGTAACAGAAATACATAAATTTTTGATTTCTGAACATTTCATTTCATTTGAAACACATGAAACAATTCACATGAAACAAAGACTAAATCTTAAGTGAAACTTACTACAATATATTAGTGAAAACCGCAAATCAAATAAGCCGTTTCTGATATTAGCGTGCACAAACACACAGACAAACAGACATTTTGCCGGGATAAAAAGTACCCAGTGTTGTGCGATAAAAGTTAAAGTATAATCATACCAAGTTTCATTGTAATCGGATCGATAGTTTTTATGTGATGCTTGAACAAACAGACAGACAGACAAAAAATTTTCTAATCACATATTTGGGTTCGGTATCGATCTAGTAACATCCCCTGGTATTTATTTTTTCAATATTATTAATATACAGAATTTACACTTCTACAGATTTATTATAAGTATAGATATAGATTATAGAACGCAAATAATGTCGCTGGTTTAAAAATGAACCGCCGCCGGCGCAGTGGTTGAACAAAATATGACAGCCGATTTCAAGCTGGTACTGAAAAAAAGGTATTATTCCGTACGGTAGCCTGCCTCGCCGTGTGCCAAACTACGGGTACTGTTCAGTACAAAAGTGTTATAAGAAGGCATAAGAAATACTTATCAACTTATTTAAAAAAAATTTTATGTTGTGGAAGTGGCAAACAAGCATGCAGTTCACATTGATGTAAGTGATGACTGCAGCCTATATATATACAAAAACCAAAGGTCAAAATGCAGATGAGTTGCCACCCCTTAAAACTTAGCTGTTACGTCTCTGTGATAGTCGAACGGGGACATACATTACCATCTAACCGGAACACGATAATTCTGAACACTACCATTTAGCGACAGATACATTTGATAATGCGGTGGTGCCTACGCCCTCGAGCTCCTGGAACTCTTCCACCAGTAAATATAAATACTAATAAATAATAACTGGTGGTAGAGCTCCAGTGACGGAACTCGCGGGCGTAGGCGCCACCGCATCACCTAATACTTGCCGCTAAATGGTATTGTTCATCACTATCGTGTTCCGGTTAGGTGGTAATGTACGGGCCTGTAATTTCCGGCACAGAGGCATAACACCTGAGGCTTCAGGAGTGGTAACGCATCTGCATTTCGACCTTGATCTTTGTGTAAGTGTCTATAGGCTGTATCACTTAACATCAATGTGAAATGCATGCTTGTTTGCCACTTCCATTACATAAAAAAAACATTTCTCCGCTCACCAGTACAACGTTGTACTGTCATTATTACCAGTTTTTGTATAAAAGACACGTGGGGCGATGAAATTATGGTAATCACGGTCGGTTTCATTGCTGCTCCCGTGTCCCGGGTTCCGCACCTGATTTATTATTATTCTACGCTACGGACACCGGTAATTCAGTTCTAAGCTACGTTGTTAAGCGCTAGTATTCGGATGATTGGTGCTTGGGGTTTTATTTTATAAAGGCAATACTGCTATTAGAACTTCGTATGGGTTTTCAAGCAATTTATTATACGATGCTGTATGTTATATTGATGATGTACAAATTGTTGGTCCAATTTTCTTTATTAAGAATACCTATTTCATTGTAATTTCTGATCTTTGTAAGTTTAGGATATTTTTTAAGATATCTATATAGTATATTTAGAGATTTGTTTTCGAAATAAAAATACATTATTTTATTACCTATTTAGGTATAAGAATCACTCTTATACATAGCAACATTTTTATTTCTATGACTAGTTTGTATAAGATTATAAGTTAACTTAACAGTCTAGTAAATCCTTGAGAGGTAAACCAGGTCCAAAAATGCTTAATAAATAATTAAAATAGGTATCAACAGAACGTTCCATACTCTCTTTTACAAATGGCAAGATAAGACTTAGGTAAGAGGTTTAAAAAGAAGGAGGTTCTCAATTCACCCGTATGTTTTTTTTGCTAATTATTGAAAAGATTTCAAGAATATTTGCTGAACCCCAATTCGACCGCAGTTAATTTTTTTGTACAATAATTGTCGTCTACATTCATCAGCATGTTCAATTTGTCTCATCAGCATCACGCATTTTGATGCTCTGTTTCTTTGGTATGAGATCACATTACCCATATATTGGCGTTTTTCCTTTGATAATGATTTACCTCGCGTATATTAAACTATAGTTATAATACGAGGAATAAGAACAAGTTGTCTCTGCCAAGTTTTCGACTGACGAAAACTAATACATCTTTCCTAAAATATAGTGTAGAATTTCATAACAAGATCCCATCCGGGATTGCTGAACTCACCGATAGTAAATTCAAAGCATTAATTAAACGCACTCTATGTAAAAAGGCTTACTATAAACTCGAGGACTATCTCAAGGATAGAAATGTTTGGCTAAATGCTGATCTAGCTCCACAAGGGTATTAAATGTAATAATCAAAGTGTAATGTTGATACTATATTGTTAATTTTAAGGTTGTTAAAATTATGGAAAATTGTAAAAATATGCCTAAGAGATATTTTTAAAAGAGCCGACTGAGTTTTTTCGGGCAAGTTTTTCTCAGATCATATTGGCTTTTGGAACTCTGCCGGTGAATGACAAAGAATGTCTCTTTTTTTTTTCTTTTTACTCTTTGTTATCAGTTTGTAAAGGGGAAATGAGACATTCTACTGATATACTTTTACATTAGTTTATTACATTTTATTTTATCTTAGGTGATATTCTTGTTTGACATGTATATCAATTGTTATTTACTTTAATTTATTATTGTTTGTTTTTGACGTGTCACAAGAGGTGCCTGTCACCCTAAATGAATAAATTCGTTTCTGATTCTGATTCTAAAATTATTTTTAAGTACAACCCGACGTCCCGGTCGCTTTGAAGCTTCCGTGGTCTCAGGCAGACTTAGGTAACATTAAATTGTCTGACCATCCTCCATCGATTTCGTAAACTATTTGCTTAGCGTTCAAGATCAACGAAAGATTGAGTTATGGTAAATTGAGGTTTGAGGTCTTCAGTAGAGCATTTAAAAAATATTCTACACAGATTGTGAATTTACGAGTATGTATATAATATAATACGTACCTAGCAAAAAAAATATCATAGGCAGACTATTATTATTTTGTCAAAATGTAATCCGCTCCCGCTCATCACAGTACTTGCTACATTACAACGTATTCTTGTCTCGCACGCTACCTTTAAACCAAATATACTTAATTGTTTGTAAAAATAGAATGACAGCTATTTGCGTTAAGCCGAAATTACTACCGTTACTGAAATTCTACATCAATTATTATATAGTTGAAAGCACTAATATGTACAAAACAATTGATTTTGAACCTAACGCTCATGACAAAAAGATCAAAATTAGTGTTTAGCTTTTAGACGTTATGCTCAATGACCATATTCTTTTTACGTTTCTCAAAAGAACAAAACAAATGAATGGTGTTATTTGCATTATGGTGTTTCTAACGGTATAAAAATAAGTAACGAGACATTGATCGTGATGGTAATAAAAAGAAAAACAAAATTTTGGTTATTTAATTTGTCTGATTAATTTCATACTTTTATGTAATGTAAGTGACAAACAATCATGCAGTTCACATTGATGTTAAGTGATGACTGCAGCTTATTGACATTTACACAAAAACCAAGGTCAAAATGCAGATGCGTTACCACTCCTGGGGCCTAAGGTGTTATACTTCTGTGCCGGAAATTGCAGGGCCGTACATTACCACCTGACCGGAACACGATAGTGCTAAACACTACCATTTGTCGCTAACAAGTATATTAGGTAATGCGGTGGTGCCTACGCCTGCGAGTTCCGTCACTGGAGCTCTACTACTAGTAAAAACCTGTGACCTTCACTACACTTTGGAAGTTATATGTTCTTTATATACTTACATAGGATTTGTTTCACTCTAGGGCCATTAAGCGTTGTACAGTTTGTCTTAGGAACAGAAAATTTATTTGGGAGGTGACTGACTTTTTAGGGTTCGGTAGTAAACAAGGAACCCTTATAGTTTCGCCATATCCGTCAGTCTGTCCGTCTGTCTGTCTGTCTGTCTGTCCGTCTGTCCGTCTGTCCGTCTGACCGTCTGTCCGTCTGTCCGTCTGTCCGTCTGTCCGTCTGTCCGTCTGTCCGTCTGTCCGTCTGTCCGTCTGTCCGTCCGCAGTTTAGCGCAAAAACTACTGGTACACTACTGGTGGTAACTGGTACTAGAGACTTGAAATTTGGCACAAGTATACACCTTGATCACGCCGATAAAGTGGTAGAATAAATATATGATTTTTTTACTTAAGGGTATCTCCCCTTTATGTAACGCGCGGATAATTTTCTTATTTCTCGGTATCTATATACTGTAAGATATCTTTGGATAGGTCTTCCAAAAATGTTACGGATGTGCTAATATCATTTTACGATTTAGTTAACTGTTCGTGATTTATTAAAATTCAAAGTGACAATTTTTGATAGGAATGAAGTGTACCCCTCTACCAACTAAACGGTTGTTGTTAGAAATTCAAGCATTACGGCAATAGTAACTACATATAACGAAATTAAAAGAAAAACTATCACACTTAAATTGGCTTGCCAGTTTAGGGTAATAGTCGACCAAATGTAATTTACTAAAAAATTTTGAGCAATTCCATAGAAAATAATTATTTATTTTTTCAGTACATTATTCAAACCTAACGCTACACGCTCTCTGCCTATTTCGTTACGGACTTCGCATGAAGATACATAATTACCTCACTACTTGAATAAGATTGATACTTAATAATAGGCATTTATTTTTTATTAGAACAGAGCTCATTCACATTTTGAAGATACAGTTTGAAAGACACTACTAAAATCTAATCTAAAATAATAATCTATACGTTGTTTTTTTTATTTTGTCCTCTCATAATAAACTTTGGATCATTCTGATCCAAAATTATCCAATTATGTTTGTCTGTTGGGTCCCTTTTAAAACAATAAATCAATTCGACAAAACGTAATTGGTCATAACAAAGTATACGGTAGCAATACTAGCAATGAATTCAAAAGAATCCGTATACTCTGTCACGTAATCATAATGAAGCCTCAATAATTACGCAATAATACCCGTACTCCTTAATGTACTCTTTGTCCGGTGCCAGGGCCGGATTAGGCTCTAAGCAAATTAGACATCACTTCTTGGAATTGATGAAATATTATCCAAAATGAAAAACAAGGTAGATCAATTCAAAATCAAAATTAAAAATAAATTTATTTCCTTAACAAAAAATACTTATATCTATAAACAAGTGCTAGGACCAACCCAGTACGCTATATAATAGACCTGTGACGGGTGGCCCCGCTCTTCCATAGCTTAGGTAACTAAGTAAAACTGAAATAACTTAAATGATAAAGTTATTTAATTAAAGTATCAAAACTAGGCAAAACACACACACACATACACACACACACTTCTGAGAAATGTATAATTAGATGCTTCTGGAAAAACTCGATCTTATTTTAAATTGAGGATGCTTAAAATCTGCCTGTAGATAGGGTGCGTAAAGATCATCCTGTTCACATCTATGATTGACATCCATGAAAATTTTAAGTTGTTTTTCAGGCTTAATAGTGATATATCGTTACTTAAAAACAACTTCATAATTTTTGGGTGACATTAATTCCTAATATTATATTTATGTAGCAATAACATATTTAAGGTTTCAAGCAACAACTATAAAAAAATAATATGTTAAAATTGTTTTTGTTAAAACTTTCTAAAAAAAAACAATACTCTTATTTTTTATATCAAACTAGCTGATCCGGCAAACTTCGTATTGCCTCAAAATGAAATAATGTGTCAAAGGTTTGATAGATGCGGACTATTTGTATGGAAAATAAAATTGTGGTTTCTTATTGTGGTTTTTAACCTTCCCTAGACTTCCAAAAATCATTCAAAACCAAAATTAGCCATATCGGTAAAGCCGTTCTCGAGTTTTAGCGAGACTAACGAACAGCGATTGATTTATATATATAGATATGACAAGAGGCCGGCAAAGTCTGCTATATCTACCAGAAGACAATCACATTTCAATAAATTAAAAAAACAATGTTTAAGTTTCGTTTTGCTACATGCATAATATAACGAACAAATTAACATCATAGTAATAGCCTGGTAAATTTTATCTTAGGTAAGGGAGTCACACTGATGCGGATTGCTGAGGGAATAAAATTGTCAAAATCCGGCACTGTTGCCCTAGGAACCCGTTTGTATGTGGTCCTGCTGTACCACTGAGATTGAATAGATGCTATCAGGCTGTCGAAGTATCGACAACCGTGATTACAGTGTGTGGGGAATGTATTAAAATCGTTACTTTGTTATTAATAGAGTCTCTTTTGGCGGTATTAATATTTATTTCTATATATGTATACCACATGAATCGGCGAATTAGTATATAGGACGAAGCAAAGGAGATCCGCCACTTTGTATGGGGCATTGGTACATAATTGTACAACAATAAAACTTTTACGTCTTTAGACATTAGTTCATATACTACTATTTAAAACATATTTGACTTCGTTGACGAATTGGGTTCGTGAGATATAGTAGTTTAAAAAATGTACGAATGAAGTCGTTTTTCCGCCATATTTTTTTTATTTTCGTACTTATAGGCGCTAATTTAAAATTGAGGGTTTGTAGATTGCTAGAAGAAAGTGACTTTTACAATAAATAATCACGCTTGTATCCACAAATACTTATGAATGCTTTTAAATAGCATTTCACTGTACACCGAGCACTTTTTTGGCAAACTCCAGTCTACTTTTGCAGATTATAATAAATTGTTTACAGAAAAACTAACAAACACAAGATCAACTGAACATAAACCTCTATCATAACCTACGTAATCCAAATCGCAAGAACAAAAACAAGCCAGTAGTCAAAAATACAGAGAAGTCACAGAACGCCAACAATATCCAAACAAACGAGCAGTAGCAAATGACTGACGTAAATCGTCAATCATCAATGACGTGACAGACATGAGGTGACATATCAAAGCGTCAAAAAGTGATGTGTCAACATAGGTGGCTGTCACAAAATATCGATGTTTAAGAATATCGATTCATTGATCGAATGGATCACTTAGGCTTTTGTGTTGATTTTAAAACCTAAATGAAAGTATTTCAATAAGTCTTCATCTAATTGTTCGCGCCTTAAAATGAAATCTAACGTGTTTTTTCACTTATTTTTCTATTTATTATGTAATCGATTTTTTTAATATGATTAATCAATACTTTCTGATACAATAATTATATCCTACGCATGCATTTCGTTACGTTCCGTTCCACGCAATCATAAGTGTCAAAAATACAGATTTTTTTCAAAAAATGTTTTTAAAACTTTTCCGGTGGATTTCAGTATAATATTATACTGAAAAATATATAGCTTTATGCGCACAAATTTTATGTAAAGTGTTTGTTCATGTACAATCTATGTACCATTTTGGCTGATCTCCTTTTGATATTAGGTTACACCTCTGGTTATACGATTGACCCACAGCACCGCATCACGCAGCGTAGTGCGGCAGTACGTGATCTTCCGTAGCTTGAAAGTATCTATTTCTTATTACGCTTGTCCTAAGGACTTAGAAAAGTGTGATCTCCAATGTGATACAAACTTGGTCCTATCATCGAAGTAGACTCTACTCTCCCAGTCAGCAACGTCTCTTACAGATTGTCCACCTCTCTTTCTTGCAATGTGACCGAAGTCGAAGGCGTCTAAACTTCTACGTTGACGGTGGTGAATCTAATGGGTACTTTGAGACTCGTTAGTCCGGTGCTCTGTCCAATATTTGCCGAGCATTTTTCTCCAAAACCATACCTCAAAGGCAATTCGATCATCTTTTATCAGAGTCCAGATCTCAGCACCGTACAAAAAGATTCGGGACTCAAGTGTAGTAATAATATTTTTCGTGTCTTTTTGGAGATGTTCCTGTCGGTTCATGTGTGATTTAACTGGGATAGGTATAGGAATGTTTTTTTGCCAATATGCATTCATATATTCTTCACTCACAAACCATTTTTAGATAAAATGGAGTTTAGGTAGAGAAACTCCGTTTGGTTCCGTTAGTGTATCAAATCGAGTGTGAAATTTGCTAAGATCAACTGTCACGGCTGGCATGGCTGTTTGAGGCATGTTGATTCGGACAACCGTCTTGGTTTCAATTTAAGGCCTGTTGATGTGGAGTCTGGCCTACTGACTCACCAGTATCTCTAAATCTAATCTACCTCTCGGAAAATCGTATTGTTGAACTCTACCATGTTCCGTGATAATGCATCCAAATTTTCTGACCCAGATTCAAAATAGCTTGAATTTAAGAGGAAACCTACAATTGGCTCTCTAGTTTTTATGTATTTAGCTTCAAATTAAAGGACTGCGACTAAAAGAGTGAATTAGATACCGAATTACAAAAACTTAAATAACATGATACAATTTGTGATAATCACAAAAATCTTGTCAGTAAAGGGAATAATTTGTTTCAAATTAATCCGGTAGACTCCAATTAATGTTTTGTTCCTTTTAAAGGTATCTCATACATATAAATCGACGATTTATTCATAATGTTAAAACATCATGTGCATTATGGTAATGATGTAATAAGGCGTTGACGATCACGAATATCCAATACGAAATTGCTACGTTTTAAGTAAAATATGTAGCAAACAAGCAAGTAATCCACATTGATTATAAATACAGCATCGGTATTAAACGTGGTTATTGATAATCTAACATTTAGATGATTGTATAAAATCTAGAGTTATCAAAATACCGCAAACAGTTATTTTTTAAGTTTTCATACCTCAAAAGGGGAAAAAATTAAAGCGCAGCAAAGGATATTTATTATTATACATTAAAATAAGTAGATAGGATGAACAAATACATAATTGCGAAAGTGTATCATATTGGAAATATTTAATTTTCATCCTCTTTTATTTTTCATTTTTATATTTTTTTTATTTTATGGAAGTTGCAAACAAGCATGCAGTTCACATTGATGTTAAGTGATGACTGCAGCCTATATACAACCACACAAAGACCAAGGTCAAAATGCAGATGCGTTACCACTCCTGAGGCCTAAGGTGTAATGCCTCTTTCCCGTAAATTACAGGGCCGTACATTACCACCTGACTGAAACACGATAGTGCTGAACACTACCATTTAGCGGCAAGTATAATAAGTAATGCGATGGTGCCTATGCCCGCGAGCTCCGTCACTGGAGCTCTACCACTCTAAATATTAATTTTATAACTTGTAGTCGAAAATAAACAATTTCTTTCTGTCTACCTACTTCATCTTCAGGCCTTCAACGTGGGCGTCCTATCCATAGAACATAACAATATTCTTAATAGAGGCTATATATCAATTATGTACTAAACTAAATCAGCCAATGAAAACCACTCTTGTTTACACGATCACCCATAGAATTCACCAATAAACCGACCCTTCGGAAAACCAATCTCGTTCAGCTAATTGGCGTTTAAATTAATAATGATTGGAAAAAAACTAAAAAAAGTTCAATCACATTTGATCCCCCAATTAGACCATAAACGTTATCATGATGCCATTAACCAACAACGAACACGTAGGGAGGTTTATGAGTTTTACTACACAAAATTGTAGCGGTCTCATTCGGAAACAATCTGCGTTCGATTTACAACCAATTAAGTCAATAAATACAGAGGCATAGCTGTACCACGGGTCTCTAAAGTGTGGCTACTAAACACGCTTGTTTTTGCTAGACGCTATAGCTTTAAGTAAATTAATGACTTTGTACTTTGTTCATGACTTGAAAAACGAGTTAGGGAATCTATTACGCCAAAAGAGTAATAGTCAATGGTCCTAGATTACTTTAAAGGGTATAATGAATTTTATTAGGTGATGAAACTATAAATTGACACTAGTTTTTTGCTTGATTCATTCCAGTAATAAGCTGGAATTTTATTCTGAAGTAAGATAACTAAGGTCCACGTATTTTAGTATTTTATGTCAGGGAAAATAAGGAATAAATTGAAGAAAACATCGCACATTCGTTAACGAGTTGGTGAATTATAAAAACGCTGTGCTATTACCACATGGCGTTTGCTAAACCTGTATTTGAAAATGTGGCTGACTGTTCTCTATTAGATACTATTTTTTAGTCATGATCTAAAATGCCTTATTGTTTTGGTCTTAATCATCATTTGTCCGAATAATAACTTCCCCAAGTTAATGTCACATAATATCAAATTGAGAAGAGATAGAATATAACCTAAATTTATTTGTAGTGAATATGATAATCAATAATATTCAAAACTAAACTTAAACTGTCTTCAGTAATAGTCGTATTATATATACGTCCGGATTTGGTACAGACAGCGGATTCGGTACGCTTCGAACCAAATCTGGCCGTGTGTAGCGACAGCGAATTAGGTCTGATGTGGTCTGATGCCGATTGGGGGAAAAAACCGGTCGTGTGTTACTACTTTAAAGATTTTAGCTACTGACAAATTAAAAGAACAAACAAAGTTGAGACGCCCACAGTAACACTACGAGATATAATGTCTTCTCAATAGACTTTTTAGGCCCTCTAAAACTACCTCTGTCAGGCAACGTATGTGTTCCCTAACCTCAGGCTGAGAGCTATCTCCACTTGCCAATTGCCCAGTGAAGTAGACTACTATCGTCTCGGGAGAGCCCGTCTACGTGAACCCAATAGACTCGCAGCCATGGCTGCCTCTTCACACCTCAGAACACCTCTTGGTGTCCTCACCAAGAGGTGGAGAACGATCCAAGATACGATTCGATCGGAACAGCGAACACCCAGATACAGGCTGTTGAGTATAGTTTAACAACTAGGGGCACTCGTCGATTGACTAGGCGAGTAGACATTAGAACACTATGGACCGCACGACCCCTGAATATCTGCGACATCTAGTCGTATATTGCTAGACTAAGATTGTGAATTATGCAGTACTTCCTTAATCCTCAACTCGCGGCTCTTACAGATAACACAAGCTTATATTCCTAACCTAGGATTTAACGTAGATTTTACTACGATCTCTCTAGATATTGTTCTTAATTTAACTTTCCTATGTCCACATACCTACGTGATCATAAATATTCCAAACAGCCGATACATGTTTCATTAGTTATTACGCTAAGTATCCACAACATATTCATGCGTTTAAGCATGTAAATAAAACCAAGAGCCTTTCTACTTTCCTACTCCTGAGCCTAAGTCACAAAATCTAATTGAAAAGATGCTTGATGCCCCTTAACTGTCGTTTCAAATCGCGGTTTTTATGGCCACACTTTATGAATAGGATGACTAAAACTAATCAAATGTGAACCAATTTGACGAATATGCCTTGTTTATGGGAAACTTGAGACAAAAGCGTTGTCTAATTGAATATAAAATATAATCATTAAGGAATGACCAACGGTAGCAAGTGTCCTAAAAGCTTTGAGCTCATCATTTTTTTATTGACCACTCTAGACTGGTGTGGCCGTAATTATTTATACACAAACTTTATGACGCACTTAACGAGTGAAGTTTTTACCTAAAAAGTTATGAGGATCGTGGGCGCTGGGAGAAGTTTATTAACGTTTTTTTGCTAAATCAAAGAAAGAAGAATTGTCAATAATGATGTGGCAATATTTGAATGGTCAATTAAATCGATGGCCGTAATGTTGAATTAACTTAAGAGGATTTTGTCATCATTTCAGCCAAAAGATGTCCACTGCTGAACATCCTTCTCCCCCAAAGATTGCCACAACGAACGGTTGCATTGGGCAGGACACATAGCTCTAAGAATTGTTGGGGCGGAAGAGTTCTTGAATGGCGACTGCATACCGGAAGACGAAGCATAGGCAGGCCTCCACAAGATGGACCGACGACCAGGTGAAAGTCGCGGGTAATCCCTGGACGAGGGCAACTGATTAAAAGGACAAACTTTGTCGTTTTAATCACTGAAAATCTTCGAAGTATGTACCATGAGTACTGCTACTTGAGTTTCGCTATTCGGTTTCTAATATTGGCTTACTTTAGTTCTGATTTCTACCTTACAGGGAGGCTCAAAGTGAGAAATCATATTTCAGTACCGTATGTCATCACTGGTAAGACATCCCGAGGCACTGCGATAAATTGAATGAGAATATGTATTGTAGCTTCTCGAATACCATCCAACCAAGATGGATTCGGCGATTAACCTCTTTCTCGGAGATGGACTAACCTAATTGCTCTGTTTGTCCCAGATATACAGCGTGATTAGCGTTTCTTCGTACTCCTCTAGATGGTGATAGTCTCTCATACAGATGGACAACAGCTTATAAAATATGATTCATAATACGCGCATTGCGATGTGAACCCTAAGCAATAAGAGAACGCAGGTAAATAGAGATGGTATTAGGTATTTTTATATCTTTCGACAGAATGGGTCTAATGAACCCCGGACCTTTGTTAGGCATGCACGGGGACTAGGTTACCTACAACACAGATATGATGAAAGTCACCAAACCATTATTCCACCGAGGCATTAAATTTATTAATGTTACCAAATTGTTACAGCCTTTACTCCAACTCCATCACGATCTACATTTTCATCAATATCATATTAACTGTTAACCACGATTGTTATGTACCAATAATTAATAGCTTTATCATTTGATTGATTGCGCTGTTACATTGGTTACATCTCAATACTGCCATAACTCAAAAATCAAAATGAAGACTTCACCTACCGGTGAAATCTTCAATGATCTTTGTCTAACTCGAGCCATCAAAATGCGGCTACAGGAACATTTATAAATTACCGCCCCCAGGTATTCTAAGTGACCGGATATGGTACATTACATTCATCGTTAAGACAAATTAAACCTTAATACATAACACAGTAGGTTTGATATCGAATGGGAAACCAGTGTTTTGCATTCACCAAATTCATTGACCAAAATTAAGGCAGTTTTCGATTACTGTAACAGCAATAACAATATTGCCCGAAGCACAGTCTAGGGTATTATTGGATGCTTCCTTTAGTTTCTTTTTATTAATAAAATATTTTCCTACACTTTGATAGATGGGTGATATAAAACATAATTTCTCACATATCCATTATGCCGTTATGATTTTATAGTTCGATTTGAACGTTACGAAATGAAATTGGCAGTTTGTTATTATGGGCATTTCAAAACATAAAAAGATATTTCTAACATGCATACATAACCCACAAACTGGCATAATGATATTGTGCCCGCTATCTTACATATTGATATACTTAATACCGTTGAGCGACAGTTCTGTCTATGACCCAGAGCTCTATTACTCTTTTTTTCAACCACCAATGAGTAGAGCGAAAGTTGCACCGCCCCTAATCGGATATGTCTCATGTCTCCCTTTACAAAGCCGACGATCAGACGTATTAGAGCCCTTTGCGCTTGACCATTGTCAGATGAAGTAGACTAGTGCCATCTCGGGACGACCTCCCTGCGTATATCCATTGAAAAATATCTCTTTCGAGATCATTAGAGTCAGTTTTTCTATAGAAGGACATTGAAGACTTTGAAATCAAAATATAAAATAAAACAAAAATCATTTTCATTCAGTAATAGAATTGGCACTTACAACAAAAAAAACTGTTCTACTATATAATCTATCAAAACATAATTCATAGAATTCTAATTCAATATTTCACATTGAAAATTTCTTCGCAAAGATACCATCAAAAACTTTGACATTCCAAAATATAACGCTGGCGGCGCGTGCTGGACCGGTGTATCGCCTATCATCTATTTGTAATAACTATTCATTGTGTATAATAAAAAAGTCATATCTCCGATCCGAATTGCTTGCTCGGAGCTGATTTCGGTAACTATTTTATTACCGTTTTCATTTCTCCAAATAACATGTGCCAGATGTTATGAATGATCAGCTGAAGTGTTATGGTCATTGATACTAACACCATCTTTGAGTTTGTTGTTATGAAGTGTTGTTGATCTATCGCTATTAATGGTTGGTAAGTTCAATTTAACATTGATGATTTTTATTCGAGATTTTTTATTTTTGTGGATTGTAATAGATCTATGAAAAAAATGGTCTGGAATTTATTGTTTGTAATCATAGTCCTTTAGTGTGAGGTAATAGCCTAATTTCATTCTTTTCTGTGGTTACATAATATTTGTTACACGAAAAAAGAAAAAAGGAAAGTGAAAAGGGGTGTCTTTTATTCTTGAATTCCTACAACAGTTAGCCTGGGTTGCACCAAGTTATTTGTTAAGGTTAAAGTTATTGTAAAATTTCACATCCTTTTTTAACTTAAAGAAATCTGTTAGAGTTAGAGAAGGATGTGAAGTTTTACAATAACCTTAACAAATATCTTGATGCAACCCAGGCTTAGAGTTATTAAGTCCCAGGAAAAAGGACAGACATTTGTCATTGTGGCACGTGTATTAAAAATGTCTGGATGAAATACAAACGAATGCGAACTACGGCAACAACATTCTTTATTGTACACCATTTCACAACACAAAAGCTTTTCACGGCTAAATCCCTACTAATATTAGAAATGCGAAAGTAACTGTCTGTCTGTTATCTTTTCACGTCTAAACGACTGAATCGATTTTAAAGAAATTTGGTACAAAGATAGAGCAGACTTTGAGAAAGAACATAGGCTGCTTTTCGACATCCATACGGGCGAAGGCGCGGGCAACAGCTAGTTAGTTATAAACGTATATTGTAACCTGATACGGAGATAATACGAGTACCCACAATAACCGGTAATCCGTGGAAGACTATATCTCCGATTGGAGATCACGTGAATCACATTCTAGAGATTTTTTAAATCAAAGCAGAACACCATTGTGCTAAACACTACTACTCGTATTATCGGCGGATACATAAGCTAATGTGGTAGCACCTACAGCGACTCTGGGGCTTAACTGACAGTAGAATATATAATTGAAATCTTCATTTTATTTAAAAAGAAAGTTGCAATTTTTTTTATTAACTCGGACTTTTCGCAATGAAATCAGAAGACATAGCAAAAAATAAACGTTTTAATGCTGTTTTCTAATTGGATTAACTCTATCATATGCACCAAGATTCATGAGTTATGACATTAACGTGATCAATACCTACCAGCATAGACGTTATTCTATACTAAAATAGCTTTGCAAGTAACAATTTGGCCCGCAGTACCGTTGTAGCTATACATCAGTTCAGGTGCTGTCTGCCTGCGGGCTACTGTTGTGGTCTGAGTCATAAAAGATTGTATAATTAGTTATAGTGAAATATTAAAAATATATCACTCGTATGTGTGATTTTCAAAGTTTTTGTGAAAATCAAATAGCGCGCACACATATTTTGTAGTGTTATTGTAGGCATAGTTATTTTTAGATATTTTTAGTTATTTATAGTTAGAAGTGGCAGACAAGCATACAGTTTACATTGAGGGTAAATTATATTGTCTTTAACGTGCACTGGAGATCTATCAGAAGTACAATAATAATTATAGTTTTTTCGCTAGTTGTAATGTGTTTCAATGTTAATGTTTTTCAAAGAGGGTAGAAAATGTTGAGAGCATAGGCACTTGCATTATGAAATGGCGCACAGTATTCTGGAATCACAGTCTGAAGAACGTGATAAGTACATTTATGTATTTGTATGTTTAGTCTTCTACTTCGTGTCAACGACTTCCAAGCGAAATGTAATAAGTTTTAAAGAATCTTGACCCAAAACTTGGCAATGGCCACCGCATTATCCGTAGCCCCGCTAAGGTCGCTTGTGGAGCAGCTAGTGGGACACAGAAGGCAAACCATCAGGTGAGCCATTGTATGAACGGATTCTCATTACTCATTACATTCTCATTACAGTCGCACATCGTGTTGGCTGAGAAACCCCACTTAACCAGGTTTTCCCTGCAGCGACCAACCTGGGTTCGCAGACGATTATGCAATTTCCATATTGGCCACTGCAGGTTATAGCCAGGGACTCCAAGGGTGATACAAAACCTGAAGGAGGGGCACACTTGGCAGCCCATAGATGTTTTTTGGCACACCTGATCCAGAGGTTCGGTGGACCGTAGAAAACTCTTGCGACTCAAGAGGCGCGAAGGTGGGATTTTGCAGCTGTGCAGAAGGTGCCGTGGTATGTTTAGTATAGTATACATATTATTCGTATTTTTTGGACATTTTAATACGTATGAAAATGTTATACTACTGATATGATAAAAAAAAACATCTCAAATATTGTGGGCTAATTAATGTATTCACTCTACCACAATAAATGAATGACAAATTATTGCTTCTGATATTTAAGAAGTCTGTAGGCTGGATTGCTACTCTCTTAAAATAAAACGCGATGTAACTAAATTTTTACATTCATCAGATACATTTGGAAATACAGGAGATGATACTGAGAATCTCACTAAGAAACAAACACATTTTTCTCAATTCCAGATAAAATGGCCTATTTGATTGATTGATTTAGTAGTTGCAAGTATAGTTGCCTGTCCTAGCTGAGCCGGAGATCCCGGGTTTGATATCCAAGTTGTACAAAGTATTATTGGGTTTTTTTATACAAAACTAGCTGTACCCCGTGCGTCTAAGGTGTTATGCCTCTGAGCAGGAAATTACAAGGCCGTTCATTACCACCTGACCGGAACACGATAGTGCTGAACACTACCATTTAGCGGCAAGTATATTAGGTAATGCGGTGGTGCCTACGCCCGCGAGCCCCGTCATAGCTCTACCACCAGTAAAACTTGCGCGAACACTTATGCCTCATAATATTTCCTACGCGGTTGGTAAGTCTACAATGGGATTGGCCACCGTATCATCATTATTTTAGACACGCTTAACGCTATCGTTTTCGCTTGTGCCTTGGACCACACCTCAACGGAATGGCAGGTGAGGTGCTACGTTATTGTAGCCACCACTCCCATCCATATGGAGGAATAAATTTGAGTCTGTTGGTAAAATATTAATGTCTATACGTTACGCTGTCGTCGGATTACCTCATGCTCTGCTGTATTCGTTAACAGTGAGTCAGTGGAACGAAGATGGAGGGTTGCTTGGTGTTGACAGCCTTTTCTGTGAGACTTTATTGCTTACTGGATTTTACTGCATTTGTACTAGATATTCTTGGATTGAGTTTTACTTGGTACATTTCTACTGGTGGTAGAATTCCAGTGTACGAGCTCGAGGGCGTAGGCACCACCGCATTACCTAATTTATCTGCCGCTAAATGGTAGTGTTCAGCACTATCGTGTTCCGGTTAGATGGTAATATATGGTCCCGTAGGTAATAACTATCACAGAGACACAACACCTAAGGTCTCAGGGGTGGCAACGCATCTGCATTTTGACCTTTGGTCTTTCTGTGAATGTCTATAGCCTGCAGTTATCACTTAACATCAATGTGGTCAGCACTATCATATTCCGGTTTTATTGTAATGTCCATATATTCCAAGATGAGACCATAGGTCATAATGCAGATGCATTCCCACTCCTAAAGTCTAAGGTGTTATGCTTCTGTGCCGGCAATTAGAGTACCACCTGACCGGAACACGATAGTGCTGAACATTTGCGTTTAGCTGCGGTGATGCCTACGCCCGCGAGCTCCGTCACTGGAGCTCTACCACCAGTAAAATATAGCACATAGTATATCGAACGTTGTCAAAAAAGGCTTCAAAACCAGAAGTCAAGATAAAACATATAAAAATACTTTAAAATTTAATTCCCAGAAATCATCGGAAGTCAATTTATAGGTTTTTTTACGTCTCCCCTTTTATCTACCGAAAATAAGTCGCCAGTGATGTATCACTTTTTTACTGTTTTTTTCTCACGCATACCACTATTTTATGTGAACCGATACCGGCCGGCTTTGATCGCGTTGTATTAATTAGTAGCGAATATAAAAGGTATAAGCAGTGTACGCATTTGCGAGTATATTGAGCAAATATAACATGGTTGACATATCATTAAAATACATTAAATATGTTTATTTATTTATTTGTCACACCAACAAGGCGATCACTGGTACATATTACATTACATGAAATATTATGTTTACATGAAATACGTAACAATACATGAAATATGTTATAATACATGAAATGTATTATACTTGTTCCATCAATATTTGTATCAAAGTGAGCCTAAGAGATGTACTTAATGACCTAGTTAGTCCAGCGATTGTTTAATTCAAAGAGTCGCGGGTTCGATTCAAGTTAGGGACATATATTTGTATGGCCTACAGATATTTGTTTCAGGTCTGGGTGTCTGTGTATGTGTTGTGTTTGTACAACGGCACGACACAGATTTATACCCAGTGGGAGGCTGTGAGTGTAAGCGTTTATTGTATAGGTTTTATATTAAGCGGTCAAAAAAATTCTTAATAGTAAAATGTACAAACAATCAGCTGTAATATTTTTGTATATTCAGGACATTTTTTAAATAAATAGCATCAACAATGGGGCCTAAAAACTTTAGTCTAGCAAAATTAAAGTTGCGTACTCTTTAAGAAATAATACCTATATATATATTATTCATAAAGTATAATAAGTTATTTTAAAATACAACATACCTACGCCACAACTCGAATTTCGGCGTCAGCGGACGTAAGCACCTAATCAATCTGCCTTACAATGGTAGTGTTCAGCACTATCGTGTTCCAGTTAGATGCGTGTTTGCCACTTAAGGGCATTAAAAATAGTATATGGATATATTAAACATTGCAACATTACAGACGTATTATTTATTGAACATTTATTTGACAATTAAATGTAAAAAGTAGGTATCGATTATTAATTTTGAAAACATTTGTGTACATGGCTTAAGTTTTAGGGGACAGTATCAAAACTGTATAAGTATTACCATGAAAATGATCTATGTGTTTGCGTTGCCTACTTGTGTTTAATTATAATATATTATGAGGCCTTAATAGAGTTATATTTTAGCGTATAGGCTGGAATGATAATATAATTTATTTGTTTGCTATAGAATAAAATTAGCAGCGGATTTCAAGTTATACTTTTGGGATAAGTTATCGGTTCTTTTGGGTTTCTAATAAATAATATACAACACATCCCGTTAAGTTTATAAAAATGGATATGTTTTAAATAACAGTAATATTATTATTGTTATTTAAAAAAAACACGTAACTTCACGCCTATGTTGTTGTAGGGGTAGACGGAGAGAGGCAAATATATTATGCATTCAATCATACATATCCACGATTCGCCGGTTACGTTTTGACCGATGTAACAGGTCTGGTAGCGAGCCTATTCATCCCCGGGCACTGGAGGATAGCACTGGGAAACTCCCAGAAAATGGAAAAAGATAAAGGATAATACACCTTTATCTCTGATAGCCCTGGACTCGGGTATCAACCAGCACTCCAGCGTAGCAGTAGTAGCTTGCAACCACTAGACTACCGACACACCGCGGATACTCCGCCAAAATTCCATACAAACGCTTAATTTGGTCTCTATTACACAGACATCAATCAATGACGTGTATTTACACGTGCACCTGTGTGCGTAGCACGTACAAAATACCAACCGTCGCCCAAAATAGGGAAAGAGGTTGGGTGATGCGGGGAAATCGGGCGGGACGTCAAAGTGTCCATTCTAAACTTAGTATTATTTTTTATTTAAAGAAAAATGGAAAGAAAAATTTGACTTCAGGCGAGACTCGAACTGAACGGCCTACAGGGAATCTAGTCCAGTTGCTCTTCCAATTGAGGTTGCGTAGTATTACTACATATTCTCTGCTACTGATTAGTCTAACTAATTAACTATAATATGCCCTTATGTACATTATGATACTTTGATGAGTATGAGATACAGTCAAATTCTTACAAAACGAAGTTAATAAAAATATATAGTTTCCCTGTACCTCGAAGTTTGCTAATGTGCCCGAAGATGTCAACAGGCTCGCCACCTGTTACATGGGTCAAAACGTAACCGGCGAATCGTGGGTGTTTGCATGTATGCTTGAATGCATGCACTTACCTCTGCCTACCCCTTTGGGGATTACAGGCGTGAAGTTACGTTTTTTTTACGTATAATATGTCCTTATGTACATTACAATACTTTGATGAGAATTTAATTAAATACAGTCAAATTCTTACAAGATGAAGTTAATAAAAATATATTATTGCCTTGTACTATAATTACCTGTAAGCTTGTTAGTACAATAATAATTGATACCATAATAACGTACCAGAGATATAATAACTAGGTGATTAGATGTCAAACGTGGCAACGCACCTGTATTTGACCTCTGGTTTTTGTGTAGATGTCCTAAGGCTGCAGTCATCACTTAACATCAATGAGAGCTCCACGCTTCTTTGCCACCTTCTATACATAAAAAATAGAAATACTATCCATATAATTTCAAGAATCGAATAAAATAAAAAAGGAAACAATATTTTTTGAACTCTATATAACAATCGTGATAAAATAATCTTTGGTTACAGCAATTGAACAAAAGAACGGACACAATTGAAGTCACTATTCGCGTTGGAATTCTTTCTTTTGTCGAATTGCTGATCGTATATGGATGGCTCTACATTAAAACAAAAATAATTGCATAATTATGTTTTTTTTTTAATTAAATGCAAGTGCAAACAAGCATGCAGTTCACATTGATGTTAAGTGAAGACTGCAGCCTAAAGACACCCACACAAAGATCAAGGTCAAAATGCAGATGCGTTACCACTTCTGAGGCCTAAGGGCCCATTACAGGGCCGTACATTACCATCTGACTGGAATACGGTAGTGCTGAACACTACCATTTAGCGGCAAGAATATTAGGTGATGCGGTGGTGCCTACGCCCGCGAGCGCTGTCACTGTTGCTCCTACACCAGTAAAATAGTGTATAAATATCGTGTTATTTTCGCACTAATTCATACCGTCATACCCTACAGGGCAAGGGCGTATAAGACAATTATTTTTCCTTGCCATGCCAAAAAGTAGAGACAAATATATAAATAACTAGTGGCTCGTCCCGGCTTTGCACGGGTGCAAAGAATGTAATGTGCAGCTTTCTTATAGTGAAAAAAAACCTTCTTTTAAACATTTTTATTATTTATTTTTGTATTTCAGATATTATACTACAAAACAGAGTTTTTCAATCTTCTCAGATATCATAATAATGGAGCTCTAACATGAGAAAATACCAAAATGCCATGAAAATAATGTCATCCATCAGAATACTTACCACGCCATTCGAAGGTTAACGTTAATTACCCCCAATATTACTCTATTAAGCGGCATGAATTTCTGATAAGTATAATAATTTAATATGTTTGACAGGCTGATTTACTTTGATCAAATGGTTTAGTAGTAATAAGACGTGAAGAATATTTCAGGTCTTACTATTTTTATCTCTCAGAACTAATTCATTTACAATCGAAACTCACTCACTCACCACTAAATTATTTGTGGGCGTGTTGGTGACTTAAAGGTGACTACAGACTGGAGGTTTTAAGTGCGGTCATCGACCCAAAAAAAATAACTTAAACTGCTTATTTAAATTCATTGTTTATTAGCTTAAAAATATAGGTAGTTAGTACACGTGCACTTTATTGCTATGTTAATGTAACTATGTCTAAGGGCAAGATTCACAGACCGCACTACGACTTTACTTTCGAGCAAAGTACACTTTGAACTGTCAAGACCCATACATTTCTGACAGTTCTAAGCATACTTTGCTCAAAGTAAAGTCGAAGTGCGGTCTGTGAATCTCACCATAAAAGTCCATATTTATTTCAAACTAGCGGCCCGCCCCTGCTTCGCGCGGGTGCTATGTTACCTACCTTCTCCTATTCGTCTTAACGTGATGATTATAGATATAGCCTAAAGCCATCCTATATGTTTTATAGTGTAGGCAGTGTTCGCAAAATAAGTAACTTTTCTGGTTGATTTTTTACACCTTGTGTGTGATAAAACTTACGGAACCCTATTTTTTCCAAAATAAAATATAGCCTATGTCACCCGTGGATAATGTTCCTTTCGAATAATGAAAGAATTTTTAAAATCGGTCCAGTAGTTTTTGAGCCTATTCAATACAACCAAACAAACATAGTTTTCCTCTTTATAGTACAGATCATCAAATTACGTCCTCGCTGTATCTACAAAGCGCGTAGTTCTTGTGATTTTAAGCAATACAGAAATAATCCTTATCCAACAAAGTACCTACCTTAAATACGTTGTGCATTTAATATTGAATAATATGGAAGTATACAGTATGTAATTTAAATAAATATTTTCGAAGATATTACAGACTTAAAATGAAGGGACACATCGAGCCGGAGGAGTGGGAGGGGGGGGGAGCTGACGGCCCGTGCTTATTAGCATTGTACCCGTGTGAAGCAACGTGTCACTAGTTGACATAAATAACAGCAGATCACATAAGAAAATAATATGTGTGTTTGATTCTTTCAGAGATACCTATTAATAGGACGTATGTGATTCCAAATAAATATGTAGGTATTCAACTCTGATAACAAAAGTCTGCTGTTAGACCCGCGATCTCAAGTTGAAAACCATCCCAACGCTCTAATTAAATCCATCAATAAAGAAAAATATCTTCGGAATCCAAAATCCGTTTACTTCAGAAAGACACAAGAGGTAATTATAAAACACGTCTCCCGTATTTTATTTGATAAAAAAGCGTAGTCACCTTTTTGGATATAATTTAAAAAGCGTCTCACACGCTCGTGTGAATCCACCCTTAACCCGGCGACGTCTACGTCATTATTATGATCGATATCGAAGTAAGTTTAATTATGAAACTACACTATGCGTCTACACCAGCGGTTACCAGTTATCAACGAACTATAGATAATGATTTATTGGCTGTATACAATACGATCCAATATCCAGTGATAAGAATATAACTCTTTATGCATAATCTTTATTTTTATAAGTATAAAAAATGATTAATTTTATCGGGCAGCTTTTATCGCCGGGTTTTCATTCATCATTTTCATGCACGTTATTCGTTTTGATATGTGATAACTTCTTAGATATTAATTTTAACTACATGCTATGCTATATTATTTTAATGTGTGTAAAAATGTAAAGGTACCCATAGTATTTAATAAGATAAAGATTAATAATATATTGGTCTAAACAGCTTTCGCTTACAAACAGACAGACAGACGCGACAGTGAACTTGTTTGTATAATATTTTTATTTATTTCAGGCAACAATTGAACACTAAAAATAAAACAAAAGGCTCATACAAATATATATCTAAAAACTAACATACATAATAACTAACACTAATTGTCACGTGATGACGGCGACGTGATACGCGGTTTGTCAGCAAGAAGTTGTCCCCGGAATTTCCGAAATAATACCCCCTGCGGCCAGAACTCCTCCTTTGTATAATAAGTCGGCAGATCATGTGTCGGAACTCTCATCAAAAAAGAATTGAAATTAACTTTATGGCGAGACTCCAATCGCTCGACTCTCAGGGTGAGTTGTCTTCATCCGGATGTAGTCGACGACATTCTCCATCTTCGTAGATATGTAATAGATCATAGATCAGAAATAAATTCTTAAGGGCCATTAAAATATTCGGTACCTACCTACCTATATACCGGTCGTTGAGCAATCACAGCACTCGGTCGGTCAGTTCATCCTTATATTGTATTTTATGCAATAACAAATCTTAAAGATTAAAAAAAAATGGAAATAAAATTGACATCAAGCGTAATTCAATCATACTTTGCTATAATAATTTATGTAATGATTTACGTAGAAACAAACTAGCGATATAAAACAAAAGTAAGAAACACAGTTGTAAAGCAATCCGGTTTTGTACAGTCGATGGCAATTAAAAGAAACCGTTTACATATTGTTAATTAATAATAAACACTAAATCACTCATGGAAAATAGGCGAAAAGGTGTTGTATATTAATAAAATAATTATTATCAGCAGATTGCTGGAGCTGCTGGAGGCGGGGTTGGTTCACACGAACATGTTATTAATAGTGTTCATTCGGAACTAGCAGTTGAGTGTAGATTTTGGAATCGACGCCATTTCAGAGATGAACAGATTTGCTATTTTAAATCTTGATAGAATTTTTTCCCTTCGTATAATAATACATATTTTTGTACTTCATGCCAATGACAAGTAAACGAGGGCAATCTATTTTTTCAAGCCTTTCTTCTTTTCATTATCATGTTTCACGTTAAAATAACGTTACATCGCAGATATACATTCACAGTGTATTTTGTTATAATATAGGTAACTTACATATTGTTATATTTTTAAAATGAAATTGAAAACTAACCCCCTTATTCATAAACGTACATTAGATACGTTTTAGCTAAATAATGCTTTGTCTTTGTCAGTTGCATTGTCAAATGTGCAGGATAGAAAAAGATAAAGGAGAGAATAGCAACACTTTAGGTAAAATACGTTTATGAATAAGGAGGTAAGACTTTAAACTAATTAAAATACAAAGAAACACGTAATGTGGGTATATAACAAAAGAAAACAAAGATTATTTAAAGTAATATCAAATGTATTCAAAAATATCTTATCACAGATTCAAACAGACAAAGTCGCAATTAAACACAAGTCTTGAAATATATCCATCTTCGTCATCCCTAATTGCTACCAGACACGTAAAAGGGTTGAATAAAAAAACTCAACAAAAGGTGTTACAAATAAAAATTACCGGATTACTATGAATATGTAGTATCATTATGTTGGAACATATGCGCGACACATGGCCGATGGACCATAAGGCAATATCAATATGCACTCGACTTTTTTATATCGATATAAAATCGTAGGTAGCTGTTTTTTGCGTCAATTAATTTATTTTTGTTGTTGACTATATCGCTGACATGGTTGAATGTTATTGGTTTATAAATGGTTGCGTGAAATGCCATATTGTTGAGTATTTTTGGAGAATTATAGATCTCAATCCAATTATAGACATTTTTTTAAGGAGATGACGATTAAAAGTCTTTCTTGAAATTATACTTGTAATAATATTTTTTTGTAAAATAATGTAGTAATAAAATAAGCTTGAAGTAAAGTAATTTATCATCATCTATCATGATCGATGTAAGTGCCAAAAGTAACTTTTTTTATGAATATATTAATTAACAGGTTCCCCTGTCCCATGAGTCAATTGAATGAACAAAGCCAGTGTGCAAGTGCCAAAGCACATTAAGGAATATGCATAAAATTTAAAATTGTCTCAAATATTTTTTTCTCGAATACTTATCAACGTCATATTATAATTACAAAGTTTTTTTTTATTGACTTATTATTTAATGCCATTAAATATTATGTAAATAGCGCAAAATAAGGGAAAGAAATTCAAACTTCCAAAACGCGCCGCCATTGGTCGAGACGAAATAACACTTTGTCTGGTGTTTTTCTAATACTATTTTTGTACTTAGGTACTATACAATACTTGTAAGATGGCGTTTTTGCTTCTTCCATGATTTGTAGAGCAATTAAAATTGAAAATACGTATGAAGTATCACAAAAGTTTAGAGTAAAAAACACTCGACCTGTGTTGTGACATCACAATACACGTCATCAAAATGACGGCGTTTGAAGAGCTCAAATTTACTCAATGTTTTAAATTTCACTTTGAATAACAACTATAATATTTTCAGGCCTATTTATAATTTTTCTACGATATATATAAGTAAATGATTAATTTAAGACGAAAAAAAAATTAATTAATATTCCCTATTGGCTTTAGGATGGGGCAGGGAATGGGTTAATATTCAGAAAAGTAGTTCACGTTTTCTAAGTGACTAAACGAAAAGTTTGGTCGACGCTTCACAGGATCAGAGGCTTGGTTATTCTTTCTACAACGAATGAGTGTTGCAAGTCAACGTGGCAATGCGATCAGCTTTCCAGGAACATTACCCCAAGAGCAATGTCTCTACATCGCTCTAGGATGCATGTTTCTACTTTTCATTATCTACCTCTAAAATAACCATCACCAGATGGTCCTCACCGCGAATAATCATCAGAAATCAACTAGAATCATTTAAATAAGAGAAATACCTCTGCAGAGTTCCGCTTTACGAGTTGAAAACTCATCCCAAGATTTTTTTATTATAGAATCATAGGTTTTTACTTAGTTGAAGAAGTGGGAAATAAAAATGTGTAAAAATAAAGTTCAATTCAATGAGATCGCGAGAATCCTTTTATTTTTCATCCATAAACTTATGATGCCCTTTATATCCAATTCCAAGTACCCTTTTTTACATTATTATTATACCTACTTGGAATCCACAAGAAAGTTTCAATTATTTATGTTCCATGTAAAGCATTATAGTCCTATTATTGCATCGTGATCTATACTCTGGTTCAGATAATTCCATCTCAAATGACGTGCTTTATTCTACATTCTCGATCCAATTGACCACGGCTAATAATTACTTTTTTCTGCATCACTTCTTCAGAGCAAGCCCTTGACTACCTGTTACACCTGTCACAAAAAATGCGCAAGTCTTATACATGACTTAATCCATTGCTGTCTATACTAAGCTACAAATTATAGCGGTAACAAACAGTGGGCATTGTATTAGAAACTAAGCGATGTAGAAGCAATGTTCGGGGTGTCGTGGTATGCAATAGATGCGCGCGCGCACCCCAATCGTCACGGTGTCGCGTGTTTTGATTCACCGCGGTCCATCGCACCTTGCTCCGCTTTTTTGGGGATAAAATACCGCTCGTAGTGTATGGGTTCCTCCGTGATATAGGGTGTGATGTTATGGTCATTCTGAATGTAATATTCTTCATGAACGTTATATGGTTTTAATAAAGTACGTCATCAATATCACACGTACATATTTTGTACGTGAAATTATAAATCCACACTTTAACTTATTCGTACATAAACTCGGACTTAGTTTACGGTTTCTTAACATTATCTGGAAGTATTAATAATTTTGTCACATGTGTTATGTAGGTACCTACTCAAAAACCAAACAAGGGTAATTTTCATTTTTTGCTATATTTTAGCATCCTACTATAAAATGATAAGTAGGAAGGTATCATTACCAACTCATGCCCGCGATTGTTTCTGTGTGGCATAAAAAGCCATACTTTCACAAAATTCGACCAATGACAATGTTAAATTTCGTAATAATCAGTGCAGCGGTTTAGTCGTGCAAGCGTAACATCAGAATAATTCGGTTTTTTTTTTTTTTTTTTTTTTTTTTAATGTAATGGGAGTGGTAAACAAGCATGCAGTTCACATTGATGTTAAGTGATGACTGCAGCCTATAGACACCCACACAAAAACCAAGGTCAAAATGCAGATGCGTTACCACTCCTGAGGCCTAAGGTCTTATGCCTCTGTGCCGGAAATTACAGGGCCGTACATTACCACCTGACCGGAACACGATAGTGTTGAACACTACCATTTAGCGGCAAGTATATTAGGTAATGCGGTGGTGCCTACGCCCGCGAGCTCCGTCACTGGAGCTCTACCACCAGTAAGATCGGTCGGAGTCGGATTTTCTGTTTCACTTGTCTCTACATAATAAATATGTAACCTCCAAAGAATATAAATCTACTATTCTGTTTTACTGGTGGTAGAGCTCCAGTGAAGGAGCTCGCGGGCGTAGGCACCACCGCATTACCTTATATACTTACTTGCCGCTAAATGGTGGTGTTCAGCACTATCGTGTTCCGGTCAGGTGGTAATTCGGCCCTGTAATCTCCGGCACAGATAACACCTTAGGCCTCAGGAGTGGTAACGCATCTGCATTTTGACCTTGGTCTTTGTGTAAGTGTCTATAGGCTGCAGTCATCACTAAACATCAACGTGAACTGCATGATTGTTTGCCACTTCCATGACATAAAAAAATCCAGATTTCATTAAACACACTTTAAAAAACAAAGAGAATAACCGTTTGTCGATGAAAGATATAAAATATTGCTAACGAACCCTAAACCGCTGTCAACTGAAGGGTGACGAAAGGGAATTTTGTGGTCCTGGCACGAGCGATATAATTGTCATGGACTAGAAAAAATACCAAGATCGTGGTCACAACGTTATGAGATTTTTGACGGTCGGACCACTCGTCGACTTGCTACCATTTTTTGAGGAGAATCGAATTAGAGGCGATTATGTGATTTGGTATGTCACAGCGAGATGTTCAATATTGTAAAGAATTGATTGATCAAGATTTTCTTTATGATTTTGTTCCGGTAAAGCGAAATGACATTAAGAAACAAAATTATTGATTTAGAGATACCAATGAAACCAGAAATTTTCTCCATATTTCTGTCTTTCTCCGACATCAGTAGTAAAATTATTTTCGAAAATAAATACCAGATATGAGAATTAACTGAGTACACTATACGACTTCTGATTGATAAAGTAAAAGTAACTAAGCTACTTGATGAGTTTTTATATTCTTTGTCAAAGAATCTAATCTAATATATAAAATTCTCGTGTTACAGTGTTTGTAACAATACGCCTACGAAACGGCTGGACCAATCATTATGATATTTTCCGTGTATATTTGATAGATATGAGAATCGGTTGTAGAGTATTCCTTATATCCCTCTAAGGCGATACAAAGTTCACCGGGGCGGCTAGTATACTATATGCTAATGTATCTTAAAAATCTATTTCCATATCGGGTTCTCAGTTGCCTCCTTAGAGTTTGGGTACGTGCGCGATGAATTCCAATTGGCTCAACTTATATAAAAAAAACACCTGCCTATGTCCTATACTAACGAGGAAATAAATTATTCAATAAAGACATCAATTGTAATAGAACTCGTCATTGTACGTCCAGTCCATCTCTAAGTTTATGAGTGACAACACATTTGCATTGAATGTCATGAAGTATCAAACACGCATACAGTTTATATTGACGGTAAGTAATATCTGCTGCAGCCTATAAACATCTGAATCCCAGTTTTAGTAGTATTTCAAAGTAGATACATTGCTACTCCTGAGGCCAAAGCTGTTATCCCTCTGTGTCGAATATTACGGGGTCGTACAATCTCACCTAACTGGAACACAATAGCGCTGAACACTATAATTGAGCGACATGTATATTTGGTAATGCGGTAATACCTACGCTCACGATCGCCGTCACTAAAGCTTTACAACCAATTAAGTGTTTTTTTTGTATTTATTTCTTTTGTTACATGGCCTTAATAATATGTAGGTAATTAACATTAACTGAACGATCATCCGTAACTTGAAAGATAAAATAAAAAGATATGAACTATGAAAAATCGATTTATGCAAAAGTTTCCCAAAAGTAAAACTCCATTTTAATTGACTTATGTCCGTTGGTCCAACGAATCAACGAATGCTCTTTGTTACGATAGTTAATTGAGGAAGTCGATGGTACCCATGCCGTCTTTGTAACGTGAGGGGTAAGAAATATCGGCGTACGCGCAGAAACAACTTCGAAAACAAGTCAAACTTTTATTTCGTTCAAACTTTAACTTTAATGCGGATTGCAGCTCGCACAACTGACGCAGTTTTTCGTACTAGTTCGCATAGTTTGCAGACTGCACACATGTACGAAATACTACGTCAGCTACACGAGCTAAGCTAAATAAGTAAGCTTAGTTTTCGGTCTGCAACGCTATTTTTTTTTGTGTTGTACCTATTTATGATTGTTTGGAGAAAGTTTGTATGAAAGAAAAAAATATATAGTTGCGCGAAAGATTAGAAATTTGAAATAAAAACTTTATAAACGGCTACCTCAACTTTTCTAATGTAAACCATAAGGCGCTTGACACACAATTGGATCGGTAGGAATTGATGATTGAAAATGGCATTAAATTGCCAGTAACAATCTACATTGCACCCGCGCGAAGCCGGGGTGGGTCACCAGTTTTATATTATATTTTTCGATTAAGCGATTTCCCGCTTTTTCTCAGTATACCTACACATTTCACTATTGTTAGAGCTCCCGTGTCGGAGCTTAAAAGCGTATGCACCACAGCATTACCTATATAATCTATACAAATAAATAAAATTGGAGTGTCTGCTTGTTATACAAAAATAACCGCTTTTTACTAAATGCATACACGGTACATGTTGTTTTGACATTTTTTTGTCTGTCTGTCTGTCTTTCTGTCCGTGTGTCTGTATGTCTGTCTGTTTGTCCCAGCTAATCTCGAGAACGGCTTTACCGATTTTGACGAGACTAGTAGAGAGTAGAGACATGTAATAAGGAGTAACTAAGGCTACTTTTATACTAGCTGCGCCCATTACTTTGTCCGGGTACATTACTGAACAGTCATAAATTCACACGCGGACGAAGTCGTAGGCACATCTAGTAATCAAATATTTCTGCAGCCAAATGGTAATGTTTAGCACCAAAGGTTTCAGAAGTATTAGATTGGCAATACGTACCGGCCGCTGCCGCTGAGCGTTTGTTTCAAATTGCGGACGGTCAGGTGACCGTTCCCACGGGGCAAGAATCATCCATTAATTGTGCATTCGCCCGCTGAGCGCAAACTTAGTAATAAAAATCCTTTAAAAATGCCAAATAGCTCAGTCTTTTTGTATAAAAACCAAATAGTAAAGAATACTAAATCATTCACATCACCAGTAAGTCATAATATTGTTCATTTTTTAAATTGAACATTATACCTATTACATCGTCCGTTTCAAACATTATCGTATCAAAACAAGAAGTATTTCCAGCTAAATCATTTATTACACGGAATACGGCGGTCATCTCGATTTTGTAGTATAATAATCACGTCCTCAGTTTAAACTTTTTTAGTGAAAACTGATAATACGAGTACACCATTTTTGTGACGTTTTGTGGCGCGACCAAACACCAATCAGGTGAATGCAGGTGTGTTTGCCTCTCGCCTAATTGGTGCATATTTTCGCGCCACGATAGGTTCCACCCACTTACAATGGTTGAAGCAGTTCTCATACAAAAGCGTGTGTATTATCAAACGTACTCTTTTAAAATCTTTGTTCAGCACTATCGTGTTCCGGTTTGATAGTAATGTTTGGCTGAGGCAAAACTACTTCGGCGGCAGGGGTAGGTACGCATCTACACCTTTCACCTCTGTACTTTTTATTTTTCGCAATCACACATGCGAGTGAACATTAGAAATTAAAGAAAAAAACGGAAAGGAAAATTTGAATTCGGGCAGGAATCGAACCTGCGACCTCAGGATAACCAGTCCAGCCGCTTTACCACTAAGCTACCAGCTAAGACCCACACCGACGCCAGTCGATGCGTCAAACTTTGCTTTCCCTTTTTGATTTTTAACCGATTTAGGGTCGGTGAACGACATCCATTGATAACTAATTAATATCTATACAACCGATATGATAAGCTTTGCAGTTTATACGATATTGTTTCACCTCTGGTTTTGCTGTGTTTATTCACAATCGCCGTAAATTGACTATCTGTCGTTTGCGCACTAAAAAACCCAACCGATCGCCTGCTTTATACGATTAAAGTACATTTTATGTAGGTAAAATGACCGTATTATCATGAAAGACAATGTTACCTACTCGTACATACAGAAAAATAATTTAGAGGAAAGGTGCGTATTCACCGCCATTTGCGGTGACATGATATAACACGTTAGATTCCTATAGAGGCCTGGTATCTTTTTATTACTTAGAAAAATGTGGCGACAGCATAGGGGAGCCGGCAGGTGAATAGTTCTTTGTTATAAAATGTCAGATCAATTACTGTATTGAACAATATAGATGAACCTATTTAGATTTTTTTGATTTTTAACGGAAGGTTGGCAAATAACTTTCCAGTTTTATTGGTGATAGAGCGTCAGTGACAGAGCTCGCGGGCGTTGGCACTAACGCATTACCTAATATTCTTGCCGCTACATAGTAGTGTTCAGCATTATCGTGATTCGGTCAGGTGGTAATGTACGGTCCTGTTATTTCCGGAACAGAGGCATAACACCTTAAGCCTCAGGAGTGATAACGCATGTGCATTTTGACCTTGGTCTTTGTGTAAGTGTCTATAGGCTGCAGTCATCACTTAACATCAATGGGAACTGCATGCTAGTTTGCCACTTCAATTCATTAAAAAAAACTACTGGAAGTTTTCCAGAACCTCTGTGTTTGGTAATATTTCGGGAAATAATAACAGACTCGTCACCTGTTAAATTTGGTCAAAAATCGGCGGACGAGGGAGGGTGTTTGCTTGTATGCTTGTATGATCTCCGAAAGGTTACGATAAAATGTGGCAATAGAATAGGGAGCCGGCAGGTGAATAGTTCTGTTATGAAATGTTAGATCAATTAGTATATTGAACAATATAGATGTAGGTATTTAGATTGCTTTTTACTTTTTGATTTTAACGAAAGTAGCCAACAAATATAGAGCTCAAGTGACGTAGCTCGCGGGCGTAGACACCACCGCATTACCTAATATACTTGCCGCTAAATAGTAGTGTTCAGCACTGTCGTGTTTCGGTCAAGTAATGTACGGCCCTATAATTTCCGGTACAGAGGCAGGATGTGTAACGCATCTGTATTTTGAGTGCGGTGATGCCTACGCCCTCGAGCTCCTACACTTAGAACTCTACCATCTAAGGTAAAGAGAACATACTGACTACTAAGAACTGCTTTTTGTTAGTTTGATGATACATTATTTAGCCATTGAACTTACAGTAAATACAATACTTATTCCCGTTTTCAGACAAGATTACCTACAACTTAGAAAAATATGAGTTATAATTATTTGAACCGTCTATGTAGAAATTGCTACTCATAATGATGTACTGGAACAAAACAAAAAATATGTGTACATACCCATTGTGTGTAATTACGCTAAAATGACGATTTAATTTCAGACCGCGGTGCGTATCTGTTGTGGATTTAGAATAAGTGATACGCAGATGTGACAAGATTTCCTTAATTATAAAAAATTAGAAAACAGAGTACTTGGACAAACACTTGGACTAAAAAGCGAAAATCAGTTGGCGACCCGGTTAGTCCTGCGGTGTGAGATGACCGTTTGATTGACCCTTCGGTCGCGGGATACTTACAGATATTTGTTTCGGGTCTGGGTGTTTATGTATGTGTTGTATGTGTACCACGGTACCCACGACACAGGTTTATACCTACTGTGGGGCTGTGAGTGTAAGCGTATAAAAATAAACTGAATGACTAATGGGGGGACAAAGGCCACCGCCACGTCTCCAGTTCTGGGAGCCTCTTCTTTCGGGGGGCCCGTTCTTCTTGATGTTTATTTTAAAATCTATCAACCGTATCAGTCATACGGGAGAGGGGGGGGGGGCAGGGGGGAAGTCCAATATATGCGTGGGCCCCGCCCCAAATTTTACTTCATGATCCTTTAATTTGTTCGTACGTGTGGCTACTAGACCTCCAAATGCCTAATGGTGCTTCGGACTTCTGATGACCTTAGGCCGCCACTGTGAAAAATAACAATACAGATTTTCGTAATTCCAAAGAGCAATCTACGTCATACTTTTGAAATATTTAGAAGTCGGGCCATAGATATTTAGTTTTTTTTTTGTTAAATGACGGTGGCAAGCAAGCATAGTTCACATTGATGTAAAGTGATGACTTCCGTAAAAAGTGTATGTAGCATCGAAGATAACCACTCTTATTTTAATATAGTGTCTAAGTATATCAAAATTATACATTGGATCCTACACAAAAAATAATTCATTAGAACATAAATTTATAAAAAAACATAAATTTACTAGAAAATTTAGTTAATTTTACAGAAGAATTAATATAATATTCGAACAATTGCTTCTATAAGTTTTCAACATATAGGTAGATACCTGTATATTTATAAAGATAAATCCACTTTCACAGCCTCTGAGAGGTTCAAACAATAGGCATTAAACACACTCCGTCACATCTCTGCTCATAATTTATCACTACAAACACATCTAAATAATTTTCCTAAAGCATTAACAACTGTTCTACATTCATATTGACCAACAAAAAACTCCGAGACGTGCAGTTAAGTAGACAAAACAACAGCAGCCGTCAAATTTTCTTGAGACATTAATCACACTAGTATGTTCGGTAAGCTGTTAGTGTGGATATGGTTCGGGGATTAGACGGGATAATTACTAATTCTGTTTGTGTATTATTATATTTTGTCATAAAAAGACAACATATATCCCTAATGTTCACATTTATGGTAAGCATTAAAGTAGATTATTAAAAGATGCCTACACAAAAACCAGAAAGGAGATGTTGCAAAAATGTATGGACCTCCGGCCATGTATTGTACACAATATCATTAAACAGGCAAAAACAATATAAAAACGTTTTTTACTGCATATTTTCACTTATTTAGCTTTGTTTGCAGTTACAAAACATAATTTGCAGTTAGAATTGCAACTCAAAACTAATATGGCGGGCGATGTCATTTTGACATTTTCATTTTTTAAATTGTATTTTGATTATAGAACTTAGAGAAAAAAGTAATATTTTCTAAATACTATCAAAATCGATTGATCCCAAGTGTCGGCTGTATCGCCGCCATGTTTAACGTAGTTGAAAATGATAAAATCGTTTGAATTAAATGTGGTTGTAACTCTAAAATAAATTCTTGAATAAATTAATTGTATTTTTTTTTGGATTCTTCTTTAATTTACCCATTTTTTGAGGACATGTACGAACTAGGGCCGAGCTCGCAACATCTCCTTTGGATATAGTTGCATTGCCACTCTCTGACGCCTATTGTGTTAATTAGACATAGATTGTGTTAATTAGGTAAGAGACTGGCTGAACAAATAACCTCATCTGCGTTTTATTCACAAGAATCGCACGTTCCCGATACTACAAATACTCCCCAAAATTCGTTTGTCCTTCTTGGTGTTGATATTCTTGAAGTTAAAAAAATAATTTTGAATTTAAAAATCTGTAAGCCTGGCAGTGATGCGGTTTCTTCTTTACTTTTACAAAAAACTGCACAATTTGTAGCTCCTATACTCACTGATCTTATAAATCGATGTTTCGAATCTGGTGTATTCCCTGATGTATTAAAAAAATCTGTTTTGCATCCAATACATAAGAGTTGTGTTAGGGACTGCGTTAACAACTATAGACCTATTTCAATCTTGTCAACAATATCAAAAGTATTTGAACGCGTCATAAATAACAGTTTAATAAAATATTTGGAAGCACAAAAATTAATAGCTGATGCTCAATTTGGATTTCGTGCAGGCAAATCAACAGATGATGCTGTGCATCTTATTGTTGATAATTTGGTTCAGAACATAGACAATAATAAAAAATGCCTGACTATATTCTTGGACCTTGCCAAGGCGTTTGACACGGTACGAACATCTACTCTAATACGCACATTGCATAATATGGGAATTCGAGGAACACAATTACAACTAATTACGGACTATCTGTCAAATCGTACACAATGTGTAACGATTGGTGAGTATACGAGTGATGAACTGCCAATTACGTATGGAGTACCACAAGGTAGCATTTTGGGGCCGACGTTATTTTTGTGTTATATAAATGAACTCTGTAATCTAAAAATAAAAAATTGTAAAATCATTTCGTACGCTGATGACACCACACTTACATTTAATGGTGATTCTTGGTATGAAGTATTTAACACAGCGCAAAGTGGTTTTAACATTGTTTGTAAGTGGCTTGCTAACAATTGTCTGACCTTAAACACAGATAAAACCAAATATATTGCTTTTTCTAATCTAGGCTCAGACCAAATGATAACTAATTTAAATTTATATGCACACCAGTGCTCTTTCCCTCCGTCCTCATCTTGCACATGCTCTTGTATTGAAGCCACGGATAGTGTATGTTACTTGGGTGTAACTATCGATAAAAGACTGTCATTTGAGACTCATATAAATAATATAACACAGAAAGTACGTAAATTCTCATATTTGTTTAAGCAATTAAAATCAGTAGCAGACTTCAAAACATTAAAAATGGTATGTTTATCACTTATTCAGTCAATAGTTTCGTATTGTATTTCGTCTTGGGGAGGAGCCGACAAGACAAAATTAATAAAATTGGAAAGAGCTCATAGACTTATACTCAAAATAATGCTGTCCAAGCCACAACGATATGAAACAGCATCACTTTATCGGGAATCGGAGGTTTTAACGGTACGACAATTATACATTCATGCATTGATTCTTCGAGTTCACTCGGACACTACACTAATTGATATGAGCAAAAGTAAAACTCGTCGTCATTTTTCTGTTTGTAACATTAAAAAAGTAAGGACTAATTTTGCCCAAAAATTTTACTGTTTTCGTGGGCCAAAATTATATAACAAAATCAACAAAGAATTAAATATAACTAAAGCCAATAAAATGATTTGTAAAAATAAACTAAAGAAATGGTTACTAACTTTAGATTACCAAAAGACTGAAAAACTTCTAGAAATTGTATCGTAAAATATCACACACACACTCACACACACACACACACACACACACACACACACACACACACACACACTCTCTCTCTTTCACTCACTCACTCACTCACTCTCGCTCGCACGCATACACACACATATACATTCACGCACGCATGCGCTCATTTATACACTAGCCTTTGTTATTTTGTGAAACATTAAACTTTATTTATCTATTTAAAAAAAAAGGTATATATCTGTATATGTACCACCACCTAATCTACCTTATTATTAGCACAATGTATTCTTCATGAATTTCTGTAATCCTTTCTTATGAGGGAAGAGCTGGTGTCCTGAAATACAGGCTTTGCTTAGTTTACGCACCAGTCTCCCACAATTTACTTTAATAATCACTCACGACTTTTTATGTTTTTATTATGTTAAACTGTGTAGTTATTAAGGTTATTGTGGTGATAAATAAATAAATAAAAATAAATAAATTTAATATCGTATAGAGATCTCGCAAAATCTTAACAATTCATTAATAATAATCTAAATTAAGACTCTGTGCCGAGAATTACGGGGCTATACATAAGCACCTGGCTGATACACGTGAACGCTGATCGCTACCACTTAACAGCAAGTACACTAGGTAATGCGGTGACGACTACTATATTATTATTCATAAAAGCTGAAACAAATGTGTTTTACTGGTGGTAAAGCTCCAGTGATGGAGCTCGCGGGCGTAGTCACCACCGCATTACCTAATAAACTTGCGACTAAATGATAGTGTTCAGCACTATCGTGTCAGGTGTTAATGTACGGCCCTGTAATTTCCGGCACAGAGACACATCTTAGGTCTCAGGAGTTTTAACGCATCTACATTTTGACCTTGGTCTTTGTGTGGGTGTCTATAAGCTGCAGTCATCACTTAACATCAATGTGAACTGCATGCTAGTTTGCCACTTCCAATACTTAAAAAAAATATATTTCTTACTTTCTATAAAAAATGTTTTTTCAAAAAAATCCGTCCTTGATCCTCAACTACAACAACCCTTTGAAAATGTCAACAATTCTGTGAAAATGTTATCATTCTTGACCCAAAGGTTTAGGCGTTGTTATATCAGTCACTCAGTACTTTTGTTCTTACACAAACATAATTATTATAACAAAAAAAAAATAAAGTCTACAAAAAAAATATTTTAAGAGATATTGGTTGCTTTACGTAACTTCACGCCTGTAATCCCCAAAGGGGTAGGCAGAGGTAAATGCAGATAAATGTCAACAGGTGGCGAGCCTGTTGACATCTCCGAGCACATTACCGAACTTCGAGGTACTGGGAAATTTCCAGAAAATGGAAAAATCCCAATAGAACCACAGATAAAGGACTTTACACCATTATCTCTGATAACCCCCTACCCGGAAATCGAACCCAGGACCTCAGCGTAGTAGTAGTGGCCTGCTACCACTAGGCTACCGAGGCAGTCAAAGTTTGCTATTCAGCGGCAGGAAGCCGAGGTTACAAGTGAAAAGGCGATGGAAAGGTACGATTCGCCTAAGTATACTTCATAAGAAAACATGGCCGAACACTTAGGCCGATCGAACCTCTCTATCGCCTTTTCGCTTGTAACCTCGGCTCAGGCGGAACGTGACACATTTTTGTACATGCAGCCAGTGTTCAATGATTTCTTAAACGTTATCACCTCAAAAAATCTTATGCCCGGAAACGAATCTAATAGATATCAAAAGCTTGGTCGCCCTCGTCGCGTGCTTGCGCGGTCGCACTTTCTACCGCTAACGGTCGGCGCGTGCGCACCGCACCTGTCTGCTGACCCTGCGGTTAGTAATGCAACGTTACGAAAATATATCGATTGTATCGAATTGCAAATATCGATGTTTGAACTATCGATAATCGATGGAAAATTAATTTATGCTTTTCTCAGCGTTTATCTCTCAGCCCTAAGCTGAGAGTATTTATTGATAATTGATATTTACTATTTAATTTAAAAAACATCCTGTCAGGATATAGATTTTCACCTATATTCAATTATAAAAGTAAGTTAACGCTAAGGGATGGCATTTGTAGTCTAATAGGGTTTAAACGTGATTGAAATTTAGTTTCAATATTGGTCAAAATTGATCGTTTTTTTATTGAATTGCTGAAAGTTACTTTGCAAAATATTAATTGATCATCGTTTATAATTAATTCGGTAGATATTTATTGAACGTATGCAACATTAATCAAATGAACGGACAAAACGTATGCCAATTAAAAAAATAACTGTTACTTCTAAGAATCTAATGTCCGTCGCATTGATATAATTAATCAACTGCTTAAAAAAAAAACTTATACAGAATTTATACAAGCTTATAGGTACTACACAAGGATGGTAGGTATGGTAAGATATTAACCCTCTGTGCTGGCAATGAAGGGGGTATACGTTACCACCTAACTGGAATACGTTACCACATAACACTAAACATCACCACTAAGAGGCAAATGTAACTGCCTCGCCATCGAGCTCCATTACTGAAGCTCTACTCTCAAGCACACCGCGGACACTCCGCCAAAATGCCATAAAACGCTATACACAGCTATAACTCTATTACACAGACATCAATCAGTGACGTGTATTTGCACGTGCACCTGTGTGCATAGCAAGTAGAGAATACCAAACGCCGCCCATAAGAGGAGAGGAGGTTGGGTGAGGCGGGTAAATCGGGCGGGACGTCAAATTCTATACGTAGTATTATTACGAGTACATATTCTCTGCCTCAAGTAAGTATCTTGTAATTCAGGCATTTTAGGTATATCCGGGGTGAGATAACATAACAAACATCTTGTTACTTTAAATCAAAACTACTTTCAGAAAGTAAACATTTTTTAAAATCAATAACAATTAAGGATAGTTTTTTTTTTATGTAATGGAAGTGGTAAACAAGCATGCAGTTCACGTTAATGATAAGTGATGACTGCAGCCTATAGACACCCACATAAAGACTAAGGTCAAAATGCAGATGCGTTACCACTCCTGAGGCCTAAGGTGTTACGCCTCTGTGCCGGAAATTACAGGGCCGTACATTACCACCTGACCGGAACACGATAGTGCTGAACACTACCATTTAGCGGCTAGTATATTAGGTAATGCGGTGGTGCCTACGCCTGCGAGCTCCGTCACTGGAGCTCTACCACCAGTAATAATGTATATACAGTTATACAGAAGTTGGTCAAATTACGTGTGATATTTTTCAAAATTTCATTTCTTAATTATTTTTTAAATCCACTTCCTGTAATAACGATAAATAAAATATGTCAATAAAATAATTACTCAAATCATAAAATAAATCAGTAAAATAATTCTAATTGAATAAACTCAATGATGAATGAGTCAATTAATTCCATTTTCACGAGCTACACTTACTAGGTGTAGTTGTTTCCTATTTTATGCACGAAATATTATCCTTCAAGGATATTATTTTAGCTACATGACCTTGTACTATACTCAAAAAATATTTTACCTACAAAGTTTCGTCAACAATCGATAGAAAAACGTACTTTTAGTAACAGCCCTAATGCAAGCTAACATTATTGAATAGTACTTCGCTTCATTACTTCCGAGAAATGTTACTAGGATTATAAGAAGATGAATTATTAAACGATAACGATATATAGTTTCTGAAAGCCTTTGATCTCGAGTTATTTAACCAACATATAGAGGTTTATAATTCTATGAACCAACATATATCTCTGATTAGCGAAGACGACCTCTGGTTTTTGTGTACATACATGCTGCACTTTTATTGGTGGCAGAGCTCCAGTGACGGAACTCGCGGGCGTAGGCACCACCGCATTACCAAATATACTTGCTGCTAAATGGTAATACACAGCACTATCGTGTTCCGGTTAGGTGGTTATGTACGGTCTGTAATTTCCGGCACAGAGGTATAACACCTTAGACCTCAGGAGTGATACCGCATCTGTATTTTGACCTTGGTCTTTAGGCTGCAGTCATCACTTAACACCAATGTGAACTGCATGTTTGCTTGCCACTTCCACTTCCATTACTAAATAAAAAAAGCTAGTGCTCACTTACCTGTGTAGTAAGCTACAGTATTGACTTATCATCCAAAAATAAAAATTAAATATAAAACGTATTGTATTTGCTAGCTTTTTAATTCGAAGATATTAGGGACGAGAGACATATTATTATAAGCAATGTTTTACTATTATTTTTTAACTATCTCAAGGTTAATCCCCGCAAACACCGCGTTTTAAAATAATTGTCCGTAACATAGCCATCGTAAACTGTCCGGACGGACACTGTACCAGTAGTGCTCATTAATAAAGGAGTAGAGTACTCTACCCAACTCCTTATAACCTAGCAGTGTATAATCGACAATTGACACGAATACACATTGACATAGCATTGTTGATTAGTGCCCATTTCATTACTCTGCAGTAGTATTGAGGGTGGAATGTGATAAATACTATCTGTTAATCGAAATGTAAATTGTTGTGGTGCACATAGTTTCAAACACCTTTACTAATGCATCGCCAAATATTTTATAAATAACTGATTAGGAATGCTAATGGTTCATTTGTTTCCTGGCTTGAGTTTGGTTGATGACGATAGTAAATATCGTTGAGTTTATAGTAAGTATCGATGTGGGTCACAACTTTATGTAATTCAGAGCCACCCGTACCATGACGTGTTAGTTAGCGATTCATTTTGGAAACTTCCAAAATTGACTTTTATGACAGCGCGTACGAAGAAACGAGAGAGAGGTTCAGTTTAGTTTAACAACAAAAGGTCATGGTACGCCCGCAAAAATGTTTTTTCTCTCTACTTACCTACTGAAGACAATATTTTTACTTTGTCATATCGATAATCGATACAAATGATCAGCAAGTTACACCCCTAACAAAAGCTAGCATTGTTGAATAGCGTTCGTTTCATTACTCTGTAATGGTATTGAGGATGGAATGTGATGAATACTATCTGCTAACGAAATGTAAATTGATGTGGTGCACATAGTTTCAAACACCTTTACTAATGCATCGCTAAAGGTGTATATAAATAACTGATAAGAAATGTCAATGCTTTTTTGTTCGTTGCGTCCAATTTATAAGTCTCGATATTGATCACATTTTAAAATTTTCATGATCATCATTTCAGCCAAAAAACGTTGACAGCTGAACAAAGGCCTCACCCAAAGATTGCCACAACGAACGGTCCTGGGCCGCCCTCATCCAGCGATTGCCCGCGACCTTCACCAGATCGTCGGTCCATCTTGTGGGAGGCCTGCCTACGCTTGGTTTTCCGGTACGTGGTCGCCACTCTAGAACTGCTCAGCACCAACGGCCGTCAGTTCAGGGAGCGCCGCGGTGCCCCCTAAGACGGCGACCCTCGTGTGCATTGCACACCCTGAACTTTATAGGTTATATTTATGTAGTATATTTGGTAGGTATGAGAATCGATTGCAGTTTATTTTTTATATCCCTAAATGGTACTAAGGATGATTCTCCCGAAATATTTTTGTGTGGAATGAAAAGCGGTTCTTCTTCCAATTATTGTAATCTGATTTTTACTTTCGATAATGAGTAGTTTGTTGCCAACGAAAAGAGTAATGATTCCAGAAATTTGTCCCGTCACTGGTAAGTGACGTTTCGCGCGTTCCGATATACGCAACCCGCGCTTTGTTGGTAGTAGGCAATTTTTTTTTTTTTTTATAATAACATACGGAAAATCCAATGCGTTGTTACACCCAAATGATTGTGCACATCATTAAAATCTGTTATTGATCAATAAAGGAAATTGTTTTTAGTAGATATAGCGATAACTTCCTTTCAATCATAGTTGAGTCACAAATGAATCATGATTTTAAAATTAGCTTAAAATAAATTAGTACTTACTAGGTTACATAAATAAAACATTGCATATTTTTGTTAAAATTTATTAAAGGATGTTTTGTCCTTGTTATTGAATGATATATTTAACTGCCTCAATAGCCTAGTGGTCTATCTATAGATATAGTGGAATATCGTGGACTCAATTCGGAACTAACGCATCCATACTCCAAGAACTCGATATCAAGCAGCATCTATCCTCCGTAATTCAGTCTCGAATTCTTACGTTTTTCGGATACGTTTCGAGACGGTGTGAACATTCCATAGAACGTTTGACCGTCCAAGGAGTTTCCAACGGTAGAAGAGGACGTCGTAGATCTCCTACCCTGAAGTGACAACCACGACGACTCTGTCAAGAGTGTAGCGACCAAGAAGAAGAGCTTAGTGGTACTACTATCACTAGTACGGGGGTCTTGGGTTCGATTCTCAGATCGGGGGCTATCAGAGATAACGGTATAAAATCCTTTATCTCTGCTTCTAGAGTATACTGGAATGTGTACTACTGAATACTTCCGTGGAATGAACGGAAATACTAAGTTCAGAATGGTCTCCACCATTTTTAATGCTAGCCCTTAAAACATTAAAAGCAAGCAACATACACCGGCAAACAATGATCAACAAGTTCACATCGATAAGTGGGTACCGAGTAAATGAAAATTGCAGCCTATAGATAACTTTTTAAACATTGAGATCTCTAGATCTCGATTTAAATGCAGATGTGTGTGTCTCAGATCTTCACGTCAGGTCCCTAACGGGGTAGGCAGAGTGTGTAGAGCGCCAGATATCCCGGTCCTGACAAACCTCGAAGGAAGGCAGAGTTTGACGCATTGGTGTGGGACCTCTGTAGCTTAGAGGTAAAGCGGCTGGACTGATTATCCTGAGGTTGCAGGTTCGATTCCTGCCCGAAGTCAAATTTTTCTTTCCCATTTTTTTCAATAATAACAATACTTTTTATTCTACACCATCCTGGAAAGAATTACCAAAGCCACTTAATATTTTGTTATGGCCTATTGTCAATTCTAACACTGTTAGAACGAAAACTTATATGTCTACGAAATTAGGGAGAATATTAAAGTTAATTTATAGCAACACACAAAAATAAGTATGTGGGATTTCATTGAATGAAAATCAAGAATTTCATGAAAAATGTGCTTTATTTTGAATTGATAATCAAGAGTTTTACGCTTCAACGTATATTTTGTTCAATAGACATACATTATTTACTAATATCTGTTTACTTACGAATGAAAAGTGATGTCGTTTAAAGGCCTCGTTTCTGTACGGTGTATACAGGCTAAAATACTGCAACCTCCTATTTTACTGCACACCTTATATACTAATCACTTAACTAATTGAGTCTTTTTCTCATAAATACCTAAAAACTTATTAATAATCGCCGGATATATTATACGTCGAAAACAATACATAAATGCGTATACGATAGGTTATCTATTACAGCAATTGCGATGACAGATATTTGTTTGGCTAACTTTTCGAAGTTCGCCAAGCAAAAACCGGCACGCCGTAAGGGACAAAAGATACGACGCTCTATTTCAACTTTCTAATGTTCTTTGTATATAACTGTCTCACTTCCACAAAGCATATGGCGAACATGGCTACGTCTATAGGTACTTAGTCTAAGCAACGCACCTTATTTACTCCTTCGTGGATAAATGCATAGAGTTAACAGTCCATGATTACTTTCCCCAAAAATAAACTTGTTTTTTTATTGATTTCGTATAGTCGTGTAATAATTTTGTATCGACACATCTAAACAGATTAAATTATGTACCTATTTTATTGTCACGAAGTTAAAAGAGTCAGATTTTACAAATTTAACTGATGTGAACATTAATCTTATTGACAATGCAGCAATAACCTAAAAAGTATTAAATAAAAATAACTACGTTAAAAAAAACCGACTTCAAATCTAAAAAGTAAAAAATAATATAGATTTAATATTAATTATATACTACCTATTATTTATAATTGTTATTTACTAATAGGAAGGAAGTCGCTGCCAAGCCAAAATCATTAAAGTAGGCATTTCATTGTATTAAAACGTAACTTCATGCCTTTAATCCCCGAAAGGGTAGGCAGAGGTAAATGCAAGCATTCAAGCATACATGCAAACACCCACGATTCGCCGGTTACGTTTTGTTCACTGTATTAATTTGTTCGTATTCATATTTAAGTGATTAAAATATAATTATTTGTTTAAGGCTTGGCAGCGACTTCAATCCTATTAGTAAATAACAAATATATGTACATATAAATAATAGGTAGTACATAATTAATATTAAATCTGTATTATTTTTTACTTTATAGATTTGAAGTCGGTTTTTGTTAACGTAGCTATTTTTATTTCTAACTACGGTGCATTTTGATTTGGAAACACATTTGGAAAATATTGGAAAAAAAAATTGTTACACTATTCCTTCTGAAAATTTCCCGTAAATAAAAAATCAGCGTAATCAAGTCAGCATATACCTACATCATCAGATCTGCTGTCGCATACTGTGATGAGGGTAAAGAGACTCATCACCGTCGCAATTGTTTTACAATGCGTCATATCTATCAATACACGCTAAAGAAATAATTGCTAAGTCCATAGACGCGTCATCGTATAAAAACATAAAAGGACCTCAGAAGCCACTTCCCTTGGCATACAACAATGCGGTTTATCCACATGCCATAGTAAATTTGCAATTTTAATGTCTAATTGCAAGAATAACTTTACGTGTGGTGAACTTTTAGATATTGTGAAATATTGTATCATTTTTTAGGGGTCCGCAGTAAAGAAGGAACCTTTATAGTTCCGCCATGAACGTCTGTCTGTCTGTCTGTCCGTCCGCGGTTTAGCGCACAAACTATTGATACTAGAGACTTGAAATTTGGCGCAAGTATACACCTTAATCACGCCAACAAAGTGCTAGTGCAAATAAAAACATGAAAAATAAAATTATTTAGAGTACCTCCCCTACATGTGACGCGGATTTTTTTTTCTTTCGTTTTCTATATAATGTGTTCAAAAATGTTTGGGGTATGCAAATATCATTTTTTGATTTAGTTAACTGTTCGTGACTTATTAAGCTTTAAATTTGCCAATTTTCGTTCGAGTTCAAGTGCTCAATCCCACCTCTACCAACTAAACGATTGTTATTAGAAATTCAAATGTTACGGCAATAGTTGTTACATATATAACTAAATTAAAAGGAAAACTATCACACTTAAGTTGGCCTTACAAGTTTGCGAGTAATAGTCGACCAAATGTATATTACTCGACATTTTTGAACAATTCCATAGAAAATATTCTTTTTTTTTTCATTACATTAATAAAACCTAAAAACTACGGAACCCTATACTGCGCGTGGGCCGACACGCACTTGACCGGGTTTAACTATGTAACTAACTTAACCTTTGCCTCCTATAGGGAAGAAAAAAACTGTTCTGTTCTAAGTATTAGTCATTGCCATTGAATAATGTTATGAACTTTCATATTGGCATATTTGGCTCGTGTCATTTATTGTTCTAATTGCCACATTGACCGTCTTGACAGGTCTTGACATATATGCGGTCTTTTATTCTTGCGGCAGCAAAATATTTCGTTTTATGTTTGATATTTTGGATTTGAAGTGTGGTCGGATATTTAATTTTAAATGACGCATGTTAGTTACAGCTTTGTATGGTTACCATTTCGTGAAATATTTACTGATTGACAACTGAAACATTTTTTTAAAAATAATATCAGATCTGTCTTTCTTCTTAGAATGTTTACTTAACAAGAAAATGAAACATCCTGGATCGTTATTAGGAAGCCAAAGAATAAAGCATTTTTCTCTCTTTCTTTCTAAGACCAAAAATTGGTCCACGTAAATAGACACACAATGGGGGGAACATAAAAGGACACACCGCAGCGCTACTGGCACTCCCAGACCTAACGTAGCCCCAGTCCAAATGTTTGACGAGCCCATCCCCCGGATAGACAAAATCAAATACTTAGGAGTGACGCTTGATCGGCATCTGACCTTCGCTGCACATGTAAAAGCAGCGCGCGCAAAGACTGCATTCGTGTTGTCCCAATTACATTGTTTATTAAACAAAAAGAGCAAGCTATCGGCCCGGAACAAATCCGCGCCTAAACGTCCTGCATAAGACCCATACTATGTTACGCGTCTCCGGTATTCGCCCACGCGAAAAACACAACATTACGCAAGCTTCAAACTTTGCAAAATCGATTCTTACGTAAAGCCGTAGGCGCGCCTTGGTACGTACGTAATAAAAACTTGCACATTGATGCAAACCTGCCTACCATCCGGCAGTTTATGAAGCGAGCTTCAGCTCGCTATTTCGATCGGGCGAGTCACCACCCGAATCCGCTGGTCAGAGCGGCCGCGATATACACTCCTTTTGATCGCGCCAAAATGAGACGTCCAAGGCACGTCTTAAAAGATCCGGACGATGAGACCACGTTGGCCATCGCCGCTATGAACAATGATTGGTTTCGCGCCGCGCCCGCCCCTGATCCCGACCCTATCCCCGGCCCCGCGAGGCCGATGACATTCCGGCTATCGCCAACCGAATGGAGTAGAGCGAAAGTTGCACCGCCCATAATCGCATATGTCTCATATGTCCCTCCGCAACGCCCTAAGCCGAGGCACGGACCCGCATGGGTCACCCTTAGGCAGTTGCGCTAACTTTTTTGCTTAGGCTGGAGCGCCTTCTGCACTCGCCGATTGCCCGGTGAAGTAGACTAGTGCCGTCTCGAGACAGGACGCCTACATAAAGCCCGACGAAAAACAAAAAAAAAAGGTTCCTTGCCACTCGTCGAAATGACCTTATCGCAACCAATCGATATGCTACGACAACACGATGTCACCGTCCAGTGCATGTTTACTTTAGGTAGGAATTGAAGTACGAAGACACTACCGGTACGTAATCTATACTTACTAATGTTATAAAGCTGAAGAGTTAATTTGTTTGTTTGTTTGCTTGAACGCGCTAATCTCAGGAACTACTGGTCTGATTTGAAAATGGCTTTCGGTGTAAGATAGCTCTTTCAACGAGGAAGGCTATAGGGTATTAAACATTACCTTAAAATGAATAGGAGAGGATAGGTCACATTGGACCGCTAGTGGCAAATTAAAATGCGCGTTTTCGTCGGACCCGGTTGCTATCGATAGATAGCAGTCGTTAAACCTTGTCGTAGTTTTGAAAACATCCGACAGCGGGTTGGCCGCTAACCCGTATCCCACCAACCCGCATTGGAGCAGCGTGGTTGGTGAAGGAAGCTCCAGGCCTCCTCTCAAAAAGAGGAGAGACTCGTGCCCAGCAGTGGGACGTATAATGGGTTGCCACTATTATTAATAATTATGACACATAATATCACGCATGCTAAACTAGTAACCTCATTTCCCTATTCACCAGTACAGCACCTTTCACCTCACCTGTCCTTGCATAAGTCGAAAACCATTGATTTAATCGAGTGACGTCATCAACGGGCGCAGAATTAACGGTCGGGCCGCACGCGCAACAGGTGACCGCGCACCTGCCAACCGTCGCGTCGCTTCCTTCGACATTACGATGGGTACGATGGTTAGATGGTACTTATTGGTATGGCATGTGTTCCGGTTTGCGGGGTGTAAGAGAGATTTCTTTTGTTTCTTATAGCTTACGTGTAAGAAGCAGTCTATCAATTTTTTTTTTTTATGTAATAGGCTAACGAGGCTAACGAGCATGCAGTTCACATTGATGTTAAGTGATGACTGCAGCCTATAGACACACAAAGACCAAGGTCAAAATGCAGATATGTTACCACTCCTGAGGTCCTGGTGTTATGCCTCTGTGCCGGAAATTACAGGGCCGTACATAACCACCCGACCGGAACACATAGTGCTGAACACTACCATTTAGCGGCAAGTAGATATTAGGTTATGCGGTGGTGTCTACGTCGGCGAGCTCTACCACCAGTAAAGAACTGAACAAAAATTTTTTTTTTATTTCATGAGACGAAAGTGGCAAACCTGAACGCGATTGTGCTGAACACTACCATTAAGCATTACCTACCGTACCATTAACGAATAGAGTAATGCAGTGGTGCCTTACACCCTCGAATTCCATCACTAGAGCTCGACCACCAATAAAAAAGATAAAACAAAGAAATAGATACATTTCAATATGGTTAAACATATACAATTATACAAAGAGAAGACATCGAAAACAAACAGGCGGTTTTGTTTTAGAAATTGAATTGACAGATAATGTAGTGAAAGTGTGGCAAATTGACTTCTGAAAACAGGAACCACACTACCAAGGGGTACCTCCTGTATAGTGCTTTAGTACATACAGGTCAATGGTATATTTTATAATATCGGTATATCAATTTCATAATTTGAAAATTTCAACATACATGTCCAAGAATATAAAAGTTCTCACGCCGTATTGGTAGATTGGTGTCTATTAATTATTTATGTAACGGAAGGAAGGCATTGTAAGGAAATCCGCTAAATAATTTCTGCAATAGATGAATGACAATGACATTATTGGAAATTATTAATATGCTAATAAATCATTAGTGTATTTTACGGATATAAATCTGAGGGCACGGTAGTGCCCTCGCCAAGACGAGCCAAGCGAAGCGCAAGGGCACTACCTACCTTTTCTCGAATCGTTTCGTCGTATTTTTGAAGTCTCGTAACTTTGGTTTGGATAATGCCAGATACTTGAAATTGCTCGTTACTCTAGAAATAATATAAGGAAATGTTACGCAAATTATTGTGAAAATTCATTGAAAATTCAGAAATGAAACGGGGATAATATCAAGTCTCATGGTCATTTGTCAACCGAAAAATACAAATTAAAAGGGTAAAGGTATTTGCACAAATAGACAATGTACCTATCAATTTGAAAAATCAATCAACCTCCCCTCCCTTCTCCCCTGGCAACGATAAGGCGGAAACTCTCCGGAGGGATCACGTGCGAATTTCACGTTTGTAATGAAAAGTAAAATTTCTTAAAGGAAATTACTTTGATAAAATACAAAAAAATAATAATTGATTTTGAAACCAAGCAATAAAATAAATACTTAATTACTCGTTCATATAACTTTCTCCAAGGGATAGACAATGGACTTCTTTTTTAATTCAGTCCATTTTTTAGATTTAATAAAAAAGCTTTGAACCTAGGTTCATTAGTTAAACGTAAAGATTTTTGGGTTAATTATTAAACCAGGAAGAACTACAACATATCGATTGAATTTACTACAAATAAACAACGGTATTTCTTCTGTCTACGAGTATTTACGTTCCTTTAAATGACTCGCTATGCTTCAACGCCAGTATTATGCACAGCAAACAAATAATACGAGAACGTGATAGTGTTGTAGTTGACGACCATAAACATAATTTAAGCCAAAATAAACCTTATAGCTTGAATGTAAGAGTTTGTGGTGTTAGATGAATAACATTTGTATAAAACAGAAGAGAATTTGTTCGATTGGCGCGTGCCTTCTAAGCGATATTGTTTATAGGGATGTGTCAATAACTCGTGGATGTTTTGGCGATTTGTTGTGTACCGTTTAGGTATGTGTTGATTTTTTTTATCATCTTGATCATTTTATAAAATATGAGATAGTTTTTTTACCTGTGAATTTTCCTCAGTTTCTTTTAATTCATTCATAAATTCACATACCCGTCATTTGAATTGCTCGAACAAATAGGTGGAGCTAAATAAATTCAATCAAGCGTATCAAGCACCCTTGACCCGTCAGTTACGTTTTATCCCATGTGGATGGTGGCAGCGAGCCTCTTCTTTCACGTCAGCGAACATATACATAATTACCAAACTTCCATATTAGCACTGTATTATATAAGATTCCAAAATTGTATATTGCATATCTACAACATACTTCTCCTATACTATACATATACGAGTATTTTTTTTTATTCACAAAATAATTTTATAAAAACGAAAAAATCTTTTTCATCATCGATACTGAGTCCAGATTGTTTGGCTTCAGAAAGATTTCAATTTAACCGCTTATTAATTCATCTAACATCAACACATCCCTATAAAATTCGTTCAAAACATCGATCCGCACTTTAACGTGATGATTACCAACATTGGTTTTCGCGCCACCATCATCCAGAATTACACCTTATATTTGTTTGTGGTCAGCTATCGCACTCCCATTACAATCGAACAGTTTCATATCAATAACAAACACCATCGTAAACCAGTTCATATTTCTGTGCAATCATAGCTGATTGGTGTTGGATAGGTTTAAGATGATTTCGATCATGATACCTATTCAAGATTTTATTGTTAAGAATTTTATCAGTAAAGTCTCTTACAAAGACGACTTGCTTATTGGAACCTACATTGTTAACTGAAAGTGCTATACTTACGCTAAATTGAGAAATAATGGGCTTACTGTAAACCTAAATACCTACCATTGCTTTATTTAATCTCATTTCAAACTTCTTTTAAGAGTCCTCCACATAATATAGCGGCCAAAAGTGGCCGCAGTGATTACATAATTAATTTACTACTACTTAGTAGTAAATGCGCACGCGACTTCATCCGCGTCTAAAATATTTTTTCCCGTAATTGTAACATTTATCCATAATGCTTCGCTCGTATTGGTTGTAGATCGATTAAATAGACTATCCAGCATCAAGTTTTTCTCAATACTTATAATAGTCCTTCCACGTTCAACGGAACAAACAAACTCATAAGCTTTTTATTGAAGTTTAGAATTATATTAATATCAATTTTTGAAATTCACATTCTAAAACAATATCAATTTCAAAGCAAATTATCTGTAACAGTAAGCAGAAACAGGAATAATCCTGCGCAATAGGGTTGCTTTTCTTCCTTGTGAGGTACGTAACTCTAAAAAGCATACCCATACCCACTACCGCCAGAAGCGATGATCACCAAATCATCGAATCGAAATACAAATAATACAATTACAGTATCCTACCGTACCTGCCTATCATAAACACGGATTGTAGCCACAACCGAGTTATGCCCGCTAAGCACGCCATCCCATAGCATTATACTCGAACGATAAATTTGCTCTTCGCACCCCGATACTGCTTTGTGCAAATCGAACATCGATGATTTATGAACAATTATCGATTAATTCAAGCAGCGGTCGTAAGTTTAATCGATATTATTAAGGAGCTGAGTGGAGTTCTCGATTTGACAGCGGGTAAATCAAAACGGCGGTTCACGTGTTGGTTAATTAACGCTTCGATTTGCGATTGGTTTGGTGCGTTTGTTTAGTTTTATAACAGCGTTGGTCTAGTTTAGTGGGAAGTTGATGGACACTGTTATTGGGATTTGTTTTATATTGACATATTGATAACATAACGCCTATACTTGAAAGGGTAGGCAAATATATATTATGCATGCTGAGACTCATAAGTTTATTCGCCCGTTATTTTTACAGAGGTGAACCTATTTACACGGAGTCAAATATGAATGTTATCAATTCACAAAAAAAAAGATATTAGTAAAATGGATTTTTTTATTCTTACCTGAGAGTTGAAAACAATACCGGGGATTGAAATAAGTGGCTTATTATAATCCACTAGCTGTTGCCCGCGGCTTCACCCGCGTGGATGTCGAAAAGTAGCCTATGTTCTTTCTCAAAGACAGCTCTATCTCTGTACCAAATTTTATTCAAAACGGTTCAGTTGTTTGGACGTGAAAAGGTAACAGACAGACAGACAGACAGACAGAGTTACTTTCGCATTTATAATATTAGTATGGATTGAAAGAGTATTTTATTAGGCCTGAGTTGTTAACAGATTGAGTAAGCAGGGCAAGACACTTTACTAGCACAAGAATCTGTAGGTTGTGTTCAAATCTATAAAATCGATTTGATAACTTCTCAATGATTGTAGTATAGATGAATATAAAGAGGCTTTGTATGAATGAGATTATCGATTTAAATTGGGAAAAGGCATGGGGCATTGGGTAAGTTTAATCGATGTGATATGGCTGAGTGAAGTACTCGTATCGATAGCGGGTAAATCAAAACGGCGCGCGGCGATTTACGTGTTGGTTAATTAACGCGTCGATTTACGATTGGTTTGGTGCGTTTGTTTAGTTTAATGACAGTGTTAGTCTAGTTATGCGAAGTTGTTGGATGCTGCCATTGGGACTTGTCGTGATGATATAAATATTGATAATATAAAAAAATAAACTTAACTTCACGCCTGTAATACCTGAAGGGGTAGGCACAGGTAAATGCATGCATTCAAGCATACATGCAAACACCCACGATTCGCCGGTTACGTTTTGGCCCATGTAACAGGTGGGGAGCCTGTTGACATCTCCGGGCACATTACCAAACTTCGAGGTAGTGGGGAGTTTCCAGAAAATGGAATAATCCCAAGAGAAAAGATAAAAGACTTTACACCATCATCTCTGATAACCCCCTACCCGGGAATCGAACCCAGGACCTCAGCGTTGTAGTAGTGGCCTGCTACCACTAGGTTATCGAGGCAGTTAACGTCTCCTTTATTATATCGGTTGCCTTACTAGCATAGCATGGCAATAGATGGCGCTACTGCCACCATAAGGCAATGCAATAAATGTGAGGAAAGATTTGAAAAATCGGGCAGGACTTCAGTAGCTCAGTTCAAGAGCGGCTGGACTAGATTCCCAGTGGCCGCGAGTTTGAGTCTCGCCTGAATAAGAAAAGTCTCATACAGTGAAAATGAAAGTGCAACAGCCTAATAAAGAAAACCTTCAACCAAAAATTGAAATAATTCAACCGTCAATACAAGAAAATTTCTCCCAATCTAAAACATATTACCGCCTCAATGCATTTTAAAATGCATTTACCGATCTTCATTGTAGACTTGTTCTGCAGGTCAAAGTTGCAAAATTAAACAAAACAAAAAATTGTAAAAGTATACAACAGTTATAGTTATCATCATGTATGACCCCAACAAAAGAATCCAGCACAATGATCCTGATCGTGACATAAAGAATACGATACTTAGGTCTTTCGACGTTCCAATTTCACTTTTTGCACCCATCGGACAATTAGAATGGTATTGCATTCACAAACCAAACTGTGCTCACAAAAAACTCTATTAAACCAACAATTTAGAACGGCGCGGGCTCACAATACCATAGATCGCGCCACGGGAGCCAATGTACCAACTACTTCACCGCCCAAGCTTGTAAGACCCGCGATTTGTTGAAGTTACGAAGATAGAGATGGCTCGAGTTTGCCTGGGTGTAGACTCCACCTATCGGACTATCAGCGGCACAAAAAATCTCATAAAGCAAAAGCAAAATAGAGGAGTTGTTTGGATCAATATGGTGCGTTGTTCGTAGCAAACTGCTTTGTCATAGGGTGTAATCGAGGTTGGACGGTGGCGCCTTTGTGTAGGTTTGCCGTCGACGACTTTTTATGTCGCTATCTGATGAGTACTGCTCCCATTTTGCCGACAAAAAACCGATCGGTCGCACGTCTGCGCCGCCACAATCAGTACACCTCGTTTGTTATTAGTTACATTTCTTATTCTTGGTCAGTTTGAATGAATTTTGTATGTAATAAGCGGAACTGTATTGGGCTCTTATGAAATCTAGTGATGGGAATTGAGTATTGTTGCTGAGATTGGATGTTTGTTTACTTAGCTGTTTGTTTTAATTGATTTTCTAAGTTTTTTTTTTTATGTAATGGAATGGCAAACAAGCATGGAGTTCACATTGATGTTAAGTGATGACTGCAGGCTATAGACATCCACACAGAGACCAAGATTAAAATGCACATGCGTTACCACTCCTGAGGCCTAAGGTGTTATGCCTCTGTGCCGGAAATTACAGGGCCGTACATTACCACCTGACCGGAACACGATAGTGCTGAACACTACCATTTAGCGGCAAGTATATTAGGTAATGCGGTGGTGCCTACGCCCGCGAGCTTCGTCACTGGAGCTCTACCACCAGTAGAAAATTTAGTAGTACTATTGCTGCAACGTCGGTTTTGAAAGTTTTTATGACGTTGTCTGTGTGCTTAATTACAGCAAAGTTTTGATGTTATCAGCTAAAAAAACAGAATAGACAGCAAACATTAAAATTCATACATATTTAGAACCTAAGTATCAAATAAAACAGTACTACGTTAGTACCTAACTCAATTTTATGGTAGTCCGGTCAAATTAGACATTCGGTGCTACATAAATTCGCAACAAGCTGAATTTCGGTACAATTGTTCAAAACACGATTATAAACAATAGCTGAAAGTTCCCCATCATTCCCGTATGTGGAAAAAATTTTATTCAAGGTCGAATGTCAAAAAAATGAGTTTTTCGCGATTTTCAGCAAAACGGTAAGTTTTATCAGAAAAATACCTCAGACTAAAATTGTAGATCATTAAATTATCTATAAAAAATATATCAATACTTTTTTTCTCACGAGACACCGTTTCGGAGATATCGCAGTACAGACATTTATTAGTCGGAGTCGTAATTTTCGAATTCTTCTCGATTTTCTCCTTGTTCTTCTTCTTCTAGATTTTCTCCTTTTTCATTTTCTTCTGGTTCATCCTCGTCTTGGGTGCAAGTAAATTCAGCCAATAACGATGTATCGCAAGTCGGCTCGTTGACGTCGAATGTATCATCAATTGTTGGTGATTCAACATTAGAGCACGACTTGCCTTGGCAACTTGTACACGCCATAGAACAGAATAGACCCTCTTTTTTGCAACCACATTTAGCGCTGCATCCCTTTTTTGCAGTTGCAAAAAATTGCGTGTAGCAATTTTTCCGGTGCAGGTGGAAGCAAAGTTGGAACTGGTTCCAATTCATTATTTATAAACTTCCAACCCCAGTCTGTTGGGTCTTTCTGACAACCAAGCCACACTTGAACTTGGTAATATACCCGAAGAAGATGTTGATGAGCAGCAGCCGACGTTGGAGGAAGACAAGCTAACTGTACCTGTTTTTTTCTTTTGGTGTTTTTGACGAAACATGCATACCGATGTTTATCTAAGCACGTAGTTTTTTTAGGAGCCCCGTACATCGAAAGAAGAAAGCGAATGCCACTTGTGATGATCTCATGTTGAGTTGAATTACAGTTTTGAAAAACTTCAGCACATTCAACTAAATTTTGTTTTTCAAACAATTTGAAAACTGTCGTTTTACCCCTCCTATAAAATGCAGATGTCGTATCACAGCCAGTTATTGCATGCAGAAATAGTATGTGATTTGACTCTTTGCAAAAGAAGATAATAAGCTTTTAGAAGTATATATTTCCGATTGATGTTGAGCTTTTCCTGGTTTTAAAAAGAAAATAGTTTTTTCAGTTGGAGTTCGAGCAGCGAGCAATACGAGCAAATCTACATCTTCACCAACAACAATAATTGTATTACAACTTTTTACACTGCGATATCTCCGAAACGGTGTCTCGTGAGAAAAAAAGTATTGATATATTTTTTATAGATAATTTAATGATCTACAATTTTAGTCTGAGGTATTTTTCTGATAAAACTTACCGTTTTGCTGAAAATCGCGAAAAACTCATTTTTTTGACATTTGACCTTGAATAAAAATTTTTCCACACACGGGAATGATGGGGAACTTTCAGCTATTGTTTATAATCGTGTTTTGAACAATTGTACCAAAATTCAGCTTGTTGCGAATTTATGTAATTTCACCCTAATTTTTTGGTCTAATTTGACCGGACTATGGGTGCATGCTAAGTTTTCTATTCACGCAAGTAGGTGCCATGTTTACAAAAAGATGCTGCAAATACAGTTTGAGAGTTTTCCTAGATTGATAGATACAAACTATTTGTATGGGAAAATTCAATTGTGGTTTTTACTATTTCCCATCAATTTATTCATATTTTCATACCTTTTAAGCCTTCCCTGGAGTTCCAATAATTATTCAAAACCAAAATTAACCAAATCGGTTCAGCCGTTCTCGAGTTTTAGCGAGACTAACGAACAGCAATTGATTTTTATTAAGTTACCTATCGTTACAGATCAATTACAGGTCCTGTTATTACCGGCAGAGGGGCATACCTATCACCTTAGGCCTCAGGAGTGGTAACGCATCTGCATTTCGACCTTGGTCTTTGTGTGGGTGTCTATAGGCTGCAGTCATCACTTAACATCGATGTAAGCTGCTTGCTTGTTTGCCACTTCAATAACATAAAAAAAAATCAACACTAGTATTTCCAGAAGCACTACACATCCCAAACCTTCAACTAGGGTTCTCAAGATGTCGTGCATTTGTGTGGGCACTACCAACGAGCTATGAGAAGCATTACCTTAATAACTATATATGTCGACGCTGGGTGGTCTACCAAAACGATACCGATAATGTACACAATTGATCACGATGTTAAATTGAACTGTTTGTTACGAACAATTATGCCCACGTAATAGTGATGTGGTTCTGTTCTAATCGTTTGTAATATGTTTAATGATAGATCAAAGTATATGATGTAAAAGTACTATCACGAAATGAATCTGGTGAGACAGCCCACCATTAACATGAATGTGAAAATAGGAGCCAAGTTCAATATGATATGGTGTAGTTGTTAGCGAGAAAAGGATTAAGACATGTCATGTCAAGTTGGGTATACAATTTTCAAATGTATTAATTAATAAAAAAAACGTAAAACGTAACTGCACGCCTGTAATCCCCGAAGGGGTAGACAGAGGTAAATGCATGCATGCAAACACCCACGATTCGCCGGTTACGTTTTGGCCCATGTAACAGGTGGCGATTAATAAAAACTGTAAATACAAAAGATTTGTTGAATTAACTAAGTTTCTTTTTTTCTGCCATTAGGTACCGTTTGTTATTTTGCAATATACCTACTTAACTTTTTTTTTTAAATATCAGACTTTGTTACTTAAAGTTCCAATTTATTAGCCTTTGTTGTGTTTATTAAAATTGTTTTTGCAATGAATCTTGAGAAGATTTCACGATAGCGCTGACACTACCATTTGACGGTAGATAAGGTAATGCGGTGGTGCCTACGCCCGCAAGACCCTACTGGAACTCTACCGCCAGTGAAAAAGTGTATACTTGTTTGCGACTTCAAGACATAAAAAAAACTTTTCAAACTGATGCGTTAAAACTAATTCTTGCATATAAATGAAGACATCTCCGAACTGATAAAATTAAATGCACCTACATCAGGATAGCAGCGATCGGACCTTTAGCATCTTTGAAATTGAAAGTTATTACACAGTTTAATTGTGAATTCTATCACGGGTTCTCATTACCATTTATCAATTTGTGAGGTACAAGAGAGTCTGTATAATTGGCGGAAAATGTAATGGAGATAGTAAGGGTGATACCATTTTCTGCTTCAATGCAGCAAGGTAGCTTTTGTCTAAAAAAAATGAAATTTAAGAAAGAAATAAATTATTTATCGCGTATTTTTGTATGTAATTTAATAATTTAACGCCTATAATCACCGAAGGGGTAGGCAGAGTCAAATAGATGTATTCAAGCAAACAACCACGATTCGCCGTTTACGTTTTGGCCCATGTAACAGGAGGTGAGCCCGTTGACATCTCCGGGCATATGACTTAACTTCGAGGTACCAACTGGGCAACTTCCAAAAAATAGACAAATCCGAAAGAACCAGATATAAAGGATTTCACAACGTTATCTCTGATAGCCCCCGACCCTAGAATCGAACGCAGGAGCTTAGTGCTTAGTTAAAGAGTGCCTTATGATGGGCAAAGATTTATTTAAAAATAGGTAAGTTTAAAAAAAAAATTTGATGAACACAAAAAATAATAATAAAGTCTCTTTCCCGTAACAGACTTTTTAATTCTTATCAAATATATGTTTTAAACTTTTTGTAGTAAAAATGTTTTATTTTAATAACTAGCTGTCCCGGCAAACAAACATTGTGTCAAAGGTTTGATATATACCTACGGACTATTTGTATGGGAAAATGAAGTTGTGATTTTTACTATTTCCCTTCAATTTCTTCATATTTTCTTACCTTTTAAGCCTTCCCTGGACTTCCAAAATCATTCAAAACCAAAATTAGCCAAATCGATCCAGTCGTTCTCGAGTTTTAGCGAGACTAACGAACAGCAATTGATTTTTATATATGTAAGTAAGGCAGTACGTGAAAAAAAAAAACAAGACAAAACTTATAGCAATTCAGTTTATATTGACAACAAAAGGTCATATGGTATGGCCGCTGTTCTATCTAAGTACTAATGCTATGAACTTAGTAAGGACATTATGTAGGTACTGTAAGTGTGTAAACACACTATGTCGAAACTACGCGGCGAAATCACTTTTCTTTTTTTTTTCACATCACTTTAAATATAAATAGCTGTCTGTCTGTCTAATATAATGTTGGAAATTAAAAAGGGGTCCAAAGATAGTAATTACCGCAGCTAGTAGCACCACATTACCTAATATTCCTGCCGTTAAATGGTAGTGTTCATTAAATGGTAGTGTTCAGTACTATCGTGTTCTGGTCAGGTGGTAATGTATGGCCCTGTAATTTCCGGCACAGAGGCATAACACCTTAGGTCTCAGGAGTGGTAACGCATCTGCATTTTGACCTTGGTCTTTCTATAGGTTTCTATAGACTGCAGTCATCACTTAACATCAATGTGAACTGCAAGCTTGTTTGCCACTTCCATTACATAAAAAAAAGTAATTATGTGCAATATTTCTTGTTGGATCCTGTACGAGAGTGTGGATGGTGCGCTCGTCTCCACTTTGTGTCGATTTTTGGATGCGAGTCAAAGAACTCGAGTGGATGTGGAAGTTTTGAAGTTTTTTACAATGTTACAATTTATGTAATAAGCACTTTTCTCAAGTAAGTGAATTCAATTCTTTTGAGAAATAAATGATCTTTAACCTGCAATCAACCAGCAAGCAACTAAAAAAAGAGTATATTATTTTTAAAGAAAAATGGAAAGAAAAATTTGACTTCAGGCGAGACTCGAACTCGCGACCTACTGGGAATCTAGTCCAGCCGCTCTTCCAATTGAGCTACTGAAGCCCTGCCCGATTTGGAAGAGCGGCTGGACTAGATTCCCAGTAGGTCGCGAGTTCGAGTCTCGCCTGAAGTCAAATTTTTCTTTCCATTTTTCTTTAAAAATAAAATATATTTCACAAGCATGTGTTAATGCGAAATAATATAAAACAATTATTAAGGGTAAAAGCGACTTCTTTACGAAATTCAATAAACTGAAAAGTCTATTATATCGGTTGCCTAACTAGCATAGTTGGTAATAGATGGCGCTGCTGCTACCATAAAGAAATGCAATAGATGTGAAGGAAAGATTTGACAAATCGGGCAGGGCTTCAGTAGCTCAATTGAGCTCGCTCGAGTTCGAGTCTCGCCTGAAGTCAAATTTTTCTTTACATTTTTCTTTAAAAATAATATATATTTCACGAGCATGTGTTAATGCGAAATAATATAAAACAATTAAAGAAAGAGTGTTGATGGCTAGCCTCCATTCGCCAAGACACGTATAGAATCGCGTGAGTGTGGATGAAACAATACTTCGATTTTTAACAAAATCATGACCTTTTCCAAAACGAATTTGTATGTATGTATCTTCACGCCAGGTCCCTCACGGGGTGGGCAGAGAGTGTGGAGCGCCAGATATCTCGGCTGTGCCATACCCTAGGAATCTACTGGTGAAATTCATTTCCAAAGCCCCGTGCTTTGGAAATGAATTTCACCAGTAGATTCCTTGATTGATACTAAATTTACAGTTCTTGGCCAGAACCATCATAATTTTACCATGTATATCATTGAATACAAGTTCCCATGATGCTTAGGGTATCATCCATTGACAAACAGCCTACAATGCCCACGTAAAATGACTTATAGACAATCCAATCACATTTCAGCAAGATATTTATATCGATTTTAAATATAGCCTAGTTCGAAGACTGAGTGGGCGTCCGTACACGCGAGGCTTGCATGCATTTGCATAAAACAACTTCAGTTAAAGGTATTAAGACTTAATTGTCGCGGGCAGGCGTGCTTCGATAAATGGTTCTAACATTTTATTCCACGGGATGGTAGTATGTTATTAATGAACTTATAGGTAAGGATGCGCTGTTAGGTAAATGTTTAGATTATCTATGGCGCATCGGCTCAGATTTATCGAGTACGGGTAAAGGTACGGAACCGGGCTTGACGGTTTATTTGCTGGGATATACGAGATACGTTCTTGTTTTATGAGACAGTTTTACAAACTCCACCAATGATCAGTTTCATCAATCGGTTGATTCAGTACAATATCTTAGTATTTTATGATACGTATGTATATATTATACAATCTGTATTTCTTAGTATAGTTGTGTTTTAGTGGTGGTAGAGTTCCAGTGATGGAGCTCACGGGCGTAGGCACCACCGCATTACCTAATATTCTTGCCGCTATATGGTAGTGTTCAGCACACAGGTGATCTGTGGTTCAGTACTATCGTGTTCCGGTCAGGTGGTAATGTACGGCCCTGTAATTTCTGGCACAGAGGCATAAAACCTTAGGCCTCAGGAGTGGTAACGCGTCTGCATTTTGACCTCTGGTCTTTGTGTGGGTATAGTCTGCAGTCATCACTTAACATCAATATGAACTGTATGCTTGTTTGCCACTTTCATTACATTTGCTACAATTTATTAATATATAATTAATTTATTAATTATAAATAAGATATTGTGCATTATACTAATCCTGCGCAGACGCGGTTGCCGGCACCAGCTATTAGGTAGGTACTTAATAAACTTTTAGGAAAGGATACGATATGCAAATGTTTATATATCGTGTAACGTACTTAGATAAACTTTTGTTTCAACACGACTAATCATAAAAATTTTAGATCTTACTATATTTATATTGGTTCCTATCTAGTATTCGCTCACCACCATTGTTAGCCTCGTTTAATACTGTAGGTACAAAAAAGTGAACAGCGTTTTAAACTTGCTCACCTTAAGACGTTGCATAACGCATTAAAATTGCACTCAGACAAAAATCTACACCAATTCATTTAATTAAATCCCCTCACTTCAAATCTAGGCTATGATGATAAAGCCGCTGTATTAATCCGATGGGACCACGTGGACAGCGCCGCGGGAGGTCGTAGGTTCGAAATAAATTGACTGAGGTGTGCAACCAATGGAAGTTTCGCTGTAGGTGATAGAGTTAGGAAAAAGCATGGGACCGAGAGTGATAGTTATCATATGTATCTTCACGCCAGGTCCCTAACGGGGTAGGCAGAGAGTGTAGAGCGCCAGACATCCCGGTTCTGACAAACCTCTCGTGCCTCGTCTACCTTCATCATTCTCTTCATACATGCACGCCGATTCCTAAGACTTTTGACACCACCATCAGACAGAACGACCTATTTGGTCAATAATGATAGTTATCATGTTCACACTTATTTTGTCTTTTGCCTGATACTGGCACGTTGCGTTTTTTTTTTAACAAAACAATGTTGATGCAGCTATTGATTTTTTTGATGTATAGACTAGCTGTGCCCGCGACTTCGTCCGCGTGAGAATTTATGATTGTTCGGTATCTACTCGGACGAAGTCGTGGGCGCAGCTAGTATAAAAGTTAGTAAAAGGTAAAGTAACTTAAGTTAAGTTACTTTTCATTACATAAGCTATCTGCCAGTGAAAGTCCCGTCAAAATCGGTCTAGCCGTTCCCGAGATTAGTGGGAACAAACAGACAGACAAAAATTGAAAAAAAATGTTAACTTGGTATATTTACCGTGTATACATACATATGCATTTTCAGGCTCGTTGAGACGTGCATTTTGTTATAAATAATAATTTATGCAATAAAATAGTGAAAATGAATCTTATTACCTACTAGCGAGTGTTAAATTAGGATGCGCAGGTTACGCTACATCACATTGCGACAGTGTGCGTATGTGAGTAGGTTTGTGTTTTATGTGCGGCCGTAGGTAGAGATAGGGTAAGTATGCGTAGGGCGTGCATACTGTTGATACAAATTGAGGACAACTTATTTCTGAATAAAAAATATTAAATACATAAACATGTAATTTCAGTTGATAAACATGTAATTTCAGTTCAAATGATTATAACTCGATTTTCTAATCGGGGTGTTGGAGAGTGTGAATTATTCTCATTACATGTTGTATAAATTACTATCTTATAATTCAAATTGCTCAAATTATCTACAAAAAGACAGGCGCCTGATAGGTATTGAAGATGAATCGTGTGCGTGTCCCATCCGCAAAAAGTAATTTAAAATTCAAGTTTAGACGAACAGATGTATTTCCTTTTGCGTGTGAACTGTGTTTTATGGTTTTGAGATGAATATCCGGATGAGAAAATAGGAATTTATGATGGTATTATGAGCAGTTTGGTTATAAAATAAAATATGCAGTCAATCAAAATGTATCCAGTACATATTTTTCTTTAAAATGATGTATTTTACCAATATTGTTGTAGATCATGTGATGAAATTGAAAAAAAACTTCAAAATATGAATTTTGAAAACATTGTGTGATTAAAATTGTAGAATCATAAAAAAACTAAAAAAATTATTAATAATAACAAAAATTTGAAAAATTGCTGTGCTGTCCAAATGACCAAAAAACTATTTTATCATATATTTATGATATTTACATAGACAAGATTCAAAACACCAATTAACTTTCTAATACTCTTTGCTTACTTCTTATATTCGTAAATAGTAGACAATTAAAGACACAATATGTTAGGAATGGATAAAAAAATACAAATAAATGTTTATATAAAATTTAATTACGTAATCAATATACACTAAAGTATATAAAAATATATAAATACTTTCATAACTTAATAATTCGTTTTAGAATTAATTTGGACGGTATTTAACATCACAATATACATACCCAATGTAAGTATATTATAACCTCTTAAGCTAATTTCTACATAATATTACGTAGATTTTTCTGAACTAATATTTACAAATTATAATAAGGCGGGCAAAATTTATGTACAAAGATTATTATGTCATTTTAAATGAAAATGATAGACAATTATTTCAAATTATGTACAATTTTCATCGTCTCATTCTCGAATTAAATGCTATATACAGAATATAATAGCATATTATTTTAAAGTTATTCATTTCTCTACTGTTTGTTATAAAATACATGATATGAACTTCATTGATAATTTTATTAAAATGTTGTCATTATTTGGATGTAAAACTCATATGCACTCTAAGTGAGCATTCCTTTTTGTGAAAAAAGATAAAAATATTAAGTGCATTTTTAATATGATTTTGGTTAAGTAATGATGTTTGAGAACACAAAATATACTATCAAGTTTACTATATAAACAGACATTTTGAAAACGTTAGTGAACTTAGCACATAATAGTTGAATAATTGAAGTATAATTCGGAAAAATCAGGGAATTTTACTTAGAAAGGTGTATCTGTCTCATGTTTTCCCATAGATATAAAAAGAAACAGGCTTAACACGCTATGAGATTTAAGCATTGCTTATCTTATAATCTATCCCATGCAAGACATATTCATTTCAAATAATCTAATAAATATATGAAACAAAGGCATATTGTGTAAAAATGGCTGACGTTTTCGAATATAATAAATTCATGGATGTACAAATAATATCAGATTTTACCTCGTTTCCCTTACTAAATGATAATTAAAAAAAACATAATGCTCGTGAAAATACGTAATGTAATTTCCAAGAGGTTATGTATTAACTCTGAAATAAATAACGTGTATTTTTGTATTCAATTCATTTCAATAATACGCCATATTAAAATGGCCATGTTTATAAAAAGAAGATCCCAGGCCTTATTGTATATATACGTTGTATAATCATATACTTAAATTTGTTTCCCATCTATTGTGTTGTTAATCATTTATATTTTTATTTAAATTAACTTTTTCACGTATACTGACGTAAAAACGAAAAGACTTAAGTACTATAAAAATAAGAATAAATTAACGCTTAAACATAATTAAAATCTAATATCACACTTCTTATATAATCTAATGCTGTATTATATAATATAGAATTTGTTAAATAAGTCTGAACTTATTTTTCGTAATAACACATTCTGTTTTAATTTTCAAATTTCAGGTGGCGTCTCTTGCGCTGTTTCTTTGATGCTTAGCTGTAACAAATTAAAAATACATATAAGTTTAAATATTATGAAGCTGAATAGTTTGTTTGTTTGTTTGTTTGCTTGAACGCGTTAATCTCAGGAACTACAGGCCCGATTTGAAAAATTATTTCAGTGTTAGATAACCCATTTCGTTTTCGATGCCCCTGGAAAGCTGCATGCTGTAAAACATCACGCTTAGATAAATAGGAGAGGGTAGGTAACATTGCAACCGCCGGGGAGGGCCGCTAGTATAAGCATAAAAACTATTTTATCTTTGAGTAACTTGTAGTGAGTTTGGGACTTTCTCAGTACAACTTGTTACCTATCACTGCGATGAAAACATAATAATTTAAGCTCAATCTTCTTCTCAATCGGGGAATGGCGTTGGGATATTACGACCCCACCGCTAGTGGAAGATAACATTTACGGTAGTGCAGTCAGTCTACCGAACAATGGCAATCAAACTATTCCAAGTCGCAGACACCATTTTAAATATGACCTGCTTTATTTATGAATTTCAGTTTTTTTAAGGAAGGTGGCAAAAAATCATACAGCTCACATTGATGTTAAGTGATGACTGCAGCCTTAAGACATCTACATAAAAACCAGAGGTCAAAATGCAGATGCGTTACCACGCCTGAAACCTTAGTTGTTATGTCTCTTTGATCAGTTATTACGGGGCCATACATTAACCATCTAACCGGAACACGATAGTGCCGAACACTACCTTTTAGCTGCAGATAGGTAAGATAATGCGGTGGTGCCTACGTCCTCGAACTCCTATACTTGGAACTCTATCACCAGTATTTACTGATGGTAGAGCTCCAGTGACGGAGCTCGCGGGCGTAGGCACCACCGCATAACCTTTTATACTTGCCGCTAAATGGTAGTATCCAGCACTATGTTCCGGTTACGTAATTTTTCGGCACAGAGGCATAACACCTTAGGCCTCAGGAGTGGTAACGCATCTGAATTTTGACCTTGGTCTTTGTGTGTGTGTCGATAGGCTGCAGTCGTCACATAACATCAATGTGAACTGCATGCTTGTTTGCCACTTTTATGACATTAAGAAAAGAAAAATCTATTTTTTTAAATCCAGTTTAAATCATTCGACTCACCAGTATGCAAGAAAAGGTGGTTCTTCAAGTTGGTGTGCTTGGAGAACCCTCGGGAGCAGATGTGACATTTGTACGGCCAGGAGCCGCTGTGCACGTACATGTGCGACTTGAGATCACCAGGTGTTGGGAATGACTTGGAGCATAGACTGCACTTGTGTGGTTTCTCCTGTAGAAGAAAATCAAGGTGAATATAATGCGTCTATGGATGATAACTAGCATTGTGACGTGCCAACTCCACTGCCAGCTAGTAGAGGAAAAATATTTTACTAGTGCAATCAATCAACCGTACAATGGTGGTGCGTGTCGGGCCACGCGCTTGACCGTTTTTTTTTTAAATCGGGCTTTTAGTAGGCGGCCTGTCTCGAGACGGCACTAGTCTACTTCACCGGGCAATCGGCGAGCGTGGAAGGCGCTCCAGCCTAAACAAAAGTTAGCGCAACTGCCTAAGGGTGACCCATGCGGGTCCCTGTCTCGGCTTAGGGCGTTGCGGATGGACATATGAGAGCGGAGGGGCATAACACGCGCAATGCAGGGTTCCGCAGTTTTTACGTTTTTCATAAACAATACACAACATAAACAACAGCGCGATGCAAATGACGCCTGGCGCTATCTATCTATCGCGGAACTTTAATTATATTTTCCAAATAAAATATTTTTTTTCTCAAATCTCTCTTTTCTCTCAAAATGTGAATAAAGTAGCAATGAGGTCAATATTATAGAGTATACACCGAGAACAAACAGCCAATTCCGTTTTTAAATTGATTTGGCAGATATTTTGTACGACGTTTTCACATCAGCTGTCATGTTACTATGGGAAAGTGCAGGTAATTGTATGTCAAAACTGGAACAATGCTGGATTCACACACACATACACACACAATTTACCTATTTGTTTTTTTTTTAGTAAAATAAGAAATAGATCCTAAGATACCTACTTGGATACTTTGGATACCTTATTCAGGCTACAATTAGGAGAAGCCACTGATTCCCGAAATACAGTGTGTACTAGTTCGGGAATCTATGGAGTCAATTTGTCAATTGAATGTAAAATGTTTTGTCAATAAATAAATAAATAAAATGCTATCAAGGGGAATGTCCAGTCTAGTACTTTAGGATATATAGATCAATGTCAAGTTTTTTAAACAAAATATACATAGATAGGTATTTCATAAGACCAATCAATGTTTTTCATTAAAATAGCTATCCTTCATCGATCATATTTAAGTATCAAGTCTGGGCTTGACTTCTGAAAAATAAACCACGCAAACCAAAGTTGATGCCAGTACAAGGTGAAACTATATATAAAAATTTAAATTAAACAACCATACTACCACTTCCAATATAATCAAAGTCATGACTCGACGATGAGTAGACGCAAATGAATTTATAATGGAAGCAGCGGCATGCGCTTGCGCACCGGATCTGGCAATTACACTATTAAACAAAATCTATGCTTAACTCTCATTACTTTGATATGGATTGCCTAGAATTATTATAAATATGTAATAAAATAGTTTAATATGACTTTGTAAGTAGATAGTACACAGTTTTGTTAACAGTTTTATTTCCGAGAAATAAATAAATATTTAAGTAAATTATATACCGACACATCCTCAACGACCAAAGGATATCTTTGATTACGCCAAGTTAAAATTACAGATTTGTGAATGAATAAATGGTATTTCCATTGATAAAAGCAGGCATTTGAAGCTTAAAAATGGTAAATCGGATACTTTTATTAATTTGCAGGGTACCATACCTACGTATTATATTTTCAATTCTTTATTCAATATGTTTCTATAAAAAATCTACACAACCTCATCGCGAGTATATTAACATTTTTTTTTTGTCAAAGTATTCAGTAGTAAATTATGTCAACTGCATCAACCACATGACCTTAAAAACTCATCTGAGACCACAACGATAAAAAAAGTTAAAAAAAAAGCTTTATGTCCCCAAACCGCTACTGATGACCATCTGATGATAGCAGAAGAACAAATTGAATAACCATATCGTCATTCCATTGTGGCTACCCATTGTCTTGTCATTACGGTATAAGGCAAAATGTCGTTACTCTACATTTGACTCTAGGGAATACTACGTGAACTGTTTTTATTATGACTATTAAATTGTTCTGCTTCGCGTTGGTTACTATTAATAATAGGTAATAATTGTTCTGCTTCGCGATGGTTACTATTAATAATAACAATTGTTCTGCTTCGCGTGTTAGAAATCGAAAAATATGACACGTTAATAATTTAGACTAGCTGACCCGACAAACTTCGTATTGCCACAGAATGAAATAAAAAAAAAATACAAAATTAATGTGACATAATACGAGTAAGCCAATGTGTTTGATAGATACCTACGGACTATTTGTATGAGAAAATGAAATGTTTCTTTTATTATTTATCTTCAATTTCTTTATATTTTCATCTTTTAAAACTCCCCTCTACTTCCAAAAATCATTCAAAACCAAAATTAGCCAAATCGGTCCAGCCGTTCTCGAGTTTTAGCGAGACTAACGAACAGCAGTTGATTTTGATATATATAGATAAATGGGTGATTATTATGTCAAATACAGGTAAGTATTTTATGTCAAAAAAAAGTGGCAAGCAAGCGTATAGAGCGTTCACACACTCACAACACCCAACAAGCAAAGATTTCAATTTAGATGCGTTTCACTCCTGAGCCTTTATGCCTCTGTGCCAGAAAATTACATTGCCACTTGACCGTATTCAGATAGTGAACTGAAGATGCTGAAACTGGGGCAGACAGATCAGGTAACGCGTTGGTGCCAACCATAGATTTATTATATACTTAACACACTAAAACCAGAGAATATGTAAATAATACTACGTCTCGAACTCTGACAATAGAACTCTATGCAATAAGCAATGTTGCAGGAAAGCAAAATATAAATGGTTTGGCAGGACTAACGGGCAAATACTCAAACGTCACTTAAATCTAAGTGGGACTTAAAAGTCTTCTGTCTTTATAAAACACGTTCAACCGGTAGAAATAGCGTACATTTGAGGGTTGCTTAAAATTGAGTGACGTTTGAGTATTCGGCCATAAACCATTTAAATTTTGCTTACCTACAACAGGACTAATATCGATAATTTTATCGACTAAAAATGACTCCCATAAAACACTCAAAAGCCAACTATTTCTATAACAATTTATCGATAAGATTAACTTACGTCATCGCGCTACTGATCACCGGGAACCCATAATTAAAAAGTAAAGTTAACGGCTTCTTATTTCCTCTGAATAGCTAATGATATTGATAATCAAGTCGTATCCTATATGTAATCCAATTTCACTCTAGCTCTGTTTCCACCCATTCAATTTTCGCTATCCCGCCCACCGCATACTCCCACTAAAAACTGTAATTACTATACACCGAACGAATCAAAAACTCGCTTAAAACATCTTCACACACTTACGAAAGCACACATCTATTTTGGTCGGATTATCGAGCCCAGTGGCGCAAAAAACGAGGATCGATATTATTTTGACCTTTCTCGCTACCGAATATTGCAATATATAAATCAATAAACAAAGAGCCATTAGTTGTCTGACAATTTCCGTTGGATAAATCACGACGCGAACAAAAAACTGGTCGTCTCATGCGTACTCAGATAATGAAGGGCGAGATGGTTTTTCGCGGCGGCACGATATTAAAACGATATCATTACGTTGGATTGGTTTTTATCGAGTGATTTATGGAATCATGTTACGTTTTGAAGGTGGCTGATAATATTAAATTCCAATTTTATACATCTTTATTTATCTATACATCAATACAAGGGCATTTCTTTAGCATAGTTATTCAAAAGATATGAAATTGCAATGTACTTTTTACTAAATATGTCTATTAGCTGACAAAATAATGTATTAAACAAAATTATTTATGAATGATTCGATATCTAACTACAAATAAACATTTTTTATCTTTCGTTTTGTAACTACAAATCAAGAATTCACTTTCATAAAACTCATTAAACTAATCTAATCGAGAAATCATTAAACAAAATGCACTACGAATGCGTAAAATCGACATGAAATCGTTCCAGTCTCGATAACCAAATCGGGTTCTCGATCACCGATCCATTCTGCAGCCGTATCTCGTCCGAACAGTGACGTATGGGCAACTGATACGCCTGCACGGCGTTATGGAAATTGAATGCAAATGCGATGCGCCTCGCTTAATTTAGCTAAATAAATTGATGCTTCGGTAACATGCGTGCAGGGACTATAACGTTTCGGTATTGCTCGTTAACGTTTTTTTTCTCGGGAGTCGCGATATGCGTGTTCTAGTGTTTAATTGCGATGTCAAGCTTAGTGGTGTGCTTTTTAGTTTTTTTGTGTGATTAAATTGGCAGACACGCATTTAGTCCACAATGAAGAATGCCTAGAATATTAACAATAGTTTACAAAAAAAATGTTGATAACGTTTTCGCGAGTTTTCCCGAGCGGATAATTTACGTAATGTGTGAAATATTACGTAAATTATAATTGCCAATTTCTCTTATGCGCAATACAATATCATCGCTTTCCAGGTATCAGTGGTTACTGATAGACTATTTTGACAATAAACAGTCTGCCGTTGCATAATTTTCATACAACAAAAGTACCTATAGCGCCATGAAAACAAATTAATGTTAAAAATACATCTGTATATTTTGATCAATAAATATCTATTTGTTACTACTAAGCTCAACCCTATATTCTAGCTTATCCATATCATTATATATCCAGAAGGTGGACCAATTCTTCTGCCCACTCACCAAAATCATCCAAATCCAGTCCAACCATGACAAAAATACTTAGTCTGGATTGTACCAAGATGTTTGGTAAGTTAATACCTTTAACAAATACCTTGGTAGAACCCGGACTTAGTGTTCACTGTTTCCTTTCGATTGCCTGTCCTTAGCTGGTTCAATTCACCCCCTCAACGAAAATTCTAGGTTATAATGGCAACCAATTATACGTCCCACTGCTGGACACGAGTCTCTCACCTTTTTGGGGGGAAGCCTGGAGCTCTCTCCACCACGCTGCTCCAATGCGGGTTGGTGGAGATAAGGGTTAGTGGCCAACCCGTTATCGGATGTTTTCAAACCGCCTATAAGGCCTACGACAAGGTATAACGACTGCTTTCTTTCGATTGCAACAGGGACCGACGGCTTAACGTGCCTTCCGAAGCACGGAAACGCGCATTTAAATTTACCACTAGCGGTCACCCATCACACACCCGACCGCGCCCACATCGCGTAACCGAGCAGATCGCTTCCGATCTACACCAGCCGCTGTAAATTCTATATTATGCTCCCTTTAATAAAAACACAGGTTCGGCCACTAACTGTATCGTATAATCACGGTTGTGTCTGTGAATCAACGCTAACATGTCTCGGTTAGATGGTAATGTACTGCCATTAAAATCTAATCTAACCGGGACACGGTAGCGCTAAACACTAACATTCAACGTCAGATAGATCGTATAATGCGCTGATGCCTACGCTTTCGAGGAACACTGGAGGAATTCTGCAATATACTTGCACTATCAATGAAATGTTAACGTTTATAATTGTTTTTTTTTTCATTGTATTAAATATTTGTTTGTCTGTTAAATAATTGTTTTTTGTGATTGTATGGACAAATGATTTTAATCCCAAAGTTTACACAATCTTCAAAATTCAAAAGTGATTTATTTAGAGTTTATTTTTTTTATTAGAAGTGAAGGAAATTATGTTGGTCTGCTGTTTGGCTTATTTCGATAGAAAGTATTTTTAAATTTTCACATACCTTATGTACCTACCACATAAAACTGTAGATGTGCACATAAATAAAAAAATTAAAAGAATATCCGTGGGTATTGTGTGGTTCACAACGAATAACGTACGCCAAACGAAGCGGATGACACATGACAAGTTCGGGAAAAAAGGGTATAATGTAGCAACACTTGTCAAGTGTTGCAACATTATAAAAACTATTTACCCGTTATGCGATGTCAGTTTTTTGGTTATACTTCCAATCTTAAACGATTATTTTTCTTCACATTTTTTTACGTTTTGCTTTTAAAGATGAATTTAAATACTATCCAACCTGTGTATTACAGGAAAGGTATATGAGTAAAAACATTATATCTCATACACACATTACCATATATCTGGATCACGACAGTGTTGGACACTACCATTTAGGGGCTTAAAGATAAGATAATGCGGTGGTGCCTACGCCCTCGAGCTCCTACAACTCCACCACCAGTAAAAACGAATTAAGCTTTATGGTAATTTATGACATGACAGACAAATTTAAGCTTCTATATATTGCATTTGAACTGAAACAAATCTTAGGGCGCACACATGTGATGCGACTGACATTTTGAAAAAATGGTGACCTGAATCGCATCGCAGTCGCATCGAATCGCATTGCAGTTTTGTGTGGGCACCCTTACTTAAAAAACGTACCATGAAAATCTCATTTCTATCTCGAAAACGAACTCGATTCATCAACCCCGCAATCCAAACCTACGCGATTCGCCCGACAATTAATAAGCGTATCCCAATTATCTGGAGCTCGACTTAATCAATATTATGGCGGTTAAATCTGAGTTGAGACAAGGTGCATATTAATTGGCCCTCATATATCTTGTGATAGTTATGATTAAACTAACGCGTTACATACATTTTATGGTCGACTTGTTTCTGTGAGATTATTAAATTATGATATTGATGGAATGATCGAGTGTTAGAGAAACTCATGGTATATGAATGGTGTTATTTTTAATGGTTTTATTAATTATTATTATTATTACATAAGCTATCTGCAAGTGAAAGTTCCGTCAAAATCAGTCCAGCCGTTCCCGGGATTAGCAGGAACAAACAGACAGACAGACAGACAGACAGACAGACAGACGGACAGACAAACAGACAAAAATTGTAAAAAAAAATGTTTTGGTATATTATTACGTACCGTGTATGTGTATACATACATTTGCATTTCCTAAAAAGCGGTTATTTTTATATTACAAACAGACACTCTTCACTATAGATGATAAAATAAAAGCGAAAGCGTACCTATCACGGAATATCGGAAACTACTTGACATACAAAGATGAAATTTGGCAGAGCAAAGGTTTATTGGTAGTAGAATCCACTCTCCCCTCTCTCCCTCGTGCAAAATATTGATTATTGATAGCGGGACTGAACATCGGGGGCAGAAGGTAGCCCCTCCTCCCTTCCTCAATCTTTAGGTTATCAGATAATCTCAAAGTTTTAGATTAACTTATACGAAAATCAGAGATATACAGGATGTCCCAGAAATCAACGATAAACCGAAAACGGGTGATAGGCCAAGTCTTGACAGTTATCAGAAAAATGTAAAAAATATATTCGTATGTATTTGTAATGTACGGCCCTGTAATTTCCGGCACAGAGGCGTAACACCTTAGGCCTCAGGCAGAGAATATGTAATAATACTATGTACAGAATGGACACTTCGATGTCCCGCCCGATTTCCCCGCATCACCCAACCTCCTCCCCGTTATGGGCAACGGTTGGTATTTTCTACGCGCTAGTGCACGTGTAAATACAGGTCACTGATTGATGTCTGTGTATTATAGACCAAATAAAGCGTTTGTATGGAATTTTGGCGGTGTGTCCGCGGTGTACCACAGGAGTGGTAACGCATCTGCACTTTGACCTTGGTCTTTGTGTGGGTGTCTGTCTATAGGCTGCAGTCATCACTTAACATCAATATGAATTGCATGCTAGTTTGCCACTATCATTACATTTAAAAAAATCATATTTTTTGTGTGCTACATTTTTATGCAAAAAACTATGCAAATTAAAGTTATTGGCTTATCTTATCTGTAATGTATTCCGTGTATTCCCAATCGGCGATCGGGAGTTAGTGTCAGCAATAAAACTACTTATCTTTGCTGATTTTTATGCCGTCCTTTACAATGTTGCTACATAAATCTCAATTAATTTAAAATTCTAATTAGAGTGATAAAACTGAAAAAAAACATCGTAAACACAATTAAAATTTTACAGTTTTGATAATGAAATCATAGCATATAGAACTACCACCTACGTTGTTGTCAATTACTCGTATATTAATCGTGATTAGCAGTTAAATGTATCTTCAGTTGCATAATACAAAATATTTACCTAATTATATTAGCCACGTCACTAAATTTACTCCCCCTAAAAGTCGGCCTCGTAATGGTATTTTAAATCTTATCTTATCTTATCTATCTTTATATATAAAAATCAATTGCTGTTCGTTAGTCTCGCTAAAACTCGGGAACGTTTGGAGCGATTTGGCTAATTTTGGTTTTGAATGATTTTTGGCAATACAGGCAAGGCTTTTTTTTTTTTAATCATAAAAAAGGGCTTTGTCGCTATTGCGATTATGACGCCCTGGTAATACAATTTAGACAATAATATTTTTCTCTTATAATTAATTAATTTATGTAGTTTATTAACAATTTTAATTTCTAAAAACTAGTTTCCCCAATTTCTTCAGCATCATCAGAAAGTGGTTCAGCAAGTACGAGTATACTGTTACAATTGCCAATCAAATTAACACTAAGATCCACATTTTTTCGTTTGTCAGAATTCTGGACGCATTCCATCAGTACATGATATATGTCATCAGTAGTATGACAGGTTGTGCAGTTTGGGGTTGTGTGTCCAAAGCGCCAGCACCGCGAGCGCTGGGTGACTGGAAAGATATATGGTTCCACTTTCACCTGCATATCGTAAATTTGCACGTAGGGAGGGAGTGTAGAACCACTGAATCCGATCCTTATTGATTCACTAGCTGTCCATCCTATCCCTCCTTCGGCACGTCGCTTTCGTCTTAAAATACTTACTACGTCACCTGAGTACTTGATAGATTCTAATAGATCTTGTTCTGACAGCTCAAGCTCAATATTCTTAATTACTCCGTATGATAACCCTACCTCCAACGGACGTTGGAACCTCCAACCCAATTCTAATAGCGGTTCATATTGAGCAAGTAATTCAGCATTTTCATCGCCGTTTACTCCAACAATAATTTTGTACGGGTTTATGTACTTAACTCGAGCAATGTTCGTTATATTGTGACTTTTGAATGTTTATGCCAGAGCGAATTGTTTTGGTAGCTTTTCTTTGGAGGTTATACAAATATCTATTACGCCACGAATTTCTCTCATTCTGTCTTTTCTGCTTCTTACTTGGGACCATCCTTCTTGATCATCTTCTCTACCCCTCTTGCTAGCTCTACTTATTTCACTTATCATACTCCTATTATCTGCCATATTCTCTTCTACTCGTACTCGAACGATTGTCGGTCGGGCGGAACACGTCTAAGCGCATTGAGCGTTACCCGCTCACTGAGGCAAGGTTTAAAAGGTAAGAAAATATGAAGAAATTGAAGGGAAGAAGTGAAAACCATAATTTCATTTTCCCGTACAATAAGTCCGTATCTATCAAAATATTTACCCTAGACACATTATTTCATTGTGAGGCAATACAAAGTTTGCCGGGTCAGCTAGTAAAAGCATTCAGAAATCCGAAATGAGCCCATAGTCTGAACAACCGTATGTTCAGACTATGGGCTCATTTCGGATTTCTGAATGCTTTATGGTTGTTATTTTTACAATTTAATGTGACAGACAGGATTGACATAGTATAGTCCCATTGGTCCGTTTCCGCGCCAAAATTTAAACTGCCAAAGCGATTTTTTTCCCGATAAACTACAATATTTTTTTTTTGTGTTTGTGGTCTATTCCACGTGGAATTCCTTGAAATAAAAACAAAAAAAAAATACTGCATGTTCCCTTTTTCAGCAGGAGCAACCTGACTGCTACACGATGCTAAATATGTCCCTTTTTGTATAATAAACATCAATTTGAGGGTTAGAGATTTTCTCTACCCTTGAGAACACAAAACTGCACCGAATAAAACATTGCTGGTTTTTTAGTGTGCACTTGGCCTAATACGCAGTATAAAAACCAGTGTACACATATCCCAACATCCCGAGTATAGGCTATTTCATTAAGTCACCTCGCTCGAATAATTTAATCAGTATGGGTTGCAGCAAAAGGAAGATAAAATATGATTGATAGTGTTATGGGTGCAGGCCTTCGTCCGAGTTCATATGCGTTTTGTTAGCAACTTTTTTTATACACCCGTGGTAGTGCGTATTACAGGGTACTGAATTTTTAAGCTTATTTTACACTCTTCAACGCTTCTTCTTTTGCTTTCGGGGAATATATTTTAGCATTTACAGTTCTAAAATCTTTTATATTTTCGTGTCTATAGTGGGATTACTTGCAATGAATTGTAAAACTGTCTTTCATTATTTTAAGAATAAATAATTTTATTGTTGATCAAAATATCATTACTGCAGCTCTTAAAAATATACTATGATGATCAAAGATATTCGTAAATATGCTACTAAAATTGATGTTCATTAACCACTTTTTTTTGTTTTATCATGACACGTACATATACATTGGTCTCTCATTAGAAATATATAGGTATCAACAAGTATCTCACAAAGGCATGTAAATTTAAATTTACCTAAAACTGTACCATCATTACTACTCAACTATTGTAATTAATCTACGACACTAATTACCACATCAGTGCCATAAACCCTGATATTAGAAAGTTAAAAAACCACATAGAAATCTTTAACGAACCCACCAAATCCACTTTCTGCTAAAAGCGAACTTATAAATCAACCATTGCCACAAGATTACTGCATCTTGCGAAGGAATTTAAAAAGTTGACATTCGAAGCGTGACATCTAGTACTTGATAAGAACCGTCTCATCTTCAAACGAAATTCAATCTTAACTGAAAACCTTAAAGTCGAATTTGGATATCTTAGCTTGGATAATTTTTATTCATTATATCAAATGACACCTACGGAAGAGCTTCTTAAGAATACCATAAGTAGAAAATGGAATACGTAGCAATGTAAGTTCTGTATTAAGGGGATAGAGTATAGATTCAATTGTCAGTTTTCTTATTTTATGGCATTTTTAAGTAAAATTAGAATCCAACAGACCGGTACTTAGGGATTGCTGTACATTTTAATATTCAATTCATCGTGCCGCTGCTCTGATAATGTCCAGTCGATCATCTAGTGTTCGATTGCGGTTATTTGTGTTTGAATATTTTATTTTTCAATGGCTGGCCTTACAATACATTCCACTTTTCATATTTGCGTAATATACAACGCGTAACAGGATTAAATGTACAACCCGAAACCCATTTGTTCAGAATCGATAACTGAATCGATTTTAGGCATTTTTGATATAAGTCAATTTTGTCCCAAAATTTATTACAATTAAGGAAATTATGGTCACCCATTTGGTGAACAGTCAATACAAAAAGGAGACTAACGTCTATCCAAAAAAAAAAAAATATAAAATGCTAGTCTGAACAAGTTTATTAGAACTCATTGAGACGTGCATTTTATTATTAATATTAATTTAAGAAATAAAATACTAAAAATGAATTTTATTACTAGCGAGTGTTAAATAACGGTACGCAGGTTACGCTACATCACATTGCGACAGTGTACATACGTGTGTGAATTGGTTTGTGTTTTATGTGTGGTCGTAGGTAGAGGTAGGGTAAGTATGCATAGGGTGTGCATACTGTTCGTACAAATTGTTTCTTAAATAAAAAATATTAAATACTTAAACATGTAATTTCAGTTCATGTATTATGATTATACTTGATTTTCTAATCGAGGTGTTTAAGAGTGTGCATTATTCCCGTTTCATGTTGTATATACCCCTTTGTGTTTATTTAGGTACACGATTTTGTGCTATAGGTAGTAAGTAATCAATCAACTGTACACATGTGTTCTTAGGTCTTCGCAAGCTACACTCATTGAAATAAAAGTTACTTAAAAAATATTTTTTTACTACGAGCGAGATAAATCTTTGAAAATCGTTTTATTACAATTATATAAGCATTGCAATATATATTTTCCGCAATTACACATGCGAGTGAACTTTAGAAATTAAAGAAAAAATGGAAATAAAAATTGACTTCAGGCATGAATTGAACCTGTGACCTCAGGATAACCAGTCCAGCCGCTTTACCAATAAGCTTCCGAAGTCCCTTTTTGATTTTTAACCGATTTATATAAGCATTATCAAAAACAGGTTCATAGGTTCAAATGGGAAGATTTTTAGTTACGTGGTATTCCATTACCACCAAGTCAGAATCTTTAAAAATTTCTAATTTTTTGTTCATAGGTTCAAATTGGAAGACTTTTAGCTACGGAGTGCTATATTATCATCAAATGATGACACAATAATGTAACTAAAGCTTTAAGATGTTCCTTCTTTGGCGCGTTGAAGCTCATCATCACTACAAGACTTTGCAATGACAAAGGACTAAGTTCGCAGAACAAATAATACCGCGTAAGTGATTTTGAAATGAACGACAAATATTATTTCTTATAACTGATTATAGTCGTTATGTAGCGATTACAACTGACGCGGAAAATGTCCCACTGCACGCATATGTAAGCCGCCGACCGACGCATTTGCGACTATGGCGGCTTTAAAAAAGCAGAAGATAATGGTCGTATGTATGCGAGTAATTTCAATTGAATTACTGCAATAAAATAATTTATGTCACAGTTATATACACTTAAATGAATGTTATTTCTAGTATTAGTAAATTTCTTAAGGAATACTTTGCTTTCAGGAAAGCATGAATTTTGTTGCGAACAAAATAGCTTCGATGTCAACTATATTTCAGAGAATTGATTGTGTCCGATTTCGCACATGTTTAATTTTGTATGTTATGAATGTGACAAAAAGCATGCCGATCACATGTATTGTAAGTGTATACTGGACCTTGTAGACATCTTGACATCTCAACGAAAAACAAGGTATCACAAGCAAAAAAATTGACATCACTAGCAGCGTGTCAGTGTATCTGCCTAATTAGAAAATGGTCAATTAGAGAAAACTTTCATAGATAATTCAAAAATATAATTTTAATGTAATCTGACGTGATTTGGAATAATAAAGTAGGAAATAAACATCAATTTAGTAGCATACTCGTATTTCCAAATATCTTTGACTATAATAATACATTTTTAAGGTCTGGATGGTGCAATAACTACGAAATTGGGAGATCTAGTTTTTTCTCTTTACTCACCATTCATGTGAAATGTACGCTTATTTGTCATTTTCACAACACTGAAATGTTATTTGTAAAAAAAAATCTAAAAAAAACAAATCTCTAGTCCTTATTAAAATGAATTACATTGTTGTTACGCATTGGTCATTATTTGTGAATCAAGCGTTACTTACGCAGGTGTAACTCGATCACTGATGGCGATTTGATGTGTGGGTGGACGGTTAAAAAAACAATACCGCTCGTGGCTAGTGAATTGCTAGGTTGCATTATTGTTTTTTGTTAGGTAAGTAATAGTCCGATATTAAACCTGTAGGCAAATATCGCTTGAAAGCCAAGACAATTGAAATGATAAATGTGAAAGTTTTTATACGAGTAACAAAAACTTTTGTACGGATTTGGATGAAATTTTAATATGACCACATTTCCTCCTACCGTAGTAAGCTTAAATGGCTCCCTATCCGTCATAGAAGATCCATGAGAATTCTCTGTTTATTATTCTCTATACTTAACGATCCTTCGTCTCCTGCTTTTCTCAAATGTAAATTTAAATTTCTCGGTGACTCTCACCATCTTGATCTTCGTTCTTCCGTTAATCTCATTCTTGACATTCCTTCACACCATTCTGGTTTTATGTCCAATTCCTTCACTATCACTGCGATCAAATTCTGGAACACGCTGCCTATTGACATTAAAAAAGCGCCGAGTAAATTTACATTCAAAAGTAAGCTTCGCGACTTCTTTTTAAAATATGCAATTTAATGTTTGATTGGTAATTTAAAGTAAACATACTATTTCATTTATGACTTGTACATCGTATATATCTTAATATTTCTATATTTGTAAATAAATATTTAAATATATTTATTTATTTATATTCTTATAGTTATGTGTATACTTATATATTACATATTTATGAATTCAGTTTATTTTTCTACTCATTTATTTCATTACATACATCATGTATTTATTCTCTACATACTTAATATGGATATTTTGTAACCTCTCAGCTCCTATTCATCCTTTTTCAACACAACCCGAAGGTTGACTGGTTGATAATGCCCTGGTTGCATTAAGTCCGCCTTATGTGCCTATTATTCGTGTGCATAAAAGTTAAATAAATAAATAAATAAATTTTGGTCTAGAGAGAATAGAGTCAAGCTCACATAAAGTGCTAATGCTCTTTTATTGCAGTTTACATGCTTTTATTTTAATGTGTTAAACTTGCTGAATAAAAAGATTTTATTACGAAATAAATAATAATAAAAATAAGCCGATAGTCGTATCGGTGAACGGGCTGATAGCGAAACGCCTCGACCAACATCTCAAGAGGCTCTCGCTAGGTGGATGGATCAAGGGTTTGATACAGAAAGCAGTACTCCTCGGCACGGCACGCTTAGTGAGGAGGTTCCTGTCTCTGTGTCCCTAACCATCGGCAGCTTGGACCCTGCTCCCGCTGTCGGCGGCACACTATTTTTAATTTTTTTATATGTATTTGTTAATTTTTATACTTATTTATGTAAAAAAATATTCAATAAGTTAAAAAAATAAATAAGTGAAATAATAATAATATACAGTGCAGTACTTCTCGGCACGGCACGCATAGTGAGGAGGTTGCCTGTCTCTGTGTCCCTAACCATCGGCAGCTTGGACCCTGCTCCCGCTGTCGGCGGCACACTATTTTTTAATTTTTGATATATATTTGTTTATTTTTATACTTATATATGTAAAAAAAATTTTAATGAGTTAAAAAAATAAATAAGTGGAATAATAATATATTCTATATTGTACACCTACTTATGATAAGAGACAAAGAAATAAGAGACACAATATACAAGAGGCCGTCTAATCACTAAGCAGTGATCTCTTCCAGACAACCTTTGGGTTTAGGAAACAGTGCAGATACTAAACAATGGGGGTGTACCCTGCTATATGAAAATTAATTTCCTAGTGGTAGCAGGCCACTACTACTTACTATGCTGAGGTCCTGGGTTCGATTCCCGGGTAGGGGGTTGTCAGAGATAATGGTGTAAAGTCCTTTATCACTGGTTCTATTGGGATTTTTCCATTTTCTGGAAATTTTCCAGTACCTCGAAGTTTGGTAATGTGCCCGGAGATGTCAACAGGCTCTCCACCTGTTACATTGGCCAAAAATTTATATAATTAATTATAAAAATTAATTGATATAATTTTATTTCGTAATACTTTTTTTATTTCCTCCGCTGTTGTTCACAGCATTTATGCTGCTATTTCATTCAAATATGTCTCAATCCTGTGGAAATATCCTAAGACAAGATCCCTACAAAAATATTACGAGAGCGCACCAATGGGCACTACAATCTTTCTGGGTATAAATATATTTCTACTGAAAACTTCACTGTCTTCAGTAGAAATACCTATGTTTACAAATTCTACCAATTTGTTTACAAATTCTCTCATTTATAAACTATTGTTTACAAATATAAAATTTTGTATACCTCTACAAATAAGTAACAATCAATAACCATGTCATTTCGACACTAACCGCCACCATACCACGAACACTTCGACAACATACCCGAACAATATACCGATCTTAACTTTAGGGGTTTCCAATGCTTTTAATCATCAGAAACAATACCTTATATATCTTCCATATATGTAGAGCAAACGGCCACAAGGCACACCGTTGAATTGTTTACGAGGCAATGGTTAATGTATGAGAAAGTTGAAATTTATGAGTAAGACGCGCTTTGGTTTCGCATGATTTGCTGTGCATACATTCTAATGTTTGGAAATATTATTCAGATTTAAGGTATCTTATAATAACTGGTGTACCACACTGGATTTGCATCTGTGCTGTTCAAATGAAGTAGAATTAATGAATGTTTTCGTTATAGTCACGATTAAAACAAAAAGAATATCATTGTTCCTAATCAAAAAAAATCTGTAGCGACAGCCTGATGCAAAAATGTCATCATGACATAAAGGTGACAGGGTGTTTTGCAAATAAAGAATTGTTTTATAATATACGTGGTGTATTCAGTTTTGATAGACAATAAATCATCATCTATCTCCCACAAATCTTTCATTATTTTATGTTCTTTTTTCCTTTTTTTTATTACTCATTTTATAAATTTCTAAATATAGGTTCTCTATAAATAAATCATCTTTGTACTGCCCTTGGCAACAGCTTACAGCTATCCACTAATAATCAGAGGTCACAAGATTTTAAAAAAATTGCTAGTTTAGGAAAAAAATTGCTAGTTTAGGGCGCCGGGTAAGTAAAAGTCTCCAGAATCGATGCGCATGTATAGAAAGAATGATGAATGCAGAAAAATAAATTTATCGCAGTATCGATATAAGAGCGTTGCGTTGAGCTGCTTGTAAGTTCTAAATTACTTTACGTCTATAAATTAGTACAAACTTCAAAGCTTATTATATCGGTTGCCTAACTAGAAAACTAGCATTGTTGGCAATAGATATCACTACTGCCACCATAAGGCAATGCAATAACACTACCATTTAGCGGCAAGTATATTAGGTAATGCGATTCCTACGCCCGCGAGCTCCGTGACTGGAGCTCTACCACCACTAAAAAACGGTAGAAAAGTTGTAACACTAGCTCAAAATTATCAATTGCATGTATTTCAACTAACGAAAACAGACTTCCTAAAAACATCATTATATGGAAATAGAATATCTTAAATTAAACAGTCTCTAAAACCATCATGGCTTCCGCTTCTATTTCTAATTTCCCAATATAAGCACCATCAGTATAATGTATTAGAGCACTTACAGATATAGTTAAAGAAATTGATTACATAGTGATCGAGTTTTAGACCCTCAATCATCGATTCTTAGTGTCAAATGTATTCGTTAATTGGAGAGTGGGTGATAAATAAAATATTCAAATGCTTAGGACCGGCAATCAAAATATTTACTATCGTTTACTGATGACCGGTATTTCATCAGTCATCAGTGATATCTCTTTATTAGGTATATATATGGCGGATGAAATATATTTTGTTGTTTGTTTTTCATTTCTTTTTAGGGTTCCGTAGTAACGCAGGGTGGGCAGCAGCATACACCACCCGATATGGCCGCCAAATGGTAGTGTTTAGTACTACCATTTGGCGGCTACTATCGTACTAAACACTACCACCTGGCGGCTATTACGGCCATTAGATTAGGTAATGTGGTGGTGCCTACGCCCTCGAGCGTGCACCTTCCCTCCGATACTTCGAACTCCACAAGCAGACTAGCCCATATTCTATGTCGTAATCTCGACCTAAACTTAACCTTACTCAATGAAATTGGTATTATTAGTTGAAACTAATAACGTCAACTCGACATTCTGTCTCCGTTTGAGGTAAGAAAGCAATTGTCCAACTCCAAGGTAGGTACGTCACGACCTACCATGAAGTTTCGAGGAGTATTTACATTTCCGCCATATTCTTGCGCTTAATAAGTTTTTCATGTCGGAACTGTCTGGAAATATAATTAAATACCATATTTTTCTATAAAAATGCATTTTGAAGACATTGTGAATTATCTACATATTAATCCATAGACATGAGTTACTGCAAAATACAACCAAGAATATGGATTTCGAGGCAATGTTTCAAGAAACGTCTTAGAATATGGGTGTTAGTTATAATATTTTAATTTATTATCTAGTAGGAGTTAAACATTCTCGTTGTAGGTACGTAAATATATGTCATAAGCAAAAATCTTTACTGATAACGAAAAAACGCGTTTCCGTTTGACCACCATTTCAAATTATGTCACGGATGATAAATAATAAATTATATTATTATTCGAATTCGATGGGCCGTCAAAGTTATTAAAGTTGTACCAGCATTATTATTACAACTTCAAACATAAAAAGCGGGATACGTCTTAATAATCAATTCATTTCAATTACATATAAATTATGGATAAATTAAGAAATTATTCTTTGAAATATATATATATATATTTGAACTAGAAAATTATCTATACAGGAAACCAATCGATTTGTCGGATGCTGATCTCTTTCTGAGTAATGCATTGTATCTGTCAGTTAAACACATTCCACTAACATAAGTATGTAATGATTTAGACGAACAGGTAACATATTTGTATAATAATAATAATGGGAACCCATTATACGTCCCACCGCTGGGCACGAGTCTCGCCCCTTTTTGGGGGATACCTAGAGCTTACTCCACCACGCTGCTTCAATGCGGGTTGGTGGAGATATGGGTTACTGGCCAACCCGCTGTCGGATATTTTCAAACCATAAGGCCTCCGACAAGGTTTGACGACTGCTACCTATCGATAGCAACCGTGCCCTCCGAAGCACGGAAACGCGCATTTTTTTAAATTGTCACTAGCGGTCACCCATCACACACCCGGCCGCGCCAGCATCGCTTAACCGAGTTGATCAAGCGATCTACACGATCTACACAAACCGCGGGGCCATGCGCTACATATTTATAAAAAAGTTTGAAATTTTGATTATTAGTATATACAAACAACCGCCCACTAGTAGAAGATTTTTTTTTTCTAGAAGAGAATTCCTTTACTATTGCAGTCAGTCAACCGAACAATGGCAGTCAAACCATTCCATAGAGCAACACGGGCCACCGACCCGGAGGCGGACCGGAGGGGAGTAGCCATATGCAGGCTTTCCCCTCTGTCAAAGTACAAGACCAAATGGTCCTACGCCTGTCCCCCAGATGTTTAAATGTGTGCGTGAAATTGTCTATGTATTTTATAAAAGTCAAGGTGTGAGTTTCGTAGTAATAGACGATTTTTGTAGTGTGAGTGTGTGTCACACGTATTTCCCCCCGCAAAACATGCCAGACTGTTTTGCATCGGTAATAAACGCTATGGCTACTCCCCTCCGGTCCGCCGCGACCGGTGGGCCGAGTTACTCTATGAACCATTCCAACCGAACACGATAGTGTTGGTGTTGGTGTTGGTAAATAAAAAACGTAACCGGCGAGTCGTGGGTATTTGCATGTATGATTGAATGCATGCATTTACCTCTGCCTACCCCTTCGGGGATTACAGGCGTGAAGTTACGTTGGTAATGGGCCCGTTACAACTATCACAGAGACATAACAACTAAGGTCTCAGGTATGACAACACATCTGTATTTTGATCTCGGGTCCAGTGAATGACAAAGAATGTCCCATATTCTTTTGTTTAGTCTTATCTTACCGTTTGTAAAAGAGAGTATGGACCATTCTGTTCATATTTATTTCAATTATTAGGTATTTTTGGACCAATATTTATTAAACTTTTGTTTACTTTGACATTTTTTTACTGGTGGTAGAGCTCCAGTGACGGAGCTCGCGGGCGTTGGCACCACCGCATTACCTAATATACTTGCCGCTAAATGGTAGTGTTCAGCACTATCGTGTTCCGGTCAGATAGTAATATACGGCCCTGTAATTTCTGGCACAGAGGCATAACACCTTAGGCGTCAGGAGTGGCAACGCATCTGCATTTTGACCTCTGGTCATAGTGTCGGTGTCAAATCAATGTGAACGCTTGTTTGCCACTTCCATTACATTAAAAAAAAAACATAGTAATCAACGTATCAGTTGTTATTCGCAAAATGCAAATTCTATTATTTCCCAGTGATTAAATCTTTTTTTTGAGTTTGATTTTAGATGTCTATAAACTGCAGTCATTACTTGTCATGAATGTGTGCTTGTTTTTCACCTTTGTTACATTAAAAATAACTCCAATAAGCTGTCAGTGTTGTCCTTCTAAAAAAAGTTGGTTACCTATAAAAATAAATATCCCTTAGACCGTTCACTAGCATTCACACCTGTGTCCTGTCGTTAGTGATCTGGATTGGGTCGATTATAACTCCTGATTATTTATTTCGGCTCGATTGTAAAAGTTTTTTTTACATATCGGAACAAGTGCCTGATGTGTTAGAACATCTGCAAGGGACGTTTTCTTTTGAACTGTCAACTAATAAAGTATTTTTATTGGTTTATTCCCCATTTTTAATTCAAAGTTAACGTCATTATTTATTTTTTGTACTGCAGTGGTTTTTTTTTTCAAATAACAAGATTGGTAATTGTGTTTCAAAATCAAGTTTATTTGTAGAAATTTAAAAGTATTTGAGAAAACAGATTTTGGGTTACAAATCCTGCTATTTTTGGTAAATTTAATTTGACTTGACAAAGATTTGTAAAAAAGGCACAAACTCCTATGCGGTACTATGGGATACATATGTAGGCACCTCAACATCACTTAATCTTTTCGCTCACTGCTAAATGGTAGTGTACAATTCTACCCTTATTTCCATGTTAACTGACATCTAATCCATAAAATGTTAGCATACTTCTAATCTAATCGATAAAATTGTAGAATTAAACACTACCAACAATCTACGAACATAATCTGATACGTAGGAAAATTGTCTCATAAATATGGGTCGGCACCCATTGGTCCCTGGTAATATTTGTCCCCCAGAACAAAAGTTGTAGATTCGACACCTAAACAGGTGCCCATTGGTCCCCTTGTAGGAGACCAATTGATTAGTGGCAAAGCTAGGCATAGTTTTTATGTACACCTAAGTCAAGCATTGACTTAACATGGATGTGAACAATATTATTGCCACCTTGATGGCATAAAAAATATTAATCAATAAAACGCAACGAATCGCGTGTGCGTGATTAAATAATTCAACGCATCCGATTTTAAGGCCCTTATATGGGCAGGTGCAAAACAGACACCGGCCAATACTGTTTTAATGGGATTGTAAAAAAAAACCTCACTGACAGTTAAAAAGTAAATTTGAACTGTGAGTAATAAAACATAACAAGCAAGTTCAAGGTGAAATACCTTTTATATCATTATTTTAGCACATAAATAAGAATATTACAAATTACATAGTTGCAAATTCTAACTATCTAAGATTAGAAATTGACCTAAGAATATTCATAATTAAATAAGAAACAATTGCAAAATATTGATTCTACGTAAAAAAAGTAAAATTAATCAATAGATCATGGCACCAGTAAAGATAAGGCTAAAGGTAAAGCACTTACATAAAGATTTATATTTCAATTAGACTGCAATGTTCCTTATAATAATATTATGTTTCATCATCTCGTGTCATCCAAACACATAACTAATTGATGCATCTCTAAATTACGAGTCGACTTAACTTAACATAAATAATTAATATTAAAATACCACGTAACTTCACGCCTATAATCCCCGAAGGGGTAGGCAGAGGTAAATGCATGCATTCAAGCATACATGCAAACACCCACGAATCGCCGGTTACGTTTTGGCCCATATAACACGTGGCGAGCCTTTTGACATCTCCGGGTACATTACCAAACTTCGAGGTACTGAGAAATTTCTAAAGGAGAAAGGGCTTTCCACCATTATTCTGATAACCCACGACCCGGGAATCGAACCCAGGACCTCAGCGTAGTAGTAGTAGCTTGCTACCACTAGGCTACCGAGGCAGATAATAATTAATATAAGATTTATTTATTTACATTAATCAATATTTTATGTTGAAACATTTAAATAAAAACTTACGATACTTGCCATTAATCAAATATTAATACCTAATTCTACTTGCTGATTAGGTGGTGGTCCAGGACAGACGCATAACAACTTAGGCTTCAAAAAGCAACGCATTTGACGACCCATTTGGTCCAGCGGTGTGAGACGACCGCTTGATTCGAAGGGTTCGCGGGTTCGATCTCCGCACCGGGACAAATATTTGTATGGCCTACAGATATTTGTGTCGGGTCTGGGTGTTCGTGTATGTGTTGTATGTGTACAAGGGCACCTACGACACAGGTTTATGCCTAATGTGGGGCTGTGAGTGTAAGCGTATATTATTTTTATTTTTATTTATTATTATTTACATTGGAAACTTTGGTTTTTAGTTTTATATGTATTATATGTTACAGTAGTCTCCATCACCGTGAACTGTATGCTTGTTTGCTACTCCATGACATTAAAAAGTAGGTTCTGTAAATGTATTATGTTACAGCAACTAGCAACCGTATGTCAAGAAGGCGCATAATTCAGTATGAATGCTGTAGACAAAACGGCAGTCTGTACATTTTAGCATACGTACATGCAAATCGACAGACTTGAGACTGCCGCGAATGTCTTTCACTCCTCGTTAGTCAAGAAAAACGATTTATAGTATAAGCGAAGAGCGGAGGAAAATCAGAAAGAAAGAAAATACAATCATTTACATTTTGTTTAGTTCTAGTACGTACTATGCAAAACGAATACTAAGTACTATGCAAATTTGTTTTTGGACAGGCAAAGCGTTCCCTTATAGTGTGTTCTCTATTGCTCTCATGAGCGGTTACTAAAATATGTACATGTATTAAGTGGACAAAATCCTGAGGCGGAGACCAGGAGACTCATAGCACAGGGTTTACCTAGTTTAAGCGCTCCTGTTTCACAACACCTTGAGATAAATGTTTAAAAGAAATCAATATAATTTTTAAAAATAAAATAAGCTTCATGTAATATATTTACCATAACCTAAGAAAACATTGTGAAGAAATTAAATAAAAATCTTTATCTTTATATATCGGATCTTGAAGTTGAAGGTGAAAATGGAGCCAACACTGAACAACAGCTTGTGATTAATATCGATACCATAGATCGAAATCTATGGTATTGTTATCACTTAATTTTAATATACGTAAGAAAGGGAGACACACATCTACAGGGATAACTATAGTTTTACCGATCTTCAAAAATAGGTATTTAGAGTGATGTTTAGGAGCAAGTAATTTATTCTCAAAAAAAAACCAATACACTGCCACTTACATGAGAACATTATTAATCTATACTTACACATAATAAAACTGTAGTAACTGTAATTCTGTACATTGAAAATATTGAAAAAATAAATACCAGGGGTTGTTACTAGATCAATACCGAACCCAAATATGTGATTAGAAAAATTTTTGTCTGTCGGCCTGTTTGGTACGTTATAACTTCGAATCTACTCAACGGATTTGAACGCGGTTCACATGTGAATTACATATTATTATAATTAGGAGCGTTGTCAAAACATGTTTCGTCAAAATCGGCAAAGGGAAAATTAAGTTATGATCAATTAAAAATTTACTTAAAACACTAATTAAAAAATGTTAAATAGAGTTGAATGTGGTTTACATAGGTTTTAGTGGCGTTTGTGGCGTTGCTGGTGGTGGTGGTGGCATTGGTAGCGTTAGTGGCGTTGATGGCTTTAGTGGCGTTGATGGCGTTTGAGGCGTTGGTGACATTGGTGGCGTTGATGGCATTTGTGGCGTTGGTTGCGTTAGTGGCGTTGATCGCGATTGTGGCGTTGGTGGCATTGGTGCCGTTGGTGGCGATGGTGACATTGGTGGCGTTGCTGGCGTTGCTTGCGTGGGTGGTGGTGGCGTTGGTGTCGTTAGTGGCGTTGGTGGCGTTTTAAGCGTTGGTGGCGTTGGTGGTAGTATTGGTGGCGTTGGTGGAGTTGGTGGCGCTGGTGGCATTGGTAGTATTGGTGGGTGTCGTGGCGTTAGTCTAATATCGCATACAGAGAAGTAAGTATTAATGTAAAACAGATTTTATTAGCTATCCATAAGTGTGTTTTCGTTTAATCCAAAATTAACCTATAGTTATATCAAAACAATGCTCTCCAATGTCATTATTCCACGCGAACGAAATCGGGGGCTCAGCTAGTAACAAAAGAAGTGTATTAATTCTAACGTCGTAACGTTTCGATGTTCCATGGATAGAACGCGAGCTCTTCGACATTTCGGAGCCTTCTACAAACCCTGAGCCTGCCAGTAATGGCAAATTCTCAATTGGAGAAACTCAAACGTAGATGGACTAGATGCTCATGGATTTGTGTTACTAACGGCCAAATACTCAAACGTCACTCAAACCTAAGTGCGACTTAAAATTCTTCTAAACAGGTTCAAACGATAGAGATAGCGCACATTTGAGGGTTGTTTAAAATTGAGTGAAGTTTGAGTATTTGGCCATTAGTATATTAAAGAGCTCAATAAAAAAAAATGGGTGACGAGGTAAATAGGAAATTGTAAACTATAACAAAAAAATAAAGGCCCAAAGCGTACATTAATTTGTATATATACAACAAGTAGATTTCTTGTTACGAGTCGAAATAACAAATTTTTAGAAGATTTACTTGTTTTTAAGAGACTTAATTGTGTATTTGCTAAATTGCTCTAAACTTATTTTATAGTACAAAACGCTTAAAGATACCTTTTTGGACCGCATGTTTCTTTGTGTGGTCACCAATTGTAAGGACAAAACACTGTTGTCCGTCTTCCTTGATAGACAGACAGACGCAGACAACAAACAAATAATGAACCATCTAACGAGTGGAAAGCGTCAAGTGCCAAGCATTGCGATAAATTGGCTGATTTTGGCGATGGTGATAACTGTTTGTATGTTATTATAATGTATCGTTTTGTTAAAAAGTGATTCCATACAAAATAATAGACTATAAACCAAAATCAGACTTAAAATAGGAACAACATGCGTATTGAAATCGGCAGATTGAAAAAAATTGGAGCTATTAAGCAGCTTTAATTTTCATCAATTTTAGTATGTATGTATTCTGTTTGTATGTATCTTACAAACAGAATACAAGTCCCTTGTGGGATAGGTAGACAGTACCAGATAATAATATCCCAGTCCTGATACACCTCACGTGCTTCTTCTACATTCATGATTCTGTTTATACATGCACGCCGATTCTTAAGACTCTTGGACCCACCTTTAGACAATACTCGACGTATTTTACTGGTGGTAGAGCTCCAGTGACATAGCTCGCGGGCGTAGGCACCACCACATTACCCGAATATGCTTGCCGCTAAATGGTAGTGTTCAGCACTATCGTGTTTCGGTCAGGTGGTAATATACGGCCGTGTAATTTCCGGCACAGAGGCATAACACCTTAGACCTCAGGAGTGGCAACGCATCTGCATTTTGAACTCTGGTCGTTGTGTCGGTGTCTATAGGCTGTAGTCATCACTTAACATCAATGTGAACTGCATGCTTGCTTGCCACTTCCACTACATAAAATAAAATGATCAGTTTTAGTAATTTTCCAATTTGTCATTCTGTTATTAATGTTTACTACTTCCTTGCTTTTATCTAAGTTGTGTGTACTAAAATATCGCATAACAAAAAACCAACGATTAATTAATTATGAAAACACGGAAGAATACTATCATGGAGATAAAAAAGTTACGAAACAATAGATATTTGGAAAATTAATAAGATAGGTGAATAGAATTAGCCAATTTACTTGAAAAAAAAACTAGAAAAGATAACTTGTGAGAAATATGTCGAATACATTTCGGAATATAATACAATTAATCTAGTATCAACTAAAACATAAGCAAAAACCTAACTCGACTGTTAGATCATTGTCTTTAAAACTTTTCACTTTTTAATCAACTAAATTTGAATAAGTTTCACAAATTTCCACATGTGAATTTTACTTGCCTAAGTCAATGTACACAATTACGAAATTAGTAATTATTGCCACTTTTTAATTAGATATGATGTTGTGACTAATCTTGAAGCTGGAATCAGAACCAGATGTTGGCATTTTTCAGAATTTTCAAAAGACAATGAAAGGCAAGACAATGCTGACTTACGTCAAGTTGAAGACAGCCTTAACGAGGCTGTTGAAGCTTAAACTGTATTAGGGTTATCACGATAAGTTGATATATGCATGTAAAACAGTAGCAAGAACAATTTGAAAGTATACAATTTACTTATATAAGTATTTTAAATTATTTTTGTATTACTTATAGATATAAAGATTTCTTGTTTTATTTTTGTTATTATGAAATATTAGCACAGTTTAACAAAGCATAGGGAATCGAGTTCAAAATTTAAACAAAAGGAATTTTGTAAATAATAAAGCTCCACTTTTTATAATTGAAATTTTTTGATAGCTTTAAGTGTTTTTTCTTATGGTATTTTTAATTGCATTCTAAGCAATATGTAACATATTTAATCTTATGAAATAAAATAAAATGTTCGGCTTATCTTACTTTAACACAAGAAGAAATATTGGCAAATCTTTTTTGTATACCGAAAAAAATGCTACCTTTAATTATGTTTTGTCTTTGGGGGATGAAAATGAATTTAATAGAGATTATAATTCCAATGAAAGCGACTACCCTGGTTCACAAGCATTTCCATTGTGAATCATCCGCATACATCAACCTATTGTAGGCAATGTTTTATTGTCTAGCTTTTCAATACTACGGCCAGTACCGTCCCGTTTGATCGGTACTGTGACATCTGAAAGGTTCTGCGGATATTTATCAATCAAAGTAAATCGCAGTACGGACTCAGCAATTCTAAGTAGATCACGAATTATTCTTGTACTGAAAAATAAGCTTTTATTATTTCTCGTTATCTTGTAGGTACTTATAGGGAAAAAAGGATCCATGATTATTATCAGAAAATGGCTTTTTAAATGAGAACTTTAGCGACGCCTTGCACTTTTTGTGATAGAAAAAAAAATTAAACTCGCGTCAGGACACGTGACCCTAATCGAAAATGCGTAAGACGGACACGTTATCAGAATTTCGTCCATGTACTTTTTGGGGACCCAATGATAGCTGTCATTGTGATGGTGGTCAAAAATGCACAACGTTAATATTCAAGTTCTTACTTCTTCCGGCACTCCTGAAATGCAACTCGTTATTTTTTTGTATACCTAATAACGAGCGAAGAATTATCCGAAGAATTGATCTAAATAACGTTCGGTAAGGCAATTTAGTAACCAAAACGGAGCTTAAATCACCCAAAGTCAAAGTTTATTAGATGCTGCATTACCTACTAATGCAAGTGATTCAATGTGAAAAGGAACAAATGATTCTGGACTCTCTAATGAAATTCACAGTGGCACCCGTGAAGTTTGTTGATTTGCGCAGTTAATGTCAATAAGCTCAATTGTATTCTAAATAACTCCAAAAAATACTTATAAATTTGAAATAACAACCCCAGGAGTGGTTTCGAATTATTGGAGAATTTTACAGCGGCAACTATTGATCTCAAAATTACCCCGCCGAATGCCCTTACTTACATGTATTGGAAAAAAAATCAGCGGATTTTACAGAATATGGAACCATTGTAGTAGAATAGACAAAACTTGAAGGCTTATATGTATATCATATCGATATCAGTTATCATATGATAGGTTAATGTTGTTCAGCGTCACAAGAATTGCTTTGTTACAGAAACATCTCTTAGCTTCTGCGACTCACAATCCACATTATCATGATGATTCATACTCAATAAATTTTAGGTACACCACAAAACATTTAAAACTAATAAAGTCGTACCAAAATTCGTATTCCCACGCGATCAAGACACCGTATCGCGACAAGACGATATTGAAGACGCTACGGTCAACGGAGCGTAGCTTCACACGGCCGTGTGTGAACCCGTATGAGATGACCATTGGTATTGTATTTAGCTGGCGATCTTTTGACACCTTATGGTTGTTTTTTTGAAACAAAGAAGTTGCTTTTTTATATTGAAATCGTTAGCAAATATAACATTCTGTTCAATTAAAAATATCCCGGCCTTAGTAAAAGATATAAAACATGGAAATATATTAAGGGATTTTCATAATCACATAAGTTTAATAATATTATCATATATTAGAATATTTTTAATCATATTGCAGTTAGCAGACATTAAGTACAAACGGAGGCTTAGTATACAACGAACGATGAAGCAGTGCCTAGATTTTTTTTTGTCTAAAGAGTAGGCTAAAATTTCATCAGCACAGTCTTTTGTCCATGAATGTACTAAAGATATTTAAATTTAACAATAATATACATTTACGAAAATAATTTCACGTATAAATCGTACTACGTTCGCATTTAAATATTTCTTGGTTGAACAACCAAAAACAAAAGCCGCAATCACACTATCGGTCATCAATCAAGGATCAATAAGTGGACCATTAAAGTCCACGGTGCGTCACACTGCCTGCCCATCGAGTTTCCCACGTTGACCCGACCCAGTAATTTATTGGCCCTTGCAACTTCGTACTTCTACCTGTAACCGCAGGTGCGTCTTAAGAAATCAGGGTTGTCGCGTATATAAATGTTCCTGCATTCATAATGGAATTGACAAATATATAATCAATTAACTAAAAATCGTGAAAGTTGAGAGTTTGATATTCATTCATGTATGTCACTTCACGCCTGTAATCTCCTAAAATAAAAAGGGGTAGGTAAAGATAAATGCATTCATTCAGGCATACATGCAAATACATGATTTCAATTTGATGATTGAAACAGAGATTGGATCCATATTATTATGATCTTTAAGAACATGACTAATTTGATGATTATTATCTCAAATATTAAAACAGATATTTTAAAGATTCTGGTCGTTAATCTTCTGAAAACTGCGACATTCATTAGTAGGTTTACCTTTAAGAATATATACGTAGGTATTTTTTGCAAACATGTATGATTTCAAAATAAATTGTGAAAAACTCGACTTACTAAAAATTTAACTTTACATATTTTTTTATTTGGTTTAGGTAGAGTTAATGATGACGAAATCGAATTAATTCATAATAACTTCACAAAAGTATGTTATATTATTCAGAAATTCATTCATTGACTATTCTCTTCATCTGTCTCGTCTATCATAAATTTGATTAGTATTTTTAAAATAAATAACTCGACACAACCCTGAATAAAGTCACCCCGCACTATGTGATTTTCTTAAGTCGTGGACACGTGAGGTCATACTTAAATAAGTAAAAACTTGAGGTGGGGCGTTATGGGAAGTGAGCACGGTAACATCACCGTATAATGTGCATCAGGCTTTACCGCGCAATATACCATCGGAATATATTAAACTTATTCACACAGAATAGCCAATTAACTTTTTGCCTGTCAGATTTTCCGAATCAAAAATTTATTTGCTTTTGTACTTTAAGTTTTATCATATTCATTGTATGATGACATTATTGTTCATATTTAATTTAATGATGAGTCTTTATAAAAACAATTGTTTGATGTTTTTGAAGCTTTAGTAGGTAGCTATTAAGTTGCGTTTATATTGTTTCACGTAAAATTATTATTTTGCTGCAATTATAAACCGCAGTTGGTTTTTCATCATTTAAGATTTTTAGTATCAGAAATATATTGTTTTCCTGAATCGTTTTGTTTCAAAAGGATTTACTAACTTACAGCTGTTTTTTTTTTTCTTAAATCAATTCATTCTTCTACATTTTACATCTACCCATGTTACAACATCATAAGTTACACTGAAAAAAATCTGAATTTTATCGGGAAAGAAAATACCATCGCTCTTCTTTACTCACTAAGCTACCAAAGTATACTAGTGAGTAAGCCATTCCGGTAGCGAAGTAGGTAGAGCAGATCAAATATCTACACACTAGCGGCCCGCCCCAGCTTCGCGCAGTTGCAATGTTACCTACCCTCTCTTATTCATTTAAGCCTTCCTCGATAATGGGCTATCCAACACTGAAATATTTTTTCAAATCGGACCAGTAGTTTTTTTTTTTTTTTTTTTATGTAATGGGCGTGGCAAACAAGCATGCAGTTCACATTGATGTTAAGTGATGACTGCAGCCTATAGACACCCACATGAAGACCAAGGTCAAAATGCAGATGCGTTACCACTCCTGAGGCCTAAGATGTTATGCCTCTGTGCCGGAAATTACAGGGCCGTACATTACCACCTGACCGGAACACGATAGTGCTGAACACTACCATTTAGCGGCAAGTATATTAGGTAATGCGGTGGTGCCTACGCCCGCGAGCTACGTCACTGAAGCTCTACCACCAGTAAAAAGTTCCCGAGATTAGAGCGTTCAAGCAAACAAACAAACTCTTCAACTTCATAATATTGGTATAGATTGTAAATGTAGACTAATAAAATAGAATTAAAAAATTCTCAGAGCTCTAAGTATTTTTAAATTATCTTAACAACGCAGAAGATGTACCACATTCAGAACTAATGAAATTAAATTGCAACATGCAATAATTGTACCATGCATAGATCGTTTAAGTGGTCACGGAACCAATTGTCATATTGAAACAAAAAAAAACCTTTATAATTAACAACATCATAATGCAATGCAAAAGGATATGCTAGCATGTGAATTATCATTAGAAAAACTGTAATCGCTTCCATTGTTTTTATCAAGGATAACTCGTTTTTATGGTGTTTCGTAAACCAATTGTTTGTATGTAAGTTTCCGCGTTAGAGAAAATTATGAGCTTCTTGGTTTCATTAATAATAGCTAATTATCGGTTCTATTGGTATTGCTAACATTCACTGGACAGTTGGAGGACACGCAACGCTGTTTGATGTCAGCTGTATAAAATGAAGTAATTTCGTATTGAATTGTGAAATCTCTTTTAAGTCAAAATTTCTTAAATGTAAAAAAAATCATCGTTTTTTTTTTCATTTAATTATTTTAGTCAACATTCGTTTGTACATTGCTTGGTCTAAGTCTCAGTGCTAAACAAGTAGTTAAATTATTTTTATTTTCATATTCACGAAACAAAGAAAGTCGACCTGAACAACAATTATTTTTATCTGAAGAGTTCTTTTCCCTAGCCCATGACACGTTGACACGTCATTTATTTTAAAACACGTATTTAGTTTCTTCAGTTGATTTTCATCATCGATAAGAGAATGTATTCAAGCAGAAATAAACTGAACTTTCTATAAAATTTCATAATCAAACACATTCGGTATATCAAGTATTGTTAAAAGTTGGTTCACCATAACTATTTTAAGGTAAGCAGTTTTAACAAGGATACGGTTGAGAAATTACACCCACCGACTTACTCACCACGTGATACACATACACGCTAGATCATGTAAAACATAAAGTTCCGCTTAGTCAAGTTGTGTTTATGTCGTCAGCTTTTCTTAAATTGGTTTTAAAGGTAATGCAAGCAATTAATCACATAATACCAGCGCCGGGTTTATTAATCCGGCACAATGCTGAGTTGGGGGTTTTAGGACAATTTTTTTTGTTATTTTTTTTTTTGTTTCATATTTTTTCTGTTTCTGTTTTCTACTATGTACCTATTGTCCTATTAAATATATTTTCTTTCTAAATATATTTTCTTTCTTTCCAATTAAGAGCTACCATTTAAACAATAACTAGCTGTCCCTGCGACTTCATCCGCGTGGAAAACATTATCCCCCGTTTTCGCAACATCTTTTATTGTTGCTCCGCTCCAATGGGTTGTAGCGTAATTATGTAACCTTCCTCGATGACATTATAAATACGTTTTACTACAATATGTTTTAGGTGAAAGTTCGTCGACCTTACCAACGTCAGTAACCTGCAAGTCTCTTTCTAATTTTCTATAGGATGCATTTTCGGGCAAAAAGGCAAAAAAAAAATATTAAAACATAATATCAAGAAGTGACTTGGAAAATCAAAAGAAATTATTCAATTGCTTTCAGTGGCGTCTATTTTGCATAACCCCTGACCCTTTCCCATGACCACGGTTAAAGGAGCGTAACTTTTCTGCCCTGATGCACACCAAGACCGTGTGATATTACTTAAGACGATACTTATGGGCCTTAGGGTGGAATTAATAATAATTTGTTACAGTAATATTTTACACTGATCTATATTAAAATATGTAAAACGTATGTATGTTTAGAATTAACTGGTTTTTAGATTTTGGCTATTAAATTTTGATTTATCCATTTTAAGTTTTTGTCTTAAAGAGCTACGCTACGTCCGTTTTGTAGCAGTTTTATTCTTAGTAGTAAAAGCACTTAGAACTCTATTAGAACTCAAAGTGAATGACTATTATTACGACGTATTTTCTATTTCTTCTATGGAGATATGAAAGAATTAAACGATGTGGTACTTTTTCAGTTTATCCACTACAAACAAACGTGCAAAAAAACAAAGGTTTATTTTTATAATAATGTATACTATAGTGATCATGTGAAAATAAAATGGTATTTCGTAACTCGAGTGTTTTCCATTTCAAAGTTATATCAAGCTATCGTGCAGTGATCGCTAAGTAATTACAATGTTTAAAACAAGACTATAGGTCAAATCCAGAGATAACAAGGACTTAAAACAAAATAATTGTTAAAGTTCTTACCTTTATGTGCGTCATTCGGTGGTAATACAAGTTTGAGCTGGCGGTAAACCTCTTGCCACAATGTTGACATTGATGCGGCTTCTCCCCTGAATGTATCCTTCGGTGGGTGTTCAAACTGCTTGATGTACTGAATCCTTTGTTGCAGACCATACATACGTGGGGCTTTTCACCTAAAAAAAATATTTTTTTCAGTTACCTACTTGAATTTACTAAGCAATTCATAGCAAAGTTGTTTCGATATATTTAGAACTTTTTCATTCTTTAAAATATTACATAACAAAATAGTGTAATTTATTTTTTATATATATAAGTTAAGGCAGAATTTACTGCTCTTATTTCTCTGGTAATACGTACAATGTGTGTTTTTACAGTAATTTTTGGTTATAATATTTGAGAGACCAAAATCATCATTTACACAGACGTATTTTGGCTGAAATGATGATCATTTCAGCCAAAATACGTCCACTGCTGAACAAAGGCCTCCCCCAAAGAATGCCACAACGAACGGTCCTGGGCCGCCCTCATCCAGCGATTACCCGCGACCTTCACCAGGTCGTCGGTCCATCTTGTGGGAGGCCTGCCTACGCTTCGCTTTCCGGTACGTGGTCGCCACTCGAGAACTGCTCTGCCCCAACGGCCGTCAGTTCGTCGAGCTATGTGCCCTGCCCACTGCCACTTGAGTCTCGCTATTCGGTGAGCTATGTCGGTAACTTTAGTTCTCATGCGGATCTCCTCAATACAAATACGAGTATATTATTCGCAGCCAACATCACGAGTATTAGTAACAGTTGTTGTTAGCACAGGACGGACTTCATCATATTCGCTTTGCTGTAGTCACTTCTTCCAATATTTTGCAAGTATGACAGAAATTGAGTAGCCTTAAAATCTTACTGGCAGCGCTGAACCATTTAGCGACAAATATGTTTGGGAACTAATGCAGCAGTACCCACGAACTTATCCACTGGACAACTACCCACAAAAAAGGAATAACCAATAATTTATTCCTACCGCCAGTATAGGAGTCGCCAACAGTCTATTAAAAATTTGAATCAAATATTTAAATACCAACCACTTACCAGTATGCGTTCTCATATGTCGTTTTAATAAGGACGGTCTATCGAAAGCTTTTCCACACACTTCACAGGGTAGTAACGCTCGCTCAGACTTTGCTGGCCTTCTTTGGAGTTTTGGCGTCATTTCTAATAACTCATTGGATGATCCCACCGATGATGAAGTAAGAGAGTCACCAGAAACTGATTTGTGCTCGTCTTCTGGTCCTGATGGTGGGGATATTGGTAAGAGGACCCTGGATAGTAGCGACGTGGATAGATCTAGAGGTGAATCTGTGGACAAACATGTTATTTTTAATTGATATCAATATAATATAAAAATATCGAAAAAAATATTACGTTACAATTTATAGTAATACAATCAATTTAAAATAACGTAACGTCTATACACATTTCCTAGGAAAAATAGGCAAGATTCTGTATCACACAGATATTCATGCATACGCGATGTAATTATCATTCAGAAGTATAATGTTATGACCGATTTCCCATTCATCGGGAATATTTCCTAACTCCCGTAAAGAAAAATGATCCTGAGTTACGAAGACACTATGTATTTCCTTAAGGTGACCAAAATCAGAGATAAGAGAGATATGTAATAATACTACGTATAGAATGGACACTTCGACGTCCCGCCCAATTTCCCCGCCTCACCCAACCTCCTCCCCTCTTATGGGCGACGTTTGGTGTTCTTTACGTGCTACGCACACAGGTGCACGTGTAAATACACGTCACTGATTGATGTCTGTATAATAGAGACTAAATTAAGCGTTTGGATGAAATTTTGGCGGAGTGTCGGCGGTGTGCCAAAATATAACGAATAATTGAAATTTAGTTTTAGTTACACAATCTTACTTCATCATAATTCAAACTGATTCAATACAGCCATTACTAAATTAATAGTATCATTACAAGACGCCAAATTTCGAGTTTCCATACATGGGTATCTATTACGATGAGTCAATATTGTGGGTGTGTATTATGCAGTTCTAATTTTGCCATTAAGAACCTTGATCCTATTAAACCAAAATATTTAATGAACCAATTAATTGACAACCGTAAAAACGTTATTGAAGTCTAGACATTTTATGTTTATGGCGTCTTCGGAACCAGTTTTAATTAGAGTTTGGCCGTTGTCGCTGAAGACTTTTCATTTGCAAAGTTATAATCTATGGATATTGGCAATAAATCTTCGTAGTGTAGCTGTCGGTAGATGGTACAGATTAATTAGCCGACTCTTCAGTACTAGATTCCAGATATTTGTTATCACTATGTTTCATGATTGGTGGTGGATTGCTCGATATGGAACAGCAAGCGTCAAACCGATAGCATCAGAGTCTGCAAGCGTGTCTACTTTATGTGCAAATTGATTAGTCTCTATGCCGGCCATTTCAAGTGTTACGCCGCCATTTATAGCTTCAATTATTTCGAAGCTACCAGATGTCGATACAAAAGTGCCTTTCTACTTAATATTAGCGATCGTTTTATACGAGTGCGGTACGTTTCCGCCGACAGCTGCATTCGAATTATCGATATGGTTGCCGATCGGATCGGCCTTTGCAAGGCAAACGGCGCCGCGTTCGTTATCGATTCATATATAACTTAACTGCTTGTTTAAGCTGCGTCTATAAGTACATTTTTTGCTCATTCATAACTTTCATTGATATTGAATTGGAATTTTAAAGACATTTAAAGATACATATTTACACTATGACTTACACAACATATTGTAGTAAAATTTGTTGAAATAAGGTTTCTTATTATGAGGTTTCTTCTGTTCTATTTCATTTATGTGCTTGTTTCTGGTCTCTGATATGGAATAATTTTAACAAATATTTGAATTGGCTAAGTGGTCATTTTTTTCATAACATTTTTGACACGTTTTCAACAATTTATGTCTTCATTTTTCTGAATGCTAAGTGAGGGAATATAAACGTCTGTTTCCAATACTGAAAAGAAATAAACTATTTGTTGGAGCATTTGAAAGTGCGCGCCTTGTGCATGCGCGTGCATATAGCTAATCACACGGCTTCGTTTGGAATCGGACCAATGGGGACGCCTACGTCATGCGCATGATTGTGATTGGCCAACGCGGCCAGGACGACGGGGCACTCGCGCCATCTTTACTATGGTCTTGTAATTTTGTAATATTGTAATCGCAATCGAATCAATAAACGGAACATACGTTACACCAAAAAACCTCGAATTTTCTTGCCTCCAATTCCGCAACATTACATGTGGTCCTTCGAGCCGGATAAATAAACGCACAAACTTTGGATCAGACGACGATTATAAACGCTTATAAACGCAAATTAAGCCGAGGAGAACTTCGAGGAGATACGTACGTGGCGGGACTTGCGGATCACAGTGCTTTTGGTAAGGTGTGCTAATCGGAATCCTTCACCCCTTTCCGCTTCACTTGTGTAATACTGTGCTTTTTTCGGATTTCCAGTGCATTGCCTACTCGACCGTTATTTTAGTGAAAAAGTACCTACGCGTCAACTCGCCACATCAGCTCGCCACATCAGGTGTAATCGTGAGTAAATACCGCTTTTCTTTTGCCCATACACAATGGCTACATCGGAATATAAATCAGAATTAACGATGAAAGATTTAAAGAAAAAACGCGCATCTTTAAAGTGTCGATTAACTAATTTTAAAAAATATGTGAGTTCATTTGAGGGGTTAAAATTGAATGCTCATCAGCGAGCTGAGCTTAAATTACGTGTTGTAGGATCACAAAATCTTATGGGTGATTTCAACCATGTTCAAACACAAATTGAGGATTTAAGTCACGAATCGGACATGGAAGAACAGCTAGAATCGCGAGAAGTATTTGAACGTGAATATTATGTTATTTTAGCACTAGCTGAGTGTCTTACTATATGTGATGAAAAATCTGAGGTGTCAGCAAGTAATAATAACGCAGTTAAATTACCTACCATATCTATCCCTTGTTTCGACGGTTCATATGAACATTGGTTAGAGTTTCGCGATACCTTTGTATCTTTAGTGCATAACTGTAATACGATTCCGCAAATCCAAAAATTTCATTATTTAAAATCATCGTTAAAGAGTAACGCGAAGTCCGTTATAGATTCTTTAGAATTTTCTGCCGATAACTATGACGTGGCATGGGAATTATTAATGAATCGTTTTGATAATACGAAGTTATTAGTGCATAATCATATAAAATCCATATTTTCAATTCAGCCGTTACACAAAGAATCGCCATCTCAATTACGCAAACTGATTGACACTATTTTAAAAAATTTAAGGGCTTTGAAGCTGCTTGGTGAACCCACTGATCACTGGGATACCATTGTTATTTATATAATTATTACAAAGTTAGATCCAATATCTGAACGCGAGTGGGAACAATATAAATGCAGTGTGGTTCATAACAAGCATAACTCAGTCAAATTAGACGATTTATTGCAGTTCTTAAAAAATAGGGCTGATTTTTTAGAAACATTGATAGTGTCTCATTCTAAACCTAGTACATTTAACGCATATGAGATGAAAAAACATTCTAACAGCCATGTTTCTTCATCAAAGGTTCAGTGTAACGTAACAACAAATAAATTTACTAAAAAATCCGTTAGTAAAAACACTCACATTTGGAAGGCATGTTTAATGTGTAACACATTACATCCTTTATATTCGTGTCAAAAATTTCTCGACCTTAGTGTACATGACAGGCTTAAGTTTATAAAAGATAAAAACTTATGTATAAATTGTATGCGGCCCGGGCACTCCGTTGATACTTGTGTATTTGGACCGTGTAGGAAATGTGAGCAGAAGCATAATACGCTAATTTGTGATAATCATAACAATTCGTCTGCAGTTACGCTAACAACCTGTGGTCAAATTGTAAACGATACGCAAGCTTCTACTTCACATGACGCGCAAAGTCATATTTTTTCGTTTCAAACGCAATTAAATCACGCAAACAATAGTAGCAAAGTAGATCAAGCGAGATCAGCTGTTTTACTGTCAACGGCTATCGTGGAAGTACGTAGCCGGTCGGGAGAATACCTACAAACGCGCGCAGTACTCGACAGCGGCAGTGAACGTACGTTTATCACGCAATCTCTTTGTGACAAATTAAATTCGCAAGTTATACAGTCCACTCATCAAATTCATGGTGTAGGAAATTATATCACGCAGTGTACGCAATCCTGCGATATCAATTTAAAATCACGCATAAGTAATTACACCACACGCATTCGATGTTTAGTTTTGCCACATATAACGGCTAACTTACCTACAAGTTCGATAAACATAAACGACTTTAACTTACCAGACAACATTATTCTCGCAGACCCGATGTTTTATGACAGTCAAGCGATTGACATGTTGATAGGCGCGGATTTGTTTTGGGAGCTAATTAGCGAAGGTAAAATTCGAATCAAGAACGGGCCTTACATCCAAAATACGCATCTTGGTTGGATAGTATCGGGTGCCGTTCACAATACATATAAACGTAATAAATCAATAAGCTGTAATTTTTTACAATTTTATAATAACGATACGTCCTCACTAGATAATTTAGTTAGAAGGTTTAGGGAAATCGAGGAGTTGCCTCCTGTTTCGCTTAAAGTAGGCAATGACGAGGAGCGTGCGTGCGAGGAACACTTTGTTCAAACGACCAAGCGGGACGCTGACGGACGGTTCAGTGTTCGAGTCCCGTTCAAACAATCACCAACTGTTTTAGGTGAAACTCGTACGCAAGCTGAACGTAGTTTTTTTGCGTTGGAAAGGAAGTTACAAACCAATTCTATTTATAACAAATAGAATTGGCTGATAATTGTTAGGTTCCCTACGTTAAAGAAACTTTAAACGAAAACTTTTTTTTGTAGACGATTTAATTTGTGGCGCGAATAGCATTTCAGAATTAAATAAAATTTGCTATGGTACAAATAAAGTGTTAAAATCGGCATGTTTCATTTTACGCTAATGGGTTTTTAATTTTAACTTTGTCGGCGCGAACCCTAACGATGACTACAATGTTATCAGTGCGTCGATGCGGCTAGCGCTCGGCGACGACGTTCACAATAAAACTTTAGGTATCGGATGGAATAATATAGAGGACGAATTAATGTTTTATTCTCAAGTTAAGCATGATTGCAACAATATTATAACGAAACGGATTATCTTATCAAGCGCATCACAAATTTACTAAACATTTATTTACATTTATTTACAAAACAATACAAATGTCGAATTGCCTGAAATTAAATCAAGTGTTTCATGTCACGTTCTTAATCAGGCATGTGATAATAATTTATTTCCATTTGCAAGATTTTCTCAATACAATGGAATGAAACGAGCTGCGGCTTATGTATGTCGTTTTATTTATAATACGCGCAACACACACAACAAGCGCACTGGTCTATTGACAGTTGATGAACTTATTAATGCAGAATTAACATTAGCTAGATTAAGTCAACGGGAATCATTTGCTGATATATACGAATCATTTACAAAAAATAAAAATATCAAATTAAATTCGCAATTATTAAAATTAAATTTATTTTATGATAATAATAATTTAATACGCGTCGGAGGACGCATCCACAATTCGGTAGAATTTTCTTACGATAAACGTCATCCAATTTTAATTAATTCTAAGCATCATTTTACGATATTATTATTTCGCTACGAACACGAACGGATGTTACATGGTGCACCACAGCTCCTTTTATACACAATAAGGGAGTCATGGTGGCCTATGGGTGGTCGTGACCTTGCAAGAAAGGTATTTTATAATTGCGTGAAATGTTCTCGTTTTCGCGCGGCACCTGTCACTCCTATCATGGGAAACCTACCTATGGAACGATTACTTCCAGGTTTTCCATTTTTGCGATGCGGCGTGGACTACGCAGGTCCAATGTTTATTTTGAACCGTAAAGGCAGGGGAGCGAGATTACAGAAAGCGTATATTTGTTTATTCGTGTGTTTTGTTTCGCGCGCTGTACACCTCGAACTTGTCACCGACCTTACATCCGATGCTTACTTACTAGCTCTTAAACGATTTATTTCACGTCGAGGAAAGCCTATCGAGATTTACTCCGATAACGGACGTAACTTCGTAGGTGTTAAAAATGAATTCACACAGTTTTTAAAATGTTGTGCTGTTAAGGAATACGCATTATCGCAAACTATAACTTTTAAAATGATACCATCTTATGCTAGCCATTTTGGGGGCCTATGGGAGGCAGGTGTTAAGAGCTGCAAATACCATCTTAAGCGGATAGTAGGCAATGCACACATGACATTCGAAGAGTTTAGTACGGTACTTACTCTAGTTGAAGCCGTCCTCAACTCACGACCTTTAAGTCCCATGTCTACAAATCCCCATGACTACCTTCCTCTCACACCCGCTCATTTTCTGGTTGGCCGCCCGCTGACTGCTCCTGTGCCCGCTGACCTGCAAGACGTTCCAGCAACTCGGCTCACCAGATACCAAAGGGTGGAGCAATTACGACAGCATTTCTGGAATCGCTGGTCGAAAGAATATGTGTCGGAGATGCAGACTAGAACCAAATGGTATCAACATAATGATGATCTAAAAGAAAATACGTTGGTCTTGATAAAGGATGACAACCAGCCGCCATTGAGATGGAGTTTAGGCCGAATCGTCAAGACCTATCCAGGAAGAGACGGCATATCACGCGTTGCCGATATTCGCAAAGCTGATGGTATTGTACGACGGGCATTTTCAAAGATTTGTCCGCTTGGACCAACGACGAATGATGAGAAATAATTAGAAGCTGCCGGGAGCCGGGAGTCGCGAGTCCAGGCAACTGTTGGATGCTGTTGCTTCCAAGGCCGGGAGCATGTTGGAGCATTTGAAAGTGCGCGCCTTGTGCATGCGCGTGCATATAGCTAATCACACGGCTTCGTTTGGAATCGGACCAATGGGGACGCCTACGTCATGCGCATGATTGTGATTGGCCAACGCGGCCAGGACGACGGGGCACTCGCGCCATCTTTACTATGGTCTTGTAATTTTGTAATATTGTAATCGCAATCGAATCAATAAACGGAACATACGTTACACCAAAAAACCTCGAATTTTCTTGCCTCCAATTCCGCAACATTACACTATTGTTGATAAAATAAATATTTACTGCGATCTAAATATAAATATTTGCACATGTTACACTTTACATTTGCACGCGTCTTAACAAATTCCATCCATTTACCGGCAAAAATACCACGATATCAACACCTACTATTCATCTACCATTCATCGGTGGAAAAAAGCAATCTCGACTACCGACTATGAATCCCCTTTGAAGTGCCGACGCTCGGTTTTATCTGGTCTAGCGACATTTTTGGCACTATTGACTTAGTGGGAAATATTTAACTATCTCCATTTAAATAAAAATGCTCCCATGCTATCATTAAAGAAATTGACGTTGTTAATTTTGATTTTGTAAATTTAAACCTTTTAACTTTTGATAAATGGGTGTTGTCTCTTTTCCTTAAAGTCAGTTTACGACGCGGTCAAAGTGTTAAAAAAAATCCCAACTTATTTATTTTTATTTTTAATGACCTTTATTGTTTTTTTTAGTATAGAATTACTATGTGTATAGAAACAAATAAAAAAATATGTGTTTTCATTAAAAACATCAAATAATAGTACCTAATGCTTGCCTATTAAAATCAACTTATTTTGAACCAAAATCGATTGCACCTCGTCAGCTATTCATCACACGCTTAAATTTGTACCGTATGATTCCAGGCTGTGTTTTAATGAAAGTTTGTGGTTTAATGAAAGCGATGCCTTTATCGTCTTATATAAAGTAAGCGCTTAGTTCACAAACTCGCCCAGAATATTAATTTCAACAAGACGAATAGCTTAACAGTTTTACCAATAATAATAAGTATTACGTTCATGATGTATGTTATGTAATTGATTCTGTTTGTGTTCTCATTAATTCATTTTATTGACGTGACAACGTCTTAAATTAGGTTGCGGCTCGGAGTCACTCATGAAAAAGTGTAACGCCCGGTAACGTAACGATGAGTCACCGAACGAGAGAGAGGCCTGCCGGACCGGCGAATGCCTTTCTACCGAGAAAAAGACGTTGTCACGTAAAATCTTCGCCCGTAAAACCGACTTTACAGGCAACCAGTTTTTTATTATTTGTTTTTGTTTTAAAACTTGAAATTAAATTCAATCTAAACTAAGCCTAGCTAGTTTAAAACTATTCGTTTTTTCTTTTTTACCTACGACTTAATTTCTTATTAAAGTTATAATACCAATAATAATTAGTGCATAATTTGTTTGCCTGTAAGCGTGAATGCCTTATCTCTGCCTACCCGTTTTGGTATTATAGGCATGAAATAACGTTGGTTGTAAGGTTTCCCTACGTGATGTGTGTAGTGGAATATACTTAATACCTACGATGAGTAACTTACTTACTTTATTACTTTCCTGCTAATTAAAAAACGTTTTGATTCATCTGCCAGTAAACAGTAGTGTTTAGCGAGACCATATTTCGGTTAGAAGATAATGTACCTCTTATTTTTAGGACTTTTTTATAGATTTAGTAGAATTAGTATCCATGTGAACTTTATGCTTGTTTTGCTCGTTTCATTATAAAACATAATTGCTGTTCAAATTATGAAAAAATGTAAAACAAATAGAATTTCAACGGAATTTCAACATCACTTTTTATGTTTCAAAATTCACGCCTTAAAAGTTGCGGGTAGCAACCAATTAGTCAGAAATCTTCAACAAGAGTGTAAATACAGCGTATACAGTGAAATTACACTACCTCCATAGTGAGTTGGTTTCAAATTATGATGTTATCCCATTAATGTACTAATCAACTGTGTACAAGTATAAATTGCCTATTGGAGTTACATGTGAACATGCAGGTAACTGTACTTTGGATCATGATTTTAGTGTATTAGATGGTTGTTAATGTGAAATCATTCAAGCTAAGTAGCAAAAACGGAAATAACAACGTTGGAAATAAATCAGAAAATTTATAATCATGTTTCTGCGTAAAAAATATAATAAAAGTCATAATTATGTCCGAATACTCAAACGTCACTTAATTAGAAGCAGCCTCTGTCTAATATGAGCTATCTGTCTCGTTTGCACGTATTTTATAGAGACGAAAAACTTTTAAGCCCCTTAGATTTAAGTGACGTTTCTGTATTGGGACGATAATAATAAATTAATTATTTTGTTAAGACCATAAATTTTGTCAACCTTGAAACTACCGGTACAGAGGCTAAAAAGCTTAGGCTTAGGCCCCAGGACCGGCAAAGTATCTACGCCGCCGGCGGTCTCTCAGGCTACGGTATTACGGGCGTGTGGCCCCTCACAATAGGGAACCTATTTTTATTTAATTTAGAGCAGGACCATTTGTAAGCGGGACGCGGGGGAATAGCTGAAGGAGAAAAAAAAACAAAAAAAACCACAGCGAGTTTCCCCTGTGTACCAGAATCCCTACAAGGATCACGCCCCCGACGTTTCGGGGGCAGATAGGCCCGGGGAGTGAGGAAGCTTCGATCCCCGAACCATCCCCCGCCTCTCTGTTGTGCATCAGGCGCGGAGGGAGAGATGATGATGAGTCAGTCAGGTATTACTTACCATCAATGGAAACTGTATGCTTGTGTGGCACTTCATGACATAAAAAAATGTTAATATTTAGGTCTATAAAGCTTTCTACATAGTTATGTCACAGTCTAAAGAAAACGAACGTGCTTAATTACCTAATGTCTTATCTTATATCTATATATGTATTTGGTTTTGAATGATTTTTGTAAGTCCAGGGAAGGTTTATAAGTTAAGAAAATATGAAGAAATTGAAGGTAAATAGTAAAAACCACAATTTAATTTTTCCATACAAACAGTCCGAATCTATCAAAACTTTGACACATTATTTCATTGTGAGGCAATACGAAGTTTGCCGGGAGAGCTAGTATATTATAAATAATTTATTAGCATGTTAAGAAACCGTGTAATCTGTTCCACTATAAATGTATCATTTATAAAGATAATAATGTATAATATCATTAATTAAAAATATCATAATAACGATTATAGATCATTTAGCACATTGTTGGTCGCAGTGAAAGTGGATCGACCGTCACGGATGGTTAATGATCATTAAATTTGTATGATTGATGTTAATTTCATGAAAATTATACATTCAATAAATACGTGTTTACTTTCCTGATTCTAAATATGAACATTCTCGCAGTGCTTTTTGTTGCACGACACGACACGGTATTCAGGGTACGATAGAAAGGGTCAGGGTAGTATATATAACCATTGATGGTAAGTATGCTTGTTTGCCACGTCCATTAAATAAAAAAAATAAATATAATTCTTCATATACCATTGGGGATTTAAAGTTGAGGTTCTATCCAGTTTTTTTAATGTTTTTAATATGTACATATTTTATGTAATGGAAGTGGTAAACAAGCATCAGTTCACATTGATGTTAAGTGATGACTGCAGCCTATAGACACCCACACAAAGACCAAGGTCGAAATGCAGATGCGTTACCTATCCTGAGGCCTAAGGTGTTATGCCTCTGTGCCGGATATCACATGATACATACCTTCTAATATCGAGTCCATAGTCTGTCTATACAGATTGTTCCTCATCCTGACGAAGAACAGCTCCTCGGGTCTCTCGGGAAGGTAGTAGACCACCAGCTCGGTGTGCGCCGACACAGGTTTCACCGCTTCGTACACCGGCTCACCCTTCACTTTTGTGCAGACTAGGTTTACCTGAAAAAAAAAATGGTTACACTACTGCTTTGCTGGGGTCCTAGGTTCAGTCCTCGAGTTTATAACTAATGCCTATCACTTCACAACTTACTTGTGGTCCATAGTTCTCAGAGACACGGAGGAACCTCACCCAATTGCAGTGTCGAACCTGCACCCCACCAGACGTGCAAACTTCGTCGAACAAACCAAACCGATGTCGTACCTGTGAACAAACAGAATCGACTATTAAATTCAAGTTTATAAATATTTTTTATGTAAGGTAGGCTCATGCTCGTCAAGAAACGCTCATGGCCCCGCGGCTGATGTAGATCATAAGCGATCAAGTCGGTTAAGCACTACGGGCGCGGTCGGGTGTGTGTTGGGTGACCGCTATTGGCAAATTAAAATGCGCGTTTCCGTGCCTCGAAGGGCACGTTCCGTGCCTCGATCCCGGTTGCTAAACCTATAGCAGTCGTTAAACCTTGTCGGAGGTCTTATGGTCGGTTTGAAAACATTCCACACCGGGTTGGCCACTAACCCGTATCTCCACCAATCCGCATTGGAGCAGCGTGGTGGAGTAAGCTCCAGACCTCCCCCAAAAATTGGAGAGACTCGTGCCCAGCAGTGGGACGTATAATGGGTTGCCATTATTTTTATTATTATAAGGAAGGTCGAAAAAAAGCATGCAGCTCAAGTTGATATCCAGAGGTCAAAATCCAGATGTGTTGCCACCCCTGAGACCTAAGTTGTCATGTCTCCGTGATAATTATTACGGGGACATACATTACCACCTAACTGTTAAATGATAGTGCTGAAGTGCCATTTAGCAGCAGATAAATTAGGTAATTTTTTTTTTTTTTTTAATTGAAGTGGCAAACAAGCATGCAGTTCACATTGATGCTAAGTGATGACTGCAGCCTATAGACACCCACACAAAGACCAAGGTCAAAATGCAGATGCGTCGCCACTCCTGAGGCATAAGGTGTTATGCCTCTGTGCCGGAAATTACAGGGCCATACATTACCACCTGACCGGAACACGATAGTGCTGAACACTACCATTTAGCGGCAAGTATATTAGGTAATGCGGTGGTGTCTACGCCCTTTAGCTCCTGCACTGGAACTCTACCACCACTAGATATCAAGAATATGTATCTTCACGCCAGGTCCCTAACGGGGTTGGCAGAGAGTGTAGAGCGCCAGATATCCCGGTCCTGAAATACCTCTCGTGCCTCATCTACCTTCAATAAAGATATGAATAATTATCCAAAAATTATGCTGTACTAGTGTTTCAATCAAGTACCTATGTAGGTAATTCACATTCATCATTTCAGCTGCAAGCTCTACCGCTGGACAAAGGCCTTCCCAAAAGATGCCCACAGCGTCCAGTGTTGTGCATAACGTGGGAAAATATGTCAAAATCGCCGCACTTGGCAAGTATGTTGCTGCTGCCTACCCGTGTTATTGCATCTACTGCTACCCTATTAGAATGATTTGACCACCATTGTTCAGTTGATTCTTATTAATGGTAAGTAATTCTAAATCTATGAGCATTCAAAAACCAAAGGTGTAAATGCAGATGGGTTGCCAATTTAGGATTTTGAACTCCTCTACCAGATTCCTACCCCCACTTAACGTTAACACGGTAGCGCTGTTGTAGTGCTAAACACTACTTAATGCCGTTTTGTCTACGCTCTCAAACTCTATGTCCAGTGAATCACATCATATTAGTATTATTTGTTAAAATAGTAACCAAAAATAAAATCTCTCACCTATTTGTATTATTCAAAACATCTCTTGTAAACTATTTAGAAAATGAAGACACCTAATTAGTGCTTCCATTAAAATTAATAGTTTAAATCAATCAATTTAATATGAAAACGGTAAACAATTCCAAAAACGATATATATCGATATATTAAAAAACAATTCGCACGGTCGTATCCCATTATACTATTTCCAATCTATTATCTATGTTTTATCTCAATCGCTCTTAATTACCGTCTCCGATCAAATCAATTAAGTTTATCAATTCTTTATAAGACCACTTTCCGTAAATAATACTTACTTTCTTTGAAACTGACCGCGGGGTAAAGGCGCAACTACATTTTTTATTACGATGGTGGTTGCAAACCAGTATGCAGTTCACAAGGATGTTAAGTGACGACTGCAGCCTCTAGATATCAACACAATAACCAGAGGTCAAAGTGTAGATGCGTTGCCACCCCTGAGAACTAAGATCTTTTGCCTCTGTGATAGTTATTACAGGGCCATACATTAGGACACTCTACTGATCGGATGATCGCCGTTGACATCGCATCAGTAAATTAAGAAACATATTTTAATAACGAAAGTAATTTCATTGAGGACAAAGGTTCGATTCCTTTATATTATTCATAGGGCAACACGGTCTACCCGCCGCTGCGGACCGGAGGGGAGTAGCCATATGCAGGCTTCCCCCTCTGTCAAAGTACAAGACCAAAAGGTCCTATACCTGTCGCCTAGATGTTTTAATGTGTGCGATTGTGTATGTATTTTGTTAAAGTCAAGGTGTGAGTTTCGTGGTAATACGCGATTCTTTGTAGTGTGTGTGAGTATCACACGTACTCGTAGTTCTACCCGCAAAAAAATGACAGACTATTTTGCATCGGTAATAAACGCTATGGCTACTCTCCTTTCCTCCTGCGGCGGCCGGTGGCTCGTGTTGTTCTGTGATATTATTATAAAGATATATTATTAGTACCACCATCGGATCTAAAATCCGACGGTGTCCTTTTTCATTTGACAAAAATGTGACTGGTGAAGAATCATTTTATTCGCAAAATTGCATTCGCCCTTCTTCCTAGGAGTAAAATGTAAAATGATTTATTCCAACACAACAAACCCACCAAAATAATGTAGTTCTAGCTTATTTACTCGCTTAAATTGATGATTCTCAATTTAACTGGAAGCCAATTAGCAGACGGTAAGTTACGTGCAATATGCATAACTTGACTTGCCTGGCTTGAAAGGCTTGGCTTATCATAACAGATGTAAATTGCTTACATTTCTCTAATAGGTAGAATCAAAGAAGAGTTAAATTGCAGAAACGACATTCTTGAACAGTTAAATGCCTATGTTATTCAGAGCGACGTTTTTAGTTTAGATAACATAATAGGTATCTCCTTCTAGCTTTTATTTGTTAGGCATATATTTTATCTTTTGTATCAATCTAGGCCATAGAATTCTCAGGACTTTAGTATAAGTGCATATTTTATAGGGATTGTGATTAATAACTTGCTTTTTCTGGCTTGTGTCATACATTACGGGGATATATAAAGTAACATTTTAAATGTTCTTCAAACTTATCATACTAATAAGAATATTAGACTTCATCCAACACAAAATTCTTCGCGTATCTTCGATCGCATAATGGCATGATAAGTAGGTATTAAATAAAAAAACTAAAATCTTACACACTTAACTTTAATGCCTCATACGACTAAAAATAATATCATTATACTTTCTGGTCACACAAATCTCAGAGTAAACATTCCATTTAACAGCAGTATTTTCTGTCTCTGAAATCCTTTATGAAAGTTTTAATACTTTGTATTCTGGTGTGTCACGTCTGACTTATGCCTACTCAGCACCCACTTGAAAATAACCGCCAGGTTATATGTAATGACGTGAAAATTACATCGAACGTGAGCGAGCCGCAAAATGCAATCCGCAATATTGCAATTAAAATAAGATGTGAGTGCGTAGAGCTGATGCTTTTAATAGAGTTTTGTGGAAAGGGTAACATGTTCGTTCATGTGTTAGAGATTTGTACGTAATTTTCACGAAGAAGCGATTTAAAATTGTAAACATATTAAGGCTCGTATCATGCAAAACCACTAAAAATATTAATCGTTGTAACAATTTATTCAAGAGCTGTAACAGCCACCAACAAAAATAAGTTTGTAATTTTATAATAAATTTTCAAAAAGTTCAAAATTCATTTACGGTAATTTTTTTTTTCATTATTTGTTGTAAAAAGAATATAAAAAACTACATACTACGAGTATTTTCTTCACTTGTTTGCCAACCATTACCTATTACTGTATTTTTTTTTTTTTTATGTAATGGAAGTGGTAAACAAGCATGAAGTTTACATTGATGTTAAGTGATGACTGCAGCCTATAGACACCCACACAAAGACCAAGGTCAAAATGCAGATGCGTTACCACTCCTGAGGCCTAAGGTCTTATGCCTCTGTGCCGGAAATTACAGGGCCGTACATTACCACCTGACCGGAACACGATAGTGTTGAACACTACCATTTAGCGGCAAGTATATTAGGTAATGCGATGGTGCCTACGCCCGCGATCTCCGTCACTAGAGCTCTACCACCAGTAAAGTAAATTTACTCGTACTATATTATAAACAATAAGAAATGTAACTAGTACCTAAATGCAACAAAGCATATTGGCATTACTTGGTTTTCATAGATTTTGAAAAATCATTACATTTCTTTTTAATGAATTAATAACGCATCTGAGCACGCACATTTTTAGGGATCTAATTCTGCTACCGTAATTAGTCGTAATTGTCATTGGATCGAGGTTGAATCGCTTCGCTGTCTTGCTCTAACAAATGCAACGCGCATTGGTAAAAGCAAGACAGCGGCGCGATTCAATCTCGACATAATAGCAATTACGATTAATAACCGAATATTTGAAATAGGCCCCTGGTTATGCGCTAGCCCGTCAAAGAGTAATTCAGAATCAGAATCAGAAACTCATTTATTCATTTAGGGTGGCAGGCACGTCTTATGAGACGTCAAAAACAAACAAAATTAATTAAAGTGAATAACAATTGATATACAAATCAAATAAGATAAAAAATATATGTCATGTAAAGTCAAGAATATCACTAAGATAAAACAAAATATAATTATACTAATGTATAAAGTCTATCAGTAAAATGTCTCATTTCCCCTTTACAAACTGATAACAAAGAGTAAAAAGAAAAGAAAAAGAGTCATTCTTTGTCATTCACTGGCAGTGAATTCAATAATATACTAAATCATTTCATCGTATAAGTATTATCGTAGAAAAGAAACTATCGCCACCTCATAATTAACACCTTAAGGAGATTAACAAAATTCTCAAACAAATAACAATAAATCCAATTGTACACTAACTCAGACTTTATAGTAAAAGTAATCGTTAATGACATCCGAATATGTTAAACAGTAATAAAAATGCAAATTTATACTAATATTGTACGCGTTGTGACCAATTAGATGATTATTTACGATCATCATGGAGCCACACAGAATATTATTGTGTTGTGTGTTTTAGTAATATTTTGTTTAATATCAAACAAGCATAAAGTTAAGAGCGCATGGCCCCGCAGCTGGTGTAGATCGGAAGCGATCTACTCGGTTAAATAATACGGGTGCGGTCGGGTGTGTGATGGGTGACCGCTAGTGGCAAATTAAAATGCGCGTCTCCGTGCTTAGGAGGGCACGTTAAGCCGTCGGTCCCGGTTGTTATCGATAGATAGCGGTCGTTAAACCTTGTCGGAGGCCTGATGGGCGGTTTGAAAATTTCGAACAGCGGGTTGGCCACTAACCCGTATCTCCACCAACCCGCATTGGAGCAGCGTGGTGGAGTAAGCTCCTGGCCCCCCAACCCAAAAAGGGGAGGGACTCGTGCCCAGAAGTGGTACGTATCAAGGGTTGCTTTTATTTTTGCTGTAGCCTACAAACAATTATTAAACATCAACATGAAACCAGAGATTTTAGATTTAGATTGTCGATGCGTTGCTACATCTGAGGCCTAAGGTATTTTGCCTCTGTGCCGAACATCACCACCTATTTTCTTTTTTCTATAGATCAACTTATCTACAGAAGAAGATTGATAAACAGACGGTATTACCACAGTCTAAAGAAAACGAACATGTTAGTGGTATTACTATATCTGCCTTGGTACCTAGTCGAGTGGTAGCAAGCCCCTTCTGCTAGGCTGGGGTTCCTGGGTTCGATTAACTGGTCTACCCGGAATATGGTTGTAGGTACTGAATACAAATATGTATGTATGTATCTTCACGCCAGGTCCCTAACGGGGTAGGCAGAGAGTGTAGAGCGCCAGATATCCCGGTTCAGACAAACCTCTCGTGCCTCGTCTACCTTCATCATTATCTTCATACATGCACGCCGATTCCTAAGACTTTTGACCCCACCATCAGACAGAACTCGACCTATTTGGTCATGGTAGGTCAGCCTTGGTCAAACAAATATGTATTTTGTTATAATATGTGTTTTGTAAATACTGTGTGGTGTTTTAATATTCAATCACATTTTAACATTGTTAAGTTAAATATGTGATGTTAATAAAAACGGGTTAAAATAGAGGATAGAAAAATAAATATTTTAAACATTTTAACTAACTAAATTACAAAAAAATAAGCATATAAAAATTATTTAAGAGTCACTTACTACCATAACTTAGAATTCAAATTCATTTTGACCGGTTCGAACCATCGATATCAATACTCGTAATATTTATATACTAAAATAATCGATTAACTACCAGTATCCCGCTACATTTTATTTAATAAAACTATTAATGTCCATTGTGAAATCGTAGCAAACAAAAAGAACCGAATTCATTACGAGTCCGAAATCGATTCTGTATCGATTTTTAATCAATCTCCCAAACGGTCTCTATCAAATTTAATTGACATCAGTCGTGAGCTCAGTAACTGTTACTCGGACAACTATTGAGACGTAACTAACGAGTATAATACCAATTATTGTATTTTTTGGCGTCGTGTTATTCGATTCTGTCAAAAATAGTTGGATGTTTTATCGATTCGAGACGAGATAGAAAATCTCGGAGTTATTTTTGTTTGTGACAATTATTTAATTTATAGGTACAATGAAAACAGATACAGTAATTTTATTTTATTGCTATCAGCTTTTATATAACTTAATGGATACTCAGGCACACCGCGAACACTCCGCCAAAATTCCATACAAACGCTCAATTTGGTTTCTTTTACACAGACATCAGTCAGTGACACGCGCACCTGTGTGCGTAGCACGTACAAAATACCAATCGTCGCCCATAAGAGGGGAAGTTGGGGGTGATCTGTGGGGTTGAGTGATGCGAGCAAATCGGGCGGGACGTCGAAGTGTCCAATCTATACGTAGTATTATTACATATTATGTGACTCAGGTCTCGTTTTAGTTCAGAGACTGACTCTTGATGAGTTGAGTTACCTGTTCTCACAATTTTTGTAACTGAAGTGGAAAATAAGTACACAGTTGACATTGGTCAACAAATAAGGTACAACATACATTTAAAACTAGGATTCTACATGCTTTTGTAATTGCTGCACATGTCTAATGATGTCACTTTAGGTTTACCTCGATCACGTACATTCTATTTCAGTCAGAAATAAAAACCCTGACTCTAAAACGTAGTAGTAATGACTTCTTTTTTTTTAATTTAATTGAAGTGGCAAACAAGCATGCATTTCACATTGATGTTAAGTGATGACTGCAGCCTATAGACACCCACACAAAGACCAAGGTCAAAATGCAGATGCGTTACCACTCCTGAGGCCTAAGGTGTTATGCCTCTGTGCCGGAAATTACAGAGCCGTACATTACCACCTGACCGAAAGACGATAGTGCTGAACACTACCATTTAGCGGCAAGTATATTAGGTAATGCGGTGGTGCCTACACCCGCGAGCTCCGTCACTGGAGCTCTACCACCAGCAAAAACCTACTTCACTAACCTTCCAATATATTTTCTACGCAATGTTCGTATAAAATAAATAAAATATTCGGAATGAAGCATCACAATTATGGAAATGCATTTCAATTAACGACTTACAAATAATTATTACAATATTGACCACACGCGAGCCATTACATAACAGAATAAAGCATAATAGCATATTTAAGGGGTACTACACACAAATTAGCGACATTTCAAGTAATAAGCACCCGAACGATTCGTTTCAGAATATTTGACGGGGAAAATTACAACGCATTATAATGTCGGTTATCTACATAAGAAAGTAATACATTAATTCCGTGATGGCATTTTTAAACAGAAGCCGAAATGGACGTCCGTGCCCGCGGCGCGCATTACTAACATCTACATACGGCGTCGGTTAATTTCAGTTTGCGCGCGTTTCCACTGGCTCATATAATGTGGTTGGAAACCTTCAATCACTATTACCCATTGCAATGCAATGATGCATAATACATAATTTGAACACCATATGAAAGCAAAATAAGTAGAATTTCTATAGATATAATACATTAAAATATAAGAATGAACATATGAAATACAATGTAATACGAGTATGTATGAAGTATATTCTCTTATATTCAAAAAAATCAAATTTATAAATGAGACATTCTCATATGTATATTTTTTATTTCAATTGTTTTGAATTTATTCTTCTATTTGTTTCGGCTCGCGACTTCTCCTTCATTTTATTGTTCAAACGTCAAAGATCAGTATTTCATTATCGTATAGGTTAATTTAGATCATAGTAAAAATATACCAAATTTCGTTTAAATTACACCACCGGTTTTAGATGATTGCAATAGACATCCAAACACACAAATAAACACAATAATCAATAACATTTTTAATAGGATTATGAACAGCTTCGTCGGTAATTTTGAAGCATGAAAACACAATATTCCAGTTTAAGCAAACCCTCATGTGCGCTTACTTGATCTTTTAATTCCTAAATGTACAATCTGAGATATAAAATCTACAATCTACGTCCTAGTTTCATATGGAACTCTCAAATAACTGTTGGTATTCTAATACTATTTCAAAATGTTGTAGCTCCATAAATAATAACTTAAGTGTTTATTAGTCAAATTAGCTATCAGAAACAGATGTTCAAAAACAACATGACGTACCTATATTCAGCTCACTTTTATAGTCAGTAATTACAGAACATGTGCGACCATAACTTCTCGATATAAATTGATATGTATTGATATTTAGATACGCCGTCAGTGATTCTCGTGTAACAATGAGCACGTACACTGTAATGATTACTGGTCGGTAGCCGCGGGCGATTATTTGCCGCACTTCTACCAAATTGCGCCCGGTTGAGCGCACGCGCGTATATTTTTCAAGTATGTCTTGACTTGAGTGGAATGAAAACACTCGTTAGAGTCGGCTTTGATATTGCCTGTACCATTGATGAAAGATGTAAAAAATATTGATGATAGTTTTGAATGAAATCTTTGTTGTTGTGAAGTTGTTTTTTTTAAATTTTATTTTCTGTTTTAGTTTTCAACACGCGTGCATTGTATGGCATTATTGTGACATATCTTCTTCAGATTGAAGGAGCAAAAAAACAACTAGAGATTAATTGTGTGCTGTATATTATACAAATGTTATCCACACTCCTGTAGAATGTGTTGCAAACCCTACATCATACTACAGAAATATGATTTCTAATATTTTATTTACACGTATGATTTTGAACCTAGTCTGATATTACCGTATTTAAACAAACACGGTATGGTTTTATACATAACTAAAACACTCAAAACATTTTGAAAAGTAGTTTTTTGGTAACCTAACTACACACCTGTGATTTTCCTTGAGGTAGTATTTACGTAAAGAACCACTGAAAGAACCACCGAATGAACCATTTAAAATCTTAAGCTTAAAGCTTAAAGCATTCCATAATATGATACAGAGATGGGAATAACATCTTCAATAACTAATAATATTACTATAGTATTACTGATCAGAGATGAACTTTCAAAATTCATAATATAAACAATAAAACTAATAAAATAAATTATAGGTAATTTAAATTATGTTAAAGGATAAATCTGAGAACAATCAGAATTCTAACCCCCTTATTCATAAACGTACATTAGATACGTTTAAGCTATAGAATGCTTTGTCTTTGTCAGTTGCATTTTCAAGTGTGCAGGATAGAAAGAGACAAAGGAGAGCAATTATTTTTATTCTAAGCTATTTTATGATTAGTAACACTTTAGCTAAAATACGTTTATGAATAAGGGGGTTAGAAGATAAACAAACAGCTTTAACGAACATGAAGAAGAGTATAAAATTTCATAGAAAACAATTTGCCAACCAATACAGCACGTGCCGTGGAGATTGGTAAAACAGAGGATTCGTGAAAGCCGGGGGTGAGCAGTAATAACACAACATTACACCAACTGGACACATCAGACGAGTTTCTTGGTCGTCCAAGAGGTAGGTGATAGCGATGAATGATAGTAAGTAACGCTTAACCCCTTGCAACTTTCTCTATAAAAACATGGAATGCATATGCCAAAAGTACAGTAAATATAAAAAATAATGTTATCAATGAAACAATAGAGTAGACATCTAAAAACTCAGGGCAAGATTTGTACAAAAACAATTAAAAATCGAACAAAGCGTATCATTATTTGAGGAGAATCATAATTAATAATCTGAATCATTATATTTTATAAATATCAAATATACAATTGTTTAAAATATAAAATTGTTTTTCTTTTTCGAAGTTTTTTAATTTGGATCCAACTCAATCAAGACTAAAAAGTCATCAAAAATCTAGTCACAATATTTAATCTAGTTACAATCAATGACATAAAATTCACTAGTGAGTAATTAAGTTTTGATTAAATTTCATTCCAATTTTAAAAAGAGATATGACAAAGCATACTCTATTAGAATTTATAAGATATTACAAGAAATATCGCTTCAGCCTATAAATAAGCCAAACATGTCTTCAGGGCGACTGCAGCATTCTGTAGGCAAGATCCAAATTGCATCTCATTTTGTTGCATAGAACCTACCGGTTGCAATGATTGTTGACCAATTGACAGCTAGCGTATGGACTGGGAGTAAATAATAGAGTGTAAATACTGTAGGGTATGTAACGGACCTTTCTCGTGTTTATGTTTTAGAATTATATTCTGCAAAGTATTTATGGATAACTGATTGACGGTTACTTACATTGTGAATAAATATTTCCTAGGTAAAATATATAAATCTTTGTACTTTTTATTTTTCGCAATAACAGATGCGAGTGAACAGGTAGTAAATGATTATAAGCATAATAAACATACTTTTTTCTTTACTATGACTGAATCATTTAAATTAAAAAAACTGCCGACATTAATTTCAGCAGGCTTATTCGGTAAGATATTTAATTTTATGTCAATGACATAATCTTTCTAATATAGGTATGGACTTCGTTCTACACTGCATACTCTATGCCACCCAGAAATCCACAAACACATATTAAATTAAACATGACAGATACTAACTGATTAATTGTATGATCACAAGCCATTACCAATTGTGTTTACACGGCTATTGCGTGCGATACCAACCATGACAGTACGGCACGCTTCGGTATACCACGTTGCGAGGGTGGTAGGCAGACCATGACAATGGCACCTGTATCGCACCTTACTTAATCAGGTAATTGACAGATGGTCATGTCGTCACAGGTATTATCAGGTGCATACTCGTTTACACACCCCATATTTTTTATTTGAAGGTCGTTGTAAGTGATTTTTTGCTTTTTGTAATATGCAATAATATTAATGATACAGTCAAATCATCATGATGAAGTAAGCTTTACTTTTGTCACTGTTTTGATTTTTGTATTTAAAAAGTCATAGTCAAGAATTACTCAGTCTGATTTACTTAGAAGACAATTTTGTAAAGCACGGAATTTTATTATTCTTCTGTTTCGTGTTGATTCAATCGGAAAAGCCATTGTAAATCACTCTTCTGACTTCTGACTATTTACAAGAACATCATCATTCATACAATATTCAATCTTAATAATTCGCAGTATGATAAAAAAAATATGTAGCATACCTAGACAAAATCATTTTTAACAGCGTTTAGTAGTGCTTCTCATACATGTTATTAATCAACTTTAATATATTCAAATAAACGTGATATCACGCTTCAGTATACCACGTGAGGGTAAGTATTAAGGGTGGTCAATAGACCATTGCGATGACACCTGGTGCAGTTTTGAAAGAGATTACAATAGACATAAAAATAAAGTGTTCTTAAAATACGTATTTATGTTAACTACGTTGTTTAAAATCAGCGCACAATTTATAAAAATCACTGAGCTTTATAATGTAAATATTAAGATTTTGCCTAAAGAATATATTTATAATTATAGACTAGGACAAAAAGGAAAGAATAAAATACATCTTATGACAAAAGGCCTTTGATAGAGTTAATTGGAAAAAAATGATGAATATTCTGGAGAACACGGGGATGGATTATAGAGATAGGAAAATTATATACAAACTATACAAAGAGCAAGAGACTATAGTGAAAGTGGGAGGAGAAGAAAGAAGAGCAAGAATTAGACAAGGGGTAAGACAAGGGTGTCCACTTCCAACATTAATATTTAATGTCTTTTTAGAATATGCCATCAAAAGAATAACTGAGTCAGAAAAAGGAGGAGTCACTTTTAATGGAAGAAAAATATTTTTTATTAGGTTTGCACATGATATAGCGGCACTGGCCTAAACTAAAACAGATTTGGAAATACTCATAAATGAAATGGATAAAGTGTTCAACAAATTTGACATGAAAATCAACACCAGTAAAACTAAACTATGATATGTTCAAAAGGAACACCAACCAGTGATAGAGTAAATAATGTAAAAATACAACAAGTTAATAATTTCAAATATTTAGGAAGTGTTATAACACAGGACTCCAGATGTACGCAAGATGTCATAGCCAGAATTTCTATCGCAAAGAGAAAGTTTATCAACAAAAAGCACTTACTAAGGGCAAGAATAGCTACCAATGTAAAAAAAGATTGATTAAAACTTATATATGGAGCACTTATATGTGGCATTTGAAATGTGGTGTTGGAGGAGAATGGAGAGAATCAGCTGGACGGAGAAGAAAACCAATGAAGAGGTACTTGCTTTGGTAAGGGAGGAGAGACAAATTTTGAAGATGATAGAAAACAGGCGGGGCAGAATGCTGGGCCACCTGGTGCGACACGACGATTACATCATGACAATCATGGAAGGGAAAATTGAAGGAAAGAGAAGCAGAGGGAGACCAAGAAGAAGTTATATAGACCAAGTAAAGGAAAAAGTAAAAGTTGTGTCGTACCAGGATGTCAAGAAATTAGCACAGGACAGAGAAAGCTGGCGGTTATTCCACCGACAAGAGCATAGCTCTTAAATATAGAAGAAGACAAAATTAACCTTAAGAAAATTAAATCATTTCGAATTAGAAGGAATATTTTTGATACGATACCTTCTTGAGGCAAGTATACTTAATGTACACATGTAAAAGCCAATATACAAAACCTCAGGTTTCATATTTTCAAAAGAAACAATTTTCCTCTCAATGATTTTGTTTACTTAGTTAATTGAGGTTATCAAATCATATGATAATTATCACACAAACAGCCATAATGTTCAAAACAGCATATTACAACGTTATTTACGTGCAATACCAACCGTGAAGGATGTAGATGGTAAGGCACGACCGACACACTAAGGGGTCGTTGCTAGACCGTGTAATCGATGACAAATGAATCAATTAGCGTATGGTTTTATAATGGTAGTTACTGAAAATGTATGTTTAATGGTTAAAGCAGGTAAAACTGTTTTTAAAGAAAATAGGAAAAAAAAATGATTTCATGTGGTACTTGAACCCGCGACTACAGAGATCTCTAGTTCAGCCGCTTTCACAACTGAACTACCGAAGTCCAGACTCGACTGTCCAATTTTTTCTTCACATGTAAAAAAGAATATTGTTTTATGTAACAGCCATGCAGATATTTTATTTAAATGTATGTCATGTTTCATTGATATTGATAACATATTTAATTACCATATAACATAGTATTAAGTTTGTATATATCATTAAAAATATATATTTCAACGTTGACAGACTAAAGTTTTATAAAAAAACTAGCTTTATAAAAAAATACTATCAAACCGAAATCACCAACGCCGAATAAAAGACGGCGGTGATTGAAGAAAAAAATCGTTACCATTCGCTTTGTTACGATAATCGCCAATCCAATAGAAGGTGATTTCAAAGTTTTGTACAATTTAAGCACAGTAAAAATTATAATTTTTGTCTTTGGCCTAAAGCCCTTACCTTACCTTGCCTGCCCTTACCCTTAATTTAATTGTATGATAACGGTAAAAGTGAATAGAATAGAAATAGAATAGAAAATATTTTTATTTCGAATAGATCTTTACAGATACTTTCAAAACGTCAATAAATCATAAACTACCTAGAGCGAATAACCATTACATATAGTAAAGAAAAATCATATATTAATAGTAAATTAAAAATTAAAATTTAAACTATTTGGTTAAAACATAATAATCATAAAATTTTTCAATTCCTTCAATGATAATAAATGAAGAAAAAGAAAAACTTATTCGTCAAGATCAATGTTATTCACTTAGCAGAGTTCCAAGTGCAGTCACTACTGAGAAGAACTCCGCTACCCAACAAACTCAGTAAGAGCTCTTTTAAATGAGAGCTTAAATCTAGTACAGATTATCGTGAAAAATCAAATAATGTCAACGTCCATAGCATAGATGCAAATAAACTGCTATCTACTAAATGTGATGTAGCCCCTGCAAACCAGAACAGACCAGTCCCCACCAACAGCACCCGTTCACGAGTATGACGCATGTGACAGCCATTGCCCTCCTCGACCATTTTAGAGGGAAGTGAGCAACCCGCCACACGACGCCGCCAAAGGCAAAGACATTTAAGCGTGCATGACTGTTCCGGATATGCATACGGCAAAATAAAAGATGGAATTCATTTTCAGCCAGGGTATTCACATTATTCAACCCTTAACAATAGTAGATACTAATTACTGAATACACGAAATCACAGGATCATGAAATAGCCTGGCAGCGATCGCTATAATCCCAAGACGTATTATCATTAAGATAATCACTGGTCTTATAGTAATTACATTTATATAAACGTTCTTTCATTACTTTCTTAAATTTATTGATCGATAGACTTTGAACGTTTTTGGGGATTTGATTAAAGAACCGTATACATTGACCTCTAAAAGAATTACTGACCCTATTCAGCCGCGTTGCATGCATGGACAACTTGTATTTGTTCCTAGTATTTATACTGTGATTGTTACCTATTGTAGGAAACTCATTAATGTTTTTACGGACATATAATACATTTTCATAAATGTATTGCGAAGCTACAGTCAGAATATTTATTTCTTTAAATTTATCTCTAAGAGATACCCTCGGACTCAACCCGTAGATAGCCCGGACAGCTCTCTTTTGCAGTACAAAAATAGTGTTGACGTCGGCGGAATTTCCCCATAGCAAAATGCCATAGGACATTATACTGTGAAAATAACTAAAATAAACAAGGCGAGCCGTCTCGACGTCTGTTAATAGTCTAATCTTTTTCACAGCAAATGCTGCCGAGCTAAGTCTATTAGCTAATTTGGCAATATGGGGACCCCATTGCAATTTAGCATCCACGGTAATGCCCAGAAATACCGTGGACTCTACGATCTCCAATACTTCCTCATTTATCTTAACATTGGTTTCAACCTGTTTTACGTTAGGAGTAGTAAATTTAATACATTTTGTCTTACTGCTATTTAACGAAAGGTTATTGGCGCTAAACCAATGTACTATATTAGAGAGAGTATTGTTTACACAGTCAAAATCTACCTCCTGTCTTTTAATTTTGAACACTAAAGAAGTATCATCAGCAAACAATACCATCTCTTGGCCATCATTGATAATGTAGGGTAAGTCATTAATATAGACTAAGAAAAGAAATGGCCCTAAAATAGAGCCCTGTGGGACCCCCATATCCATTGAAGTCCCGGGAGATCTTGTCCCATTTACATCAACACACATATTTCTATTGTTTAAATATGAAGTCATAAGCTCGAGAGCGGTATCTCGAAGGCCGTAGTGATATAACTTTCTGACCAATGTTTCATGCTGAACGCAATCAAATGCTTTAGATAAGTCACAGAATACCCCTAGTGCATTATGTGATTTTTCCCAAGCTTCAAAAATGTGTTTGACAAGTTCAACACCTGCATCGGTAGTTGAACGACCCCTAGTAAATCCAAACTGTCGACAATGTAAAAGTTTATGATGGTTAAAGTGTGCAAGTAGTTGAATTAAAATAAGTTTTTCAAAAATTTTACTTAAGACAGGTAGTACAGAAATTGGTCTAAAATTTGTGGGGTCACTTGTACTACCAGATTTAAAAAGAGGAATCACTTTACTATGTTTCATTAAGTCAGGAAATATACCACTTACAATACTATTATTAAACATTGCCGCTAGGTAAGGTGCAATCACATCCATTATTTCATATGCAACTTTTACAGATAAGCCCCATAAATCAGTTGTGTTCTTAATATTAATAGACTTAAAGGCATGTATAACATCCGCAGTATTAACTAACTTAAAATTAAATATAGTTTTACTTTGATGTACATTTTTTTTCAATAATGATTCGGCGACGGTAGGTGATGAAATGAGGTCTCCAGTCAAAGAAACTGGAATATTAGCAAAGAATGTTTCAAATGCTAAAGCAACTTCTTCGTCAGTAGTAACATGTTTATTGTCAATTATTAATTTAAAATCAGAGTTGCGTTCAGCTTGTTTCCCAGTTTCACTATTAATTACATTCCAAGTCGCTTTAATTTTGTTATTTGAATTTTTAATTTTATTTTTAATGTGAAGTGCCTTGGCTGCAAAACACACTTTCTTGAATATTTTCGAATATAATTTAACATGATTTTTAAACGAATTTGTGTGATTATGTGACTTTTCTCCATACAGGTCATACAATCTCTGTCTACTCTTATGTATTCCAACCGTCGCCCATTCATTGAACGACTTATGACTTCTTACATTTATTGTCTTATTGGTAAAAACTAAATTAAATTCTGTTAAAATTGTGGCAAAAAAGTCATTGTATAATATGTTAGGATCGTTATGGTATTGCACGTTTGCAAGTTTTGGGACAATATTTTCTCTGAATTTCTTAATTCGCTTCGCATTGAAAGGAACAAATACAATTGCTCGTTTATTTTTATCATTATGTAATTGACTACAGAAGGAAACTAACTGACCACAATGGTCGGAGCTTAATTCAGTCAAAATATTTTTATGTGTAGGTTCAAAATCGATAAAAATATTGTCTATGCATGTCGCTGAGTTCTGTGTAATTCTAGTAGGTTCTGAGAACAAATTATGCAGATTAAATGACATAAGTAACGATTTAAACCTCACAGTTGTTGGAGTTTCCTCCAATAAATTTATATTGAAATCTCCGCAAATAATGACACGTTTTTTTGAAGCAGTTAGATTGTTCAGTACAACATCTAAAATTTTTTCAAAACATTCATAAGATCCACTTGGAGGTCTGTATACGGACACAATAATCAAGCGCTCAAGCTCCACACAGGCTATTTCTGCAGTTCGTTCAACGGAAAGACTCACTATATCTCTGCGTTCCTTATGTTTAATGTCTTTTTTTAACAATATAAGAGAGCCACCACGTATTGCATGTGACCTACAGAACGAACTGCCTACCTGGTGCCCACTAAAATTGAATATTAATTCGCTATTTTTCAACCAATGTTCAGTAAAACAACAAATTTGTATGTCATAAATGTTTAAAAATAACTCAATTTCTAATTCTTTACCCAATATTCCTTGTATATTTTGATGCACCAGGTTTACAATGTTATTATTATTATTATGAAACAACATACTAGATTTATAAACATTTTCCTTAGGAAAATGAGAGCAAGAGGCTGTCTCTTTTGTCTCTAAATCTAATTTAAATGATTTAATTGAATGTCCACATTATTAGATGTCATTTGTAAACTATTATTCACAGTATTGGTAGTAAAACTACTCAATACTGATTTGTCATTTAATATGCTAATATTTGGAATACTTTCCAAACTCTGTATATTGTTATGCAATTGCCCAATAGAGGCAGTCGGCATAGCCAAATTTTTGGCTATATGGTCAATATAAATTGATAGCGATACAGCTATCTGTCGTTTCAAAAATTTATTAAGATAAGTGAGAAGATAAGATTTGGAACACAAAAAGTTTACAGTAAGAGACCAATTAACTTATAAAATTACAAAAGCTTTAAAGCGTCTGACTGAAATGCACTGCGCGATGAGGCAATAAACAAAAAGAATTTAGGTTTTTTATTATGGTCTTCGCGGAATAGAAAACTTCGAGAAGAGCGGCCTCTGATCTGAACTGAATCAACCCAAGAAATAGTAAACCTTAACGAGCATTCTGAACTAGCAATACAATACGGTTGCTTCAGTTCTAATAGATTATCACATCGAATAATGCAAAGAAATTTCATTCTCATGTTTAATTGTTAAAATTGTAAATACGTTCCACAAAACCCAAAACAATTAGCGTGTATCAATTAATCGCTACCGATCCGAAAAAGCTTTACAGCAAACCACAATCAACCCGTCACAATTTTAATCAAGGCCTTTGCAAATTCTATCGCTTTTTTACATTCGAAGCCCCTTTCGACGTAATAATTGCGCCAAATAACAGGCTGACTCGTCTTTGGAATTCGTTAACACTAGGAGCGGTAAACTGTTTCGATTTCGTATTTCGTAAACTTTTTTCATTCTTAAATTCAAAAGAAAAGTATTTCTCAAATTTTGTGTGTGCACGTTGGCACATACGAGTGAATTTGAGTTGTGTGGTTTCTTATTTTTTAATATGATTAAGTTTAAAAAGATTTTTACGTAAATTTTCTGCTAATATTTATATATAAATTATTTTGAAATCAACATTATTAAAACGATATTAGAAGAAAGACAGAAAGAAGAAGATAAGAATATTATTAACTAAGATTGTACTTACAAAATCTTAGGATCAAATACAACTTCTTTTAGTTCGACGGTAAGAAATATTTACGTAAATGATTGAAACGTTCTCTCACAAAGCAAATACGTTAAGTTACAAATAATAGAATTGTTTATTAATATCCGACACGGAAAGCAACTTAATTCGAATTTTATTTTTAAGCCACGGAACACAATCAGACAAATAAATAATTGTTAATCGCGTTCCCGTGAGCCTTTGTAATTATTTGGTCATTGGTAGCAGTAGCAGACGAAAAAAGGTATGCTTAGATACGGTTTTAATTTTAACAATGTTTGTTATTTTTTTGAAAGGACTAAATTTCTGCCTCCGTTCTTAATTTTCATAACAGTTTTTATTTGGAAATATTATTATTTCAACTATTCGAGTACCAAGGGAAAGGGATCAATTAGTAAAGCTGTTGTTAATATTAATGCTGAGTTAATAACAGAATAGTCTCTCGAAAGTATAATTCTGTCTGTAGGTTAAGGATATGATTTGAAAAATGCTTGTATAGTAAAAAGCATAAATATGGTTAATGGTTAAAACATCGTAAATCAGTAATTGCTTTTAGGCTTACCGTATGGGAACTATTTGAATGCTGCAGGCTACCTCAAGTAGTGATTTTTGAATTTTAAAAAGAAACTCATAAATATTTTAAACAAAAATATTCTTAAATTACGTATTCAAATTAAATACAAGTCTAGCAAAAATTGATTAATGCGTGGTACAAAGAATGCACAGAAAGTAACTGGTTTATCTTTTAGTTTCAATAACGTGATCGATGGTTTTGAAATTGGCAAGTATAAATTGTTTATAAATAAATAATATACGAGATGAGATACGAGTGTGATGTAATTTTTGGCAATTTATTTATTTCTGTGATATGTTATATCTTTTAGTGCTTTCTCTTAATAGTTATGAGCTAATCTGTGGTTTAAGATAATAATATGCAAATTATAATGGTCTAATTCATTTTGTTCGCAATACAAAATTATTTCATGCCAATTTATAAATTAGTTTCAATAATTGAAATAAAACTGTTTTCAGGGATTTATGTAGCGTATATTAAACTAAAATGATTTTAAAAATAGTTACAATAACTTCAGAATTCGCAGACTTTAACATTATTATGTCTCTCGTCAGCACGGGGTCCGATTTGAACCCCGGACCTTTGTCAGGCTTGCGCGGGGACATGAGGGGTCCAACACCAACACGTAGAGGCCCTTTCGAGAATTTTGATCTACTTTGTAATGGGTTATATTCGGCGGGACCTCTCTCTGACTGCACCAATAGTTAATACAGGCACAGACAGACCGAGCAGAATATAATGGGACTATTGTAATGATAAGTGATTCGCCAAACTTTAGGCTATGTGGGTGAACTGGGGGGACTAGCTGGCTGGGCCTATGGAGTGAGATCTGGCACCTGCCTATATCCAACATCTCACATTATCGAATCCTACTTTAGGCAGGTGGTGACTCGTCTCTCCTTGGTGGGTCCCCCAAACAGCCAACCCGATAGTCGACGGGGGGCAACACTGTTGAGAGAGGCTGGGGGTGTCGAGAGGTGTGGCCGGTTTCACCATCACGAGCGAGTAATCTCAAGCTCGGAGCGGGCTTCCCCGCTATTATGTCTTTAGACACTTCCACCCCCGAGTGTATGGCTCTTGCAGAAATTTAGACATTAATTTCTAAATTATTAGAATACACATTATTATATTATTTTATTAATAGACATTATTATCTAAATTTCTGCAAATGCCATACCTTTACCATACATTATTATTATTATTATACACTTGCTTATTATTATCATTATACATTACATTGACTATTAAATTCTTAAAGGACATGCAACACCACACTGAAACAACGGAACAACGCAACAAATACTGAACGGGACAATAAAATTCAATGAATTATGACAAAAGCGTCTTGTGCTTTAAAAATACTTAAAGAGAGGAGGTTATAATCCAGACAAAGCCTAGTCCAAGATAAAAAACTTGACTTAAAGTAAAATGTTATTTTTAAATAAAAATTGGTGCGGAATTTTTCGAAGTTAAAATTTTAGTAGGTAAACAATAAGTAAAAATACCCCTTTGTCATTCTTCAACACTCGTAATTAATTCCATTGCACAGAAAACAAATCATAGTGACTCAAGCAATGAGAGAGATTCATGGAATTCAATTAAGAATTTTATTGCACGACGTGACAAAAAAAAAACATGTTTGGTGGCCGTTGCGACATGAAATAAAAGCATTTAATTTATCCACCACGTCCGATCAATTATGCGACACGAGTGTATTACCCGGTTTTACATGCATTACTGGTTTTCAACTGGCGGCCCTACACGAAATTGTGATGAGGAATTAGTAGATCGTGAAGTTATCAATGTTACCGTTATTATGTATACAGGCTGTCGCATGAATCAATGACAGACATACCAATTAATACAAATTCATTCATTCCTCCTTAATGGAGGGTCCTAAGATGAACAATCTAGTATGATTTATAGAAATTTACGTAAATGTCTTAGAATACAAATCCTATTGTAAGAATGTTGTATTTTACAAAATATTTTAACAACATATTTTAGCTGGACATTGAATATTTGATTCTCGAATTTGGAAATCTTTTTTAAATTTTAAAATGTACTTTCTTTTAGGAATAACCATATTGATAACCAACAGCGAGAGCATTGTTTTGCTCGCTATGAATCTCGATTGTGATTCTATACTTACGTGAATCATTTTCGGAGCTACATCCAAAAAGCTACGAAAGTTTAATAGTGATCAGATGAAAATAACTGTATACATAAAGGACATACAAAATCACAATTAATTTTATATACCCAATAAATGTAAAATTTTGCGTCGCTGTAATCAATTCCGTGTAGCATTTAAAGTTGCGGTGCCTATACGTGCCCTGTAGTACTCCATTTCTCCAAGCAAATTAATCACTGACAATCAATTTCAATTCATATCTAGCCGGTAATAATTAAGAGAGTACATAAAGATTATCTGTCGAATTAAAGCACGCACCAGTTACCTATGTTTTAGAAGAGATAAATGGGTACTGCTTAGTACCACGCATATTAGCATTCCGGACTGTACCGTTATCCGATACAGATTCTTTGTCGGGCTTATTAATAAGCAAATCTACGAAACTCGTCTCTACTTACCGGTAAGTACATGGGCAAGGCGTGGTTTGCTCTTATTTTAATAATGTGTGAATTAGCATAACGATCGAAAAGGAACATTACGTATGCGGACATTTATGTTTCATAATAGGATGAAGTTAATACTTATGTAATAAATGTTTCAGGAAACAACTGACTTGTATTTTCCATCTCAAAACTGAATGAGTTCTCAATTAAGGCATTTCGTGCACCAAAACCATATAAAATTATATTTATAAAAGCTAAAATATGATATTTCGAAATTACATTTTTTTTAAGTAGCGGTATAAAAAAATACGCTCTCGAAGAAACTAGTAAAGTTTTCGTAAATATTAGTAAAATAATATTAAAAAACACAGGTCCGAACGTGGAATATGATAATTTTAATAGAATTAAACGACGTATTGTACTCAAATCCGCAATCTTTATAATTCCCCTCCATAACACTGAAGCTACTGGATTTCTCTCTATAAAACTAAGACTAGAGATATAAAATTTGTACAGTTACCTCTCATTATATAACACTATCCGTATCAGTTAAGCTACCAATAATAATGGTAAAGTCACGTTAATTGCATCATTATCTACGTCGTAAACGAAAGAGTCCGTCGGCGAAATTCAAACAGCGCGTCTTTTGAATAAAAAAAAAGTCATATAAAATAAACAAGTTGACCAAAATGAAGCCATAAATTGTCTAAAGCGGCGCTTTTAGTCTCAGATCTAACAAATTAACAAGCGATTAAGCTACCGATTTGGGTTAGAAATGCTTTCAATGGTACATTAATGGGATCCAACAAATAACATTGATAGGGATGATACAGTCGAGAGAAAAAAAAATATGTGACGGTTGTGATTAAATATACGTGATACGACCACATATTTAAACCTTTCTATCTGTTTAACATTTCCAATTTGTCAAGCTTGCAATAATATATTACAATATATATTCAACTATTTAAATTTTTTGACACTAACGCAGACCAGGGTATTTTAAAACCTGCATAAAATGCTTTAAATGCACGACAAGACGATAAGTCGCATAAAATGAAGTAAAAAGTATTTACATCCCTTGTAAATTAAAGAATATGGGATGATTAATGATCCGTATAATAAAAACCACGATGTTATATAAGAAACAGGTAAAACCATCTGAGTAGCACTAACTTGAAGCTATCTTCAACTTACAAATTACAAATAAAATAAACTTGTGAACACTTTTCTACGTGATGTTAGCTAATAAATTATTGCCGGACTTGAATTGTGGGAGACTGTGACTGATGAAAACCAGAAAAAAGAAACTGTAGCTATCATTCTATTAAAAAATGTATTATAATATGAAAAGCATAAAAATGAGTAAACAATTTGCTTTGATATTTAACAACTATAACAGGCGCCAGTTCTCTTTAGACTATTAGAAGGTAACTTATAAATTAATATCAACGTTATTCTTACTTCAAAACTTTTTTTGTGCAAAATTAAATGTATTTAATGTTTTGTCTTTAACTAAAGTTTTTGACTTATTAATTTTAATAAACCATATCCATAATTTTATTACAAACACTAATAAATCTTCGTTATTATTATATCAGTTCAAAACTATAACAGCTTACCTAATATTGAGCTAATTGTGATATTTATCAAAATAATTTATGTATGTCTGTAGTAAATTATTATACCACATAACGATACCTAATACATTAAAAACAAAATTGTAAAAAATATTACTTACTCTATTTTATGCTCCAGAGACTTAAGCACTGAATATTGTAATAGTCTCTAATACCAAATATGTTAATTATGACGATAAAATAATAAAAAGATCGTAAAATAGTTATCGAGAGAACTAATTAAAAATCAATCGGATATTTGCTTTTTTACAGTAAGAGAACAAACAAAAAGTACCGTCTTTTAATAAAACAGGTAATGAATAAGTAAATCTCAGTTAATATAATAAAGAAGAGGTTTGGCAATATTCCCCGTTTTAGGGTTCTGTAGGTAATGATGATACTCGTATTACTCAAAATACTCATTCAACTAGTTTGGTAGTTTGTTTACCTTTCAAATCTTTTTAGTCCTCTATGGTTAAAACTTTTTGTTAATTTAATAATACTATTCGCATCCATTTGAACTTACTCATATTTATGGTCGATTTGTTGTGGTTGTTTCACCTTGCAAGTGTATGCACTAGTACCTATATAACAAGTATTAAATATTTCTTAGTATCCCTCGGTTGAATAGATCAAATAATCAATAATGATAGAGGGATATATTTGGACTGAATTGATACAAAAAAGAGAACATCTTAGGTGAATGTAAGCAATAAACATAAATTATAAATATTAGGGAACTAAATACTATAATCTACAGAAGTTCCTATATTAACTAGAGATGTCTGTGCAGATGCGTTGCCACTCTTGTGACTTTATTGCTTTCTTCAACTGAAATAACGATAACGGAAGCATTATTTTGACTCTTATGATCGGGATCCCGGATCTTTACTAAGGATGTTTAAACATCAGAAACATTAAAAACAAATAAAGTATCAACTTAATTCAATATTGAAACAAATTGTTTTGTTTAAGTATTTACAGAACCAATGAAATAATTATTATGGTTATCTTATCCAGATTTTTTATTCGTAACCAAACCACCGCAGGAAGTACGCGTCGTAATCGTTACTTGAATGTTGCAAAACTTGATACCAATAAATTTATTGATACGTGAGAACCTTAACTGATTTGGTGACATAAAAATGTTTGATCGAGAAAACTAATGGATCATTAAAAAGATGCATTAACTGGAATCGATTATAATTTATGATTTTATTGACTCGCTTCCTGTGGGGATGCTGCTGTTTTTATAATGGCGGATATTGTACCGCAGGATACAAGGGATAATGTAGATAAGGACTCCTTATGATGAAATATAGCAGCACTAAATTTCATACGCATTGCACTGTGAATGATGATTAAAACTACTTACCATAAATATAAATTTATCATACACCATAATTTCATCAAAGACCATCATGGTCTAATTTGTTTATCCAGGATTCTAAAATGTGTCAAAAATGTGGTTGTCAAATGTATTGTTTTGTTCAGTGAGATACAAAGCATACTCAACACTACGTGTTTGCATGTGCAATGTAAAGAAAATAAATGTGAAAAAGATACAGTTCGATGTATCAGAAAAAGCAGTGCATTCTAAAGTGATTTGTCTACAGTGATATAATGTTATTGTATTCTATCCACTAATGAATTAACGAACGTTGTGTATCATAATCATATATTTAATACTTTATATCTCTTTGTGTCCTTTAATTCAACCGGAGCCCGTTGAACTGGTTATGCAGTATTTGCAAGTTATCCAATATTTATGTTGTTGTAATAAGTACGACAACGACTGACAAAGTGGAATTGTAACAGTTTTTTCAAATATTAATACTATGAATCTATGACGAATATATTTATTTATAAACAAACGAATACTGAAACACTTTAGGAAGAGAAGAAAAAGAGACCTTTAAAACGTGAAATAATATAAGAAATTGTCAAATACCACACGTATATACACCGATGAAGTTATCGAGGTCAATATTATTAAAATTTAAAACAATTGAATAAGTACGTCGATATCATAAAAAATAAAAAAAACAACGAAATTCCAAATAACAATAAGAAACAGGGAACAAAAACGTAATCAATATATATATATATATATATCTGTTTTTTATTTTTATATATAAATATATATATATATGTTTTTATATATAAAAATAAAAAACAGAAACTTATACTATAACTTAATATTATCCATTCAAACAAAAAGGCAGATACAATTCCCAACGTCACATTTTAGAATAACAATGAAGCAGATGATCATAATATGAGTTTTATTTTATTGAATTACACAATCAGACTCAACTAAAGTCACCTGACAGGATACCCTGTCTCCGTTTCCTGCGTGCCCCTAATTCAAGAACCTGAAGTTACATGACGCATCCGTCATGACCACATATGCCACCTTAATGCTCTGGATTTATAATTTCCTGGTCAGATCGTTTGATATCAATGTGACGGATAATCTGTTAAAGTAACTGTAACAGACAGATATCTAATGGCAAACTGCCTCAGTAACCTAGTGGTAGCAGGCCACTACTACTACGCTGGGGTATTGGGTTCGATTCCCGGATAGGTAATCGGAGATAATGGTGTAAAGTCTTTTATCTCGGGTTCTATTGGGATTTTTTCATTTTCTGGAAATTTCCAAGTACCTCCAAGTTTAGTAATGTGCCCGAGAGTGTCAACAGGCTCGCCACCTGTTACATGGGCCAAAACGTAACCGGCGGATCGTGGGTGGAGCATGTATTCTTGAATGCATGCATTTACCTCTGCCTACCCCTTAGAGGATTACAGGCGTGAAGTTACGTATCTAATGGCAATTAGGTGCGACAGCATAAATATCCTTGATATGGTATTGGTCAGGAATGTTTTTGGCGAATTAATATTTTTTGTAGCCTTTGAATTTATTGATGTTAATACATTTTTGGACATGTCTGATAGTTGTTTCATACAAATGTATACTGCGTTGTGTAAAGCACTATATTTTATAACGGTATTATGATTGATATCAATAGTCTTAATTTAAAGTTAAACTTTACGAAAGTCTGGTTTGGTGTCTGACTCATTAGCTTAGGTGATACCAAAATTGCCTACAGTATATTTGTAATGTACAAAATTGATGTGTGATGTAACTTGGATGAAATCAAATTTATGTAAATACATACAACATACAATAATATATTCTACATATTTAGTCGTATCATTATTATAGCAAATAACACATTGTGACCAACAATATAAAATATTAATTTAAATTTTTCTTACCGTATCCTTAATTAAATGTTTTGATTGCAGGAGAATTGAATTACATATTACTACTTTTATACTTGTTTATGTAATGAAAGTGGCAAACAAGCATGCAGTTCACATTGATGTTAAGTGATGACTGCAGCCTATAGACACCCACACAAAGACCAGAGGTCAAAATGCAGATGCGTTACCACTTCTGAGGCCTAAGGTGTTATGCCTCTGTGCCGGAAATTACAGGGCCGTCCATTACCACATGACCGAAACACGATAGTGCTGAAAACCACTATTTAGTGGCAAGTATATTAGGTAATGCGGTGATGCCTACGCCCGCGAGCTCCGTCACTGGAGCTCTACCACCAGTGAAATGATACTTCTGAGACGATGAAAATAATGATTTTCACAATATTTTAACTCAATCTCAGTACACTGAAATAAATTCAAAAAAGCAAGGTGATTAATGATTTTATTTGAATTAGGTGATTTTCTAACTATAACATGGATGTTTATGACTTAAACATAATGAAGATAACCGTCAGTTACAACAAGGTTGAAGGTTAAGTGACTCTTCACACGAACATGACTTAACAGAGTACTAGTAGCTTATCACGCACCTCTTTTTACACGCGGAAGTTTAATAAATTGGACTTTTAAATACCTATAGTTTGTTTAATTTTAATGGATTTTTGATGATGAGATATCATCAAATAACTTGTTTAAATCCAGTGCAAAAGCTAAAGTTGAATTTTCTATTATATAATCAACATAAAAGATATGGTAATTTAACAGTCTTCTTCTTCTTCTTCTATATAAAGTATGACTTTCATAGTCATACTGTAGCGGACAAAAAATTTGACAAATTTACAGCGGCATCCGTAGCCTCCATTAGTAAGTAAAAAATAAAATAAAATAAAATACTTTATTAAATATAGTATAATAATGGCAACCCATTATACGTCCCACTGCTGGGCACGAGTCTCTCCCCTTTTTTGGGGGGAGGCCTGGAGCTTACTCCAAATTGCTTAAATATAGTAATTTAACAGTAATTGTAAGTGATGCAGTTTCACATTGCGTCTCATATTTTCGTTACGAACATCTCCAAGTAATAATCCCTATTAAACACATTACTTTGACATCTCACTTACGAAGACATAAATCCGTGAGATGAACCATAAATAAATCATATTATAACTTTATGTGCATTTTATGCACATCCAATTAGATCCAGTGAGATCCAGTCCATACATTCTTGTTGTTACGTCTTTTCTGTTGAGATAAAAATAACGTCTCTAGCTTTAAATAAAAAAACAGTAAAAACAAAAGCTAGCTAACCTCAAGCTATAAACGCACTATATTAAGTGACCAACGCTAAAGTATTAAAATCAATAGTAACGCGTGGGCGACTTACATCTCGCTCCTCCACACGACACGTCAGCTTAAGTTGCTATAAAGTCATGAGATAAATATATTATTTAAATTTAGAGCTGTTCTTCTTTGATGTAACCGATGTATGGACAAAATTTATTAGAAGATATAAATAAAAATGGCGAATTCTATGCGGTTCCTTTTAAGACTAGATCGCGATGCATCGCGATGTAACACCTCATTAATTGTTGTATTAGGCTGTATACATACTGAGAAAAAAAACAAACAAAATAAGATATCATTAGCATACACAATGCATTCAAACACGCTTGCCTATTTTGTTCAGGTTTTATAGATGATGGATGAAAAGTACAAAATAATAATAATAATAATAAGGGGGCAGAGCAGCTTGTGACGAGCTGTTGGTGAGTAGCGACACCAGCCCCTACCATCATCTCGAGTTCCTATGAGAGAACTGGGCTCCGCCTCGTCCGCCACACAGAGGTACGGCCGGACAGAGCATCAGGTCTCTCACCTCTGGCTTGCGGCATCATTGGCCGGTCAGAGTGGGGCGCTAGAGGTATGGCATTTGCAGAAATTTAGATAATAGGCTGTTGTCTAAATTTCTGGAAGAGCCATACACTCGGGGGTGGAAGTGTCTAAAGGCATAATAGCGGGGAAGCCCGCTCCGAGCTCGAGATTACTCGCTCATGATGGTGAAACCGGGGCCACACCTCTCGACACCCCCAGCCTCTCTCAACAGTGTTGCCCCCCGTCGACCATCGGGTTGGCTGTTTGGGGGGCCCACCAAGGAGAGGCGAGTCACCACCTGCCTAAAGTAGGATTCGATAACGTGAGATATTGAATATAGGCAGGTGCCGGATTTCACTCCATAGGCCCAGCCAGCTAGTTCACCCACATAGCCCAAAGTTTGGCGAATCACTTATCATTACAATAGTCCCATTATATTCTGCGGGGTCTGTCTGTGTCTGTATTAACTATTGATGCAGCCAGAGAGAGGTCCCGCCGAATATAACCCATTACAAAGTAGATCAAAATTCTTGAAAGGGCCTCTACGTGTTGGACCTCCCATGTCCCCGCGCAAGCCTGACAAAGGTCCGGGGTGCAAATTGGATCCCGTGCTGATGAGAGACATAATAATAATATACTTTTTTGTACACCGAAATCAGATAAAACATTATAGAAACAAGAAATACAGTTCACAAAAGGCGGTCTTATCACTAAACAGTGATCTCTTCCAGACAACCTTAGGGTTTAGGAATTAATGCAAAAATGGATAACAATAGGGGTGTACCATTCTATGTAAAAATACTAATAGTAACAAGAACAGCAACAGGCAACTTAGTAGTGATCAGGAGTTAGGAAAGGGTTTGGGAACTGTAGTGGTCATAGAGATGTTTGAACTTGCCGGATATCCACCGGAAGAGAATTCCAAAGTCGGATTGCCTCAACAGTAAATGATTTGGCGTAAAAAGTAGACGAATGTACTGGAACCGTTAGAAGGAGGTTGTCGGAAGAACGAGGGGACAAGGGATGGATAGAGCTAAGAAAAGGAAAACGTTCTTTCAAATAAGTTGGGGTGTGTGGATTGAATAAGAGACAGTACAGAAAAGAAAGAATATGTGTATCTCTGCGTGAACGAATGGGTAGCCACTTGAGCTGTTTGCGAAAATCGGCGACGTTATCATATTTGCGTAATCCAAATATGAATCGTATGCATAAGTTTTGAAGCCGCTCAAGCTTATTTAGTTGCTCCTGAGATAAGTCTGGATAGGATATGTCGGCGTAATCTAAAATCGGAAGAAGAAGAGATCGAGCTAGTGTAATTTTGGTGGGTGTGGGCAAGAAGTTTTGGAGTCTTCGCAGGGAGCCAACGGCTGCAAACATTTTCCGGCTTACCTCAGTGATTTGTGGCTTCCAAGTTAAACAATTGTCAAGAATTATACCCAAGTTTTTGATTTATCGCAATATTCAATACATGTTCCATTAAGAACTATCGACGGAAGCTGTGACATATTTAGCTTAGAGACCATACGAGAGCTGCCAATAATGATGGCTTGGCTTTTGGAAGCATTAACTTGCAGACCAATAGCTTCACACCAAAGATAAATTTGTTTACATAGATAGGTACTTTATATTACATCAATCTGAGTAATTAACAATGTCACTATTTATGCTCAAGATGCAATATTTAACATGCCTACTAAGAACTAATCATACAAATTAAAGAAGTTTAGAAACTTTTTTTAAAAAACTTTGAACTTGAGTAAATTTGAGAAAGTTAAAATAAATATACACAAGCGTGGGGACAAGGTTTAAACAGAAACAATATGTTTTTCACGAAATTAAAATTCTTACAATAAATAATTTTGCTTATTTTTATTGTAAGAAAAATAAAAAGCCAGCTTAGATAAAGCCTTACTCTGATATTTTAGCAATAAGTATCTATATAATAGAAATCGAATATTATTGTCAAATGCAAATTATGCAACACGATTAGCACTTTCTGAAGTGTTCATTTATATCGTTGATAATTTTAATTTCGATAAGGTTTTAAAAGCGTCATTTATAACAGCAAACGGGATTGCTTTCGTTACGGTATTAAGCAAACTTCTAAAACAATCGAAGGGTACAAAAAATAAGCGGGGAATGATAAAACATATGTTTAAAATCGTTTCGCAATAAATTATTTGTTCATAAAATATTATTGAGACTTGTGTAATGTGTGAAGATCAAATTACATATTTAACAGCTATAAGGACAATTTATCACTAGCAATATTTAGATCGAGTTTTGGTTTAATTATTGGACATGATATTCATTAAGCAACTGACTGTCCTGGCGAGCTTCATACCATCTAAATGAATTAATGTAGTAATTTTATTTTCTAGTTTTCAATATTAATACTGCTTTATCAGAATAAATCTAAAATCTTAAAATCAATCAGCTGTTCTTGATTTATAAATTTTGTACTAACGCAATCATATTTTTGAATACACAAATTATAACTGACAAATGAACAGAATACATATTGAATATCAATCTACGAGTATTAGCTGGTTTTATATTATCGTACATGTATTATTCTGCAACTGCTTCTTCACAATTTAATAAAATTTCATGCTCAGAATCTGCTTCCTCACTACTGCCAGCAAAATTATCGGCAAGTTATATAAGTCTATATAAACCACTTTTATTACAGATTTAATCAGCTCGATATGAATTACGTCTTGTATTCGATTACCGAGCCGATTTACTGCTAAACACGTCACGAAGGAGTGCAGTATAGAATTACTGGTTTTTAACCACTATTTTATTACAGCAGTAGTATCGTTAGCAGCGCGATTAGATTGGATAGGCAGTTAATTAGTGCTGATGTAAATATTTTGGTTATGTGTTTCTTAATTGACAGTACCTGTAATCGCTTTTGCTTTGAATTTGAATCACATATTCGAATTATCTTGTTGTTCTATAGCCTTGTAATTTTTTATGCGTATAATCTTAATTGGGGGAGGCCTATGTTCAGCAGTGGACGTCTTATGGCTGATATGATGATGATGAATCTTAGGTTTTCATAATATTTTGATATTGATAGTAATGTAGTAGTTATAGACTGATACTGTATTAGCAGCTATTGCGAAACCACAGCTTTCTCAACACTTCTTTAATAAAAACTGTACATCTCAGTTACGTAAATGTGTATTTTTAAGAAAACCTATTCGATTTCATGGGTTAAAATTGTATTATAATTTTTTAATTATTTTCATGAAAGTTACATGATGTATGAAGTAAATATAAAAACTATACAGATAAAGAATCTTATTAACTCTAGTAGCCGGCAACAAATACATAAATATTGTATGTCACGTGTAATGCGGTGAAATATGAGTGAATCTCTGCGGTGGCAGTGTACGGCAGAAGGTTGTTGCGGTGCGTGCACGAGTCTAGATCATGGGCTAGGTCGTTTGTCAAGAACAATATCTGAGATGCTTGGTTTCAAAGCCATGTGTACCGGGATAGAGCCCGAGATCAATTTTTTTCATCCTAATTTTTAATGCCACTTCAAATACAAGAGTCACACGTGTTTTTACTGTATTTTACAGAAATATTTTCAAATTTGCATTCTCAGTAGTTTCGGAAATAGACGAAGATAATTTTTTTGTCGATTTCATTCAATAGATTCCTTAAAAACGATATCATCTTTCAAGAACATCTTTTGCGACGTAAGTAAAGATTACAATTTTTTAATAGCAGCAAGGTCAAGTTCATGTCGGTTGAATATAGACTGGAAGAGAGCAGGATTCAGATCCAAATCTCAACTTAGCAAACACAAATTGTTCGTTACTTGAATTGTAAATATTATCACACGATGAGATTTACAATTCCTTTCAAAGCAATGTATCACGAAATCAATGTATCAAATAAATTGAGTAGATCATTTTTCTACTGGATAACCTTCTTGACAAGTTCGCGATGTTAAGATGCGATACAGTCAAAGTAATTTCCCAAACGCGTTACTAATATGTCGAAAGTATTTAATTTATAGAAGGCAGACGGCAGTCGCTACAAAAAAAAATTACCTACCTATATCTTAATCATGGTTGTTTAATTTAGACATAATGATATTATTTATTTTATACCATCTTTCCGCTTTAATTCACATGTAAATCAATATGAACGGAACATCATTGACGATTTTAGATGATTATACCATAACATTGCTATTGATCACCGCTTTTCGGTGGACTTTAAAGGAGCAATCAGACAAAATAAATTTACAAATTAAGCACTAAAATCGTAGACAAATCAGTGTTTATAAAACCATTGTGGGCAGAGATTGACGCCACTGTCTTAAGTATAACATATCTGATTTAAAGCCGTTTGAAATATGAATCTTATTCCAGCCCAGCAAACTACATTTTTGAACGTGAAACAAAAAAGATTTTCGATTATTTTATTTCTTATCAAACGAACCAGTTATTAATGATGCGGAATCAGATATAAGAAACCGAAACGTCATTTAATTATTACGGTAAAATACAAAAAAAAATCTCACATTTGTCAAACACAACATAGTACTTCCGACGTAAAAGTGTCGTTTTCAGAGGAAGCTGTGTTATTTAATTGCCCTTCTAATGATAGTAGACTCGGAATTAAAAAGTAAAAGTAGAATATCGTAAATTTAAATCGTGAATTAATAATGACCGTCAATTCAATGCAGTTCAAATAAACTTTGTGAAATTGTTTCTATTCAGATGTCAATTTATAATTTAATTTAAAATTATGAGCATCAAATTTCAATAGGAAACGTTCGCCATACAGAACTATAATCAATGCAAAATTATCACTGACAAGCAAAGAAATATAGATTTGTATTATTTGTTGAGTGTTTAATTAAACTCTAAAAAACAGGATTTTATTCACCAGGAAGTAAAAGATACGGCCGATTGACTTGATGAATGAAGTTTACATATATGTGAGCCCGCTAGGTGGCTAATGCATTTGACCTTCCATCTACGGGTGTTAGCGATTGAACTATGCTCTTAATATTCATCCACAAATCACCAACCAAACATTTCCCATTACCTATCAAGCAGCAGTCACGACAAATTTTATTAGTATTAGCAGCGATCCATCAAACTGGATGTAAATCGCTGTTATGTGTGAACACTATTACGGATGATAGTACAAAGGTTAAAAGTATACAACGTTGTGAAGCATCAATGTATTTAAACCTCAATATGTTCACAGTAAACTCTGATTGATGCGTTGATACGAGAAATTGTGTGATGTATAGACACATGTCAACTATTAAAATGGTTATAACTATAAACACTCATTTCACAATTAACAGCGTATATTTGAATAAATTTGCGTCAGTCTGCAATGGCATCATCATAAATCTAATTATCGTTATTTTTGTATTATTATTCTTTTGTCAGAGTAGCTGTAAAATTTATTACAGTGTATTTAACGATAGATCAAAAATAAGGAAAGTCGATCGTGAGAAGTTCGTTTTCATAATTTGATTTTTACATTCGTATTTAAATTCGAACCTAATAGAGTTGGCTTATTTACAATCTACATCTTTACTATCAATTTATAGTTGACTATTTGTTGTTTTGCCATCTACAAGTTTAAAATAGACTTCACCGATAGACTCCTTAATTAAACATGGAGAGAGACTAAAACGCGAGGTTAAAATTCAACATACATTTTTATGTTACATGATTAGTAAACTTGTATACCGTTATCCAAATGAGTACTTTATTACATGTCTTGTTATTGTATTTAAAGTGAACTACATTTTAATTGACATATTCAAGATACAATAATTTACCAAGTTCATTTTGAGATTTAGTTCTAGAGGATGCCACAAATTAGAGGTTAACTACCAATTCACAGTTTTGAACGGTATCGTTTAGTGATAATCTAATATTGATATGTTAATTGAACTGTTTATGTTAACCTATATCTCCATAGGTACAGATTTTATCTAATAATATTAACTGCGTTTCCGCTTTAAATTTAATAAGGTCACTACATTTAATAATGTGCTAACCAATATTGATTCTCACGGAGAATTTAATTTTCACATAACGCATAATAAAAAATCAAGATTAGTTATGTCAATAAGCAACGGACGTCCTGTCCTTTCCTCGGCGAAGATTTGCATAATTGCTGTGAATAATTTATCAAATTTACATCGGTTTCGTTATATTTCACCACATTTGTAGGAAAGTGAATACTGTTGATAGGTGTTCTTAAATTTGTAGGTTAACGATCGGACGCTGACTGTGAGAATTGTCGACAATAGTATACCGCTTCTGTTTGATCAACATCTGAATACATTTTCTTAATATCTATTAATGAAATGTTGTGTATCGTTATAGTATTCATTCATTTTATACCAATTATTTACATATTTTATTAATCATTGATTTACAAATATTGCATCTACTAGTGTAATATTAACTTTTACGGATATATTAATATAAAATTAAGCATCTTCTGTCACCAATAAAATCTACGTTATCAAATTATTAATTACTTTCAAACTTTGTAGCTTTTGTCAATGTGAAGCTTTATTGAGACACGTTAAACAGTTTTCTAAGAAATCCTTTACTTGTATAAAGAATAGTAAAGAATACACATATTCTTTATTTTTTGTCAGGATATGCGTCATAAATTTCGTCTTGTATAGTATTGATCTGTATTATTTTTTAAGTCATCTAATTCCAATAATACTTGATACATGATATCCTCGATACAGTAACCCGAGTCTTCACGGTCAGCTACCCGCTTTTCTATTCCCATCTCTCATGATACTGATATTTAAATGTAACGTAGAACTCTCGTGGGAATATCAGATACACCAAAGATTTCATCGTCATTGACTAATCGTTGATGGCTCGCGAACTAAAGCAATTTATAAAATAGAAATTAGCTGGCGCTTCTGAGTTCCGGTATTTTATGTGTTCATTTATGTGATTAGCTAAAAGGTTTTCACTGGAACGTTGTGATAGCTTTATTTATAGACAGTCTTAGTTCAGATGGTCTTGCGTGCGTAAACTCGTTTGAGGTAAATAATCATGTACTGATCCATGTAAAGCTGTGTGATAGATAACGCGATACTTGCGTCTGCTATATTACGAGTATCTTTATTCCAGAAAATTCACTTTTAATGCTGTTAAAGTCATTTTCATTCAAAAGTCTTGTGACCTATCTCAACACATTGTTTTCAACATTTTACTCCAATGCGTAGTGATTGTAGAAGTGTTATTCATACCTACACGTTTTTAATGTCAGTAACGTGACTGAACAATTGTGAGTTAATTTAAAATGATACATTTTTAATAAATGCAGTTTATTTATGCATCGTGGTTGATACACAATCGTTTTTATAGTTAACAATTCATCTGATTATCATTAGAGTCATCATCCTTGCTCAATTCATTAATAATAAAAACAAAAAAATCTACCCATTCACACGATGCATTATGACGTATTAGTACGAACCTTTTCTAGTCGACCACATGTCAATTTATATGCCCATTGATTGTTTTTTTATCTGTGAAGCAGGTATCTCCTCATAAAAGGTAACTTTTTCAAATTTGCACCACTTCTTTATTGCCGTTTTTGTGGTTCTAATGCAATTTCGCTAATGATCCAATGGATTGGGCAGTTCCGGTCTTTTAGAAAGTTTTTTTCTTTTCAATTTTTTGTCTCTCGGATCCCGTTCATTTATTTAGATTCAATAAAATATGGAGGATATAAATAAATACTATAACTCTTTTTCTCATTTAGGTAATCTTCATTTTATACGTTCAGTTTGTAAAGGGGAAATGAGACATTCTACTGATATACTTTTTACATTCGTTTATTACATTTAGTTTTATCTTAGTGATATTCTTGACTTTACATATATTTTTCATTTTGTTTGACATGTATATCACTTGTTGTTCACTTTAATTTATTTTATTTGTTTTTGAGGTGTCATAAGAGGTTGTGTCACCCTAAATGAATAAATGAGTTTCTGATTCTGATTCTGATTCTGATACGTCATGTACTTATGTTTTTAACTAAAAAATATTGTCCGTTTAACAAACCTTGGTCGGCCTCTTCTACTTGAAGATAAATCGTCTACTATTGCAGTCAGTGAACCTAACAATGGCAGTCAAACCATTCCAACAACCAGTATCCACATGCCAAGCGTGGCGATTATAGCATATCCCCATTATGGAGAGCTTTGGTCCAGCAGTGGACAGTTTTGACTGAAGTGAAAAAACTTATCGTTAAGCAGACAAAATTCACCATTAAAATCAATTCCTAAAGTAGACACATAATTATTTTTTGTTATTTTTTTTTGTTATTATGGCATCGCTATTACGCATAATGCCAGTGTCAAGTAAAACGATATTTCGTATTCGTATATAAATATGAAATGCAGCATAAAAGTTAGTATAATATAGTCAGTCAGTTATTTATTAAGCATGTCAGTCAAGTGAGTTACAGTCAGTTATTCGAGTAAAGCGATGGCTCCTTTACCAGAACATTTACAATAGAGTTTTGGAGGCAACCTGAAAGGTCATGTTTTCGCACTGTTATTCTATTTCACTATTCACGGGCACTGTAATAAACCTATTTTTCATTTTAACTTTATTCAATTTAACTTAAAAATACACCACGAAAATGAAATAAAATAAGAGCACCATACTTCTCTTTCAAGGTTCCCGCCAAAACTCCTACATAATTATTGATAAGTTAATATACAAGTCATTCAAAACTAAATCCACTAACATTTCAAATCAAACGCGTTAAGTTATCGAACAACGAACAGCGTTACAGAAGCATAAAATCAGCACCCGACGTACCACAAATCACAATACCATACAAACAACCAATTGGTTTCCTGTTAATAATTATATTTTATTGGCTTCGCCGTTCCTTGTTACGATAAGCCCGCGAACATAATTCTACGTAACTGACTAGTTCGACCACTGTACTATACAGCAGTGATACATCTGTCTTTGTTTGTTAATAAATTTCAAATTGAAAGTGTTGTAGGTCTTGCATAGTACAAGCATTTAAGTTCGTTGCCTCTGTAATGGTAACAGTTTTGTGGATCGATTATTTTCCGTGTGTTTTATGCGCTTCGATACTTGTGTTGTTGCTTTGGCTTCTTTAGTCTTTGTTTGCTTTAAAAAGTGTTTTTGGGTCAGCGACGTTTGGTAGTTTTCTGACATCATCATTCATGTTAAACTTAGGAAAACTCGGGTTCTTGTTTACTTGAACTTCTACGGGATTTGTTACTATATTAAGTGTTATTATAGGCTTTGGTACTTTGTGTCAAAAATCATATTTGCCTCACAATGAAATAATGTGTCAAAGATTTGATACATTAATATGTATACGGACTATTTGTATGGGAAGATGAAATTATTATCTTTATTATTTCTCTTCAATTTCTTCATATTTTCTTATCTTTTAAACCTTCCCTGGACTTCCAAAAATTATTCAAAATTAAAATAAGTGCAATTGGTACAGCCGTTCAGAAGTTTTAGCGAGACTAACGAACAGATATTGATATATAAAAATCAATTGCTGTTCGTTAGTCTCGCTAATATAGATTTCGCAGACAAAAGTCGTGGATCCAGGGAGGAACTTACTCCACCCCTCTACTCAAAATCATCAAAGGCAAACCAAGACCAACATTACTTATTAGTTTATTACCAAGGCAAATGATAAAATCTGCCCTAAGCCAGGTTAAGCTCCTCATCCTCTACCCTAGGGTAGATCTTAAATTAAAGTTCTAAGTCAAGACTCTCGGAATGGGATTAAAGGCATCTTTGCAGAGGCTCTGGTTTGAGTTCTGAAGGTTTAAGAAAGGTCATCATACTACCTACGGTATCCACCAGGACTGCACGTGTCTAGGTAGATTTCTACCTCAATATAAAGGCCATACCAAAAAGGTCTAAAGATGAAGATTTAATTTAAATCCCTATCGTCATTTAAATAAACAAACATACATTTAAATTTGTCGATATATATATTAGTGGAAATTGGCATAACAATTTTAGTTTCGAAGTTGATTACGCTAAAAAATCCATGATCATAAAGATCCATGTTTTGCATACTGGTCTTATCAGAATTATCTTCGTGTAAAAATAAAGCAGGCAGCTATCAGTTGATTAACATACTAATATCGCAATTACTTTGTACGAGATAAAAGCGATCCCTGCGAATATTACTTTCCACGTAAATTGAGGATGCTTTAGAAGTTCGGACTTTTTATTAAAGGTTGTAAATATCTCTTCAGTTTTTTTAGTTGTTTATAAAACTATAAGTGATGGTAGAACTCCAATGACAGAACTCCAATAAAAAAGCAGAACTTGACAACTTATTATTCACTTATTATCAAATAACTGAACCTTTTAGTAACGCATTACTTAGGCTCGGTTGCATCAACGTATCAAATTTGTTAAGGTATTAAGCAAAAAATGAATTGCATCGTTTGAAATTTATAAGTGGATTTTACTGCTTTAACTGTAACTGTAACCGTCCATGATGTACTGATTAAACTTATTGTTAAGGTCAAAAATGTGTCAGAAGTGGTTTTTGACCGAGTAACCTGATAATATTAACTGAACTATCAAAAGTACGCACTACGTAACAGAATGTTACTGTTATGTTAAATTTAACAAAAAATGACACTTATTCGCTTGTGTGGTGATATCGAACCTTAATATCTCGCTCTATTTCCGTGTGGTGCCAAATAATCCCTACTTCTCTACTATATAATATTATAAATGCGAAAGTAACTCTGTCTGTCTGTCTGTTGCCTTTTCACGTCCAAACGACTTAACCGATTTTAATGAAATTTGGTACAGAGATTGAGTTGATTTTGAGAAAGAACATAGGCTACTTAGTTGTTTATAAAACCACATGCACGTGGGCGTAGCTGCGGGCAACAGCTAGTATGTAATAATTAGTGGTGCTTCATAAGGGCTTTCATGTAATTTTTACTATTATTTGAAACGTAATCTTTAATTTTTCTCATTTCAGTTATTATTTACGATTTATCTACCCAATTTATTATTTTTCGTTTTTGAAATACTTCGCTGATGATTATTGCAGATCATGAATATCTGGAAAAGAAATAAGCAGTCTTCCTAACGTATTTCGTTTAATTTTGTAACCCTCTTACGATATTTATGGATGATACCCACATTATAATCTAAATGGAAAACTTATAACTGGCGAACACTAACACATAACGGTATTATAGATCAATTAGATAATGCGAGGGAGCTTACACTCTCAAGTTCCTGCATCGGAACTCTACCAGTAAATGACTTCACGTTTCCATATTTAATAAGTTCTACGAGCGTAGACCGACTTGTGAGCACAACCCATACGTAAGATATTATGTTATTTACGAACATAAAATAAACCGTGATTTTATAACTGATTACTACCAAATGAAACGGAATCCCTTACTTATATTTTTATTGGTAATTATTAATAACAAAATCATCGTGAAGAGTGTGAATTATGATTTACAAGGTTTAGATGACAGTAAGCAGCGTGGCGGGAGCGATAGCGGATTTTTCAATGAAATCATGGTAGCAAGCAAGCATGCTATTAACGTGGTAATGAATAATGCAGCCTAAAGGCATCTACACCAAATCTCGAGGTTGGCAGTACTATATGGTAAGTAATAAAATAAATGAAGTTTTTCGCGCCTCTGTTCGCGTGGCCTTAATTTTTGGCAAGAAAAATTGCTTGTGTGTAAAGAGACTACTTTCCAGATACAGGCTACGTCAGATATGACACTAAAGAAATTTAGCAGTTGAACCAGCGTTGCCAGTGTTTGTTTTTGCTTTTTAGTGAAAAAAGCGGGATTCTCTCGTCTAAAGCGGGACATACTCGTAGCAAAATATTTATACAATCGGGACGTCCCGCCAAAATCGGGACGTTTGGCAACGCTGAGTTGAACCCTATAATAACCCGAATATACTGATATGGTTCCAAAGCATAATATGTGTAAGCCATCCGCCACCGCTACCGTTACCGCTCCATTTACGTCAAAGGAGCCTTATATTCTTTATGTTTAGGTAAAAAACCCATCAAATCCAACTAATGACGGACACGACATTTCAAAATCTCCGGCACACCTTTCGCCAATCAACAACACCTGGTAACTCGTCACTTTTTATCGCACATCAAATTTATTTGCTAGCGAGCGTTTTCACTTCGAAGGAGCATGCCCAAACTGTAAGACGTAACGATGTGTACCACATTAAAGTTTACGACTTACGTCCCAAAAATTAGCTTGGTTCAGGGACGGATTTCCCTATAGGCCGAGTAGGCCCGGTGGCAAAATTTAAGGGGGCGGAAAACTTTGATCGTTTTTTTTAAGTAGGTTGTACTTGCCTATGCGCATTCGTGTTAAATCTCAAAAATGTGTCCATATAGCATCTCGCAAAAAAATTACATGTATGTCAATTAAGATTATAAGAAGAAATAATTAAATCACTTACTACTACCGTTTTTTTTTCATTTTAATTTCTATAGTTTATCTAATTTTTTATGGCTTTACAGCACAGGGGGGGGGGGCGCAATCTTTCATAGGCTAGGGTAGCCAACGTATCAAATCCGCCCCTGGCTTGGTTTTAGATTTTTCTAGATAATTTTGATTAGGTAATTTTTTTATGTTACTGGTCAACACGCACGCAGTTTACATAGTTATATTAATATTCATTGACGAACCAATTGGTCCAGTGGTGTGCGACGACCGTTTGAACCGAGGCTCATGGTTTCGATCCCCGTACCCGGTCTAATATTTGTATGACCTACAGATATCTGTTTTGTAATAAAGGTGGCAAACAAGCATGCAGTTCACATTGATTGATTTTAAGTGATGACTGCAGCGTATAGATACCCGCATAAAGACCAGATGCAGATGCGTTGCCACCCCTGACACCTTATTTGTTGTCTCTGTGATAGTTATAACGGGGCGATATATTACCGTCGTAGTAATCTACGATTGAATTAACACACATTTGGTATGTATTTTTTGGTGGCTTTAGCAACTTCAGGCTGTTTATTGCTGTTATTTGTTTAGCAACTAACTTCGGAATGTCACTATTACCTGCCAGTGTGCGCGCGCATCTTTAAAATTCACTCTCATCAGATTTTCTAATCCCCCCAAAAGAAGTATAACTTCAAACAGTCTTTTTTTTTTCTTTTTTTTTAGGTCGGGCTTTGTGAAGGCGCCCTGTCTCGAGACGGCACTAGTCTACTTCGCCGGGCAATCGGCGAGCGCAGAAGGCGCTCCAGCCTAAATAAAGAGTTAGCGCAACTGCCTAAGGGTGACCCATGCGGGTCCGTGCCTCGGCTTAGGATGTTGCGGAGAGACATATGGGACATATGCGATTATGGATGCGTCATGCAAAAAGGTACGCGATATCTCATGAAAAAGTGGAAGGTTCGGCAAGTGAGAAGAGAACCTACGAGTTCGAATGACTGTCGTCGTTTTTATCATAATTGATGGTATTATGCATAAGCACATAATTTATTTATGAATATTAATACTTACAAACAATTTATTCTCAATCAAGTATTCATTCCTGTTGTTGGAAAAAATAAATTAAAGTTCTCTTTTATCAATTTAAATACTGAAACATACGTAAGCAATGCTTAACTTTTTGTTTAGGAACATCATCAACCTAGTGTTTTGCTTAATTGCCTATTTTGTGGTATAACGAACAATAGGTAATTACGTTCTTTTATAGAAAGCCAGCGGCGCCGCGGGGCGGTCATTGTGTATGCGCGATATCGATGAACTGTATTCGAAATATCAATTAAACATCGATTCAATCGACTAACAAGGGACCATCTGTTTTCAATTAATTAAACCTCCGTGATTCGAGAGATTGTATGGTGTTAAGTGTTAATTTGATCTCCGTGTTTTTAAGATGTGCCACTTTAAGCCTTATATGTAACTGTTTTTATGTTCTACAAATAATTAGAGGATAAAATTAGGTATTTCGTTTGTTCGAACGTTTCTTAATTAAGACTGTAAAATAATTACTATTGTTATCAGGAGCAATCGCGATTGACATAGATCGTACGTGATCATGCTGTTTTAAACAAATACTGACAGGTGGTGGACAGGTGTGATGGGCGATTACCATTTTTAGCGTCTCTTATCAAGTTTTATAAAACCAGATAATTAATATTGTTATAAGACAGATTGCCCACTCACTTATTTTCAGCGATATGTCTTTCATTGGAACGTACATACAGACCGATGATTTTTGTAGCCACTAAATTATTAACGGATCACCATTAAGATGGAATGCAAGCTTGATCATCTATTTCAAATATGCAGAGGGCATCAAATGTAAATAAAATATGACTTAAGGCAACAGTGCACTCTCAGGCTATTTTGACATCAACTAACGAGTAAACAGACAAACAATATAAATCTAACATTGATTAAAACCAACACGCCAGCTTAATATTCATGGCTATCGCATAATACCATCCACATGAATAATAAGGAGCGGACACTTGCACCGCTCCTGGATACAATTCGCATAACGCGTTCCTATGAAAGCTTGCCACATAAACATGCGATGATGCGTTATTGTATTATGGTAATGTAGAGTTGTTTATGGCTTGCTGTTTATGATCCACTAGTACCTACTGTTTAGATTGTATGTGCTGCAACATTCCTTCCAAGGGGTTGTTAGTTAAAAATATGTTTGTCAATAAGTTGGATTTTATCTGACGGCAACATAAGCATTCTTCAAAATTAGTGCAGATTTTAACCGAAGATGGAGATCAAAATAGTCAAGAAAATTCACCTGGTCATCTAGTTTTTTTTTATGTAATAAAAGTGGCAATGATGACTGCAGCCTTTAGGCACCCACACAAAGACCGGAGGTCAAAATACAGATGCATTGCTACCCTTGATATCTTAGTTATTATGTCTTTGTGATAGTTATTTCGGGGCCATACATTACCTTCTAACCGGAACACGATAGTGCTGAACACTACCATTTAGCGGTTTATTGTATTACTTATTAACCCCTGTTTATTACCTTATAATTTAAAATATCAACAACATGTTACGTCAACTATTGAAACGTGCTAAAGTTCTCTAAAAAATTCCTGATATGCATTTACGATCTTTTTACTATACCTACGATGCAATTAAAAATATTTGTAGAACCGTAAAATAACAGAAATCACTTGAATTTCACCTGAAAGGCATGGTCCTTTCCTACTTCGCTTCTATCTCTCTTCGTAGGGCCATTGCCCTCAACAGTCACCATTACAAAAAAGTTGCATTATACGAAATCTATCACACCGCGTCACACATAACGTCCTCAAAGACAATGCCAGATAAAAACCGAATATACTAGAAAGAGCTCTCATTGTTATAAAAGCGAAAGTTCATTCATACTTGTAATTAGGTGTTTCACCTTATTGCGTCACTGTAGTTTTTCCACGATTGTTCGGACGCTGAACTTGTATGGAAAAGTTGTTTTTATTGACATATTGTCTTGTGATTTGTCGGAAGTAAATTGTTTATGTTTCTTGCTGTAATTGAATTCTTGGGAATTCTGTGTATCATCTTTGGAGTATTTTCTTTTTAAATAGATGAAACCATAATATAACAGGGTACATAATTTTGAATTCTTAGGTACTTTTTTGGCGCGATTTTAACGATGCGCACACCGACTGATAAAATCGACTGTCTGAAGTTAGTTGCTAAACAGATAAAAGCAACGGTCTGAAGTAAGTTGCACAATTTTTTTGTTGTTTTAATGTAACAAAGGTGGCCAACATGTGCTAGAGCTCTAGTGTTGGAGCTCATGGGCATATGCACCGGATAACCAAATCAATCTGCCGCCAAACTGTAGTGTTCAGCACTATCGTGTTCGGGTTGGATAGTAAAATATGCTTCCAAAATAACCATCATAGATACAATACATCTTAGGCCTCAGGGCAACGCATCAGCATTTTGACCTCCGGTTTTAAATAGGTGTCTATAGGCAGCAGTATTCACTTACCATCAATGTCAACTGCATGTTTCATCATCATAACCTAAAAAAAGGAATTTTAGTGTATTTCCCAAAAATCGCAGAACAAACTCCAAATACTGAATGCCGCCATCTATTAAATAATAGGGATGTAAAATTAATTATGGATATGAAGCACCTTAGAGAAAAATTAATATTTTATTGCCCATCCAACATTTTATAACTTGCGAATCGATAGAAATGGTTTGCTAATGAATTAGCCGGTTTTATGATGGATAAATATACGGTACGTGATAGATATGAGCTACGCAATTAATATTCAATTTCATTTAAATATTCCTTCAGCGGTCCTGGATTTATGAATGGCATAACATAATAATTGATGAGCGAATAATTTTTAATAGTAGGAAGCTCCCTCTTTAAGCTTCTTGGACAATACTCAAATAAAATGTAAAAACCTAAATTCTTAGTAACCCTCTTTATTGTGACTTGGTGAATTGGAATTAGCCTATATATATAAACGAGAGATATATCTATTTGTAAAAATAATTGATGGTCAACAATTTTCCTGAATTGGATAAAATAATTTCCTAAAGACTCCTTATAACGTATTAATTCAATTTAATATAGATGTTTAAACTACGTCAAAATAAATAATTTATGCTAAAAATCCACCTTGACCTTAAAAAGTATCTAGTTTTCAATTTAAGCACAAGCATTATCATTCTATACTAATTTCAATCATTCAATCCAATAAATCTACTATAGCAAATTATGTAGATAACATGATTACCTACCGATATAATTTTGACAAAAACCGTCTACAGAAATTATGGATACAATATTGACAAATAAGAATGCTGTGACCATTCACCATTCTACTGGTGGTATAGCTCGAGTGACGGAACTCGCGGGCGTAGGCACCACCGCATTACCGCATTAATATACTTGCCCCGCTAAATGGTAGTGTTCAGCACTATCGGCCCTGTAATTTCCGGTACAGAGGCATAATACCTTAGGCCTCAGGAGTGATAACGCATCTGCGTTTTGACCTTGGTCTTTGTGTTAGTGTCTATAGGCTGCAGTCATCACTTAACATCAATGTGAACTGCATGATTATTTGCCACATTCTTGCCATAAAAAAAAACTGCATGTACTTTACTATTTAAACTAAGTACCAATATATAACTAAGTAGGATAAAATGTCATAGAATATTCTTGATCCCTATGATTTGCAAACTATTTCCGTAGAAAATTAGTATAAGAATATCGTAAACAAATCGATATTTGTAAGTCCCATGATCATTTCGTGATCCATCAATTAGAAAACGTCAGTAATTACTGCACGTAGATTATGGACGTCTATAATTATAAAATGTATATGAATTTATAATGAGAAACATGTTTGTTTTGCTCTTACATAAATGTTGTTGGTTTGACCTCTGCACTGATTGACGTATTCATATGGTTTGGAGAAATTGGTTGACTAAATTGAATGATTTATTGAAAAATGTCTAGTTGAAATAGCACCGTTTGTGTTTAAGGGCCCCAACTCACTAAGACGCCATGGCGACGTCCAAGCTGCTAGTGTGGATGATACCTAAGTCACCTGGCCACCTTGTGGCGACGTTTCCACGCCATAGTAACTGCTTGGATCATAGAGCAACACCGGAGTAGCCATATGCAGGCTTTCCCCTCTCTCAAAGTACAAGCCCAAATGGGCCTATACCTGTCGCCTGGATGTTTAATTGTGTGCGTGAAATTGTTTCTGTATTTTGTTAAAGTCAAGGTGTGAGTTTCGTAGTAATAGACGATTTTTGTAGTGTGCGTGTGTGTCGCACGTATTTCCCCCCGCAAAAATGACAGACTGTTTTGCATCGATAATAAACGCTATGGCTACTCCCCTCCAGTCCGCCGCGGCCGTTGGTCCGTGTTGAAAAATGTCTAGTTGAAAGAGCACCGTTTGTGTTTAAGGGCCTTAACTCACCAGGACGCCATGGCAACGTCGCCGGCTGCGTATTCAAGCTGCTAGTATGGAAATACATTTACCTAACTCACCTGGCCACCTTGTGGCGACGTTTCCACGCCATACTAACTGCTGGGATCATAGAGCAACACCGGAGGGGAGTAGCCATATGCAGGTTTTCCCCTCTGTCAAAGTCCAAGCCCAAATGGGCCTATACCTGTCGCCTGGGTGTATAAATGTGTGCGTGAAATTGTTTCTGTATTTTGTTAAAGTCAAGGTATGAGTTTCGTAGTAATAGATTTCAGTAGTGTGCGTGTGTGTCGCACGCGTTTCCTCCCGAAAAAATGACAGACGGTTTTGCATCGGTAATAAACGCTATGGCTACTCCCCTCCAGTCCGCCGCGGCCGGTGGTCCGTGTTGCTCTATGGCTTGGATACATAGCCGGCTACGTCGCCATGGCGTCCTAGTGAGTTAGGGCCCTAACGCTCATGTTATAAAAACATTTAAGGCAAAAGAGTTCCCGATTCTCAACAATTTTTTTTTCCAATTTTTTGGATATTTAGCCTGGGTTGCACTACAATATTTGTTAAAGCTAAAGTTATTGTTACATTTCACATCCTGCTCTAACTTATAGGAATCTGTTAAAGTTAGAGCAGGATGTGAAATGTAACAATAACTATATTATTGTATATATTATCTATATACTGTATAAGTTATGTATATATTATTTATGATACGTAAATATAATAATTGTATCTAATATATTCTTATCTTTTTATTGATTGTTAAATATAATTTATAATGTTTTTGCTTCTAAAAAATACCTATTTCTTACTGTCCATATAGTTTTTATAATTGCACCCCTACTATCAGTATCCCACTATCTCAAGGTTGACTGGTAGAGAATGCCCTATGGCATTAAGTCCGCCTTATGTACAAGGTGCATTAAAGTTTAAATAAATAAATAAATAACTCTAACTTTAACAAATATCGAGGTGCAACTCAGGCTTAATGTTTTTATACCTCTAAGCTGATACGAAGTTCGTCGGAGCAGTTAGTATAACATAATGTTATATGCTTTATTAACAATATCCCGAATTTGTTTTAATATGACGTGAGTTGCACTCCGATCTAACGTGTGAGAAGTAAAGACAAAGCGTATGCAGTCGTCATACTGTCATCGCACCATAATCACTTCATTTTTGTATGAAAACCGACTTTTTCACACGTTTTCTTCGCTTTGTCTTTTCAAAGAACAAAGACACTATAAGCTCTGTAATTTCCTAAAACATTTTGATTATTTAATTCGATAATTCTGGACGTAATACCGAGTCGTTATGATGAAATCTTTATTGCATTTTTGCGGATTTTTAACACGCTTTTTTTCACGTTATATTACTGTATAATACATTTTCGATTACATTTAAAATTAGATTTATGATATTTTTTACATTTTTAATTTGTTTCATGGTTTTTCATTCAGTGACAAGATATTCATTACATATAAACGTCTATCGTCGTCTATACACTGGTGGTAGAGCTCTAGTGACGGAGCTCGCAGAAGTAGGCACCACCGCATTACGTGTGCTGAACAGTACCATTTAGCGGCAAGTATATTAGTACTTGCCGCTAAATGGTAGTGTTCAGCACTATCGTGTTCCGGTCAGGTGGTAATGTACGGCCCTGTAATTTCCGGCACAGAGGCGTAACACCTTAGGCCTCAGGAGTGGTAATGTATCTGCACTTTGACCTTGGTCTTTGTATGGATGTCTATAGGCTGCAGTCATCACTTAACATCAATGTGAACTGCATGCTTGTTTGCCACTTTCATTACATAATCAAAACGTAGTCTTCAGAAGCACATCAAATATCAATAACTTACTCCATGGTACTACCCATCTGTTGACCGACCACATCTAACGGTGCATCCTTAATGAACATATAGGAAAAGCTCTATTAGAGTACAAACGCTTAACTAAGCTAGAACCGCCTCACTAGGCTATACTGTAATTGTATTTCTCTGATATTGTTCAATAACATATTCAAATGCTGCATTCACTGATTCAAATATTATTTGTTTCATTTAAGACATTAAGGATGGGTGCACAACGACTTTTGTAAAAAAAAAAATATCTCTACTGGTGGTAGAGTTCCAGTGATGGAGCTCGTGGGCGTAGGCACCACCGCATTACCTAAAATACTTAGAGCAGGATGTGAAATGTTACAATAACCTTAACTTTTTTTTAATGTTATGAAAGTGGCAAACAAGCATACAGTTCACATTGATGTTAAGTGACGACTGTAGCCTAAAGACACTTACACAATGACCAGAGGTCAATATGCAGATGCGCTGCCACTCCTGAGGCCTAAGGCGTTATGCCTCTGTGTCGGCAATTACCACCTGACCGGAACACGATAGTGCTGAACACTACCATTTAGCGGCAAGTAAATTATAACGCAGTGGTGCCTACGCCCGCGAGCTTCCACACTGGAGCTCTACCACCAGTGAAAGAAATCCATATTTTATTCATTCAAATGCAGATAATAAAGTGGAGTACAACGGCATTCACAAACATTAATTAAGCTAGCAGCAAAATTGCAAAACAAATCACTTTATCAGAGAATATAGAATAATACTTCTTAATTCAAAATATATTCTATATTGAGACCTAAACGGTTTTTAATCTCTATTACCAGACAGTTACTTAACGAATAATAACATATTAAGATAGAACTCAATCGTGATGTTTTGAAAGCATTGATAAAGACAGCGTAATAATATTATAAATGGCCGTTGTCAAAATATGCCGAACAATTGTAATTAGGTGTTTGTGTCGAACAAAGCTGTGGTCGTAATGAACGGCGCGTGCGTCGAAAGCTACAAAGAGCTACTAGTTTGTGGTCCAAGTTATGAGAGATACAAATTAACATTTTGGTTTCAAATGAATATATTATAGCGCTTTGTCCACCCTGCTTTATCTAGTCGTCCCTCTGCAGACTGGTTTTATAAGCTTTTTAAATAAAAAAATAAAATACGCTTACACTCAGAGCCCCACAGTAGGTGTATACCTATGTTGTGAGTGTTATTGTATACATACAACACATACACAAACACCCACACCCGAAACAAATATCTGTAGGCCATACAAATATTTGTCCCGGTGCGGGGATCGAACCTTCGAATCAAGCGGTCATCTCACACCGCTAGACTAACTGGGTCGTCAAATGTTTACTTGTCGTTGACTGTACCTTTAAAATAAAATTAAGTGAAATTCTAAATCATGAACAATAAAAATTGCTCTTAGATTTTTTTTAGTAGTTAATCTTACGTAGATGTCACAAGACGGCACAAGTTTACTTCACCGCGCTATTACTGGCTCTCAGCCTAAGAGAGAAAAAGCAATAAAAAAAATACTGTCAATTCACAAACGGAAAACTTTTTTTATATAAATACTGTTAATTAGAGAAGTAGATATTAGTAAAATCAAGTTTTGTTATTTTCAGAGTAGATTTTTGGGAAAATTGAGTAAACATTCCGTATCATGGTAAAATAATACTGGTCATTTGATAATACCACATCTTAAAATCTCTTGGTAATGTGCCCGGAGATGTCAACAGGCTCGCCACCTGTTACATGGGCCAAAAATTAACCGGCGAATCGTGGGTGTTTGCATGTATGCTTGAATGTATGCATTTACCTCTGCCCACACCTTCGGTGATTATAGGCGTGGAAATACCTTTTTTTTATAATACCTCATTCAAGGTTAGCTAGGTGACAATCGTTTTAAATCGCTGAACCTTATGAATTGCGTCTCCCACGCGTTCAATAAACGTCTAACGAAGTGAAATTAATTAAGAATGCAATGTTGCCAGCACAAACATTTCGGCACGTATTGTGCTCTTGTCTAATGAATCCAACATTATCTCTTTCGCACACTCTCCACGGAACGTTATAAAATTTCGCCCAACATTTTGTAACTCTGGGATTTTTGTACGAAATTGTTATTATACGAAATCACGCTTATGGTTCTTCTTTGTGTTCATACTCAAATGTCATTTAGACGTGAAAAAAAAATAATAAACTGGCGTCGTTTGCCCGCTCATGTACCTTTTTTTTAACTAACTACCAGGTTATAGTTTTTAAAGATTATTGTGATAATAGAGTCAAGGTGGACACTGTTACATTACTTAATCTAGCTACCGTTAAGTAGTAGTAATCAACACTGCCATGATTAAGTACCAACTTTATGATACGGCCTCGTAATTCTTATCATACCTTCTTATCATACAAAATACCTTTCATTTAAGAAGTGAAACAGGCAACCCATTGTACGTCCCACTGCTGGGTACGAGTCTCTCCCCTTTTTGGGGGGAGGCCTGGAGCTTACTTCACCACACTGCTCCAGTGCAGATTGGTGGAGGTGGGTGGATTAGTGGCCAACCCGCTGTCGGATGTTTTCAAGCCCATAAGGCTTCCGACAAGGTTTAACGACTGCTATCTATAACGTGCCCTCCAAAGCGCGGAAACGCGCATTTAATTTGCCACTAGTGGTCACCCATCACACTACCCGACCGCGCCCGTAATGCTTAACCGAGTAGATCGCTTACGATCTACACCAGCCGCGGGGCCATGCGCGCTTCGAGAGAGAGAGAGAGAGTTTATAGATAGTGTCAATACTCGTATAATTATATACAACCAATATGAATTTTAAGCTTGATTGAAAGTGCCTGAAGGTAGTGTTAGTGACAAGTTCAAGTATACAGTTCATATCATTGCTCGTTTATAAATAATAAAACATGCCACTAGGTATTTAGTGTTTAAAACGTAGAAAGAACATTGTAGTTTTCAATAGAGGGATAAAAATTATCCGCCTTAATTACAATAAGGCTAAAGAAAGAAAACCAATCTCATTAGATTCAAGTATAAAACGCAACTAAGAATCAATGAGGAAAATGTCTAAATTAATAGCCGAATTACAATGGTAATTACATTGGCAAATTACATCTCTAGTACCGGCTGATGAAAGATTTTATCAACGAAATGATCGAGCGGCGCCTGCGCAGTCGACTGACGCGATTCCTTCGTATTAAATTTTTAGCATACCATCACACCGTTTACATTTAATGTTTTTACGTAGACGAACTTAACCTCTCGCTCGAAACTCCCAAAGGGGTATTCAGAGAGAAATGCATGAATTCAAGCATGCCTACGTAACTTTTTGGCCCAAGTATGAGGTGACAAGCCTGTTGACAGCTCCGAGCAAATTACCAAACTCCGAGGTACTGGGAAAATAAAAAAAATTGATGTCATTTCATTTTGTTCCAGTAAAATGGTAATAATGGTAGTGACCTTGTCATTCCTGTTATGGACATCTTTTATACATCTGCCTATGTAATAAATCTGCACATTGATACCCAGATTCTTGTGTAGATGTTTATAGGCTACAGTAGACACTTACCGTCCACGTAAACTGAATGCTTTTTTACCATCTATGAATAACAACTTTCTTTAACACTTCAGCGAAATGTAAAGATAAATATAGAATGAGAGCATTAATTGTTTCCTGTCTTTTACCTGCTCACAATCAAACGAAGTTCATTAGAATGTGGCAATTAGATAAATAATACCATCTAATCAGGGCAAGATGAAAAAGACATGGTATCATCTCATAGCTCGCGGGCAAGTCACAATGTCGATTGCCTAAAAGCATAGAGCAACACGGGCCACCGGCCGCGGCAGAACGGAGTAGCCATATGCAAGCTTTCCCCTCTGTCAAAGTACAAGACCAAATGGTCCTATGCCTGTCGCCCAGATATTTAAATGTATGCGTGAAATTATTTATGTATTTTGTTAAAATCAAGGTGTGAGTTTAGCAGCAATAGATGATTTTTGTAGTGTGAGTGTGTGTCACACGTATTTTCCCCTGCAAAAAATGACAGACTATTTTGCATCGGTAATAAACGCTATGGCTACTCCCCTCCGGTCCGCCGCGACCGGTGGGCCGAGTTGCTCTATACCTAAAAGTGAAATTTTCTCAAAATTTGTTGCTAGAATATAAAATCTAAAACATCATCAATAAGAAGCTACATCGATGCCGTGTGAATGATTAATAAAAATAGCACCTTAGGCGTTATTTAACCGGAAGCAACCGCACATTAGTTCGGGTGTTGTATGCACAAATCCAAAACTTTCACCGCAATAAACTGGTTGTACTTGATTGTTATAGTGTGGAAACTGGTCGTGATTATTAAGTGAAATTGTTTTAAAAGTATTAATCGATGTTAATAGAGATTTCATTTGCTTGAAGTTCACTTTTAAGTGGCGTTACATACTCCCAGAGAATCGGGGAATACTGTCATTTCACGTCTGTATTCCTCGAAGGGGTATGAGGCAAATGCATGCACTTAATTATTCATGGAAAAACACAACCGGCGAATTGTCGCCGGTTGTGTTTTTAACTTGGTAATGGGTACGTTACCCAAGAAAACAGTGGGTAAATTCCAGAAAATGGAAAATTCAACAATATCAGAGACAAATGATAATACTTACATATTCATCTTTGACAGCACCCGAATGCATTGAGAATTTTTGGATCACTCATTCAAAATAAAGATCTGCGCCTGAAGGATAGCTGTACTTTTTTTTTCAAAAAGCTACCAACATCTTGTAACTCTTCCATATTTGGATGAGACTCTCATTTGAGAACATTAAACAACATGCCATGACCTTTTCAAAAGTGTCAAAAATCGAGGTGAAAAACTACTTAAACATGTCAGATGTTAAGTGAACGCGATCAAAGCTCCCATCCAAATTCTTCGACCATTATATCAACGTCGAACAACTGTTGAGCGCCGACACAACTTGGTGAAAAAAAAGCTCGAGTCGTAATCAACATTCAACTCGATAAACTAAACAGACTAGCTTTTGGCCTTATTCTGAATAAGTGTGCTCGTAATTTTGACATTAAAAAAACATGTTTAAAATAGGAAATTTGAAGATTTTAAATACATATTTTTTCATGTTTTTCATTTTTTAATTTTACCTTCACCAATCCGCATTGGAGCAGCGTGGTGGAGTAAGCTCCAGGCCTCCCCTAAAAGGGTAGAGACTCGTGCCCAGCAGTGGGACGTATAATGGGTTGCCATTATAATCTTAGGTTTGTGTAATTATTACACGTACTTTTTAATTAGGTACTTAACTGAAAAAAAAATCATTGGCACTTGTAGTGTAAATAATTAAAAAAATATTTGAGACATTTAGTCAGTAGTAATAACTTAATATGCAACAGTTTTTCATAGTACTTTGCCACTGTGTTATATAACAGACATAACTTAGCTATTAAATGTTAAATAATTCATGTTTTTTATAGAATGTGAATGCTTTCAATTAAAAAAAGCCCTAATTAGCACATGAGATGTCAATGAAGACGATTTTTAAATAATGACTCATTAAATTAACATTTTGTCTTAATTTGGAGCGTGACCTATTATTATTCAGATTATAAATATCACGAGTAATAAAACTGAAGCTATCAATAATAATTCCGAATTTTATAGTTATTGTGACAGCTTTGTATATCTTTATTTTAATTTAGATTTTTTTTTCGAATTTTATATATTTGTATAAATAAGTCATCAAAATAATTAACTGATGGTAGATTTTCAGTGTAGGGAGTCGTGGGCGTATGCACCACCGCGTCACCTAATTTATCTGCCACCAAACCGTAGTGTTCAGCACTCACTGGAGCTCTACCATCAGCAATGTCAAAACGTTTGTTTCTATGACAGGATATAGAACTGTATTTTATTTATAAGTATTCAAATCACTTAAATTAAAAGATAGATCTTATACCTTATAATTACATATTATGCCATAATCCCAGAAGAGCATATAATTAGAAAACTTCCAGATAACAATATTATCCCCGCGTACGGTGTTATTCAGAACTGATAGCAATTATACTATAATATCGATTGTACTTTTCCGCAATAATGAACCCTTAGAAAGCGTACGAACAATCATGCGGTTGGCGCAACGATACAGTTTTTGTGTGATTGTTTGTAAAAACCCTCATTTCGTGTAACCACCGCACGTGAGCTTGTGTATTGCTTCTAACTGGACTCACTTGCGGTTGGTACATTATTTTTGTTTTGCTTCAATGGACCTATAGTAAGAACAAACTTGAAAACAATGTGATCTAAGTTATAATCTTTATTTTAAATTCTAGCGATATTAGTAGGAATTAATTAATAATTAGGCTAAATAGAATTTTTTGTGACCTAAAGGTTTTAATGTTGAAAGATGATAGATTCAGGGATTTGAAGGCAAAGGCAACTTATGATCTCCCTGCTATTAGGTACCTATAAATTTGAAAGTATGGATGTTTGTTTATTTGTTGCTCAAGCCCGCTAAAGCGGCTAAACGGATTTCCATAAAATTTTAACAACAAAAAAAATATAAATAAAACATTTTAAAATTTCAAAATTACATTTAAAGGTGAAAATTCAAATTTTGCAAAGTCTATCTGATAGATTTTGTGAAATTCGACCCCTAAGGATGTATTTTGGGATTGATAGTATAAGTCAGGGCCGGCCGCTAGTAGGTAAGTAGGTTTTTTTTTTTTTTTTTTATGTTATAAAAGTGGCAAACAAGCGTGCAGCTCACACCGATGCTAAGTGATGACTGCAGCCTATTGTCACCCACACAATGACCAGACGTCAAAATGCAGATGCGCTGCCACTCCTGAGGCATTAGGTGTTATGCCTCTGTGCCGGAAATTACAGAGCCGTACATTACCACCTGACCGGAACACGATAGTGCTGAACACTACCATTTAGCGGCAAGTTTATTAGGTAATGCGGTGGTGCCTACGCCCTCGAGCTCCATCACTGGAGCTCTACCACCAGTAAAGGTACATATGTACCAGTAGGTACATATGAAACTTATCACACCTATCAGAGAAATAACACAAGTATTAATGTAAATTAAATTTAGTTTATATTGAGGCATGAGTTAATATTTCCTAATTGATAGTTGACAATTTATACACCTGTATTTATTAAAAGTTGACTTTACTTTAAAAAATGTGACATAATTTCATCACATAGTTTGTCTTCATTAACGTCTATCTGTCAGTGTTATTTACAGGTGCCGACTATCGGCTCAGTTTTGCAAAAGTATAAGCTGTGGGTGTGTATGTTTGTATGCGTGTATGTATGTAGAATAGAATAGAATAGAATAGAAAATATTTTTATTTCGAATAGATCTTTACAGATACTTTCAAAACGTCAATAAATCATAAACTACCTAGAGCGAATAACCATTACATATAGTAAAAGCAAAATCATATATTAATAGTAAATTAAAAATTAAAATTTAAACTATTTGGTTAAAACATAATAATCATAAAATTTTTCAATTCCTTCAATGATAATAAATGAAGAAAAAGAAAAACTTATTCGTCAAGATCAATGTTATTCACTTAGCAGAGTTCCAAGTGCAGTCACTACTGAGAAGAACTCCGCTACCCAACAAACTCAGTAAGAGCTCTTTTAAATGAGAGCTTAAATCTAGTACAGATTATCGTGAAAAATCAAATAATGTCAACGTCCATAGCATAGATGCAAATAAACTGCTATCTACTAAATGTGATGTAGCCCCTGCAAACCAGAACAGACCAGTCCCCACCAACAGCACCCGTTCACGAGTATGACGCATGTGACAGCCATTGCCCTCCTCGACCATTTTAGAGGGAAGTGAGCAACCCGCCACACGACGCCGCCAAAGGCAAAGACATTTAAGCGTGCATGACTGTTCCGGATATGCATACGGCAAAATAAAAGATGGCAAACGGCAAAAAACGGCAAAATAAAAGATGTGTGTATGTATGTATGTATTTATCTTCAAGTCAAGTCCTTGACCATTGGATGGTGACCATTTTCCATCAGATGGACAGTCTGCTTGTCTGTGAACTTTATGACATAAAATAAATAATTTATAACACTTATGTTAAAATTTGTTAAAGTTATGGTAATATTTCACATCCCTCCTTACTTATAGAAATCTGTTAAAGTTAGAGAAGGATGCAAACAAATGTCTTGGTGCAACCCAGGCTTAATAAACTTACAAAAGAAGGTATCCGCATGAATGTGAGTCATTAGGGGAGAATTGCTGCCCATCCTGCGTTATTGCATTTACCATCGTCCTATTTGAATGGTTTGACCGCCATTGTTCTGTTGACTGACTGCTTTGGAAGAATTTTCCTCCACTAGATGTTATAAACATACATAACTTAGCTATTAAATGTTAAATAATTCATGTTTTTCATAGAATGAGAATGCTTTCAATTTAATTAGCACACGAGATATCAATGTAATTAAAAGGTTTTTTTTTATGTAATGTAAGTGGCAAACATGCTTGCAGTTCACATTGATGTTAAGTGATGACTGCAGCCTATAGATACTTACACGAAGACCAAGGTCAAAATGCTAATGCGTTACCGCTCCTGAGGCCTAAGGTGTTATGCCTCTGTGCCGGAAATAACAAGGCCGTACATTACCACCTGACCAGAACACGATAGTGCTGTACACTACCATTTAGCAGCAAGCAAATTAATAATGTGTAATTCATATTACTTTCTCGTCTTATGGCGAAATAGCAAACAATATACCCAACTCAGATTTCTTAAACAATTGACAGGAAAAACCAAATCGATGTCAGATTATGCATCCGATTTGCATCAATTTTCAATAACAGTTGAATGCCTAGTAGTGTTATTTAAAACGATAAATTGATTTTCGTAGGTGGAGTTGTCCCGGAGCTTTTACTGATCATCATCATTTCAGCCAAAATACGTCCACTGCTGAACAAAGGCCTCCCCCAAAGAATGCCACAACGAACGGTCCTGGGTCGCCCTCATCCAGCGATTGCCCGCGACCTTCACCAGGTCGTCGGTCCATCTTGTGGGAGGCCTACCTACGCTTCGCTTTCCGGTACGCGGTCGCCACTCGAGAACTGCTCTGCCCCAACGGCCGTCAGTTCGTCGAGCTATGTGCCCTGCCCACTGCCACTTGAGTCTCGCTATTCGGTGAGCTATGTCGGTAACTTTGGTTCTCATGCGGATCTCCTCATTTCTGATTCTTTTACTGATACCTATCCCTAAAACAAAACCGCATCACACCGTATTGCATAGTGTGACGCCCTTTAAAACTGTGATATCTTGAAAGGGAATTTCCTCAACGGAAAAATATCGATTAAACTATCTACGGTATTATAATAATTGAATAATGAAGGCGGATGCAATGTCGTTATGAATAAAATCAAGCAACTGTATCTGCGGAAATGGTCTTTTCTCAGAAATACAAGTAACGTATTGCACTGTAATTTCCAGTACAGAGTACTACAGCGGCATAACACCTTAGGCCTTAGGTGTGGTAACGCATCTGCTTTTCGATCTCTGGTCTTTGTGTAAGTGTCTATAGGCTGCAGTCATCACTTAACATCAATGTGAACTGCAAGCTTTTTGCCACTTTCATTACATTAACCTCCTAAGACCCCTTGTACAAAATATTGTACAAAATAAAGTTCACTAGTCAGGCCCAGCTAAATTATACATCTAATAGTACTAAACGCCCACCGTACATTTTTTGTACATTATGTTTAAGTGGGCCTCGTGCCTATTTTAAATGTTCCCGGGCTTTTTTGACAAGTCATAGTGTTCACGAATCTTTGGCGATACGATTTGGCCATGGCGTATTAGCGACGTAGAGCTATGTTAAATCTTCTTTAATCTTGTAAATTTTAAGTTTTACTAAGTATATTTTAGTGTAAATCAAAATAGAGAAGACCGAATCATAACATAAATCAATTATTTTAACGATTGTTTCTACTTCAGCCGAATTGCAAACCGAAAAATGTTTTTGTACATTTTTTTGCACATTGGGCCTCAACAACAAATATACTTTTTATTTTTATTCAAAATATTCTTTTACAACTCAATGACAGTCACATTCTAGCCTATCTAAATGACTCCGAAATTGAAGATGACGAATTGGACTGCCAAGATCATGGTACCGATGACGAGTATTTGGCCAATAATCGAGAAGAGGAGAAACAAAAGTCAACTTCGGATACTTCATTTATGGTCGGAAAATGATTTGCTGCTTCATCAGCACTTCAACAGCTGGGTAGTAGTGGTAGAAGTCGTAGTGAGGCAGTAGGAAGAGGTAGTCGAGGTATGAACAACCGCACTGGGGACAGTCGCGGAAGGGGCAGATTGTCGAGGATTAGTCATAGTTAGTCATATTAGGAAAGAGTCGGAAATTTTATTATAAGTACAATGTTAAAACGAAAAATAACTTTTTGATAGTCTAATAAAAAATACTATTATTTTTGTTGGTTAAACTATTGATTTTCCTAAATTTATATTAAAAAAAATATTAAACTCAGACCCGATGTACATTTTTTGGAACAAAAGATGGAGTAATTTAATTTGAGTTATCATATACTTTACATATAGTATTTACGGCTACAAATTATATAATGCATAAAACTCTGCGAATTTCTAGTCTACAAGGCAAAACATGCGTGGGTCTGACAGCAAATATTTATTATGTACATAATTTTGTACACTGGGTATATAGGACAGTAATATTTTTTTAAAGCTGGGTCAAAATAAAAAAAAGCACAAAAGCAATAGATCTGACGTATTATTTACTGTGGCGGAATAAGGTCATCAAGGGCCCGAAGCGGCATTTCGCATATGACTAACGAACAGCAATTGATTTTTAAATAATATATATTGATTTATAGATTTCAATGAATTATTTAATAACTGACGTCGATAAACTTTCAAACTTAGACATTTAATGAGTTACATTGTCTTCAATTGTAGGTATTCAATTATTATTAATTTTATTATTTTAGGAGTAACTTAGGCTACTTTAATACTAGCTGCGCCCACGACTTCGTCCGGGTACTGAGCAATCATAAATTCTCACGCGGACGAAGTTGCGGGCACAGCTACTTAAAAATATGATAGGAATCAGACACACATATTTTGACACCTAAACAGGTTTTACGTTTTTTGGTACGCTTTTATTAAATTATGCCATAAAAATCCAGATAAAGTACTAAATCCAAATATAATAAGATCGCCATGCGTACCTAATAAATTATCATATATTCATCATTAGAGCGGTTTTTTGTCGGTTGACTTACATTTTAATCACACTGGGACTGGTAATTAGACAAAAAACAAGTGATATAGCATATTCTAGTGACTTATTAATTTATTGATAATTATTTTTGTTACTAACCTACAAGTAGTCTGCGGGTGCTACTTGAAATTATTTAGTCGTTCCATACACTATTTCTCTACTGTTTCTCTTTGTTTTAATTTTGTATTTTTGATGTTTCTGTATATCTTCACGCCAAGTCCTTTACGGGGTAGGTAGAAAGTGTGAAGCGCCAGATATTCCGGTCCATTATCTGGCGCTGCTTCTACTACATTCATCATTCGCCATACATACACTTAACCCTACCCGCAGACAGTACTTGACCTATTTGGTCAAGGTAGGTCAGTTTTGGTCTTCCTGTGCCTCGGCAACCATCCTCATGGGCATTTAATACCTATATTTTTAGATCTCATTTATTATTCTGTGTTTTATCATTTTATACGTGTAATTTTATGATTTGCATTTTTAAGTGTAGGTATCTACTTATTATACTATCAGCTACACTAAAGTGAAACAAATTGTAGTGTAGTTATTAAAAAAGAATTAAAATGAGTAATTCATATTGCTTTCTCGTCTTATGGCGAAATAGGAAACAATATACCTACCTGACTCAGATTTCTTAAACAATTGACAGGAAAAAAAATCGATGTCAGATTATGCATCCGATTTGCATCAATTTTCAATAACGCAATAAGTTGAATGCCAGTAGCGTTATAAAAAAAGATAACTTGATTTTCGGCGGATGACTCAGTGAGTCACCCGCTTTATATTTAAAGTGCAAATTATTATAGCAATTAAATTTGTTAATTTGATGGAAATAGGAAACATTGTCAGAACCAATGTTTATTTCATGCAAATATATATTATTTGCATATTCACAAACCATCAGGACGCGTGAGATAAAACGTATAACGAAAGGGTTAGTTACATGTTAAGGAATTGCCGAAAGGATAAATCACTTTAATCACTTTAATTAACATTTCGTAATTAATCAACGTTCCTATAAGCTTTAACATTTAACATTCATTTTATACTTGAATAACAAAGGTAAAAATAATAATTAATAGTTGTATGGCAATAAATAAAATTGACAAACTAATCTGTGATTCGGATAGTAATTTTAACATCAACCATTGACCGCAATTTTCCAATGTATTATATTAACTGTTTCTTTTTGATAATTATTTTCAGTATAACAATAACAGAACCACTACTACGTAGGTATTGTATTTTATACGATTGATTATAAGTAATAATTACCTTCAATAACGTTTTTAACCAAACTCAAAATTTATTACATTATAAATAGAATATGTACAACAAAATGTTTATTTATTATAAATTATAACATAAGTAAATTATTCAATATTATTCTGGAAGTTCTTTTATAACAATAACGCGAAATTTACTATATTATTTTAATTAACTGCCTCAATTATCTAGATTAAAAATAAACCTACTAAACAGATAGATAATTATAAAGATGCATGAAATAAGTAAGTATATCAATTCACATCAAACTCACACAGCGTGTAAATGGTCTTAGAGCCCGCTTTCCCATTAAACACATTTATTATCCTTATTAAAACATCAATACCATTACTGTCAGATAAATATATTAATGGTGTGATAATGGCAAAATATTGTGAGAAAAAAGTTACGAAATGCTAGACCGAAATTTACTGTTATGGGTTGAAATTAATTTATGTGCCAAAAAAAACAAACATAGTAATAATTTTTAATTTATCATGTTATGATATACATCTTATATCACAAATGGAGCGTTTACGATTAAAGATGAAAATATATAAAATAATAACACTCAAAATTGACTTATATTTTGAAACGTGTTAAAAATAAGAAAACAAAAACAATCGGTTTCATCGTTTTAATCGTAGCGGCCTTACAGTTACGTTCAATATACGTAAAATTTTGAAAATAATAGATTTTAGAGTTTTTATTTTATTATGAATTCAAAATGTAATAAAAATAAAACATTAATCTGACAGCTTTTTTAAAACATCGTTAGTAAAATAAAAGAAAACAATCAAAACAAAACATTACGTTGACCAATAATATGCATGCAAAACCATGACGACAAATAAACAAAATAATTACTTACATCATGATCAGGCACATAGGAGTACACGTGCAGCTTATCGATCCTGATCGTCCCCTGGAAGGGATACAGAAGACACCCTCGCTGGATCTCCGTAGAAGTCCAGACACTGACAGAGGCCTCGCGGCCCCTCGCGCCCCCCGGCCTCAGCGCCAGGCTCAACTCCTGAGGGATCAGAACCAATGTCTCCATCTCAAATATCACTGGCACATAACGTCCCAACAGTTCCCGTCAGCGTGTCATAAGTGAGTTACCGAGAATGACCGGTCTCGTCCATCACAATTAATGAGGATATAATTTATTAATAACAAAAAATGTCCCTATCGGTCCGGTGTCGCCGAATCTTGATCGATAGCCCGTTGAAACGTCCGGTCGTATTAAACTTTAGTCCTTTAGGAATTCACTCGATTAACTTTTTTATGGTTCGTTCAACTTTTCGGTATTGTTCGTACAATATCAGAACGATGGTTGCAGGATGCGCTCGCGCTCTTCTCTGAACGTGCACTGAAGGAAGCGCTAACATTGACCTTAGCCACGGCCGTGATCGCGTTTACAGTTCATTTTTTGTTCGATAAAAAGGAGAGGAGTAAAGCCCTACAAATTTCAATGGTATTGGCACGGGGGATTGTGGACTTTAGTGCGTTGGATTAGAGTCGTGTGCGATTGTGTTTTGATGGTTGTAAGTCGGAGTAAGGTGCTCCCCTCCAAAGGCGGCACCTGCTTGCGCGCGCGCCGCCCGACACAGCGCCACCGAGCCTCGCGTGGTCCACACACCTGATCCCACTGTTAGTTTTTACGTCAGTTTTTTAATAGAAACTCTTACTTGACATCTGCCGTACCATAAAAGTCACTTTAGGCTCGCTCTATTCCGTTTTTTACTGGTTTACGGGCCTTTTATGATAATTTTGTCATTTACATAATTCGAAAAATTTGAAACGTTTGTTTTTTGTTGAAGGTGTCGTTATTGATTTGAAAATATTAATAATTATTAAATTATAAAATTAATGCTGACAAAAATGCAAATATTAAATTAATCATATTTTAAAAGTAATTTGTATTTTAAAATAATAATAGGTACCGACTTTTTAAAGTAATTACTCATTACCCAACTTGGATTACATCTCAACATCGAAGAATGACTACTTCTTATTACGTTAATGAGTTTTGTTTTCAGTTTTCTTTCTTCCCACGGCTATTGAATGAGTAAATAACAACATTGATTTATGAGTAAGTACCTATACGTTTATACAGTAGATTTTCTTAAACAAGCGACATCCCATTTTAATAGGATTTATTGAATTATGCATTTTCAATTATTATGTCTATCTGTCTATATAATATAAATGCAAAGAGTTAGTCATCACGAAATCTCAAAAACTACAAGAGTTTTTTTTTATTTTTTTTTTCAAATTTTGCACTGGTTTTCTTTTCAGGTTCGCAAAATCTCATTAAGATGCGATTTTATAAAATTTTTGACCGCTAAGGGGTTGTTTTGGGGTTGATGGTTTGTATGAAACTTCGTTACTACTTGTGCTAGGAGTTTCATGTTGGATAGGGATTCTTTTGAGGACGAAAGTGCTATTTAAGACTAGCACTAGACTGGGGATTTTTCGGAATCTAAGGGTGCATTTTTAGTACCGTAATTGTGGTAGTGATGTAGGTAACATTGCACCTGTGCGAAGCCGGGGTAGGTCGCTAGTTCATTTACAATACTTATCATATTTACTGGTCGTAGTATGCCAGTGGCAGAGCTGCTTAACGAATTAACTAATCTACATGGCACTAAGTAGTATCGTTCACTGTTACGTTCAGGTCACAGATATATAACCGTAATCTGCGATTCAGGCTAAATGGTAGTGATACTTGCCTAGAATTTAGGTATAATTCAGAAAAATCTTAGGCATTGAGTTACGTGCGGTTTTCTAACCATCAATGTGAACTGTATGTTTCTGGTGATATTCATCACACGTTAAGGTAGATGTAACTCCATTAAAACAATATTAATTATGAATATTGAAAGATGTCCACCGCTGGACAAAAGCTTACATAAGGACATAATAATATGCCATAATCGCCAGCCCCGTAATTTCCCTGTAGGTAAGTGGCATCGCATCTCTAGTTTGTGTACTTAGATGTTTTGTTTATACCGACGACCCGGTTAGTCCAGCGGTGAGAGATGACCGTTTGATTCGAAGGGTCGCGGGTTCGATCCCCGTACCGGGACAAATGTTTGTATGGCCTACATATATTTGTTTTGGGTCTGGATGTTTGTGTATGTGTTGTATATGTACAACGGCACCCACGACACAGGTTAATACCTACTGTGGGGCTGTGAGTGTAAGCGTATTTTATTTTATTTTTATAGACTACAGTTTTCACTTTCCATCAAAATGCTAGTATGCCACTTTATGACATAGAAGCGGCCCGCCCCGGCTCCGCACGGGTGCGATGTTACTTACATTACTATTAAAAAATATAATATTATGACGATGAACTTCTGGAAGTGTAGATTTCTGATTGTGAAAGGATTTTTCACTGGTGGTAGAGCTCCAGTGACGGAGCTCGCGGGCGTAGGCACCACCGCATTACCTAATATACTTGCCGCTAAATGGTAGTGTTCAGCACTATCGTGTTCCGGTCAGGTGGTAATGTACGGTCCTGTAATTTCCGGCACAGAGGCATAACACCCTTAGGCCTCAGGAGTGGTAACGCATCTGCATTTTGACCTTGGTCTTTGTGTGGGTGTCTATAGGCTGCAGTCATCACTTAACATCAATGTGAACTGCATGCTTGTTAGCCACTTCCATTACATAAAAAAAAAAAATATAGCGTATGACGATGAACTTCTGGAAGTGTAGATTTCTGATTGTGAAAGGATTTTCATGATCGGTTCAGTATTTTCAAAGATTAGCCCCTACAAATAAACAAAAAGTTACAACTGCCTTAGTAGCCTAGTAGTAGCAGGTCACTATTACTACACTGGGGCCCTGGGTTTTCAAGTCGGGGTCTAATAAAAGTAAGGGTGTCAAAACCTCTATCTCCGGTTCTATTGGAATTTTCCAGTTTCTGAAAGTTTCCCAGTACCTCGGAGTTAAGTACCTAATGTGCCCGGAGATGTCAATAAGCTCGGCACCTGTCACATGGGCCAAAACGTAACTGGCGAATCGTGGGTGTTTGCATGTATGTATGAATCCATGCATTTACCTCTACGCCTACGCCTTCGAGGATTACAGGCTGAAGCTACGTTAAAAGGTTACAAACTTTACCTCTTCGTAATATTTGTATAAATGTAGGTAAATGTACCTATAGAAATAGTCATATACAATTGGAAATCGGACAGCTATCGAAAATAAATGTAAACTATGATTAGAATTGATGTTTGTAAAATATACAACAAATATTTAACGCAAGTGATGCTTTGATTTATTGGCTCTTTTTTTGGATATTTTCTACGTTATTTACACGAAAAATAAGTTATACGAAATTCAACAAAATTAATTTGCACTTGGTTACTTGTATGGAATTATAAGCTACACTTTGATTGCGTAAATGGTGCAAAATGACTCTGAACAATGTGACGTCACATTGTTCAGAGTCATTCGGCACCATTTACGCGGAATTTTTGAAATTATAAAATTTATGTGTAGTTTGTGGTACTTAAACATATTTAAATAACAAAATTAATATTTTTAGGGTTAAATAAAGGTTAAGAGAATACTTTTAGACACATTCTCAAAAGTTGTCTGATTCCCTATTTTATGTACAACATTTAAAGATATACCGACCAATTTAAACGAGTTCCCGTGCAGTTAAAAAATAAATTTGATTGAACTAAAATTAAGAGGAAGTCGCGGGTAGTTCTATCTCATTTCACAAACGGGTTTTACTGAATTAATCATGTGACACTCGATTAATTAATTTCCTTATCACACACATTTCCGTCTTAGTTGGAATCGTCTGTGACAGTTATGGAGCAACACGGGCCACCGGCCGCGGCGGACCGGAGGGGAGTAGCCATAGCGTTTATTACCGATGCAAAACAGTCTGGCATATTTTGCGGCGGGAAATGCGAGTGACACACACACACATTACAAATCGCCTCATCATTTCAGCCAAAAGACGTCCACTGCTGGACAAAGGCCTCCCCCAAAGAATGCCACAACGAACGGTCCTGGGCCGCCCTCATCCAACGATTGCCCGCGACCTTCACCAGGTCGTCGGTCCACCTCGTGGGGGGCCTGCCTACGCTTCGTCTTCCGGTACGCGGTCGCCACTCTAGAACTCTTCTGCCCCAACGGCCGTCAGTTCTGCGAGCTATGTGCCCTGCCCACTGCCACTTGAGTTTCGCTATTCGATGGGCTATGTCGGTTACTTTGGTCCTCATGCGGATCTCCTCATTTCTGATTCGATCTCGCAGAGTAACTCCGAGCATAGCCCTCTCCATAGCTCTCTGAGTGACCTTGAGCCTTCTTATGAGGCCCATAGTGAGCGACCACGTTTCTGTTCCGTATGTCATCACTGGCAACACACACTGGTCAAAGACCTTCTTCTTCAGACACTGCGGTAAATTGGACGAGAAGATATAACGCAGCTTCCCGAACGCTGCCCATCCGAGTTGGATTCGGCGATTGACCTCTTTCTCGAAGTTGGACCTACCTAACTGGACCTTTTGTCCCAGGTATACGTAATCGTCAACAACTTCGAGTGTAGTACCCTCGACCATAACAGGAGTGGGCATAACAAGGACATTCGACATAATTTTCGTCTTGTCCATGTTCATTTTAAGGCCCACTCGTTGGGAGGCCCTACTGAGGCCATTGAGCATTGTGCCAAGGTCTTCCAGGGTCTCAGCCATGACTACGATATCATCCGCAAATCGGAGGTGGGAGATGTACTCGCCGTTAATGTTGATGCCGAGTTCGTTCCAGTCCAGAAGCTTGAAGACATCTTCCAATGCAGCGGTGAACAGTTTCGGAGATATGACATCTCCCTGTCTCACACCTCGCTGCAGTTGGATAGGTTTCGAGTTCTGGTCCTGAAGGCGAACCGACATAGTGGCGTTTTCGTACAAGCTCCTTAGCACCTCGATGTATCGGTAGTCGACTTGGCACCTCTGGAGTGACTGTAGCACAGCCCAAATCTCGACCGAATCGAAGGCTTTCTCATAGTCCACAAACGCTAGACAGAGGGGCTGGTTATACTCTTCTGTCTTCTGTATAACCTGCCGCAGCGTGTGTATGTGGTCTATGGTGCTAAAACCTTTACGGAACCCGGCTTGTTCGGGAGGCTGGAAGTCGTCGAGTCTGCGAGATAGACGGTTCGTAACCACTCTCGAAAACAGCTTATAGACGTGACTTAGAAGTGCGATGGGCCTATAATTTTTAAGAAGGGTATTGTCGCCTTTCTTAAAGAACAGTACCACCACACTTCTGTGCCACGCCTGTGGCGTTTTTCCCTCGGATATGACGGAATTGAACATCAACTGAAGAGCTTCTAATACTGGCCTTCCGCCCGCTTTCAGGAGTTCAGCAGTGATTCCGTCATCACCCGGCGCCCTGTTGTTTTTGAGCTGTTTGAGAGCCGTGCTAATCTCGTCTAGACTGACGTCCGGGATATCTTCGGTGTAGTGTCGGGTCAGTCCGGCTCTAGGATCTGCTGCCGGACTGTTAACAGATGGTCGTGCTGTCGTGTATAACTGTCCGTAAAACCGTTCGATCTCTTCTGCAAGCTCAGGTTTCGACGATACGATTCTGTTGTCCTCTGTCTTCAGCTTAGTGAGACGGCTTTGCCCTAAGGACAGATCTTTGGCGAACACTTTAGAGCCCTTGTGCCGCCCTATGGCTGCTTTAATACTATCAGTATTAAAGTGCCGAAGGTCGCGAGTCAATGACTTCGAGATCTGTCTGTTGAGCCGCCTGTACACTAAAGCATCTTCAGAGGACTTCAGAACCATACCGCGCCTCTCTTCCATGAGCTTGAGAGTTGGGCTGGAGATCTTTTTGGTTTTATTCGTAGGGCGGGTCTTGAAAAACTTAGAGCCCGCCGTACGGACAGTTTCCACTAACCTGTTATTGTAATCGTCCACATCTACGCACTCTCTCAGGCATTCGAAGCGATTTTGTAGCTCGAGTTGAAAGCTCTCGGGGTTTTGGATTTGGGCAGGTGCTGGGCGGAGCGTAGACTTCATTAGTCGGGATCTTTCGATCTTGACCTTTATATTCAGTGTGCCTCTTACCAATCGGTGATCACTTCCGGTTTTTACCGAATTGATCACAGAGACATCACTGAATATATGCCGCCTCGTGGACATAATGAAGTCTATCTCATTTTTAGTCGCACCATCAGGACTGATCCAGGTCCACTTCCGGCACTCCCGCTTCTTGAAGAAAGAGTTCATCATGAAGAGGCTCTCTTTCTCCATGAAGTCAGCCAGAGTCTGGCCCCTGGCGTTTCGTCGCCCATATCCAAATCGTCCCACTTTCAGCTCATGATCACCTCGAACGCCCAATTTTGCGTTGAAATCCCCCATGACAACGTTGTAGTGGGTCTTCGAACTATGTATGGCTCTGGATATGTCCTCATACATAGTTTCTACCTCATCATCGGAGTGTGCGGAGGTTGGGGCGTAGACCTGTATGACCTTCAGCGAATACCGTTTGGTTATTCTGAGTATAAGGTACGCCACTCTCGACGACACACTCTCGATCTTGACAACGTTGTTCACGAGGGACTTGTGGACGATGAACCCGACACCCACCTTGGGACAGTTGGTCGCCCTCCCGGAAATAGAGCAGGTTACCAGACTTGAGGGTTATCGAGTCCTCCCCCTGTCTTCGGACTTCCGATAACCCTACAATGTGCCACCGTAACCCGCTCAATTCTTCCTCCAGTTCCATAACTTTCTCGTCAGTCCGCAGCGTCCGTACGTTGTATGTTGCCAGGGCCAGTTGTCGTCGGGTGTGGTACCCTGGCATCTCCCGGTGATTCTTAGCACCCCCTGCCCCGCCGTTACCATGACCGGTACCACCATGGTCAGGAATAGCGAAGCTACCGGGGACTAGGGGCCGTTGTGTACTGGTGTGATGCATTTGGGGTGATTTGCCATAATCGCCACGCTTGGCATGCGGGTTGGCGATCGCAGTGGCGGCAATTTTATCACGGGACGCTGCTGCCCATCCCGGATACTCCTACCGCCATGGTTTGACCGCCATTGTTCGGTTGACTGACTGCACTAGAGGAAGAATTCCCTCCACTAGAAGAGAATTCTTCCGCTAGCGGGCGATGGGGTCGTCACATCCCGACGCCTACAACTTCGCCTACAACAAATCGCCTATTACTATGGAACTCACACCTTGACTTTAACAAAATACATAAACAATTTCACGCACACATTTCAATATCTGGGCGACAGGCATAGGACCATTTGGTCTTGTACTTTGACAGAGGGGAAAACCTGCATATGGCTACTCTCCCACGGTCTCACTCCTTGACTGTAACAAATTCCTACACAATTTCACGCACACTTTGAAACATCTAGGCGACAGTCAGTAAGACCACTTGGTCTTGTACTTTGACCGAGAGGAAAATCTGCATGGCTACTTCCCTCTGGTCCGCCGCGGCTGGTGGCCCGTGTTGCGCTATGAGTTATTCTGATTCAAGACGTTTAATTTGTTTTTTTTTAGGGTACCGTAGTCAACGGTACCCTATTTTTAAACTTTCAGGTACATATAAAATGGTGGGCAGAAGTTGTCAAACACGCATCCTACAAATAAGTTGTATTTTTTTAAAGTACGTAGGTATCATCACGGCGAAACCCTTTCGGAGTAGGCAGTTTCCAATGGTTCTTCTTAATTGATATCTAACAGCAACACATAAATAGAAAAACGTAGATACCTACATACGTCTTTCTATTCATAACACTGTCCTGGTGATTTTTTATATTGATAATACCATTATACGACTGCGTTTGTAAAATTCGATGCAAATGAAATTAAATCCAATAGAAAATGATATATTGTGTTATCGAAAATATAAATTAAAATAATATTCAATACCGAACCCATAAGTATTAACAAATGAAAATTTAAACTTAACAAGTTTTTTATCTATATTAGTGGCAAAAGTTACATGTTACATCCATGGTGATGAAAAATGATTGCTTTATATCTATATCAGTAAAGTATCGAACAGATATAGTATCGCGTTGATGTCATGATTGCTCTGCAAACGTCTACAAAAATGTATGGCTGAATATTGTAACTTTCTGTCATTAGAAGGGTAATTTTGACGCTATATTTTTTTTTGATGTCATGAAGTAGCAAACAGTTTATTTTATTTTTAAAGAAAAATGGAAAGAAAAAATTGACTTCAGGCGAGACTCGAACTCGCGACCTACTGGGAATCTAGTCCAGCCGCTCTTCCAATTGAGCTACTGAAGCCCTGCCCGATTTGTCAAATCTTTCCTTCACATCTATTGCATTGCTATATGGTAGCAGCAGCGCCATCTATTACCAACTATGCTAGTTAGACAACCGATATAATAGACTTTTCAGTTTATTGAATATCGTAAAGAAGTCGCTTTTACCCTTAATAATAGTTTTATATTATTTCGCATTAACACATGCTTGTGAAATATATTTTATTTTTAAAGAAAAATGGAAAGAAAAAAATTTTTCTTCTATTCTATTTTTTCTTTTTTTTTTCTCTTCTTTAAAAATAAAATATATTTCACAAGCATGTGTTAATGCGAAATAATATAAAAAAAGCAAACAGTTTACATTGATGGTAGGTACTGTGGCCTATACACATCGACCATTATCAGAGAGCAATGGAGAGATCTATGCTTGGAGTTTCTCTGCGAGATCGAATCAGAAATGGGGGGATCCGCAGGAGAACCAAAATTAGCGACATAGCTCACCTATTAGCGAGACTCAAGTGGCAGTGGGCATAGCTACACGTCAGTTCTACATAGCTCGTAGAACTGACGGCCGTTGGGGCAGAGCAGTTCTCGAGTGGCGACCGCATACCGGAAAACGAAGCGTAGGCATGCCCCCTACAAAATGGACCGACGACCTGGTGAAGGTCGCGGGTAATCGCTGGATGAGGGTGGCCCGGGACCGTTCGTTGTGGCATTATTTGGGGGAGGCCTTTGTTCAGCTGTGGACATCTTTTGGCTGAAATGATGATGATGATGATGATATTCATCAACATGAAACGAGAGATTTCAGTGTACCTAAATGCGTTGCCACTCCAGAGGCCTAAGATATTATGCCTCTGTGCCGAAAATTAAAGGGCCGTACATTAAAATAACGTGTTTATGCAAGGATCGTTAATATTTGGCATTAAAAAAGATATCTAGACTTAAAAATGGGAACGCTGTAAACAACTTCGATCACAGGGGTGGCATCACATGTATGCTTTGTTGCATGCCTACGAAGAATAATGTAAGGAATTGTAACTAGGCCAAAAAATGGATCCACATCAATAGACACACCTTGGGCGGGGCATAAAAAGGACACACCGTGGCGGGTCATTTTTTTATCTTTTATGTAAAGAAGCATGCAGCTTACATTGATGTTAAGTGATGACTGCAGCCTATAGACATTTACATAAAAACCAGAGGTCAAAACGTAGACGCGTTGCTTCCCCTGAGACCTAACATCAATGTGAACTGCATGCTTGTTTGCCACTTTCATGACATAAAATACATGATTGTTCGTAGTTACGTGCGTTACATGCTCTGCCTACGCCTTCGGGGATTGTAGGCGTGAAGTTACATTAAAAGTGGAATTATGCTTCGATCGTTAGTGTTTTAGTATTTAATTATAGATTTAATACAGTCTAGATTCTAGATACTCATACAAACACGCAGCTTGTGGGATTGCGGTTTGCGCCAGGTGTGTATGGGTCATCGACATTCTGTAGCATACACTAAAGCAAATGTGCAATTGATATTTAACTTTGTGTGAATGTTCGTAGGTTCATTTTGATGTGATCAGAATACATTTCAGTGTCTCGATAAATCTGTTCAAGTCGTTTGTAATTTTGCTTACGATTTTCATATATGAATTTGTTTTCTGTGAATCACATTTTTTATTTCAAAACTGAAATACACATATTTCTTTAAACTTATTTTATGACCATTAGAAAGACGTTGGTTTATTTTGAAGCCATGTTCTGTTCGGTAGGCATTTTTTTTTCTAGGATTTAGGTAAAAATAAAGCTGTTTGTCTCTAAAATGAATTTGTTCAATCGAGTTCTTTCTCACTTGTATAGCATAATATTTTTTTTACAGTGCCTACCACTATTCATAATTTTATTTCAGTAGGATAATAATCAACTTCCTAATCGTTTCGTATCGATTTTTGTATTTTTTTGTTGGTATTACCACAGGCTTAAGCAGAGGCAGGTTAGCGCTACCACTCCTAAGACCTAGACTCTTGTTCTAATATGCTGGAAATTACGGAGCCCTGCATTACCACCTGAGTGGTATAATACAATATCACAATAGCGCTAAGCACTACCATTTAACGGCAATCAGATTAGCTAATCTAGTACTCCTTTTTTATGTTATGAAGGTTGCAGACAAGCATGCAGTTCACATTGATATTAATGACTGCAGCCTATAGACACCCACACAAAGACCAGAGGTCAAAATGCAGATCCGTTGCCACCCCTAGGACCTTAGTTGGTATGTCTCTGGGATAAGTAATTACGGGGCCGTACATTACCATCTTACCGGAACAAGGTAGTGCTAAACACTACCATTTAGCAGCAGATTAATTAGGTAATGCGGTGGTGCCTACGCCCTCGAGCTCGTACACTGGAACTCTACCACCAGTACAAAATGTAATATATACGGGCACCCATGAATAATATACTTGCTGCTAAATGGTAGTGTTCAGCACTATCGTATTCCGGTCAGGTGGTAATGTACGGCTCTGTAATTTCCGGCACAGAGGCATAACACCTAATGCCTCGGGAGGGGCAGCGCATCTGCATTTTGACCTCTGGTCATTGTGTGAGTGTCTATAGGCTGCAGTCATCACTTAATGTGAATTGCACGCTTGTTTGCCACATTTATCACTTATGACATTTAAAAAAAAGTATTTCTTCCCTTAACATTCTCATGTCAATATAATCCTACGCATCTTCGATAACAACATCATCTACAATGTCGCCTTATGTGGTACTACACCCATATATTAGCAACTATTTCCTTCGATTGAATTGCTACTGGTTTTCGATTCTTAGATGCATAGTGGATAAGCTGGGAGCGGGAGCGGATGTGAGAGCGAGTGGGATGGGTTTGCGCATTTTTGGACTATATTATTTTACATAATAAAGATTGTAATCGACATCTTTCTTATTAACGTGTCTTTACGCATATCTTTATTATTACTAATTTTTTAAACTTTTTTTAAAATATAAACGATTATTATTAAGGTAGGTATAATATACACGTATTAATCAAAAATTGTGATGAGGTATATTTTTAACCGAGTCCATTGATCAAATGATTAAATGATGTTTAAAAAACTTTGTAATGCCAATATTGATAGGTATCAATGATTGTACCGGTAATTAATAAACAAAGCTTAACGGAGGATAGTTGGAGGATAGTCTATACCTAATATGGCGACAGGTGAGAAAAATCAGTCGATAGGACTGACTTTTTATTTCAGGGTTGAATATAGATTTTAGAAGAGATTCCAATAGTAATACCTAAAGTTATTTTAAAAATATTGTAAACGGGACTCGCGTCGCGGTCGAAAGTCGCTTACTATTTTAATCGAAGTAATTTACCTCGACAAATATCTTCAAATCGTGAAAGTTTAAAACAATTTATTGTAAAAAATCAAAATACAAATATGCCGATTGGTAGGGTAAATACTTGCTTGTCCAGTCTTGAAAAAAGTTCAAGAAAAGTGTCCCAGAAATCATGTTCCTATTCACCATTATTACCTAGGTATACGTCTACATATTCCGCTGAGGTAATACAATCTTTGACCGCTTCGAATGTAAAACTGATGACCCATCCGTCGTTCACATCGCTCTACTCTACCTAGTAACGTCCCCAGAAGACTGGCCGCATTGCCACGTTGAATGGCAACGCTTATTCTTTATGCAAAGAATAGGTATATCAGCTAGATTTGGAAGTATGTAACATGTTTAATAAAAATCCTCTTTCGTATGACTAATATGACCAGACCCTTAGTCAGTAACAACACCTATATGGATGACAGAAATCGTTAATTAAGGATATCAGTCCCAAGCCACTCTATCGTCGGTCTGAGAGTCGTAGAACTGAGACTTTATCTAGGTTTATGATCGAAACAAATGATCTAACTCTACCGGTTTCTATTCAAAATGACTCTTGAAACAGTATCTACTAAGTTTGGAAGAGGAAGTTTTTAGTTGGTCCTTCGTTTTTTGTTTGATGTAGGTAAGTGGTTATGGCTTCCAGTTCATAAAAAGGATATGTGAATCCTACAACCTATTGTTGTTTAGTCTATTCAAAAACTAGGTCTAACAAGGGAAAACCTTGGTCAACTATTTCTAACTGTCCTAGAATCTAATGCGAATTTTGTAGGTAGTACTTACATCTTATTTTTCACAATAATATTTGAGAAAAATAAGTTGTTTCATAGTATGTTCTTAGGTTTTCGCGAGCTGCACTCATTCAAATAAAACTAGTTTTCGGATTTATCTCGCGTATTTACATATATATTAAACTAAAATGATTATTTGAGACCTCAAGATACAATTAGTAACTTTTGTGTTAATCCTGAACGCTACGCAAGACGTTTGCGAAATAGATGAAGGTAGCTGCACATAATTTTTCAAACTGCTGTCAGACAAATACCACCTCAGTCTGCCCTAAACCACGAAAGCTGATAAGTTGTTTCATTCTGTATCTAGTCATTGTACAGTAGGTATGCCAAATTATGCTTATTTTGCAAAAGATTAAATGACAAATAATGTAAATTTGATTTTAACAATGATAGGTCCCACAGATTTTTAACAGGGTCTACTTACCTATAGACCTGAATAGGTATGAACATTTGCCAACTAAATTCAGATCAGGATTTTTAAAACTTCAAAATACCAAATTTCATGCCTTCAGTGCCAGTAATAAACAGGCCCACAAGCAATCAAACCTGAACAGAACAGAAGTGAGTCATAATCAACAGCAGATTAAGTACTTAATCCCACACAAGCTCCTCCACAGTTTTACCAAAAACTGGTTTCGCAAAAAGTTCGACTTATTCCATACTGCTCACACGGTAAGACAGATTTATATTATCTTGTATTGTTGAAAAAATGTACCCATAAATCACGAAGTCTCGAGCTTGCGGGGCGGAGCTTGGGAGGGGCGTGGCGAAGGCAACCCCGCCCATGCGCTCGCGCAGCGTGCATTACCGGTGCGCTATTGTTCGGTTTTTACAGCGATTGGTCGCCAAAGCTTAATACGTGTGTTGTTTATTTATTGAATGAAAGTACTATTTTGGATGGACGTGTTGATTTTTTTAAAGGCAAATACAAGACCCATTTTGCGGCTTTTACTACTTTTTTTCCCTGTTTACTAAAGTTACTTTTTCAAGATTAAGTAGGTATCTATAGTAGATCATATTTGTAGGAATAGCTACAATCCACAAGGTGTAATTTGTCATGCGGCTTTACCTATAGTATCTACCTACCTAAAAAATTTAGTTTATGCAAAAAACACATCATCATTAATTAATACAATACATATCCTACCAAAATGAAAATTTTGCATCGGCTGTTTTATCATTACGTATAGCTTAAACCTATCTTTATTTAAAGTTTTAATTAAACTTCCCTTTCCTGTGTTAAGGATATTATTTTTCGATATCTTAAGCTATTCACAACTTTATTTTTTCGAACTAAGTAGAAAGCGTTCGTATTAAATTGGTAACTTTGATTCTAGAACCTTATTTTGACATGAACAACATACCTAATACATACTTATTTATTTAATCGTATGGCGTAGGTATACAAAAAAGGCCTACCTAGTACACTTTATAAATTTACATCCAGGACGCGCAACCAGTCAATGCCTTCAGGGTTTAAATCATAAAAATCCGTTGGATCACCAAAGTAGTGTCGTTTTGGGCACCGCTGTATGATGTGCTGCATCGTTTGGTCTTCAAGACCGCAGTCCCTTAACAGGCCGTCTCTCCAACGCCATTTATGCTTCAGAGAGTTACACCTGCCGTGTTTCGTGCGGATTCGGTTTAAACGGCACCATTCTGTCCTTGAGAGAGAAACCTTTCGGCTTACTCGTGGGGTCCAAGGAAGTGATTTGACGACCTGAATTTGCAGCCACCCATTCATTTTTTCAAAATTTCCAAGCCTGCCCCATGGTAAAGTTTTCAGCCAGTAGCTTCCTCGCAGCAGCGCTCGTTGGTCGGCGAGACTTAAGTCTCTGTGGTGGTGGTTCAGTGAATTCCAGATGGACGGGAAGTTCTGTGCGGGCTGCTATCTTCTCCGCTTCTCTAAGCAGTGCTTGTTATCTTCGAAGGTTGGGTGGGATATGACTCAGCATAGGTAGCCAGTGAGTTGGCGTAGATTTTACTGTGCCCGAAAAACACCTCATAGCATCGTTCAGTCTCATATCAATCATGTGCACATGTGCGCTTTCGCAATAATACCTATTAAGGAATTGGAACTCGTTCGTTTTTTTTAATGTAATGGAATTGGCAAACAAGCATGCAGTTCACATTAATGTTAAGTGATGACTGCAACCTATAGACACCCACACAGAGACCAAGGTCAAAATGCAGATGCATTACCACTCCTAAGGCCGAAGGTGTTATGCGTCTGTGCCGGAAATTACAAGGCCAAACGTGTTCAACTTCTACAGTTATCCTTTACCTGCCTTTACTACTATAATCTCATTGTCTAGTTATTATTACATACCTATCTATAGATATTATATTCTCGTTCATAATGAAAACTGTTATATTCCCCAAAATCGGTGGAGGAGTTTCAGTATAGGAGTTCGGCGCTTCTATTGTTCAATACAATAGAAGCGCCATGATCGCGTTAATTTGTAGCCACAATTTTTTTTTTTTATGTAATTGAAGTGGCAAACAAGCATGCAGTTCACATTGATGTTAAGTGATGACTGCAGCCTATAGACACCCACACAAAGACCAAGGTCAAAATGCAAATGCGTTACCACTCCTGAGGCCTAAGGTGTTATGCCTCTGTGCCGGAAATTACAGGGCCGTACAAATTGGTATCGACCCGAGAGTATTCGACACCAATTCCAGTAATCTGTCATAGGTAGACAAATTTGACATGCATAAATGTCAAACAACTAGAAAAATAAGTTTCACCATTAATAGTCTGTAGTTAGTAGTGTAATATAGCTCATATTCAATTTAATAAGTTTATCAAGATACAGATAAACCACCTTTATGGTATAATAGTATATTGAGATTTCTTTCCAATAAAAATATTAACTCTGGAATATCCGATATTTGAAAGACGCTAATAACATGTTGTACGAGTGATTCTTTTTACGGACACGACAACGTTATCAAGACATGGAATATTGTGGCCATCAATAATAAAGTATTACTCATTTATTTTTGTTCCATCCTTACGAGTGAAAACATACGTGTGTAAGTTTGTAATAGAGACGCAGCAAGAAATTTGTTCAAAAAGTTTTTTTTAGCTTAATAAATCAACGTCTGACCACTAATTCACCTGACGGTAAGTGAAAATTTGGCTGACAATGTAGGTATAGTTCATTTAGAAAATATCTATTCACTCTCAACTACAAGGTAGCTAGGTTATAATTCTCAGGAAACATGTAGGCAGCATAGCATTACACTCATTTTCAGTGTGTACGATAAAAATGTTTATTACAGATTTTTGGAATACCTATCCAAAATGCAAAGATGATATTCAGCCGTTCTTCTTCTTCCTGTTCTATAAGAAGGAACATGTAACCAAGTTGTGAAGTTAGTTTGCATATTGTGGAATATTTGAATGTGTGGTAGATCTACAAAAAAGTCTGGAATGTCATTTATTTTTTATGGGTAGCTTACTACCTATACCCATTATAACTTCCAGAAAATTGATAACTTACAATGCGGTAATTGGAATTCTATTTAGATTAATACAGCATTAATCCTTATCAATGTAGGTACATTATTGTAATATATTACACTACCTTACCACTGGTATTTAAATAAATATCTTAGAAATTGTCGCAAAAAATGCATGAAAATAAATTTAAGTTGCTGACACCGATGATGGCACTCGCCTGTTTTTTTAATTATTATTTATTTTAAGGCAATGGCTTAAAAATTTACTGTAGGTATGGCAGATCGACGTTTGCTGGGCAAACTGACTACATTTAGTATCCTTACCTTTAGAGAACATAACGCATATCTTCTGGCTTATGGCTTACGCTTTTACTGGTGGTAGAGCTCCAGTGACGGAGCTCGCGGGCGTAGGCACCACCGCATTAGCTAATATACTTGCCGCTAAATGGAAGTGTTTGGCACTATCGTGTTCCGGTCAGGTGGTAATGTACGGCCCTATAATTTCCGGCACAGAAACAATAACAACAACAACAAATACTCTTTATTGCACACCAAAAGTACATGTATACAAAAAAACACTTATATGAAATATGTGGTACCAAAGGGTATAAAATATGTGGTATAAAAGAGCGATTTCTTGCAGGCAACTCAAAAATCTAAAGAAATACTTAAAATTAAACTGGCAGGGTGTGCTACACTAAGTACTGACAGTATGATAAAAAATAAGATAAAAATAGGAAATGACAGTGAACAATAGCAACTAAAATACTTAATAAAGAAAGAAATATATACACAACATTTAGAGAGAAGAAAGATAATGGGACTTAACTTGACGTTTGAAAGTTTCAATAGTTTGAATTTGTCTAATAGTGTGGGGTAAGGAGTTCCACAAACGTACAGCTTCGACAGAAAAGGATTTAGAGAAAAAACTACTACGATGTAAGGGTATATTTAAACGCAAAGCTAAAGAGGAACGAAGGGACCGGGATTTCGAAAGGTGTGAAAATTCAAAGATCTCTTTTAAATTAGTGGGACTTTTAGGATTAAATAGCACTGAGTACAAAAGAGAAAGAATACGTGCATTCCGGCGAAATTGAATGGGCAGCCACTTGAGTCTATTGCGATACTCGGAGACGTGATCATATTTGCGAAGACCAAATATGAATCTAATGAATACATTTTGCAAGCGCTCAAGTTTATTAAGTTGGCATTGGGTCAAATTAAGAAAGCACACGTCAGCATAGTCTAGTATAGGAAACAGTAAGGAATGTGCAAGAGCAATTTTAGTAGGAATAGGCCAAAAGTTGCGTAACCTACGCAAGGAGAGGCATAACACCTTAGGCCTCAGGAGTGGTAACGCATCTGCATTTTGACCTTGGTCTTTGTGTAAGTGTCTGTAGGCTGCAGTCATCACTTAACATCAATGTGAACTGCATGCTTGTTTGCCACTTCCGTTACATAAAAAAAAACCTACCAAATAATTGGTGTCAATCAAAACATATAACTAATAAAACGCTCGACGTCCTGAGCGCTCACGCCACAACCGCCGATCCTTGTTTCGCCTGATCCCTCAACCAACAGACACTAATCACGTTAAGCTGATCCAATCCGGCTCGTTCCGCTTAATTGTCATTAATTTCAACTCAATTTGAGTCCAACAGCTTAGCTGCAACGTCAGTATTGTTCAGTGTCATGTTGACTTTACATGTTGATGATTATTGCCCTTGGAGCGTATGTAACGGTTGTTTTGAATGGTATTTAATATGGTGATATATTTGTATTTTTATGCCATGTAGTGGTAAACACGCATAAAGTTCTAGTTCTAGTTCTCCATAAACATCTACCTACATAAAAAACGACGAGGAATAGACAGTGGTATAATCCAATGTAGGGACTCGTGAGCGTAGGCAAATTAGTAATGTATGGCCTCGTACTAATAACTATCACAGAGACATAACAACTAAGGTCTCAGGGGTGGAAACACATCCGCATTTTGACCCCTTTTTTCATAAATTTTTACGTAGATGACTATAGGCTGCAGTCGTCACTTACAATCCATGTGAAATGCAGCCCTGATTGCCACCTTCGTTCCTTAAAAAAATTACAGTTAGATTTTTTTTGGAGTACCATCTCATACATGTCGAGACTGTTGATATTAATTATACTTACACAATTTCCAAACTTCGTTGTTGTCACTGCCTTTTTCTCAACTTAAAAAGTCCTATTTCACTTATTACTTCACCTTGGAATTTCGCTGAAGACATCAACCCTGAGTAATTGTAGCAAATTCAAAATTACGGTAATTACCTGATGATTTCGTTATCTTTCCCAGTTGATAAATTACCAGTGATCATGACCATGAAAGATAATACTTTTAACTTCCTCATTACCCTACTGGTAGCAGGCCACTACTACTACGCTGGGGGTCCTGAGTTCGATTCCCGGGTCGGGCACTATCAGAGTTAATGGTGTAAAATCTTTAATCCCTGGTTCAATTGGGATTTTTCTTTATTCTGGAAGCTTCCCAGTACCTCGAAGTTTGGTGATGTGCCCGGAGATGACAACAGGCTCGCCACCTGTTTTATGGGCCAAAACGTAACCAGCAAATCGTGGGTGTTTGCATGTATGCTTGAGTGCATGCATTTACCTCCTACCCCTTCGGGGATTACATTCGTGAACTTACGTTACCTAGAAAGATTTACAAGCCGAGCAAAGAATACGTCAAATCCTCATAATGAAAAAAACAGGACAATAGCGAGTACGACTCGCGTGGTGAGGGTTCCGTAATTCGTATAAATATTTTTGAAAATATTACAGATTTAAAATGCAGGGACATAGCGGTTACGGTGGTACCGAAAGGGGGGTTATATTATTAAGAATTTTCGATTTAATTTGAATACTCAAACTTCTTATAGGTTTTCCAGTACCCATAGGCAAAGAACTATTTTCCACATTTTTTTCAAAATTTTAAGTTCAGTAGTTTCGGAGATAGTGGGGGGAATGGTCAATTTTCGTCGTTTTTCTTAAATAACTTCAAATCTGTTTATGCAAAAATTATAAATGCTGACAACAAGCTCTTTCATTTTATATGTCACACGACACAATTACTATTTTTTTTTAATTTTCTGATTTTCCCCCTGAAAGTGGCCTCCCTGTTTAAAATTTATTATTTTACTTGACGTGTTCATCTTTGGGTCACCAATTTACATATATTCATCAAATTTCAACTCAATCGGTTTAGTAGTTTCGGAGCAAATTGGCTGTGACAGACGGACAGACAGACAGACAGACGCACGATCCTATAATGATTCCTTTTTTCTTTTTAAGGTACGGAGCCCTAAAAAAAAAAAAACAAACGAAATCGAATTGCCGGCATCACAATCGGATTCCTCTAATCTTTACCGTAAAGGTGTGACAAGACTCTTTTTGTTTCGATCTTGTTTTAAATACGAGGATGATTCTCGATCGGTATGCCGCTTTTTTAAATAAAGATGTCTTGTTTGATTTTGTAATTTAACCCAATACAACCAGTCTGGATCATACTTTTTTTGATGGTGATAAACAAGTATTCTATTTACAAAAAAAGTTAGTGACTAACGGCCGAGTACTCAAACGACACTTAAATTTAAGTGGGACTTAGAAGTCTTCCGTCTTTATAAAACACGTTCAAACGATAGAGAAAGCGTACATTTGAGGGTTGCTTAAAATTGAATGACGTTTGAGTGTTCAGCCATTATCGAACGAACGATCGTCGATCAAAACAATGACTACCGAACTTTATCAAATCAAATATTTATTTTAAAAGTTAGTAGATACTAAAGTTTTACCTCTAATTCCGTAGTAATTTTAAATTTATTTTAAAAGAGGTTTGAAAAATCGATTTCTTAGTTTCTTAAGGAACTTTGTGATATTTTTCTATCGGTCTGGATGTTGTTTTTTTATATACCCTGTAATAAGCATGCCTCGTGTTTTTTTATGTAATGGAAGTGGCAAACAAGCGTGCAGTTTAAATTGATGTTAAGCGATGACTGCAGCCTATAGACACCCACACAAAGACCAAGGTCAAAATGCAGATGCGTTACCGCTCCTGAGGCCTAAGGTGTTATGCCTCTGTGCTGAACACTACCATTTAGCGGCAAGTATATTAAGTAATGCGGTGATGCCTACGCCCGCAAGTTCTGTCTCTAGAGCTCTACCACCAGTAAAAAATTGTCGTGATTGCATTAATAAAGAATTCATTCTATCTTTCATTTTCATTAGCGAAAAACTGACGTAATATATATGTTTAACAATCTTGAACACCAGTCCTTCGCTTATAATGACATCATCCACTGAAACCGGTCGATACAAAACTTTTTTTTTATCTACATGACAGGTTCACTGGGTCAAAAGACGTGTGGTTTACGTTCTATGGTAAATCTACATTGATTTGACATTTGATACAAACTTTTTTTTTTAGTTCCCACCGTCTCAATGATTTGAAGGTATTTCTGTGAGTGTATTGGACTTTATATAAGGGCAGAGAATATGTAATAATACTACGTATAGAATGGACACTTCGACGTCCCGCCCGATTTCCCCGCATCAACCAACCGCCTCCCTTCTTATGGGCGACGGTTGGTATTTTCTACATGCTACGCACACAGGTGCACGTGTAAATACACGTCACTGTTTGATGTCTGTGTAATAGAGACCAAATTAAGCGTTTGTATGGAATTTTAGCGGAGTGTCCTCGGTGTGATAAGGGCTACGAGTACCTTTGTTTTAGATTTGATCAGCTTTTTTAATTTTAGCCATTGCTGGAATATGCGCCATAATCGCTACGCTTAACATGCGGATTGGCGATCGCAGTGGCGGTAGTTTTATCACAGGACGGTGCTGCCCAACTTATGTTATTGCACGTACTACCCGCTTTATTAGAATGGTTTGACTTCCATTTTTCGATGGACTGACTGCACTAGCAGGAGACGAGTCGTCACTTCCCTACTACGCCAGCTTTTTTGGACAGTCGCACACTCAAAGCTTGTCAAATGTAGATTCAACACTTGTCAAAGGTACAATCAAGCACATAACACAAAGTGTTAAAAATAAGTAGAAAAATACCACAGAGCAACACGGGCCACCGGCCGCGGCGGGCCGGACGGGAGTAGCCATATGCAGGCTTTCCCCTCTGTCAAAGTGCAAGCACAAGTGTGCCTGTGCCTGTCGTCTAGATCAGCTTTACTCTGAGTGTGTCCGCGGAACCCTAGGGTACCGTGATACCTCTGTCGGGGTTCCGCAAGAATTTAGAAAAAAAAATTAAAACACCTCTCTCTGGTCGCTCCGCGGCCGCACAAAACGCTATGAACGTTATTTATTTATTAAGCTATTGCATAGCTTCTATCGCGGGCCTTGAGCGCGGGGACCGAATTCATAAATTCCGTAACGCGAAAAACCGGACGCTCCGGATTACAAATTTTAAACTCATTTAAAGAAAGTCATGTATAATTTCGCCGTCCGACCTCGTGGGTGGCGTGGCCGAGCGGTCTAGGCGCTGGTTTAAGGCACCAGTCTCTTCGGAGGCGTGGGTTCAAATCGCGCCGCTGCCAAGATTGTTTTTGTTCATTTTTTTTATTGTTTGTTTTTCCATTCAACATTTAAAAAGTGGTAAATATTAATAGAAAATTATTGTTTCATTTTTTTTTCTTTTATTTGCATTTTATTTTGTTTTGCATAATTTTAGATAATTATGTAAATGCAATAGCTTTACCGCGGCAGTCCCCGAGTGCCACACGTCTTTTTTTTAATTTGTATTTGTAGAAACGTGTGTTTGTAGAAACTAACAATAGCTGGTACAATATCTAATAAGTTTGGTATCAAGTTACAAATGTTTCTTTCAGCAGATACTTCTTTTAATTTGAAGGACCGTTTGTATGATAAAACTTGGTTGTTCCGATTGTCTTTTATGGCGGATATCTTTCAAAAACTTAACGAATTGAATTTATCGTTGCAAGGTAAACAGTGTTTCAGACCGATAATAAAATAACTGCTTTTAAAAGAAAATTAGATTTTTGGATCATTTGCATTGGTAAGAAACAAATAGAAAGCTTTACGTTACTCAGTGAGTTTGTTCGCGAAAACGACTCAGAAATGTTTGAAGATGATGTGTTTGAAGAATTGGTCCAATATCTCAGTTCGATGCACGCATCTTTTGAAAAGTATTTTCCGAAGAAGACATTACAAAAATTAAAGTGAATTCATGGATTCATAATCCTTTTTTACCCAACTTGGAAAAGCCTGAAAACATGTCAAACGAGATATAAGAATCTTTTAGAAATGTCATCAGACACAAGTATGGAGTCACTGTTCAAAACGACGCCTCTCAATGATTTTTGGTGCAGAATCCAAGATGAATATGCGATACTTGACCAAATGGCTCTGAATATTCTTCTTCCGTTCCCAACTACATATTTGTGCGAAACAGGATTCTCTACCTACGCAGCCACGAAAACAAAATATCGCAATAGACTGGACGCCGAAGCTGATATGAGACTCCAACTTTCTTCCATCAAACCTGATATCAACCAATTGATGAAAAATAAAAAACAGTTTCATACCTCCCACTAGTTAGATTTTTTATTTTTTAATGTTTTCTATTATTGTCCTTGCCAAGTGGTGAAGTAAATAATAATTAGTAACTGTTACATTGTACTTTTATTATGCTGATTAATAGAAAATACACTTATAAAAACAATTGTTTTATTGTAGGGTTCCATCAAGTATTTTGATTCCCAAAAGGGTTCCGTCATTTAAAAAGTTTGAGAACCACTGGTCTAGATGTTTAAATGTGTGCGTGAAATTGTCTATGTATTTTGTTTAAGTCAAGGTGTGAGTTTCGTAATAATAAACGATTTTTGTAGTGCGTGTGTGTGTGTTACACGTATTTCCTAAAATGACAGACTGTTTTGCATCGGTAATTAACGCTATGGCTATAAACGTGTTGCTCTATGAAAAAACATAAAGTCAAGATAATTGCTTCTGCAAAAGAAAAGTCTGACAGTGTCCCAACAAACTACAGTCAGGACAAGCGTCTACACAAATCAGTCACATGTACAATCATGCACATAAAGTGTTAAAAACAAGTACATACAAACAAAATGCGTGCCCGCTGCTGCCATTACGCTTCGCGTGCATTCGGCTGTTATTGAATTCGGTTGCCTTCCGGCCCTGCGGCACTGCATTCCGACTGAACTTAAGTAATAGCACACCCTAATAATGTACCGACAATACAGACAGTGACATACAGTGACTTAAAGTTAAACTGAGTACTTTTTGGGTAAAAGTCGCCTGCGCATACGATTACGTTTCGTATTCGAAATGTTTCCATTTGTTTTCATTGTTTTACAAGCCTAATGTGACAATTGGGATAGTCGCTAAATAATAGTACAAACAATTACATAAAATTGCTACATGTGATTGAAATAAAACTATTTTTACGGATTTATCTCGCGTACATTAAACTAAAATGATTTTTAAAATCAACCCGACGTTTCTGTTCAAAAACCGAAGAACAGGGAGGTCTGCAGTCTGTGAACACATAGCGGATAAGCCGAACCATTACATCCGGTTTGATAAAATTCAAATACTCGCTAGAGAACACAAACCCATTCCACGAATGGTACGCGAGGCTTTTGAAATTAAAAAACACCCAAATTTCAATAGAGAAGATGGATGGCGATTATCAACATCATGGGATCCCATACTTAGCAAGATTAAATCCCAGCCGCAGCAGTCTGCAAGACCTCAAGATACCATAAGTAATTATTGTGTTAATCCTGAACGCTACGCAAGGCGTTTACGAAATCGATGGAGGTAGCTACATATAATGTTTTGAAACTTCTGTCAGACAAATGTCACCTCAGTCTGCCCGGGACCATGGAAGCTGAAAAGCGACCGAAACGTCGGGTTGATTTTAAAAATCATTTTAGTTTAATATACGCGAGATCAATCCGTAAAAATAGTTTTATTTCAATGAGTGTAGCCCGCGAAAACCTAAGAACATATCTTGCTACATGTGGTCAAGTACCTATTTGTAACGGCCAAGATACATAAATATTATTAACAAGTGTAATAATAGATAATAATAAATGCGTGGACATACATGGAACTGATAAATGGTATTGGATCCCATCTGACAGCCCAATATGTTAAAAATGTGTTTTATGTTAGGTCTGTTGATTAAATACATCTCTAAGAGTAAAAGAAAAAGAGAGAGTAGGTATAAAACGACATTATAAATTGAAAAATATAAACTTTCCGTGCAAACATAGAGATTCATTTATAACTTTGTACAGTCAAATATAAAGGCACATGTAGTAGATAAGCTCACGTCACATGAATTGTTAAAGCCAACAGCATTGTACCAGTACGTGAATCTTTAATATCAATTAATTATAGGTGAGCAAGCATACGAAATATCTTCAACATTACAAAATAACTGAAGATTGCCGTCTGTCGCTGAAAATAAGTACAGTCTACATCACGGTCTGTTGCTGGGACACATAGAGCAACACCGGAGGGGAGTAGCCATATGCAGGCTTTCCCCTCTGTCAAAGTACAAGCCCAAATGGGCCTATACCTGTCGCCGAGATGTTTAAATGTGTGTGTTAAATTGTTTCTGTATTTTGTTAAAGTCAAGGTGTGAGTTTCGTAGTAATGGACGATTTTTGTAGTGTGCGTGTGTGTCGCACGCATTTCCCCCGCAAAAAATTACAGACTGTTTTGCATCGATAATACACACTATGGCTACTCCATTCTGGTCCGCCGCGACCGGTGGACCGCGTTGCTCTATGCTGGGACAGTTGCATACAAAATGTAGGTACGGGTACGATAACGTACGTCACATAAAGCTAAAACCTAACACATGTACACGATGGTACCTACCCAATATAAAGGTGTTGGTTTAATATGAAATTATAGTAAAGTCCTATTCGCTGTCCGGACAGTTGCATACAAAAATAGATGGTATACATATAAAAGTACAGAATTTATGGTAGGTAGTCCCAATTACATTTTTGTCGGTGAGACAGTCACATACAAAACCTGTTACATGTACAATCGCGCACGTCACATGGTGCATAAAAGCACGTTTAATTAAATAATAGTACACTTTCATTTGTTGTCGGGACAGTCGCATACAAAAACTGTCACATACCAATCGTAGACGTCACATAAAGTGCTAAAACCGAGTATACACGATACAAATGCGTGCCCGCTCCTGCGATTACGCGATGGCTTCGCATGCATTCGGCTCCCATTTAATTCGGTCCCCTTCCGGCCCTGCAGCACCGCATTCCGACACGCCAAGCTTGATAAGATGCGATGTTTATGGATGTATCGCAGATTCGATGGACGGGATGGACCATATACCTATATGTATATTTATGTTATGAAGAAGTAAGTATGTTGTGAATTTGACAAAATTAGACGCCGTTATTTCGCATAGAATCGTAGTCAATTTTTTATGTCATGAAAGTGGCAAACAAGCATGCAGTTCACATTGATGTTTTGTGATGACTGCAGCCTATAGACACCCACACAAATACCAGAGGTCAAAATGCAGATGCGTTACCACTTCTAAGGCCTAAGATGTTCTGCCTCTGTTCTGGAAATTACAGAGCCGTACATTACCACCATACCGGAACACGATAGTGCTGAACACTACCATTTAGCAGTAAGTATATTAGGTAATGCGGTGGTGCCTACGCCCGCGAGCTCCTTCACTGGAGCTCTACCACCAGTAAAAAATATAGTTGACCCGACACACAATAATTAGGTACTCCGGGGACCATAACTATGTAGGGACTTAGCTGCAAAGTCAAAAAAATATGAAGTCGAAATTAAAATCCAACATACATTAAATTTACTCCTTCTCAGACCGGTTTATGTCTTGTATCATACAAGCATTTCGTTCACATTGATAGTATCTAAGTCATACAGTCTATAGACATCTACAAAAAAACTATAGGTATAGGTATGCCTCAATTGAATAGCGTTCAAACTTTTCCTGACGTGACACTCCATGAAATTATGGATCCGTACCATTTACATCAACTAAAACACACACACACAGGGTGGTATGCAGCTGTAGCTACATCCTAAACTCAATCACTATTACCTTCGCACTGGTAAAAAATTACATAACATAAAGTGATTCATAAACGTAAACGCATATTCATATACAATAAAACGTACCGAGCAAACCATAACCGGGCAACTACCCACAATAAAAATTAACTACACACCATGAAAAATCTCCGCGGCCGTCCGACGGAGGCTGTGTATAATGAATTTATAATTTGCGGCGTCCGTCCACAATTAGAGCGCTTCCACATCGCCCCGGGAGCGAATTTAAATATTAAACCAGCCGTCATTCACGGGAACAACCCACTGGTCGTTATGGTTTTTTACTCGATTGTACTTTTGGAATTATGCTGGAATTAAAGCTGGTGTAGACTAGTGAAAGATGGCATGTAGGGACTCAAGTCTTACTGTACTCTTGGATTTTTACTCTCGCATCTAAAACTGGCTTTGATTAGTGCGATTTTTTTTTTTATGTAATTGAAGTGGCAAACAAGCATGCAGTTCACATTGATGTTAAGTGATGACTGCAGCCTATAGACACCCACACAAAGACCAAGGTCAAAATGCAAATGCGTTACCACTCCTGAGGCCTAAGGTGTTATGCCTCTGTGCCGGAAATTACAGGGCCGTACATTACCACCTGACCGGAACACGATAGTGCTGAACATTACCATTTAGCGGCAAGTAAATCAGGTAATGCGGTGGTGCCTACGCCCGCGAGCTCCGTCACTGGAGCTCTACCACCAGTTAAAAGAGATACCGATACGTACTCCATCGTTCTTTTGGTATTAGGTACCTACCACAGAAAAAGTAAAATACTTAAAATGTTTATATATAATTACCTACCTTTACCTACTACTAGCCGAGCAAATTAGTTACGTTTTAATTTAAGAAAATATTTTGAGGCGTATGCTCACCGTGTTTGAGCAAACACATACAGCATAAGTGACTGCAAGTCGATTTATGCCAGTAAAGCATTTTGTGTGTAAACGATATCCCTAAATTCGGTGTACAATGTACCTAATTCAAAAAAATGGGAAGAAAAATAATGATTTCGGGAAGGAATCGAACCTGCGACGTGAGGATAACCAGTCAAGCGGAGTTACCACTAAGCGACCGTAGCCTCACATCCGAGCGTTGATTTATCTTTCCCTTTTTGACTTAACCGATTTAGGATCGGTGAACGACTACTTAATTACTATACAACTGATAAGACAGACTTTGCAATTTATACAATACCCGAACAGTTAGAAGTACCCATTATAAATAATTCTATATATATACATATATTTAAATTGTATCTTTATTCTATTTATGTAATAAATGTGTATACATTTGTATGTACTAGTTATACTAAGTATGAATTATTATTATGCTCTGTATGTCTGTTGTGTTGTAATACCGCCATATAACTTTCTATGCTAGTAATGGTTTAACTGGTAGAGAACGCTCTTAGCGTTAAGTTCGCCATTTGTAACAATATTGTATGTGTATTGTGACAATAAAGACTTAATAAATAAATAAATAAATAATTTTGATAAGGCTAATAATAGGTATTGAAGTAAAGTATTTCTAAACATAAATTTGCTCGGTATTTTACTAATTAACATACATTTATTAAAACATAGAAATGTAAAATGTACCTAATGTGACCAGTTTCCTTAATGTAAAAGAAATATAAAATGTACCTAATATGACCAGTTCCTTTAATCTATAAGTACATCTATACAAATAAATAAAATAGAAGTGTCTGTTTGTAATATTAAAATAACCGCTTTTTACTAAATGCGTATACACGGTAAACATTTATCATAACATTTTTTTTCTGTCTGTCTGTTTGTTTGTACCCGCTAATCTCAGGAACGGCTGGACTGATTTGGACAGGACTTTCACTGGCAAATAGCTTATGTAATAAGGAGTAACTTAGAGTACTTACTTTTATATTATACTAACTGCGCCCATGACTTCGTTCGGGTAGGTACTTACTGAACAATCATACATTTTCACGCGGTCGAAGTCGCGGGCACAGCTAGTTTAAAATAGTCCGTTGACTTACATTTCATAACCTGAATAAAATATGATGCTTTTTATTTTTTTTAATAAATTACAATCTTAACACGTTCAATCCGGCGTTTACCACCGGTGGGGCACGACGAATTTGCTGATTATTATAGCGGGGTGCGCCACCGGTGGCCACGTCATACAGACTTTTAATGTTAAGAAATTCGCGCCGCTTTGAGGCAAAGTGTTGTACTTACCGTCCTAATAGGTTTTAAAGCGTAGCTCAGGAGATTGATATTGTTTCGAGAAGTAAAAAAAAATGCGGCGGTGATGTCCACCGATGGCCATATGAAGATTTGCCCCGTCATATTATTTCAAATACCTACTCATGAGGTGCCGGTCCGAGTATCGTTCCACAAGCAATAACGTACATACCATCTCGTTACCAGCAATAAGATTACAACTCATCTTTACAAATGACACAAATAATAACCATGAGACCCATATTTACAAAATGATAAATATAGTGGCCAGTAGCAATCGAGGTGCTTAGACTCAAACCGATGCACCCTAATTGTTAGTTGAAACGGAACTATTAGTCAAACCATACTGTACGCCCGTGAGCTGCTCGTTAGCGTTTTGACTGCAGTGAATTATTAGTACAAAAACCGGTACGTACCAGCAGTCGCGTACTTTATTTTATTTGTTTGGGAAAATACCAGTTACATTGTTTTGCACGTATGGCCATGGTTAAAATCCCACTGCAGAATCATTTCGTTCGTCCAGATATGCTGCAATCCTAATTTTTGCGCAACTTTATAATCTAGAGAATATATAACCACCAGGTTGCCTATCAAATTTGGCCGCAAGTATTTTTAATTAAATTATTTTATCTTTAACAGCCGGCAACTCTTATTTTCGGCTGATTTAACTTGGCTCCCGTATACCATAATAATGAGAAAAACGTAACTACGTAACTTCACGCCTGTAATCCCCGAAGGGGTAGGCAGAGGTAAATGCATGCATTCAAGCATGCATGCAAACACCCACGATTCGCCGGTTACGTTTTGGCCCATGTAACAGGTGGCGAGGCTGTTGACATCTCCGGGCACATTACCAAACTTTGAGGTACTGGGAAATTTCCAGAAAATGGAAAAATCCCAATAGAACCAGAGATAAAGGCTTTTTTCACCATTATCTCTGATAACCCCCTACCCGGGAATCGAACCCAGGACCTCAGCGTAGTAGTAGTGGCCTGCTACCACTAGGCTACCGAGGCAGTTAATGAGAAAAAAATAGCTTTAATTTGATTTATAAATAATACATGTACGTTATGGACGTAAAATGTTATCGGGGCGAACGAAAATACATAGGGGCGGCCAAGTGCGCAACGGCAGTGATTTTTTAGTCTTTATACATATTGCCGTGAGGTGGATGATATTTTATTAAAAAAAAAAACAAATAAAAAAAATCTTTCCCAATAACAAAAAAAAACTATAAATAAATACTTGCGGCCATTTTTTGATGGGTAATATAGTGGATTTAAATTCTCTAGATTATAAATATACGCAAAAAAAAAGATTTGCAGCATATCTGGATGAACGAAATTATTCTGCAGTGGGGTCCTAACCTACACGTAATAACTACGTATTACAACTAGGACTACTTACATGACGGCAAAGCCACGCTTTTTGTCTACGATACGGAGTTTGTGAGTTACGGAGTATAGAGTTAAAAACTTGGCTATCTATTTGCTTACTAAGCAAAACATCAGTTGACTGATTTCTTGCTAATAATAACCTTTTTTTTTTTTTTTTTTTATTCTATTTTTTTAAAGGGGTTTTGTCTAACGACATGTCAACCCCATCGTACCCAATACAAACTTAAACCATTATTGATAATAATATAATAAAATAGAATAATATAATAATAATAACTTAGCAACTGGTATCCAGTAGTCGTGTGCAAAAGGTAAAAATCCTATCTCTGTCTATCCACCGAAAATACGAAACCCTTCTCTGAAATACATAAACGGTTTGTGCCCAAAAGCTATGCCAAGGGAGATTATTAAACCACATCCAAATATCACGAACTGTTTATTTTTAAACACTAACCACAATTTCGAATTGGGATAGACCTTTTACAATCTTTTTTACCGTTTTGAATACGTTGATACAGTTCAATTGTGTTTATTATGGATATTGCAAATAAATACATATTGCAACCTATAGGCATTTACATAAATACTAACTCCCTTATTCATAAACGTACATTAGATACGTTTTAGCTATAGAATGCTTTTTTTTTGTCAGTTGCATTGTCAAATGTGCAGGATAGAAAAAGACAAAGGAGAGATTAGCAACACTTTAGCTAAAATACGTTTATGAATAAGGGGTTATAGGTCTCAATCTAAATACAGATGATGCAATGGCATGGCAATTTAAAGACCTTAGCAATGTTGACATGTACATTTAAAAAAATGAGTTATGTACCTATATAAATAATCTATAAATTCTAATGGAGAAATTTCAGAATCTTTTTTTTTATCCTTTTAGGATGAAAAGCATCATTTGGGTGACCGCAAGGAGAGATATAAGTCATAAGCGATCTACTCGGTTAAGCATTACGTAGGTCACATTACATAGGTATGTGGTGTGGTTCCTTGGGTCCGGCAAAAGAAGAAAGTATTTTTGTGAAAAAAGAGAATGGAACTCTATTTACTATATTGACGATTCTACGTCTACTCCCACTCAGCAATTTAGCTTGAAAGCTCACATCATTAAAATATAGACTTTAATTATAAACTGGGGTTGGTATTCACATATTGTTTGTCATTGAAATTTTTTTTTTTTTTATTTTATGGAAGTGGCAAACAAGCATGCAGTTCGCATTGATGTTAAGTGATGACTGCAGCCTATAGACACCCACACAAAGACCGAGGTCAAAATGCAGATGCGTTACCACTCCTGAGGCCTAAGGTGTTACCTCTGTGCCGGAAATTACAGGGCCGTACATTACCACCTGACCGGAACACGATAGTGCTGAACACTACCATTTAGCGGCAAGTATATTAGGTAATGCGGTGGTGCCTATGCCCGCCAGCTCCGTCACTGGTGCTCTACCACCAGTTAAATAAAATTATTGTTGCTCAGATGCAACATTACCTCTATCCAAGTACCTATACAGTCTACTGGTGGTAGAGTTCCAGGGTCGGAGCTCGAGAGCGGAAACACCACCGCATTACGTAATCTAGCTGCCGCCAAAATGGTAGTGTTCAGCACTATCGTGTTCCAGTTCGATGGTAATATATGGCCTCGTAATAACAATCACTTCTTCTTAAAAGAGACTATTGTCATAAATAACCTAGCAAGAAGTATGGTACAATGCACATAGTATATCTTATGTATGTTGTATACCTATATGTCAATTTGCTCTGAAATATGTACCTATTCTAATAATTGTACTACAATGTTAACGTCAAATAATTTTTTTATTATAATAGGTTGGGGAAAAAGTCTTTTCGCATTATAGTATGTGTGAACTTGTAATAAAATCTCTTTGGCTGTAGTATTTGTATCTGGCTGGTTTTGGTATCATTGAAAGTTAAAATTTTGAGGAACATAATTCCAAATTCAAATTACGCAAATGTGTGATTTTCATTTGTTTTTCGTACTGTCAAGATGAGTGAATCTAATGAAAAAATTCGATACATTTTAAAATTTTACTACAAAAAAGGTAAAAATGCAACGCAAACCGCGAAAAAAATTTGCGATGTTTATGGACCTAGTGCAGTGTCTGTGAGAGTAGCACAAATTTGGTTTAAGCGTTTTCAATCCGGAAATTTTGATGTCAAAGATGCACCTCGCTCTGGTCTAGTATTACGGATAAAATGGATGCCATTTTTGAAAAAGTGGAACAAGATCGACATATCAGTAGTTACGACGTAGCTGAAGAACTGAGAATTTGATCACAAAACAGTTTTGGCGCATTTGAAAAAAGCTGGGTACAAAAAAAAGCTCGATATTTGGGTACTTCACGAGCTCACTGAAAGAAACCTAATGAACCGTGTACTCATTTGTGATTCTTTATTACGACGTAATGAAACCGAATCATTTTTGAAGAAGCTGATAACTGGTGATGAAAAGTGGATCACGTACGACAAGAACGTGCGAAAAAGGTCGTGGTCAAAGGCCGGTCAGGCTTCACAGACTGTGGCGAAACCCGGGTTAACTCGCAATAAGGTGATGTTGTGTGTGTGGTGGGATTGGAAGGGCATTATTCATTATGAGCTATTACCACCAGGCAGGACTATCGATTCTGAACCCTACTGCGAACAACTGATGAGATTAAAGCAAGAAGTTGAGAGAAAGCGGCCGGAATTGATCAACAGAAGGGGTGTGGTGTTTCATCATGATAACGCTAGACCGCACACATCTATAGCCACTCAGCAAAAATTAAGAGAATTTGGCTGGGAGGTGTTAATGCATCCGCCGTATAGTCCTGACCTTGCAATGTTAGGTTAACATCACGAGAGGACTGCCAAATCCACTTGTCGCGGTATATTGATGAGAAGTCCCAAAATTTTTATAGCAATGGGATCATGTCCCTACCTACAAGATGGCAAAAGGTTATCAAATAAAATGGTACATACATACTTTAGTTAAATTTAAATAAACTATATTAAAAAATATTTGAATTATCTTAAAAAATGCGAAGAAACTTTTTCCCCAACCTAATATTATTACAGAGACATAACAACTAAAGTCTCAGGTGTGGCTACGTATCTGCATTTTGACCTCTGGTCTTGTCTTTGTGTAAGTGTCTATAGACTGCAGTCATCATTTAACGTCCATGTAAACCATATGCTGTTTACCTCCTTCATCAGACAAAAAAAAAACAAGTAGGTATATTGGTTCAGTTTAGTTCTATTCAAAAACAATCATGGTGCGCCATCAAATAAGATATCTGTATAATCTCTTTAAACCAATCATCATGAAAAGATTTTAAATAACCGAAAAGATTCGCGTGCTCCTAAAAAACATCACGAAGCGAACGTTTTAAACATCGCCTACGGAAATGAAATGGCAACCGACCAACCGACGTTTAACCACTGATGACTACCGTTTGCCCTGGAATTCAACGCCAGACAATTCATTGATATGCAGAATTAATAAGAATTATGCGTTACGAATTGATACACGATCGTTTAATTTAATCGTTTGATATTTTTTGTAACGTATGAATTATATCGGTAAATGTTTTATGTTATTATGATGCAAACGTAGTGATTCTATAATCGATTTTTGATTTCTGGTCATTTTCATATTGAGCATTAAATCGCTCACGATTTTTGTATTAGCCGACGGTTGCTGGGTGATATTTATTGTGTGCTTAAGTGTACGTTTATGGTTTCGGTGTTGATTGTATGAATTTATATGAACATTTCATGGCTTTTATACTCGACTGTAATTGTCTTGATACAGAAAGTATTTATTAAAAAACTAGCTGACCCGGCAAACTTCGTATTGCCTCAGAATGAAATAATGTGTCAAAGGCTTGATAGATACGGACTATTTGTATGGGAAAATAGAATTGTGGTTTTTACTATTTCCGTTCAATTTTTTCATATTTTCTTACCTTTTAAACCTTCCCTGGACTTCCAAAAATCATTCAAAACCAAAATTAGCCAAATCGGTCTAGCCGTTCTCAATTCATTTTTATATATAAGTATAGATATATAGAATGAAAGGACCTTGGTTTTTGCTTACATCACCGGCATATTGAGAGAAAACCGAATATTGAGAGAGAACCGGCATGAAACAAAACACTCCCGTACATTTTTGCACAAAAGTAGCAAACAATCATAACACAAACTCATATTTGCGGATTTTATCGCAACCACTAAGTCTCCCAACTTCTTCTCTTACCCTCTTCTTCTTCATATGTAAACGTAACTTCACGCCTGTAATCCCAGAAGGGAGGTAGGCAGAGGTAAATGCATGCATTCAAGCATACAAACGTAACTTCACGCCTGTAATCCCCGAAGGGGGGTAGGCAGAGGTAAATGCATGCATTCAAGCATACATGCAAACACCCACGATTCGCCAGTTACGTTTTGGCACATGTAACAGGTGGCGAGCCTGTTGACATCTCCGAGCACATTACCAAACTTCGAGGTAGTGGAAGATTTCCAGAAAATGAAAAAAACCCAATAGAACCAGAGATAAAGGACTTTACACCATTATCTCTGATAACCCCCTACCCGGGAATCGAATCCAGGACCTCAGCGCAGTAGTAGTGGCCTGCTACCACTAGGCTACCAAGGCAGTTAAAAGTTACTATATTATTAAGTAAAATCAACAATCTAACAAAATCGTGATCCCATTGTCTGTGCACAAGTTTAGTGTCGTGATGCGGGTTCGAACCCGTCCCCGTTCCCGTCGAACGTTCACTATATTTAAGTGCCTTATAGGTTCTTATTCTTTAACAAAGTGCTATAACTTAGAAGCGCATTTGAAGCGATCGCGGTAGCCTTTATGCACTTTGAGCAACGAATTACAGAGTAGGTATAATTTTAAAATAGCAATTCTATTAATTTTGACAACCGAGTTAGTCCAGCGGTGTGAGACGGCTTTGTTATTCGATGGGTTTTAATTTTAATTACAAAATACGTTTTTTTGCGTATTCAAAGTAGATCCGAAACAAATGTCTGTCTATAAAAACATTTGTCCCAGTGCGGGGTTCGAACCCGCCACCCTTCGAATCAAACGGTCGTGTCGCACCGCTGGACTAACATCCTCCAGTCATTTAATGTAACTGTCATCGGTATGTGTCAGTGACGACCAAGGTCTAAATGTAGATGCGTTACCACTCCTGAGGCCTAAGGTGTTATGCCTCTGTGCCGGAAATTACAGGGCCGTACATTACCACCTGACCGAAACACGATAGTGCTGAACACTACCATTTAGCGGCAAGTATATTGGTAATGCGGTGGTGCCTACGCCCGCGAGCTTTTCTCTACCACCGGTAAAAAAAATGTTATAGAATTAAAATAAAATAAACTATAAGGTTGGGTAAAAAGTTTCTTCGCAATTTTTAAGGTAATTCAAAACATTTTTTAATATAGTTTATTTAAATTTAACTAAAGTATGTATGTACCATTTTGTTCGATAACCTTTTGCCATCTTGTAGGTAGGGACATGATCCCATTGCTATAAAAATTTTGGGACTTCTCATCAAAATACCGCGAAAAGTGGATTTGGCAGTCCTCTCGTGATGTTAACCTAACATTGCATAAAGAATTCTGAAGAGACCGAAACAGGTGGAAATCTGAAGATGCAAGGTCAGGACTATACGGCGGATGCATTAACACCTCCCAGCCAAACTCTCTTAATTTTTGCTCTCTTAAATGGTAGTGTTCAGCACTATCGTATTCCGGTCAGGTGGTAATGTATGGCCCTGTAATTTCCAGCACAGAGGCATAACACCTTAGGCCTCAGGAGTGGTAACGCATCTGCGTTTTGACCTTGGTCTTTGTGTAAGCGTCTATAGGCTGCAGTCATCACTTAACATCAATGTGAACTGCATGCTTGCTTACCACATCCATTACATAAAAAAGCGAGATTTGACGTTTGCATAAAGTGGTGGATTTTCGTTCCTGCTAATATCCAAAGCATTCGTAGCTCCGCCACATTTCCTTTGTAAGCGCCCTCATTCAAATAGATTTCTTGATGAATACATCAATACATTTCCGAGGCAATTACTTGAATTATTCACAACGCAATTACCGAGATTTGTGTGTTTGTTCGTAATACGTGCCTTATTAGTAATTTCGTTCATTGCCAATTTAGATACTTACTGTAGTTAAGTACGACAATAGTATTATCAAGTAGACAATTTACCACAGTGTCTGAAGAAGAAGGTCTTCGACCAATGTGTGTTGCGAGTGATGACATACGGAACCGAGACGTGGTCACTCACTATAGGCCTCATGAGAAGACTCAAGGTCAGCCAGAGAGCAATGGAGAGGGCTATGCTCGGAGTTTCTCTGCGAGATCGAACCAGAAATGAGGAGATCCGCATGAGAACCATAGTAACCGACATAGCCCACCGAATAGTGAAACTCAAGTGGCAGTGAGCAGAGCACATAGCTCGCAGAACTGACGGCCACTGGGGCAAAATAGTTCTAGAGTGGCGACCGCATACCGGAAGACGAAGCACAAGGTGAACCGACGATCTGTTGAAGGTAGCAAGCAATCGCTGGATGAGGGCGGCCCAGGACTGTTCGTTGTGGCAATCTTTGGGGGAGGTCTTTGTCCAGCAGTAAACGTTTTTTGGCTGAAATGATGATGATGAAGACGTCAATAGTTGTAAAGTAAGTAAATATTCTTAACTGCCTCGGTATCCTAGTGGTAGCAGGCCACTACTACTACGCTGAGGTCCTGGGTTCGATTCTCGGGTAGGGGGTTATCAGAGATAATGGTGTAAAGTCCTTTATCTCTGGTTCTATTGGGATTTTTCTATTTTCTGGAAATTTTCCACTACCTTGAAGTTTGCTAGTGTGCACGGAGATGTCAACAATCTCGCCACCTGTTACGTGGGCCAAAAACGTAACCGGCGAATCGTGTGTGTTTGCATGTATTCTTGAATGCATGCATTTACCTCTGCCAACCCCTTCGAAGATTGGAGGCGTGAAGTTACGTATTTTTTTAATATTCTTTATTGGTACACCAGATAGTAAATAACAAACAGTTGTGATGTTAATGAATCCTTGTTATTGTTTACTTACATGAGAGTTGTACTATTATTTTTATTTTAAATACAAAATTAATACGTATCTTCACGCCAACTCCCCACGGGGAAAGCAGAGAGTGCAGGGCGCCAGATATTCCGGTCCTAACACACCTCCCATGCTTCTTCTACTAGTAATTCATAATTCTCTTCATACTTGCACGACGACTTCTTTTAAGTTAATTGCGAATAAATTCAAAATTAATAAATAATGATTATTAGGATTCATTTAAATAAGTTACATTGCTAAACCCAGACAAAGCACAGTTTTATGCTAAATTAGTACCTGTAGTTAGTACAAGTATCTAATTTTTTTTTAGACCAAGATAAATAAACTCTGACAAAAAGGCAGAATTCACTACATGTGGTTTCAAATTGACATTATGTTAGTAACACTTACGCAGATATAAAAACATTTGATTTTTTATTGGTAATACATAAACATATCAATTTTAATTAATAACATGCATTTCGTACATTGCAAAGTTTAAACGGGCCGACGACGATGCCTTATGCGAGTTTTATACCGGTGTTCTTTAGAGAATCCTTGCTTCTTATATTATCGAGTGCTAATTGCGAACGAAATGAATTGCTAAAGCTGCCCATTGAAAGCGCGACAAACACCTTTTAATAAAGATGTTTAATAGTTGTAATTTCCGGCACAGAGGCATAAGACCTTAGGCCTCAGGAGTGGTAACGCATCTGCATTTTGACCTTGGTCTCTGTGTGGGTGTCTATAGGCTGCAGTCATCACTTAACATCAATGTGAACTGCATGCTTGTTTACCACTTCCATTACATAAAAAAAAAAAAAAAAGTTATTTTTTATGTCATTTAAAAGTTTAGGAAAAATACATTTACTTTGTCTGTGAAATATCTACTCAGTAACTAATCGTTTTTAAGATATGAACAATAAAAGATAAAAGCGGTAACGGTTATAGATAGTCATGTTTTGTCTCGTTTCTTCATACGCGCCGTCATATAAAAACAAATGAAACAGGAGAAACGTAGTTCTTAAATTGAATCGCAAATCGCAATAAGACTGGCTCTGGACACATTATGTAGTACGGAAGTACTTAAGTGAGAAGGTAAACATAATGAGAGGGATGTTGCCGATTGACTCGCCATGTCTTAGTGACTACTAGTAGTTACTAGCAGTAGTTACTTGAACACTGATCCAACTTATGCAGAGCTAATATTTCAATATAGTATGATGTATCATTGAGATTTTACTCCATTCAAGTGAATGGAGTAAAATCTCAAGGTGCAAAGACAGGAATGGGTGTCCCACAGGGCTCAATATTAGGACCATTTCTGTTTTTAGTCTACGTTAATGATTTACTTCATTTGATGCCTGACAGTATGCCCAAAACAATTTTATTTGCAGACGATACTTAAATAGTTTTTAAAATGAACAGACGGAATCCAGATTACGATACTGTAAATAAGGTCATAGGAGAAGTACATAAATGGTTTACTGTCAATAATCTTGCACTGAATAGTAAAAAAACCAAATGTATCCGTTTTACCCTCCCTAATGTAAAAAGTAAAGAAGGAGACATTTTTATAAACAATGACAAAATTCAATTTGTTGATGACGCTACCTTCTTGGGAATAACGCTTGACTCGAAGTTACAATGGGGACCACATATTAGGCAGTTAGCGAAACGTCTGAGTGCCGCAGCTTATGCTGTTCGAAAAATTAGGCAATTAACTGATATAGACACTGCAAGACTTGTTTATTTTAGCTATTTTCACAGTGTCATGTCCTATGGTATTTTATTGTGGGGTCGAGCGGCTGACATACAATCAATTTTTGTATTACAAAAGAGGGCCATTAGAGCGATGTATAACTTACGTAGTCGTGATTCTTTGAAATAACTATTTAAAGAAATAAATATAATGACAGTCCCTTGCCATTACATCTATGAAAATATACTTTTCGCGAGGAAAAATCTACATCTGTTTGATAAAATCTCCGATAGGCATAGTTATGATACGAGGAATAAGAACAAGTTGTCTCTGCCAAGTTTTCGACTGACGAAAACTAATACATCTTTCCTAAAATATAGTGTAGAATTTTATAACAAGATCCCAGCCGGGATTGCTGAACTCACCGATGGTAAATTCAAAGCATTAATTAAACGCACTCTATGTAAAAAGGCTTACTATAAACTCGAGGACTATCTCAAGGATAGAAATGTTTGGCTAAATGCTGATCTAGCCTCACAAAGGTGTTAAATGTAATAATCAAAGTGTAATGTTGATATTATATTGTTAATTTTAAGCTTGTTTAAATTATGGAAAATTGTAAAAATATGCCTAAGAGATATTTTTAAAAGACCCGACTGAGTTTTTTCCGGCAAGTTTTTCTCAGATCATATTGGCCTTTGGAACTTTGCCGGTGAATGACAAAGAATGACTCTTTTTCTTTTCTTTTTACTCTTTGTTATAAGTTTGTAAAGGGGAAAAGAGACTGATATACTTTTTACATTAGTTTATTACATTTAGTTTTATCTTAGTGATATTCTTGACTTTACATATATTTTTTATCTTGTTTGACGTGTATATCAATTGTTATTCACTTTAATTTACTTTGTTTGTTTTTGACGTGTCATAAGAGGTGCCTGTCACCCTAAATGAATAAATGAGTTTCTGATTCTGATTCTATCAATATTTTTATACAATAGAAAATATTTCATAACATTTACTATCATAGCTTTGTTTTCACAGGTGGTAGAGCTCCAGTGAAGGAGCTCAGAGGCGTAGGCACCACCGCATTACCTAATATACTTGCTGCTAAATGGTAGTGTTCAGCACTATCGTATTCCGGTCAGGTGGTAATGTACGGCCCTGTAACTTCCAGCACAGAGGCATAACATCTTAGGCCTCAGAAGTGGTAACGCATCTGCATTTTGACCTCTGGTCTTAGTCTGGGTGTCTATAGGTCATGCAGTCATCACTTAATGTGGCAAACAAGCTTGCAGTTCACATTGGTTCACTTTTATTACATAAAAAAAATATATAGTCGCACTTTCGTTAAAGTCGTTCATTCTATAGCGATCTCTACCCTACCCGGCGTCCACATCCCTCCGCAAAGATAACTCGGACAACCTTAAAGAGATCCGCCCGCGATACGCCGAACCAACAATTAACAATGAGACATTATACGCGGGCTAAACAGTTGATAATTACGGAGCCGATTTGCTTGCGCCATTGACTTATAGTGTCGTGTACGAAGTGTTTTAATTGACTTGGGTTGTTGAGTTAGGGATGTTTTTGATAGTTGGAATACCGCGCCGAATGAAAAATGAAAAACACGGTGAATCATACATCTTCGGACAATACAAAAACAATAGTAGATATAGGAGTATTTTGCTCATTGTATCTACCAGTAATAACTATCTCAGAGACAAAGCTGCTTATAAATAAAATGTTAAGTATTTTTTTTTAAATGTAGCCACACAAATTGTAAGTCACTGTAAATCACACTGCGGACACTCCGCCAAAATTCCATTCAAACGCTTATTTTGGTCTCTTTTACACAGACATCAATCAGTGACGTGTATTTTCACGTGCACCTGTGTGTGTAGCACGTACAAAATACCAACCGTCGCCCATAAGAGGGGAGGAGGTTGGGTGATGCAGGGAAATTGGACGGGACGTCGAAGTGTCCATTATATACGTAGTATTACCTATTACATATTCTCTGCTTAATAACTGCCTCGCTAGCCTAGTGGTAGCAGGCCACTACTACTACGCTGAGGTCCTGGGTTGGATTCCCGAATGGGCTATTATCAGAGATAATGGTGTAAAGTCCTTTATCAGTGGTTCTATTGGTATTTTTCCATTTTCTGGAAATTTCTCAGTACCTCGAAGTTTGATAATGTGCCCGGAGATGTCAACAGGCTCGCCACCTGTTACATGGGCCAAAACGTAACCGGCGAATCGTGGCTGTTTGCATGTATGATTGAATGCATGCATTTACCTCTGCCTACCCCTTCGGGGATTACAGGCGTGAAGTTACGTTTTGAATATCGGATTACGCATTTTACCAATAATAATGACCAACAAAGTAGTCAGGAACAGCTAGTTAGGTGTACGCTTAAATATAAAAAAAAATATTAGGTTGATTTTTATTTTAATGGACTAGATTCTTAACACTTATTTAATAAAGTATTCAATACTAAGAATTAGATACTTCTTTCCTAATCACTTCCTTAGGCGGCGACTTCTTAGGACCTGTGAAGGGAAATACGAATAAATAAAATTGTATTTAGTTAAAAAAACAATCCAATTAATATTTTCAGGTAATTTATATTAAACATGTCACGGCTTTTGAATGGTTTTAATCACTACCCTAAGAGGTTGATCCTTTAATAGAGAGCTTATGTTCGGTGGAGGGGTACAACATAGGTATACCTATTTATCTTCATCCAAAGGCGTATTATACATCTCGGTTGACATCATTTGGACACTTTGCAGTACATTGCTGTTCTGACGAAACGATATAAATATGATAATTTTAGGAAAACAGCTACACATGTATTGCAGAGTGAAAATAAATAGCAACCGAGTTACGCGTTAATGCGTTCGAGTGAATCCAAAAATCCTCTCTCAGCCCCCTCTACTATTCGGTTTGAGTTTCTATTCAAAATAGACTTCACTTATGAAAACTAAAGTAAAATCAGGGCGTGGCTTTTTAAGGGTACTTATCCACCAGAGGTATGCTATGCTGTGAATATGTTTGATATCCACCAATCATATTCATTGGTGCACATAGCTTAGCACTGGTGGAACCTGATTCAGCTAAGATACCTATGTTTTTTTATATGGAAGGATGTATGTTAGATATTAATAAGGATGCATGCTATGGATGCGAGCTATGGATGCGAGCTATGGATGCGAGCTATGGATGCGAGCTATGGATGCGAGCTATGGATGCGAGCTATGGATGCGAGCTATGGATGCGAGCTATGGATGCGAGCTATGGATGCGAGCTATTGATGCGAGCTATGGATGCGAGCTATGGATGCGTGCTATGGATGCGAGCTATGGATGCGAGCTATGGATGCGAGCTATGGATGCGAGCTATGGATGCGAGCTATGGATGCGAGCTATGGATGCGAGCTATGGATGCGAGCTATGGATGCGTGCTATGGATGCGAGCTATGGATGCGTGCTATGGATGCGAGCTATGGATGCGAGCTATGGATGCGAGCTATGGATGCGAGCTATGGATGCGAGCTATGGATGCGAGCTATGGATGCGAGCTATGGATGCGAGCTATGGATGCGAGCTATGGATGCGAGCTATGGATGCGTGCTATGGATGCGAGCTATGGATGCGAGCTATGGATGCGAGCTATGGATGCGAGTTATTGATGCGAGCTAGTATGCGAGCTATGGATGCGAGCTATGGATGCGAGCTATTGATGCGAGCCATGGATGCGAGCTATAGATGCGTGCTATGAAGGCGAGCTATGGATGCGAGCTATGGATGCGAGCTATGGATGCGAGCTATTGATGCGAGCTAGGATGCGAGCTATGGATGCGAGCTGTGGATGCGTGCTATGGATGCGAGCTATGGATGCGAGCTATGGATGCGAGCTATGGATGCGAGCTATGGATGCGAGCTATTGATGCGAGCTAGGATTCGAGCTATGGATGCGAGCTATTGATGCGAGCCATGGATGTGAGCTATGGATGCATGCTATGGATGCGAGCTATGGATGCGAGCTATGGATGCGAGCTATGGATGCAAGCTATTGATGCGAGCTATGGATGCGTGCTATGGATGCGAGCTATTGATGCGAGCTATGGATGCGTGCTATGGATGCGAGCTATTGATGCGAGCTATGGATGCGTGCTATGAATGCGAGCTAGGGATGCGAGCTATGGATGCGAGCTATGGATGCAAGCTATTGATGCGAGCTATGGATGCGTGCTATGGATGCGAGCTATTGATGCGAGCTATGGATGCGTGCTATGGATGCGAGCTATTGATGCGAGCTATGGATGCGTGCTATGAATGCGAGCTAGGGATGCGAGCTATGGATGCGTTTCATATAGCATCTTTCTCGTACAGCTTAGTATCAGTGGAAACGGTCACATATTTTCGTAGCGTAGACTTCACATCTTCGCAGCATATCTGCATAGCACGTCTCTAGTGGAAACCCTAAAACAAATATGAATTACTTACCACTACCCATCATGAACTTGAAAAGAGTACCAAAAGGCGCATCTATTATCACCATAACCACAAACGACATTAAGAACGTCAGTGAGAAGTGTCCCAGGAATTCAAATAGCTGTAAACAACACAAAATATTAATAAATATCTGATGAATTGTACCCATTCAAAAATATATTTCACTGATGGTAGAGCTCCAGTGACGGAGTACCCGGGCGTGGGCACCACCGCATTACCTAATATACTTTCCGCTAAATGATAGTGTTCAGCACTATCGTATTCCAGTCAGATGGTAATGTAATTTCCAGCACAGAGGCATAACACCTTAGGCCTCAGGAGTGGTAACGCACCTGCATTTTGACCATGGTCTTTGGGTGTCTATAGGCTATAGTCATCACTTAACATCAATGTGAACTACATGCTTGTTTGCCACTTCAATTTCATAAATATATATATGTAGGGTACTGTATCGAGACTACTACTGTTAACTCAGAATTTTGAAAAAGTTCCAAAAGAGCAGTGCATCCAGTGACGCAGCTCGCAGGTGTAGGCACCACCGCATTACCTAATCTTCTTGCCGCTTAATGATAGAATTCAGCACTATCGTGTTCCGAACAGGTGGTAGTGCACGGCCTTGTCATTTCCGTCACAGAGGTATAACACCTTAAGCACACTGCTGACACTCCGCCCAAATTCCATACAAACGCTTAATTTGGTCTCTATTACACAGACATCAATCAGTATTTACACGTGCACCTGTGTGCGTAGTACGTAGAAAATACCAACCGTCGCCCATAAGACGGGAGGTGGTTGGGTGAGGCGGGGCAATCGGGCGGGATGTCGAAGTTTCCATTCTACACGTAATATATTATATATTCTCTGCCTTAAGCCCCAAGATTGACAACGAATCTACATTGAAATCTCTCATTTCGTGTATTTGTTGATAGGCAAATTACTTACCATCAATGTAAACCTTATTGTCCACTTCATGACATTAATAAAAAACAACTTGGATCTCAGAAGTAGGCACGCATCTGCATTGAAATCTCTGATAGCTATGTAGAGTCGTACTGGTGGTAGAGCTTCAGTGACGGAGCTCGCGGGCGTAGGCACCACCGCATTACCTAATATACTTGCCGCTAAATGGTAGTGTTCAGCACTATCGTGTTCCGGTCAGGTGAAAATGTACGGCCCTGTAATTTCCGGCACAGAGGCATAACCTTAGGCCTCAGGAGTGGTAACGCATCTGCATTTTGACCTTGGTCTTCATGTGGGTGTCTATAGGCTGCAGTCATCACTTAACATCAATGTGAACTGCATGCTTGTTTGCCACGACCATTACATAAAAAAAAAAAAGATGTTTGTAGGCTACAGTATCACTCTATCACTTACCATCAATGTAAATTTACGATTTACAATTTTTATTTAACTGCCTCGGTAGCCTAGTGGTAGCAGGCCACTACTACTACGCTGAGGTCCTGGGTTCGATTCCCGGGTAGGGGGTTATCAGAGATAATGGTGAAAAAGCCTTTGTCTCTGGTTCTATTGGGATTTTTCCATTTTCTGGAAATTTCCCAGTACCTCAAAGTTTGGTAATGTGCCCGGAGATGTCAACAGGCTCGCCACCTGTTACATGGGCCAAAACGTAACCGGCGAATCGTGGGTGTTTGCATGTATGCTTGAATGCATGCATTAACCTCTGCCTACCCCTTCGGGGATTACAGGCGTGAAGTTACGTTAAATTTACGCTTGTTTACCACTTTATTACATAAAACTATCAAAAGTGACTACTTCTACTTACGAAGTTAGGGATTGAGAAGAAATTCGGTGCCAGCTGCATGTCAGCCATGATGAACATCAGCGAGTAGTGATATAAGTACATGGCGTATGACAGACGAGATGGCAACTTCCACACTTGCAATGAGAGGAACCAGTTGATTGGACCTGTATATGGGAATAAAATTAGCATAACTTCACATCTGTACCTAATGTCCCGAAGAAGCAGAGGTACAATGGCGTAGCTGTAGGAGGCTATAAAAGGTGTAACCGCAAGGTCCAACGATACTTCAACAGTCCATGCCTACGCTGATATTGATTTCATTCCCCAAGGTCTTATTCGCCTGAGAATATACAATCGTCGAGCGATTGCTTGCAATCTTCACCAGGTCGTCGGTCTATCTAGTCTTGTCTTGCTGTTTGTAAAAGAGAGTATGGAACATTCTGTTGATACCTATTTTTATTATTAAGTATTTTTGGACCATGGACCATTATTTATTTTATTTTGTTTTCTTTGACATATTAATCAACGTATCAGTTGTTATTCGCTTTAATTTTTAATTTTGTAATTTGACCTATCACAAGCAAATTCTATTATTTCCAAGTGATTAAATATATTTTTGAGTTTGAGTTTGAGTTTATCTCGTGGGCCTGCGTACGCTTCGTTTCCCGGTACGCAGTCGCCAATCTACAACTTTTCTGCCCCAACGGCCGTCAGTTTTTCGAGCTATGTGCCACTGCCACTTGAGTTTCACTATTCGTTGAGCTCGGTTATTTTGGTTCTCATGCGGATCTCCTCATTTCTGGTAAAGAGACTCCGGGCATAGCTCTCTCAATTGCTCTCTGCGTGACCTTAAGCCCTTTTACGAGGCCTATAGTGAGCCTCTAAAGCCCACTAAATGCATACACGGTACGTATACCTACCAAATCATTTTTTGCAATATTTGTCTGTCTGTCTGTTTCGGCTTTTCTTTGGGCGACTGGAACGATTCTAACTGGACTTTTACTGGCAAATAGCTGATGTAATGAGGCGTAACTTAAGCTTCTTTTATTTTAGAACTAAATTCTTTGGCACAATTAGAACTAGTATCAAAAAACTTACCACCATATCCCTTAACGCAAGCGAACACACACCAACTGGTCCCTGCTGCCCATATTGGCCTAACGAATGAATTCACCAAACTGTCCACAGTCTGGTTGTCCCAATCTAATTGCTTGATCACATACGTGCTGTAGATTACCAAACCGAACGCTCCAAACATGGCAAGCCAGAGCAAGATTACTGTACCCTGGAATAAAGATATAAAAAGTACCTTCACGCCTGTAATTCCCGAAGGGGTAGGCAGAGGTAAATCCATGCACGTCCATGCAAGAAATGGCGAGCCTGTTGATGTCTCCGGGGATATTACCAAACTCCGAGAAAATGGGAAACTCCCAATAGAACCAGAGACAAAAGGATTTTTGCACCGTTATCTCTGATAGCCCCTAATCCGGGCATCGAACCCAACATGTAGTAGTACTAGGCTACTGAGGCAGTTAAGTAAAAGAAAAGCAACGTAAGTATTTCGGAAGCTATCATCGTTGGCCAAAATGTACTTACTGGTGGTAGAGCTCCAGTGACGGAGCTCGCGGGCGTAGGCACCACCGCATTACCTAATATATTTACCGCTAAATGGTAGTGTTCAGCACTATCGTGTTCCGGTCAGGTGGTCATGTACAGCCCTGTAATTTCCGGCACAGAGGCATAACACCTAATGCCTCAGGAGTGGCAGCGCATCTGCATTTTGACCTCTGGTCATTGTGTGGGTGTCTATAGGCTGCAGTCATCACTTAACATCAATGTGAACTGCATGCTTGTTTGCCACTTTTGGTACATAAAAAAAAAAAAAAAAAAAAAATCACCTTATGCTTCAGGAGTGGTAACGCATCTGCATTTTGACCTCGGTCTTTGTGTGGGTGTCTACATACTGCAGTCATCGCTTAATATCAATGTGAACTGCATGCATGTTTGCTACTTCCATTACATAAAAAATGTACAAACTGTGGGCCGAACTTGACTCTAAAGGGTTTCCTCGGCGCTAATTTTCAAGTATTACAACTCGACCCGTAGATCAATCTTGAGAAATTTATAGTAGTCTGCTAACACTATGTAGCTATGTCACATGTTGTGAAAAAAAAACTATTCAGAAGCAACAACTTATCTAGTCTAAACACAGGCATATGATCGTTCTTACCAACTTCATCTGGATATCTTTTCCTCGTGATAAGTGGAGTAAGTACCCGCATATCATGCCTATTATGAAGCCACCACCTCTGGATAAGGTGTTGAAATAATAATTCTTCATGTAGTACGCTTGCTCGGCCAAGCGCCTGAAAAATACATTTAAAGACAACTTCAAACAAACCAAAGCCTTTAACAAACTGATTCTTTGAACTATTATCTAGACTTATACTGATTTCAGAGTTTTTGGTTTCAAATCATTTCACCGTTTAATTTAGTACACTTAAGTGCACTGCATGCTTACCTTTCATTACATAAAAAAGTGCAATACGAACGCCAATGCGATCGCCAATCCGCATGCCAAGCGTGGCGATCATGGCATATCCTCCCCTTATAAGGAGACTTCGGTCCAGCAGTGGACGTTTTTCGGCTCCAAACTACATTCGTTTCCACTTCGTTAAATTAAAAAAAGTTTTTCCGCAACCACTTAATAGGTTGTATTAAAGCATGTATGAAGAGAATGATGAAGGTAGACGAGGCACGAGAGGTTTGTCAGAACCGGGATGTCTGGCGCTCTACACTCTCTGCCTACCCCGTTAGGGACCTGGCGTGAAGATACATACATACACTTAATAGGTTGAGCAACGTGGAGACGATATCGTCCACGAACAATATGAAATCAATTGTCATATTTACTGCACCTCAAGAGGTTAAATTCAGAAAGTTTTTCAGGAACCACTTCACACATTATACTCACACGAGTGTGAAGTTACTTGAAGGCATCTCCATATAAAAGTTGAACACAGTAGATGCAGTGAGAACAGTGACCAAGCCGACGGTAAGTGCGGTCCATCCTACATGTTTCTTGTCACTTAAAACCCAGTATAATATGAGCGGTGATAGTATGTACAGTTGTATGTCTATTGCTATGTACCAAGAATGGGGTATGCACTGAAAGAAAGGGATACAACATAGTTAAAGCCATCATCAAACAACTATGGTTCGGCTCGAAACTTCACGGCTGTAATCCCCGAAGGGGTAGCCAAATATAAATGCATGCATTCAAGCATACCTACATGCAAACACCCATGATTCGCCGGTTACGTTTTTGGCCCATGTAACAAGTGGAGAGCCTGTTGACATCTCCGGGCACATTACCAAACTGCAAGGGACTGGGAAATTTCCAAAAAATGAAAAAAATCCTAATAGAACCAGAGATAGAGACTTTACACGATTATCTCTAATAACCCCCTACCCGGGAATCGAACCCAGGACCTCAGCGTAGTAGTAGTGGCCTGCTACGACTAGGCTACCGAGGCAGTTAAAAAGTTAGTTCGGCTCGGTTGCACCAAAATATTTGTCAAAGTTATGGTTTTTGTCAAATTCAACAATAACAGTGGTATTGGCTTTAGCAGTCACTGCGCAATTTTCCAGCGCATTTTTGACATTATTAAAGTCTTCGCTTGCAACCCTGGTAGGTTGCAAGCGCAGTGAGTTTTGGCGGGAACGCGGAAAAGAGCTGCGTGATATTGTTTTCGAAATTTGTGTATAGTCGCGTTTTTATGTGTAAAAATGGTGGGATTTTTATCATAAAGCATTCGATAATGTTCACGAGTGTAAGAAAGTGATATTATGAAGTGAAAAGTGATTTTTCGTATTGCCTCCAAAACTTCGTAAAAACTTCAGTAAAGTCCCCATCGCTTTACTGGAGTCACCCCATCATCTCATCATATTCCTCATGGAAGCATTTAATCATCGTCATCTTCCATATGGATATTCATTAATTTAAAGAAATGTGAAATTCAATATGTATACGACTGAAAGACTCTGTATCTATGGTCATGACAAAATATAAAAAAAAAGCAAGCGCAGTAACATCCGATAGAATAATGACATTAACAATAAATTTAACCAGCGGCTCATGGACGGTTACAGTCAACAGTCAAGGTTATGACGTCATTTAACAATTGAAATGACGCAACAAATTGTTTCCTAAACTTTTCGGTACTTACAATTGAAATATGTAAAAATATTGTTTAAAAAAAAATTGCAAGAGCTCCAGTGACGGTAATCGCGGGCGTAGGCACCACCGCATTACCTAATCTACATGCCGCTAAATGCTAGTGTGCAGCACTATCGTGTTCCGGTCAGGTGGTAACGTACGGCCCTGTAATTTCCGGCACAGAGGCATAACACCTTACCACCAGGTAACGCATCTACCTTGAAATATTTGGTTTCATGTAGATGTTTATAAGCTACAGTTTTACTTACTGTATGCCTGTTTGCAACTTCATAAAATAAAAAAAAAAACATACCATATTATTTGGTGTCGCATAGTTCTGAATATGCAATATTGTAGCCCACCAAAACGTTCTGCAATTTTGTGCATTCTCAGCAACTGACATCCAATAAGGTCCATCAGCTATCCGATGGAACACAGAAGCTTCTAGAAGTATAACAAATGCCAGTAGCGGGAACATGCGCAGAAGACGGTTGATGTAAAACAAGTGGAGCGAATTGAGTAATTTAGCTGGAAAGATTTTTGCTTAGTTTAAGGACTGAATCAACTAAGAAATTTCACTGAATTATTTTCAGCGGATTAGACGAGCTAAAGTTATGTTAACCCTTAATAATTGATTCATTCAATTATTAAAGGCAAAAGCGACTTCTTTACGATATTTAATGAACTACAAGGTATATTATATCGGTTGCCTAACTAGCAAACTAGCATTGTTGGGAATAGATGTCGCTACTGCCGCCCTATGGCAATGCAATAAATGTGAAGGAAAAATTTTAAATTCAGGCGCCGACTTTGGTAGTTTAAAAAAACAATTAATAATATTTTTTACTAAGAACTTTGAACGTAAGCGAGTGAACGCGAGTAGGTAAGACTCGCGCCTGGCCGTTTTTTACTTCATACATAGAATCTGTAAACTATCCCCCTTATTCATAAACGTACATTAGATACGTTTTAGCTATAGAATGTTTTGTCTTTGTCAGTTGCATTGTCAAATGTGCAGGATAGAAAAAGACGAAGGACAGATTAGCAACACTTTAGCTAAAATACATTTATGAATAAGGGAGTAAATCTTTACACGTAATCTTTTTAAGCATAAATAAAACTTTTTTTTTTTTATACTTTGCTTTGCTTATATTTTTTTTTCATATACGGATATGGTTAAAATTCCATCTTATAGTATTATTGATATAATTTCGATTACGTGTAAAGATATAGTTTACAGATTCTATATTGGTATTTGATAAGTTCGATAATTTAAATAAGTCGTTAAGATAAAATTAATCAAATAAATATTTAGACATATTAACAGAAAGATAACGATAAAGAAAATTTCCAGTAAATAATCAGATTATAATATTGCATGTTACAGTAAAATGAGTAATTGTAAATTTTCTTACGATGCCTATCTTTGTTAGTTAAAACAGTTTTTTGCGATTATCTCAGTTTCTATTACTCCAATAATGTTTACCTCTATTATAAAAATGTAAAAGAGCATAAAATTTAGGATAAATGTAACTTTTTTCATGCACCCAATCGTTTCTGAGTGGTTTTTGAGATAGAGGCCGGTAATCGCGCATCACTCTGCCGTGCGAAGTGTAATCCAAGGTCAACCGTTAATATCTGTAAATATTACCTAATGGTTAGGGCATAATTTCAAACCCTGGAATAGGGTTGGATTCTTCAAAATGAATTTCTAGACCCTATCCGTCCGCCTGTCTACAACTTAGCTCATAGTCTAAGACCATCTCCAAGTCTTACATCCACACCACCCATCTGTTTACCGAATGAAACATTGTTTTAATCACATTTCATACATAAACAAACACGTTGTATAAATTGTGGCAAGGGTGAATTTTTAACCCAATTTAAAATTTCCCAATCACGCCAAAAGAAGTTTAGCTTCAAAAATATAATGTTTCTTACATCCAGTTAATTTTCCAGCAGTTGTGTATACAAGCAGGATTCCAGTTATTGTGAAAAATGTGTCCACTGCCATCTGTCCAGTGGTGATAAACAGCGCTTTCTCTGATACTAACCACTGGAAATTTTAAAACTTTGTATTTTTTTTATATAATAGAAGTGGTAAACAAGCTTGCACCATAGAAGTGTATACGTTAATGATAGATAAGACCTCTGTTTATTTCTTTTTTACTGGTAGTAGAGCTCCAGTGACGGAGCTCGCGGGCGTAGGCACCACCGCATTACCTAATGTACTTGCCGCTAAATGGTAGTGTTCAGCAGTATGGTGTTCCGATCAGGTGAAAATGTACGGCCCTGTAGGTCCGGCACAGAGACATAACACCTTAGGCCTCAGGAGTGGTAACGCATCTGCATTTTGACCTTTGTGTGGGCGTCTAAAGGCTGCAGTCAACACTTAACATCGTTGTGAACTGCATGCTTGTTTGCCACTTCCATTACATAAAAAAGACATCACTCAAGCCAAAAATGTATATTGTCAAATTAAAACAAACAATACTTAAGTACTTAAAGCCGTTAACCTCAATGAACTCATCGATCGATCAATGCTATCTTTTTTCATTCACGATACATGATAATAATTCAATATGATCTCATTATTGTACCTACACTTTATATCGATACGGAAACTGAGGTAATTAAACAATTTCCATAGTAACAAACAACCAAAAATTTCCGTAAGTCATAGCAATTACGAAGTTACCAACGGCAAGTGAAGAAAAAAAATCATAAATCCGTAAAATCAATTTGAGGATGTCATTATTGACAGGACGGAGACATGAATCACGAACCACAGATCATTATAAAGTTAAGAATACTAAAATAATTCATTTTTGCATATTTTTATTAATGAGGGACATTGGTGGTAAATGATGACTCCAGCCTATAGATACCCACACAAAGACCAGAAGTCAAAATTCAGATGCGTGGCCACCCCTGAACCCTTAGTTGTTATGCCTCTGAGATTTTATGGTTTTATGGTATAGAAGGAATACGTGAGGAGCAGAATGTTGCAAAAATTCGCTTACATCAAACGAAAATTGAAGCTCGCTTTCTCGTTTTTTTATCTGGATGACAGACAAGCAGACAGGCCACCTGATGGAAAGTGGTCACCGTCGCCTATGAACATTTGTAACAACAGGCGAGTTGTCAACACGCAGACCTAAAGGACTATTTAAATGCCATTTTTTGGGATGATGGCTCCAAATTGTGGGATGAATCTGAGAGAAGTTCGTTACACAATTTACACGTTCTGGGCAGAAATGACCGGCAAACCGCACGATTGAGCACTGCTAGGTGTCCAGTCGATGAGGGTGAAACTTCTCTCTTAGGCGTGCGGGCTTGCGTTGTGGTCGTTGAGTTACACGAGCTAAGAGAGTGGCGCGAAGTTTACATATGCAAGCTCTCTATATTATTCTCTTATAGTATTTAGTTCTATATTTTGAGCAAAATTCAATACGATCTTACTCATCAACACGGGCCGCCGGCCGATCGGAGGGGAGTAGCCATAGCGTTTATTACCGATGCAAAACAGACATTTTTTGCTAGAGGAAATTCGTGTAACACACACAACAAAAATCGTCTATTACTACGAAACTCACACCTTGACTTGAACAAAATAACTTAAACAATTTCACGTACACATTTAAACATCTCGGCGACAGTCATAGGGTCACTTGTGCTTATACTTTGACAGAGGGGAAAGCCTCATTTGGCTACTATCCGGTCTGCCACGGCTGATGGCCTGTTTTGCTCTATGGACCTTACCCGAAGGGCATAAACCAGGTTGGAAGTAAAGTTGTATAAAGAGAATCCATGGCCCAAGATGATCCAGGACATGGCGATCACTCGGATTCCATCGATACATTCCAAGGAATTAGGGTTGCTCCGGAAGGTGACTAGGCGACGAGTATTGGTGTATACTGAGAAGCAAGTGTATAATTCGTTCGCTTGTTTCGGATCTGCAATCAAAAATACAATGCTGAGTAAATATGAATATTTTATTGATTCTGACCCCTTTTATTCATAAACGTACATTAGATACGTTTTAGCTATAGAATGCTTTGTCTTTGTCAGTTGCATTGTCCAATGTGCAGGATAGAAAAAGACAAAGGAGAGATTAGCAACAGTTTAGGTAAAATACGTTTATGAATAAGGGGGTGAGTGTTTACTGGTGGTAGAGTGCCAATAAGTTCCTATGTTTGAGAGCGTAGATATCACCCCATCGCCTACGTAACTTCACGCCTGTAATCCCCGAAGGGGTAGTCAGAGGTAAATGCATGCATTCAAACATACATGCAAACACCCACGATTCGCCGGTTACGTTTTGGCCCATGTAAAAGGTGGCGAGCCTGTTGACATCTGCGGGCACATTATCAAACTTCGAGGTACTGAGAAATTTCCAGAAAATGGATCCCAATAGAACCAGAGATAAAGGACTTTACACCATTATCTCTGATAACCCACGACCCGGGAATCGAACCCAGGACCTCAGCGTAGTAGTAGTGGCCTGCTACCACTAGGCTACCGAGGCACTATCTGCCGCCAAATTTTAGTGAAGTGCTGAACACTACAATTTGGCGGCACATAGTTTCGTGTTCCGGTTAGATGACATGGCAATGTATGGCTCCATAACAACTTTTACAGGACAGAACACCAAAGGTCTCAGGGGTGGCCACGCATCAGAATTTTGACCTCTGGTCTTTGTGTGAGTCTCTATAGGCTGCAGTCATCACTTAACATCAATGAGAACTACATGCCTGTTTGCCACTTCCATTACATAAAAAAAACATTTAACATCCATGTCAACTGCAAGCATGTTTGTCATAACTGTTACATAAAAAAAATGTTTTGAATTTACTCAAGAAAATAGGCGACGTTGACCTTCGACGTTGATTTTGAAGAAAGTCCAAAAAAGCCCTTTTATATAAGCGATTTCTTATTTTTATTTAACTAAAATTGCAAGGACTATTACCTTTCTTTAATATAAATGTATAATGCAGATCATAGCAGGTGCTTAGCAACGCTAAAACACAAATAACTGAAATCAACGACCTGCAACAGAAAAAATAAATACGTACAACATAAATACTGTAATATACTTATGTATACCACAATTTAAGCTGTATGCATACTGTAATATATATTAATACTAGCAGTCCCGGCAAACTTCGTATTGCCTCACAATAAGATAATGTGTCAAAGGTTTGATATATACGGACTATTTGTATGGGAAAATGAAATTGTGGTTTTTACTATTTCCCTTCAATTTCTTCATATTTTCTAAACCTTCCCTGGACTTCCAAAAATCATTCAAAACCAAAATTAGCCAAATCGGTAACGCCGTTCTTGAGTTTGAGCGAGACTAACGAACAGCAATTGATTTATATATATATATAGATACACAAGACGTCACACTTTCGTTGATTAGCTTTTATGTTCATAAAATATTTTCCATAGAATGGAGTATAACTACGAACTAGGTCCGGGTCAACCAACTGGGATAACGAAGATGGCAAACAAGCATCTACAGCCTATAGATCTTCACAAAAACCAAAGGTCAAAATGCAGATGCGTTGCCACCCCTGAGACTTAAGTTGTTATGACTCAGTGACAGTTCTTACGGGGTCATACTCGTACATTAACATCTAACCGGAACACGATAGTGCTAAACCGATTTGGCGGCTGATATCTTTATCTATACTAATACTATCTGCCCCGACAAACTTCGTATCGAATTGGAAATATTTAAAAAAAAGGCTAAGGAATCGAAAAAAAAATTTTTTGAGTATCACCCTTATCATTTAGGGGCACAGACCGATCGTTCCATAGTCAATGTTTAGGGGTATGAAATAGAAATAGAAATAGAAATAGAAAATATTTTTATTTCGAATAGATCTTTACAGATACTTTCAAAACGTCAATAAATCATAAACTACCTAGAGCGAATAACCATTACATATAGTAAAGAAAAATCATATATTAATAGTAAATTAAAAATTAAAATTTAAACTATTTGGTTAAAACATAATAATCATAAAATTTTTCAATTCCTTCAATGATAATAAATGAAGAAAAAGAAAAACTTATTCGTCAAGATCAATGTTATTCACTTAGCAGAGTTCCAAGTGCAGTCACTACTGAGAAGAACTCCGCTACCCAACAAACTCAGTAAGAGCTCTTTTAAATGAAAGCTTAAATCTAGTACAGATTATCGTGAAAAATCAAATAATGTCAACGTCCATAGCATAGATGCAAATAAACTGCTATCTACTAAATGTGATGTAGCCCCTGCACGCATGTGACAGCCATTGCCCTCCTCGACCATTTTAGAGGGAAGTGAGCAACCCGCCACACGACGCCGCCAAAGGAATAATAGATGAATATATGAAAAATAGATGTTGGCCGATTCTCAGACCTACTCAATATTCTCACAAAATTTCATGAGAATCGGTCAAGCCGTTTCGGAGGAGTACGGGTACGTGTGACACGAGAACTTTATTTAAAAGATTAAAATTTGTAACTTGTTTGTTTGTTCGTAGGGGCTAATCTTCGGAAATACTAAACCGATCATGAAAAATCTTTCACAGTCAGAAAACTACAGCTACAGGAGTGCTAAAGGCTATATTTTATTGATAAAATCTTCACGCCAGGTCCCTAACGGGGTAGGTAGAGAGTGTAGAGCGCCAGATATCCCGGTTCTGACAAACCTCTCGTGCCTCGTCTACCTTCATCATTCTCTTCATACATGCACGCCGATTCCTAAGACTTTTGATCCCACCATCAGACAGAACTCGACCTATTTGGTCATGGTAGGTCAGTCTTGGTCTTCCTGGGCCTCTGCAACCATCCACATTCGCATTGTATATCTGTTTAGTCATTCGCTCATTCGACATTCTTTCTATATGCCCAAACCATCGGAGCATGCCTTTTTTCATTTTTACACCGATACTATCATTCACACAAAGTCTCTTTCTTACATCTTCATTACGAACGCGATCGGTGAGTGATACACCGCAGATCTTGCGCAAAGATCTCATCTCGACCGCGTTCATCAAAAAAAAATAGTAGTAATGTAGTTAGCATTGCACCACACACACACACTTACACTTATGTAAAAGGAAACATTTCATCAAAAAATACCTACACAGCTACGTAGTCAGCAGCCACCCAAGGCTTATCGTTTGGCAGACGACAGAATTCCTCATCATACTCAAATCCAACAGCACTGATGTTGAATAGAACATTGCTAAAATATTCCTGAGTCGTGCAAGGCTTAGGTACGCATATTGCCAATCTATATGGTCTGTTGCCGAGTACTCCTGGACTAGATCTGAGAAAAATATAACAAAGTTTAACAAGACATATAACAAAGTTTAACATCCTAAGGCACAGCGTGCATGCCTCATTACTCATTTGTTTTATGTCATGAAATGGCAAACAAGTATACAGTTGATATGATAAAATTTCCGCCGCTGCGATCGCCATTCCGCATGCCAATCGTGGCGATTATGGCATATTCCCCCCTAATAACGCAAAACACTGTTGTGGGCATCTCTGGGGAAGGCATTACCTAATATACTTGCCGCTAAATGGTAGTGTTCAGCACTATCGTGTTCCGGTCAGGTGGTAATGTACGGCCCTGCAATTTCCGGCACAGAGCCATAACACCTAATGCCTCAGGAGTGGCAGCGCATCTGCATTTTAACCTCTGGTCATTGTGTGGGTGTCTATAGGCTGCAGTCATCACTTAACATCAATGTGAACTGCATGCTTGTTTGCCACTTTTATTACATAGAAAAAAAAGGCTTTGTCTAGCAGTGGACGTCATTCAGCTGTAATGATGAATAAATATAGAGAGACTAAATTATAATTATTTAAAGACTAATTAAATGTTAAATTAAATGTTATTAAACTGTTTAATCTTACCTTTTATTATCAGTATCCACAATTCCTTTTAAGGCGCGTATACCAATCATTCTTGTGTTAAATTCATCCACCCGTTCCATTGTTTCTTCGTCCATCATATTGTGGTCAAACTTTGCCACTGATCCTGGAGGCCATGAAGGCCAATACAAATCTTGCTGTGAAGGTATAACCATCATGCAATATTTTCCATCTATTTGCATATCACCCGCTTTCTCATTGATACCCAAACATTGAAAGTAATTTCCCAAATCAACTGATACGCCTTCGAATATGCCTCTGGGTATTTTTATTCCTGCATCTAAAACTACAGAAAATGATCTAGTAATATATAAAAATCTTTAAAAATATATAATAAAAAGTTAGGATACTAGTTTTGTAACGTAAAGGAGAAGTTCCACGTTGGGCCTGCTCCTTGTACACTATATCAAAAGTTAGAGAAAAATACGCACAATCATGGAAATATACTCAAAAAATAATTTGAATCGTTGTTTTTTTGTCGGAAATATTTATTTTACGTTATTTTTTTATGACAGGAATATGTTGCCATATCGCTACTATGACATTCTTGTTTTCGAAATACACTAACGACTATTAATTGAAGATTAAATAAACAATTTGAATAGCTGAAAATGATTTAGTATTTTATGCTTCATCTCTCAACATAGTGTACATGGTGCGGGCCCAAGCTCCATACATTTTGGAACGTCTCCTTTAAGGTTAATTTAAGGCCTTAGTTATGGAATTATTTCTACGCAACTAATTTTAAAATTTTTACACCATACAAAAGAAACTTATAATATTAGGCAGCTATAATATTATAAATTTAAGAATGTCATAGTAGCGATATGGCAACATATTCCTGTCATAAAAAAATAACGTAAAATAAATATTTCCGACAAAAAAACAACGATTCAAATTATTTTTTGAGTATTTTCCCATGATTCTGCGTATTTTTCTCCAACTTTTGATATAGTGTACAAGGAGCGAGCCCAACGTGGAACTTCTCCTTTACATTACAAAACTAGTATCATGCATGATAGAATTACATTCATGAAACTATTTTCAACAAAATAATTGCATCATGAAATCAACAAATCATTGAGATCATGGCTTCGTCAATGTCACAGCTTTATTTTGCAAAAATGTTGATGTCGTAGGTACTGATGTTAATAAATTAGAAAATGGATAACAAGAAAGCGTTTCGGAGCAATAAAACTAATTTTAACTAGCCAGTGCTTTCGTTACATTAGTTTCACGTCACATAAATTTACGTGGTGAAATTAGTTGTATGTCTTTGTTGCATTAATTTTACACCAAAATTGCGTATGCCACAAAACTAATTCAGTAACTTGACAGCACGCATTTTTTCGCACGTGTAAACACACGTATAATTATTAGCTAAATACGAAGAAATGTAATGAAATAAGTTTCATCCCATTTGTTTCGTAATAAAAATTCAGTCTAATCAGAAGTCGCTTACCTATAGCAAGCATGTAGAGTAGGTAGGTACTGCAGTCTGATATTTAAAAAGATCGGATGGAACATATTAAAGTACCTATAGCTACTATTTTTGTCACTACAACGCTTTCTCAGATTTTTGCGATATTCAGACATTGCGAAAAGCAATCCAAACGTCCGCGTCGGTTAATACGAGCAAGTAAGTGATGAAGTGTTGGTTATTGAATTTATCGAATTTCGGAAAAAGGGTGCCTAGACGCTATTAGGTAGCGCTTAGAGAACAATCATTTTAATAAATGAGGATAATATAATCATTATTATACATTAGATACCATAGATACGTTTTGTGATGTTGTATTATAAAAAAAAAATTTCACAATAATTAAATACAAGCAACATCTTATCTCGATTTTAGCTAAATAATATAAACATATTAGGAAGATGGAAATAAAAAAAATATATATTGGTGGATGACATGATGATCTGCTATTATTAAACCGATTTTAAAAAAGCTTCTATGACATACAGCATTATGTTGAGGATCTTTGGAGAAGGCTTTCATCCCGCAGTGTATCCGGCTGAAATGATAACAAGATTTAGTTATAAACTAAGGATTTACTTACATCGAGCAAACAAAGGCGTGTTATTTCTAGTAATATAAGAAACTTGTCGCCTGCATTCTTCTGCATCTAAAACCTCTTCATATAATGCCTGATCGAAAGGGTTATTACCTTTATCACGATCAATAGGTAGCCTACCATTTACACACACTAACATACCAATAAGAATAAATAAAATCAATATCTGTTTACACTCCATGTTCACAGTTTCTTTTACTGGTGTCTAATACTCACAATTATAAACTAATAATTATGAAATAATCATAGCAAAGGTAATTTATCTAATCTTTTTATTATACGCAATGGTAATTTATCTACTAAAATTTCATAGATACTTATACGGGATTTGTTATAAGCCGTTTTTATTGTCCCAAAATCACAACATTTATAATTCAGTCGTATAAATCGTTTATTTTACTTTTATCTGTTGGTACGTGCTCGATACACTTATCAATACGTTATTATAAGGTTAAGATTAACAATCTATTTCTCACATATTTTTGTAGATACAACAGCTAGTATTAATACTAGCCCTTGCGCGCGTTTCCGCCCGCGGGTAGGAACGCTTTTGGCGTAACCTGTGAAAATTACAATTATCCAGACCTAGGTAAGTATATAGACTTATAGTTAATTATATAGTATCTTATACCCGTGCCAATTTTATATCTATATAAATATATAAAAATCAGTTGCTGAATTGCTGTTCTTTAGTCTCGCTAAAACTCGAGAACGGCTGGATAGATTTGACTAATTTTGGTTTTGAATGATTTTTGGAAGTCCAGGGAAGGTTTAAAAGGAAAAATGAAGAAATTGATAGGAAATAGTAAAAACCACTATTTCATTTTCTTAAACAAATAGTCCGTATATATCAAACCTTGACAAATTATTTAATTGAGACAATACGAAGTGTGCCGGGGCAGCTAGTTGCTTATAAATGGTCCTTCTGAAATTTGTTTTGGTAAAGCGCTCAACTCTGTTTAAAAGTTTTTAAGCAGTGCTTGAAGTAAATTTTCAATTGACTACTATTTATTTCTCCCTTAACCGATTTAGACGAAACAAAGTTTAGACGCTCATAATTATACGTTGAGTAGTTTCGAAGTTATAATGTACCAGACGTGTGTCTGGTACATCCATTTTCATACGCTATTTCTAAGTCTAGAAATGAGAGATTCCATATAAACGGTACCGTCCAATTTCACCACCGTTCAGGAGTTACATTTCTAAAAATCAGTGATCACTTAGGTACATCATAAAACACAAGGGTGCAAGGTAAGCTGCAGAAGTTACTTATATTATAAGTTAGTAAGTCAGGAATTTATATATTACAAGAGGCTCGCAACGGCTTTGCATGAGTGCAACAAATGTAATAATATGTCACTCAGTGAAAATGTAGCGTTCTAAAGGAGAAAAAAAAAATTGAAATCGGTCCAGTAGTTTTTGTGTAAAAACGTTACAAATATGTGCTAGGCGAGCGTCACGAAAAATCCTCACGACACTTTTGCTTTTAGCTATGTGCGTAGCGCTCGGAGAGGAGCCAGGCCGAATATGTGGATTCGTCTCTCTCTCCTGACAGTGACAAGCCACGCGACAAAAACACAAATGTTTCTTCTTTATAATTTATTTATAGTAAAGATAGATAATACTATGATAATCGAACAACAAACACAATTACCGACATCTTTCTAGATTACACACATTTTTAAAACGGTTCCAATTTTAGATTAAACTCAAGAAGTAGGTAGGTAGGTACCTACTACGCAATGAAAGCCATGAATGAATGAAAATCTGACTGCGATAATATTAGCCTTACATATCGATTACTTCAATATCTATTGCCTAGTCGTCATTACTAGCAGTTTTAATGTAAATCCAGCATGAACCAAATCGTAATCTGCAGTATAATATGCGATATATTAATTTGATTGCTTGTTGAACAATATTGGTTACTCCGGATCCACACGTTGGGCCGATCTAAAAAAAAGCACTGGCCCCAATGTTGGGGCGAGCGATTCGCGTTGGTGATTGGTCGGCGCGTGTGAGCAGCCAACGTGTGGAGCCGGCCATAAAATCTTATAAGTTCTTAAATATTTTTAGCACGGACGGATTAGATAGTTGGCTTGTCTCGAGACGGCACTAGCACACCGCGGACACTCCGCCAAAATTCCATACCAACGCTTATAATGGTCTCTTTTACACAGACATCAATCAGTGACGTGTATCTATCTACGCGTGCACCTGTGTGCGTAGGACGTACAAAATACCAACCGTCGCCCATAAGAGGGGAGGAGGTTGGGTGATGCGGGGAAGTCGGGCGGGACGTCGAAGTGTCCATTCTATACGTAGTAATAGTACATATTCTCTGGCACTAGTCTACTTCACTGAGCAATCGGCGAGCGCCATAGGGGCAACAACACGGGCCACCGGACGACCGGAGGAGGAGAGTAGCCATAGCGTTTATTACCGATGCAAAAAAGTCTGTCATTTTTTGCGGGGGAAAATACGTGTGACACACACACACTACAAAAATCATCTATTACTACAAAACTCACACCTTGACTATTCTAAGAAAGCAATTAATGACTACAATTGCCTTATTAGAGTAGTAGGCGAACACTAAAGATGGAGCAGAAATAGTGGCGGTTTTCATTTTGTACGATAATCAGTTCACTCCATAGATTTATTATATACTTCAATAAATCTATCGTTCACTCAGAGGAAGGACTTCTTAGGATTACCGTGAAATTCGATTTAGACATGGATCTATCACTTGTTATTGAAGTTTTGGCGGGAACGCGGGAAAGAGCAGTGTCGGAGCATAATATTGTTGTGTAAAGTCGTAGGTATTCTTATGTATAACAATGGTGGGATTTTTATCAAAGAGCATTTTCGATAACGTGCATCGGTGCAGAAAAGTGACATCATGCAGTGAAAAGTGATATAGGTAGTGTGTTGCCTCCAAAACTTTATAAAAATTCCCATCACTTTACTGGACCCACCTCATCATATTCTAACCATCCAATTGTCGTAATCTTCCATTACGGACATTCATTATGAAAAATGAAAAATAAGAAAATAAAATTTTAATGAAGATTGCCTGCAAAAAGATAGATCCATTTCCGTAAAACAAATTAAAAATCGCTTGTTAATCTTGTTTTTTTTTGGGTTGGAATTGCTGTTACGCTTATTGCCAGTGTCAAGTAAAACGATATTTTGTATTCGTAGTATAAGCAGCGTAAAAGTTAGTAACAGTCAGTCATTAATTAGGTATTTAATTTTAATAAGTCAAGTGAGTTACAGTCAGTACCTAATTCGAGTAAGCGATGGCTACTTTCTACTTTACCAGAACATTTACGATGAAGTTTTGGAAGCAACCTGAAAGGCCGTGTTTTCGCACTGTTATTCTATTTCACTAAGCACGAGCACTGTGATAAACCTGCATCAAACAAAATGCCTCCAATTTTATTAAATATAACTGAAAAATACACCAAGAAAATTAAATAAAATAAGAGCACCATACTCCTCTTTCAAGGTTCCCGCCAAAACTCCGTTTCTTGATATTTGACATTGACACTATTGACAGTGACAGTTATGTCCACAGAGTACATAAAAGCTATGTTCCAAAATGCACTGGAGTCACTGTGACAGTGCTGTACTGTGGCAAATTTCGTTTTGATATAGCTGACAGTATACTGCTGCAGGTGTCATGTAGAAGTGTATGACGTCAACCTCGAAAGTTCCAGTGCTCTTAGTGGTCTTAGTGGTCTGGTAAAATATCATCAATATAAAAAGTTTTTATTGCTTGTGGAACCAATAATATCACTTCTTTACTATCACTTCACTACTTAATATAAAGTGAAGTCCCCCTATTTTCTATGTTTGTACGTATGCGCTAATCTCGGATAGTTATGAACGGATTTTGTTCCTGTTTGAAATGTTCAAAAGAGGACTTTCTGGGTAAGGTTAAGTTATTATTATCATACTTACATTCACCGAGGTATCACGGTCTTGTGTTCATAATATAATAAATGCTACCCGTGTGAAACCGTAAAAAATGTGAAATCGTGCATCCATCCAATATACTGGACAGCGTTTCGTTTTAAATAGTGAACAGTAGTCTATAATAATCACTGCTGTCAAGTAAAACAGAACTGCTTCGCAGAATGTACACTGTACTGCCGTCACCTTTTGCAGTGGCCGCAGGTTTAAGGACCATAGCCTAAATTCTTAAGTTACTTTCTTTTTATATAAAAATATTGGTCCCACATTGCAAAAAAAACAATCTCTAAGAATTTCTCATTTTTATTATTTATACAATGGAATCTTTCAATAACAATAAAAAATAAAACATTAGTGACAGATTGGTCACGTGACCAAACCACTGAGTGTACTGAACCTCGAAAGCTGCGGTGCTCGCAGTATAAACATGACATCATCTGTGACGACACATACTTCAACATGACAGCGACAGTATTTTGTCAGCTATAATAATAAGCTCAAAAATATAACAAAATAAAAAAAGTGCATAAAGTCTCTTTCAGTGAGTTCCCCTGTGTGCCAGCATCTCCCGTTAAGGACCACGTCCCTGACGCCTCGGGGGCAGATAGGCCCGGGGAAGGAGGACATTCTTCGACCCCCTAACCATCCCCCCTTTCTGTTGCGCTTTACGCGCGGCGGGAAGGGCTGTTAGTTCCACTATGGTACAAGGATTTGGAAGTGCATTTTTTTGGAGATGGCACTCGTAAATTTCCTATTTACGAGTGCTATCTTCGTTTTGCGAAGTTTCAGAAGCGCAAATGCACAGTTCTTGAAAAATGTATTTTTTAATTTCCATACTAAATCAACTAGATCGCCATAAGTTTGCTAGTATGTCATTTCTAATGGCAGCATTGACAGTTTACGTTTCATTTCTCATCAACAGCGTTTAAGTTTTCATACCATATTTTTTATCTATTTAAAATTTAATTTCGTAAATTAATTTTGTTTCATAAACAAAAATTATTAAGTTTTCTGTGAATAACAACTCCTGTAGCACATATTATCAATCAATTTTATTTTTTTTAACACAAAATATACAAACTCGTGTCAAACCAGAGTGGACCTTTTCTAAAAAAAATCCTATTAGTGACTTTTTTTTTTCTTAATATCTACTTGTTTTTTGTAGGTGGGGGAGAGAAGAAGTCAACCTCCTTCCCGCTATCCCCCATCCCCCCCTTTATTTCAAAATTGAGTGTTTGTAACGGAATCAGAGCTACTTTATCCAAAACTTTAATCATGCCTATCTCCTAAACCATAGGGTTGCGCGAAGTGGGGGTGTTATCACTCATCATGGGTGCTCATCTTCCATCTTTTATTTTGCCGTATGCATATCCGGAACAGTCATGCACGCTTAAATGTCTTTGCCTTTGGCGGCGTCGTGTGGCGGGTTGCTCACTTCCCTCTAAAATAGTCGAGGAGGGCAATGGCTGTCACATGCGTCATACTCGTGAACGAGAGCTGTTGGTGGGGACTGGTCTGTTCTGGTTTGCAGGAGCTACATCACATTTAGTAGATAGCAGTTTATGCTTCGGACGTTCACATTATTTGATTTTTCATGATAATCTGTACTAGATTTAAGCTTTCATTTAAAAGAGCTCTTACTGAGTTTGTTGGGTAGCGGAGTTCTTCTCAGTAGTGACTGCACTTGGAACTCTGTTAGGTGAATAACTTTGGTCATGACGAATAAGTTTTTCTTTTTCTTCATTTATCATCATTGAAGAAATTGAAAATTTTTGTGATTATTATGTTTTAACCAAGTAGTTTAAATTCTAATTTTTGATTTACTAATAATATACGATTTTGCTTTTACTATATGTAATGGTTATTCACTCTAGGTATTTTAAGATCTAATGTCGTTTTGAAAGTATCTGTAAAAATCTATTCGGAATAAAAATATATATTTTCTATTTCTATTTCCTCTCCACCTTCCCCTCCTCCCCCCCCAGGTAACTGTACCATCATGGAAAGAATTAGCAAGGATAATGAACAAACAATAATATTTTAACATGACAGCGCCAGTATATTGTCAGCTATAATATCGGATCTTTTCCACATTACAGCACTGTCGCAGTGGCCGCAGTGCTTTTTGGAACACAGCCATAATCTAATGTCATGTCAAATTGTCAAATGTCATTGTCAAACGAAGAGCAACAAACATACTGTGTTCTGTTGATACTAACCTTTAATTACTGTGATCGTCTTTGTCTTGTTTTAGGCAGAAAAACGCTGAATAATTAAAGTGGCACTTATTTTCGTTCTTACCGGATATCTCTCAGATCACCGGTCATAACTCATACGTCTAGTGCCTCCTTAATCACCAGAATTTGGCAGAATTACCCAAACCGAGGTAGAAGCCATAGTATAAAGAAGAAAGAAAGAAAGATAATGTTATTGTACAAACTTAAAATTATTAATCACGCCTGTAATTATAGATAATTTAGATAATTATAGTTATTGTATTATACACATCAAATCTCAACTGCAGGTATGCGTGTCTATTTTGAATAATTTACAATAGGTACTAATTTCAAATAGTATCAGATTTCTGTCTACAAACATTTTGTGGTCGATTTGTAATTTGTTTTGCTATGTTTTGTCTTTCGGGATTGAAAATGATTGGTTGCTTCAATTGTATCATCAAAGGTTGCAGTTTAGAAAGTGTATAATGCCTCTCCTAGCACTGAATACTGGTAGAATTACTTACTTACTCATGTAGTTGGGATTGATGAAGAGGCTCCCTGCATTACTGGTGGTAGAGCTCCAGTGACGGAGCTCGCAGATGTACACACCACCGCATTACCTAATATACTTGCCGCTAAATGGTAGTGTTCAGCACTATCGTGTTCTGGTCAGGTGGTAATTTACAGCCCTGCAATTTCTGGCACAGAGGCATAACACCTTAGACCTTTAGAGTGGTAACGCCTCTGCATTTTGACCTTGGCCTTCGTGTGGGTGTCTATAGGCTGCAGTTATCACTTAACAAATGTGAACTGCATGCTTGTTTGCCACTTCCAATTCATAAAAAAAAAAGAGTTGATGTGCTACTTTGAATTAACTCTGTATATTATAGAGCTCCAGTAATGGGGCTTGAAGATGTAAGCACCACTGCATACTGTTGCAGTATAGAATACCTAATCTACCTATCATGCTCTAATTGTATGTACCTGTACATTACGGCAAGTCCAGGTAGGCAGAGAGTGTGGAGTGCCAGATATCCCAGCACTGACACATCCCATGCTTCTTTTTCTTCTTATTCTTTGAAGAAACTGTTACATCATGAATTAATAAAATTTTATTGGTTATCTTTTACAGTATCAATAATTTAAATGCAATCAATCAGTGAATAAGATAGCATATATTTTATAAAGCAAGTTGATAAAACAACTTTTTAATTTTAGTGCATTATTTATGAAGTTATTTAACTGGTGAAATTTTGACGTGTCATAGGAGGTGCCTGTCACCCTTAATGAATAAATGAGTTTCTGATTCTGATTCTGGTGGTAGAGTAGTAGATATCAGAGCATGAGGCCGTAGGCACAACAGGGGTAAGAAATTGCTCCCATCGTTATTAAAAAAAGAAAATTTACTTAATATTTTAAACTTTATTGCATCAATAGAAGTTTAACACAGTTTCACTAATATTGATCTCGATCCTGTAGACGAAGAAGCGAACTCAGCGACAATTTAGTATTTTATGGGTGTTAATAAATAAATAAAATATGCTTACACTCACAGTCCCACAGTAGGTATAAACCTGTGTCGTGGGTGCGGATGTACACATACACCACATACACAAACAATCAGACCCGATATAAATATCTGTAGGCCGTACATATATACGTCCCAGAGCGGGAATCGAACCCGCAACCCTTCGAATCAAACGGTCATCTCACACTGCTGGACTAACCGGGTTGTATCATTATGTATTGTATCGATTTCGAGTTTTTGAGTTAATGTTACACGTACGAAAATATGAATGTATTATGTCCAGGAATTAATGAAAACACATGTTTGGAACTATGGAGTGTATTCAGCTCGGTAGCAATACAATAATGTGAGAACCCAACAATGATATTCAACTACCTACCTTTATACATTTTATTATTATACAAAGTGAAAAAGGTACCTTCGAATTGTGACATATTTCTGTACATGACATATCTCCCCCCTTAATATAGTTTAGTTTAAAAGAACAACAAAATAAATATTATAAGAACTAAATTAACAATCAACAATTTACCTATACTAATTATACAAAATACCTACACCCAACATTCTTATTAAACAATATATTACAGAAGCCACAAAATTAATTAGTTGATTACAGCATATAGAAATTGTCCTTAGAATGATGAGGGCGCTCATATGGCGTTTTGGAATACACAATCAATTTGTTTTTCATTTTACCGGGCGCACAACTATTATTATCCGGTGGTATCCCTAAAATCTCTGCCCATTCACTTTCATCAGGTATCTTAATGATATCATCAGATTTTTGACTGTCATCTAAATTTTCCCTATCGTCATTATTTATTATCATATTGGTTGGGGAAAAAGTTTCTTCTCCTTTTTTAAGATAATTCAAAACATTTTTTAATATAGTTTATTTAAATTTAACGAGAGTAGGCATCAACCATAATCAAAAAATATCTGTTGTGAAATGGCCCAGTAAAATCTATATGGATTCTTGACCATGGCCTTGTTGGCGTGATCCATTCGTGGTTAGTCTTTGGAGGCATGTGTCGATGTTCCAAAAACTTTGAGCAACTACCAACGATAGACTCGATATCTTCATTGATCCGTGGCCACCATACGTAACTTCTGGCCAACGCTTTAGTCTGAATGGTTCCATGCCCGTATGGTTCTTGTGCAACATTTTTAATACAGCTCGCCGTAAGGTTTCTGGTATCAACACACGACAACCTAATAATATGCAATCTTCCCGTAGTGAAAGTTCTAATCTATTCAGCCAATATGGACGTAAGTCATTGTCAGTTACTTTAGCTGGCCAACCGCGTTGTATGTGAAAAATAACTTGCGATAGCGTCTTGTCTCTTCTAGTTTCAGCAGCGATGTGTTTAACGTCGTACGGAAAGTCTTCCGGTGTTTCTGCCATCAATAAAATTTCGCCTAAATGTTGTTCAGCTTCTTCCGGAACCGGTTGTGGCCAACGACTTAAACTGTCCGCATTCCCAATCTGAGACCCTGGCTTATAATTTATCTCATAGCTATGTGAAGTCAAAGCAATCGCGATTCTAGTCAATCTCGGCGATAACATATTAGGCATGAGTTTTTTGGGGTCAAATAATCCTAGTAATGGTTTATGATCTGTAATTAAACGAAAGTGTCTTCCCATTAGATAGTTATGAAACTTCGTTATACCAAACATAATCGCTGTTGCCTCCTTATCAAGTTGAAAATACCGTCGTTCGTGAGAGTGTAACGTTCGTGATGCCATAGCGATAGGCCGATCCCGACCGTCTTCCTCTATGTGTGACAAAACTGCCCCAACTCCGTATTCTGAGCTATCACATGTGAGCACAAGTTATTTGTTTATGTTGTAATGTACTAGCGTCAAATCAAACGTTATGAAACGTTTTGCATTATCGAATGCTTCCTGTTCCCGCTCTGTCCACTTCCATGGTTGGGACTTCTCCAACAGCTTATGTAACGGCTCTAGCATAGTAGCTTTATGAGGAACAAACCTCTCGTAAAAATTGTATAGACCGAGAAATGCTTGAAGTTCTCGTATGTTTTTAGGTTCCGGTGTATTAGCCATTGACTCCACTTTGCTCGGTGCAGGGTGGATGCCTTCGGCATCGATGACGAATCCCAAAAATTAAACTTGTTTCTTGGCGAACTTGCACTCATTTTTATTAAGTAGAAGTCCTGCCCGTTCAATTCTGCCTAGTACTTTGTCCAGTCTTTCCTGCATCTCTGACATTGTAGAGCCACTAATTATAATATCGTCGATTAGAACCGCAACTCCTGGGATGCCAGCCAGTAAAGACGTCATCAAACGTTGGAAAATACCTGGACACGCTTCAACTCCGAAGGCTAATCGATGAACGGTGTACAATCCCTTGCAAGTATTCAAAGTGAGCAGTTTTGACGTGTCATCGTCCACGATTACCTGTGTATAGGGGCGTTCTAAATCTAAGGTCGTATAAACCTTTCCTCCCGCAATGGTAGCGAAAACTTCATTTTCCGTAGGCATTGGATAGGTATCCGATTCAGTCGCTTCATTGACAGTACTGCGATAGTCACCGCATAATCTGATTTCTCCCGATTTCTTCACAATAGGTACCACAGGTGTGGCCCACTCAGAATATGATGTCGGACGTAGAACGCCTTCGTCGACCAATCTGTCAATCTCCTTTTCTAGTCTATCCTTGATTGCATATGGGACAGGTCTAGCCTTCAGGAATTTCGGTTTAGCTCCGTCTTTGAGATGTATAGTTACTGGTCGTCCCCGGTAGGTACCGAGTCCATCCCGAAATACTTCCTCGTGATTAGATATCCATCCTGTCCATTATTGGGTCCGTCGAGTACTCCGCTATAATTATTAATCTTTATTAATTTTTATGGCAAGTGGAGTGAACCAATTGCGACCAAGCAAATTCGGCCCGTCTCCGTTAGCTACGATGACCTCCAAGTAGCATACTCGATTTTTGAATTGTACACGTATCGTGGCCCGGCCGATGAGGCGGACCGGCGTCTCAGTCCAGGTGTGCAGCGCTAGTACAGCGGGCCGGAGCGCGTCGCGCGGCAAACGATGTCGCAACGCCTGCCAAGTGCGCTCGTTAACAATAGAGAAACTGGCACCAGAGTCCACCTGCATGCGGACCGGCATGCCCGCCAGTGTGACAACCACTTCAATAGGTGGCACGCGACCTGAGTTTTGCACACAGTATATACCGTTTAGACAATCCTCCGCGAAGTTCACGTTAGGCCGATTTAAGTTCTTTTTCTTACTAATGCAGACTTTTTCTAAATGTCCTCTTTTTTTGCAAAAACGGCATACTGTATTTACAAAACGACACTCTCCCGCATGACGATCGCCGCATCTATAGCATAATCGGATATTTTTGAATTGAAGTGCACTTATATCCATCGGTTCGGCGCCCGCGGCCGATGTCGGCAACGGCGCCGGCGGCTCAACAGAACCCGCACTTACCCGACGATATGCTCGTAGCTGTGGCAGCTTGAATCATTCTCAAGTCCCGGCCTGCACTTTCGGATGACAATATCGCATCAACAACGTCTCTATAAGTCAAATTATCGCGTTTTAACAGTTCATATTGTAAACGTTTATCACGCATACCGCACACAAGTCTATCACGTAACATTCGTTCTAAATCCATAAAATTACATCCTGAACTAAGTTTTCGGAGATTTGCAATGCATTCCGCGGCAGATTCATCACAATTTTGATCACGTTTGTAAAACTTGAAGGATACGGATATTTCGTTAGGTTTTGGACTAAAATGTTTTGTCAAAACTTTCACTATTTCCTCAAACATCACATCACTATCACTGGCCGTTTTTGGTGTGATCAATGCCAACAATGTTTCATACACCCGCGAACCACACACAGTAATAAAATTTGCCTTCTTAACTGCATTATTTGTAATGCCATGTGCCTCGAAACAAAATTTGAGACGGTCAATATAAATGTCCCAACTGTCCGTTTGTACGTTAAACTCGTTAAATTTGACCGCCCTTGAGTCCATTGTAATCACTTATTTTCACTCGTCGCCACTATTATGTCCAGGAATTAATGAAAACACATGTTTGGAACTATGGAGTGTATTCAGCTCGGTAGCAATACAATAATGTGAGAACCCCAACAATGATATTCAACTACCTACCTTTATACATATTATTATTATACAAAGTGAAAAAGGTACCTTCGAATTGTGACATATTTCTGTATATGACAGAATGTTTTATGAAAATATGAGTTAATAGCAAAGCATCTTAGACTACTACAAGCTAACTGCAAGCGTGGCGATTATGGCTATACTCTTTAGAGGCTTTGTCCAGAAGTGGATATTTTTCGGGTGAAATTATGAAGATGATTATAATTATCTACAGCCTATGCTATATACTATAGAATACACCTTTGCCTTACTTCTTTAGAGACATATGTACGAAGTTTTTTTTTATTTTATGGAAGTGGTAAACAAGCATGCAGTTCAAGTGATGATTGCAGCATTAAATGTAATGCGGTGGTGCCTACGTCCGCGAGCTGCGCCACTGGAGCTCTACCACTAGTAAAAAGTTATTTTATAGATAAAAATAAGATTTAAGATGTCAAAAGTTTGGATCATTGTAATTTACAAACTGATCCAAGAATCTCGTCAGATTTATCTTATCGTGTCTGTTTAATTATTGATACTAAAAACAAATTAATCCACAAGTATCGAAATGAATATGTTGAATAGAGTTCCGTACATATTTTGCCTTTTTGTCTAATATATTTTAGTGATGCTCCATTCAAAAATCTCGATGAAGTTTGTGCTAGACTTTATTGAGTTAGGCTGAGGCATCAGTGGGCAGCGACTTGCGATGCGACTAGAAGCGAATCAAAATGTACCTACTACATACAGTTGTGATTCAGTATAGCCGCATACGGGAGCATTAATTAAGTTGTCTTATTCGCTTCAGCCTTAATCTTATACTATCGAAGGATATTCTCTATACTTCTTGACTTCGAAAGAAAAGCTATAGTTGTAGACTGTTTGCCCATTATTCATTTCCATTCTTAATTTCACATGAAATATTTAATCTTGTCCACAACTTTGTTGCTTGGGATGATTTGGGGTCATCAAGCAAACCCATGATCTCATCTTTCGGGGTACTTATACTAATACCTATCTATACGCGTGAGCTCCAAGGAATTGCCTCAACTTCACAACTGAAGGCGTAATAAGTATCTCTCTTTTTTTTACGGCAGCGAGTGCATTTCGTTTCAATTGTAGGTAGTTTTAAGTAGTCCCTCTGTAGTCACCTTACGTGCTTTCAATCCAGTGAAGTGAACAAATCTGTCCTCGGAGCACGAATGCGGACAGTATCTTGGTGTTAAGAAGTAATCCAGTAACATGTTGCAACAACTTTAAAAAAATAATTTTAAAAAGTGTTACCTACCCATCCTTAATAATGTCGACATACCTAAGATGATTAGATATTGCAAATGTAAAAATCTCATCTGACAACGTTAATTTACCTACATTTCTTTTGTTCAGTATTCAATCATCAGTGCACACAACAATGCAGACCAATACTTTTGTGTTTTTCCTTTGCCTATCAAGTTTTGCAAATGGACATTTATTTCTAGATTGGGAGACTTCAAATCCGGCTATAGATCAGGAATTGTTCGACAGAGTATTGGATCCGGAACAATGTCAAAAACAAATAAGCTTCATTACAAGAAACAGTTCTATACTCTTGGCCAGATGTAAGTATTTCATATTTTATGTTACACGCAGTTAATAATAATATTTACATAAATCAAAAACACTAAATCTAGTTAAGATACCATTCCTTTTGACGCTGGAGTCAATTACTCCCTTATGTCAGATTGTGAAGATAATTGGACACAGTTGGGTCAAAATGTACCATCCCACAAATTAATTATCAAACATAACTTCACACCTGAATTCCAATAAATCAGTTTCCCAAACACTGTTCTTCCATGGCCCGGTAATTTTCACACTGGTCCTTCGTGACCCACTTAGTAAACACTTTTAAACCCAAGCTGGTTCCATTGAATAAAAAATACACATTCATGAATAGTTGAAAGGTTTTATTAGTATAACAAATTTTGGTGTCGCCTATTTAGTCACAAAATTTTAGTGCAAGTTCATAGAAAATTGCGAGAGTTTTATATTAATTTTTAAAATAATATTGCGATCCGGTATTTTTAAGCTGACCTGATACCGGGTCGAAACCCGGAAAATGGAAAACGTTGCAATATATCCCACTTGTTACTGGACGTGGTTTTGTTAAAATGTACCATCTCGAAAATAATGATCAACGTTACGGATACATTAGACTACAGGCGTAAATAAAGTAACATTGATAATTAATTTCTGGATGGTACATTTTGGCATATCTGTCTGTGTCCAATTATGAAATGAGAAACCTTTAAAGTGAACTTATTTTGTTAAATATAGTATAAAGAACAATATTTATGATGAAGAAGCGCGCATAGCCCCGCGGCTGGTGTAGATCGGAAGCGATCTACTCGGTTAGGCGATACGGGCGCGGTCGGGTGTGTGATGGGTGACCGCTAGTGGAAAATTAAAATGCGCGTTTCCCTGCTTCGGAGGGCACGTAAAGCCGTCGGTCCCGGCAGACAGCGGGTTGGCCACTAACCCTTATCTACACCAACCACCATTGGAGCAGCGTGATGGAGTAAGCTCCAGGCCTCCTCCCAAGAAGGGGAGAGATTCGTGCCCAGCTGTGGGACATATCGAGGGTTGCCCTTATTATTATTATTACTTATTATTTACAGTCATCGACGCCGGCGCTCGAATACCAAGAGGCGTTTTAACAGGCAATACTATCGACTGGGGTAACTATCATCAATGCTTGGCCATCAATCAGATAGTAGAAGATATTGATCCAATCCAAGGAAAGTATTGTCTGCTAAGAATACCAGCAAATCAAGAGTTTGAATGGCCTTCTATAGGCTTGAAATGGGCAGATCCAGATTTATTGAAATTGGATAAAAGGACTGGGAAACAAATTGAGGATTACCATTTGAAAGATGTTGGCTTCAAAGCGCTATTAGGCGCTGATGTTGGTGGTTTACGGTAAGTGGAAATTGTGTGTTTAACTTTTCTAACAATTTCACAATAACTTAAACTACAAACAAAGTCAAGTTCACAAGTTGAAAATGAAATGATGACAAATAGAGTTATTGTAATTTGGCATGAATATACATATTAGCTGTTCGGAGAAAATAGAGCAATAAAATCTTGAAAAATATTTATTCAGTGTATATACACGTAAAGTAGGCGGTAATTTTCACTTTTCACAGTAAATTAAAAATTTTATCTTCACGCACCCCATTGTGGAGGTATCATTGGAAATGTCTTCTCTGTCAAAATATTGAGAGTTCGGGAAAACACTCACTCGATGAAGGGAACCGTTTGCAAAATGTTAAGCTTTAAAGTGCAAAATCTTTGTTAGACGCAGCCTTTACCAGCGAGAAGGTGGTATTTGGACGCGTGAAAAAAATCATGACGATGTGGAGTTAATAACACTTCCTCCGCTTATCCTTGTAAAACTTAATCCCAGAAAGATTATAATGAACCTCGCTGTCTATGAAGATTTCTTATCTTCAACGAATTTAACACCTGTGCCACAATCATTTTATGTTATTACGAAGAAAAGATGACCTCACCAATTACCACTTCAACCGATTAAAAACAGATTTATAATATGATAAGTTTGTTTTTCATGTAACTTCGCTAATCTTATAAAAATATCAATAAATATTTGCACAGGTGCATTCAATTTATCTTGCAACACACTACATACTGTACACCTGTATTTTTGCCACAGATTAAACTCCGGGTCATAAATTTTGTTATCTATTGTTCACACGCAAGTTGTTTAGCCTCTGTGATAATATTTACGAGGCTATGCTTTACTATCTGTCTCGAAATAATATACAGTACTCAACAATTAATATTGCACATCGAGCCTGCGAAAGAGACGATCTACACGTTTCGACTTCGTAGAGCGTTATCTCTGTTGCACACTGTCTACGTAAGCACTGACAGTACAGTATTAGTCAAAACTTGATCAGTCGACAAACGTCAAATAGGTACGGTGCGAAAGAGAAACCGCTCTACAGATCCGAAATAAGCCGAAGTGTCCTACCTAGGCTCGATGTGCAATATTTATTGTTGAGTACTGTATATTTATTAAAGCCAGATATTTTGGTTTTATATTCCAGGTCTGCACCAGGGAGTATCTTCAGTGGTTCGTCGTTTAGCTTGGCTATGTGTCTGCCACAGACTTGCACAACCCAGGAGTTCATAACTGGTCTTCTGTTCAACGTCACTGCTATTGGTTTCGAATATACAGATCAGTTTTGCCGCCTGCCAAATGATAAACCATGGGTACCTGCTGATTATGTTGCTATGTAAGTTGAATATAATTAAAATCATCACCATTTGAGCCGAAAGATGTCCACTGCTGGACGAAAACCTCCCCAAAGATTGCCATAACGATGGTCCTGGGCAGCCCTCGTCCTGCGATCTCGTGATCTTCAGTTAACTCGTCGGTCCACCTTGTAGGGGGCTGGGAGGGGGAAGGGGGCGCCCCTACGCTTCGTATACTGATACGCGGTCGCCACTCCCTACCTATACCTGTATATTTGATTAATATGTTGTCATTCGCGTTTATTTAATAGTACAGATTATTTAAGATAATTGATAGGAAAATAACAGAAGAGAACAGAGCTTTCTACAATCTCCACATCTTAAGTTTTGGTGCTTCAAAAACGATATTACAAAGATCGGTAGTCATGACTCCGAATCATTGTTAAAGTTTTATCCGTTCGCTTCAATGGCGTAACCATTGATGGCGTTCTTCTGATATCAGACGCTAGTCAATATTGATATATGCGTTGTAAGTAGTTAATACTGATAACAGCTATAAAATATTTACCCCCTTATTCGTCATAAACGTATTTTAGCTAAAGTGTTGCTAATCTCTCCTTTGTCTTTTTCTATCCTGCACATTTGACAATGCAACTGACAAAGACAAAGTATTCTATAGCTAAAACGTATCTAATGTACGTTTATGAATAGACTAACCCCCTTGGTTAGTCTTTTTGTAAGAATTACATCACGAATACTATAAGTGACTGATAAACGTAATGTCATGATGGGTCAGAACTTTTTTTTGTGTAATGATAGTGGGTGTAATTTGACTGGTGGTAGAGCTCCAGTGACGGCGCTCGCGGGCGTAGGCACCACCGCATTACCTAATATACTTGCCGCTAAATGTTAGTGTTCATCACTATCGTGTTCCGGTCAGGTGGTAATGTACGGCCCTGTAATTTCCGGCACAGAGGCATAACACCTAATGTCTCAAGAGTGGCAGCGCATCTGCATTTTGACCTCTGGTCATTGTGTGGTTGTCTATAGGCTGCAGTCATCACTTAACATCAATGTGAACTGCATGCTTGTTTGCCACTTTTATTACATAAAAAAAAAAAAAAAAAAAAAAACAAGGATGCAGTTCACATTGATGCTAAATGAAGACTGCAACCTATAGACACCCACACAAAGACCAGAGGTCAAAATGCAGAGGCGTTGCCACTCTTGAGACCTTAGTTGTTATGTCTCCATGATAGTGATCTAACCGGAAGACGATAGTGCTGAACACTACCATTTGGCAGCAGATAGAATATATAAAATATAAAATGAATTAGGGAATTCGGTAGTTCCTACACCATCGAGCTCCTACACTGGAACCCTACTAGTAGGAGTAATAAAAAATAATGAGTAAAGTTAAGTTAATTATGAGTTAGAATGACGCATCGAAAGTTATAGCAAACTAATTTTTACTTATTACTAGCTGTGCCCGCGACTTCGTCCCCGTAAGAATTTATGGTTGTTCAGTACCTACCCGGACGCAGTCGTGGGCGCAGCTAGTATAAAAGTAGTCTAAGTTACGCCTTATTACATAAGCTATCTGCCAGTGAAAGTCCCGTCAAAATTGGTCCAGCCATTCCTGAGATTAGCCGGAACAAACAGACAGACAGACAGACAGACAAAAATTGGAAAAAGTGTTGTTTTGGCATATGTACCGTGCATACATACATATGCATTTAGTAAAAAGCGGTTATTTTTATATTACAAACAGACACTCCAATTTTATTTATTTGTATAGATTTATGGCACAAGTCCACCTGTCTTGCACTGACCCACTACGTACTCACACCGCGGACACTCCGCCAAAGTTCCATACAAACGCTTAATTTGGTCTCTATTACACAGACATCAATCAGTGACGTGTATTTACACGTGCACCTGTGTGCGTAGCACGTAGAAAATACCAACCGTCGCCCATAAGAGGGGAGGAGGTTGGGTGATGCAGGGAAATTGGACGGGACGTCGAAGTGTCCATTCTATACGTAGTATTATTACATATTCTCTGACGTAGTGACGCTATCGCGGCTTTTCATTCTACAACCTCGTGTTGTATCACCAACAGACTGTTATCAACATATATATTCGGGGCATAATTAAGTTTTAACATCATTCAAATCAATCATCAATCGCAGCCATTATCACATCTTATCAAGTGCATAGCGATATCTGCGTATAATATACATGGCGGATTAAAACTTATTGGATATGGCAATTTTTCACTGTCCAATTTTTTTATTTCTCTTTTTTTACTACGATGGGGTCTTGGGTTCGATTCTCGGGTCGCGGGCTATCAGAGATAAGTGTTAAATCCATTATCTCGGGTTCTATTTGTTCGGGGAAGTTGCCATTTTCTGGAAATTTCCCACTACCTCGGAGTTTGGTATACTCGGAGATGTCAACAGGCTTGCCACCTGTTACACGGGCCAAAACGTAACCAGCGAATCGTCGGTGTTTGCATGTATGCTTAAATGTATGCATCGTCCTTCTTTCTTTCTTCCCCTTCAGAGAATACAGGCGTGAAGTTACGTTGGTAAATATCTAAAAATACATACTTATAAACACGTTATAATCTTGTTTTTCAGAGCAGTGTTCGCTTTCTTGGGGCTATTGACTGCATTGAGTACGTTTTATGACATCCGGCATACCATCTTTTTGAAGAGAGGTAAATGTCTAATAATAATATATTTTTTATGTGAGGTAGGTGGCAAACAAGCAAGCAGTTCACATTGATGTTAAGTGATGACTGCAGCCTATAGACAAAAAAAACCAGAGGTCAAAATGCAGATGCGTATAAGGAAATAAAACACCTTCCTTATTTAATTTCTTTCATTGAGAAGCGCGCATGGCTCCTTGGCTGGTGTAGATCATAAGCGATCTACTCGGTTAAGCATTACGGGCGCGGTCGGATGTGTGATGGATGACCGCTAGTGGTAAATTAAAATGCGCGTTGACGTTCTTCGGAGGGCACGTTAAGCCGTCGGTCGTTAAGTTGTTAAACCTTGTCGAAGGCGTTATAGGCGGTTTGAAAACACTCGACAGCGGGTTGGCCAGTAACCCGTATCTCCACCAATCCGCATTGGAGCAGCGTGGTGGAGTAAGCAGACCTCCCCCCAAAAAGGAGAGAGACTCGTGCCCAGCAGTGGGATGTATAATGGGTTGCCATTATTATTATTATTGTTGAAAATCGTTTCAGATCCGAAAAAGGTGAATAAAATATACAGTTCGTTCTCTCTATACACAAATACACGACGACTGTTAACCTTCACATCTACCCCCAATTCTTTGGATTGTGTGGATGGAGTGAGAGCTTTGGCCATGGCGTGGGTCATACTTGGACATTCCTTCTCATCGCAGCCGGATAGATATAATCCTTTTGATGTATTTCAAGTAAGTAAATTGGATTGGATTGTTATTTTTCAAGCAATAGAAAATTAAAAAACGTAACTTCTCGCCTGTAATCCCCGAATAGGTAGGCAGAGGTAAATGCATGCATTCAAACATACATGCAAACACCCACGACTCGCTGGTTACGTTTTGGCCGAACCTATTGCCATCGCCGGGCACATTACCAAACTCCGAGGTTCTGGGAAACTTCCAGAAAATAGAAAATCCCAATAAAATCAGAAACAAAGGATTTCACCCCGTTATCTCTGATAGTCCCCGACCCGGGAATCGAACTCGTCCTAGCGTAATACTGGCCTGCTACTACTAGACTACTGGGGCAGTTAAAATGCAGCCTATGACTGCAGCCTATAGACAGCCACATAAAGACCAGGGGGCCGACCGCCTAACTCTAATGCTATCGTTTAGGATGTTATCTTCTCAATTTCGTACCGCTTATTGAAATATTTTGCCCTTAAGTATATATTTATATACTTGTGGTCGAAAACACTTCCAGAAAAAAGTTAGGCGGTACGAAACTGACAAGATGATGTCGTAATCGAAAGGTAAATGATGTCTTTTTTACTGGTGGTAGAGCTACAGTGACGGAGCTCGCGGGCGTAGGCACCACCGCATTACCTAATATACTTGCCGCTAAATGGTAGTGTTCAGCACTATCGTGTTCCGGTCAGGTGGTAATATACGGCCCTGTAATTTCCGGCACAGAGGCATAACACCTTAGGCCTCAGGAGTGGTAACGCATCTGCATTTTACCTCTGATCATTGTGTGCGTGTCTATAGGCTGCAGTCATCACTTAACATCAATGTGAACTGTATGCTTGTTTGACACTTTTAAAACATTAAAAAAAAAAATGAAAGTCAAAATGCTGATGCGTTGCCACTCCTGAGTTGTTATGTCTCTATGGTTAGTTATTACGGCACCATACTTGCATCAATATATTGTACAGTACTCATCAAGAAATAATGCACAGGCCTATGAGAGTGACAATATATAAAAGCAGCCATAGAGCGGCACAAGGGCTCTAAAGTGTTCGTCAAAGATCTGTCCTTAGGGCAAAGCCGTCTCACTAAGCTGAAGACAGAGAACGACAGAATCGTATCGTTGAAACCTGAGCTTGCAGAGGAGATCGAACGGTTTTACGGACAGTTATACACGACAGCACGACTACCTGTTAACAGTCCGGCAGCAGATCCTAGAGCCGGACTGACCCGACACTACACCGAAGATATCCCGGACGTCAGTCTAGACGAGATTAGTACGGCTCTTAAACAGCTTAAAAATAACAGGGCGCCGGGTGATGACGGAATCACTGCTGAACTCCTGAAAGCAGGCGGAAGGCCAGTATTAGAAGCTCTTCAGTTGATGTTCAATTCCGTCATATCCGAGGGCAAAATATATATATTAATTACCGAGTTTCGGCTTTACAGAGCGTTATCTCTGCTGCACACTGCCTACGTAAGCCCTGACAGCACCGGTATGGATCAAAACTTGATCAAAATGGTCGACAAACGTCAAATAGGTAAGGTAAGAAAGAACTGCCTCAGTAGCCTAGTGGTAACAGGCCACTACTACTACGCTGGACGTCCTGGGTTCTATTCCCGGGTCGGGGGCTATCAGGAATAACGGTTTAAAATCCTTTATCTCTGGTTCTATTGGGATTTTTCCATTTTCTAGAAGTTTCCCAGTACCTCGCAGTTTGGTAATGTATCCGGAGATGGCAACAGGCTCGCCACCTGTTACATGGGCCAGAAACGTAACCGGCGAATCGGGGGTGTTTGCATGTATGCTTGAATGCCTGCATTTACCTCTGCCTACCTCTTCGGGGATTACAGGCGTGAAGTTACGTGAGAAAGAGATAACGCTCTACAGAACCGAAATAAGTCGACGTCTCTTCCCGAAGTCCATGTGCATTATTTCTTATTGGATACTGTATACGACATTGTGTATCTATACAATTAAATCAAATTAGAGTGTCTGTTTGTAGTATAAAAATAACCGCTTTTTACTTAATGCATATGTATGTATACACGGCACATATACCAAAATAACATTTTTTACTATTTTTGTCTGTCTGTCTGTTTGGCGGGGCTAATCTTGGGAACGGCTAGACCGATTTTGACGGGACTTTCACTGGCAGATAGCTGATGTAATAAGGAGTAACTTAGGCTACTTTTATGCTAGCTGCGCCCACGACTTCGTCCGGGTAGATACTGAACAATCATACATTCTCACGGGGGCGAAGTCGCGGGCACAGCTAGTCATAAATAAGCTTACAAAAATTCCGCGACAGCGTGTATGTATCTCCTAGGATTGAATCACAGTAACCATTGAAATGTTTAAGTAATATTTAATTTTCCCAGTGGATATCTTCGCATAGAGCTATATGGATATTGGCAGGGCACGTGACTGTCGACACGTTTTTTATGCTGAGCGGGCTACTCGTCGTTTACACTACAGCTGGCAAATTTACTAGTAGTAAGTCTATAAGTAATGTATTTAAAACTTCACATCTGTATTGTCAAGCAAGCGGTCATTTCACTCTGCTGTAAAGTATAATTGTAGGCTATGAACATCCACATCAAACCAGATATTTCAATGTAGATGAACCTTAAGTACCGTATCCAATGCTACTGTACTACTATGGAAGGTCTGGAGCTTACTCCACCACGCTGCTTCAATGCGGGTTGGTGGAGATAACGGTTAGTGGACAACCCACTGTCGGATGTTTTCAAACCGCCCATACATATGGCCTGGGACAAGGTTTAACGACTGCTATTTATCTAAAGCAACCGGGACCGTCGGCTTAATCCTTTATTCCCATCGCCCCCCTTTGAGACCGGTCACCCTGGTGGTCGTTAGTTTCATTTGCCCCCTTCATAGTTATACTGCAATGGTTTATTCGCATTTCGTATCGGACGTTAGGTAGGTACCAATAGTCGAAAATTAAGAAAGCTATTTTCCCTGACAACCGGTTTCTTAGCTCATCGTATTAAATATACCAATCCAGCATTGCTAAAAAGTCGTTCACTGGGACAATTGATGGAAGAGAAGATAGGTATTGCCATAGATACAATTCCGTAAAGCCCCGAATATTTCGAACTTTTTAGTTGCTTACACGTATAAACGTAATATTGTATGTAATGTATGTCAATAAAATTAAAACAAACTAGCAAGGAACAGCGCCAGTGGCGGGAGAGGAGGTCTCGCTCGCTTGTTCGGCCCGGCATCGCGCTGCGGCGTGTGTGTGCATTGCCATGGACACAAGACGCGCATGCGCAATGAAATTCCTCATAAATTCCTCTTACATTTTGAGGAAGCGGCAGCGGAAGAGGATTTGTTTGTTTTTATTTATGAGGATGCGGAAACGGTTGAGGAACCCAAAATATTGCGGAACTTCCTCATTATGAGGAAGAGGAAGAGGAATCCTCAACAACCCTAGTCTGGACTAGTAGAGCTACCGGGGACTAGGGGCCGTTGTCTAGTTGTCTATGTCTGAGGTGGGGGGGGGGGGAGTTGCCATAGTCGCCATGCTTGGCAGTATGTTGATGTATTATATAAGTGATGACTGCAGCTTATAGACACTTACACAAAGACCAGAGGTCAGAATGCAGACGCGTTACCACCCCTGACATCTTAGTTTTTTTTTATGTGATGGAAGTGGCAAACAAGCTTCCAGTTCACATTGATGTTAAGTGATGACTGCAGCCTATAGACACCCACATGAAGACTAAGGTCAAAATGCAGATGCGACCACTCCTGAGGTCTAAGGTGTTATGCTTCTGTGCCGGAAATTTACAGGGCCGTACATTACCACCTGACCGGAACACGATAGTGCTGAACACTACCATTTAGCGGCAAGTAAATTAGGTAATGCGGTGGTGCCTACGCCCTTGAGCTCCGTCACTGGAGCTCTACTACCAGTAAAAAGTTATTATGTTCTCTTTGACTCAGACGCCTTTAACTATACCATTGGGTAAAGATGGAGTGGTCCTATATTCCTGACCGTAAATTATCCTTGCTTGTTACACCCTTATATAAATACTAGCGGCCCGCCCCGGCTTCGCGCGGGTGCAATGTTACCTACCCTCTGCTATTTATCTTAGCGTGATGTTATATCCCTGACGACCCGGTTAGTCCAGCGGTGTGAGATGACCGTTTGATTCGAAGGGTCGCGGGTTCGATCCCCGCACCGGGACAAATATTTGTATGGCCTACAGATATTTGTTTCGGGTCTGGGTGTTTGTGTATGTGTTGTATGTGTACAACGGCACCCACGACACAGGTTTATACCTACTGTGGGGCTGTGAGTGTAAGCGTATTTTATTTATATTTTATTTATTTATTTATTTATATACTTTAGGCTATAAATGCTTTCTCGATAAATGGGCTATTTAATACTGAAATATTTTTTCAAATCGGACCATTAGTTCCTGAAGTTTGCGCATTCAAGCAAACAAACAAACAAATTCTTCAGCTTTATAATAGTATAGATAAGTAATAAGTATAGATATCTCTTTCTTTCCAGTGAAACTCCTAAAGAATCTCCACTTATTTTACTTGAACCGTCTACTCCGTATGTTTCCATTGCTGGCCGCAACCGTGCTTCTGGAAGCATCTTTCTTCAATCGCGCCACCGACGGTCCTATCTGGAACGCAGCTATACGGAATACAAACACCTGCAGGAAGTGGTGGTGGACGACACTACTGCATGTGCAGAACTATGTTAATCCTGAACATGTTGTAAGTGAAATTTGAATACGCTTCGTTTTTAGGATTTTGTAATTCGTGGTGTTGGGATTTGATGACCCCACCACCTACTAGAGGAAGGCTTTGTCCAGTTGTGGGATGTCTAACTTTAAAATTTTATGGAGTATTAGAAGTAACAGGGGATGTCAATTTTTACTACATTATATCACTTTTGCACCCGTCCACGTGGTTGAACGCTTTACGATAAAAAATTTCACCATTTTTACACATCAAACGCTATAAACATGTTTTCAAATTGAATATAATGCAATGACACAACTCTTCCAAAACTCCGTAGTATGACTAGTTTTGCCCCTCGAAGTCCATAGAAAAAAAGGATAATTTAATACATTTTTCAGTGCATCGGGGCAACCTGGTACCTAGCTATCGACGTGCAGCTACACATCCTATGTCCAATAATCCTTGTTTGGGTGCTATCCGGCCGACCGAAAGTAGCTTGGGGCGCACTAACTGTGAGCCTTGTCGCAGTACTTGCTGCGGCTACCACGTACAACTTCGTCAAGGAGTTCCCTTCTAGTATGATGGCTCCTGGGTAAGTTGTTAAACTAACAAATAGTCCAAGAACCCAGAGCCCCCAGATCGACGTGGTTTTAGCGAAGCTGACATTTTGAGGATTATTGGTTAATGTAAGTAGTTAAGACGGTATGCATACTTACTAGTTTAAAAGCGGAGCCCTTTCACAGGCAGCTCGAACTAAAGGCACAAAAAACCTTTCTCACGTTAAAAGAGAAACGTTTCTTATTTCAATATGTTTTTAAAATATTGTAAAATATATTGATTCATTCGGATGGATCCGTTCCGTCCTTTTACTCCTGCCAGACTTCAAAAAGGTTATTTAAAAATTGGGTAAACTGCGTCATACGATGGTGGCTAACAAGAATGCAGTTCACATGTATGTTAAGTGACGCCTGCAGCCTATAAGACATCTACACAAAAACAAAAGGAAAATCCGGATGCGTTGCCACCTCTGAGGCCATAGTTCTTATGTCTCTGTGATAACTATTACGGGGCAATACATTCCCATATAACCGAAATACGATAGTGTCGAACACTACCATTTAGCGGCGCAATATGCTCAATATAGACCCATTCAAATTAGAAAGCATCCTACAAAAAGAAAGTACAAGAAACACATTCAATCAGTTCACTAAACACATTGTAAACACCTTAAAGCAGTTCAACAATACATGAGATATCATCACATAATAACTAAACTCAAAATACATACCTAACCCACTCTATACACACCTTTCATCTTGATATTGACTTAAGTCGCCCGTAAACCGTAGCGAGGACTTCTGTCAAGTCATCCACAACATTACTTACTCCTCTTGTTTAATTATACAAAGGAGAAAAAAAAAAAAAAAAAAAAAAAAAAAAACATTTAGCGGCAGATAAATTAGGTAATGCGGTGGTGCCTACGCCCTGGAGCTCCTACACTGGAACTCTACCACCAGTAGAAGAATTCTACCACCGGTCATAAGAATATTCCAAAATTAATAGCATTATTGTAATATTTTTATTTTTCGCAATAACACATGCGAGTTAATTTAGAAATAAAAGAAAAAAAATTCTAGTCGCTTTACCACAAAGCTACCAAAGATTAGTGGTAATGCCGCTGGACTGGTTATCCTGAGGTCACAGGTTCGATTCCTGGCCGAAGTCAGATTATACTTTCCATTTTTTCTTTAATTTCCAAATTGTCAATTATTTTTTTTTTTCCAGACGCGGCCACGAAATGATGTACTATATGATATATTACTACATGAACACACTTCCACGGTCACCGCCGTTCGTAGTAGGTATGGTTTACGGCTATCTCTTGCACACTTGGAAGGGTGAACAGTTGCAAATGCCCAAGGTAAGATGATATTGTTAGCTGGCTTTCAGAATGACTTGATTTGTTTTAAGCATAGAGCAACACGGACCGGAGGGGAGAAGCCATATGCAGGCTTTCCCCTCTGTCAAAGTACATGGCCAAATAGGCCTATGCCTGTAGCCTAACCCCCTTATTCATAAACGTACATTAGATACGTTTTAGCTATAGAATGCTTTGTCCTTGTCAGTTGCATTGTCAAATGTGCAGGATAGAAAAAGACAAAGGAGAGATTAGCAACACTTTAGCTAAAATACGTTTATGAATAAGGGGGTAGATGTTTAAGCCTGGATTGCACCAAGCTACTTGTTAAAGTTCTTAGGTTTTCGCGAGGTATTAATAAGCTTATTTCAAAAAGTAAAAGTTATTGTAACAAATTTACATCCTTCTCTAATTTTTACAGATTTCCTTAAGTGAGAGAAGGATGTGAAATGTTACAATAACTTTAACAAATGTCGTTGTGCAACCCAGGCTTAATGTGTGCGTGAAATTGTATATATATTTTGTTAAAATCAAGGTGTGAGTTTTGTAGTAATAGAATTTTTATAGTGTGTGTCACGCATTTCCTCCCGCAAAAAGTGACAAACTGTTTTGCATCGGTAATAAACGCTATGGCTACTCCCCGCCAGTCCGCCGCGGCCGGTGGGCCGAGTTGCTCTATGGTTTTAGGTAATGAGTGGCAAATTAGCATCGTCATTATTACTTCAGCCGACCACCGCTGGTCGGGTACGTTTTGCCTTGTCTAAAAGTTAAAAAAACTAAAGTAGAATAAACTACGTTCATAATCCTTGTTTTCTAAATACCTAATGTTTCAAATACCTTATCAACTAACATCTATTTACGTATTACCTTAGCGTAAAATACCGATTCGACTAAATATCAATTGTTTAAAAAAAATGAAATATGAAAATGAAATATGAATAAAAAAAAATGAAATATGAATAAAAAAAATGAAATATGAATTTAAAAAAATGTCTTTAGTTATTACACCAAAGATTGACTACCAACATTTGAAATACCAAATGGTTATCAATCTCTCGTGTTGGTTGGGCGTGAAGGTAATATTATATATATATATTTTTTCATAGTTTTACGGCCACGGAAGCAAGTCCTTAACAGCCAATCTTCAGTAAATTGTTTTCTTCATTTCTTATGATAATGAATATCTATATGGAAGATGACGATGTTTGGATGCTTCCATGTGGAATATGATGAGATGGCTCCAGTAAAGTGATGGGGACTTTACTAGGAGATTTTACGAAGTTTTGGAGGCAGCATAAAAAAATCACGTTTCACTTCATAATATCACTTTCTTACGCCTGTGAACGTTATCGAATGCTTTATGATAAAAATCCCACCATTTCTATACATAAAAACGCGACTATTCACAAATTTCGAAAATAATATCACGCAGCGACACAGCTCTTTCCGCGTTCCCGCCAAAACTCGGCAGCAAACGGTTATGAAATTTGGTAGTTGTCATGGAGGGCGATCAGTCCAGCGACGTGTGTGTGTATTTGTTAATAAAGTATATTATACAATATATAATAGATAAATAAGAATGGAATGGTAATGTGGGCGTAGAAAGCGCGCCGCAACTATGTATTAACAATCTTAGTTCGACCGAACCATTCCTTCGCCGCTCGTAGTTGCGTGTAGACTGTTTCGAACGACACACCACTTGATAAATGCCGTGTTGTGCAATTTTAACATGTAAAATGAAAAGTCAGACCTCAAACATAAAGGGAGGAGGTATAACTTTCCATTGGTAAGTGTAAGTGACAAATAACATTTGTCGTTATAATATTTGTAAAAAACATTTAAAAAAATACAAAGGATTATGAATATTCGAACTTATACTGCATTTTGAAATGCTATTATACAGTTGATGAATTCTTACGCGATAAACAGTGAAATGGATTTTATTTTTTTTATTTTATTTTGACATTTATTTTATCAAATTGACTTATTAATGTAATCTTAACATTCTTAAATTATTGACATTTTTATTTGACATTTTAAATGTAGGTAATTATTTAAAAATTTTCACTATCTAACGCTGTGACATATTATGCCATTAATCAAGAATGTGGTAAATACCTACAAATGACAATATTATGTACCTATTTTGATAAATTAATATGACTGCAAGGCAAATCACTCTGTACTCCATATTGCGATGCCCCATAGAAGGGTCCCATGTACCTACTTAACTACTGATGTAAGTGTTATATGTATAAGACCTTTAATGTAATGTATACGTACATGTTGGCAATTAATAAATTGATTGATTGAATTGATTGATTGATTGATATTAAAACATTACTGCTAGTAAATACATGCTCGTTAAGCACTCCCTCAATAAACGCTATTACTGTCTCCGCTTACAATGTTCAGCATGTAATGCCTCCGCTACACTTCGACTACTGACGTGCGAGCTCCTTGTGAGTCTATAGTTGTGTGCGTGCGAGTGCCTATTGTTTACGGGCGTTGTCTTAGTGAGCAAATTTACTCAAACGAATAGCTGCTTTGAGGATTTATGTGTAGGTATTTTTATTTTTATTTTTTTTATTTTTTATGTTATAAAAGTGGCAAACAAGCGTGCAGTTCACATTGATGTTAAGTGATGACTGCAGCCTATAGACACCCACACAATGACCAGAGGTCAAAATGCAAATGCGCTGCCACTCCTGAGGCATTAGGTGTTATGCCTCTGTGCCGGAAATTACAGAGCCGTACATTACCACCTGACCGGAACACGATAGTGCTGAACACTACCATTTAACGGCAAGTATATTAGGTAATGCGGTGGTGCCTACGCCCGCGAGCTCCGTCACTGGAGCTCTACCACCAGTAAAATTATAGAGATGGTCTTGCATTTGTGTAAGAAAGTGCGTGGTGGGAGTAAAGCGACACTGGTTCTCATACTAACTTGAAGCAAAGGCCTTTCCATCCTTATTTATATATCCCGTGGTAGTGCCTATGCCCTCGGGGTCCTACAACTCTACCACCAGCAAAAAATAAGTTGTTTTGAACATGTTACAATTACTTTCAGATGCTGAATCTATTCCTATGGTGCTGTGCATTATCATTACTGGCTTTAGTGATGTACGCTGTGTACCCGATATCGCAATTCGACTGGAACAACCAGACCTTAGACAGTCTTTATAATTCCTTCCTGAGGCCCGCCTGGGCTATGGGCGTTGGTTGGATTATATTTGCCTGCGTTACCGGATATGGAGGTAAATTAATTGTGATAATAGTTTCATTTAGAAACCAAGTGGAAATTAGAGCCACATTTGTATTCTTCGGTGCTCCATCTGAAAAGGAAGGTTTTTTTTAAATGTTTAAAATAAAAATTAAGCTACAGTTATTACGATTTACAAAAACAATGTAAAAATCTAATATCTAAATGAAGGCATGAAGGAAAGTGAAGTTGTGTTTAATTGAAAAATGCTTTGAAGCCATTTTGCTTCCAACTTCTTATACTGATTAAAGAATCTTATGATTTCAATTTGGGGCGCCCTTATCCCTACAAGCGAGGATCTATTTTGTTACAAATAATAAAAATACTAGTATGAACAGTAATTAATTAAAAAAAAATCTGTCCATTTATAATTAAAATATCATATAATAATGGCAACCCTTGAAACGTCCCACTGCTGGACACGAGTCTCTCCCCTTCTCGGGCGGGAGGCCTGGAGTTTACTCCACCACGCTGCTCCAATACGGGTTGGTGGAGAAATGGGCTAGTGGCCAACCCGCTGTCAGATGTTTTCAAACCGCCCATAAGGTCTCCGACAAGGTTTAGCGACTGCTATCTATCGATAGCACCCGGGACCGACAGCTTAACGTGTCCTCTGAAGCACGGAAACACGCATTTTAATTTGCCACTAGCGGTCACCTATCATAAGATAAGATAAGAAACATTTATTTGACACACAGCGAGACACATAAAACAGACATAAAACGTAACAGGTAACAGAGAAAAGACAACACATTTTCTAAAAATTAATACATACCTATACACGTAATATGTGTCTCACGGCTGCCAAAAAGGTGTCCTGTTCAGCAAATGTCAGGTACCTTCATATAAAAGGTACCTGACGCTGGTTTTCAACAGGACCCTTAGTGAGTGAACAACTGGTTGAAATTAAATTATGACATCTGACCGCGCCCGTATCACTTAACCGAGTAGATCGCTTACGATTTACACCAGCCGCGGGGTCATGCGCGCTTCCAAGAAAAATATACTTGCTTTTTAACGAGTAGATGAACATATTTATTCGGCCGGTGACCCGTGTTGCTCTATGTTCGGCAGTAATGCTACAATATGGGGTTCTTCAAAAAATGGCGTCAAAAGAGTCCTTCAGGGCTGGCAGCGCGTTGGCAACTCCCCTGGTGATGCAAATGTTCATAGGCGACGGTGACCACTTACCATCAGGTAGCCCGTCTGGTTGTCTGTCAACTTAATGACATAAAAAAAAATTAAGTGCAATAACACAAGATGGACAAAAGCGTCCTGCGATAAAACTACCGGCTCTGCGATCGCCAATCCACTTGCCAAGTGTGGCAATTATGGCCTCCTACTGGGGCCTTGGTCCAGCAGTGGACATCTTTCGGCTAATATGATGATTTCTTCTTCTGATTTCTTGCAGGCCCCATTAATTGGTTCCTATCTCTCGGACTATGGAAACTGCCGGCGAGATTGTCTTACGGGCTATATCTTCTTCATTTCCCTTTGATGGTCATGGTGAATTCTGCTGCCGTGGCCCCCATATATTTTTCAGTTGAATCCATTGTAAGTATAGAAATTAAAAATCTATATAAATATACAATTTAACTAATATTTTTTTATGTAATGAAGGGGGCAACAAGCATGCAGTTCACATTGATTTTAAGCGATGACTGCAGCCTATAGGGTGTCTATAAGACCAGAGGTCAAAATGCGGATGCGTTGCCACACCTTTCACCTTAGTTATTAATCATTACGGGGCCATACATTACTTTTCCTATCTAACCGTAACACGATAGTGCAGAAAACTACCATTTAGCGGCAGATAATTAGGTAATGCGATGGTGCCAACGCCCTCGAGAATACTGGAACTCTATCACTAGTAAAATTAGATAAGTTTATGTATGCAGTGTGCAAAAGAGATAACGCTTTACGAACTAGTGTTAATGCTATGAATGTGTTCTCAATCAGACGACCTTGGAGTTGTGTCTTATTATGTCATGAAGTGGCAAACAACCATACAGTTCGCATTGATGATAAGTGAATACTGTAGCCTATAAGCATCTACATAAAAACCAAAGATTTCAATATTTTTTTTATGTAATGAAGGTGGCAAACAAGTAAGCAGTTCGCATTAATGTTAAGTGATGACTGCAGCCTATAGACACCCACATAAAGACCAGAGGTCAAAATGCAGATGCGTTGCCATCCCTGGAACCTTATTTGTTTTGTCTCCGTGATAGTTATTGCAGAGCCGGAACACGATAGTACTGAAGACTACCATTTAGCGGCAGATAAATTAGGTAATGCGGTGGTGCCTACGCCCTGGAGCTCCTACACTGGAACTACCACCAGTAAAATGTAGATGCGTTGCCACATTTTTCATTCTTGATATCTAAGGTGTTGGAAAAAAAAATAGACATAGAGAATTAGATTAGTAGAAAAAAGAAGCTGTTACAGTGAGAATTAGTGGAAAATTGTAATAATACACTCAAAATAAAATAATGTAACTAATTACATAATATTTTTTTGTAGTTGTTCAAATTCCTGGCTTTCTTCGCGCTGTCGTTCGTGGTGTCGTTTATCGCCACCGTTTTCGTGGATTCTCCATTCTCTACACTTTTTAAGCTCCTGCTTGGTCCAGGTTAGTATAATTTCTATGACTTTAAATGGTGGTTATGTCAGCATAGCTCAAAGGCATAAACAGGGTTGGACTCTTGTACAACGTGTAGCAGGATTAAATGTACAACCCGAAACTACTGGTGGTAGAGCTCCAGTGACGGAGCTCGCGGGCGTAGGCACCACCGCATTACCTAATATACTTGCCGCTAAATGGTAGTGTTCAACACTATCGTGTTCCGGTCAGGTGGTAATGTACGGCCCTGTAATTTCCGGCACAGAGGCATAAGACCTTAGGCCTCAGGAGTGGTAACGCATCTGCATTTTGACCTTGGTCTTTGTGTGGGTGTCTATAGGCTGCAGTCATCACTTAACATCAATGTGAACTGCATGCTTGTTTCACACTTCCATTACATTAAAAAAAAAAAAACTAGTTTGTTCAGAATTGATAACCGAATCGATTTCAGGCATTTTTGATAAAGGTAATATTTTGTCTCAAAATTAATAACAATTAAAGAAATTATGATCACCCGTTTGGTGAACAGTCAATACAAACGAAAATGAGACTAACGTCTGTTCAAAATAAAATGCTTGTTTCAACAAGTTTATTAGAACTCGTTGAGACGTGCTTTTATATTATAAATAATAATTTAAGAAATAAAATAGTGGAAATTAATCTTATTGCTAACGAGTGCTAAATAAGGGTACGCAAGTTACGCTACTTCATATGCAACAGTGTGCGTGAGTAAGTAGGTTCATGTTTTATGAGCGGCCGTAGGTATAGGTAGAGTAAGTATGCATAGGGTGTGCATGCTGTTCGTACAAATTGAGGACAACTTATTTCTTAAATAAAAAATATTAAACACAAAAACATGTGATTTCAGTTCATGTATTATGATAATAACTCGATTTCCTAATCGGGGTGTTAAAAGAGTGTGCATCATTCCCGTGCCATGTTGTATATACAAGGTGTAACCGCAAGGTCCAACAATATTACAACAGTCCATTCCTATACTGATGTTGACTTCATCCCCCGAGGTCTTTTTCTCGTGAGAATCTAAAATCATCAGTTAATACTAGTCAAACTTTGATTCAAATTTTATGCGTTTGAACCCTGACAACAACAGCTGACATATATCAATCGAATGCGAACGCTACGCGTGTGTGCGTAGGTATGAATTGCTGAGATGCTGCATTTCATATTTTGTATATATTCATGCACACACGCGTAAAGTTCGCCTCGTCTTCCCCACGCACTGAAAGTGTGTGAAATGCTGTGCGTTTTCATTGACGTGTTAGGGTTGTCAAATAAAATAACAAATAATTAATTTTCCAACTTTGTATGAAAAAAAAAAGTTGTGATTACATTGTTATTGTTTACGTTGAATGATGGACCTTGCCGTTACACCTTGTGTAACACTACAAAATACACACCACGTTTAAAATATATTGAAAAGGAGATGTTGCAAGAATGTATGAACACAATATCATTAAACAGGCATAATCAATATAAAAACGTTTTTTACTGCATATTTTCACATATTTAGCTTTGTTTGCAGTTACAAAACATTATTTGCAGTTAGAATTGCTACTCAAAACCAACATGGCGAATATGGCGGGCAATGTCATTTTGACATTTTCATTTTTTGAATTGTTTTTTGATTATAATACTTGGAGCAAAAAAGTGATATTTTCTAAATACTATCGAAATGGATTGATCCCAAGCGTCGGCTGTATCGCCGCCATGTTGAACATAGTTGAAAATGATAAAATCGTTTGAATTGAATGTGGTTGTAACTCTAAAATATATTCGTGAATAAATTAATTGTATTTTTCTCGGATTCTTCTTTAATTTATCCATTTTTTGAGGACGTGTACGAACCAGAGCCGAGCTTCGCTACGTCACGTTCCGACCGACGCCTCAATAATTATTAGAATATTTGAGTATGGTGCATAGTTATGTCCATTCATGTATTTATTTATTTATACGTATGGCATTTAATTTACAATCGTTCATTATAAAATTAACAAATTATTAATATACATTTAAATTAAAATATGTAAGGAATAGATAATAGGGAATTATTAACAGTGAACTTTTCTATATATTTCAGGACCACGAAGGGCTAAGAAAAATGAAAATATCACTGATAATACTAAACAAAGTATAGTAGAATAAATATTGACCTATTTTGTATTTTATGTATTTATTTTAAAAACGACCCGGTTAGTCCGGCGGTGCGAAACCACCGTTTGTTTCGAAGGGTCGCGGGTTCGATCCCCGCACCGGGACAAATATTTGTATGGCCTACAGATAATTGTTTCGGGTCTGGATGTTTGTGTATGTATATACACATACAACATGTGTACAACGGCATCCACGACACAGGTTTTAAAAATACCTCATGTGGAGCTGTGAGTGTAAGCGTATTTTATTTTATTTTTTTATTAATTACTGTAAATAAAATGTGGACCTGATTACGTAGTTACATTACGGGAAATGTAGATTAATATAGGTTAAATTCAAAATTGTTCATTGTTTTTATTATAACAATATTAAAATGTATTTAAATCACTGATACGATTTGTACAAGAAATATTTTTTTACAGAAATTGTTATTAATTACTGTTTTTTTATTAATTAAATACCATGTTGTACTAATTGTTTTATATTATTTCGCATTAACACATGCTTGTGAAATATATTTTATTTTAAAGTAAAATGGAAAGAAAAATTTGACTTCAGGCGAGGCTCGAACTCGCGGCCTACTGGGAATCTAGTCCAGCAATCAAGTAGCTCAATCAGTAGTAATTCAGTAGCTCAATTGGAAGAGCGGCTGGACTAGATTCCCAGTAGGCCGCGAGTTCGAGCCTCGCCTGAAGTCAAATTTTTCTTTCCATTTTACTTTAAAATAAAACATGTTGTACTAGTTTTAAGCGTTATTTAGTCGTTATGTAATCATTTTTGTAATAAAGATTAATATCTTTAATTATGGTTTTACTTATTTCCCATCTTTAGTATATTATAAGATCATGGCAAGATATGTACAAAAAAAAAAAAGAAAAAAGGTATAATGTGTAACAAAGGACCAAAGGTATAAGATGAAGTTAGATTGACAATACCTTTTTTTATGGAAGTGGCGAACAAGCATGCAAGGTGAGGCCTAAGGTGTTATGCCTCTGTGCCGGAAATTACAGGGCCGTAAACCTACACACGCTTTACTACGAAAACTGCTTCAACCATTGTAAGTGGGTGGAGCTTATCTTCCCGCGAAAATACACACTATACTGTTCGGTTTTTACACCAAATTATTATTTATTGTATAGTCTTAAATATACGCGATAATTAGGGATTCAAATCTCAAAGTAACTAATCTGAACTTCAAATATAAATATGAAGGTTTAGTTTTTTTTTATTTTTTTTATGCACCTACTTACCAATGACAAAACATTCGTATTCGATAATATCTTATCGTCTCCCTGTGACTCAAGGACAACAGTGAAAGGGAGATCAACATTTTCAACAAGGAATAATTTTCAACAAACTTGGATTCATAATGGACTTACAAGTTGCCCCGCAAAACATTGGAACTGCAAACAAGGGTTTAACTAGGGACGTCCCGTGACCGACCCGTACCAAAACCCATTAATGGGACGCACTATTTCTGACATGTCGGTGAAATTCGTTTAGATCATTTTGGTAATTCAGTTTATAATCAAACCCGTGCCTCGTTTGGTTTTATAACTAAAAAGTGATGGTTATTTATTCTAGAAGAATCAGTTTCATGTTTTCTTAGGTTATCACGAGCTATACCTACTCGGTGAAATATTACTATTTAAAGATTTATGTCTTGAATATTAAACAAAAATGATGTTTTAAATCAAAAAATTTTATGTCTGAAGGTTGACAGAAAAGCAAACGGGCCAACTAGTTTTTGAATAAATGGTATTTTTCGAAAACTACTTGGATATATAATGAATTTACAAGTTGCTGCGCAAAACATAACTGTTATTTGTAAACAAGGGTTTAACCAGGTACGTCCCGCGACCGACACGTAGGTACCGAAACAAACCCAATTAAATAGGAGGCATTATTTCTGACAAGTTAGTAAAATGGTACAAATATAGGAAATTCCGTAACGAAATAAAAACTTAAACATAAAAAAAAAGATCCGGACGAATTGAGAACCTCCTCCTTTTTTCGAAGTCGGTTAAAAATACGAAACCATTTGCATCTTTAAAACTCTTAGGTATAGGTAGGTATCTACAATGCTCTTATTTAAATAAGTTATATGTATAAACATTTCATTTCCATATTACTTTCGGACTATGTAGGTATGACATATAAAACAGTCAATTAATACCTTGCCATAATCCTAATTTACCATACAGTTTTCATTTCAGATAGTACGCAACTGGTATATCTAAAATACCTACAACTTCCAACCCTAATTTTAAGCTACCAATGTCACAAAGGGTAATGCATTTTCCTCTTGTATAAGAATGAGGCCGCGAGCGCTTGAAAAAACTGATATGTAAAGAGCACGAATCGCTCTGTTTTATATCTTAATGATTGTCTTTGATGTTTTATTTTTGCGTGTCTCTTGCGGATTTCATTTATTCAATCTTTCGGTGATTGGTTCCTTTTGACTTAGTGTAGGTGTGATATCTGTAAGGTGTGTTTTTACGTAATGTGCAGCCTATAGACAGCCGCAAAAAGTCCAGAGGTCAAAATGCAGATGCGTTGCCACCCCCTGAGACGTTAGTTGTTTTGTCTCTGTGATAAGTTATAACGGAGCCGTACATTAATAATCAACTAACCGGAACACGACAGTGCTGAATACTAACATTTGACGGCTGATAGATTACCTAATAATGCGGTAGTGCCTACGCCCTCGAGCTCCTACACTAGAACTCTACCACCAGTAATGAATTCAATATCATTCAACCTGATAATATGTAGGTTAGTCTTATGAATCGGCGTGCATGTAGGAGGATAATGACGAATGTAGAGATATATCAGGACCGGGATATCTGGCGCTCCACATTCTTTCCCTATCCCATAAGGGACCTGGCGTGAAGATATGTACATACATACCTACATGTAGATGTAATAGTGGATAGGTCGGTAAGTTGGTATTTCTACTGTACCTATGGAGTAGCTACATACATTTTCCATAAGATGATCAGAAAATACCTACTTCCTATTGTTACCTTTTATGTTTTAAGTGATACAGCATACAAACAAAGAAAAATAGCGAAGCTAGGTCATAATTTACATACTGCGAAGAAATACTCATTAGAACAACAGCACCATGGAACTCGGAAAATGTGGCTAACGAATACCAATAGGTACATTCACGTTCGTTTTGTTTATAGGCTTAGGTAGGTGCATTTATTTAAAGGTATAGTTCGGTAAGCAAACTGTTCAGAAGACACGTCATGTAAAATAGTATCAGTCTTTGAAATACTTTTTTATCTACTGTATTCAGTTCGTTATTTTCCGTCTTCATTCAATAGTAGAACCAAAGGATTAGAACAAACCACTACCATATAATGCAACTACAGTCGTACGGCATACGATGTTAAGTACCTACACTACTACTCCTACCTACTATAACTATACTATGTGTCAAGGACCTCGAGCCACCTAGAACTTTTTTAATTTCTAAATGTTTGTTTCTTCCATAATTTGTTGATCTTGACTGTTAATTATATAAATTCTCATCATATGATTAGATAAAAGATCCGCTACGGAAACGGACACGACCTTTATTTATAGGTACCTACCTATACAAAGAATTTTTGACACGTCAGTAAGTACCTACTAGTTAAAAACATAAAACCATTAAAATATAAGGTTGGGGAAAAAGTTTCTTCGCATTTTTAAAGATAATTCAAAACATTTTTTAATATAGTTTATTTAAATTTAACTAAAGTATGTATGTACCATTTTGTTCGATAACCTTTTGCCATCTTGTAGATAGGGACATGATCCCATTGCTATAAAAATTTTGGGACTTCTCATCAAAATACCGCGACAAGTGGATTTGGCAGTCCTCTCGTGATGTTAACCTAACATTGCATAAAGAATTCTGAAGAGACCGAAACAGGTGGAAATCTGAAGGTGCAAGGTTAGGACTATACGGCGGATGCATTAACACCTCCCAGCCAAACTCTCTTAATTTTTGCTGAGTGGCTATAGATGTGTGAGGTCTAGCGTTATCATGATGAAACACCACACCCCTTCTGTTGATCAATTCCGGCCGCTTTATCTCAACTTCTTGCTTTAATCTCATCAGATGTTCGCAGTAGAGTTCAGAATCGATAATCCTGCCTGGTGGTAATAGCTCATAATGAATAATGCCCTTACAATCCCACCACACACACAACATCACCTTATTGCCAGTTAACCCGGGTTTCGCCACAGTCTATGAAGCCTGACCGGCCTTTGAACACGACCTTTTTCGCACGTTCTTGTCGTACGTGATCCACTTTTCATCACCAGTTATCAGCTTCTTCAAAAATGATTCGGTTTCATTACGTCGTAATAAAGAATCACAAATGAGTACACGGTTCATTAGGTTTCTTTCAGTGAGCTCGTGAGGTACCCAAATATCGAGCTTTTGTACCCAGCTTTTTTCAAATGCGCCAAAACTGTTTTGTGATCAATTCTCAGTTCTTCAGCTACGTCGTAACTACTGATATATCGATCTTGCTCCACTTTTAAAAAATGGCATCCATTTTATCCGTAATAGGGCGACCAGAGCGAGGTGCATCTTTGATATCAAAATTTCCGGATTGAAAACGCTTAAACCAAATTTGTGCTACTCTCACAGACACTGCACTAGGTCCATAAACATCGCAATTTTTTTTCGCTGCTTGCGTTGCATTTTTACCTTTTTTGTAGTAGAATTTTAAAATGTATCGAATTTCTTCATTAGATTCACTCATCTTGACAGTACGAAAAACAAATGAAAATCACACATTTGCCTAATTTGAATTTGGAATTATATTCTTTAAAATTTTAACTTTCAATGATACCAAAACCAGCCAGATACAAATACTACAGCCAAAGAGATTTAGTTACAAGTTCATACATACTATAATGCGAAAATACTTTTTCCCCAACCTATATATATATTACTAGATGACCCGGCCACGCGTTGCTGTGGCTAAAGTTTTTGTTATATTACATTATAGTAAACAATCTAAGAGGAACAATAAGAGCACATCAGTCACGGAGTCCACTATGCTTTTTCACACAGATGGTATTTGTAAAAAAATTTGGTGATCTCCTCCTCACTACAAAATAAAAATTAATTTTATAGCGTCTACAACACGTGGTAATTATGCTGTTAAAATGTAGCTTAAATGACACGTTTGTAGATTTACCATAGCAGCGCCATCTATTGATTACTTACTCAACCCAGTCGAAAGGTATCGACATCTGTTAGAATCATTTCGAGTTAACAGATAATTGTGACTGTCAAATAATAACAGACAAATAATCTATAATATAAAAATAAGTCGGGTTTTCCTTCCTGACGCTATAACTCCAGAACGCACCAACCGATTTCCACGGTTTTGCATTCGTCGGAAAGGTCTCGAGCTCCGTAAGGTAAGGTAAGGAAAAGAAAATTCAGGATTATAAAACGATATACACGCGGGCGAAGCCGCGGGCAACAGCTAGTTAGCAATAAATTAAAATTGCTACTATAATTTGAGATTTAAACTATCCTATCTCTCAAGTTGGATCGAACTGCACATGGTGTGCGAATTTTATTATAATCGGTTAAGTGGTTTAGGAGTCCATTGAGGACAAACATTGTGACACGAGATTTATATATATTAAGATAAGTCCCAAAAATTCTAAATCCAAGCTTAAAACATTTTTTTATTGAAAATTGTAAAGTGACGAAATTGACCATTGTAAACCTTTTTGTTTAAATTTTATTTATTACTAGCTTTGCCCGCGACTTCGCCCGCATGAGAATCTATGATTAGTATCTACCCGGACGAAGTCATGGGTGCAGCTAGTATAACAGTAGCCTAAGTTACTCCTTTTTATATAAGCTATCTACTAGTGAAAGTCCCGTCAAAATCGGTCCCAAGATTAAGTAATTTATTATAACAATATAGAACTCAAGTAGTATCGTTACAAACCTCTGTAGTTTTTTAGATGCACTGTTATTATTTTCCAAGTGTATGTTCTTTCTATTTGATAAATGAAAAAAATAAAAAAAGTACCTATCATCTTATACCGGGTTTCCTACTTTACTGCGAAATACGTTTCATCGAAAAATCATTGGCCGACAACTATACATCGAAGACTTCATTGAGCGATGCTTTATTTCGCAGAAAATTTATAAATTGAAGTTTCGATTGCCCGATGCTACGTTACCTACCTATAAAAACCGATTAAATGTATTGATTGACTAATGAATGCACGATTTTAGAACTTTCCCTAAATCAAAATTATAGTATATTCAACCTAATCACCTAATGCATTATCCGGACAAAGCAAACTTAACTAATCTCCTTGAATACCGCGGCCATCACACGGCGTAATACCCGGTTTACCTTTATTTATGGATGGGCTCCGTTGTCGATCTTAACTATGCGAAGGATAAGCTGGCCAGTGTTTATCATAACAAAATTTGGGATGTTACTCAGTAAAACGGCCAACTTCGTCTTGATGAGGTAGGTAGGCAATTATTTATTCGCGTGTAACTCTTAATTAGTATGAGTCATGTAATAAATAATAGTAGGTAAAATCGATATTCGATTTTTTTTTGTTGCTTACTAGCTTTTTTTTTATGTAATGAAAGTGGCAAACTAGCTTGCAGTTCACATTGATGTTAAGTGATGACTGCAGTTTATAGACACCCACACAAAGACCAAGGTCAAAGTGCAGATGCGTTACCACTCCTGAAGCCTAAGGTGTTACGTTACGCCTCTGTGGCGGAAATTACAGGGCCGTACATTACCACCTGACCGGAACACGATAGTGCTGAACATTACCATTTAGCGGCAAGTATATTAGGTAATGCGGTGGTGCCTACGCCCGCGAGGTCCGTCACTGGAGCTCTACCAAGAGTAAAAAGTAGCTTAGCTTCGCATTCCATTCTTATTACATGTTAAAAGTCTTCTTTTGTCCAATGCAAGCGGCTTATGTTAGAGCAAGACTACGGAACGATTCAATTGCTATGCAAGGCATAATAAATGACAAAAATTAGGCTGAAGATCTTTATCCTTCTCTAAACCTAACCTATCAGATTATTTTCTTACTAAAGGATATAATTGCAATAATATAATGATTATTATAAAGTTCACTCAAGCCCATCCATACTCCTAATAAAAAAAACATAATAAATTCGACCAAATAACATGCATCACCCGGACAAAGCCGACTTAACTTCTTGAATATCGCGGCGAATATATAACGTAATACCCGGTTTACCTTTATTTATGGATGGGCCCCGTTGTCGATCTTAACTAGGTATGCAAAAGATAAGCCGGTCAGTGTTTATCATAACCAAGAATTTGGGACATAACTCAGTAAAACGGACATCTTCAACTTGATGAGGTAGACTATGATTTATTAGCGTGTAAGTCTTTCGTTGCTGTTTACGTTCGTATTTCTTTTGTACATTTGAAAACTGTTTTTCATATGGGTGAGAATATCCTCAATAGAATTATAACGCTTAGAAGCCGAGTCAACCTGCCCAAAATTAGCCCACTTCAGGTTAGCTTTTTAAGATTAACTCCGTTCGCCGGCCGTTCATTCCCGCGACACCATCGACACGGAGTGCAGCTCCCGCAATAATGAGTTATTGTGTGGTGAAAGGCTGTCACAATGTTTTACAAAAGCGTAATAAGGACTCGAAGATCACCTTTCACATGTAAGGCCGGTATTTTGTGCCCTTAACTTGTTAAGGGCACCAAAGGAGGAGGAGGCACGCATTACCGGTGGAGAGACGGTAGGGGTTTTAATTATTTTGTCTCTCGTCACGAACCCCGGACCTATGTTAGGCTTGTGCTACATAGGTCCCACACGTAGAGGCTTGTTCGAGAGTTTTGATCAACTTTCTAATGGGTTGCATTCGGCGGCGCCTCTAACTGACTGCATGCAATAGTTAATAGTCACAGACAGGCGCCGCAGACTGCATAGGATTATTGTAGTGAGAATAGACTTGACGAAAATCGAGTCGTGAAACAAATATCTGTAGGCCATACAACTGTTTGTCCCGGGGTGATGTTCGAACCCTCGGACCAAGCAGTCATCATCCACTGCCGGTGGACTTATGGGTAGTCATACCCTAGAATAGATAATTGGTTATACCTCATCATCATCATATCAGCCATAGGACGTCCACTGCTGAACATAGGCGGCATGGAGGTCATTGGGGGAGCCCAATGACCTCCATGCCGACCGATCGGAAGCGACGTGCATCCAGCGGGTACCTGCAGCCTTGATTAGGTCGTCGGTCCATCTTGCAGGTGGACGTCCTACGCTGCGTTTGCCGATACGTGGTCTCCACTCGATAACCTTTCTGCCCCAGCGGCTATCGGTTCTCCGAGCTATGTGCCCTGCCCATTTCCACTTCAGCTTGGAAATCTGCTTGGCTATGTCAGCGACTTTCGTTCGCCTACGGATCTCCTCATTTCTGATTCGATCCAGTAGGGAAACCCCGAGCATAGCCCTTTCCATTGACCGCTGAGTGACTTGGAGCTTTCGTACGAGACCCATAGTGAGAGACCACGTCTCGGCACCGTTGGTCATCACCGGCAAAACGCACTGATTAAAGACTTTCGTCTTCAAGGACTGCGGGATGTTTGACAAGAAAACGCTCCTTAACTTCCCGAACGCTGCCCAGCCGAGTTGGATTCGGCGAAGGTTAGGTTAGGTTATACCTACTGACATTTTATGAAGCGTGCATGACCCCGCGGCTGGTGTAGATTACGATCTACACCAGCCGCGGTCTACTCGGTTGTGCGATGGGTGATTGCTAGTGGCAAATTAAAATGCGCGTTTCCGTGCTTCGAAGGACACGTGAAGCCGTCGCGTTGGTCCTATCGATAGATAGCAGTCGTTAAACCTTGTCGGAGTCCTTATGAGCGGTTTGAAAACATACAACAGCGGGTTGTTTACTAATCCGTATCTCCTTCAACCCGCATTGGAGCAGCGTGGTGTAGTAAGCTCCAGGCTTCCCCCCAAAAAGGGGACAAACTCGTACCCAGCAGTGGGATGTTTCAAAGGTTGGCATTATTACTGACATTTTGCATCATTTTATCTCCATATTAGCATAACAGTAAAGAAAATGAGATGAAGTCAGGTCGTTCCACTTAAGCGTTTCTCATTTTATCTATACCTATATTAACCCTACCTACGCATTTTATTACTATATCAAGGTTAAGAACCTCTCATAACCGTAATAATATTATTTGCCTCAGGTAAATTTTTAATGAACAATTTGGCTTAAGCGCCTTAAAAAATATTCGGCAAAATGGATCCAATTTCGTTGGATATGCACACATGAAAACTACACGACATAAAAAATATCCTCCTTCGGATAAGTCCTCAGTAAGTAACTGTTTTAAAATGAAATTGCGTAATTGGACTCATCATCATTGGTGTAGTACCTACCTACAAACGTATCTGTACACGTAACGTGCAAATACGCGTATGCCAGTGAGAGTGGACGCGTGACTGGTCGCTACGCAAGGCACGCACACTGACATGCCATACGTGTATAATGTGACGTTTTATCACAAGTAATTGGCGCACCCTGAAATAGAAAAAGTTTAATAAAAAAGTAACTTAAAAAGCTTCTAAAACACATTTGCATATTGATTACTTACTGGTCTACAAATCTTGAGAATGCTATTACAATTAAATATATTATTTAAATTTTAGTAAATAAACTACGATTGAGTATTTCAAAGTTTGTTCCTACTAATTGGATTGAAGGAGAAGCTAAGGTAGAGCATCGATTTTCCATTCTAACTGTAGAAATTCCAAATTAGTTTTAGACAACTTGATCTCGACAAGTTCAGCTTTTACTTGTTTCTCGATGTTTGGATTTATTTCCGCATTTAATTACCTACTTAGTAGTTGTTTCAAAGAATTATTTTGGTGGAGTTGTGGTAGAAGGCCAATTCAGTACGTATTGGATACTAATCCGAGTATTGAGTTGCCAAGTACCATAAAACTTGTCTTTTTTTCTGATGATGGCGAAAAACAAGTTTAGAGTTTTAATATCGAATCTAGGGGACGTAGGCACCACCATCAACTTATCTGTCAGCCGCAAAATGGTAGTTTTCGGTTAGATGGTAATATATAGCTTCGTAATAACTATCACAAACCCAAAACAATTGAGGCCTTACAGGTGCCAACGCATCTGCATTTTGTGTAGATGTCTATAGGCTGCAGTATTCTCTTATCGTCATAACATTTGCATCTGAATTGTCAACATTTTATAAAATAGCTTTTTTATATTGTTAACTATGACGTTGCATAAAGATATGTGGCTCACATTAACCTTTATATATGGACTGGCCATACCTACAGAATTGGCGTGTTTGCCTACAAAAATTTGGGCGATTACAATGGCCGCCTTTCATAGGGTTGTTTTGATAAATATCGATATCATCTTCTAATACATGAGCGGTTAATATCGATATTTTATCAACACGAATTCTTATTCTTTTAAAGTATGTATGCTTATTCTTAGTAAAATCCACTCACTAAATTAGAGTTGAGTATATTTTTTTTTAAATACGCTTACACTCACAGCCCCACAGTAGGTATAAACCTGTGTCGTGGGTGCCGTTGTACACATACAACACATACACAAACAACCAAACCCGAAACAAATATCTGTAGGCCATACAAATATTTGTCCCGGTGCGGGGATCGAACCCGCGACCCTTCGAATCAAACGGTTATCTCACAATTGTAATAATTATGATGTAGTAATAAAATGTACCCTGTAATTTGCATGCAAATTAAATGGTGAAATATAAAAGAAAGCTATATTATATACTGAAGATCTTATGTACCTTCCATACTTTTAGCAAATAAATAAATTCATTCATTCAAATGATCTCATTGATTACCAGCAGCTTGCGAAAGGTTCTCATCTCAACCAGAACTAGAGCTAAAAATTGCAAATTGTGGTAATGTTGAATTTCAGTAGGATTTTCTGTATCAGCCTTCAAATGTGAGTCTTATGCTGACCAGCTCCTTGGAATGCATCTCTGTAAATATTGTTGCTATGTATTCCAAATTTTAATCATTATGTTTAGTTAATTTGAGTAGCACGATGACGCTTCGGTCAAGTTAAAGGCCAATAAACACATATGATTTTTGTGGATTCTCGAAAGATCTTCTACTTACGTGTTGGACGTGAGTGCAACAGGATCTTTTTTATTTTTTCATTATTACTATACCTTAATCTCTCCAGACACGAGAAAAATATGACAATTGAAATTCAATTGTGTCTTGCCGCCGGTGGCCGTACGATCCTTGAAAGATTAAACAATATTATAAAAGTAGCAGGAATGGCTCTAGGTATGTTAATGATATGAGTAATTGAAAAGAAATGGAATAAGCTTCAATTTTCAGATGATACGCATGTAGAAGTTAGTGACACAGATCTGTACGGCCCTGTGATTTCCAGCACAGATGCGTAATATCTTAGGCCTTAGGAGTGGTAACGCATTTAGATTGAAAGCTCTGGTTTCGTGTAGACTGATAGGCTATTACTTACCAATGTAAACTGATACCTGTATGCCACTTCAAGAAATGAAAAAAAAAAACTGTGTTATGTTGTACTTATACTTATATTACACTCTAACAATCTCTGAAAAAAATCCATGCTATATCGGGTGCAAAAAAGGAGAAAAATGATTTAATCTACATCAATTTCTTCTTCGATATTTTATTAAGAAACAAGAAATTCTATCGAGTATAATGCTAATACAACATAATATTACATAATTTAAATTGATATGAAAATAATTTTATATCGATACTATGATATATCAGGTTAGTATTCGTACATCACTATATAAAAATGCTATTTTTAGAAAAGAATGAATAGCATTAAAAGTCGTATAAGTCATACGAAACTTACACAGGTCTTCAAAACTCTTAATAAAACATATCACTATATATCACTGCATTTCAAAATCCCACCGAATACTACACAATCCGTGAAAATTTGTACATAACCTCACAAAGTTCAATCCAAGATTATTTTCGTTTTTCCTTGCACCACTCTGTTTTAAACAGTACGAGAGCATAATCAGTCAACATAAAGCAAAACCTAGAATACCACATTATCTAGTTAAAAGATTTAGTTTTCAAGAAAACAGCAAAAATATTACGAGCACCTGTTTGTTTGACAACAGATGTACCACAAATCGGGCGCATACAATGGCGCCGACGGGCACGCGAAGGCATAAGTATGACGTCACATCAAATCATTTCGAAAATTAATACTCTGCATACATCTTGTGTCTCTTTTTACATAGGGAGCTACTGGTTAGTTAGAAAGAGTCAAAACTGTTTTTGTCAAGACATGTGTCGATTTTACCCATTATTGTATAACTACTGTTTCTGTAGTAGAATGCGCCTTCTCCATGTATATCCTCTCTATGGTGGCTCACGGCTAAATAGCATGTAAATCCTTAAACATTGAAGAACCCTTTGCATTGCAAATCCGCACGTGATTGAAGGACGCGTGCCTTGAATTCAACTCGGGTCTGAAAAAAGGGTGGTTTCAAAGCCTTCACTTCAAGACTTGAACATTCTATTGAATATGATTATTCAATACCCACATTAGACACCGAAAATGTGAAACCTATTTCGTTAGGACCAAAGTATATTTTTGACTTTACCAAAACACTCAAAGGAAAGTCGAGTAAGTAACATCGGGGCGATCAGATGTGATTATTATATTCAGCCACTCCGCAGGTCTCTGGCTTATAACTCCTCCACAGCCCACCGGTACGTGCTTTGAAAAGTTATTTGATTTATTCTCCGCTTTCAGTACAAAAAGGTTAAGAGATCAATATAATGTCGCCTTACAAAAAATTGAAATTTTATTTTGTGGTTCAATTTTTGTTATTGAATTTTCTGATTACATTTTCTAAGTAGAGTCATCTTTTACTTTAAAACGTATCTGGTGGCAGTTTAATAAAAGGACAGTTTCAAGAAGTATGTTACAGTGCCACCAACTTATCTCTGAAATGAAGGATGTCGTCACCGTCGTATCGGTGTTGCTAGTTAATTTTGTTTTGCTTAAAATTGGGATGAAAGGAATGTTGGGTAAGTTTTATGTAAATGAGTAAAAAAATCGGTGTTTCTTAAGTTATTATGCTAAAGCCTGTCTAGATTATAGCGATAGTGGCTACAGCATGGTAAATGTACGTTAAACTATTAAGGATCGTACGGCCACCGGCGGCGAGACACAATTGAATTTCAATTGTCATATTTTTCTCGTGTCTGGAGTGTTTAAATAAAACAATTTGATTGTATTTAAAATTTATCGGAAACCAGGTTTACAATCATTGTGATCAGATAAAATTCATGAACTTTCCGTCTAATAACTCCCTGGTCAAAATCATCAACAAAAACAAATCCACTTTTACGTGTTCGTTTCTTGCCTGGTGTGCGAATTTTTGTATCGGATTTTTCTGCTTCTTTCCCCTCTCTGACAATATTAGATATTGTTGCTAAGCTTACACCTGTAATAAAATAAAATAATTCAGTATACATGTAGCAGGTCAGCTCGCTCACTCCAAATATAGGGTAGAAACAAAGAAACTATTATTATTTCTCATTGAAAAACGTAATCGTAAATACAGATTATTTCAAGTTGTTCAAATAAAAATCAAGCCGAAGCTGCTACCGCAAATTAAAAATATGGAGAATATTCCGTAAATTAAATTTAGGTGAGTAGATATCGTATCAATTTAACTGACTTATTAAAATTGGGTAATTTGTGTGATAAGAACTGGCAACACTGACCTGTAGCTGCCACAATTCGATTGTATATTTGACTAAATGGAATTATGGGAGCCTGCTGTCGAGATTCTTCTTCAAAAAAGGATTTAACCTTTAGAATAATATTCCGGGCATCACTTTTCATAGCTTTCGGCATATTCAACAGTTAAAATCAAGAATAAAACAGACACAGCACATGAAAGTAATAGACACTGACAATAGTTCCTTTTTTTGCCATTTCAGAGATAAGTTGGTGGCACTGTACAATTTTTGTGTGGACCGTTTCATGTGTAAAAAGATGGTCTTGCAGAAAATTACTTAAAGCAAAACAACTGTTGTCATCCTGAGGCATAAGCTGTTTTGCTTCTACGAGTATTACAGCACAACTGTACCACACAACAAAGGTATAACAATAATATTTCTTATAACAGAATTAAATGTGAATATGTATATCAAAAGCTTTGTATCTTAATCTTTCACAATTTTCCTTTCATTAGCCGCAAAAAATTCAAACTGAATGAATTCAGCTGTGAAAAACTAGGATCAAAATATACATACTTTTAACTTTAGCAAAACACTCAAAGGAAAGTCGATTAGTAACATCGGGGCGATCAGATGTGATTATTATATACAGCCACTCCAGGTCTCAGGCATAGACAGTTACAGTTTACCGGTAGGTACGTGCTTCAAAAAGTTATTTGATTTATTCTCCGCTTTCAGTATAAAAAGTTAAGTGATCAATATAATGTCGCCTTACGGAATATTGTCATTTTATTTTGCAGTTCTATTTTTGTAATTGCTGTAGAATTTTCTGACCTGGGCATTCGACCGCTTGATAGTAGATATACAGTAGTATACAGTAGTACTCATATCAATGAGTACTACTGTATACTACTGTATATCTACGTAGTAGAGTAGTCTACTATCAAGCGGTTGAAACTGTATGATTACAGTCTGAAGTATTAATGCATGTATGTGATGATTTTCAATACTCTTCTAGTTTTATCCCTTAAAGTTGTCTTCCCTCAGGCCACCAGAAAAATAAGACAATTGATTTCTTATTGTTCTCGGTCCCGATCGGGTCGATTGCGGCTTCAGGGATTAATATCTAAAACTCCTAAAAAGACTGTAACTGTACTCGCTACTGAAACTATAACATACTTAACTATAACATACTTAACTATAAAAAAACGTAACTTCACGCTTGTAATCCCCGAAGGGGTAGGCAGAGGTGTTTGCATAAATGCAAACACCCATGATTCGCCGGTTACGTTTTTGGCCCATATAACAAGTGGCGAGCCTGTTGACACCTCTGGGCACATTACTAAACTTCAAGGTACTGAGAAATTTCCAGAAAATGGAAGAATCCCAATAGAGCCAGCGATAAAGGACTTTACACCATTATCTCTGATAACCCCTACCCGGAAATCGAACCCAGGACCTCAGCGTAGTAGTAGTGGTCTGCTACCAATAGGCTACCGAGGCAGTTACTTACCTATAAACTACTAAAAAGTAACCTTGTAACCTTGTTATCGTGTAAGTTGTGAAAAGTGTTTACAGCTGTTGGCTAACAGCCTACGTCAGATTTTGTAACATACATAAAAATACCATTTATGTGCACTTCTATTCTATTTTTGAACCTGTTTGGGTTGTGGAGAAGTGAGTAGAAATGTTTCTCCGACCGCTATAGGACAGGCGAGGTGAAAGCAACTAGTGTGAAAACTTCATATGTGCGATTCAGCACGGTCAAACGCCATCTGACTATGCATGGAGTGCTCGAATAATACGATATCAATACAAATAAATAAAATTGGAGTGTCTGTTTGTAATATAAAAATAACTGCTTTTTACTAAATGCATATACACGGTACGTACACCAAAACAACATTTTTTACTATATTTGTCTGTCTGTCTGTTTGGCGGGGCTAGTCTTGGGAACGGCTGGACCGATTTTGACGGGACTTTCACTGGCAGATAGCTGATGTAATAAGGAGTAACTTAGGCTACTTTTATAGTAGCTGCGCCCATGACTTCGTCCGGGTAGATACTGAACAATCATAAACTCAAACGCGGGCGAAGTCGCGGGCACTGCTAGTAATATATATATATTTTTAATTAAATTTGTAATTTTATTTATTAGGATAAAGGCTATTTTATTTTATTAATACTGTGAGGCTATGTATCTATTCCGTGAGCTATGACATAACTTGCAGCGTGATTCATTACTCACTGCGGGATATTATGTATATTATGTCCCGGGATATAAATAATCTTACTTTGTAATGGAACCAGGATGATGGAGATGTAATATATTTTGCATTACGAGCTATAAATATCTTGATTTTCACAAGTTGGAGCTGTATTCGTATTTCATAGCATCCTGTACAATTTTTCATGTTTTGCATCGCTCTTCCTTTTTATTACAGAAGTGACCATAGCGGTATATAATACAGTACGTACTTAAATTCTTGTCGTACATTTTAAAGAACGATAATTTAATTTCCTTTACATAGTGTTTTTCCTTTACAAGTTTAATGCACATTTTAATTATTTATTAGCTACTGGTGGTAGAGTCCAGAGTAGGGGTTTTTTCCTGGACTTCATTGTGGGCTCTTCCAGAAAGGAAGAGATAATTGTAATCATAAATTTAACCTATGTAAAAGAGAAGACACAACCAAGAGAACGTTTTTCATCACATCAGTTTTTGTGGCCAGTAAAATTTGCATGCTTTGCAGGGTTTTGTAAATGTTAGTTTTTGGGGGTGAAAAAAAATGGTAAAAACGCCGGTAGTGTGATGCAAATATCTAAAAATCATGACATTGAGGTAAACACAAAAAGTAATAGCAGGGATCAAACTTATCTGAAGAGTGGTACCGATTAAAGGTCACCGCTCACTATAGCCACTCAAGACCCGACCAGCACCGCCTCGTTTTACAACGTCCACTCGTTGTTGACGGGTGGACCACGGGTGAACGACGCCATGTTATTTGTGAACGTTGAGTGGTCAACCAGTGATCCTCGCGTGGCCCACGAGTTTCGGTCGCGTTGGCAAAGTACAGTCAACGCAAGACAAGCAAGTGGTCACCGTGTGGTCCACTTGGTGGCCACCGGAGCGGTACCCATTAAAGGTCACAGCTCACAACAGCCACTCAAGACCCGACCAGCACCGCCTCGTTTTACGACGTCCACTCGTTGTTGACGGGTGGACTACGGATGAACGACGCCATGTTACTTGTGAACGTTGAGTGGTCAACCAGTGATCCTCGCGTGGCCCACGAGTTTCGGTCGCGTTGGCAAAGTACAGTCAACGCAAGGCAAGCAAGTGATCACCGAGTGGTCCACTTGGTGGCCACCAGAGCGGTACCCATTAAAGGTCACAGCTCACTACAGCCACTCAAGACCCGACCAGCACCGCCTCGTTTTACGACGTCCACTCGTTGTTGACGGGTGGTCCACGGGTGAACTACGCGATGTTACTTGTGAACGTTGAGTGGTCAACCAGTGAACCTCGCGTGGCCCACGGGGCCACCGAGTGGTCCTCTCGCCGTCTGCGCGTTGATGGCTTGCGGTCGAGGGGATCCGGTGTCAATACGGAGTTGATGTAATGAGCGCAGCTCCATATAGTTTCATATAAAGAATACTAGTGACGCTGGTCGGATCCCGGGTGGCTCTGGTGAGCTACCTTTAACGGACCTTGTACGGCCCTGTTATTCCCGACACAGAGGCATCACACCTTAAGCCTCAGGAATGGTAACGCATTTTGACCTCTGGTTTATCTGTGGGTGTCTATAGGCTGCAGTCATCACTTAACATCAATGTGAGCTGCATGCTTGTTTGCCACTTTCTAACATAAAAAAAAATGAGGCTCACCCTCAGTTAAAACGGTGGTCGTATACCGTTGCACGGGCTCGATCCCCGTACCAGAACTACTTATTTCTATGACATATAGATATTTGATTCGGGTTTGGGTGTTTGTGTACAAAATTTCACGACACAGGTTTAGGGCTGTGATAAGGCGTAGTTTTTTAAAACATATAATTATTGCTCAAACCTCATGTTGTCAGTTAATATAATAATTATTTCTCAATTACGAACAGATGAGAGGGTCATACAAACTTTCAATATAATCGAAGTATATTCATATAAGGGAATAATTACTCCATATTCATAATGGAACATATTTGAATACAGTCAGGGAAGTTGCCGCTTATCCAAAATCAATTAAATATAGCCTTTATTACGATCATATAAAGTGCCTTTAGGATCCAGGGGCCAGTTCCTGTATAGTACATACACTTTTATGAAAAGAACTCCCGCAAAATATTTTTAAAAAGCCCAGAGTCGAAACAGGACAGAAATTAAGTATTACGATAACGCTTTTAACATGACAATGAACGCATTATATTTCGTACAAACAATGGAAATGTAAAAAGGAAAACCTTGCATATTTTTTAATGTTAAGTCATTGGTTAACCTACATTTCATTTAATCCATATTGGCTTAAAATTTACGATGATGTGTATTGCATTTTACATAACTTTACACAATATCTTCCATTAAATTACCGACTATCTTTTGCCCGCGACTTCGGACGTATGTACTTATGTTATCGGAGCATATGATTGAATATTGAAGATACAAAATTAATTTTATCACTTTTAATATTTATATTATTTTTAAGTGAGTGTGAGTCAAGCAATGTTTCAAGTAACTTCATAGAATATGGGTGTAAAACTCTGAATCACCTATACATATAAAATCAATTGCTGTTTGTTAGTCTCGCTAAAACTCGAGAACGGCTTGACCGATTTGGCTAATTTTGGTTTTGAATGATTTTTGGAAGTTCAGGAAAGGTTTAAAAGTTAAGAAAATATGGAGAAATTGAAGGGAAATAGTAAAAACCACAATTTTATTTTCCCATACAAATAGTCCGTATTTATCATACCTTTGACACATTATTTCATTCTGACGCAATACGAAGTTTGATGAAGAAGATAATTTTCTTGCCCTCAAATTTTTCTGCATTGCTATTAGGGATTGCAATCCCGCAGCTTCTTCAATCCCGCGGGATTGATATGCGGGATTGATTGATGTAAGTTGCGGATAATTGTTTTATTTTTCGTTTTCTGTATAGTGTGGTTTTAGAAATGTTAGAGATGTGGTAATATAATTTTTCGATTTTGTTAACAGTTTGTGACTTATATATAAGCTTAAAGTGCCAATTTTCGTTAAAGTCAAGTGTCCCCCCCCCCTCTACCAACTAAACGGTTCTTGTAAGAAATTTAAACGTTACGGAAATAGTAGCTTCATATAATGAAATGAAAAGGAAAACTATCACACTTAAGTTGGTTTCACAAGTTTGCGAGTAATAGTCGATCAAATTATAAGTATTTCATTCGAAAATTTTTAAGAACTCCATAGAAAATATTTATTTATTTTTTTCATTACATTATTCAAACCTACATACTACGGAACACTACATTGCGCGTGGCCCGACACGCACTTGACAGGTTTTATAAAAAAAAGTGTTAATTTAGTACATAGTATTTAGCATTAGACGGAAGGAATTATGTATGTATGTATGTATCTTCACGCCAGGTCCCTAACGGGGTAGGCAGAGAGTGTAGAGCGCCAGACATCCCGGTTCTGACAAACCAAGGAATTATGTATCTGTATTATTTTCAAATATTAGGTTTTAATCAATACTTTTTTAAATTACATTACAGTAATTGCCAACACATTTCTTTTATAAATTATTAAACTTATGCGTTTTCTAAAACGTCTCCTATATAAGACCTAAAGATGTAGTGGTCAAGAACACAAAACGAATGTAATACGATATTATAATGACAAAAAATTAAAAATAATATTTTTATCACGCACACACGCACGACGCTGATCATGATATTTTAATAAAGTCGGATTATACACAATGCCAATTTTGCTGTAATAAATATCATATATCAAAAGTTTTGTGATACCTGCTTCTGGGTTTTCCATCTGTCTAATTCTAAAAAAATGTACTATAAAAAAATATGTCTCACATGTTATTGCATCAAAAGTACCTATTTGTTTTCTGACAAAATATTAATTATGTAAGTAAGAAATATTTAATAATCAAATCAGTTTTATAAGACCTTAATTTTATAAAATGTTTGGCAACAAGTTTTAATTAATTTTAACCTTACATCTAAAAGCAGGTAAAGTAATCAATCTCATTAATAATGAGATTCAGAATGAATTTGTGCATTCTCGCGAAGCTTCACGAACGTTTCAGCAGCTAATTTAAATTTGCGGGAGCCGCGGATCCGCGTTTTGAAGGTGCGGGATCCACCAGATTGATAAAAGGTGCGGGATCCCGCGGGATTGCGGGATCCCACTTTGCGGGATTGCAATCCCTAATTGCTATATTCTGAACTTTAAATAATTTAAGATTAATTATTAATCTCATCAATGAACAAACGATAATGGGACGACTTTTTATAATTATATATTTGTGATGGACTTTTTGTAGATAAACGGAGAACTTATAACACTAAAGTTCGATGTTCCACTTATTACGCGTTCTTGGAATTTGTAAAGACGAAGTTGACGCCAATTTTAGTAATATAGGCCTATTGTGATTTATTTATTTGTTTGCTTTTGAAACGACTAAATAATTTGTTCAATTTTTTTATGAGTTGACTAGCTGCGCCGGCAAACTTCGTATTGCCTCAGAATGAAATTTAAATAATGTGTCAAAGGTTTGATAGAAGCGGACTATTTGTATGGGAAAATTACATTGTGGTTGTTATTATTTCTCTTCAATTTCTTCACCTTTTAAACCCTCCCTGGACTTCCAAAAATCATTCAAAACCAAAATTAGCGAAATCGGTCCAGCAGTTCTCGAGTTTTAGCGAGACTAACGAACAGCGATTGATTTTTATATACGTATATAGATTATGTGTCTCGACACCATTCGCGTACTTTTTTTGTGTTGACACACAAAGGAATCTAAATACAGTGCTCATCAAGAAATAATGCATCTCGAGGCTATGAAAGTGACAACTCTCTCTCTGCTGCACACTGCCTACGTAAGCATCCGTAGTCCGGTATTGATCAAAACTTGATCAAAATAACATCAAATCGACAAACGTCTAATAGGAAAGGTGCGAAAGAGATAACGCTCTACAGATCCGAATTAAGCCGACGTCTCTTCCTGAGATCGATGTGCATTATTTCTTGTTGGATACCTACTTACGTCTTTTTTAAGGATTCAAATGCCATCCCAAAAAACTATCAAAATCGGTTTATCTTCAAGATTTATAATTTCCATATACCCATAGAAATTAAAGTTATCAATCAGTTTACAATGTTTCTTAATTACATTTGATGTTTTTTTGCGATGAATTTATACATTTTATTTCTGCCTACCCTTTCGGGAAATACAGGCTTGGCGTAACGTTATTAACAACAAAATACGTCACGGTTCACCGCAATATGCTTTTACATCGTACACAGCGACCTTCAAATATTTTCCACGTACAAATGAAAGAAAGTAACCACAACAAAGATGAAAAATATGTTGAGAAAATTCTCTGTCTTTTAAATTTGAAAGGACAGAGTTTTAAAGACCGTTTACAGTGAGAACCGACTACCTGGGTTTTGAAAACAATATATTTTTATTGTAACACTTGTTTTTCAAAAATGATTGGCTATTTTAAGACCGAAATGGCTTTCATGAGGATGAAGATAAGGTCATTAAATGTGAACTTTAAAATGCGAGAACATAGTTCTGTTTTCGAATAGTAGAACTCTTGTTCATGAGTTCGAGATTGGTGAAAGATAAATGACAAATAAATGCTCGTATCTACCCACGGCCATTTATTTACTAACCCCTTCATAAATAGAGTATTTGAGCTAAAGTGTTGCCAATCTCTCCTTTGTCTTTTTCTATCCTGCACATTTGACAATGCAACTGACAAAGACAAAGCATTATATAGCTAGACGTATCTAATGTACGTATAAGAATATACAATTTTGTTACAAATGGCGAATTTGACGCTAAGAGCGTTCTCTACCAGTTAAACCATTACTAGTATAGAAATAATGCACACCTTAATTTTCTACTGCATTACCTAATATACTTGCCGCTAAATGGTAGTGTTCAGGTCTATCGTGTTCCGGTCAGGTGGTGATGTACGGCCCTGTAATTTCCGGCACAGAGGCACAATACCTTAGGCCTCAGAAGTGGTAACGCATCTGCATTTTGACGTATGGTCTTTGTGTGGGTGTTTATAGGCTGCAGTCATCACTTTACATCAATGTGAACTGCATGCTTGTTTGCCAATTTCATTACAAAAAAAAAGAAACGTTATATGACCATTCTAAGGAATGCGGGAGAGAAGTAACGTTTTTAACCAAATAATTTCCTTCGCGGTTCACCCCGCTATATTATCATGCTTTTGCCGTACATAACCTTCAAATATTTTCCTCGAATTTCGAAGGTAACCACAACAGACGTGAAAAATTTGCGGCGAAAATGCTCCGCCCTTTGAATTTAAAAGGGCCAAGTTGCCAGTTTTGCAAATTATTCTTATTGTATACTAGCTGTTGCCCGCGACTTCGCCCGCGTGGATGTCGTTTTATAAATAACTAAGTAGCATATGTTCTTACTTAAAGTCAGCTCTATCTCTGTACAAAATTTCATTAAAATCGGTTCCGTCGTTTGCACGTGAAAAGGTTACAGACAGACAGACAGAGTTACTTTTGCATTTATAATATTAGTAGGGAAGTAGGGATTACACAGTCATTTTTGTCACAGAGGTAAAACAACTTGGGCCTCAGCGGTATTATTTTTTTTTTATTAGGTAGGTAGGTACTAAGAAATATTCATGTAAAATTACAAATTATAAAAAATTTAATGGTGAATATCACTAAGATAAAACTAAATACTAATGAAGTTTAGATAGTGCTAAACACGACCATTTAGCGGCAGATAGATTAGGTGAATGCGGTTATGCCTACGTCCTCGAGCTACTACACTTGTAACTATACCACCATTATATCAGTTAAATACCTATTGCAGTATACCGCTACATGTGTACGTAGCGACTTTCAAAATGTCCCTCGTAAATATAACCACAACAAAGGTGTAAAATTTGTTGCGAAAACTCCCCGCTACTTGAAAGAGTTGATAGGACGAAGTTGTCGCCAGTTTCACAGATCATTTATATTGTAATTCACCAACGCCGGCTTTCGGAAAACGTTATTGTTTCGCTTGTGATTCTAAAGACGTTGTTAAATTGGCTACTTATCAATAGACTATGGCCTTTGATTGGCGAATTATTCTTCAATTCGCAATTTTAATAAAAAAATTGGAACGACGATATACGTTTTACGCGTGTTAGAACTTCTGTTGGTGAGCTTAAGGATGGTAAGTTCTATGCTTATACCCTCGAGTTCTGCTATTATCATACTAAATATCTATATATTATATAAAAATCAATTGCTGTTCGTTAGTCTAGCTAAAACTCGAGAACGGCTGGATGGATCCATTAAGCTAATTTTTCGTTTTGTATGATTTTTGGAATCCCAGGGAAGGTTTAAAAGGTAAGAAAATATGAAAAAATTGAAGGAAAATAATAAAAACCACAATTTCATTTGCCCATACAAATAGGTATTGACATACCTATTATTTCATATTATTTAATTGTTATTATATAATGTATATTGTAATTCATCAGCTTTTGGAAAAATATAGAGAGAGGACAAATCAATAAATTATTGTATGAATACTCCTAAATTTGGCCTAAATAGGGCCAATTTTCGTTAGAGCCAGGGAACGTATTTTGTGACCAAGATGTAGAGTTTGTGAAGTCAGCGTGTTGGAAACACCAAACATTTATATGGCAACATTGCTTTTTTTTGTTACGCTCTCTCTCTTCCGTCCGTGAGCTCTGCACGGTCGTAACACGTATTTGACGTATTTATTGTACCTAACTTTTGTGTTAACAGCTAAAATAAAGTGCTTTATATACCTAATCTCTCAGTCTCGGTCCTTCGAGCCGGATCAATGTTCGGTTGTGATAGTGGACTGTATATAGAAGAAAACACTGGTTTCCGAGAGAATATAAACACTGAGAGATTAGGTAGATAAAGCACTTTATTTTAGCTGTTAACACAAAAATTAGGTACAATGAATACGTCAAATACGTGTTACGACCGTGAGCTCTGGGACGAAAGAGAGAGAGAGAGCGTAACAAAAAAGCTATGTTGCCATATAAATGTCTGGTGTTGCCAACACAGCGCTTATAAAGTAGAGCTAGAGTATAATTTATTTATAAATAACAGGTTGGGGAAAAAGTCTTTTCGCATTATAGTATGTATGAACTTGTAATAAAATCTCTTTGGCTGTAGTATTTGTATCTGGCTGGTTTTGGTATAATTGAAAGTTAAAATTTTAAAGAACATAATTCCGAATTCAAATTAGGCAAATGTGTGATTTTCATTTGTTTTTTGTACTGTCAAGATGAGTGAGTCTAATGAAGAAATTCGATACATTTTAAAATTTTATTACAGAAAAGGTAAAAATGCAACGCAAGCCGCGAAAAAAATTTGCGATGTTTATGGACCTAGTGCAGTGTCTGTGAGAGTAGCACAAATTTGGTTTAAGCGTTTTCAATCCGGAAATTTTGATGTCAAAGATGCACCTCGCTCTGGTCGCCCTATTACGGATAAAATGGATGCCATTTTTGAAAAAGTGGAGCAAAATCGACATATCAGTGGTTACGACGTAGTTGAAGAACTGAGAATTGATCACAAAACAGTTTTGGCGCATTTGAAAAAAGCTGGGTACAAAAAAAAGCTCGATATTTGGGTACCTCACGAGCTCACTGAAAGAAACCTAATGAACCGTGTACTCATTTGTGATTCTTTATTACGACGTAATGAAACCGAATCATTTTTGAAGAAGCTGATAACTGGTGATGAAAAGTGGTACGACGTACGACTAGAACGAGCGAAAAAGGTCGTGGTCAAAGGCCGGTCAGGCTTCACAGACTGTGGCGAAACCCGGGTTAACTCGCAATAAGGTGATGTTGTGTGTGTGGTGGGATTGGAAGGGTATTATTCACTAAGAGCTATTACCACCAGGCAGGACTATCGATTCTGAACTCTACTGCGAACAACTGATGAGATTAAAGCAAGAAGTTGAGAGAAAGCGGCCGGAATTGATCAACAGAAGGGGTGTGGTGTTTCATCATGATAACGCTAGACGTCACCCATCTATAGCCACTCAGCAAAAATTAAGAGAGTTTGGCTGGGAGGTGTTAATGCATCCGCCGTATAGTCCTGACCTTGCACCTTCAGATTTCCACCTGTTTCGGTCTCTTCAGAATTCTTTATGCAATGTTAGGTTAACATCACGAGAGGCCTGCCAAATCCACTTGTCGCGGTATTTTGATGAGAAGTCCCAAAATTTTTATAGCAGTGGGATCATGTCCCTACCTTCAAGAAGGCAAAAGGTTATCGAACAAAATGGTACATACATACTTAAGTTAAATTTAAATAAACTATATTAAAAAATGTTTTGAATTATCTTAAAAAATGCGAAGAAACTTTTTCCCCAACCTAATAGTTAATATTCGTATAATGTCGGTATACCTAATATTCATTTTATAAACATAACTACAAAAATTACTAGCGTCATGTAACGTATAGTTGGCCATAAAAACATTAAAAGCCCGAAATGTGCAAAAGAGGGACGCTTTAAAACTGTTTGAAAACTTTTTGTTGTGTTTACGCCTTTTGCATCTCGACGTTGTGAAATTTTGTGGCTAAACTTCGTTTTAATTCTGTGTATATTTTTATGATAGGCTTCGCATACAGGGCTTTTAGCAGAGTTGCCCTTACAAAAAAGGTAAAGGCACTGAATTTTTCCAAAAAAAGGGACAAAAGGGACTCAAAAACAATTTATTTTTATTCAATAGACATCTGACATCAATTTTTACTGGATAAGATTATGGAAGTATCTGAAACTTTTTAATATAAATTCTTGGATAGGGTATAAATATTGTTGCCAGCGTATGCCTGTCAACAATATTTATTTAATATTCACAATTTTCATCAAGAAATAATAGGCCTTGACCTAAAAAATTGCCGTTCTGCTGTAGGGTAAAACTCTACAATACGCCCCGCTTTTTTTCGAGTTCAATAAATTTTAGCTGTTAGGGTTTTTAGTGGTGTATTAGAGAATAAATAAAAAAGCGGTCATCTTTTAATCGTATGGCACTTGTAGTTGCCCTGAAAAACGTTACAATTGAGCACAACGTGTGTTTAAAAAAAAATAAGTAGTGCGTTTTGTATTGATATCCTTTGACAAGATGCCTCAGTTCTGTCACAAATGCCCCGAATTAATAAAATAAGAGAATCCTTTAAAATAACAATAAACATTTAAGCTGCTAGTAAGAAAACGACTTTTAAATCAACAGTTATAATATCTCTCATAAAAATAGAAAAAACTAAAAAACAAAAACAAATTCTTAAACATGAAATGAAAAGAGGGTTTTTAATCATCAATCGTCATATCTCTCTCTCATTAAAAACAAAACTTAAAAAAAAACGACATAAATACTTCTCTTCGATGGCTATTAAATTAAAATTACTTTTATACAGTCATCATATTTCTCTCTTGATTGTGTAGGTACTCTCTTTTTTCTTATCTAATTGTTTCAGGCTTAGCTTTTTTGCCACAAATATTACTAGCTTAAAGCGGTTTGTAGATTTTTTTAATTTTTTTTTTATGTAAGTGATGTGGTAAATAAGCTTGCAGGTCACGTTAATGTTAAGTGATGCAGCCTATAGACACCCACACAAAGACCAAGGTCAAAATGCAGATGCGTTACCACTCCTGAGGCCTAAGGTCTTATGCCTCTGTGCCGGAAATTACAGGGCCGTACATTACCACCAGACCGGAACACGATAGTGTTGAACACTACCATTTAGCGGCAAGTATATTAGGTAATGCGGTGGTGCCTACGCCCGCGAGCTCCGTCACTGGAGCTCTACCACCAGTGAAAACTACCACCTGACCGGAACACGATAGTTATAATTATACTCATTTATACTCATGCATCCAAAAAGAACAAGATGGGCATTTTAACCAATCTTCTTTAGAAGCTGTCTTGTAATAATTTTCGATGCATTCCTTAGGTACATCTATTTTGATCTTCGTCGGATATTTCTTCATCCGAACTATTTCGGTTCTCTTCTTCTTCACTTTCACTCTCTGATAATTCGTATTTTGTTGTTTTTTTCTTTGCTTTGGCATTTTCTTTGTTTTTTTATTTTGATCGTTCTCTTTGAAGCTTTTTTTTTCTCATGCTTTGTTTGTCACAAGTTACCACAGGTTTTTTCTTCTCTTCAATGATTTTTCGTTTTTATTTATTCCCTGGCGACGTCAAAATAACAGCTTTCTGTTTTTTCTTTAAAGACATTGCAGGTAACTTCGGTACAGGGTGTAGTTTAGCTAAAATTTTAATTTACCAGACAAAAGATGTCGTCTAAGCGTTCTTGAAGGAACGTTCGTGCCGCTTCATTTACTCCCATTTGCTTTAATCGCACCTTTTGCATAGCCTCACTAAAATTCATTTCGGACCAGAACGCTCGCAATGTTATTCTGACATAATTTCGTGGCATATCTTTAAAAATAAAAAAAGTATATTAAATAAAAATAATACATAAAACTGGGGCATATTTTACTACGACAGCCGGGGCATTTTGTAAATTTATAATTACAATATGCCCCGGTTTCAACATGGCCGCCATAATAGATTTATGACTGTGTCATCATCATCATTTCAGCAGAAAGACGTCCACTGCTGAACAAAGGCCTCCCCCAAAGAATGCCACAACGAACGGTCCTGGGCCGCTCTCATCCAACGATTGCCCGCGACCTTCACCAGGTCGTCGGTCCACCTCGTGGGGGGCCTGCCTACGCTTCGTCTTCCGGTACGCGGCCGCTACTCCAGAACTCTTCTGCCCCAAGGGCGGTGAGTTCTGCGACCTATGTGCTCTGCCCACTGCCACTTGAGTTTCGCTATTCGGTGGGCTATGTCGGTTACTTTGGTTTTCATGCGGATCGCCTCGTTTCTGATTCGATCTCGCAGAGAAACTCCGAGCATAGCCCTCTCCATTGCTCTCTGAGTGACCTTGAGCCTTCTTATGAGGCCCATAGTGAGCGACCACGTTTCAGTTCCGTATGTCATCACTGGCAACACACATTGGTCAAAGACCTTCTTCTTCAGATACTGCGGTAAATCGGACGAGAAGATATACAATATGTCTCAAGGCCGTATTCAAAGATTTTACTTTAATTTGAAAATGAAATGCAAAATTTACACTCTCACGGCGGTCAGGTCGAAGAAGTACTGTCGTCACTGCGTGCGAGTCGCAACCTGTTGTCTATCTCTGTCTGTCGGAGCGAGAGAGCTGTGGGGCATATTGCCTGCCGGGGTGTATTGTAGAGTTTTACCCTACTGGCTATTTCAAATCAAAATATTTTTTTGTGCTGATTATTCTAATTTCAAATTAATTTTATTTTAATAACATGGAATTCTTTTTTCTGTAATCATCATTTGTTTTTATAGTTAGTATTTTGTTTTCAAAACTATTATTTTTGTTTTAGTAATGAAGTGATGTGAAGTGATTGCATTTCATTTTTCAGGTTTTTTCATTGCTCAGGTACTTAATACTTTTGGTTGCTCTTTTTTTTACCAAAATCATACATTAAGTGTGCAATTTATGTACTGAGTATATAAATTGTAATACGTTAAATACGTTTTGTAATTCTTTACACAACAAAGAAAGGTATATAAAATTAAATATACGTATTTTATTATAAATATATAAGTAATTATAATATTGAGATATATCAGATAGCGTAATTGTTATAAGATTATTAGTTTTATGTTACTCCTTTAATTTGTACACCCCGTCTTTTTGTTGTTGATTTAGATCTCTCTAGTTTTAGGTTGCCTGGAAGAGATCACTTTAAGTGATAAGGCCGCCTATTGTGCATATTTTTAATTTTGTCTTGTTTATTATTTGTCCTAAAGTGTACAATAAAGAGTATTTATTATTATTATAAAGAAAACAGCATACCTAATTATACCTATATAAGTCTACGCCGTATTTGACATCGTGGTTGGTGGTTGAACAAATGATAGAATTTACCCCGTAATTGTATACAAATTGCTAAAAGCCAGTACCTAACCAGAACACTGTCTAACCGAGAGTTAAGTTCTTAATAAGTTGCGAGCTCCTATTTTGAACTTACGGTTTAGCAGTTCGGGATATCCGAAACGAAATGAACTGGAACTTTAGAGTGCTAGAGAAAGTCAAGTGAGGTAGAATATTGCAGTAGTGTACTTAGACAATGCAGAAACTGAAAGGTAGTAATTAAGTTGAAAATTAATTAAAGAATAAATATAAAAGGAAATATATCAATTAAAAAAGGATTTTTCAGAAAATTTCTGTGGTGATTTTGTTATAGAAATACACTAAGCCCATTATTCATATTGTACATTAGATACGTTTTAGCTATAGAATGCTTTGTCTTTGTCAGTTGCATTGTCAAATGTGCAGGATAAAAAAAGACAGAGGAGAGATTAGCAACACTAAAATACGTTTATTAATAAGGGGGTAAATATTTATTATAGGTAAGATTGCAAAGCATTATGACTAAACATTACTAATCTCAGTGATGACTGCAGCCTATAGACACTTACACAAAGACCAAGGTCAAAATGCAGATGCGTTAACACTCCTGAGGCCTAAGGTGTTATACCTCTGTGCCGGAAATTACAGGGCCGTACAGTACCACATGACCGGAACACGATAGTGCTGAACACTATCATTTAGCGGCAAGTATGTTAGGTAATGCGGTGGTGCCTATGCCCGCGAGCTCCGTCACTGGAGCTCTACCACCAGTAAAACTATTGTACCTCCGATTTTTATGTAAATGTTTATAAGCTGTGGAAGTCATTTACCATCTATTTGATTTTGCTAGCTTCCTTCACTACTTGTAAAGCTACATTTAAGCATTAGCTTAGAGAATACTCGTGATATTTCTGGAAATAGTTGTTTTGTGTGGTGTAAAATCCTTTATCTCTGGTTCTATTGGGATTTTTCCATTTTCTGGAAGTTTCCCAGTTCCTCGGAGTTTGGTAATGTGCCCGGAGATGGCAACAGGCTCGTCACCTGTTACATGGGCCAAATACGTAACCGGCGAATCGTGGGTGTTTGCATGTATGCTTGATTGCATGCATTTGCCTCTGCCTACCCCTTCAGGGATTACAGGCGTGAAGTCACGTTTTATTTTGTTTTAAACTTTTGAGTATATTAACACACACCTAGATCTAGACCTGAGAGAAAAATATAATATATTTGACTCGGCAGGAGTAATAGAACCCTCGATCTTTCGGAACAAGATTAAGGAAAAATACAACCAATCAAAACGTCATAAATAGTTTAAAATTAAATTAAAAAAATATATATAGCTTATCTAAAACTAAAATACATAAAGACGCTTAAAATTTTCAAGGAAAAAGTATTTCTTTGAAAATTCTTCCCATAAAACAAACGTAATTTTTCAGCCATTTTTTACTCGATCTTAATTAACAGAAAGAAACTTGAACGTGATTTTCTTTTATAGATCGGAACCGTTCGTGCGCGAGTACGACTCGCACTTGGCCGGTTTTTATATAGGTATTGACCTTTTCTTTCATCATGTAAACACGGTAGATAGTTCTAAAAATACCTTGTATTTACCCGCGCAAAGGAGTCACCTTCAGACGCGATTAGAATTGCCAATATTATTCATCCTACACAAACACAGACCTTTGCGTAGGTTTCTTAATCTCACGGTATCCCAGTCAACATTACTTACCTCTACCCTTGCGTCCGTTTCAAATCATTAAGATGGGCTAATCTATTCGCTCTTCAAAATAATGGCCTTGATACCATTTTAGCATGACAACCCTTAGATTTGCAAGGATCCGGACTGGCTACAATAGACCCTTTGGAACAAGATCTGATAAGACTAACAGATGTATTTTTTAAAGGATAGTTCTGTTGTTATAGATCGAGTATCGTCTGATGGTTGTGAAGGTTTGAAAGGGCTTTGTTCGGGATTGTTGATTGCTATGTACGAAAATTGATAACGGATATTGAATCGGTTTAGCTTTGTGAGTGATCTTAAAAGAAGCCTTTTGTCAGTCAAATATCTTTTAGATGTTGAAGAAAAATAAACTTGTTTGATAATTTATGTAGGTATATTTCTTAAGTTTGTAGCATTTATTTACAAAACTAATCTAATAAGCCTATATAATCTAGTCAAGCCTATATCTTACCTGAGAATCGCAGGTTGCAATCTTGGTCTAGCCCGACCAGAGTTGTCAAAATCATTCATCCTACTAAACTCCTAAACTTACGTAAAGGGCTATGTTTGTCATAACCCTTTACGTAAGTTTCTTAAGCCCGCCGTATCCCAGTCAACATTACCTACCTCTACCTTTGCGTCCGTTTTAAACCATTAAGATCGGCTAATCTGTTCGCTCTTCAAAATAATGGCCTTGATACCATTTTAGCATGACAACCCTTGGATTTGCGAGGATACGGACTGGCTACAATAGACCCTTTGGAACAAGATCTGATAAGACTAACAGATGTATTTTTTAAGGGATAGTTCTGTTGTTATAGATCGAGTATCGTCTGATGGTTGTGAAGGTTTGAAAGGGCTTTGTTCGGGATTGTTGATTGCTATGTACGAAAATTGATAACGGATATTGAATCGGTTTAGCTTTGTGAGTGATCTTAAAAGAAGCCTTTTGACAGTCGAATATCTTTTAGGTGTTGAAGAAAAATAAACTTGTTTGATAATTTATGTAGGCATATTTCTTAAGTTTGTAGTATTTATTTACAAAACTAATCTAATAAGCCTATATAATCTAGTCAAGCCTATATCTTACCTGAGAATCGCAGGTTGCAAACTTGGTCTAGCCCGACTAGAGTTGTCAAAACCATTCATCCTACTAAACTCCTAAACTTACGTAAAGGGCTATGTTTGTCATAACCCTTTACGTAAGTCTATTAAGCCAGCCGTATCCCAGTCAACATTGCTTACCTCTACCCTTGCATCCGTTTTAAACCATTAAGATCGGCTAATCTGTTCGCTCTTCAAAATGATGGTCTTGATAATGTTTTAGCATAACAATCCTTGGATTTGCGAGGATGCGGACTGGCTACATAAGACCTTTGGTAACAATATCTGATAACCCTAACAGATGTATTTTAAGGGATAAATCTGTTGTAGTAACTAGACTAGCGACTGATGAATAGTTGTTAAGGCTTTATTAGATATTGTTGATTAGTATGTAACGTATATTGAAAAGGATTAGCTTTGTTGCTGATCTTAAAAGAAGCCATTTGTAACGGACGAGAGTTGCGAGGAGTTGTGAGAGTTCGAAATGAGAACACAGGTTTTGAAATTTTTAGAGTGATACACGTATGCAGAGGTGAGAATGATGAGCGAGTGTCTGTAGTTAGAAACAGACTGTGTGAAGTTTCACACATGTGTATACATTTATGCACCTATAATTTTAATTCTGGTTCTAATTTTACTGGTGTTAGAGCTCCAGTGACGGATCTCGCTATACTTGCCGCTAAATGGTAGTGTTTAGCACTGTCGTGTTCCGGTCAGGTGGTAATGTACGGCCCTGTAATTTCCGGCACAGAGGCGTAATACCTTAGGCCTCAGGAGTGGTAACGCATCTGCATTTTGACCTTGGTCTTTGTGTGGGTGTCTATAGGCTGCAGTTATCACTTAACATCAATGTGATCTGCATGCTTGTTTGCCACTTCGGTTACATAAAAAAAAAAAAATCATTTTTAGAGGTAAGTAGGTATTAGATTTAGGCGGGATCACGAGCTACGTCGTCTACACCATTTGTATGTTGTGTAGGCTTGAAGTGCTATTGAAGCAAAGTTTCTATGCAGATATATATGACTAGCGGCCCGCCCCGGCTTCGCGCGGTGCAATGTTGCCTACCCTCTCCTATTCGTCTTACCGTGATGATTATACATACTCGTAGATATAGCCTAAAGTCTTCCTCGATATCTTTTATAGTTTAGGCAGCGTACGCAAAATAAGTAACTTTTCTAGTTGATTTTTTACACCTTGTGTCTGAAAAACCCAAATATCTTACGGAACCCTATTTTTCCAAAATAAAATATAGCCTATGTTACCCGTGGATAATGTAGTTTTTGAATAGTGAAATAAACTGTAAAAAATATTCCTCGATATCTTTTAAAGTTTAGGCAGCGTACGCAGAATAAGTCACTTTTCTAGTTGATTTTTTACACCTTGTGTCTGAAAAACCCAAATATCTTACGGAACCCTATTTTTCCAAAATAAAATATAGCCTATGTTACCCGTGGATAATGTAGCTTTCGAATAGTGAAATAAACTATAAAAGGTATTCCTCGATATCTTTTAAAGTTTAGGCAGCGTACGCAAAATAAGTAACTTTACTGGTTGATTTTTTACACCTTGTGTCTGAAAAACCCAAATATCTTACGGAACCCTATTTTTTCTAAAATAAAATATAGCCTATGTTACCCGTGGATAATGTGGCTTTCGAATAGTGAAAGAATTTTTTAAATCGGTCAAGTAGTTATTGAGCCCATTCATTAGAAACAAACAAACAATAAAATATTACCTCTTCATAATATTAGTTTAGATATATTTATTTAGATGTAAATAAATACGCTTATACTCACAGCCCCACACTAGGTATAAACTTTTATCGTGGGTACCGTTGTAAACCCACAACACAAACACAAACACCCTGCAGGCAATATAAATATTTGCCCCGGCAAGAGGATCGAACCCGCGACCCTACGAATCAAACGGTCGTCTTACGCCGCTGGACTAACTAGGTTGTCAAGTACCTATTATTTCATACTTTAATGCATATTATTATGATATGGCGGACTTAATACCTCATGGCAGTACTAGGTAGTTTACAGTATTTACTTACCATCACCAAGGACTTTTCGTTTAATAATAATGGCAACCCATTATACGTCCCACTGCTGGGCACGAGTCTCTCCCCTGTTGGGAGGGAGGCCTGGCTGAACCTACTCCAGTACGCTGCTCCAATGCGGATTGGTTGAGATGTTGGGGTTAGTGGCCAACCCGCTGTCGGATGTTTTCAAACCGCCTATAAGGCCTCCGACAAGGTTTAACGACTGCCATTTATCGATAGCAACCGGGACCGACGGCTTAACGTGCCCTCCGAAGCACGGAAACGCGCATTTTAATTTGCCACTAGCGGTCACCCATCTCACTACCCGACCGCGCCCGTAGTGCTTAATCGAGTAGATCGCTTATGATCTACACCAGCCGCCGGGCCATGCGCGCTTCACTTTTCGTTTGCTCCTTGAAAAATAATGATTCTCAACAAAAGAGAGTATTGTATCTTGAAATGCTTGCAAAGTTTATCTTCTAGTTCAGCTTTTATAAAGCAGCAGCTACATAAATCTTCCTAACAAGCCTTTAACGTGGGTTTGAGAAACACTGCCCACTACGAATTTAGACAAGGGATCCTTTCGTTGGAATTATTCATACACAAACGGTCACAAAACATTGGTCTTGGAAATTCCTCTTAGTTTTTCGACGCTGACGAATTATTTAAAAATAGAACGTGGAAGGTACTCTTCTAGTCTTTGTTTTGCTTTAGTTTCGTATGATATAGTACCTACCACTACCATTCTACTGATATACTTTTTTTTTATTTTTTATTCATTTGATTCAGACATAACATCCATTATTTGTTAGTAAAGTTGAAAAAGCACTTAATTAGCATTTTTACATTACGTAACTTCACGCCTGTAATCCCCGAAGGGGTAGGCAGAGGTAAATGCATGCATTCAAGCATACATGCAAACACCCACGATTCGCCGGTTACGTTTTTGGCCCATGTAACAGGTGGCGAGCCTGTTGACATCTCCGGGCACATTACCAAACTTCAAGGTACTGGGAAATTTCCAGAAAATGGAAAAATCCCAATAGAACCAGAGATAATGGACTTTACATCATCATCTCTGATAACCCCCTACCCGGGAATCGAACCCAGGACCTCAGCGTAGTAGTAGTGGCCTGCTACCACTAGGCTACCGAGGCAGTTTTACATTAGTTTATTATATTTAGTTTTATCTTAGTGATATTCTGGACTTTAAATATATTTTTGTCATAAGAGGTGCGTGTCACCCTAAATGAATAAATGAGTTTCTGATTCGGATTCTGATACTAATGTCGAAAAATAAAATATGAATTTTACCTACATCACTTAACGTAATCATTTGTATAAAGAGAAAAAAACCTAAAAATAATTCAATGTTTTAAAGATTTTAAAGAAAAATGTACTAAATAGTTAATTTGCTCATTCAAACAAGACGCTAATATAGCAACATCATCGACACTTTTAACATTTTGAATGTAATGTTGGTGCACAAGTATGCAATTCACAATTCCGCAACAAAGACACAAGAAGGTTAAAATGCGGATATATTTTCACCCCTAGGTAAATATTAGGTTGTTTGCCTTTGTGATTGATTAGTTATTACGGAGCCATACAGTATCTACCATCTAACCAGAATACTATAATACTCCAAACTGCAATTGTACGGTACTGTGGTGACCACACTCTCGAGTTCCCACACTAGTGCTCCACTTTTTCACTGGTGGTAGAGCTGCAGTGACGGAGCTCGCGGGCGTAGGCACCACCGCATTTCCTAATATACTTGCCGTTAAATGGCAGTGTTCAGCACTATCGTGTTCTGGTCAGATGGTAATGTACGGATCTGTAATTTCTGACACAGAGACATAACACCTTAGGCCTCAGGAGTGGTAACGCATCTGCATTTTGATCTTGGTCTTTTTGTGGGTGTCTATAGGCTGCAGTCATCACTTAACATCAATGTGAACTGCATGCTTGTTTGCCACTTCCATTACATAAAAAAAAGCCAGTAAGCATGAATAAAAATATACAACAATACACAGAGATAACTGCCAAACCCCTTTTATTGAAAGCGTTTAAAAATAACCTTTTCTACTGACGAATTCAGCTCAATTCATTTCAGGGCGTGATCAAAATAACTCTCCTGTCCATCTAGGCCGCTGATAAAAACAATGGACCGCAGTGGTAACATAGCGGTGGGGAATTTGATAACAAGTCCCCTTGAGAGAGACCCGTATTTTGGACAGTTATGACGTCGTAATAATTTTGGGTCAAATGTGTACTCTTTAGGATTCCGCCAAATAAAAGAGCTTATAGAAGTTATATACAAGTTTTTGGCCCGATGTAGATGCTATGAATCTTCAATATATATAAAAATCAATTGCTGTTCGTTAGTATCGCTAAAACTCGAGAACGGCTGGACCGATTTGGCTAATTTTGATTTTGAATGATTTTTGATAGTCCAGGGAAGGTTTAAAGGTAAGAAAATATGAAGAAATTGAAGGGAAATAGTAAAAACCACAATTTCATTTTCCCATACAAATAGTCCGTATCTATCAACCTTTGAGACATTATTTCATTCTGAGGCAATACGAAGTTTACCGGGTCAGCTAGTTCATTATATAAGTATGTTATCCTATCAATGGGTTTTTGCTTGCTGCTCTATCAATATTCCAATCTAACCTAGCTGACATCTCTTTGATTGCGCGTTTTTGTTTACTGTTGGTGATAAAAAAATAGAATTTAGAACAAGGACGTGAGGTATGTCAGGACCAGGATATTTGGCGCTCCACACTCACTGCCTATGCCCGTGAGGGACTTGGCGCCAAGATACACACATGCAAAAAACTATAAAACTTAAAATAACTATTCAGTTATAATCTATTTTTATCAGTATTCACTGTAGGAAAAATTGTACACGGAATCGTCTATTAAAATCTATGAACACAAAAATCTGATAAAAAATGAAATTAATAACATGCTTTACCTAGTCTGTTTATATCTGTGATAATAATTTCGGGATCAAAGATCAGTGGTCTATTTAAGTGATTTTTTAATGATACCAACGTTCTTTTAGGTTAGGATCCCACTGCAGAATCATTTCGTTCATCCAGATATGCTGAAAACCTTATTTTTACGCATAGGTATTTATAATCTAGAGAATACAACATGTAACGGCAATAATGCACACTCTTTAACACCCCGATTAGAAAATCGAGCTATAATCATAATACATGAACTGAAATTACATGTTTATGTATTTAATTTTTTTTATTTAAGAAATGAGTTGTCCTCAATTTGTACGAACAGTATGCACACCCTATGCATACTTACCCTACCCCTACCTACGGCCGCACATAAAACATGAACCTACTCACACACGTACACTGTTGCAATGTGATCTGACCATAATTTCCTTAATATGTAGTAATTAATTTTGGGACAAAATATTACCTACATCAAAAACTTAACTTACTCAACAGCTATTAAAATTTATAACAAGTTACCTAAATCCTTAAAAAAAGTGAATGGAAACACTTTTCACTGTAAACTGTGTAACATGTTGACTGAACAATGTTTTTATTCCCTGGACGAATACTTAAACTATAAATTTTGACTTCAAAATAATTATTCTTGTTGACATGATATTACGTATGATCTTTTTTTTTTTTGTATTGTAAATGTTCCAATATATTTTTCTCTGTGTTTGACTAGCCAAAATGAAATGTTATTATTATCCAAATATAATTTGATCAATGTGTAAATGGAATTGTAATGATTATAATGTAGTAATTGATAAAATATATTCGGTTCTGTTATTTGAATGCCAATGAAGTGGTGAAATATAAAAGGAAATTATTTTATTATACTGAAGATCTCATGTACTATATTTCTAACAAATAAATCAAAATTTGGCCGCAAGTATTTTTAATTAAATTATGTTATCTTGAACAGCCAGCTACTCTAATTTGCGGCCGATTTAATTTGGCTCCCGTATATCATAATAATGAGAAAATGTATTATATAAATTATATATAATAAATTTTCTCGTATTTATTATAAATATCAAATAGCTTTAATTTGATATATAAATAAACATGTACGTAACAGACGTAAAAAGTTATCGCGGTGGAACAAAAATATATAGGGGCGGCCAAGTGCGCAACGGAAGCCGTGATATTTCAGTCTTTATACATATTGCCGTGAAGTGGACGATATTTTATTAATAAAAACAAGTGAAAAAAAAAAATTCCCAAAATAATATAAAACATACTAGCGGCCATTTTTTGATACCTAGTGAGAAATATATTCTCTAGATTATAAATATACGGAAAAATAAAGTTTGCAGATTATCTGGATGAACGAAATGATTATGCAGTGGGATCCTAAGCTATTTCAAGCACTGTGTCCAAGCAGAGCGGGGAGTCCTTATAACATGCGAATATAAGCTTCCTCAAATGTGAGAAACGCTACCATTATGTATCAGCCACAGAAGTAATCGGACTTCTATCGGTGAACAATATACTGATAGCGGTCTTTAGATTTTATTACAGTCATTAACCTCAGCTTTTATGTTCCGTGTATACACGAATGAAAAACAACTTTATTTATTTCCCTTAGCTGCAATGGACTCCATTCAAAACCCGTACAATTTGTTATTCGTTTCTTTAACTCGGGATTCCGAGTTAAGTTTATTACCTACACATAAACAGGAGTTACTTTGAAAAGATAAAATATTCGCCGTTTTCAGCGGAATGCAAGTCGTTTTTATGTTCCTAAGTACGACATTCCGTCGTTGTCTCTTTATCTCTAGCTCTTAAGCGTTTTATGTCTGTTTTTCCTTAAAATACTTACCTTGCGAAAGCTTTGTTGCGATAAGTGATACTGTAAACAATTTTCTTATTCATCTCTATAATGTCATCAACTTCGACGGCGACGAAGCGCGCATGGTCCGGCGGCTGGTGTAGATCATAAGCGATCTACTCTGTTAAGCACTACGAGCGCGGTCGGGTAGTGTGATGGGTGACCGCTAGTGGCAAATTAAATGCGCGTTTCCGTGCTTCGGAGGGTACGTTAAGCCATCGGTCCCGGTTGTTATCGATAGATAGCAGTCGTTAAACCTTGTCAGAGGTCTTATGGGCGGTTTGAAAACATCCGATAGCGGGTTGGCCACTAACCCTCCCACCTCCACCAATCCGCATTGGAGCAGCGTGATGGAGTAAGCTCCAGGCCTCCCCCCAAAAAAGGGGAGAGACTCGTGCCCAGCAGTGGGACGTATATATTATTATATTTATTACTAATTTAAAATGATTTTTAAAATCAACTTGACGTTTCGGTCACTTTAACGAGAATAATAGGTATCTGCAGCAAGTTTGAAGCAGTAATTTAATAATCGGTACGTCATTATAAAAGCTTTCATAAAAGTCCTCAAAAAGTATTGCTCTCAAAAACTTATACAGCTAAAAAAATACAGCTTTTCCCACCGATACAAAATGAGAATCTTGGGAAAAACAATGCGTCCGCCTCGCATCTTTCAAAGGAAACCTTTTGAATTTTCCTTTCAAAGTGCTAACATAAAGCGGGTTTTTTTTTTCAGATATTGTTTGCTAGCCGCAAAAACAAAGCGTTGGTTTTTGAAGAGTGTAGTGGATAATCATTATTTATGTTATTAATAAAGTTTTGATGTCTTATGTTGAGGCATACCGCGGACATTCCGGCAAAATTCCATTCAAACGCTTAATTTGGTCTATTACATAGGCATCAATCAATCAGTGACGTACCTATATTTACACGTGCACCTGTGTGCGTAGCACTAAGACACAGTATAGATACAAACAGTATGGAAACTAAGCCCATTTTATAAAATATTTACCTACACTCTATTGAAGCAATAGGAATGTCACTATATTTTTAAATAATGGTGTTATTATTTTAGCATTTACTGACCTTTAATCAATCGTATGGGGATGTTGACTATTTTTTTATTGGTTACCCTGTAATAGTATTGGATAAATAAATACTATAAGTCTTTGAAACATAGTCAATAAGTACTTAAAAGTTGTTAAGATATAACGATTCAAAATGTTGCGAATAGTGAAATTACTCAAAACGGCCTATATAAAATTGCAGCACGTTATGACGTCACACCGCGGTACAACAGTTTACAAATAATAATATGTAGGCTATGTACATAATCTTATGGTGTTGATTAATCCCAGCAAAAGTTACTATGTAAGTATTCACTCATTTATTCTTGTTCTTATTTAATATTTTTACATACATAAGTAGTTATAAAACAAACAAACATATACCTATAAGAAATCAAAAAATAGTGCGCCGCCGGCAGCGGGAACAGGGTCTAAGCTATCGGTGGTTAGGGTCACAGAGACAAGAACCTCCTCACTAAACGTGCCGTGCCGAAGAGTACCGCCTTCTGTATTAGACCCATGATCCAACCTTGATCTTATTATTATTATAGTTTTAAGTACGAAAACTTTAATTTTGATTTAACTTGTAGATCTTTGTTTTAAACCATTACATAAAAATTACTTTATTCTTAATAAATATTTTAACAAAATATAATTCTTAAAAATAATAAAACTGAGTGCTAATTACTTGTGTGATTTTTATAGTTCTTACGACAGTACAATCTTAATAAATATATTAGCTGCCCCGACGAACTTCGTATCGCCTAAGGGGTATAAACAAATTAAATGTCCAAAAATCGAAAATAAAAATTGTGAAGAATCACCCTCACCATTTAGGGATATAAAAAAAGACTACAACCGATTCTCATACCTACCAACTATACACAAAAAAATTCATACTGATCGGTCTTGCCGCTGCGGAGGAGTATTGTTACAAACACTATCACACGATATTTTTTTAAACATGTTAGATATTATAACAATACATTATTCTTGCCTTTCAAAATCACCAAGAAGTTTAAAAAACGATACCTCCGGTTTTGATCATGCAGAGTTCAAACACTCGTATACCACGCAATACGCTCGTGGCATCTTTAAAACACTCGTGGAAGCAAAAACAAATCGCAACGTGACCGCTCGTCACGCTGCGACAGTCCGCGACACTCGCTACTGTAGCACTGCGAGAACCGCTTAGAGGCCTCGTAGATGCGCATGTTTGTGTGAGTGTGCCGTTTCGAACGATTTGTTCGTAGTTACATTACTGTTTGTAACTATACTGTGACTTAGAGAATACCAAACGTCTGCCATAATAGGGGAGGAGGTTGGGTGAGGCGGGGAAATCGGCCGGGACGTCGAAGTGTCCATTCTATACCTAAAATAATTACATATTCTCTGGCTAAAAGCAAACGGGTATTTTACGGTATTTTAATTCTCAAAAAAAAAACTTTTGTTAAAGTAATTTACTTATAGTGGGTAGACGAGGTAGTTTATACACGTATATATTATAAGTAGGTTGTCACTAAAGTAGGTAGAAGTAGTAGCAGTTAGCAACTATTCTGTGTTTTTCATATTGTGTCAATTTTTTTACGTAATGAAGGTGGCAAACAACTTCACTTTTTTATGTAATGTAGGTGGTAAACAAGCTTGCAGTTCACATTGATGTTAAGTGATGACTGCAGCCTATAGACACCCACAAAAAGACCAAGGTCGAAGTGCAGATGCGTTACCATCCCTGAGGCCTAAGGTGTTATGCCTCTGTGCCGGAAATTAAAGAGCCGTACATTACCACCTGACCGGAACACGATAGTGCTGAACACTACCATTTAGCAGCAAGTATCTGCTCCGCCACTGGAGCTCTACCACCAGTAAAGTTAAGTAATGACTGCAGCCTATAGACACTCACAAAAAGACCAGAGGTCAAAATGTAGGTGCGTTGCCACAACTGAGACCTTGTTGTTATGTCTCTGTGATAGTTATTATGGTGCCGTACATTATCATCAAACTGGAACACGATAGTGCTGAACACTACCACTTGGCGGCAGATAGATAAGGTAATGCGGTGGTGCCTATGCCCTCATGCTTCTACACCGGAAATTTGGATACTAATAATTACGGGTTTAATTCTATAACCCAGTCCACCCCGAAAATAGAAGCTGAAAATAAAATAAAAATAATTACATATTACGGAAATTTTTAATTTTTTGCATTACCAATAATAAAAATTAATTTAAGACCATACTACAACACCTATAAATAACACTTGAATATAAAATACCAGCGACACGTCCCGACTTCGTACGGTTAGCATTTATTATATAAATATTTTTTATTCTCCGTTTAAAGAGCTTGGTCAAAGACCATGACGCTCTATACGTTCACATGAATTACATTCTTCATTAAAAAAAAATAATTAGACAACCTTAGCTAATTGACAATTGATATAGTTGCAACAGTATCCTGGCGTCATCCGTAGTAGGATCTGCCAGGACACTGTTGCAATGTCCTATTTCTAATGAAGCAGAGCATATTGTTGCTGGATATGCCCCAAAGTACCTACTTTATGGCACAGATGTTACAATTTTGCCAAATGAGAAGATTAAATTTTCTTCGGGGTTTGTTTGTTCGGGTGAGGCTCATCGCAAGGCTTCATTATAAATTTATTATATTGTGGGGACGTCCCCTACTTATTTGACAAAAACCGTGATATCTCGGTTAATACAAGTACGATATTGATAAATTAGAGATATAAACCACCCTCAGAAAACCCTCTTTCAAAAATTTTAAACAGGAACGAAATCCGTTCTTAACTTTCCGAGATTAGCGCATATATACAGACAGAAAAAAATATGGGGACTTTACTTTATAATATGTAGTGATAATATCCAGACTGTCTGAATACGAGCATCATCATTTTTACTGGTGGCAGAGCTCCAGTGACGAAGCTCGCGGGCGTAGGCATCACCGCATTACCTAATATCCTTGCCGCTAAATGATAGTGTTCAGCACTATCGTGTGTCGGTCAGGTGGTAATGTACGGCTCTGTAATTTCCGGCACAGAGGCATAACATCTTAGGCCTCAGGAGTGGTAACGCATCTGCATTTTGACCTTGGTCTTTGTGTGGGTGTCTATAGGCTGCAGTCATCACTTAACATCAATGTGAACTGCATGCTTGTTTGCCACTTCCATAAAAAAAAACAACTGATTATTAGGTATTTCATCCTAAAAGCTTCCATCAAAGTTTTAACAAAGTAATTGTCGTCAGAAACTTAAAATGCTGAAAAAATTCAGCTATTCCCACCGCTACTACTAAATGAGAATCTTGGGAAAAACAATGCGTTCGCCTCGCGTCTTTCAAAGAATACCTTTGAATTTTCGTTTTAAAGCGCTAATGGAAAGCGGGTTTTTTGTTTAATGTTGTTCGCTTCTAAACGAGGCGTAAGTTTTTGAAGGGTGTAGATATTGTGGATGTAATTAATAAAGTTTTGATGATTTAAGTGAAATTATGGGCAAACAATTGACTATAGGCTGTTTTAGTTCTCAAAGCAAAAACTGGTCGAAACGTGTTCTTTTCAATCTTTAATAATTACGTTTTACTTGTTTGTAGGTAAGCAAATACTTGTGCAAATGTCGTTTGAGTAATTCATTAGGCGTTTTACTTTGGATGTGTTATTGATTACGATTTTCTTTCTATACAAAAAGGATATTTAACTCCTTTAGGTAAAAACTAATGGAAATGTCATGTCCGTTTAAGAAATTCAATATGCGTTTTACTTGAACATTGTACGTGTATGGAGTTCAACAAAATGCTCATTTCTCATAATTTTAATATTAAAATCCGACAAGGTTTTATCGAATATATTAAAAAAAAATAAAAAATGTGTATTACTGTTTTTCCATATTGAACCAGTTTGAGTTTAAAAATATTAAGTGGGTCACGAACGGGCAGTATAAAAATTACCGGGATATGACAGAACAATGTTTGGGAAACACTGCTATAAACGATAACCCATTAGATTTTTTGTTCATCAAAATTAGAACATTAAAACAATTAGTTAAATACGATCCTTTAAATAACAGAATTTGGACAGATTCCAAAAGTGGTCGCAAGTTGCAAGCTCATCGGAACACATAAGTATTTTATAGACACATACGTACCAACTTAGAAAATGTATTACAACGAGATACGAATTCCGGACGTGAGATGTTTCAAATGTAGACACAAAGTAGTAGTATATTTGTATTATTTTAAAGTATCTGTAACACTTCTCTTCAGATACTTGGATGGTTAGTTCCCATTGTGTCATTGAAATACATTTGATATATCTATTATGGGCCTTAAATTAATGTCTTTCCAGAAGAACGTTGCCCTTTACTCGTCTTTTTAACGTTGTGTTTAACCGACTTCGAAAAAAGGAGGAGGTTCTCAATTCGTCCGGATCTTTTATTTTCTGAAGAGATTACGGTTAATTTCGACTCTGTAGAGCTCATCTCTTTCGCACCTTACCAATGTGATCAATACTACCACCACACTATCAGTTTATAATATTACCATCAGTAGAGCAATATTTCTTGTTGAATAGGTACTATAACAGTGTAGGTTTCGTGATATCTCACTGCTTGTCAAAACTCAAATTCTGTACTTGGCACAACTCCTTTTCACCATCGTAAAAAGTGAAAAGGCAATCCATGTGTATGAATATCCTTTAGCCAATAACATTAAGCATCAACCTAAATATTTGTGAAAAATGTATCAGCAAGATTGAAATGTAACGGCAATAAAACATAAAACCACGTAGAAAAATATTTACAGCCACGACATTTACAGCGCCACTAATAAAACCCAACCCTAACTAAACAGTAGTAAGAAAAAGCTACAAAAATGATTTACAACGTTAATCCCGCTACAAATAGCCAGTTTCTACCCAAGGTCCGAAGTTACCGATATAAATATCACGCATTTACATGGCTAGATATTCTTACAACGTACACGACTTTGCCAACATTTCATCGAGTAAGACACTTTGACCTAACTAAATCATGCACCCAACTTTGCCAATTGACCATCCACTAGGCCCATAAATAAGGTACCTTCGATATTAGAAATGCACGCATGGAATATTTACTTTTAGCTACGTTTTTATTGGGCCGTGTTCCGTGTTTGAATTACTTAGGCTGTTTTCTTCTAGAGACGGATTGCTATGTTGGCGAGGCTTTTGTTTTTTTTAGTGATTAAATCGAAGATTTGCATTTCTTCACGCAAAAATGGCGGTAAATAAAGATGCAGTTGACCCAGATCACAAAACGTCTACATAATGACATGTTTGCCACTAATCTTCTCTTTATATTATAATAATGGCAATCCATTATACGTCCCATTGCTGGGCACGAGTCTCTCACCTTTTTGGGGGGAGGCCTGTAGCTTACTTCTCCACGCTGCTCCAATGCGGATTAGTGCAGATACGGGTTAGTGACCAACCCGCTGCCGGATGTTTTCAAATCGCCCATAAGGCCTCCGACAAGCTTTTAACGATTGCTATCTATCGATAGCAACCGAAGCACGGAAACGGTGGAAATTGAAATCGTTCCTCTGACGAAAAGGGAGGATCCTCCGACCAGGCGAGGTGATAGTGCCTGGAAGGCCGCAACCCCTTTATAATATACAAAAGTGAAAATCCCTTCGATAAATTGAAGGAAAGCAGATGTAATAAAATAACAACTATTTCACATTTTTAAGGTCACGACTATCGTATGCAGACTGCATAGGTACGTGTTCCGTAAACACGTCTGACCTATGAACTTAACACAACCTTCGTCGAAAAGGAAATATACCTACTTCCTGTCGGATGAAAAATACAATTTGATCCAGTATTCCACGTAACTCAATTTCCGTACTAAAAGGTCTGCTTCATGTGCTGATTATGTTATAAACTTGGTGGCACGCGAGGTGTTAACTTGTTACAGTTTGAGTAATGTACAGAATAAATTGAAAATTATACGGGACCCAGTGAGAGCGGCAGTCAAAGGGAAAATTGTAAGGAGGAATATTGTTTCGGCGCGGCAGACGGCTCTTTGTGGAGGTGCTAACATTTACTATTTGCTAACCATCGTGATTCTACTTCTGTTTCATTAATGGTCTGTGCACGGAAGCGGAATGTTTCGACAAAGTAACGAGGCTTGTAAAGTGATGGATAAATTGGAATTGCAAGGTAAAAGATCAAGAATTTTCGGCACCGTTTTTTAACTCACTTTAATTTGTCTACAACTTAAACAGAATTTCACGACATATTTTATTTTATTTTTACAATAATATAATAACACATTCATTTAAAAAAAATTCTTTAAATTTAAGGACTATAATAATTTGTAGTTTTTCATACTTACACAGGTAAAAAAATACTGAATAAGTTATTCAAACGATAAGTAATAATAATTACTGAAAATGAAGTACAGACAAGTATAGTTAATGTTCACTTTGAGGGTAAGTGAATACTGTAGCCTATACACATCTTTTTTTATGTAATGTAAGTGGCAAACAAGCATGCGGTTCACATTGATGTTAAGTGATGACTGCAGCCTATAGACACCCACACAAAGACCAAGGTCGAAGTGTAGACGCGTTACCACCCCTGAGGCCTAAGGTGTTATGCCTCTGTGCCGGAAATTACAGAGCCGTACATTACCACCTGACCGGAACACGATAGTGCTGAACACTACCATTTAAAGTCCTCTTCGAATTCTTATGCTCTGCATTTCTTCCAGATTTCTACCCAGTCAGTTATAACTGAGTCTGCATTTTCATGAGCTTCGTTGGATAATATATTTCGACTGTTAGATGCTAAGACCCCCAAATTCACTAGGACACCAAGACGACGTTACCCACTAAGTATCCAAGTAGTTAAAATGGAAATACTTACATGGTACCTAACTCACCTAGCCATGTTGAAGCGATATCGATACACCTAATAACTGCTTGAATACGTAACTGATGATATCACCATGAGACCATGAGACGTTATAATGAGTTTGGCTTTAAGGCTAAACTCAGACCGGCGCATAATTGACGCGTCATGTTTTTCGTCTATAGCATATCATCTCTATTTTCCAATTAATATGGTACAAGTATGTGTTACGCAAATATGAATCGCGGCGATGCCTGACACTTGGTTAAAGTTCAATATTCAATATTCTTTATTGTACACCAAGGACAGAACACAGAAACGGAATACAAAAATGTTATGTACAATTGGCGGTCTTATCGCTAACAGCGATTTCTTCCAGACAACCAAGTGGAGAAGAAATTAGAAGAATAGCTTATAGCTTGTACGGTTAATTTAATATAAATGCAACAACTCAGTTACTTTCAACTACAATTTCACAGTAAGCCAGGGAGCAGGAAGATGCTTTATCCGAACAGGGCGCAGTGGCGCATGCAAGTCGAAAAGTTGCGTTAAAAGAGAGTTAAATAGTTTGACTTTCTCATCTACATCATGCGCACTGTCAACGACGCTCCAATCAATTTTCACGACATCCTCCAGTAACCGATCATTATCAATGCCACTAAAGTTACGCTGCAGGAGAATTTTAGTTTTGACTTTGGGAGGGCGAATTTTATATGATAAGAAGATAAGATCATGATATGAAAATGCCTCAGCAGAACATTGTCTATGCTTTGCTACATATTCAGGGGAAGATATCAAAATTAAATCGAGATAGGATGGTATAGAATTTGGGAAATAGTGAGTTGCAGAGAGAGGGAGTAAATGCATATCAGCTTATTCAATAATGCTTTTCAAGCGATTGGATCGTGTGTCATTTTTCAAGAGGCAAGTATTAAAATCACCCAAGATAATAGAATGATCGTAGAGAGGAGTGTCTTCTAGACTAAAAATCTTCTAGACTACTCTCAAAAGATGAAAAATAATTTACTGTAAGGGAAGGGCTATAATAAACGCCAAGAAGCATCTTCGTACTAGAAAAAAGGACTTCAACAAAAAGATGTTCTGCACCTTCATCTGATTGCGCAGACCTATGTACAATGAAGAAGGGGATGTGCGATCGGAGATATATTGCAAAGTTATACGAGCGCATTGACGCGTCAATCTCTAAATTTGAAAAATCTGAAAATTGACGCGTCAAACAAACTATCAGACGCGTCTATCAGTCGTGGCTGATCCATTTGACAAGTATAAAATATTTAGATGGCTAGATCGTTCTCAGCAAATCAATTGCTCAAAAATATGGCGGCGACTTATATACGCTTACAGTCACACTAGGTATAAAATATGTGTCATGAATGCCGTTGTACACATACAACACATTCACAAACCCGCGACCCTTCGAATCAAACGGTCTTTTCACACCGCTGGATTAGCCGGGTCGTCAACTTAGGTCCAATGGTGTGCATAGCAAAGAGAAAATGGACTTACTGGTTTATCTGACGGACGTGTCGGATAATTAGTTTTCAGCTTCACATGTGGACCACACCAGTCGTAGCACAGTGCCGAATCGCTAATGCGTGTAGCTTCGAAAAAAACACAACGCGACGCGACCCTTCAATTCTGCGACAATGTGAGTTGAGCCTAAGGGTTCACAGTAATTGTAGAATCGACAACAATACCGACAAGCTATAATGTTTCAACCGTCTTCAAAACAACACTACTTTGTATTGATGAATAAGGCATTAGCTAGTTATTAAGTATGCATAATGTTGGGACAGTAATGATTCTGTTATTATGCATACTCACGGATTAATGTATTTGGATCACGTATTGGGTTTACACCATTGGCACTCAATAAATGGGTTGGTAATAATGATTTATGTAGGGTTACAATTATTATTATATGTTTTTATTATTATACCATAACCACAGACATGAAACGCGCATGGCCCAGCGGCTGGTGTAGATCGGAAGCGATCTACTCGGTTAAGCGATACGAGCGCGGTCGGGTGTATGGTGGGTGACCGCTAGTGGCAAATTAAATGCGAGTTTCCGTGCTTCGGAGGGCACGTCAGACGCCTTATAGGCGGTTTGAAAACCTCCGACAACGGGTTGGCCACTAACCCTTATCTCCACCAACCCGCATTGGAGCAGCGTGGTGTAGTAAGCTCCAGCCCCCCACCCCAAAGGGAAGAGACTCGTGCCCAGCAGTGGGACGTATAATGGGTTGTCATTATTATTATTACCTCAGACATTACTATAATATGTTGTAATAAAACTGTACATAGTGGAATTTTACAAGTGTATGGCATTACCAGCAGCACATCCTAAATCATCAGTGAAGGGGTTGAGGAAGTGACCTAATGTTAACGATACTCGCAACCAAAGATATTATCATCTAATATCTTTGCCCGCAACCAAACACGCAGTTCACACTTATGGTACCTACGTGAATGCTATAGGTCGCGCCACGTAAAAAGAACGCTGGAAGAAAGTAGAAGGGATGTGTTCGCGCATCGGTACACTCGCGCACGAAAGTACTAGCCCTATTGGTTTATTTTTGATCTAGCTTTCGCTTGCGGTTTCGTGTATTGGTAGGCTGATTGAAAACGCCGCACCTCATACCACCAAATAGATCGATAAATCGTCTACTGCGCAGCTTGACCGCCAGCGTTCTTTTTACCTGGCGCGACCTATACAAACATAATCTTCACAAAAACCGGCGGCACAGGCACAATGTAAATAAGAACAGTGTGGAAACTACGAGCAAAGCGTTCAAAACGGCACACTCACACAAACATGCGCATCTACGAGGCCTCTAAGCGGTTCTCGCGGTGCTACAATAGCGAGTGTCGCGTCGAGACAAGCGGTCACGTTGCGATAAAAGGAGATGTTGCAAAAATTTATGGACCTCCGGCCATGTATTGTACACAATTTCATTAAACAGGCAAAATCAATATAAAACGTTTATTACTGCATATTTTCACTTATTTAGCTTTGTTTGCAGTTACAAAACATAATTTGCAGTTAGAATTGCAACTCGAAACCAACATGGCGAATATGGCGAGCGATGTCATTTTTTATAGTACTTGGAGAAAAAAGTAATATTTTCTAAATACTATCGAAAGTGATTGATCCCAAGTGTCGGCTGTATCGCCGCCATGTTTAACATAGTTGAAAATGATAAAATCGTTTGAATTAAATGTCGTTGTAACTCTAAAATATATTCTTGAATAAATTAATTGTATTTTTTTCGGATTCTTCTTTAATTTACCCATTTTTTCAACATCTCCTTTGTTGTCACAGTGTTTGTAACAATACCTACTCCGCAGCGGCTAGACCGATCATTATGAAATTTTGTGTGTGTAGTAGGTAGGTATGAGAATCGGATGATGTCTATTTTTTTGTATATCCCTAAATGGTAAGGGTGACTCACCAATTTTTTTTCGATTTTTTGGACATTTAATTAACCACAAAAAGAACAAGGTCAAAATGCAGATGCATTACCAGTTACCACTCCTGAGGCCTAAGGCACACCGAGGACCCTCCGCCAAAATTCCATACAAACGCTTAATTTGGTCTCTATTACACAGACATCAATCAGTGACGTATATTTACACGTGCACCTGTGTGCGTAGCACGTAGAAAATACCAACCGTCGCCCATAAGAGGGGAGGAGATTGGGTGAGGCGGGGAAATCAGGCGGGACGTCGAAGTGTCCATTCTATACGTAGTATTATTACATATTTTCTGCTGCAGTAGTAGACATGCGCTGTGGGTGCGGTCCGCGATAAAATTACCGCGATGGCATTTCCAACCGACGTGTCAAGAATGACGATGATGACATATTCCCCCTTATGGAGTGGCTTTTGTCCAGTAATCCAGCTTGCAATCTTTGGGCTGAAGTTACGATAGTGAAAGTATTACCACATCACAAAACTGACTAGGTAGCCTAGTGAAAGCAGGCCACTACTACTACGCTGAGGTCCTGGGTTTGATTCTCAGGTAGGGAGTTATCAGAGATAATAGTGTAAAGTACTTTGGTCTTATTGGGATTTTTCCATTTCCTTGAAATTTCCCAGTACCTCGAAGTTTGGTAATGTGCCCGGAGATGTCAACAGGCTCACCATCTGTTACGTGGGCCAAAAATGTAACCTGCGAATCGTAGGTGTATGCATGAATGCATGAATGAAAAGTATGTATTAACCTCGGCCTACCCCTTCGGGGATTACAGGCGTGAAGTTACGTTTTTAAAATATCTATAACACGGTTGCGGTGAACTGTTACGCCCTTGAATTTACGTAACGTAACTTCACGCCTGTAATCCCCGAAGGGGTAGGCAGAGGTAAATGCATGCATTCAATCATACATGCAAACACCCAAACCAACCAACAAATAACTGCCTCAGTAGCGTAGTGGTAGCAGGCCACTACTATTACGCTGGAGGTCCTGGGTTCGATTCCCGGGTCGGGGATTATCAGAGATAACGGTTTAAAATCCTTTATCTCTGCTACTATTGGGATTTTTCCATTTTCTGGAAGTTTCCCAGTACCCCGGAGTTTGGTAATGTGCCCGGAGATGGCAACAGGTTCGCCACCTGTTACATGGGCCAAAACGTAACCGGCGAGTCGTGGGTGTTTGCATGTATGATTGATGGCATGCATTTACCTCTGCCTTGAATTTCCAGTAATTTAAATACAATAATGTTACGTTCAACACCAAACAACCGCTATCCCAATATTTTTATTGTTACCTTTAAAAGAGTTTGCAGTCAATAAAAGTTTGATATTCAAGTCTGACTTGGAACATTCTAGAACCACGAACGGTGCAAATGTTTACCGATTCATATTTTCTCCGATATTAAAATTTTCCGCGACCACGAGATGTTTTCATTTCTTTCCTATATTTGCGAGTTCGCAAATGGTTACTGCAAATCTAATAACGTCGAATGTTGGCAGAATTTTGTTTAGTTATGTCTGCGTTATTTTACAAACCTATCTTTTGTTTACTCGGGATTCCTACCATTTTCAAGTAAAAAAATATTATGAGTGTAGTAGAAGTATTTGCAACGAATATAATACCGAATGTTTGATTATAAATACTTTGAGAAAATAAGGTTTGTATTCCAATTTCATATGCATTAATATCCACAACTCGCGCTTAACAAATGGAAACGTATCCGGAGTTTTTATACGACCTAATTTGCAGAACAATTCTATCATACACTTACAAATATATAAGAAGTTTTTTTTATGTAAGGGAAGTGGTAAACAAGCATGCAGTTCACATTGATGTTAAGTGATGACTGCAGCCTATAGACACCTACACAAAGACCAAGGTCAAAATGCAGATGCGTTACCACCCCTGAGGCCTAAGGTGTTATGTCTCTGTGCCGGAAATTACAGGGCCGTACATTACCACCTGACCGGAACACTATAGTTCTAAACACTACCATTTAACGGCAAGTATATCAGGTAATGCGGTGGTGCCTACGCCCGCGAGCACCGTCACTGGAGCTCTACAAATGTGTACAATGGTTAGGTTGTTATATGGCATAGAGCTAGACAGACTAGCTAAAACAGCTTAATAGCACAGTCTAAAGAAAACGATAGTATGTATATTGGTATCACTCCACGATTTCTTGTCAGCCCTTGGCTATGGGAACCAAATGTAAAACAACCACTGTGTTGTTTAGTAATGTCTGCCTTATTTTATAAACATAACTAGCTGTTGCCCGCAGCTTCGCCCGCGTAGATGTCGTTTTATAAATACATTTTCCTGAATTTTCTTTGCTATAAACCTCTCGGAGCCCGAGACCTTTCCAACGAATGCAAAACCGTGGAAATCAGTTCGTGCGTTCTGGAGTTATAGCGTCAGGAAGGAAAACCCAACTTATTTTTATATTATAGATAATATCTCATTTTAGTTTGGAATCCATATTATTTTGTAAGTAAAACCTTACTTGCCAACAATAACTATTTTAGAGGCGGCCTGGCAGTCTCCGTGGTTTAAATGTGATTAAAAAACGTAACGTAACTTCACGCGTGTAATCCCCGAAGGGGTTAGGCAGAGGTAAATGCATGCATTCAGGCATATATGCAAACTCCAACGATTCACCGGTTACGTTTTGGCCCATGTAACAGGTGGCGAGCCTGTTGACATCTCCGGGCACATCACCAAACTTCGAGGAACTGGAATACTTCCAGCAAATGGAAAAATCCCAATATAACCAGAGATGAAGGATTTCACAACGTAATCTCAATAACGTAAACGGAAACGATCTCATCAACGGAATCGAACCCAGGACCCCAGCGTAGTAATTATGGCCTGCTATCACTAAGCTACTGAGGCAGTCAAATTTGAATATAAAACAATATTCCAAACAATATTTAAAAATTACATCAGATTAAAAAATACAATTGAGAATTTTTATCATGGTTCATCTTAAACGATTGAATCGAGAAATGACGAAAAAGGAATACAACAGTAACAAAGGAAACCCGGGTCTTAATTCCGATCCGATTTAAGCACAGCTTGAGCTGTTCACGTGGATTGCTAACAGTTATTTTCTTTTCCACGTTTATTTTAAATGGGACCGTTTTACGATGTACTCCCTAAGGTGTTTAGAAGTATTTGTTCCACTCTTTTTTTTTTCAATTTTTTTCCTTTACTTTAGAAGATAGGGGATGTCAGAATCTTGTAGAGTGTTATTTAATTGTCTCATCGCTTGTTATAATTTTTGTAACGTATTCTGAGTAAAATAAAAATATTCAGACTCAATTGAGGGTACTCCAAGCCCAGGCGAATGGGTGACTTCAAAAACCGACAGTAAGTTACCCAGTAATCGACCTACGTAACGAATTGTCTTTACCGATAGGGAAGAAATTATCTATACCAATAGGTATGATAAAAATAACCGAAATTAATAATACATACCTATGCGTAAGGGATGACTTCCCTTATGCACAGGTATGTATTATTAATTTAGCTTTCCCGTTTTCGTAGGTTTTCGCGAGCTTCGTACATTGTAGAAATTAAACTTGAACATAGTTTTCAGTAATTTCTCGATAGATAGCGCCACTAGTAGTTTACATCGCACTAGGATTGTGTTCCGTCTCAGCTATATAAGACCAGGCTGAACACCGTCGAACTAGTCTGCCCCATAGATTATACACTAATACTGACAGTCTGCCCGTGACCACGGTAGCTGGAAAGCCACCGAAACGTCGGGTGTAAGAAGTTTGGGAGTGTATACGCGAGAAAATCCGCAAGTTTATTTCTACTAAATTTAGCTTTTTTCATTTTTGTTTTTCAACAAAAAATGTAATAAGTCTATCACTCGGGAAATCGGTTTCTGATGACAAAAAACGGTTTTTTGCCGTGTCACGGGGCCAGTTTAGTACGATACTGCATCATTGCCACATTATGCTAGTGTTCATACAAACACACAAAGAAACGCAGACACGCCAATAAAACTCAAGACTGTGATGAATGGATTGTAAGGTCGCGGATATTTTTTTTAATAATTAAGACACTCGCATTTAACACTTATTTCACTGATTTCACGAATCAGTTCGTGACGCAATATAGACATTGGGTAAAACACGTTTTCTCCTTTATTCCGACGTTTCGTTTTTATTTATTGAATCCATAATTAGCCTTGTAGGGGTGTACTGAAAGGCAGGGAGAGGAATGAAAGGTGAGCTGTTTAAGTCACTTATTACATAGAAAAAACGTGACTGGAGAATCATAAGAGTTTGCATTAAAATGTTTTCTTTCTTTTAATATGTTTTAATGCAAGAAACTACCTCTGCTTACTTTTTCAAGGAATGCAGGTGTAAAATTATGTTTAAGTTTACAGGTACGTAGTTAGGTTATGTAACATAACAAGTACAGGTATGAAGCATTTTTGAAAAAAAAAAACTAATTTTACAATTAAATTTTAATTTCTACTGGTGGTAGAGCTCTTGTGACGGAGCTCGCGGGCGTAGGCACCACCGCATTACCGCATACTTGCCGCTAAATGGTAGCGTTCAGCACTATCGTGTTCCGGTCAGGTGGTTATGTACGGCCCTGTAATTTCCGGCACAGAGGTCTATAGGCTGCAGTCTTCACTTAACATCAATGTGAACTGCATGCTTGCTACCCATTACATAAAAAAAAATATAATACCCACCAAATCACTTTGTAAATGCTGTATAACATTTTACAATAATTTCATTACTGTAAATAACTCTGAAATGTTACTAAATATAAAGGTATTCACGTTCATTTCATCTTCAAGCCCGACACACTTCCATAACTTGGCGAACTTATAACTTAAACCGGTGCTGTAATATACAATAATTAAATGTGACTTGAAATGTACTTAAACTCAACTTGATACAAACTTAACTAAGCAACTACTGTCCCTTTCCTTAATTTTATAGGGTGGCAATAACGTTGAAAATTAGGTGCCAATAGAATTAAAGTGGGGGTAAATAAAGCGCTTACTAAATACTTTAGCATTTTTTTAGAATTGACTTATGTTGGCGCCACGTCTCTAGACGGCATTGTCTACTTCAGCGGGCAATCGGCGATCGTAGAGGGCGTTCCAGGCTAAATTAGCACAATTCTATTTTTAAGCTATTGCATAGCTTCTATCGAGGGCCTTGAGCGCGGGGACCGAATCCAGAAATTCCGTAACGAAAAAACCTCGCGCTCCCCACTCCGACGGGCACTGAGGTGTGGCTTGAAGGCCGTGCATTGTCTAACGTCGTTTCTTTTCGGCAGTCTTCGACACGGTGTTTGTGTGCGTGCAACTAGACGGATTCTACGAAGCTCGCACGAATCGAGAATGTTGAAAAACGTAAAATGTTTTCTTATCGGTCACCACGCTCAAAAAGTGTAACTTGAATTAATGTCAAAGCAAAAAAGAAATACTGCATAAATAAAATAAATCATCATCATCATCATCATTTCAGCCAAAAGACGTCCACTGCTGGACAAAGGCCTCCCCCAAAGAATGCCACAACGAACGGTCCTGGGCCGCCCTCATCCAACGATTGCCCGCGACCTTCACCAGGTCGTCGGTCCACCTCGTGAGGGGCCTGCCTACGCTTCGTCTTCAGGTACGCGGTCGCCACTCTAGAACTCTTCTGCCCCAACGGCCGTCAGTTCTGCGAGCTATGTGCCCTGCCCACTGCCACTTGAGTTTCGCTATTCGATGGGCTGTGTCGGTTACTTTGGTCCTCATGCGGATCTCCTCATTTCTGATTCGATCTCGCAGAGTAACTCCGAGCATAGCCCTCTCCATCGACCCTGAGTGACCTTGAGCCTTCTTATGAGGCCCATAGTGAGCGACCACGTTTCTGTTCCGTATGTCATCACTGGCAACACACACTGGTCAAAGACCTTCTTCTTCAGACACTGCGGTAAATTGGACGAGAAGATATAACGCAGCTTCCCGAACGCTGCCCATCCGAGTTGGATTCGGCGATTGACCTCTTTCTCGAAGTTGGACCTACCTAACTGGACCGTTTGGAATAAAATAAATAAATAATTATAATTGCATAAGTTGATACAAAATGCTATGCAATAGCTTTCCCGCGGCAGTCCCCGAGTGCCACACGTCGATTTTTTTTTTTAATATTATTCTATAATTCAGCACTGATTCAGGTTTTTTATTTTATCAGATGGCAACCCTACTCACATCTCCATACTTGGTATAAACTTGCATCGTCGGTGTACACTCACAACACATACACAAACACCCAACCAACCAACTCAACCCAGATCCGACACAAATTTCTGTAGGCCATACAAACATTTGTCCCGGAGAGAAGATCGAACTTGCGACCCTTCAAATCAAGCGATCGTCACACAGTGGTCACACACCACTAGACTGACCGGATCGTCATTTATTATTTGCTCAATATGTAATCAGTTTACTTGTTTGACTGCCAAGTATAAGCTTTCTACCACGCTAATTGGCAGAGAACTGAATACCGCTATTGGCCAACACCAAAATACCGATCTTAAAAGCCCTAATTATTATGCCATGGCAGTCCCAATGTTAAGTAAATTAACTCATGAAAAACACTATCAAATATTTAGGGGAAATTACTGTATGTACAAAAGAACCACAATTTTGGTAATAACATGTTAGAATAGGGTTTTACGCCGTATAAATATTTATATTCAGTTTGGAAATAGACTTTTTGTTTTGCATCGGTAGTACACGCTATGGCTACTCCCCTCCGGTCCGCCGCGATCGGTGGCCCGCGTTGCTCTATGATTATTAGTGGTTATTCACTCTAGGTTAGTTTAAAAAAAAAGACGATGTAAAAGTGCTCTGCAGGAGCCTAGTTATATGAAATAAATGAATAGACTGAATAATAAACTGTATATTTCAAGTACTGTGTACTGACAGTGGCAACTGACCAAACTAGCCACAGGTAAAAAAATATGCTATCCAACCCCAGCTTCATATAATTATACGAATGACAGATTAAAACCGTTTTAGACAACGCTAAGGCGCATTTGCATGAATTAATTTCAGTCGACGCAACGAAAACAGTTCGCAGACGTGACGTGAAAATGCAATTTTAAAACTTTTTGAAAAGAACCCGCAGATTTCGACCGTTAATTTTTGCCGCAGCTGTCGATTTTGAATCTTATGATTTTGCTGGAGCAACTTATTCTTGTTAGTTTTGGAAGATTAAAGCTGGGTTTTTTTTCACTCATGAGGAGCTAGCGGGCGTAGGCACCGCATTACCTAATTTACTTGCCGCTAAATGGCAGTGTTTAGCACTATCGTGTTCCGCTCAGGTGGCCCTGTAATTGCCGGCACAGAGGCATAACACCTTAGGCCTCAGGAGTGGTAGCGCATCTGCATTTTGACCTTGGTCTTCGTGTGGGTGTCTATAGGCTGCAGTCATCACTTAACATGAATGTGAACTGCATGCTTGTTTCCATATAAAAAAGGGCGTGACGACCCCGCCCTCCAGTGGGGGAGAATTCTGACACTAGTGCAGTCAGTCAATCGAACAATAGCAGTTAAACCATTTTAATAGGGCAGTAGTAAAAATAACAACGCGGGATGGGTAGCAGCGTCTTTCGATAAAACTACAGCTACTGCGATCGCCAATCTGCCTGCCAAGAGTGGCGATTATGGCATACTCTCCTGTAATGACGCACAATACTGTTTTGGGTGTCTTTGGTTCCCCAAAAAAAGTAATGACGCAAAAGTATTGTTCATTACTGGAGAGTATGCCATTGGTTTTGTCCAGCAGTGGAGGACTTTCGACTTTTCTTTATTTGGTTTTTATAATAGGTTTGATAGCCAAACGTTCTTCATCGGGGAATTCATAACTAAAACTGTCATATTTTCTGTAAAATCTTTTTCCCTCTATCCAAAGATTGTCTGGTAGAAATCGCTCATATATCGATAAGGCCGCTTAATGTACATCATTATACACTATTCATTATATCCTTTTTTTATACTTCTCTTGTGTCATTCTTTTAATGTTCCGTTTGGTGTACAATACAGTGTATTTTTGTTGCTGTAAAATTTCACCCTATTTAACTTAAATCTTTCTGTTCACAATTTTATTGTATTTAATTGGGAATGACGTAATAATACTGACAGTCTGTCATCACACAAGATGGTTTCATCTTGTGTGACGACAGGTACCGCATTCTAATAGAATCCTATTCGCGCAATCGCGGGCGCCACCTCAAATCGTATTCGTGTGTTTTTGCATTATTAATGTTATAATAGACGCCGAGTAAATTTGGGGGAAGTGGAGTGACAAGGTTATGGTTAATTTACATTGCAGGAAATGCTTTGGTTTGGTTGTGATCATATAATGACATTGTAGTTTGAAGGTCATGAATTTGTCTCATAGGAGTGACATCCTCGAGGTGGTAACGTGCGCGGAGATGTCAATAAGCACGCCGCTTGTTAAATGCGACGAAACGTAAGTGGCGAATCGTGAGTGACTGCATGTACTCGTATGTTTGCAAGCATATTGTATATGTATATCTATAATTTACCTACCCCTTTTAGGGGCATTCGTGTGTGTTCCAGTGATGGAGCTTGATGGCGTGAACTGCACCACGTTACCTACTGTATCTGCCCCCAAATGGTACTGTTCAACACAAAGATGTAAAGGTTGAAAGATCTAAGTTAACGCATATATTGTCCTTAATGTTTGTGTGGATCTATAGAGGCTACACTTATACAGGGTTAATTGAAATTAGCGCGTCACCTCTTGTAGGCAGCATTTCTTTATCAATCCCAACAACATTTTATTACAAAACTTAATAATTTACCCAAAAAATAAACTAAAATTCAAAAGAGCATTGCCGCCGCTGCTTCACCTCTCAACCCCGCTCCCTGCTGCACGTGGATATTTTGCCTGGGCAAAGGTGCGTGGCATACCTACGCTCAGAGTAAATACCAGTTAGGAGTCAAAATAAAAATTATGCCTGGGAAAACTCAAATTTTAAAAGCTATTAATTTTAAAAAGACGTATAACAAATTTAATTTTCTTGGGAATGATGTAGAGTGGCTGCTTGCAAGAGGTGATGCGCTAATTTTAATTAACCCTGTATACCTACTACCAATTTGCAACTTTCATAACAAAAAGACCTTCTCTTCTTACTGGTCCAGAAGTTTTCTATTGTTTCTTCACTTGAGTGTTCACTCACTGTACTCTCTTGTACTGAGGTGATATCTGTTAGTTCTTGAAGCATTTTGAATAGTTAATTCAATAAAAGTTGGCCAGTTTAGCCCGTCAGTGGATTTGAAATTCCAAAAACTTCAATAAATCTTTAAAAAGATTCAAACATGTATCGGATTATTAACCATTCTGTGATTGTAGCATTAGTTGGTTGTTATCTATTTTATTATTCATCTATTTTGGCCACGGTGGTAACAAGACAAAAAAACAGTGTAGGGTTCCGTAGTTTTAGGTTTGTAATTAAAAAAATAAATTAGTATTTTCTATGGAGTTGTCCAAAAATTTCGAGTATTACATTTGGTCGACTATTACTCGCAAACTTATAAAGCGGCGGCATTTGGAGGCCCCTGGGTCCCTGCACAGTTCTGGAGTTACCATCATTGACCCTCGGGCAAGAATATTATGGCGCCCTATTTCTGACATAGCATACGAAAACGCGTGATCCAAAAAAACCTCTTTACCCTCTCTGTACTTCCCCTACTCTTAAATTTAGCAAGTGATTTCAGTTTGTTTTATTTATTTATTTAAATGATGATTTAAAGTAGATACTTAAAAAGCAAAATGCGCGAGCCAAAAAAAAAGATATTTCCCTCTGTGAGCTCTAAAAATCAAAAGCCAGTCGACCTGTGGAGATCCCCTGAACCGGAGGCCTATGGCGGACCGACTTTGTCCCCTTCCCCCCCTTCGTCTGCCACTGAATTACAATGTTCTCAAATTGTCATGCCCGCCCTAACACAATTGACCTTAATTTCCCTAATATACAAAACATAGATATTACTACTCATGCCTATACGCCATTAATGCCGATTGCAATAGGAAACGAACACAAAAGATCCATTGGAACTTTCGCCACCGGTACATTTCAAAGGCAAAGGGATGAGACATTTTTCCATTCCTTCGAACATATCCCCGACGAGCCTCTTTGTTAGTGACTAATGCTCGCTCATTAATCACTAGAAGGTTTTCTTATACGTTATATCTCTCGCGCTGAACGGGTATCTTTGCTTGGGTGTATAAGATAGTACTTTATTTATAGCGTTAGGAGTGTCGCACACTAATTATGTGTGACCGCGATAAGTGTTTTGTATGGCATTAAGGTCAGTCCATGTCAACAGATGCAGAGTTTTATGTCAATCCGCAACTGTCAAGTCTTTAATTTAATGTGCATTGAATATCTACCGCGCCAGTAAAAACACATCAGTGCGCGATGTTGAGGTATCGCGCACTCAGCACACTAAGCATACGGTAATACGGTGTGCTTATAAAAACGCTAAATGGATGCATAATACGAGTATGAATCCACGTTCAATCGTAAGTAAGTAAGCTTTAATAAAAAATTGTAAGTGCAGGGAGAGTTATATAAGCTCATTTTTGCGTATTGGCTTACACTTGTACATCTACACACGTATATTCTTCTTTAGCAGTGAAACCGTATCATAATTTATGGAGGCTTCAAATTAATTTAGACCTTGGTACGATGCACGACAGTGAATGTCTAAGCGTGCGATAATTCTGATTCATAAAAGTTTGATGATGGAAGGACGTATCGTTATTTTTTTCCTCGTGCTGACGTAGTCAATCGAAACGTGCAGTATTTTATTGTTGTACTGTTTATTCTTCGCAATAACACATGCGATTTTTTCTTTTCGTTTTTTCTTTAATTTCTAAAGTATTTTATTGTTTTTTTTTTGTTTGCGCGCTTTCTACGAAATTGCAAAGCTACGAGATTTTTATCCTTATGTTTTAAGCTACGAGAATTTTATCTTTATATTTTAGGTAAAAAGTGATAATTTTGAGTTTAGAAGTTGGCATCACTGTTTTTTAGTTCTTATTTAATTCAGAAATGGACCAGTAGAAGTTGGGATCTCTAAGAGTAGTACGATATTTTGAGTTTTACACTCCTGACTGAATGAAATTAAATAATAATAAAATAAAATACGCTTACACTCACAGCCCCACAGTAGGTATAAACCTATGTCGTGGGTGCCGTTGTACACATACAACACATACACAAACACCCAGGCCCGAAACAAATATCTGTAGGCCATACAAACATTTGTCCCGGTGCGGGGATCGAACCCGCGACCCTCCGAATCAAACGGTGATCTCACACCGCTGGACTAACCAGGTCGTCAAATTAAAACATTATAATTCATATTGTGCTTGCCCGCGGCTGTACCCGCGTGTACGTCGTTTTTCGCGTAACCCGTGGAAATTCATAAAATCATCCCACCCCCTATCCTATGTGCGTGCCATATTTCATGAAAATCGGTTCAGCAGTTTTTGCGTGAAAGAGTAAGAAACAAACAAACATAAAAACTTTTGAATTTATGATATTACCTACTAGGATTTGAAGTTAGCATCAGCAGCAACTAGATGTTGTAAAAATATATTGTTCAAAAAATACCAAACTATAATAAAGTCAGTGTGCGGCGTGCTTTAGTAACATGGGCTTAGAAATATGCTAAGCTTGATTAGAGGATGTATGACCTAAGATGGGCGCAATGGGATATTCTGACGCAAACGTTTTCCGTATCTGGTTTGTGAAAAATATGAGCGAGAATTATGAAACTTCCATGAAACATGAAAGATTGAGAAATATTAATACTGTGGCTTTTTATCAGTTCATTGCGAAGGTTTTTATGTATAAGTATATATTTCAAAATAAAGTACGCTTACACTCACAGCCCCACACTAGGTATAAACTTGTGCCGTCGATGCGGTTGACCACACACAATACATGAAGTCTGTAGATGATATAAATATTTGTCCCAAAAGCAAGGATCAAACCCGTCATCCTTGGCAAACAGCGGACACTCCGCCAAAATTCCATACAAACGCTTAAATTGGTCTCTATTACACAGACATCAATCAGTGACGTGTATTTACACGTGCACCTGTAGAAAATACCAACCGTCGCCCATAAGAGGGGAGGTGGTTGGGTGATGCGGGGAAATTGGGCGGGACGTCGAAGTGTCCATTCTATACGTAGTATTATTACATATTTTCTGTCCTTGGATCAAGCGATCATACACCGCTGGATCAACTGGACTGTCACACGCCCTCGAGCTCCTACACTGGAACTCAACCACCTGTAAAACCATAAAACATGATTATCATAATTAATCACCTTAATTTTGTCTTAATCATAGAGAATATTAAGTATTTACATTTCTAGATATAGCTACATATTCTAGATATCTTTTGAAACGTCAAAAGCATAAAATGAATAAAAGTAAATTAAAAATTTAACTTGAAATTTTGAAATTTACTTTACTATACACAAGCGCGCACGACCCGGCGGCTGGTGTAGATCGTAAGCGATCTACTCGGTTAAGCAGTATGGGCGCGGTCGGGTAGTGTGATGGGTGACCGCTAGTGGCAAATTAAATGCGCGTTTCCGTGTTTCGGAAGGCACGTTAAGCCGTCCGTCCCGGTTGCTATCGATAGATAGCAGTCGTTAAACCTTGTCGCAGGCCTTATGGGCGGTTTGAAAACATCCGACAGCGGGTTGGCCACTAACCCAACCCACCTCCACCAATCCGCATTGGAGGAGCGTGGTGGAGTAAGCTCCAGGCCTACCCCCAAAAAAAGGGGAGAGACTCGTGCCCAGCAGTGGGACGTATAATAGGTTGCCATTATTATATTATATTATTATATACACATGTCATGACAATATACCTACACACTGACCACTTCTCTGGGGAAATAATAGCGTAAAATTATGGGTCTGTGCACAGAAACTAAATAATAGAAAGTTATTTATTTAACCCTAGAAAAAAGCAAGTAAAATCTGGACACGAATTATAGTACATAAGTATCACAAATAGAAGAAATCCATTTGGATTAAGATATCTAGCTTCTAGTTCTAATACCTAGTAATATATGACCAGAAAGTAAATACACTTAGAGTTGTTTGTCATTCACTCAACGAAAATGGACTGCTCGTCTGGCACTATTTTCTGATAGGTGATCTATGAATTTTATACTCCGTGTAGGGTAACTACATACTTCAGACTTTTAACTTAACATTCTCAGATTTATCTTTGTGATATTCTTGACTTTACATATATTTTTTATCTTGTTTGACATGTATATCAATTGTTATTCACTTTAATTTTTTTTTCATGTAATTGAAGTGGCAAACAAGCATGCAGTTCACATTGATGTTAAGTGGTGACTGCAGCCTGTAGACACCCACACAAAGACCAAGGTCAAAATGCATATGCGTTACCACTCCTGAGGCCTAAGGTGTTATGCCTCTGTGCCGGAAATTACAGAGCCGTACATTACCACCTGACCGGAACACGATAGTGCTGAACACTACCATTTAGCGGCAAGTATATTAGGTAATGCGGTGCTGCCTACGCCCGCGAGCTCCTTCACTGGAGCTCTACCACCAGTAGAAGTTGTTTGTTTTTGACGCGTCATAAGAGGTGCCTGTCACCTGTCACCCTAAACGAATAAATGAGTTTCTGATTCTGATTTTGATTCTGATTTAAAATGGAAAGTGCGTCGTAGGTATAGGTACAGGTCAAGCAAATTGAAAAACTTTGATACAAATTAATATTAAGATTACTAGGTTACTCGGCTTATTTAGTTCATAGAATTACGTTGCGGCAAATAGAAAAGGAAATATATATATTTTTTTTTTAAAGAAAAATAGAAAGAAAAATTTGAATAAAATATATTTCACAAGCATGTGTTAATGCGAAATAATATAAAACAAAAATAGAAAAGGAGTTATTTCGTTCTATATTCACTCATTGTACAGTGAACCTACAGCAAAAAAGCGAATTATTTCAAGGATTTAGGGAAAAAGCGTCCATGTGCATGTCCCCACACACAATATAGGGTTTCGTTTTTCTGTACATTTTATAAGATGATCGACTATTAGTCGTAAAGTTGTTGAGTCCACTTAGCTTTGATAATTTTCCTTTTAATTTCGTTGCATTTACTATTATTGTGAATATTAGCTGCTAGCGCAGGAGAGAAGGGAAGGGAGGGAATTAATGCATTTACCTCCGCCTACTCCTTTGGGTACCTACTATAGGTGGAGACGGTGGTTACGTTAAATAATCTCTTACAAGACAAATGCGAGGACATGGTTGAAATAAATATGTCAGGCACTAAGGACGTTGTTAGATAAAAAGGAACCAACTGGACTTGGATAGTTTAAAGGGTTACTTAATGAGAAGTTTTGCCACTGCGCGTGGCCCGACACGCACTTGACTGGTTTTTATATATGAGCTCCAAATAGTAGGTACCCAAAACTAACGGGTCGTGAACATTTACATTTATTCTAACTAGAGAGTCCGAAGAAATACTCACTTGTAATTTTCACGGGTTAAGTCTGCAACCATCCTAAGCAGTTTAGCACGTATCTCTTATTTCTTTTAATAAAAGCGAGCCATTCAGTACTTGCGCTTTGTCAAGACATTACTAACATCTGAGTCCCTAAAGTTGTCACTTGTTTATGTCCACTTAATTAATTCAAGTTTTATTTAACAGTCTTCCGAAATTATTTCCTCTTAAATTATCTCTTACAAGACAAACGAGGTTTTTAGGCTTACGCCATTTGCGAAGGCGTCGGTCGTAGTTGGCAGGTTGGAATAAAATATGCGAGGGACTAATGAAAACGACCTACATTATTAACCTAGAATTGGTAGCCCTTTACTTGGAAAAGTGAAGGTACGGTCGGGTGCTTATGTTTTTAAATTTAATAGCAGCGTTTTCCCTTGAAAGAAAACGTATATTAAAATACTTACCTAATTCGAAGCTTATGATTGAGATAGACATATCCATTTCCCGTAGATTTTAGTCGTTTGTTACTATTTTTACCTACGAATGACGAGTTTCTATGTTTCTCAGCAGCAGTGGCGCCACAAGAAGTTTTTATAAACTCGCGCAGCGCCATTTTTGTTCATTGGCTCTATATCGCCAGGCAGCCTTTAAAGTAAGCTTCGAATTAGGTAAGTATTTTAATATGCGTCTTCTTTCAGGGGAAAACGCTGCTATTAAAGTATTAAAGTACTTGACCGTAATTCGAAGCTTATGATTGAGATATGTTTGTTATCGCCTGGTGAGATCATAGAAACACGGTGAAAAATAAAAACTTAATCACTTTGTTATTTTGTGCAAATTTATTGCAAGTAAGCTTTATTAACCAAGCCGATCTGACTACTTAATATTTACCAAATAAAACACGCCAATGTGACTTCAGTAACGTTATTTATTATAATTAGGGTAAATGCTGTTTTATAGCTAGAATATGATTTAATACAAAAAACTGAAATTCACACTAACATAATCATGATCACATATGAATAATAAAATAAATTATTAAACAACCGGATTAAACAATTGTGCCACATTATTGGAATCACTTCCTAACAATATTTGACGTTTATAAAATGTTTCAAAAGTACTAGCGCATCGCCAATTGCCACGCGCTAAAAACCTCCTCGAGTGGGAAATTCAGCCAATTCTCGGATGCTACCGCTGATCTTATACTCCCTGCGGTAAATTGTATATTTGCATCCTTAAGCACATGTTTGATCCATCGCGCTATCACAGCTCGAGAAGCGGGTTTAGGCGGTCCCCGAATAGTCATAAATAAACTTTGTGATTTGGCCGATTCTCGCCTGTCTTTTAATAGAGAAATCATTGTTTCAATCCAAAAAACAGGATTTATCTGAATGTTATCATTATTAGATAATAATTTCCACCCTGATTGTCTATGTTCGCTATTATCTGTTTTAGAACCGAATTCTGGCCACAAAATTATGGAATCTTCGGATTTTACACAATATTCTGAATCTACTCTCAATAGGGTTAAATCGTGTATTCGACGTCCTGAGCATAAAAGTAAAAGAGTGGCCGTATGCCGTGAATTTTCATACATGTTAGCTTTGTTTAATGAATAAGTGGATATAAACTTTTCCAATATATTTACATCCCAAATGGGGGGTTTTATGTTTTTAGGTTTACTTAAAGCTATTGACTTTAGAATATGTTTAACTAAAGTATGCTGACTAAGTTGATTGGATGTACTGGAATTAGAAAGTGTGCAAACGACAGATTTGTGTAATAAAATCGTATTGTACGATAATTTATAAGTTAAATGTAAATCTGCCAAGAACTGGGCAAGTTGAGCACCCGTCGGTGTCTTGAAGTCTATCTTCTTCGATCTTGCCCATGATAACCACCGGTTCCAAGCTACTTTATAAGTCCTTAACGTTGACTGACGCCAGGAGTTTTTCAGTAACGATACCTGAATCTTATCCCAGTAACTTAAATCCTCAGTCCACCCCCACCTTTCCATACTTCCATTGACAGGTTTTGGAGATCCGGGGGTGGAAGGCCTGTTATCACGTCTATGAGTGTAGTTTTCGGGTTCCTCAAAATAATTGGAGCTTCGAGGGCTCTCGTTTTGAGATCCGCTCGCCAGAACACTTTGGGCCATCTGGGTACTACCAACAGAAATATTCCCGTGGATTGGTTCAGGTGGGACAGCACTTTGGGTACTAGGAATGGTGGAGGAAAAATCCACGCTAGAGGATAGTTCCAAGGTATGCTGAACGCTTCGTAAAACATCGCTTCCGGATCTTTTAGGTCCAGAGTCACATAGTTGTAAACTACGTGGGCTCTCTCCGACGCAAATAGGTCGATTACTGGAATGCCCTATTTCATGAATGTAGGCTCTAGAACTTTTGGTAACAAATGCCATTCCGGCGGGCGTCGATGCCTCGATAGATGGTCGGCATGATTGTTGTAACGACCCGGTATGTAATGGATAGAGAAGGAAATCTGGTGCTGGTCTAACAGTGTCAGTAATTGATGAGTTAGATCCATCAAAGCCATTGATTTCGTCCCCCCCTCATTTTTTAGGTGCGCTACTACGGTCCTGTTGTCGCACTGTATCAGGATGGAGCGTTGCTCTAACCTTTGAGCGTATGTTTGAAACACGTGTAGAATGGCAAGCATTTCCTTTTGGTTGCAATGCAAATATTCCTCTTGTCGAGACCAAAGGCCGCTCAGAGGAATATTGTCCAGCTGAGCACCCCAATCCAGATCTGATGCATCGGTTGTAAGAAAATGATCCGGAGGAGGTGGAAATAACTTTGAAGAGAGATGATGGTGTCGAATCCACCACTTTAGCTCTGATTGAACTGCTTTGGACAATTCCACTTTCTTTGCTGGATAATTAAGCATTGAATTCTGGAGCCTTAGTAGTTGACGATGGTACAGTCGGCCCCGTGGTACTACAAAACTTGCAAAGTTTAATAGGCCTACTAGACTCTGTACTTCTTTGAGGGTGATAGATATCCGATGTACAGCTGAAGTGCGACAGCATTTTGATGAGCAATCAAAAAGTCGTCTAGGTAGAAGAGAATTCTCACTCCTCTTTGACGTAAGGTCTAAGCTACGCAATTTGTGAGAATGGCAAACGTCTTCGGTGCGGTGCTTAGGCCGAATGGTAAGCATGTCATTTCCAAGAGTTCTCCGTTGTAAATTAAACGGAGGAACTTCCTGTGGGAATTTGCCATTTTTATATGGAAATAAGCTTGGCTCAAATCGATTTTGCACATCCAGTCCTGGCTGAAGGAAGGAATTCGATGCATATTTAGCAGATGAAATTGTTCTGGCATCACAAACTCGTTGAGAGCTTTCAAATTGAAAATGAGACGAACTGAGCCGTCGCTTTTTGGCATCAGAAATAGAGGTGAAATGAAGCTGCGGGAGAGTGGAGCCAACTTCAGGACGCCCTGCACTTTCATTTCTTGTACTAGGTTGCTCATTTCCTTTGAGGGTTGAGTGGAAAACGGACCGTTTATTGTAGGGAATGTCAGTGGGGGCTTTCGAATAAATGGGATTCGATACCCCTTTATTATGTTTAAGACAATTTCTGGTGCTCCCATTTTCCTCCAAGCTCCTATGAACCTGACTAATTGTCCTGCTTTGAATGACCTTGAGTCATTATGTATATCGTTCGGAACGGCCTCTTGTACGTATTATTATAAGGGAGTTCTCTTGTGGCACGTCCTCTTTTGGTGTCACGAAACTTCCGAGTTTCGGTTATGAAAGGAACCTCTAGATTGACTAGAGTTATTTGGATTCATTTCGAATGATCCTGTCGCTTTATGGTGACCATATCCACCCTTAGTGTGTGGTACATTGTTATATACTGGCCAAGATGATCTTGGCACATAGCCCCCTAGCCAATAGTGCTGTAACTCCCTTCAAATCATTCCCTTTTGATGACTGATGATAGACTTTATTGGATCCCCTTCGAGAGGATGCAGATCTGATCGGCCAAAAAACCTTCCGAACCCCTCCTGCTTTTTCTAGTGCCGAGGATAATGCCTCGGTTTCAAAAAGGTGAGTATTGGAGGGAGGTATCTTATTAAGAGATGCTTTTATAACTGGATCCTTTACATGTTCGATAATCGCAGTTCTTCTCACTCCTATAGTCTCAGATCTATGACCGCAAACTAATTGCAAGAGATCAGCAGATATTTTACGGAACTCCTCTTTTTTAAATATGTGATCGATTTTATCACCGAGATTATCTAGGTTAGCAATATCAGAATGAGCCCAAGTCAATAGGTAACGTATATTATTTTGTAGACATTCCTTTTGCTTCAGGACACAAAGAGAAATGGCTGCGAATGCCTTATCGACTTTAGCCAGATGTGTCAGAGTATCGAACTCTTTAATTTCACCATTTACTTCAAGATTTATAAAGCCGGGGGCGTAGTTGTAATTCTTTTAAGTGTCTGCGTACCTAACTTCGGACCAATCTGAACTGCCAAAACGTTGAGTATCTGCTAACATTTTAATAAAGATTCCCGGGGTCTTAGGAACGGTTGGTTCTTTCACTTGTTTCTATATTGAAACTAAATTCAGAGTTCGAAGTAGCTTCGATGGGATCTTGCGTTTTGACGCCTTGAGCGTTCGCATTGCAAGTATCGCCAAAAGGCTCAGCCCCCTCGTGCGTTTTGATGCCTTGAGCATCCGCATCATAAAGGTCACCACTATTTCTTGCATCTAATGATATGCAGTCTGAATCAACCTCACAATTGATAGGGTCATAATAAGTATAGTCATGATGACTAGTAATCAAATTGCGAAGTTCATAAATTTGTTTACTCAAAAAACATATTTTGGCTATCGGTTCTACTTCAGTTGGTCGAATATTTTCACTCATTCTGGGAAAAGTAGGTATATTAGCATATTTAGAAACGCAGACAGGACTGCACTTTCTTGCAGTAACATATATATACGCTTACACTCACAGCCCCACAGTAGGTATAAACCTGTGTCGTGGGTACACATACAACACATACACCAACACCCAGACCTGAAACAAATATCTGTAGGCCATACAAATATTTGTCCTGGTGCGGGGATCTAACCTTCGAATAAAATGGTCATCTCACACCGCTGGACTAACCGGGTGGTCGTCGGTGACAGCTGACGTGAAAACGTCATACAAAATATCTGTCAAATCAATTTAAACACTGAACTGACTGTTTATGCCCGGTTTCAACTTTATGTATTGACCTCATTGGTATCTACCAAATATTTAACTTGTCAAACAAAATAAGAAATCGGCTTTTAATGAATTCGCATTAAAGGCCGATTACTTCTTTTAAGGACCAGTTTTTGAAAAAACACAATTTCACTTACTTTCCTGCCAGTGAATAAGACCGAAGATCCACTCAAGCAGTAGAAAAAATAAATACGCAGATACTCACAGCCCCACACTAGGTACAAACCTGTATCGTAGGTACCGTTGTACACACATAACACCACCAGTTGCGGACCAGTCTCTTGGCCTTAGCCAAGAGATTGGTTCGCAACCATCGTCATTAATTGAGCACTTAGGTACCTCTTATAAACTGTAATACAGAAGAGCCATTCTGTTCTCACACTTTGTCGAGACATTAACAGCATCTGATGCCGAAGAGTTGTCACTAGTTTATATCCAGTTAATTAATTCTAGTTTAATTTAACTATCTACCGAAATGTTTTCCTATTAAATTATCTCTTACAAGAACAAGAACGGGGTAATAAAAGTGGCAAATAAGCATGCAGTTCACATTGATGTTAAGTGATGACTGCAGCCTATAGACACTCACACAATGACCAGAGGTCAAAATGTAGATGCTCTACCACTCCTAAGGCATTAGGTGTTATGCCTCTGTGCCAGAAATTCAGATTCACAGGGCCGTACATTACCACCTGACCGGAACACGATAGTGCTGAACACTACTATTTAGCGGCAAGTATATTAGGTAATGCGGTGGAGCCTACGCCCGTGAGCTCCGTCAGTGGAGCTCTACCACCAGTAGAAAAGGAACCAGGATTACGCCAGTAATTTGCGAAGCCGTCGGTCGTCGTTGGCAGGTTGGAATAAAATATGCGAGGGACTAATGAAAACGACCTACATTATTAAACTACTCGTAGAATTGGTAGCCCTTCACTTGGAAAAACGAGGCTACGTTTGGGTGTTAATGCTTTTTAATTTGATGAGGACTGAAGGTAAAAGAGAACCGATTTAGGACTTGTGTAGTAGATTAGTTGATGGGGATTCTTTTGAAAAATGTTTTGATTACTCTTTTGTTGTGACGACCCAGTTATTCCTGTGGTGTAAGATGACCGTTTGACTCGAAGGGTAGCGGGTTTGATCTCCGCACCGCGACAAATATTTGTATGGCCTACTGATATTTATTGCAGGTCTCGGTGTTTGTGTACGTGTTGTGTGTGTACAACGGTACCCACGATACTGGTTTATACCAAGTGCAAGGCTGTGAGTGTCATTTATTTAACAGCTTGAGTGGATTTTCGGTCTTATTCACTGGTTAGAAAGTTAACGAAATCGTGTTTTTTTTTACTCTTAATGTGACCCTCGAATTTAGGTTTTGTTTCTAATAAATGCCTATAGGCTCATTAACATTAATCATAACGGCAGAATCAAATTAAGAAAAGTTGAATCAAAATTTAATCATTTGTGAGTACTAAATTATTACTTAATTACTAAATTTTTACTGGTGGTAGAGCTCCAGTGACGGAGCTCGCGGGCGTAGGCACCACCGCATTACCTAATTTACTTGCCGCTAAATGGTAGTGTTCGTGTTCCGGTCAGGTGGTAATGTACGGCCCTGTAGTTTCCGGCACAGAGGCATAACACCTTAGGCCTCAGGAGTGGTAACGCATCTGCATTTTTGGCCTTGGTCTTCATGTGGGTGTCTATAGGCTGCAGTCATCACTTAACATCAATGTGAACTGCATGCTTGTTTGTCACTTACAATACATAAAAAAAAAAAATTGCGACAAAAAACTTTCATCAATTCACCAATACTTGATCAAAAACTCAAAACAAGTAATAGACCAAATTAAGGACCCTGTTTCTTTGCCAACAAAAATACATTGAAATACCAAATTTAGAACCCGGTTTCTATCGCAACATGAACTTATTGGCGAGTGAGTTCAAAGAGATTGCGAAATTCTCGACAACCTGCTCTTTTAATTATCGAAGGAAGATACTATTTAATCAGAGGCTATCCTCCTGAATCGTGGTTTTATTACTGAGAGCGATGCGATATTGCGATTTTTGCAATTTTCCAAATATATTCTATGACAACTAAATCAAAGATTTGGTCTGTGCTTAAACAACTGTATCATTTATATAAATATCTCAATTTTACAACACAGACAACCTTCATTAATTGAAGGGTACGCATATGTACGAGACTACGAGTGGTTCTGTACGCGTGTATAAATATAAATGAAGATTAATTTAGGTTGAGTTGACGCGGTCCCTTTGGTGTGCGGTCGGTGATAATCAGTGGTCAGAATATGGAGGTCGATACACTTGGCGGTGTATTGACGCGATTATTAGTGCTGGTCAATTTTGATTGGAGAAATAGTTTTGGTCTGTGTCTTAAGTGAGAGAATACATATAGATATTAAATGTAGTAAATTGTATAACATACAATCTATACATAATCTGTACTTATAATAAAACTGTAGAAGTGTGAATTCTGAACATTAAAAATATTGAAAAAATTAATACCAGGGACTGTTACTAGATCGATACCGAACACAAATATGTGATTAGAAAAATGTTTGTCTGTCTGTCTGTCTGTATGTTTGTTCAAGCATCACATAACTACAAAACAAACTACCGGTCCGATTACAATGAAACTTGGTATGATTATACTTTAACCTTTGGCGCACAACACTGGGTACTTTTTATCCCGAAAAAGTGTCTGTTTGTCTGTGTGTTTGTGCACCCTAATTTCAGAAACGGCTTATTCGATTTGCTGTTTTCACTAATATATTGTGGTAAGTTTCACTTAACATTTAGTGTCGCACACGCACGACTGAATGCATGTAGATAAATAAATGAATATTAATTTGGGTTGAGTTGACGTGGTCCCTTGCGGTTATTGGGGTTTAATTTTGATTAGCGAAATTGTTTGTCTTGACGCCTAAACCGGGAGAGTATATTTCGTGAATAAAGTAGGTAATAAGTTGGTACAATTTAGAAATATATTATTGAATACAAGAGATAGTGCAGTGAAGCGATTTTATTAGCACAACACAGTTAGGTACCCAATGACATTTATTGAGCTGGTTTCTTTTCTTGTTTCTAAATTTTTATTCATTTTTCTGCTGATGAAATAAAACATTTGCACTATCAAGAGCTTTTAATTGAATTTAGCTCGGAATAGCAACTAAACCAGCTGCTTAGCTTACAAAAATATTACGAGTCCTAATTAGATCCGAGTAGCAAATAACAGGTCTCAAGCATCAGTAGTCATGGTCTACCAATTAGCTACAATATATAAGTATCAAAGCTAAATTATTATATGACGTCACGGCAGGTACAAATATCTCAATTGAATATCATGGACAGGCTTCAATAATCGAAAGGTTCATATGTTTATGTGTGTACGCGTGTAGATAAACTCGTAATTTGAATTTGGGTTGAGTTGATGCGCTCCCTTCGGTGTGCGGTGGGAAATAATCAGTGGCCAGAATATTGAGGTTGATACACTTGGCGGTTTGTTGACGCGCGTGTAATTGGTTTTACTGGTGGTAGAGCTCTAGTGACGGAGCTCTAAAACCAGTAAAACGGGCGTAGGCACCACCGCATTACCTAATATACTTGCCGCTAAATGGCAGTGTTCAGCACTATCGTGTTCCGGTCTGGTGGTAATGTCCTGTAATTTCCGGCACAGAGGCATAACACCTTAGGCCTCAGGAGTGGTAGCGCATCTGCATATTGACCTTGGTCTTAGTGAGGGTGTCTATAGGCTGCAGTCATCACTTAACATCAATTTGAATGCATTGCATGCTTGTTTACCACTTACATTAAATAAAAAAAATGCTAATCAATTTTTGATTTGATTGATGAGTCAAGTTGTTTGTATTAACGAACAAACCGAGAGAATACATAACGTGACGTATTTCTGAGCTGAAACCTTATTTAGGTTTCAGCTCAGAAATACGTTATCAGATACAAGAAGTACCGTATTGAAATGATTTCAAGTACGTTAGTACAAATAAAATTTTCTAGTTTTCATTTTTGAATTCTACAATATTGTCAAATTTCCCATACAAATATTATATTTCTGCCAGAAAAATTGTATGTTTATATAATCAAGGGTTTTTATTTAATTGAACGTGGAATAGTGTACTAAACCAGTACTTAATATAACAAAAGTACCTATCATGGGTATCGAACCGAATATCAAACGTTGGTCCGCCATGATGCTACTGTCCAAAAAGGCAGCAGCAGCCGTATTCTACTACTGCTATGCCATCGAGACTAAGTAAAAAATATCAGAAATGACGGTCTCTGATTACAAATTTACATATTTCAACAATTTTATAGCTATATCGTCGCGGTTGGTACAAATATTTTAATTTAATATCACAGACCTTCGTTAGTTGAAAGGTACCTTTGTTTATGCGGATATGTGCGTGTCTAGATAAATAAATTAATATCAATTTGGGTTGAGTTGATGCGGTCCCTTCGGTGTGCGGTGGGAGGTAATCAGTGGCCAGAATAATGAGGTTGATACACTTGGCGGCTTATTAACAACCCACATGCACGTCAATAAACTATCAATAATATTGGTAGTTTTAATAGTTGAAGCGCGCATGGCCCGGCGGCTGGTGTAGATCGTAAACGATCTACTCGGTTAAGCACTACGGGCGTGGTCGGGTAGTGTGATGGGTGACCGCTAGTGGCAAATTCAATGCGCGTTTCCGTGCTTCAGAGGGTACGTTAAGCCGTCGGTCCCGGTTGCTATCGATAGATAGCAGTCGTTAAACCTTGTCGGAGGCCTTATGGGCGGTTTGAAAACATCCAATAGCGGGTTGGCCACTAACCCCAACACCTCAACCAATCCGCATTGTAGCGGCGTGGTGGAGTAAGCTCCAGGCCTCCCCCCAAAAAGGGGAGAGACTCGTGCCCAGCAGTGGGACGTATAATGGGTTGCCATTATTATCTATTATATAAAAATAAGTCGGGTTTTCCTTCCTGACGCTATAACTCCAGAACGCACGAACCGATTTCCACGGTTTTGCATTCGTTGGAAAGGTCTCGGGCTCCGTGAGGTTTATAGCAAGGAAGAAAATTCAGGAAAAAATATTTGTAAAACGACATCCACGCGGGCGAAGCCGCGGGCAACAGCTAGTTATTTATAATAATGGTAGTTAATGTTGATAAGTGAAATTGTTTGAGTCTATGTCCAAACTGCATTTCTCAGTCTTCAAATGTAGTTAACGTTGAACTGGGTAACATGTTAACGGATACACGAAATACTGTGTACTATGTACACGATAACACTGAATATTATCATGTAGCGGAAACTGGATTAGGTAATCCTGTGGTGCCTATGCCGTTGAGCTCCGTCACTAAAGCTCTACCATCAGTAGAATTTTTGGCACACAAATTATGTGATGACTACAACCTATAGACAGCCCTACAAAGACCAGAGGTCAAAATGAAGATGCGTTGCCACCCCTGAGATCTTAGTTGTTATGTCTCTGTGATCGTTAATATGGGGCCATACATAACCAACTAACCGGAACACGACATCAGAATCAGAATCAGAAACTCATTTATTCATTTAAGGTGACAGGCACCTCTTATGACACGTAAAAACAAACAAAATAAATTAAACTAAAGTGAATAACAATTGATATACAAGTCAAACAAGATAAAAAATTTAGGTATAGTCAAGAATATCACTAAGATAAAACTAAATTTATTAAACTAATGTAAAAGTATATCAGTAGAATGTCTCATTTCCCTTTTACAAACTGATAACAAAGAGTAAAAAGAAAAGAAAAATAGTAATTCTTTGTCATTCACCGGCAGAGTTCCAAATGCCAAAATGATCTGAGAAAAACCGGCCCAAAAAACTCAGTCGGCTCTTTTAAAAATATCTCTTAGGCATAATTTTACAATTTTTCATATTAAACAAACTACTATAATATAACTATAAACAATACACTTTGATTATTACATTTATCAACCTTGTGGAGCTAGATCAGCATTTTGCCAAAAATTTCTATCCTTGAGATAGTCCTCGAGTTTATAGTAAGCCTTTATACATAGAGTGCGTTTAATTAATGCTTTGAATTTACTATCGGTGAGTTCAGCAATCCCGGTTGGGATCTTGATATAAAATTCTACACTATATTTAAGGAAAGATGTATTAGTTTTCGTCAGTCGAAAACTTTGCAGAGACAACTTGTTCTTATTTCTTGTGTTATAACTATGCCTATCGGAGATTTTTCAAACAGATGTAAATTTTTCCTCGCGAAAAGTATATTTTCATAGTAGCAATGGCAAGGGACTGTCATTATATTTATTTCTTTAAATAGTTCTTTCAAAGAATAACGATTACGCAAGTTATACATCGCTCTAATGGCCCTCTTCTGTAATACAAAAATTGATTGTATGTCAGCCGCTCGACTCCACAATAAAATACCATAGGACATGACACTGTGAAAATAGCTGTAATATATAAGTCTTGCAGTGTCTATATCAGTTTATTGCCTAATTTTCCAAACAGCATAAGCTGCGGAACTCAAACGTTTCGCTAACTGCCTTATATGTGGTCCCCATTGTTACTTCGAGTCGAGCGTTATTTCCAAGAAGGTAGCGTCATCAACAAATTTAATTTTGACATTCTATAATATAAAAATGAATCAACAACGCCTGGACCAATTTGGCCAATTCTTTTTTTAATATGTTTATTGAATTTCAAGGATGGTATTTACGGCGAGAAAAAGTCGAATAATTGCCGGAAAACCCCTAAAAACAGCCCTGTTCTTTTTCCCATACAAATGTTTTCTAACTAAAACGTAAAGTCAACTTGAGCTTTATTGCTGTTGCATAAAGTTCATATTAAATTACAAGCACTCACGGTTGTCTAAGAAATGTAGGTGTGTTCCTAACGTCAAAAAGTCAATTTGCACTTTATTACCGCGGAACAAAGTTCATACTAAAGAAAGGTTAAGGGCTCTTAAGATTTTTCTTTTTTTGGAAATGTGCGATCAATCTCCTAAGAGAGGAGGTGATAGTTTGTATGGGTATTTTGTCAGTTTTTAATGCCTCAAAATTGGTTTACAGACTCTTTTGTTGCATCAATATATTTTTTTTATCTTCCCTCAATCCCCTTAAAATGGGTAGGGAAGTTGGAATGGGACTTTCCACAATTTTCAAGGTGGAATATTAATGAACAGGCTCTAATTAAATAGATATTTTTGAAGTTATAGACGTTTTCGAAGCCAAGTTACACAAGCTATTAGTACTCCACAAAGAGGTACGCAACGGGAAACTTGATTGGGATATTTCCACGTCATCGTAAATTATAAATAAGTTATTAAACGACATCCACGCGAGCGAAGCCGCGGGCAACAGCTAGTTGTTTATAAAAATGTCTCCTTTTTTACTTTTTACATTAGGGAGGGTAAAACGGATACATTTGGTTTTTATACTATTCAGTGCAAGATTGTTGACAGTAAACCATTTATGTATTTCTCCTATGACCTTATTTACAGTATCGTTATCTGGATCTCGTCTATTCACTTTAAAAACTAGTGATGATAGTGTTGCAAACTACCATTTGGCGGCAGATAGATTAGGTAATGCAGTGGTGCCTACGCCCTCGAGCTACTACGCTGAATCTGCCACCAGTAAAAAAGTGTAAAAAGTAAAAATGTCTCTGTTTATATCAAAGCAGTAGCAAGCGACCGGAAAAATATAAATATAATGATAATTTTGAAATAACGTCAACTAAACAAGTATCGCCGATTCCTTGGGATATCACGAGCGTACTACAAAACCCACCCTAAATATTAATGTCTAATAACTGCCTCAGTAGCCTAGTGGTAGCGGGCAAGTGGGCCACTACTACTACGATGGAGGTCCTGGGTTCGATTCCCGAGTCGGGGGCTATCTGAGATAACGGTTTAAAATCCCTTATCTCTGGTTCTATTGGCATTTTTACAATTTCTGGAAGTTTCCCAGTACCAAGCTTGCCACCTGTTACATGGGCGAAAAACGTAACCGGCAAATCGTGGGTTTTCGCATGTATGCTTGAATGCATGCATTTACTCGTACCTACCCCTCCGGGGATTACAGGCGTGAAATTACGTTTTAATAATCGGTTCATTTTTTTCTATGCCACTAATTTAATTAAATACAGTGTAAGACTGCACGCCATGCTTTTAAAACTTATCATAACGATAATATATGACGATGTGTTGTTTACAAAATTTGTTGTTGTTCAACAACAAAAAGCCATATGCGTCCGTAATTCACAGGCTACTTTCAAAAAGTACGCAAAATTATGGGCCATTACACGTTCAAGTATGAATTTACGGCTTCTCGACCAACATTGCATAAAAACAGACATAAAATCTATCTCTTTTGTTAGCGGTTCCCCTAACTGGAACCACCTGTACTGAGAGGATTGTTTTTTTATACCAAGCAATTACGGACACAAAAATTTGGGCGCTTAAAAAAGGATATTTCAATTTTGATTAAATGGAAGGTTTGCAATCAATTTTAGAGAAGGTTCTCAGTAACACTCTTGGAGTTTTTTAATGTATCTAATAAATAAAGGTCATTTGATTTTGAACAGTTTTTATTTTTACTAATGGTAGAACTTTAATGATGGTGCTCGAAGGCGAAGGCATCATCGCATTATCTAATCCACTTGCTGTAAAACGATATCGTATTTAGGTCAAGTGGTAATGCATAGCCCCGTAATTACTGGTATAAAATGGCACAGACGCATAAAAGCTAGGCCTTAGGAGCGGCAACGAATCCACACGGTAGGCTGAGTTTTTATGTAAATATTTATAGACTACACTTTTCGATTACCAATTGCGCTCCATCACCGTAATTCACCGTAATTGGTGATGTAGGGACAGCCCTACACCTAACGCATCGAGATTCATTTCTCATGTAAAGGCAGTCAGAGTCAGTCGTTATCGCTGTTAGGTTGAGCTCACTGGGTTTAAGATAAATTGTTTCATTACATTGCTGTGACTAGAAACTTGGTTCCGTGAATAAACTTTTATTTATTTTATACAAACTATTATATGAGTGCCTCCACCTTCTGCAATAGGAACACATACATAACACATCTAATCATCTAATCATAGGACACTTGTTTTATATTATTTCGCATTAACACATGCTTGTGAATTTTTTTCTTTAAAAATAAAACATAGGACACTTCTTACAGGTGACATCCCTGCGCCTGCGACATGCCGGAGTAAAGTTGCGGGTGCCCCGAAGCCTACGCCACACCGTGCTAGCGTGCGACACATCACTACGCCAATTTTTGTTACAGTCAAGGATCCCTCTCTTAGGTTAGGATCCCACTGTAGAATTATTTCGTTCATCCAGATATGCTGCAAACCTAATTTTTACGCATATTTATAATCAAAATTATATATTAAAAAAATACTTGCGGCCATTTTTTGATAGGGATATGTATTCTCTAGATTATAAATATGCGTAAAAATAAGGTTTGCAGCATATCTCGATGAACAAAATGGTTCTGCAGTGGGATCCTAACCTATCTGTACCAGCCAAAAGGTTGCATTGGGATATGTGAAAAAATCACGCTAATAGTTAAAAGGGATTATCATAGTTAAGAAAGCTTACAAGTTTACGAGTAAGTAGACGTTTACTCGTAAACTTGTAAGCTTTCTTAACTATGATAATCCCTTTTAAAAATTGAATATAATGCACGAGGCTGACATGTATTTGCCCTGTTTTTTGGAACTTTTTTTGAAGTTGCGTATTTAAAAAAAAAAACAATCAGGTACGGAACCTCAAAAAAAGTTCCGTAAATACACTCCATCACATTTTCTGTATTTAATAAAGTTTCCCGTCATATGTCGCCAGTTTCAAAATTAAATATTTGATTTCAAAAACAAACGAATAACATAAAAGACCTTGAAGTTCGGTACGAGCTGTAAATTATATCCCTCCATGTGTGCGTTTATCTGACGTGAGTTGTAAAATGTGTATTCTCATCTCGTGTTTAATTAATTTTCTATTTGTTTAAAAATAATATTATATTGCTCAATAAATATACGTACGTGTACCTACATGATAATTCTAGGTCTTACCTACTAACTAAAACATTACTAGGTACTACTACTGTTTAAAGCATTAATAAACATTTGCAAAATTATTATAATTTTACTACATTTGATGAAAATGTAAATAAAATTTCTCAAATAGGTTCACCATATCAGCCATAGGACGTCCACTGCCGAGCATAGGCCTCCTCCAATGACGTCCATGCCGACCGATCGGGAGCGACGTGCATCCAGCGGGTACCTGCAGCCTTGATCAGCTCGTCGGTCCATCTTGCAGGTGGACGTCCTACGCTGCGTTTGCCGATACGTGGTCTCCACTCGAGAACCTTTCTGCCCCAGCGGCTATCGGTTCTTTGAGCTATGTGCCCTGCCCATTGCCACTTCAGCTTGGAGATCTGATTGGCTATTTGAGCTACTTTCGTTCGCCTACGGATTTCTTCATTTCTGATTCGATCCAATAGGGAAACGCCGAGCATAGCCCTTTCCATTGACCGCTGAGTGACTTGGAGCTTTTGTACAAGACCCATAGTGAGAAACCACGTCTCAGCACCGTAGGTCATCACCGGTAAAACGAACTGGTTAAAGATTATTAGTTTATTATTTATTTATTTTACTTTTTAACAAGAAAATACAAAAACAATACTTAAGTAAAAAGGACATTAGGCGGTCATATCTCTGGTTCGATTGGGATTTTTCTATTTTCTGGAAGTTTCCCAGTACCTTGGAATTTGGTAATGTGCCCGGAGATGGCAACAGGCTCGCCACTTGTTACATAGGCCAAAACGTTACCGGCGAATCGTGAGTGTTTGCATGTATGCTTGAATGCATGCATTTAGTTCTGCCTACCCCTTCGGGAATTACAGGCGTGAAGTTACGTTTTTCAAATAATATATAGAAGTATAATAGTTTAATGTCTCTCGTCAGCACGGGGTCCAATTTGAACCCCGGACCTTTGTCAGGCTTGCGCGGGGACATGGGGGGTCCAACACGTAGAGGCCCTTTCGAGAATTTTGATCTACTTTGTAATGGGTTATATTCGGCGGGACCTCTCTCTGGCTGCATCAATAGTTAATACAGACACAGACAGACCCCGCAGAATATAATGGGACTATTGTAATGAAAATGACTTGCCAAACTTTGGGCTATGTGGGTGAACTGGGGGGACTAGATGGCTGGGCCTATGGAGTGAGATCCGGCACCTGCCTATATTCAACATCTCACATTATCGAATCCTACTTTAGGCAGGTGGTGACTCGCCTCTGCTTGGTGGGCCCCCCAAACAGCCAACCCGATGGTCGACGGGGGGCAACACTGTTGAGAGAGGCTGGGGGTGTCGAGAGGTGTGGCCCCGGTTTCACCATCACGGGCGAGTAATCTCGAGCTCGGAGCGGGCTTCCCCGCTATTATGCCTTTAGACACTTCCACCCCCGAGTGTATGGCTCTTGCAGAAATTTAGACAACAGCCTATTATCTAAATTTCTGCAAATGCCATACCTCTAGCGCCCCACTCTGACCGGCCAATGAAGGCAAGCCAGAGGTGAGAGACCTGATGCTCTGTCCGGCCGTACCTCTGTGTGGCGGACGAGGCGGAGACCAGTTCTCTTGGAGGAACTCGAGATGATGGTAGGGGGTGGTGTCGCTACTCACCAACAGCTCGCCACAAGCTGCTCTGCCCCCAATATAGTTTAATTATTGTTATCATAGTGGCAAACATGCAAGTAGTTCACCTGGATGTTAAGCGAATACTGAAGCCCATAGCTCATAAGCCCATATCATGCATTTTTTAATGAACGTTCCTATTTACCTCGTAGCCTTTTTGAATTATTTCTTTAAATATAAAAATATTTCAAATACAATTCGTTTCTTTCACAGTGTCTTTCCTTTCTTATCTCACTTTTTTTCAATTCAACGTCCCGTGGCCCGTATTTGGAATGGTGTCACTGCAGTTTTTTGCTGCCAAATTGCGATTCCTGTTCCGGACTGACTCAAAATTCTGTGCACTGTTATCTAGTGACTCGAACAAACGATTTATTCTTCGATCTGAATCTGCATGAACTATAGTTGCTTCATAGAATACTGGTATTTTTATTGTAAGCATAGTGAATTTAAGTATTCCGACTTAAATATTTTGCTGATGGATGTTTTAGAGTTAAAGGTTGAAGACATAAACATTCCTTAATCTATCTCCTGTCGAAAAGTACCGATCGGGTAACAGTTAAGTACGAATTTTATAAACCAGTAACTTAATAATATACATGTAACAAAAATTAATAAATTTAAAAAAAACAGGTTATATTTGGTAGATGAATAAAACAGCCTGTCTCACAATAGATACCATTATACTCGTATTGCTCACATATTTTTTCAATTCTCTTATTTGTCCACCAAAAGTGGCTTTTGGATGTATAAATTTGAAATTTAGTTATCGTCACAAGCCTAATTATAAAAATATTATACATATTTATTTCAAACTTCGACCGAAAAGGTTTGAAACGAATCTTTTATTTCATTTTCTTCAAAAATAGCATTTAAATTACCACTTATTAACGCACCATACGTGAACAAAGTAATTATATTCACACTTCACATTATTACTATCATTAAACCGTTTCATTCACCGTATGCTATCTCCCCTTCTACGCATTAACTAATTTTCAAGGGCTTTTGTATTTCATAAGAACCCACTGTTTATACTCCACCAAGTAAGAAGCTGCAGCTAATTTAGTTAAGTGAAACCACAGACGGCTTTATAATTTAACTGTTCCTAATTGGGAATAATCATATTAGGTTTCAGCAATAGAGACAAGCGAAATAAGGTTCATCCGACTGAGATTTATGCGGCATTAGCTACGCTTAATGGGACTAAAAACTGTTTTATGAAAGGTTAAATAAAGTCTGTGGTATTTAAGTACTGCAATATCAATATACATCGTAGAACAACCTGTATTGTACTGTAGGAATGTAGTATTTTAATGATGAGCTTTTTAATATACATGTATCTTCACGCCAGGTCCCTAACGGGGTAGGCAGAGAGTGTAGAGTGCCAGATATCCCGGTCCTGACAAACCTCTCGTGCCTCGTCTACCTTTTTAATATGTTTGGAATATGTTCTTTTTCTCATATTATTTATAATAATTTAATTCTGAATGAGCCGTATACCTACATCTATAGTAAAGTAGTTAGACGACCCGATTAGTCCAGCGGTGTGAAATGACCGTTTGATTCGAAGGGTCGCGGGTTCGATCCCCGCACCGGGACAAATATTTGTATGGCCTACAGATATTTGTTTCGGATCTGGGTTTTTGTGTATGTGTTGTATGTGTACAACGGTACCCACGACACAGGTTAATACCTACTGTGGGGCTGTGAGTGTAAGCGTATAAAAAATGTTTGGAAAAGGTTATTTTTTCTCATACAGTTTATCATAGTTCTGAATGAGCAGTATACCTACATGTTTAATAGGCAACTACTTCATTTTTTTAGCTTGTCTGTAATAATTAGTACATTATCAATGCACGCTTCTGACTTTGATATTAACCAAACATAACAATAATTGAGGGACTTAAATAGGACTTCGGATTAGTCTTTCTACTTTACTATAACACCTCAATACTTTGAGAGTTATGTTTTCCATACAATGTTATGTGAACCAACTTGCTTATAAATGTGTAGTTTAAAGGTTAATAATAAATTCTAATAACATAATAGATTATTATAAAGCAGTAAAATAAATAGGAGCGCTCTGAAATATTCTATATTTGCTAAAGTTTCGATATTAAACGTAAAATAACGTCTATCTTGAACATAAATTGGTATGCAACATATCTAGAATATTTTAGAAAGAAGTTATCTCAAATATTTCCTAGAAATTCTGTCTTTATGCTAAGCGGATATTTAAATGTGCAATTTAAGCTATAACCCCCTTATTCATAAACGTACATTAGATACGTTTTAGCTATAGAATGCTTTGTGCTTGTCAGTCGCACTGTCTAATGTGCAAGATAGAAAAAGACAAAGGAGAGATTAGCAATACTTTTGGTAAAATACGTTTATGAATAAGGGGGTAGATGTTTTTATTTAATACCAAATTGCATCAAATTGATACTAGTATATTTTTGTATTTTTTTACATAAACTATGACATGTATTCGAATTGGTACGTATCCGTAATTAACACAGTAATTTTAGGATATCAGATCCTGAAGAAAAAAACGTCCTTCGTCTGTCTGTCACAGTCTATTTTCTCCGACAGTACTGGACCATGACTGGACCGATTCAGTTGAAGGAGAATAGGTAACTATTTTTTATGGAGGTTTGCCCTTCGCGTTTATAAAACTCAGTAACATTCATATTATTTTTAGTGTTAAAATAGTTGAACCGAACCACTATTTTATGTGAATAGATTTAAATAATCGTCAGAATTTCAAGATGAATCAAATTCAAAATCCCTCGACTAATCTACAATTAAGAACCTACCACACGGTTGAGATATAAGTGGCCTTAACTCTCGTATCACAAAATCGTAAAATCGCAACAGAATCATTTATTTACCATTTAGCGTTGGGACGTACCCACTGTCCACTAGTGGAAGAATTTTCGTTTACTGGAAGATAATTCTTCCGCCATTGTTCGATTGACTGACTGGTCAATCGAACAATGGCGGTCAAACCATTCCAATAGGACGGTAGTAAATAACAACGCGGGATTGGCAGTAACGTATCGCAATAAAACTACCGTCACTGCGATCGCCAATCCGCCTGCCAAGCGTGGCGATTATGGCATATTCTCCCCTAATGACACATGACACTGTTATGGGCGTCTTTGGGGAAGGCTTTGTCCAGCAGTGGATGTCATTCGGCTGGAGTCATGGTGATGATTCACCATTTGATACATACATTGACTACTGGTGGTAGAGCTTCAGTGACGGAGCTCGCGGGCGTAGGCACCACCGCATTACCTAATATAATAATAATAATAATAATAATAAAGCCTTTATTCGCTGACCATAGTTTTACAGTTATTACTTATTTCTAACATAAAATAAAAGAATATAATAAAATAAAACTTAATTGAAATTTATCAGCAACCAGTTTGTTGGTCAGGTTGTCCTTTGACATAGGCCTCCCCCTTTGTCTTCCACTCATCTCTATTCCGAGCTAATCTTCTCCATCCTTTCGGTAGGTCATCCTCCCATCTTTTAATTTGACGCCCTTTTAGCCGTTTCCCATTTCTAGGGTACCACTCCATCACATCCTTTGTCCATTTCTCTTTGTTGGTTCTCATGATGTGACCAGTCCAGTTCCATTTGAGTTTTCTTATTTTTTGTAAGACGTCGTTCACCTTTGTTCTTTTCCTTATTTTTGAGGTCGTCCATTTGTCTCTTAGCCTTATGCTTAGCATACTTCGTTCCATATTACGTTGGCAAACTGCTAGTTTTTGGTTGTTTTTGCTCGTAGAAGGCCAAGTTTGACACCCATAAGTGAGACACGGTAGAATGCATATATTGTAGAGCTTATTTTTCACAGACATTGGCATTTTATCATTTTTAAATATCTCTTTAAATGACCAATAGCGTTTCCAAGTGTTGCTTATTCTTCTATCGATTTCTTTAGAGTATTGATCTTTAACTGATATCAACTGTCCTAAATATAGGTATTCATCTACATATTCGATTACCTCTTTTCTTATTTTGATGGTTTCTTTTAATGCATTCGTCATCACTTTAGTCTTTGTTGGATTCATAGACAGCCCCGCTTTCCTGCTTTCATAATCTAATTGTTTTAACATAGTTCGCAGTACATCTGGTTTTTCAGCGAATATCACGATGTCGTCAGCGAATCTTAGGTGATTTAGCCTTACTCCATTTATATTTATTCCAAGATCCTCCCAGTCTATATTTCTGAATATATTTTCTAACACAGCTGTAAAAAGTTTTGGAGAAAGTGGATCGCCTTGCCTAACACCTCGCTGGATACTAAATTCTTCTCCTTTTTGTTCGAGTTGTACCGTTGCTGTAGTATTTTTATATATTTCTTTTATAATTCTTATGTGTTTTTTGTGTACGCCCTGCTTTTCCAGCGTGTTCCAGATATAGAGATGATTTAGGGAATCAAAAGCCTTTCTGTAATCAACGAATGCCATGTACCAGTGTTGACCATGTTCGTTGAGTTTTTCGATGACTTGTTTGACAACCTGAATGTGATCAATGGTAGAATAGTCCGCGCGGAATCCTGCTTGTTCTCGAGGTTGATTCTCTTCCAGCTGTTTTGTTACTCGGCCGAGTATTACTTTTGAGAACACTTTGTAAAGATTCGACATTAGACATATCGGTCTGTAGTTATTTATTTCGTTTTTATCTCCTTTTTTGTGTAGTTGTACGATAGTGGACTTCGTCCATTGAGTTGGTATTTGTTCACTCGACATTATTTCGTTAAATAAGCGTGTTATATGTCTCGATGTTGCAGTAAGTGATTCCTTTAAAAGTTCGTTTGAGATTTGGTCGTCTCCAGGTGCCTTGCCGCTCTTTTGTGTTTTGATAGCTCTTATGATTTCAGTCTCTAATATGCAAGGTGTTTATTCTTCGTCTGTGTCCTTATCTGTCTCTACTGCTCTTGTTTTTTCTGACTCAGTGTATAAACTTTTATAGAATTCTGTCGCTACTTTGGATATTTGTGATCGTTTTGTCGCCAGTTTATCGCCTTTCTTTTTGTTAGTTTTCATGTTGGGTATCCATTGTGTATATTCTCTTAGCTGTTTTAGACCTTTCTTAATTCCTCCTGTATTTTCTATTTGCTTCCTCAAGAAGTTTAGTCTCTCTGTTTTTTTGTGTTTCCGTATTGATGTTTGAATTTTCTTGCTAATATTTGCGATGTTTTTGTGGTTGTCTTTTCGTTGCTCTAGCATTTTGTTCCTCTCATCCATTAGCTTAAGTGTTTCTTCTCCTAATTTATTTTCCTTTCCATTTTTGATGTTTGTTTTTAGTATGTTTTTCAGTTCTGTCTCCAGAAAGTCATACTTTTCTTGTATGACTTTCTGGACTTATGTTTTCTTTTCGGCTATTAGGAGACATCCATGTCCACTTCCTTGACTTTCCTTTTTTGAAGAAACTGTTAAGTATTTTAAGATTGTTTGCAAAAGAGAAGTCAATGAGTCTTTGACCGTTTTCATTTCTATCACCACTACTGTAGTCTCCTAAGACGAATTCGTCTGTATTAGATTTGCTGCCTACCTTGGCGTTGAAGTCTCCAATCAGAATGATATTATTTTTGTGTTTTTCTTTTTGCATTAACTCTGTCAGATCGTTATAGAACTTATCTTTCGCCACTTTTGTATCTTGTTCAGTGGGTGCATATACTTGGATGATTGACGAAGGTTGTTCAAATTCTGGTAACTGTATATGAAGCACTGAAATTCTGTCTGAAATCCCTTGAAAACTAATTATTTTGTCTTTTAAATATTTTTTTATTAAGAATCCAGTTCCATATAAACCTTGCTTTACACCAAAGAAGTAAAAAATAAATTCACTGTATTCTCTTATCTCTTCGCCTATTCTTCTTACTTCGCAAAGGCCGATAATATCCCATCTTATATGACTTAACGCTTCTTCCAATTCTTGCAATCTATTGTCTGTCATAAGTGTTCTCACGTTTAATGTTGCAATATGTATTTTATTGTTTCTGTTTCGATGTAAGGATCTTTTTTTGGGGGGTGGTGGTCTAACAACCCCACGGGGACCAGCCGGGTTGGGGTGTTCCCGCCTCTGGCTGCTGCAATTTGGTTGCTACTTAGTTTGGTTTAGAGAGTTGGAGAATGAGTTTGATTTTGGTCTCATTAAATCGAATGCATTTCTCCTGGTCTCTACTGTTGTTATAGTTTTGCTCACTGACTTCTTGGCCTGGCTCTGATTTTCAGGTGAGGTCGATAAATCTCTTTTCCTTCTTTCCTTAATTGGATTTCCCTCTTTCACTACTAATTTGTCGTATTTTATATATGCAATATTTCCTTTCGCACGTTCTTCTAATAGTTTTGGTTTCAACTCTCTTCTCTTTTCTAATACCTCCTTAGTAAAATCTTCAGTAACGTATACTTCTTTCAAGCTCTTCCTCATTTTTAGTATCTCTGTTCTCTTCCAACTATTTGTAAAAGTGATAAGGACAGGTCTTATTTTGTTTTCTTTATTGAGACCGATACGGTGTATCTTTGAAACCTCGCTCACATCCAAGGTGATCCTCGTATCTGTCTTGAGAATTTTCTGTACTCTCTGGAGTAGCTCTATTGAAGAAGACGAATTTTCTCCTTCGTCCAAGCCAAAAAGTAGAATATTATTACTTTTCTTTTCTTTTTCTAAGTAATCAATCTTTTTTTCCAATATTTCAATTTTATTTTTCATAATTTTATTATCTTCTATCAGTGGTTCTAGTTTTTCATTCATTTTCTCAAATATAATATTTGTTTGTTTTTCCATTTCTATTTTCATTTGGTCGAAAAGTATTTTAAATTGTCCCTCCATTTTTAGCACTTTTTTGTCTTGTATAGTGGCAACACCGGCGCGAATTTGACGTACGTAGTTGACGATAGAATATGGCGCTCGAGTGGGATGTCAAAGTCAGTGTCACTCACCACGATTCACGATTCGCTATTCCGTTGTTCGCTCATATAACCTCAAATGTCAAATATTGCAGCTCCCAATGATGACTTTTTATGTTGTTTCTATTACTAGTTTCACTGTTTTTTATTCACCAATATGCTTAATGCCGCTGAGTGCCGTCGTTCATCGCAATAGTTGTCACAATAACGTTGGTAAACTACTGTTTCACAATTATTTCGGCGGACAATTTGCAAGGTGATGTTTACTGTTCGGCAACCGGAAGCGGAAAGTTACCTAATATACTTGCCGCTAAATGGTAGTGTTCAGCACTATCGTGTTCCGGTCAGGTGGTAATGTACGGCTTTGTAATTTCTGGCACATAGGCATAACACCTTAGGCCTCAGGAGTGGTAACGCATCTGCATTTTGACTTTGGTCTTCGTGTGAGTGTCTATAGGCTGCAGTCATCACTAAACATCAATGTGAACTGCATGCTTGTTTGCCACTTCAATTACGGGTGTCTTTGGGGAAGGGTTCTCCAGCGGTGGATGCCATTCGACTAGAGTGATGGCGATGATTCACCATTTGATACACACATAAAAAACAGGAAACACTTTGCATATTTTACACATAATACACCCTTTATGATCCTGATACTCTAAATTTGATGTGCTGAGTGAGATTATTATCATAATAACAATTTCTAACGGAGCTAGCGATATCAAAACAAGTCGTAACGATTATTATTGGGATTTGAAACATCGATGAATATTAACTAAGTCTACGAATAACCAACAACTGGAGCAAACATTTGAACATCTAGCTTCATTATTAAGTATTTGATATAGCTATTTTACTAGTTTATATGTAAATTAATATTGGGTTTGGTAATGAAATGTTGTATATTGATTAATTTTTATGTTAGTTTAATATTCGTGTAATACGGCATCATTTTGTGTCATGAAATCACAGAAGAACAAGCATTCAGAAACGATTAATAAAATCAAAGTAATCTAATTAAGACACTGGTATGTTTCTAAAAACTATCACGAATGTATGTCGTCGGGTTCTTGAACTACGACGGAGGACATTGATAATAATTAGAAACGTATTCACGCTAACACAGGTAATGAAAAGACCTTTAAGTAATTTTGAGCCCTAAATGTGTTCGTGAAGGTTCAAAAAACATTTCTTTCTATAACACGAAATTTTTTACAAGGTGACTGATGAATCATGTGGTATATTTAAACAAGGTGCTCAGCACTCGATACTTGTTCATCCAAAATATGTAAAAAAATAGATGTTTAATTTCTGATCGAATTTCAAGTTTAGATTTTGATATATATTTTTTTAAATACGCTTACACTCACAGTCCCACATTAGGTATGAACCTGTGTCGTGGGTGCCGTTGTACACATACAACACGTACACAAACACCCAGACCCGAAACAAATATCTGTAGGCTATACAAGCTTTTGTTAAGGTTATGTTGTAGGTTTTATATTCCATTCTTCTTAAAAAATGAGAATAAGAAAGAATAAATTTAGCGTATAACTGACATAATCATGCCGCTAATGAGTCACGGCCAAGCAGAAATATACCTAGTACATTAATTGAAATAAAACTAGTTTTTGGGATTTATCTCACGGTATATTAAACTAAAATGATTATTTAAAATCGAACCTGACGTTTCGGTCGCTCTTCTTTTCAGTAAACTGAAATACGCGAGATAAATACTAAAACTAGTTTTGTTTCAATGAGTGTAGCTCGCGAAATCCTAAGAACATACTAGTAGATTAAGTCAATGACGATTAAGGCTTGCATAAAACCTTTCAAATATTCTGTCTTTGAACCGTAAACGATTTCCTACGATATAGCCAACTCACGTGCCGAGTCTGCTACGAATGCCTCGCATTACGTACAAATTGTGTGATAAAAATACCATTTGTATAGATTCGAAAATTCTCAAATCATCTCATATGCGAACGTTCGATGATTTGGGTCTTTATAATGGTGGAATCGTTTCGCGTTATGGCGCAGGTTCAATTGGTTCCCGCTGATTTTATTCATTCAGTGCCGTAATGAAAAAGGAGTCTGGTTATATTTATATGTACGCAGAAGAAAAAGTGTTGTGTCTGATATCATAGGTAATGTATTAACAGTTGTTTGGTTTGATCTCTATTATTTAAGCTATACCATGCGCTGCCAATATCAGACATCTACCTTCTATACTTCTTATCTATGTTATACGATTTGAGGTAGGAGTAGAAAACAATATTTACTATTATTAAATAGTACACACAGAGCAATCTGCCTCGCTGCTCGCTCTGTTTGGACGCGCTTAATGAATGTGGAAGAAGCACGTGGTCAGGTATGGAATAATTTACTTGGTTAGTTTTATGAATACGCTAACCGTTTCCCACAACTTTGTCCGCTTGACCCTTGTTATTTCCACAAAATAATGTAGTCAATAGACTTTGGGTTCAAATTTGTTGTTAATTTTCTACCCGATCGGTTTATAAAATTTATGGATATACACTTACTTGATATTCACAGTATTAATTGCACAAAATGACAGTCAATCTACGTCACTCAACAAAAAAAACGGTGCAAATCATTCCACACTTCATAGTATTAATTGCAAGAATGATAATTAAGGCTCCCCCACACAGGCGCGTTATATAGGTCCAGTTGCTTTAGTTGCCAATCTACGTCAATGCCACAAAAAGAACTTGTGCAAATCGTTCCATACTATAGTTTACGAAATTCCAATAAACCACGAAGTATCCTTGGAATCACGAAAATAATGGGTGACATAATTCAAATTACGCGTAGGTATATGGTGCGAGGCATGACAAACATTCGTTGAGATAACGCATCCATTCTTCAGATTTATTTCTTGGTTATCGTAAGGGTCGATTGTGCAGTGGTTAAAATCGTATTTGTTAGAAATTATCGTATTTTTTATTAGTGGTAGAGTTACTTCAAAAAGTCTGGCGGCTCTGGGATCTTACTCTATATCGCTAGTTCAGCGCTCTCGCTTATACGCTCAGCTAAGACGGAACGTGACACCTTTTCATGCGTGCAGCGGCATTCATCAATTTATAAGACGTTATCAATAAACTATTGTAACAATCAGAGAATATAGTTGCTACTCGGACTTCGATTCTGAACTACAAGAACGGCAATGATGAGTTTTGGTGTCTGGAAGTTTGAGGCACTGCCGTATTCTTTAATATGCTGCCGATAAATGGCAGTGTTCAGCACTATCGTGTTTCTGTCAGAATGTTTTAAATGGTAACGTATGGGTCCAGTAATAACTGTCACAGAGGTACAACTTTAGCCTAAGGGCACACCGCGGACACTCCGCCAAAATGCCATACAAACGCTTAATTTGGTCTCTATTACACAGAGTTGAATCAGTGAGGTGTATTTACACGCGCACCTGTGTGTGTAGCACGTACAAAATACCAACCGTCTCCCATAAGAGGAGAGGAGGTTGGGTGATGCGGGGAAATTGGGCGGGATGTCGAAGTGTCCATTCTATACGTAGTATTATTACATATTCTCTGCTAAGGGTTAGCAATGTATCGCCGTTTTATTTTGTGCCATTGCCATTCACGGGAACTGCCTGCTTGTTTCCCATAATACATAAATAACCATGTGCGAGGCAGGCTCGTGCATGAACGGGTCCGTACCGTATCTATATATATAAAAATCAATTGCTGTTCGTTAGTCTCGCTAAAACTCGAGAACGGCTAAACCGATTTGGCTAATTTTGGTTTTGAATGATTTTTGGAAGTCCAGGGAAGGTTTAAAAGGCAAGAAAATATGAAGAAATTGAAGGGAAATTGTAAAAACCACAATTTCATTTTACAATTAGTCCGTATATATCAAATCTTTGACACATTATTTCATTGTGAGGCAAAACAAAGTTTGCCGGGAGAGCTAGTTACCTATAAAAATCTTAAATATAAATATTATTCTGTTCTTAGTATTTTTTGTTATAGCAGTTACGGAAATATATTATCAGAGTAACTGTCTAGCTAACACAGTTCATGAGATATAGCCTGGTGGAAAAAGACAGATAGACAGATAGACAAATAGACAGAGAGATAGACGGACAGACAGATAGACAGACAGACAGACATACAGATAGAGAGACGGATAGACGGACAGCGGAGTCATAGTAATGAGGTCCCGTTTCTACCCTTTGTGTAAGGAACCCTAAAAAAGATGGACTTTTCATTTTTTCATTCAAAATATTTTTATAAAATATTTCACTGGCATGTGGTATCACGAAAAATACAATAAAATATACGAGTAATTACATCAAAGGTGGCCTTTCATGAAAATAAATGTTGAAAAGATTAATTAATAGGAGAGTTTTCTATCAAATTTTGATTATAAAATAAAACGCTTTAATTAAAACACTAAAGCTTAATGAGATGGAAAAATAATTAGCATTGGAACGAAACTTATGAAATATTTTATTAAAAAAACGACGGCTTTTATTTTTTTCTAGCGGTGGGTTATGTAATTAGTCGTTGAGGTTATGTTTTAAGTATGCATGGGCTTCAAGAGTTTTCATCAATCCGATTCACGAGAACATTACTGATTAGTACTATTTTTAGGGTTCCGCAGTAAACTAAGAACTCTTATAGTTTCGCCATATCCGTCTGTCTGTCTGTCTGTCTGTCTGTCTGTGTGTCTGTCTGTCTGTCCGCAGTTTAGCACAAAAACGATTGGTAAGTCTCTAACTTGAAATTTGGCTCAAGTATACACCTTAATGACGCCGACAAAGTGGTAGAATAAAAACATGAAATAAATATTTAGGGTACCTCCACTACATACAATGCGCGGATATCTTTCACTCACACCTTGACTTTAACAAAATACATAAACAATTTCACGCACACATTAAATTTTCTGGGTGACAGGCATAGGACCATTTGGTCTAGTACTTAGACAGAGGGGAAAGCCTGCGTATGGCTATTCCCCTCCGGTCCGCCGCGGCTGGTGGCCCGAGTTGCTCAATGGATATTATCCCCTAATGATGCAGTACCTGTACACTGTTGTGGTAGCCTTTATTTTGTATGATTTATTTACAAGTGAATATATAATCTCGTAATCCGGATTAAAATATCTATTTATACATCTATACAAATAAATAAAAATGGAGTGTCTGTTTGTAATGTAAGAATAACGCAACCTTTTTACTTAATGCATATGTACTCATATGCATTTAGTAAAAAGGTTGCCTATACACGATACATATACCAAAACAACATTTTTACCATTTTTGTCTGTTTGTCTGTCTGTCTCTCTGCCTGTCTGTTTGTCCCCGCTAATTTCGGGAACGGCTATGCCGATTTTGACGGGATTTTCACTGGCAGATATCTTATGTAAATAGGAGTAACTTAGGCTACTTTTATACTAGCTGCACCCACGACTTCGTCCGGGTAGATACTGAACAATCATAAATTCTCACGCGGACGAAGCTAGTTAATAATAAGTCTGAAAATCGCCAAAACAACCAAACAAATACTTATTGAAATAATAGTTTTCGGATTTATCTTGTGTATATTAAATTAAAATGATTATTTCAAATCAATCCGACGTTTCGCTCGCTCTTCAACTGCCGTGGTCTCGGGCTGACTGACCTAAGAACATACTCCAAACAAATACTACCAGCAGAGAATATGTAATAATACTGCGTATAGAATGGACACTTCGACGTCCCGCCCGATTTCCCAGCATCACCCAACCTCCTCCCCTCTTTTGGGCGACGATTGGTTTTTTTTTTATGAAATGAAGTGTCAGTTATTGCCTACCATGCCTCTGTACCGGAAATTATAGGGCCGTACATTAGCGGCAAGTATATTAGGTAATGCGGTGGTGCCTATACCCGCGAGTTCCATAACTGGAGCTCTACCACCAGTAAAAGTAATTTTCTACGTGCTACGCACACAGGTGCACCTGTAAATACACGTCACTGATTGATGTCTGTGTAATAGAGACCAAATTAAGCGTTTGAATGGAATTTTTGCGGAGTGTCCGCGGTGTGCTACTAACTTGTTACTTAAAATAGGTTTCAGAGTCAGGTTCCTACGAACGGACTTCACACCCTAAACCACTGAGGGATTAGATTACAGACGGACGAAATATTTTCCATTTCTATTTTTCTGTATCGCACCATCCTTGCGGAAAATTCCGACAGACCATTGGAATGTATTGTTCTTTTGTTTTAGCTGAAAAGTGCAAATTGTACAGTTCCCGGAGCTGTACACTATGGAGGTTCTTCAAAACTACTAACAGAAACGAGATTTGGTGTTAGAAACTCTGTCTCACTTTTAGGGTTCCGTAATAAAGTAGGAAAAACAAACAATGTGCAAACATTATTTTACAATTTAGTTGACTGTTCGTGATTTATTAATGTGCCAATATTCGTTAGAGTCAATTGCCCCCTCCCTCTGCCAACTAAACGGTAGTTATTAGAAATTTAAACGTTACGGCAATAGTAGCTACATATAACGAAATTAAAAGGAAAACTATCACACTTAAGTTGACTTTACAAGTTTGCGAGTAATAGTCGATCAAATGTATTTCACACGAAAATTTTGAACAACTCCATAGAAAGTATTTATATATTTTTTTCATTAACTTATCCAAACCCAAGAACTACGGACCCTACATTGCGCGCGACCCGACACGCACTTGATAGGTTTAATCTACACAGCACTGTGACGTGTCATGCAACTCAAAAAATAATTGCATATTGCCCTCGTCATTTTTGCGGTATGTCGTCCCTTCACAGTGTATTGTCATTCAAAATTGTTTGCAAGATTAGCAAAATGTATCGAAATCTTTGTGGCTTGTGCAGTGATGCGTACCTCGTGTGTTGTTTAACAGAGTACGAAAAACATACTGGGCTGTTTAAAATGATACATATGTGTAAGCTTCAATTTCACCCAAATGTTAGGATTCACTTCAGTTAATTCAATTATAAACTGAAGAGAAACCTTACGTTATCTAATCATTTTATAAATGAATTTTATAAAATTCATGTAAAGGGGTAGGTACAAAACGTTTACTTGAACTAAGTATATAAATTTATACTGGTGGTAGAGCTACAGAGACGGAGCTCGCAAACGATAGACAAATTTCAGAAGTGGCAACGCATCTTCAGTAATAATAATAATGGCAACCCATTATACGTCCCACTGCTGGGCACAAGTCTCTCCCCTTTTTGGGGGGAGGCCTGGAGCTTACTCCACCACGCTGCTCCAATGCGTATTGGTGGAGATACGGGTTACGAAGCGCGCATGGCCCCGCGGCTGGTGTAGATCATAGGCGATCATTAAGCATTACGGGCGCGGTCGGGAGTGTGATGGGTGACCGCTAGTGGCAAATTCAAATGCTCGTTTCCGTTTTTTGGAGGGCACGTTAGCACGTTGCTAGCAGTCGTTAGACCTTGTCGGAGGCCTTATGGGCGGTTTGAAAACATCCGACAGCGAGTTGGCCACTAACCCATCTACAATGCTCAACAATAAACATTTCACATCGAGCCTAGGAAGGAGACTTTGGCTTATTTCGGGTCTGTAGACCGTTATCTCTTTCGCACCGTACCTATTTGAGCAAGTGTTGACCAATACCGGACTCTCAGTGCTTACGTAGGCAGTGTGCAACATAAATAACGCTCTACGAAGTCGAAACGAGCCAATCGTCCTTTTCGCAGGCTCGATGTGCAATATTAATTGTTAATTACTTACTGCGCATTGAAAACTCTGGTTGTATTTGGATGTTTATTGACTATTTGTCTCACCTACCATCAATGTGTAGTACTGTATGCTTGTTTGCTACTACGATAATTATTGTAACAATGATATCATAGGTAGTAAAGTATGATACATACATAAAGACATCGGTTTTACCGATACTAGAGCTCCATATAATTTAAAAAACGTAACTTCACGCCTGTAATTCCCGAAGGGGTAGGCAGAGGTAAATGCATGCATTCAATCATACATGCAAACACCCACGACTCGCCGGTTACGTTTTTTTACGTTTACATATAATGTATACTTTTTGATAAATAATTATAGGCCCTGTAATTTCCAGCAAAGATTAGGAAGATCTTGGAAGTCCAACTTTACAGTGGGTCTGTGTAGCCTTGAAATTCTGGAAGAAGAAATCTATCAACATGCGAGGTTCAAGTGCGTGTCGGGCTACGCGCAGTGAAGGGTTCCGTAGTAACAGAGTAAGAAATGTAATGAAATAAATAAATAAATATTTTCTATGGAGTTGTTCTATATATTTTCTAGAAAAATATATTTGGTCGACTATTACTCGCAAACTTGCAGGGCCAACTTAGGTGTGATAAATTTCCTTTTAATTTCGTTATATGTAGCTACTATCGCCATAACGTTTGAATTTCTAACAACAACCGTTTAGTCTGTAGGGGGGGGGGACACTTGAGTCTAACGAAAATTTGCACTTTAAAGCTTAATAAGTCACGAACAGTTAACTAAATCGAAAAATGATGTTCACACGCCCATAATATTTTTAAAAGACCTATCCAACGATAACACACCATATGAAAATCGAAAATAAAGAAAATTATCCGCGCTATAATAGTAGGGGAGGTATTCCTAAAAAAAATTTTTTTCACGTTTTTATTCTAACACTTTATCGGCGTAATTAAGGTGTATACTTGTGCCAAATTTCAAGTCTCTAGTACTAATAGTTTTTGCGCTAAACCGTGGACGGACAGACAGACAGAAAGACAGACAGACAGACAGACAGACAGACAGACAGACAGACAGACAGACAGACAGACGGACGGACATGGCGAAACTATAAGGGTTACTTGTTTACTACGGAACCCTAAAAATGACTCGTATATAGATTTACTTGATATAGTCTAAAGAACGTATCTATCAATGTACTGTACTTTGACGACCCGGTTAGTCCAGGTGTGAGACGACCGTTTGATTCGAAGGGTTACGGGTTCGATCCCCGAGAAAAATATTTGTTTCGGGTCTGGGTATTTGTGCATGTGTTGTGTGTGTACAACGACACCCACGTCACAGGTTTATACCTATTGTGGGCTGTCATTGTAAGCGTATTTATTAATTTTATTACTGTTATTTAAGATAGTTCTTACCATCAATTTGGAATTAATACTCTCAACCATATTTGGGCACAGTTCACGAATGCATTAATCACAGCCAAGTTTTCAACTGACGAAACACATCTTTCCTAAAATATAGTGTAGAATTTTATAACAAGATCCCAGCCGGGATTGCTGAACTCACCGATGGTAAATTCAAAGCATTAATTAAACGCACTCTATGTAAAAAGGCTTACTATAAACTCGAGGACTATCTCAAGGATAGAAATGTTTGGCTAAATGCTGCTCTAGCTCCACAAAGGTGTTAAATGTAATAATCAAAGTGTAATGTTGATATGATATTGTTAATTTTAAGCTTGTTTAAATTATGGAAAATTGTAAAAATATGCCTAAGAGATATTTTTAAAAGAGCCGACTGAGTTTTTTTCGGCAAGTTTTTCTCAGATCATATTGGCTTTTGGAACTTTGCCGGTGAATGACAAAGAATGACTATTTTTCTTTTCTTTTTACTCTTTGTTATCAGTTTGTAAAGGGGAAAAGAGACATTCTACTGATATACTTTTTACATTCGTTTATGACATTTAGTTTTATCTTAGTGATATTCTTGACTTTACATATATTTTTTATCTTGTTTGACATGTATATCAATTGTTATTCGCTTTAATTTATTTTGTTTGTTTTTGACGTGTCATAAGAGGTGCCTGTCACCCTAAATGAATAAATGAGTTTCTGATTCTGATTCTGATTCACAATATCCAGCGAATAATTACTGATGTAGGACATGTATACAGGTTGTTCACACGGCAACTATTCAAAAGTACATCACACGGAAGTAACAGCTAGCTCGGCAACTGAGGCAGGTTTAGGAATGCCACAAGCTTGTAGCACCTGACTGTTTGACAATGAATTTTACAGTTGTACGCGTTCTACGTATGTTATGCATTCGAGGTGCCGCAAAGAGCGTCTATTTGTGTGTCGTGCGATTTGAATTTTGATTATTTTTTTACGTAATGAACTTTTGAACGCATCTTTTGTTCGTGAATTAAAAAATTGGATCACCATGAATATTGGTATTGGTCAGTGTGTGGCATAAACAAACATGCAACTTAATTCATTCAAAACCTAAACAATTATTTTATTACACTTAAAAACAACCCCGGCATGACAATAATATTGCCGCTAAATGGTAGTGTTCAGCACTATCGTATTCCGGTCAGGTGGTAATGTACGGCCCTATAATTTCAGGCACAGAGGCATATCACCTAATGCCTCAGAAGTGGCAGCGCATCTGCATTTTGACCTCTGGTCATTGTGTGGGTGTCTATAGGCTGCAGTCATCACTTAACATCAATGTGAACTGCATGCTTGTTTGCCACTTTTACTACATAAAAAAAAAAAAATGAAAAAAAAAAACTAGAATGTGTTTTGTTTCTCTCACAAAGTCGTGAAAATACATACTCACGATGTTGTAATATAAGCGACGTTATGTTGATGCTTATAGCTCACATTAATCTATGTAAAGTGCAAACTTGTTTGCCAGTCTTAAGACATACGTACCCAAAATAAATCTATTTTATAATTTTATCCTAACACACAATTCTATACACGCCTTAAGTACGGTATTCAACAAATGATTACACACGTAGAACATATACACGTTCATACGCCAACTATTCGGAAGTGTATCACACGGGAGTAACAGCTAGCTCGGTTGAGACAGGTTTAGGAATGCCACACGCTTGTAGCACCTGACTGCGTGACAATGAATTTTACAGTTGTACGCGTTCTACGTATGTTATGCATTCGGGGTACAACAGACAGGGTCTATTCTTGTATAGCGCGATATTTTTGTCGTATGACAAGGGTATATATAATACGACAAAAATATCAGTCTTAGGAATGCCGCTTGTAGGAACTGACTGCTTGACAATGAGTTTTCCAATTGTTTTTTTTATTTTTTATGTAATGGAAGTGGCAAACGAGCATGCAGTTCACATTGATGTTAAGTGATGACTGCAGCCTATAGACACTTAGACAGAGACCAAGGTCAAAATGCAGATGCGTTACCACTCCTGAGGCCTAAGGTGTTATGCTTCTGTGCCGGAAATTACAGGTCCGTACATTACCACCTGACCGGAACACGATAGTGCTGAACACTACCATTTAGCGGCAAGTAAATTAGGTAATGCGGTGGTGCCTACGCCCGCGAGCTACCTCACTGGAGCTCTACCACCAGTAAAACGTACTAATGTTATGCATTCTGGGTTCCGCAGAGGGGGTCTATATGTGTATGCAGCGAAATTTAGGACATGTTTAAGTAAGATATTCATATTATTTAGTCTATATTCAAACTAAATACTTCCTACAAAAGAGTATTGGCGAAAATTCTTATGGGAATAGGGGTTATGTGCGCATGAAGTTGCAGACAGAAGTAAGGTGATAAGAGACTGGTAGTAGAGTTCCAGTGCAGAAGCTACTGGTGGTAGAGCTCCAGTGCAGAAGCTACTGGTGGTAGAGCTCCAGAGACGGAGCTCGCGGGCGTAGGCACCACCACATTACCCAATATACTTGCCGCTAAATGGTAGTGTTCAGCACTATCGTGTTCCGGTCAGGTGTTAATGTACGACTCTGGAATTTCTGGCACAGAAGCATAACCCCTTAGGCCTCTGGAGGGGTAACGCATCTGCATTGTGACCTTGGTTTTTGTGTGGGTGTCTATAGGCTGCAGTCATCACTTAACATCAATGTGAACTGCACGCTTGTTTGCCACTTCGATAACATAAAAAAAAATCAATGTGAGCTGATACTTGTCTTGTTTGTCACCTTTCGAACATAAAAAAAAAATATTTTATGATGATTGATGTTTATTTACGACATGTATTGTATTTTAGTTTAATGGTTTTTTCTTAATATTCCATTTTAGCTGTATTAATTGAAGAGATTCCTCTGATGTTACCGACTTCAATAAACTGTTTCATGTCTCGCTTAGAGCTGAAATTTCAGACGTCTAAACTCATGCCTTTTGGAGTAACAGTCAGCACTAACAACGCCAAGTTGTGTTTGTAGATGTAAATTCGAAACGGAAATTACTTGTATCTAGAGATACGACGTTATTATTTTTAACCGAGTTCAAAAACAAGGAGGTTCTCAATTCGGCCGGCATATTTTTTTTTTCTTACAATTAGTCCAATATAACTGTTTTTATTTATGTAAATGATGCTATGGTTGATGACATGGGTGATTACCCGTGCACCCACTGGCTTAACCCACTGGTGGGTGAAGCGGTAATTCTTATATACCCGTGCATCCACTGCATCAAGGTTGCAATTAAATGTCGATAAATGTTGTCGATAATATTATTATGAAAAAAAAAATGTGTTATGTCAATGGCTAATTAACCATGGTAGGTGGCGATGGTAGGTGACGGTGGTAGGTGGCAATACTGGCGCTGATAAGTAGCGGTGGTAGGTGGTTGTGGTAGGTAGCGGTGGTAGGAGCCGGTGGTAGGAGCCGGTGGTAGGTGGTGGTGGTATGTGACGATGGTAGGTGGTCATGTTAGGTGGCGATAAGTGATAATAATAAATTGTTTTAAGTTGTAGTTATGGAAAAACAATTTGCAAAAGTTGTTTCGCGAACACTTGCTCCACCCTACTGTCTGTTTTTTATAGATAATGGTACGAAACTCTTCGTGGACGAGTCCAATTTGCAATTGACCGTTTTTTTTTATAAATAGGTTAAATCTAAAAAATCTTTTTTGAGACAAAAATAAGAAACCAATATTGCAAAATATAAGTGAATAACCAACCTTGAGGATTGGGTTTGTCGAAATACAATGTAGTTAATATTTTACTATGTGATCTTTTTCACATCCAATTTGCATACAATTATATCTCAAGAACGGTAAGAAATGTCAGGCACAAATAAGTACATAAATTTTAATATACACAAATCTTAAACAAAGTCGCAGCATACGATGAATTACCTACTATGAGATTGGATATAATGTAACTGTGTTTGCGCTGGTGTATCAGCCCTTAATCAAGTTAACTGCGGGGTATGAGACACTCGGTTTCAATTACGGCGGCCTCAGATCGAAATAGGCCTGTGATTGATGTGGGAAGAGTGTTGCAGGTAGATGAAAACATTTGTACGCAGATTTCGTTAGATCTTCGTTTTCTACTGGTGGTAGAGCTCCAGTGACGGAGCTCGCGGGCGTAGGCACCACCGCATTACCTGATTTACTTGCCGCTAAATGGTAGTGTTCAGCACTATCGTGTTCCGGTCAGGTGGTAATGTACGGCCCTGTAATTTCCGGCACAGAGGCATAACACCTTAGGCCTCAGGAGTGGTAACGCATTTGCATTTTGACCTTGGTCTTTGTGTGGGTGTCTATAGGCTGCAGTCATCACTTAACATCAATGTGAACTGCATGCTTGTTTACCACTTCAATTACATAAAAAAAAAACTGTATTTGCGCTGGTGTATCAGCCCTTAATCAAGTTAACTGCGGAGTATGAGACACTCGGTTTCAATTACGGCGGCCTCAGATCGAAATAGGCCTGTGATTGATGTGGGAAGAGTGTTGCAGGTAGATGAAAACATTTTTACACAGATTTCGTTAGATCTACTCATTTTCATGAACTGCCTCAGTAGCCTAGTGGAAGCAGGCCACTACTACTGCACTGGGGTCCCGGGTTCGATTGCAGGGTCGGGGGATATTACAGATAACGATGTAAAATCCCTTTATCGGGTTTAAATGGTATTTTTCCATTTTCTGGAAGTTTCCCAGTACCTCGAAGTTTGGTAATGTGACCGGAGATGTCAATAAGCTCGCCACCTGTTACATGGGCCAAAACGTAACCGGCAAATCGTGGGTATGCATGTATGCTGCAATGCATTCATTTACCTCTGCCTACCCCTTCGGGGATTACAGGCGTGAAGTAACGTTTTTTTTTTTTCGACACGTACAGTCTCCATCAAGAAGTATTGCACATCGACCTTAGGAAAGAGACTTCGGCAAATTACGGCTCTGTAGAGCGTTATCTCCTTTGCACATTATCTACGAGTATGTGACGATTGTGAAAATTTTGATCGAATTTTGACCAATGCCGTACTAAAAGTGCTTGCGTATGCAATATTTAACAGAACGACTTACGAAGTTGAAACTATTTGATTGTTGACATTAGATAGAGACAATTTCATGCTTTTTCAATGTAAGGTTTATATTATGACAATTCTTATTGCGATTTTATGTATCATTTTGTACACACAATACACATACAATCAGAACAAATCTTAATATATATAAATCTCGTGTCACAATGTTTGTCCTCAATGGACTCCTAAACCACTTAACCGATTATAATAAAATTCGCACACCATGTGCAGTTCGATCCAACTTGAGAGATAGGATAGCTTACATTACGCTATGACTAATAGGAGCAGAGCAGCGCGGGCGAAGCCGGGGCGGGCCGCTAGTATACTATAATACTCCATATGCCATATATCACTCATACCATTCGTCTGCTTTCATGTCATATCTCTTGTTTATCAAAACACTTCTATACGGCTATGCAATGTACTTGACACTCTATAATTTACAACATTACAGACAAATATCTTGTACTGGAAAAATTAGCACACTACTAAATAAATATTGCGTTTTTATTTTTCTAGATCTACGACTGGATCACATCTATTTATGGGTTTTATATTATCTGAGCTAAGCGTAAAGTACCTACCCGATGAACTGGATGCTATTGGTCTAACCCAAACGTACAGATGTAAACCAGATCAATGTACTACGCTATTAAAAGACACAGGTAATTCCATAAAAATTTTGCATGCCAATATTCGCAGTATTAATAAAAAACATTTTTTTTTTTTGTAATAAAAGTGGCAAACAAGCATGCAGTTCACATTCATGTTAAGTGAAGACTGCAGCCTATAGACACCCACACAATGACCAGAGGTCAAAATGCAGATGAGCTGCCACTCCTGAGGCATTAGGTGTTATGCCTCTGTGCCGGAAATTACAGGGCCGTACATTACCACCTGACCGGAACACGATAGTGCTGAACACTACCATTTAGCGGCAAGTATATTAGGTAATGCGGTGGTGCCTACGCCCGCGAGCTCTGTCACTGGAGCTCTACCAGTAATTCAACGAACTTTTAGTATTTCTGCAAAGTATACATATACAACCAGAAATAATTGCACTGTCCGAATGTTGGTTAAATAAAACACAAAATATTTCTGTAATAATGGGTTATATCAGCTATCATACGGTTAACAATATTAACCAAAACGATGGTCCTATAATGTACGTGAAATCAACGATCTCACATGCAGTTACAGAACCACATATGCTAGATGTAAGTTGTTTGATTTGTAAAATGGAGTCGGTCAATCTGGCGGTGATTGCTTTATATCGTCCCCCTTGTAATCGAGAATTAAAGTCCTTCTTTAGCGGCCTAGATAGTGCGCTCGCGTCTATCTCAGGATATAAAAAGGTTGCTTTAATCGGAGATGTCAATATAAATATCATAACCAATCAATTAAATTCACAAGCTAATGAATATCTAAATTTAACTACATTTTATGGACTTTTACCCACCCACAATTTTTCAACACGAAATAGTAGCTGTCTAGATCATGCGCTCTTAAAATCAAAACTTAAAACTCTTACCCTAATATTTGACACTTTTATTACCGACCATTCACCTATTCTTCTAAATATCGAAACCTCAATAAAACCAACAAAAATTTTATTTAAATTTTTGGTTCTGTTATGTTTTACTACTTATTATTATTGTAATGATTTTTATTTTCTCTGGCATGTATAATTATAATATTATAACTGTTCATTAAATGTATTTAACTTCAGCGAGAGTCCTGGTATCCATAACACAAGTTAAATCTTACCATGGGTACTAGTGCCTAACAAAAAAATTGTCAAAAATTGTTGTGTTTTAAGCGCACTATTTTTATTAAAATTGACATGAATGTATCAATGTATTGACATTAATGTATCAAATTATTGACATGAATGTATCAATGTATTGACATGAATGAATCAATGTATTGACATGAATGTATCAATGTATTGACATGAATGTATCAATGTATTGTCATGAATGAATCAATGTATTGACATGAATGTATCAATTTATTGACATGAATGTATCAATGTATTGACATGAATGTATCAATGTATTGTCATGAATGTATCAATGTATTGACATGAATGTATCAATATATTGACATGAATGTATCAATGTATTGACATGAATGTATCAATGTATTGACATTAATGTATCAAATTATTGACATGAATGTATCAATGTATTGACATGAATGTATCAATGTATTGACATGAATGAATCAATGTATTGACATGAATGTATCAATTTATTGACATGAATGTATCAATGTATTGACATGAATGTATCAATGTACATAATAATAATTTTTTTTTTATTCTTTTTTTTTATTCTAATTGGTTAGTTTTTTCTTGCTGCGTACTGCAGTAAAAAAATAATTGATAACTGTCAAATTCAACTGACAATCGTAATCGATTACACTTGTCTTTGTAAGGAAATCGGTTACAGTGCTCAACAATAAATATTGCACATCGAGCCTAGTAAGGAGACTTCGGCTTATTTCGAGTCTGTAGAGCGTTATCTGTTCCGCGCCGTACCTATTTGACGTTTGTCGACCATTATGATCACGTTTTGACCAATACCAGACTGTCAGTGATTACGTAGGCAGTGTGCAACAAAGATAACGCTCTACGAAGTCGAAACGAGCCGATCGTCTCTTTCGCAGCCTCGATGTGCAATATTAATTGTTGCGTACTGTACACTCCGTTGAATTGGGTACGTTCCGGTTACCCGTCAATCTCCAACATACATAGCATCAGCTGAATGCTGATTGGTGATTCATACTATAAGCCGTAGCACGCGTAGCTAAGCCAGTGTCGTAGCAGTGCTACGAGCGCGTAGTATACGCAACTTACTAGCATAAGAGAATTATGTTCGATGTTTTAATCGTTACATTTGATTTATATTCAATACTAAGCCTTTAGCCAATATTGCACCGAGATATTTGTTATATTTTAAGTTATTGCAACATTCCACATCATTCTCTAACTTAAAGAATTCGGTTAAAGTTAAAAAATGATGTTTTTTTTTATGTAATAAAAGTGACACACAAGCATGCAGTTGACATTGATGTAAAGTGATAACTTCAGCCCATAGACACGCACACAATGACCAGATATCAAAATGCAGGTGCGTTGGCCGGAAATGACATGCCCGTACATTACCACCTGACCGGAACACGATATTGCGGTAGTGCCTACGCTCGCGAGTTCCGTCACTGGAGCTCTACCACCAGCGGAAAAGACATGTTACAATAACTTTAACTTTAACAAATGTCTTGGTGCAACCCAGGCTAACAAAATCACGTATTCAAACATACAGGATTAATTTAAATTAGTGCATTACCTCTTGCACGCAGCCTCTCTGCATCAATCTCAACAACATTTATTTTGTTCTAGGACTTTTGAGAGTATTGCCACCCCTAGGTCACCCCGCAAGCCATCGCTTTTCATGTCATGGAAGTGGCAAACAAGCATGCAGTTCACATTGATGTCAAGTGATGACTGCAGTTACTAGACAATTTAAACAAATATGTTCGTGCAATCTTACTTTAATTCGAAATGTAGGTGTAAAAAGGCAATGATTTTAATAATATCGTTGAATAAATAAACATGTAACAAAGAGGTAAAAAGCTGAAAAGGAATTTGAAAACATTTAGGTTTCAAATTTCTTACCAAATAAATTTGTCTGCAAATTTTTATTTCAAACTAGCTGACCCGGCAAACTTTGTATTGCCTCAGAATGAAATAATGTATCAAAGGTTTGTTGATAGAGACGGACTATTTGTATGGGAAAATAAAATTATGTCTTTTACTTATTTCCCTTCAATTCCTTCATTTTTTCTTATCTTTTAAACATTTCCTAGACTTAGAAAAATCATTCAAAACCAAAATTAGCCAAATTGATCCACCCGTTCTCGAATTTTAGCAAGACTAACGAACAGCAATTGATTTTTATACATATAGATAAGATGTAACTGTTACCAGAGTATATCTGTCTTCACGCTAGGTCCCTAACGGGGTAGGCAGAGAGTGTAGAGCGCCAGATATCCCGGTCCTGACAAATCTCTCGTCTACCTTATAAGTCGTCGTCTACCCTAGAGTTATAAGTTATTCAAATATATATTAAATACTTAGGTAATATCCGAAACCTTAGATCCAAAACGCAATTTCACGCGTAACTTCAACGCGGGATAAATGGTACATTATTACCGATGTAAGTTTTTTTCCCAGCTAACCTCCACTCCATTTGCGGTTTCATTTTTGCGGCGCCCCCGGCAAGAGTCGCTTGCAAATTACATAATTTATCATGTCGACTGGTTTCGTGCTTGTTGAATAACATTTCGCCTTTTTTGTGTTGCTTTCTGCTGGACCGTAATAAGTTTGGAGAGGGATTTCAATTGAATTATATGACTCCGTAATAACTATCACAGAGATATAAGGACTAATGTCTCAGGGGTGGCAACACATCTGCATTTTGAGCACTGTTCTTTGTGTGCGTGTCTATAGGCTCCAGTAATCATTTAACATCAAAGTGAACTGAATGCTTATTTTCCACTTTCATTACATAAAACAAATCTGAAACAAAGGAAGTGGAGATATTTATGTTCGTGGTGGACAAGACTCTGCGACAATTAATGAAAATACTTCTTTTCATACAGGATTGCCATGAAAGCATCAAGATAATTGTGACAGTATGTTTGTAAAATGTAAAAAAAAATATAAATATTATAAGCTAGTCGTCATATTCTAAGATTGAACTAAATTAAATTAGATTTAACTTAGTCTAGGTGTATGCATGTATGCTTGAAAACAGGAATTCACATCACAATTCGCCATTCACTATAGGCCGTGCAATTCCAGATACGTCCTCAGCAAAATACCATCATATTTTACCCAGTAAGATGCGATGCGATTTTCAAGATGTGTAAGCAAGTTTCATTGGCCAGTGGGTTCACCTTAACTGTTGTTAGAGTTCCAGTGGCGGAGCTCGCGGGCGTAGGCACCACCGCATTACCTAAGATACTTGCCGCTAAATGGTCGTATTCAGCACTATCGTGTTCCGGTCAGGTGGTAATGTACGGCCCTGTAATTTTCGGCACAGAGGCATAACACCTTAGACCTCAGGAGTGGTAACGCATCTGCACCTTGGTCTTTGTGTGGGTGTCTATAGGGTGCAATCATCACTTAACATCAATGTGAACAGCATGCTTGTTTGCCACTTCTATCACATAAAAAAAATGGAGTCGTCTTGACCCAGCGCCTAAAATTAATTTGACTTATGTAATATTTAGGAAGTATTTTACATCGCACTATTCTTTTATTCTGTCACAGCTATATAAGACCAGGCTGAACCTCATCGAATTAGTCTGGCCATGACCACACGGTAGCTGAAAAGCTACCGAAACGTCGGGTAAAAGAAACGAGAAGTATTGTATACGCCAGAAAATACGCATTTATAATGTCTACTGTATTTATGAATTAAAATTAAAATGATTAAGGCACTAGGTCTCTTGGAAATCGAATAATTTGTCACCCACTATACGACTCTTAGATGCATGACATGTATTATTCTAAACGCAGGCCTAACAAATAGCATATTGAAGATGCGATGTAATTTTCTAGATGTGTAAACGAGTTCCATTCCCCAGGGAATATCCCAAATCTCGATCCCAGTTCAGTGTTCGTGTCGGCCTAGCCAAAATACTTTACTGAAGTTTCGTTTTGTATAGGTATACAGGGTTAGTTGAAATTCGCGCATCATCTCTTGCAGACAGCCTTTCTACATCAATGCCAACAGCACTGTATGCACGTCTACGACTTTTCAAAATTAATAAAAACGTGACTTCACGCCTGTAATCCTCGAAGGGGTAGGCAGAGGTAAATGCATGCATTCAAGCATACGTGCAAACACCCACGATTCGCCAGTTACGTTTTTGGCCCATGTAACAGGTGGCGAGCCTGTTGACATCTCCGGGCATGTTACCAAACTTCGAGGTACTGGAAAATTTCCAGACCGAATTTCGGAAAAATCTCAATAGAGCCAGAGATAAAGGACTTTACATCATTTTCTCTGATAACCTTTTACCCGGGAATCAAACCCAGGACCTCAGCGTAGTAGTAGTGGCCTGCTAATAAAACTGCCTAAAATTAATAGTTCTTAAAAATTAAGTTTTTATATACAATTTTTTTTTTTGCTCCCAACTGGCTTTACTGTGAGCGTAGGTATGCCATGTACCTTGCTTAGGCAAAGTATCGCCACGAGCATCGGAGAAAGGGGTTTTGTATTACATCATGGAACGATATGCAAGCAGCAAATTGCTGTTTAAGCACACCGCGGACACTCCGCCAAATTTCCATACAAACGCTTGATTTGGTCTCTATTACACATACATCAATCAGTGACGTATTATTTTTTTATTTACACGTGCACCTGTGTGCATAGCACATAGAAAAAAACTAACCGTCGCCCATAAGAGGGAAGGAGATTGGGTGAAGCGAGGAAATCGGGCGCGACGTCGAAGTGTCCATTCAATACGTAGTAATATATTATTACATATTCTCTGGTTTAAGTAAGGTACATAAACATTGCATATCCTCTACCTACTTAGTACCTAGCACAGTCTAAAGAAAACGAACGTGTTATACCTTGTGTAGCAGTACCAAATATTTTTTTTTATGGAATCAAAGTGGCAAACAAGCATGCAGTTCACAGTGATGTTAAGTGATGACTTCAACCACACCACACAGAGACCAAGGTCAAAATGCAGCTGTGTAACCACTCCTGAGGCCTAAGGTGTTATGCCTTTGTGCCGGAAATTACAGGGTCGTACATTACCACCTGATCGGAACTCGATAGTACTGAACACTACCATTTTTCGGCAAGTATTAGGTAATGCGGTGGTGCCTACGCCTGCGAGCTCCGTCACACCACTAGACTATTAAGACAGATAATATAGCTTAACTAGAAGCCAGTTAAATTAAATAAAAAGATGCATATGAGATTCATTTGCGTACATGCAGAGATTTACTCTTGAGACTCATTTCACATAATCTGCAGCATCTTAAAACGGATATCCGAACCATCTTGATCCTGAACCCTTACCTTTCAACGGTCTCATACCGTACGCGTTACAACGGTCGTATGATAAGTACCAATTTACATAAATCTGAATTTAGCATATTTAATGGTTGGTTTAACTAAAATGTCATGTTGGTTCAGAATGTATTAACTTTTGCCATAGCATGGTTCTTCATTATGAGAACTGACTATTATGACAAGTCTTTGGGAATAGGAGAGAAGGTGGCAAACAAGCTTGTAGTTTACGTGAATGTTAAAAAAAATAAATTCAAATTTCTGTATTTTGTCGATGATTATGTACAAATCATTACTTAAGAATAGCTGAACTAATGACAATTTTAGGCTTAATGTATATAATAAGAATTTTTAATCCTACGACCCTATATGAAGCAAGTTAAACTATTCAATGTTATTTCGCGAGTATGAGGAAGTTACGTTGAGGCGTTGATGTTAAGTGATGACTGCAGTCTATAAACACCCACCCAAAGACCAGAGGTCGAGACATAAAAAAAAAAAATGCTACCCAAAGCACACTAATAAAAAATACATCAATTTTCGAACCAGTTCCGGTAAAACCTTTATTCCTTTCACGTATGTCATCCACGGCAAAATCTCCAAGCGTATCTAATACCTTTAAACGAGCAATTCTTGTATGTATATATAGAATCAAGATCTCGGAAACGGTTCCAACGATTTTCTTTAAACTTACAGATTAGGAGTTTTTCGGGTCAAGAAATCGATTTATTTAGGTTCCAGGTCCAAGAAAAGCTCGGTTCCAAGTTAATAATAAATTTTCTTTATAACCGACGACTAACGCCATCTATTGATGAATAGAAGAACCATTAGTCTACTAACGTTAGTCGTATTTTTAGCAAAGAAGAAGTGTTTGATTTGAAGTTTTTATTCATATTTCTTCAGTATGCAATTCATACTAAATATAATTTTCAAAAATCGCTACGGAGCGAAGCTCGGTCAACCAGGTATTTAACTAATATAAATTACCATCTCCAATAATTTTGCTAGACCGACACAACCGCTATCAGCAGTAATCAGCGCCAGAATTGAGATTTGGGATTCTCTTTGGGGAACAAAACTATATCAGATGTTCATAATATGTTCATAGACAACTATTTTGTCGGGGTTGTGGTACATAGTATTATTATATATTCTCTGGTTGTGGTTCGAATAACACATAGACTTGTTTACAGACTGCGAGATTGTTTGAGCCTCTTGGGGCTGGTTAATGTTTGACTACAATCTTAAGTTTGGGCTAATTTTTTACTAACATCACAATTCCTTCTTAACAAGATCATGTAAATCATTACGGACACACCACTGGGATTAACCGCTAATTTCCTTAGAGAATGTATCTTATTGGTCCCACAGGATTTTAGCCGAAAAATAAGGGGTTTTGGATAGTGACCCATTTATTTTTCATCATTTATACATTTGTTTTTACAGGTAGAGCAATAGTGACGGAACTCTATCTACCGCCTATTAAATAGTGTTCACCACTATCATATTTCGGTTAGATGGTAGGGTGTGGTCCCGTAATAACTGTTACAGTAAAATAATAATTCTTGCCTCAGGGGTGGCAACGCATCTGCATTGACCTTTGGCTTTAGTGCAGCTGTCTATAGGCTGCGCTTAAAACTTACCATTAGCACGCTGCGGACACTCCGCCAAAATTCCATACAAAAGCTTAATATGGTCTCTATTGCACAGACATCAATCAGCGACGTGTATTTACACGTGCACCTGTCTGCGTAGCACGTAGAGAATACCAAACGTCTCCCATAAGAGGGGAGGAGGTTGGAGGAAATCGGGCGGGTCGTCGAAGTGTCCATTCTATACGTAGTATTATTACATAATATTCTCCGCTATTTGTGTGTGTGTGTGTGTGCGTGCTTTTGGCCACCTTCATCACTTAAAAAATAATTATTGTAACATACGAGTAAGTTATATTTTTTATATAAATTGTATACATACTCGTACTTTATGCTCATTCAAACATGTTTACTATTTTTTCGTTGACTTCTACATGGACATGCACTTCAATACGCTAAAGCGATTACGTAACCGCTAATTTCCTCTGAGTATGTAGCTTATTGGTCCCACAGAGAGTTAGCTAAACAACCGAGGTTTCGCGGCAATAGTGGTAGCATGCTTGTGAAACTTCATTGCTCTCTTTTTCATAGGATATGCTTTTGTTTATAATTACAATACAAACGCGTTAGTAAAACATAATAGTATCCGTGTTAGAAGTTTATTAGTCTTTTAGGAGTAAAAAATATGTTATGATGGGTCCAAATATAATACTCGTATATTATACAATAATATATCACAATAAACTTTTTAAGGTGTATTTCACATATATTTTAGTAAATCTGCTCTCTTTTGCACGATAGAAAGCTGATATTATGATTATAATAAAACTGTTTTACGAATTTATCTAGTTAAAAAATTTATACGATTTTTTAAAATAAACCTGTACTGACAAGATTTTCATTTTTCATTTGCGATGGTTAACAAAATATATATTTATTTATAAGCAGTTATAGGGCCATGAAGTATTTTTAGGAAGGTGTCTTAAGGGCGTTTTAAATCGATATAATAACATGTAATTAATAAGATTATTTACTGGCGGTAGAGCTTCAGTGACGGAGCTTGCGGGCGTAGGCACCACCGCTTTACTTAATATACTCACCGCTAAATTATAGTGTTTAGCACTATCGTGTCCGGTCAGGTCCTGTTATTTCCGGCACAGAGGCAAACCACCTTAGGCCTCAGGAGTGGTAACGCATCTGCATTTTGACCTTGGACTTGGAGTGAGTGTCTATAGGCTGCAGTCATCACTTAACATCAATGTGAACTGCATGGTTGTTTGCCACTTCCATTACATAAAAAAAAGGAAATTTGAAACTGTGAGCCTGGTAGTACTGTACTCAGTAGTGGCGGTTATGCTGCAATTGCGCTATTAAAAAGTTGCATTAGTTTATCGTCATCTCAAAATCCGTTCAAATGTTTCTATCTCTAAACATTTCCTCAACATACTCAAACACCATCAGGATTGACTAACCGCTAATTTCCTCAGAGAATACGCCTCATTGGTCCCACAGGGAGTTCTCTAAGGAATGAGGTACTCGGGACAATCGCGATAGTATGCTCGTAAAGCTTTATTGCTCTCTATCGCGTATGTTTAGATGCGTTGCGCAGTTCTGCAAGGATTGGAGATAAATCTGTCCGTCCGTGGCTTTGACACGATTACCGCGGATTTATGATATCTATCAATTCTTGCCCCCTTATTATACTCTTCTTAAGTCTTAGCAATCGGCGTGCATGTATGAAGAGAATGATGAAAGTAGACGAGGCACGAGAGGTTTGTCAGGACCGGTTTATCTCGCGCTCTACACTCTCTGCCTACCCCGTTAGGGACCTGGCGTGAAGATACATACATTAGATACGTTTTAGCTACAGAATGCTTTATCTTTGTTAGTTGCATTGTCAAATGTGTAGGATAGAAAACACTTTAGCTGAAATACGTTTATGAATAAGGGGGTCGGTGTTTAGTTAAAGAAATTACTAAGGTAAGATTTTTAAACAAATAAGTGTTTCTTTAGAATGCTTGGCGACAGAAAATAGAATAGAATAGAAAATATTTTTATTTCGAATAGATCTTTACAGATACTTTCAAAACGTCAATAAATCATAAACTACCTAGAGCGAATAACCATTACATATAGTAAAAGCACAATCATATATTAATAGTAAAGATTTCAAGAGTACTAAAGCATTACTAAAGTATATTTCAAAAAAATTACTCATCAAGTGTACGAGGGCCAGATTTGGAGAACATAGGGAGCTATTGCCAAGGCGTATTTAGCCACCAAGGTTTTACTACAAGCTTGTGAGTTACGAATGATAGAAACCTATGTATAGGACTTCGGTAGCTTAGTGGTAAAACTGGACTGGTTATTCTGAGGTCGCAAGATCGATTCCTGCCCGAAGTCAAATTTTTCTTTCCGTTTTTTCTTTAATTTCTAAAGTCCACTCGCATGTATTATTGCGAAAAATAAATATTACAATAAGTGTAGTCATCATGACCTTGGATTGGCGAAGACTGGTGCCTGAAATAAGTCAGACAATGTCTCTATAGGCATAGGGAGCTATAGATACGGGGCTTCTACAAGAGTAAGGTGTTCCTCAATTTTGGGAATTAATAGGCTCTTCACTCGTTTGTTGCCCTGAGACTTCACAGCTCCACATCTTGGTTTCTTAACATGATCGAAATTATATTTATAAAATACAGAAAATCATAGCTCATACGGGAAAATAATAAAGAATCAAATGAGGAATGTAAGACATTTGTGATAACATACATATCTTCATGTCATAAACAATTTTATTATTTTAACTTGACTGATTATCGATTACGAAATATGGATATACCTTAATAAAATATTGTTATACTATAATGCATGCAAACAAGCATGGGTGACTGCCGGCGGGGTCGCGGATGTGTGCCAATGCGTTCCCGTGACCCCGCCACTGAGGGCGGACGAGTTGGAACACCCAGGGGTTTTTTTTTGTGGGTAGACGAGTCTTTTTCTTGTCTCGGAGTCCCACATAACCCACCCTTCTCCCCAGAGGTGGGAATGCGTAAAGCATTCTACACTGATAAAAAAAAAGATGGCAAACAAGCATGCAGTGTACAGTGAGACAGTAAGTGACTAGTGCAGTCTTAATACATCTACAGAAGAACTAGAGATCAAAATTCTATTGTCAACCCTAAATAGTTTTGCATCTATTTTAGAAATTACGGGGCTATGCATTATCTTGATACCAGAATACGATAGTGCTGAACACTATGAATGAACTGAATATTTCTGAAACTGAAACTCTACCACCACTTAAATAAAGACGTAACGTACTGAATATTCAAATGTATTACAGGCATCCAACAAGAAATAATGCACGTCGACCTCAGGAAGAGACGTCGGCTTATTTCGGGTCTGTAGAGCGTTATCTCTTTTGCACCACTTCTTTCTGACGTTTGTCGACCATTTTGATCAAATTTTGACCAATACCGGACTACGGATGCTTACGTAGGCAGTGTGCAGCAGAGATAACGCTCTACGAAGCTGATACTAGCCGATTGTCTCTTTTATAAGCTCGATGTGCAGTATTTATTGTTGAGCATTGTACTAGAATTTGGCATTAGAATATTTATAAGGAAAAGAACGACCAGAGAAGAACGTCTTTAGGAATTCTTATTATAAATATCGTCTCTTTTTCCGCAAAACTGGGCAAAAGATTATTTGTGAACGCTATTAATTTCTCAAAGCTCCGCTTAGTAACTGAGCTATGTTAAGATCCTTTTTTAAATTGCCTTTTTTAGGTTCACGTACAATTAAAATGGTATGCTTTACTTTAAAATGTATACTTTGAATCCAATATTTAGTTAATAAAAAAATGAGATCATACGTTTAGCTAATAGACGCAGCAGTTCTTTAAACCTTTTAAATGATGGCGAGCATAAACCTTTATGAACACATCTTCAGCGCCGAAACTGTCGCTTTCAATATTGCGAAATGTAATTAACCGAATATGACTTAATCCTGGTTCGGGGATTGAACCTGAGTCCACAGACCTGTTTCTTTGAATCTTTTGTAGCAATAAGTGAGTTTATTGACATGAATTACTGGTGGTAGAGCTCCAGTGACGTAGCTCGCGGGTGTAGGCACCACCGCATTACCTAATATACTTGGCGCTAAATATAAGCGTTAAGCACTATCGTGTTCCGGTCAGGTGGTAATGTATGTCCCTGTAATTTCCGGCACAGAGGCATAACATCTTAGGCCTCAGGAGTGGTAACGCATCTATATTTTGACCTCTGGTCTTTGTGTGGGTGTCTATAGGCTGCAGTTATCACATAACATCAATGTGAACTGTATGCTTGTTTGCTGCTACTTTCATGAAAGAAAAAAAAATAGTACATTAGACGGCGTTAGAACCAATGACCATATTTCATTTTAAAAAATCATAGTGATTAATTTCACGTTGATTAGAGTCTACCTTGACTTGACTATTTCATGTTTGCTATGTTATGATTACAATAAATATCAATGTGTTGTTTTTTTGCATGTATCTATCTTCACGCCAATTCCCTCATAGGAAAGGCAGAGGGTGTCGAGATATCCCGATCATGACACACCTTCCTTGCTTTTTGTACATTCATCATTCTCTTTGTACGTAAATTCACGCCTATAATCCTCGAAAGGGTAGGCAGAGGCAAATGCATGTATTCAATCATACATGCCATGTAACAGGTGGCGAACCTGTTGCCATCTCCGGGCACATTACCAAACTCCGGGGTACTGGGAAACTTCCAGAAAATGGAAAAATCCCAATAGAAGCAGAGATAAAGGATTTTAAACCGTTATCTCTAATATCCCCCGACCCGGGAATCGAACCCAAGACCTCCAGCGTAATAGTAGTGGCCTGCTACCACTACGCTACTGAGGCAGTTACTGAGGAGTTCTCTTTGTACTCTGTTTAAATTGAAAATATGACCGTTTGCGCCATAAATTATATCAAACTATTATTCGAATGAAATGCTAACACAACTACATAGCAATAAACAAATACTAGGAGGCAGATGAGTTAAACTAGAAAGACTGGTATCAACGACTCCCGAAAACCACAAACAATGGTCTCGCGATTAGACAGAGTCATAAATCTGACAGTGGAGTTGGATTGTAAAGATAGAAGTCCACTTTGTAAAATAAACGAAAGATATGGAAATCGATTATGCCTCTTTTAGGTCAAGATTGTGGACTGATGGATTACATATAGTTCACAGTATAAAGAAAATGAAAAAAAAAAAAAAGAAACGAGGCTTACACTCTGAGTCCCGGTAAAAGTGAAAACTTGAATATTAACGTAGCGATTTTTTTATTTTTTACACCAACACCATTAACACCACCATTACCACCCACACCATCAACGCCACCAAAGCCATCTTCGCAATTAACGCCAGCAACGACATTAATTCCACCAAACGCCATTAATGCCACCTACGCCAACAAAATCACCCAACGTCACCCAAGCCACCAAAGCTACCAACGGTACCAACGACACCAACGCCACCGAAACCCCCAACATCACCATCACCACCATCACAACCACCTAATACCACCACCCCAAAGCATGTAGTTTATACTTTGAAGGTAAATAATTTCTGCAGTGTATATTATATAGTAATATAAAAAAAGTAAATTTTGCCAATTACTCCGAAGCTATATTGTAATGAAAAAATCTTTTCGTGGCTATTTATGAACGTTGGTAACCATTTTCCATTAGATGCTTAAACTTTTCCATTACCCAATTGAAAAAAGTTTCATATTCGCTTCTTAGTGCACCCAACCCTTATCTAGTACTTTAACTAACTGCCGACAACCGTTGTTGCGGTTCCACTCCGATGACCTTTGCTAGCCACGGGTCTTTAGTGACCCAGGATTTATTAATTGCATTGCGTTCGAGCGTCTGCGGTAATGAGGCATTAAATTAAATTTTAACACAGCTATTTGTATGGAAAAATAAAATTATGTTTTTTACTATTTCCCTTCAATTCCTTCATTTTTCTTATCTTTTAAACATTTCCTAGACTTAGAAAAATCATTCAAAACCAAAATTAGCCAAATTGATCCAACCGTTCTCGAGTTTTAGCAAGACTAACGAACAGCAATTGATTTTTATACATATAGATAAGATGTAACTGTTACCAGAATATATCTGTCTTCACGCCAGGTCCCTAACGGGGTAGGCAGAGAGTGTAGAGCGCCAGATATCCCGGTCCTGACAAACCTCTCGTCTACCTTATAAGTCGTCGTCTACCCTTTAGTTATAAGTTATTCAAATATATATTAAATACTTAGGTAATATCCGAAACCTTAGATCCAAAACGCAATTTCACGCGTAACTTCAACGCGGGATAAATGGTACATTATTACCGATGTAAGTTTTTTTCCCAGCTAACCTCCACTCCATTTGCGGTTTCATTTTTGCGGCGCCCCCGGCAAGAGTCGCTTGCAAATTGCATAATTTATCATGTCGACTGGTTTTGTGCTTGTTGAATAACATTTCGCCTTTTTTGTGTTTTCTGCTGGACCGTAATAAGTTTGGAGAGGGATTTCAATTGAATTATACGACTCCGTAATAACTATCACAGAGATATAATGACTAATGTCTCTGGGGTGGCAACACATCTGCATTTTGAGCACTGGTCTTTGTGTGGGTGTCTATAGGCTCCAGTAATCATTTAACATCAAAGTGAACTGAATGCTTATTTTCCACTTTCATTACATAAAACAAATCTGAAACAAAGGAAGTGGAGATATTTATGTTCGTGGTGGAGACTCTGCGACAATTAATGAAAATACTTCTTTTCATACAGGATTGCCATGAAAGCATCAAGATAATTGTGTCAGTATGTTTGTAAAATGTAAAAAAAATATAAATATTATAAGCTAGTCGTCATATTCTAAAATTTAACTTAGTCTGGGTGTATGCATGTATGCTTGAAAACAGGGATTCACATCACAATTCACCATTCAGTGTAGGCCGTGCAATTGCAGATACGTCCTCAGCAAAATACAATCATATTTTACCCAGTAAGATGCGATGCGATTTTCAAGATGTGTAAGCAAGTTTAATTGCCCAGTGGGTTCACCTCAACTGTTGGTAGAGCTCCAGTGGCGGAGCTCGCGGGCGTAGGCACCACCGCATTACCTAAGATACTTGCCGCTAAATGGTCGTATTCAGCACTATCGTGTTCCGGTCAGGTGGTAATGTACGGCCCTGTAATTTCCGGCACAGAGGCATAACACCTTAGGCCTCAGGAGTGGTAACGCATCTGCACCTTGGTCTTTGTGTGGGTGTCTATAGGGTGCAATCATCACTTAACATCAATGTGAACTGCATGCTTGTTTGCCACTTCCATCACATAAAAAAAATGGAGTCGTCTTGTCCCAGCGCCTAAAATTAATTTGACTTATGTAATATTTAGGAAGTATTTTACATCGCACTATTCTTTTATTCTGTCACAGCTATATAAGACCAGGCTGAACCTCATCGAATTAGTCTGGCCATGTCCACACGGTAGCTGAAAAGCTACCGAAACGTCGGGTAAAAGAAATGAGAAGTATTGTATACGCCAGAAAATACGCATATATAATGTCTACTATATTTATGAATTAAAATTAAAATGATTAAGGCACTAGGTCTCTTGGGAATCGAATAATTTGTCACCCACTATACGACTCTTAGATGCATGACATGTATTATTCTAAACGCAGGCCTAACAAATAGCATATTGTAGAAGCGATGTAATTTTCTAGATGTGTAAACGAGTTCCATTCCCCAGGGAATATCCCAAATCTCGATCCCAGTTCAGTGTTCGTGTCGGCCTAGCCAAAATACTTTACTGAAGTTTCGTTTTGTATAGGTATACAGGGTTAGTTGAAATTCGCGCATCACCTCTTGCAGACAGCCTTTCTACATCAATGCCAACAGCACTGTACGACTTTTCAAAATTAATAAAAACGTGACTTCACGCCTGTAATCTCCGTCGAGGTACTGGAAAATTTCCAGACCGAATTTCGGAAAAATCTCAATAGAACCAGAGATAAAGGACTTTACACCATTTTCTCTGATAACCTTTTACCCGGGAATCAAACCCAGGACCTCAGCGTAGTAGTAGTGGCCTGCTAATAAAACTGCCTAAAATTAATAGTTCTTAAAAATTAAGTTTTTATATACAAATTTTTTTTTTGCTCTCAACTGGCTTTACTGTGAGCGTAGGTATGCCATGTACCTTGCTTAGGCAAAGTATCGCCACGAGCATCGGAGAAAGGGGTTTTGTATTGCATCATGGAACGATATGCAAGCAGCAAATTGCTGTTTAAGCACACCGCGGACACTCCGCCAAATTTCCATACAAACGCTTGATTTGGTCTCTATTACACATACATCAATCAGTGACGTATTATTTTTTTATTTACACGTGCACCTGTGTGCATAGCACATAGAAAAAAACTAACCGTCGCCCATAAGAGGGAAGGAGATTGGGTGAAGCGAAGAAATCGGGCGCGACGTCGAAGTGTCCATTCAATACGTAGTAATATATTATTACATATTCTCTGGTTTAAGTAAGGTACTTAAACATTGCGTATCCTCTACCTACTTAGTACCTAGCACAGTCTAAAGAAAACGAACGTGTTATACCTTGTGTAGCAGTACCAAATATTTTTTTTATGGAATTAAAGTGGCAAACAAGCATGTAGTTACCATAGATGTTAAGTGATGACTTCAACCACACCACACAGAGACCAAGGTCAAAATGCAGCTGCGTAACCACTCCTGAGGCCTAAGGTGTTATGCCTTTGTGCCGGAAATTACAGGGCCGTACATTACCATCTGATCGGAACTCGATAGTGCTGAACACTACCATTTTTCGGCAAGTATTAGGTAATGCGGTGGTGCCTACGCCCGCGAGCTCCGTCACACCACTAGACTATTAAGACAGATAATATAGCTTAACTAGAAGCCAGATAAATTATGATTCATTTGCGTACATGCAGAGATTTACTCTTGAGACTCATTTCACATAATCTGCAGCATCTTAAAACGGATATCCGAACCATCTTGATCCTGAACCCTTACCTTTCAACGGTCTCATACCGTACGCGTTACAACGGTCGTATGATGAGTACCAATTTACATAAATCTGAGTTTAGCATATTTAATGGTTGGTTTAACTAAAATGTCATGTTGGTTCAGAATGTATTAACTTTTGCCATAGCATGGTTCTTCATTATGAGAACTGACTATTATGACAAGTCTTTGGGAATAGGAGAGAAGGTGGCAAACAAGCTTGTAGTTTACGTGAATGTTAAAAAAAATAAATTCAAATTTCTATATTTTGTCGATGATTGTGTACAAATCATAACTTAAGAATAGCTAAACTAATGACAATTTTAGGCTTAATGTATATAATAAGAATTTTTAATCCTACAACCCTATATAAAGCAAGTTAAATTATTCAATGTTATTTCGCGAGTATGAGGAAGTTACGTTGAGGCGTTGATGTTAAGTGATGACTGCAGTCTATAAACACCCACCCAAAGACCAGAGGTCGAGACATAAAAAAAATTACTACCCAAAGCACACTAATAAAAATACATCAATTTTCGAACCAGTTTCGGTAAAACCTTTATTCCTTTCACGTATGTCATCCACGGCAAAATCTCCAAGCGTATCTAATACCTTTAAACGAGCAATTCTTGTATGTATATATAGAATCAAGATCTCGGAAACGGCTAAAACGATTTTCTTGAAACTGACGACTAACGCCATCTATTGATGAATAGAAGAACCATTAGTCTACTAACGTTAGTCGTATTTTTAGCAAAGAAGAAGTGTTTGGTTTGAGGTTTTTATTTATATTTCTTCAGTATGCAATTCATACTAAATATAATTTTCAAAAATCGCTACGGAGCGAAGCTCGGTCAACCAGGTATTTAACTAATATAAATTACCATCTCCAATAATTTTGCTAGACCGACACAACCGCTATCAGCAGTAATCAGCGCCAGAATTGAGATTTGGGATTCTCTTTGGGGAACAAAACTATATCAGATGTTCATAATATGTTCATAGAGAACTATTTTGTCGGGGTTGTGGTACATAGTATTATTATATATTCTCTGGTTGTGGTTCGAATAACACATAGACTTGTTTACAGACTGCGAGATTGTTTGAGCCTCTTGGGGCTGGTTAATGTTTGGCTACAATCTTAAGTTTGGGCTAATTGTATGTGGTTTATGGACATTCTTATTTTACGGTTTTCTAAATAGTTATTCAAAATATCTTTGATGAAGTCAAAAGACAGCTGAAATTTGAATAAATCGCATTAACTGAAGTATTGGATGTTTGTCCGACAATCACGCCGAAACTAATGAACGGATTTTAATGAAATTTGTTATACAGGTAGAGTATTAGCTGACTTAGATTACTTATTGACTTATTTTTATACCAAAAACAACTGCCTTAGTAGCCTAGAGGTCACTACTACTACGCTGAGGTCTTGGGTTCGATTCCCGGGTAGGGGGCTATCAGAGATAATGGTGTAAAGTCCTTTATATCTGGTTCTATTGCGATTTTTCCATTTTCTGAAAATTTCCCAGTACCTCGAAGTTTGGTAATGTGCCCGGAGATGTCAACAGGCTCGTCACTTGTTACATGGGCCAAAACATAACCAACGAATCGTAAGTGTTTGCATGTATGCTTGAATGCATGCATTTACGTGTGCCTACCCTTTCGGGGATTACAGGCGTGAAGTTATGTTTATCCCGAAAAAATGTTCCTGTGGGATGCCATGGGATTATTTGATGAGTTGCCCCTGGTTTCGCTAAAAGCGACCTATACGCGAGCGGAGCCGCGGGCAACAGCTTATTAATATACGAAACTCTCCGTTTATGTCTTCACTATTCGAGAGAAAAGCGCGGACAAATACATTTTTTACTAACATCACAATTCTTTCTTAATAAGATCATGTAAGTCATTACGGACACACCACTGGGATTAACTGCTAATTTCCTTAGAGAATGTATCTTATTGGTCCCACAGGATTTTAGCCGAAAAATAAGGGATTTTGGATAGTGACCCATTTATTTTTCTTCATTTATACATTTGTTTTTACAGGTAGAGCAATAGTGACGGAACTCTATGTACCGCCTATTAAATAGTGTTCACCACTATCATATTTCGGTTAGATGGTAGGGTGTGGTCCCGTAATAACTGTTACAGTAAAATAATAATTCATGCCTCAGGGGTGGCAACGCATCTGCATTGACCTTTGGCTTTAGTGCAGCTGTCTATAGGCTGCGCTTAAAACTTACCATTAGCACGCTGCGGACACTCCGCCTAAATTCCATACAAAAGCTTAATATGGTCTCTATTGCACAGACATCAATCAGCGACGTGTATTTACACGTGCACCTGTCTGCGTAGCACGTAGAGAATACCAAACGTCTCCCATAAGAGGGGAGGAGGTTGGAGGAAATCGGGCGGGTCGTCGAAGTGTCCATTCTATACGTAGTATTATTACATAATATTCTCCGCTATTTGTGTGTGTGTGTGTGCGTGCTTTTGGCCACCTTCATCACTTAAAAAATAATTATTGTAACATACGAGTAAGTTATATTTTTTATATAAATTGTATACATACTCGTACTTTATGCTCATTCAAACATGTTTACTATTTCCTTGACTTCTACATGGACATGCACTTCAATACGCTAAAGCGATTACGTAACCGCTAATTTCCTCTGAGTATGTAGCTTATTGGTCCCACAGAGAGTTAGCTAAACAACCGAGGTTTCGCGGCAATAGTGGTAGCATGCTTGTGAAACTTCATTGCTCTCTTTTTCATAGGATATGCTTTTTGTTTATAATTACAATACAAACGCGTTTATAAAACATAATAGTATCCGTGTTAGAAGTTTATTAGTCTTTTAGGAGTAAAAAATATGTTATGATGGGTCCAAATATAATACTCGTATATTATACAATAATATATCACAATAAACTTTTTAGGTGTATTTCACATATATTTTAGTAAATCTGCTCTCTTTTGCACGATAGAAAGCTGATACTATGATTAAAATAAAACTGTTTTACGAATTTATCTAGTTAAAAAACTTATACGATTTTTTAAAATAAGCCTGTCCTGACAAGATTTTCATTTTTCATTTGCGATGGTTAACAAAATATATATTTATTTATAAGCAGTTATAGGGCCATGAAGTATTTTTAGGAAGGGGCGTATTAAATCGATATAATAACATGTAATTAATAAGATTATTTACTGGCGGTAGAGCTTCAGTGATGGAGCTTGCGGGCGTAGGCACCACCGCTTTACTTAATATACCCGCCGCTAAATTATAATGTTTAGCAATATCGTGTCCGGTCAGGTCCTGTTATTTCCGGCACAGAGGCAAACCACCTTAGGAGTGGTAACGCATCTGCATTTTGACCCTGGACTTGGAGTGAGTGTCTATAGGCTGCAGTCATCACTTAAAATCAATGTGAACTTCATGGTTGTTTGCCACTTCCATTACATAAAAAAAAGGAAATTTGAAACTGTGAGCCTGGTAGGATTGTACCAAGTAGTGGCGGTTATGCTGCAATTGCGCTATTAAAAAGTTGAAGAAAGAAAGAAAGAAAGAAAGAAAATACATTTATTAGGACAAAAAAGTACACAAAGGAAAACAAAACAGAGAAAGAATAAAAAAAAAAAAAATTAATTAAGACTAAAACAAAAACTAGATTTTAAATATTGTCCTAAAGGGTCCCCAACTCAGCATTGTGCCGGATTAAAAACCCGGCGCTGGTATTATGTTGGGGCCCTAAACTGTGACACTACGTTGCATTAGTTTATCGTCATCTCAAAATCTATTCAAATGTTTCTATCTCTAATCATTTCCTCAACATACTCAAACACCATCAGGATTGACTAACCGCTAATTTCCTCAGAGAATACGCCACATTGGTCCCACAGGGAGTTCTCTAAGGAATGAGGGACTCGGGACAATCGCGATAGTATGCTCGTAAAGCTTTATTGCTCTCTATCGCGTATGTTTAGATGCGTTGCGCAGTTCTGCAAGGATCGGAGATAAATCTGTCCGTCCGTGGCTTTGACACGATTACCGCGGATTTATGATATCAATCAATTCTTGCCCCCTTATTATACTCTTCTTAAGTCTTAGGAATCGGCGTGCATGTATGCACGAGAGTTTTGTCAGGACCGGTTTATCTCGCGCTCTACACTCTCTGCATACCCCGTTAGGGACCTGGCGTGAAGATACATACATTAGATACGTTTTAGCTACAGAATGCTTTATCTTTGTTAGTTGCATTGTCAAATGTGCAGGATAGAAAAAGACAGAGGAAAGATTAGCAACACTTTAGCTGAAATACGTTTATGAATAAGGGGGTTGGTGTTTAGTTAAGGAAATTACTAAGGTAAGATTTTCAAACAAATAAGTGTTTCTTAGAATGATTGGCGACAGAAAATAGAATAGAATAGAAAATATTTTTATTTCGAATAGATCTTTACAGATACTTTCAAAACGTCAATAAATCATAAACTACCTAGAGCGAATAACCATTACATATAGTAAAAGCACAATCATATATTAATAGTAAAGATTTCAAGAGTACTAAAGCATTACTAAAGTATATCTCAAAAAAATTACTCATCAAGTGTACGAGGGCCAGATTTGGAGAACAAAGGGAGCTATTGCCAAGGCGTATTTAGCCACCAAGGTTTTACTACAAGCTTGTGTTGTAGCTTAGTGGTTAAACTGGACTGGTTATCCTGAGGTCGCAAGATCGATTCCAGCCCGAAGTCAAATTTTTCTTTCCGTTTTTTTCTTTAATTTCTAAAGTCCACTCGCATGTATTATTGCGAAAAATAAATATTACAATAAGTAAAGTCGTCATGACCTTGGATTGGCGAAGACTGGTGCCTGAAATAAGTCAGACAATGTCTCTATAGGCATAGGGAGCTATAGATACGGGGCTTCTACAAGAGTAAGGTGTTCCTCAATTTTGGGAATTAATAGGCTCTTCACTCGTTTGTTGCCCTGAGACTTCACAGCTCCACATCTTGGTTTCTTAACATGATCGAAATTATATTTATAAAATACAGAAAATCATAGCTCATACGGGAAAATAATAAAGAATCAAATGAGGATTGTAAGACATTTGTGATAACATACATATCTTCATGTCATAAACAATTTTATTATTTTAACTTGACCGATGATCGATTACGAAATATGGATATACCTTAATAAAATATTATTTTACTATAATGCATGCAAACAAGCATGGGTGACTGCCGGTGACTCCGCCACTGAGGGCGGACGAGTTGGAACACCCAGGGGTTTTTTTTAGTGGGTAGACGGGTATTTTTCTTGTCTCGGAGTCCCACATAACCCACCCTTCTCCCCAGAGGTGGCAATGCGTAAAGCATTCTACACTGATAAAAAAAAAGATGGCAAACAAGCATGCAGTGTACAGTGAGACAGTAAGTGACTAATGCAGTCTAAATTCATCTACAGAAGAACTAGAGATCAAAATTCTATTGTCAACCCTAAATAGTTTTGCATCTATTCTAGAAATTACGGGGCTATGCATTATCTTGATACCGGAATACGATAGTGCTGAACACTATGAATGAACTGAATATTTCTGAAACTGAAACTCTATCACCACTTAAATAAAGACGTAACGTACTGAATATTCAAATGTATTACAGGCATCCAACAAGAAATAATGCACGTCGACCTCAGGAAGAGACGTCGGCTTATTTCGGGTCTGTAGAGCGTAATCTCTTTTGCACTACTTCTTTCTGACGTTTGTCGACCATTTTGATCAAATTTTGACCAATACCGGACTACGGATGCTTACGTAGGCAGTGTGCAGCAGAGATAACGCTCTACGAAGCCGATACTAGCCGATTGTCTCTTTTATAAGCTCGATGTGCAGTATTTATTGTTGAGCATCGTACTAGAATTTGGCATTAGAATATTTATAAGGAAAAGAACGACCAGAGAAGAACGTCTTTAGGAATTCTTATTATAAATATCGTCTCTTTTTCCGCGAAACTGGGCAAAAGATTATTTGTGAACGCTATTAATTTCTCAAAGCTCCGCTTAGTAACTGAGCTATGTTAAGATCCTTTTTTAAATTGCCTTTTTAAGGTTCACGTACAATTAAAATGGTATGCTTTACTTTAAAATGTATACTTTGAATCCAATATTTAGTTAATAAAAAAATGAGATCATACGTTTAGCTAATAGACGCAGCAGTTCTTTAAACCTTTTAAATGATGGCGAGCATATACCTTTATGAACACATCTTCAGCGCCGAAACTGTCGCTTTCAATATTGCGAAATGTAATTAACCGAATATGACTTAATCCTGGTTCGGGGATTGAACCTGAGTCCACAGACCTGTTACTTTGAATCTTTTGTAGCAATAAGTGAGTTTATTGACATGAATTACTGGTGGTAGAGCTCCAGTGACGGAGCTCGCGGGTGTAGGCACCACCGCATTACCTAATATGCTTGTCGCTAAATGGTAGCGTTAAGCACTATCGTGTTCCGGTCAGGTGGTAATGTACGGCCCTGTAATTTCCGGCACAGAGGCATAACATCTTAGGCCTCAGGAGTGGTAACGCATCTGTATTTTGACCTCTGGTCTTTGTGTGGGTGTCTATAGGCTGCAGTTATCACATAACATCAATGTGAACTGCATGCTTGTTTGCTGCTACTTTCATGAAATAAAAAAAATAGTACATTAGACGGCGTTAGAACCAATGACCATATTTCATTAAAAAAATCATAGTGATTAATTTCACGTTGATTAGAGTCTACCTTGACTTGACTATTTCATGTTTGCTATATTATGATTACATTAAAATGTCATTGTGTTGTTTTTTTGTATGTATCTATCTTCACGCCAATTCCCTCGTAGGAAAGGCAGAGGGTGTCGAGATATCCCGATCATGACACACCTTCCTTGCTTTTTGTACATTCATCATTCTCTTTGTACTCTGTTGAAATTGAAAATATGACCGTTTGCGCCTTAAATTACATCAAACTATTATTCGAATGAAATGCTAACACAACTACATAGCAATAAACAAATACTAGGAGGCAGATGAGTTAAACTAGAAAGACTGGTATCAACGACTCCCGAAAACCACAAACAATGGTCTTGCGATTAGACAGAGTCATAAATCTGACAGTGGAGTTGGGTTGTAAAGATAGAAGTCCACTTTGTAAAATAGACGAAAGATATGGAAATCGATTAAGCCTCTTTTAGGTCAAGATTGTGGACTGATGGATTACATATAGTTCACAGTATAAAGAAAATGAAAAAAAAAAAAGAAACAAGTCTTACACTCTGAGTCCCGGTAAAAGTGAAAACTTGAATATTAACGTAGCGATTTTTTTATTTTTACACCAACACCATTAACACCACCATTGCCACCCACACCATCAACGCCACCAAAGCCATCTTCGCAATTAACGCCAGCAACGACATTAATTCCACCTACGCCAACAAAATCTCCCAACGTCACCCAAGCCACCAAAGCTACCAACGGTACCAACGACACCAACGCCACCGAAACCCCCAACATCACCATCACCACCATCACAACCACCTAATACCACCACCCCAAAGCATGTAGTTTATACTTTGAAGGTAAATAATTTCTGCAGTGTATATTATATAGTAATATAAAAAAAGTAAATTTTGCCAATTACTCCGAAGCTATATTGTAATGAAAAAATCTTTTCGTGGCTATTTATGAACGTTGGTAACCATTTTCCATTAGATGCTTAAACTTTTCCATTACCCAATTGAAAAAAGTTTCATTTTCGCTTCTTAGTGCACCCAACCCTTATCTAGTACTTTAACTAACTGCCGACAACCGTTGTTGCGGTTCCACTCCGATGACCTTTGCTAGCCACGGGTCTTTAGTGACCCAGGATTTATTAATTGCATTGCGTTCGAGCGTCTGCGGTAATGAGGCATTAAATTAAATTTTAACACAGCTATATTTTTGCTCCCAGAGAGCTGGAAGGGTTGGAATTGTGACTGTACCAATGGAATTTAATTGAATTTTGTCCGAGTTGAGGGTAAAATTGAAAATATACTGGCAATTAGTTTTTAAATTGACATTGTTATTCACAGTCTTCATTTAGTATAAAATATATGTATTGAAATAAATTGAAAGATTCAACGCCGTGCAGTCCTTTGTTTTTGGGTCGAAAGACTGGGTTGAAAAACTGGGTAGAGCTCCAATCACGTAGCTTGCAGGCGTAGGCACCCCGCATTACCTAATATACTTGTACTACATTTAGTGGAAAGTATTATAGGTAATGGCGACACCAGGGGGCTAACACGAATGCCAACACGAACAATTTCTGTGATTTTTCTGCGAAGAACCTCATATGTGTATGTTCGCATTGATGTTAAGTGATGACTGCAGCCTATAGACATCTACATAAAGACCAGAGGTCAAAATGCAATTGCGTTGCCACCCCTGAAACCTAAGTTTTTATGTCTCTATAATAGTTATTACGGGGCCATACATTACTATCTAACCGGAACACGATAGTGCTAAATACCATCATTTGGCGGCAGATAGATTAGGTAATGCGGTGTTGCCTACGCCCTTGAGCTCCTACACTGGAACTCTATCACCGGTATCCACCATCTGTGCTCATTTCTAATTAATGGATATAGGTTACATTATAACTGGTGGTAGAGCCCCAGTGACGGAGCTCGCGGGCGTAGGCACCACCGCATTACCTATTCTATCTGCCGCCAAATGATGGTATTTAGCACTATCGTGTTCCGGTTAGATAGTAATGTTGATCATACGTTGATCATAGTTTATAGACGCAGCAGTTCTTTAAACCTTTTAAATAATGGTGAGCATATTCCTTTCTGAACACATCTCCAGCGCCGAACCTGTCGCTGTCAATATTACGAAATGTAATTAACCGAATATGACTTAATCCTGGTTCGGGGATTGAACCTGAGTCCACAGACCTATTTCTTTGAATCTTCTGTAGCAATAAGTGAGTTTATTGACATGAATTACTGGTGGTACAGCTCCAGAGAAGGAGCTCGCGGGCGTAGGCACCACCGCATTACCTAATATACTTGCCGCTAAATGGTAGTGTTCAGCACTATCGTGTTCCGGTCAGGTGGTAATGTACGGCCCTGTAATTTCCGGCACAGAGGCATAACACCTTAGGCCTCAGGAGTAGTAATGCATCTGCATTTTGACCTTGCTCTTTGTGTGGGTGTCTATAGGCTGAAGTCATCACTTAACATCAACGTGAACTGCATGCCTGTTTGATGCTTGTTTGCCACTTCCATAACATTAAAAAAAAAACATGCATTAAAATTTGTCCGCATTTTCCGCATTCACCACTGCCTTACAGTCAACGACGATATTGCATAGTTTAACGGAAAACAAAGTTACATAACAATAAATAATAATAATGGTAACCCATTATACGTCCCACTGCCGGGCACGAGTCTCTCCCCTTTTTTGGGGGGAGGCCTGGAGCTTACTCCACCAAGCCGCTCCAATGCAGATTTTTTTTTTGTCCGGCTTTGTGTATGCGGCCTGTCTCGAGACGGCACTAGTCTACTTCACCGGGCAATCGGCGAGCGCAGAAGGCGCTCCAGCCTAAGCCAATGCGGATTGGTGGAGATACGGGTTAGAGGCCAACGCGCTGTCGGATGTTTTCAAACCGCCCATAAGGCACTTAAGGAATCTTGGCACTTCGGGCAGGAATCTACCACCATCATTGGTCATATCTATGGATAAAGGTTACGTTATAACATGGATTAAAATTTGTCCGCTGTTTCCGCATTCACCACTGCCCTACAGTCAACGACGATATTGCATAGTATGACGGGGGGGCTATGTTTTATATATGTTTTTATTTAAATGTTCTTATTTTTAATTTGGGTTAGTGGCCAACCCGCTGTCGGATGTTTTCAAAACGCCCATAAGGCCTCCGACAGTTTAACGACTGCTATATATCAATAGCAGCCGGGACCGACGGCTTAACGTGCCTTACGAAGCTCGGAAACGCGCATTTTAATTTGCCACTAGCGGTCACCCATGTGCGCGCTTCTTGGCACTACGAGCAGTAATCTGCCACCATCATTGTTCATTTCTAAAATGGGGGTTACATTATATTTTACTTTTTATTTTACTGGTGGTAGAGCTCCAGTGACGGAGCTCGCGGCCGTAGGCACCACCGCATTACCTAATATACTTGCCGCTAAATGGTAGTGTTCAACACTATCGTGTTCCGGTCAGGTGGTAATGTACGGCCCTGTAATTTCCGGCACAGAGGCATAAGACCTTAGGCCTCAGGAGTGGTAACGCATCTGCATTTTGACCTTGGTCTTTGTGTGGGTGTCTATAGACTGCAGTCATCACTTAACATCAATGTGAACTGCATGCTTGTTTACCACTTCCATTACATAAAAAAAAAAAAAAAAACATGCATAAAATTTGTCCGCATTCTCTACTGCCCTACAGTCAACAACGATATTCCATAGTTTGACGGAATATATTCAGTTAATTGCCAATTACAAGTCCAAATGTCGTTTCGAGTAGGTACAATACATAACAATGACCCAACTAAACTAGGAGCGTACAATGTTATGAGCAAGACCAACTAAAGACAAAACGTCCTTGGATATCCAATTAACCCAATTAGTAAACTTACGAGTAATATTGCTATCGATCGGGATCAATTAGACTGGGCTTTTCATTGTAACTTCAATGTGCGAATTATTGTTGACTAGCTATTGCCCGCGACTACCACCCCGTGGACAGGTAATTCAAACTAAAAGGGGTTGTTTTTTGAAAGAAAAATATTTTACATATTCGACTATCTTTGTATGAGCCCATCAAATTGTACAAAATTTCATAAAAAGTACTTTGGGTCGCCTGGTTTTATCGAGTATATTTTTGTAAAAAATAATCATTTAAATTGGTGAAGCGGTTTAAATTTCATATCTATATCAACTTTCTAGGGGATCATTTTTAAAAAACAAAGCAACCTTTATCCTTCCTAAGGGGTTTCGAACTATCTTCTCTCAAATTTTCATTAAAATCTGTTCAGCCATTTTGATGTGAAAGCGGAGCGGAACACACAGACACATACACATTTTCGCATTAAGTATAGGGCTACTTGTTATATTTATTACGGAGCTATAAGATTAGGTAATGCGATGCTGCCTTTGCCCTAAGTAAAATATTATTGATTTTAAAATTGGTCAAATGGTTTCATGCGAAATAGGCTTTTTTCTTATGTATGGAAAGTATATTATAATGCTGTTATTATTGTTGCAGAAAAACTTCAAATATGCCGAAATTTAAGGGGAGAATTAGTCAAAGAGGAAAATGGGATGAAAATAAAATGAAAGACCTAGAAAAAGAGACCCAATGCATCGTATGCGGCGAATCTTTTGAATAAGACTGGATTCAGTGCCAGGAATGCAAAGACTAGGCTCATGAAGATTGCATTTATATAGATGCATCGAATTCTTATTATAGTTGTGACGTATGTAATACTAAAAAACGATTGGGTCGCCATTAAATACTAGTACCTGGTTGACCGAGCTTCGCTCCGTAGCGATTTTTGAAAATTATATTTAGTATGAATTGCATACTGAAGAAATATGAATAAAAACAATTGATTTTTTTGGTCTAACCTCAAATCAAACACTTCTTCTTTGCTAAAAATACGACTAACGTTACGTTAAAAAATAGACTAATGGTTCTTCTATTCATCAATTGATGGCGTTAGTCGTCGGTTATGAAGAAAATTTATTATTGACTTGGAACCGAGCTTTTCTTGGACCTGGAACCTAAATAAATCGATTTCTTGACCCGAAAAACCCCTAATCTGTAAGTTTCAAGAAAATCGTTGTAGCCGTTTCCGAGATCTTGATTCTATATATACAAATATACAAGAATTGCTCGTTTAAAGGTATTAGTTTCAAGAAAATCGTTGGAGCCGTTTCCGAGATCTTGATTCTATATATACAAATATACAAGAATTGCTCGTTTAAAGGTATTAGATAGATAGATAGACAGATAGATAGATGTCCGGGGCTAGCTGCCATTTTATTAATGCCAAAAAAATAACACCAAATAGCTCTTACTCTATTTCATTACAAAATGTAATTTGATTACTAATGTTTAATTAAAATGTTTAAAGTTCTTATTTAATTTTAAGTACAAATAAAAGTCAATAATTTCATATACTTATTTCTTTTTTGCAATTCATTCAAGTGTCCGGGGCTATCCGACTTTCCCCTATATGATGTTCTCTCTTTTACCAACAAAACTTGTGTGCCTATTATATTTCCTAAAATGTCGTATAAAATCACATACAACATTGCGCACCTTTACCCAAACGAGACCGCGAATCCGTGTGTCGTTATCCTAACTTCCCATTAAGAAGTTCTGCTTTAATTTGCTCCTAACAAAGCAGAAGTTTAGAATAGGCGTGAGATTTTGAACTCACTAATAGTCTGTTATCATCTGAAACAGGGTTTAAACTTTGTTATTATCTCATATTGTCCGCATACCTTGAAAGTGTATTTAGATGAAGATCTAGAATATCTTTTGGTCATAATTTATGGCAGGTAATACGTAAAATCTGAAAAAAAAAACTTATTAACTTATTACTAGTGGTAGAGTTCCAGTATAAAATCTCAAGGGCGTTGGCACCACCGCATTATATAATCTACGTAACTTCACGCCTGTAATCCGCGAAGGGCTAGGTAGAGGTAAATGCATGCATTCAAGCATACATGCAAACACCTATGATTTGCCGGTTACGTTTTGGCCCATGTAACAGGTGGCGAGCCTGTTGACATCTACGGGCACATTACCAAACTACGAGGTACTAAGAAATTTCCAGAAAATGGAAAATTCCAATAAAATCAGAAATTAAGGACTTTACACCACTATTTCTGATAACCCCCTACCCGGGAATCGAATCCAAGACCTCAGCGTGGTAGTAGTGGCCTGCTACCACTAGGCTACCGAAGCAGTCTGTTTTTTATTTCTGGTGTATTGGATTATTAGGCTAAAGGAGTGTACCTTCTTACGTGCGTATATGATTACAAATACTATTTTTTTAATGTCATCATTATAGCCTATGTCACCCAGTGAAGATGAAGCTTTAATGGTGAAAAAAAATTGAAATCGGTCGAGAAAACTTTACTAACATACTTACTGGTGGTAGAGCTCCAGGGACGAAGCTCGCGAGTAAAGGCACCACCGCATTACCTAATATACTTGCCGCTAAATGGTAGTGTTCAGCACTTTCGTGTTCCGGTCAGGTGGTAATGTTTGGCCCTGTAATTTCCGGCACAAAGGCATAACACCTTAGGTCTCAGGAGTGATAACGCATCTGCATTTTGACCTTGGTCTTTGTGTCAGTGTCAATAGGCTGCAGTCGTCACTTAACATCAATGTGAACTGCATGCTTGCCACTTCCATTATATGAAAACAAAATATGAATCCACAAATGTTTCCTATTTATAGTATAATTATAGATATTCATTAATAAGGAACCAGGAAATGATACAGTATTGTTTTAATTAAAACCTTTCAGGTTGTATTAATTGCTTCTTGTCATTAAAAAGAGACGACAATGAGCTAACGCTATTTATCCTGCCGTAACGCGAGGTCTTGTTGATCCATAGGGAACTCATTTTAATTACCATCATTGTAAGGCTTCAGTTATATATTCGGTGGAAGCGAGTCGTAAGATATCCGCTTTAGTGGGTGTTAAAAATGTTTAAAGGAAAAGCGGTCATGCGTTTTTTTTTTTCTTCAACTTTATTATTGCAGAACAGTTATCTCATAGACGACCGGGTTAGTCCAACGATGTGAGACAACCACTTGATTCGAAGGGTCGCGTGTTCGATCCCCGCACCGGCCATATTTGTTTCGGGTCTTGATGCGGGACGATTGTTTGCATCGCCTACATATATTTGTTTCGGATCGGGATGTTTGTGTATGTGTTGTGTATGTACAACGGCACGTACCATACAGATTTATACTTAATGTGGGACTGTGAGTGTAAGCGAATTTATTTATATTTTTTCGAGAGTCAGCTACAATACGTTCATTTATTCTTGACATCGAATTTGGCGATATTTTACGAGAAATACTAAAAATACGTGGTAGTAAAAATAGTGGTTACTGGTGGTAGAGCTCCAGTGACGGAGTTCGCGGGCGTAGGCACCACCGCATTACCAAATATACTTGCCGCTGATAGTGCTGAACACTACCAGTTCAGCACTATCGTGTTCCGGTTAGGTGGTAATGTACGGCCCTGTAATTTTCGGCACATAGGCATAACACCTTAGGCCTCAGGAGTGGTAACGCATCTGCATTTTGACCTTGGTCTTTGTGTGGGTGTCTATAGGCTGCATTCATCACTTAACATCAATGTGTACTGCATGCTGGTTTGCCACTTACATAACAAAAAAAAATGTGTGTGTCAATTGGAGGGAATGCTCCAGCCTTTAGTTTCGAAACTATTTAACTCAAAATCTTTAGAAATATAACATTACAGGAAAACCAAGACCTTTTTAGTATTTAAAGTAACATCGGTCTTTTTTTTCAAGTGCCATGCCAAACGGAACCATCTGTGCTCGAGTCTGACTCGTACTTGGCCGGTTTTTATATTTGTTCTATATTTTTTTTTGTTTTTTTAAATTATGGAAGTGGCAAACAAGCATGCAGTTCACATTGATGTTAAGTGATGACTGCAGCCTATAGACACCCACACAAAGACCAAGGTCAAAATGCAGATGCGTTGCCACTCCTGAGGCCTAAGGTGTTATGCCTATGTGCCGGAAATTACAGGGCCGTACATTACCACCTGACCGGAACACGATAGTGCTGAACACTACCATTTAGCGGTAAGTATATTAGGTAATGCGGTGGTGCCTACGCCCGCGAGCTCCGTCACTGGAGCTCTACCACCAGTGAAATTTATAACATATATTTATTCCTCGCCGCCAGGGCTATGTATTCTATACCTGATGTTTTTCTACTAACAATATCAACAAAGCAATGATACGTCACTGCTAGCAACTCGCTACGCAGTATCACTATGACAAAGGACTTACGGTTACAAAATAAATCAGGCAAGTATCCCATTCCAAAATCTACTCTAACTTGGTGCGTTAAAACACAAATTTCAGTACCATCTAATATTACTTCAATCCTTTTAAATGTTTCCTTATTTCAGAGTCCGATTAATCTCTCTTTCTTACATTACAGAGGAACAGACACGCACCATGTGTAATGAACGTTTTAAATAATCGCAACCATTCGGAGTTCATTATATGTAGACGCTGTATAAATTATATTCCTGGTAATGACCCGCGAAGGCTTTCGTGACGTAAGAATGCGTTCTGTTCAATATCTGATATTGTGATAATTTATGGTCGACACCTATTCATACTACGAGTTTTCTGCTCGCGACTTCGTCCGCGTGTACCTACCTAAAACTTCCGATGAAACCTTTGAATGGGTTAGTCAGTATCCTATGTGTTACAGCCACATCTATACTAATATTATAAAGCTGAAGAGTTTATTTGTTTGTTTGAATGCGCTAATATCAGAAACTGCTTTTCCGATTTGGAAAATTATTTCAGTGTTAGATAGCTCATTTATCGAGAAAGGCTTTAGGCTATGTAACACGCTAAGGTCACGCTAAGATCAATAGGAGAGGGTAGGTAACATAACACCCGCTCGAAGCCGGGGCGGGCCGCTAGTAACGTATATTTCTATATATGTATACATTGCATTTTTTTATAAACTAGATTGCGATTGTAAACTTTCTTATATAGGAGACAAAGAGAGCGGTATCCACCAGAGTTAAACAACATATTGCTGATGTAATAGCAACTCGCTATGCAGTATCACCACAGTTAACACGTTCGTTTTCTTTAGTCTGTGGTATCACTACGACAAATGACTTACGGGTATAAAAAAAATTAGGCAAGTATCCCATTCCAAAATGTACTCTAACTTCGTGCGTTAGAGCACAAATTTCAGTACCATCTAATATAACTTCAATCCTCAAACTCAAACTCAAAAATTCATTTAATCACTTGGAAATAATAGAATTTGCTTGTGATAGGTCAAATTACAAATATAAAATTAAAGCGAATAACAACTGATACGTTGATTAATATGTCAAAGTAAACAAAATAAAATAAATAATAGTCCAAAAATACTTAATGATAAAAATAGGTATCAACAGAATGTTCCATACTTTCTTTTACAAACGGCAAGATAAGACAAAACAAAAAAATATGGGACATTCTTTGTCATTCACTGGCAGAGTTCCAAAGCCCACATTACTGAGAAAAAACCTGCCAAAACAAAACTCAGTAGGGTCTTTTCAAAATATGTTCCTTTAAACTATTTTCACAATATGACACTTATAACTATGTTTTACAATATCAAGTACAATGCACATTAATTTCACAAAATTATTGTTTAGTCTTGTGGAGCTAGACCAGCATTTGTCCAGGCATCTCTATCCTTTTGATAGTCATCGAGTCAGTAGTATAGTACGCATTTTTACATAGTGTGCGTTTAATACATGACTTAAATGTATTATCTGTAAGTTCAAGAATGTTGGACGGAATTTTGTTATAAAACTGTATACAACATGTTAAGAAACATTTATGTGTTTTCGATAGGCGAAAACTTGGAAATACTAATTTATTTTTATTTCTGGTATTATAAGTATGTATATCATTAATTTTCTTAAATAAGTGCAAGTTTTTCCTAGCATACAATATATTTTCATAAATATATTGGCAAGGGACCGTCATTATATTTATTTGCTTGAATAATTCTTTCAAGGAGTCACGATTATTTAAATCCTTTTAAATGTTCCCTTATTTCAGAGTCCGATTAATATCTCATTCTTACACTAACCCTGTTAAAGATATAGTTCTTTGTAACATTTCACATCCTTCTCTAACTTAAAGAAATCTGTTAAAGCTAGAGAACGATGTGAAATATACTTGCCGTTAAAAGGTAGTGTTCAGCACTATCGTGTTCCGGTCAGGTGGTAATGTACGGCCCTGTAATTTCCAGCACAGAGGCATAATACCAAAGGCCTCAGAAGTGGTAACGCATCTGCATTTTGACCTCTGGTCTTTGTATAAGTGTTTGTAGGCTGAAGTCATCACTTAATATCAATGTTAACTGCATGCTTGTTTGCCACTTTCACAACATAAAAAAAAACTTTAACAAAGTTAAATGGTGTGGTGCAACTCTGGTTAAGTATAATTATAACTAGAGATTAACTTCGTTAGTCGTCATTGTCTTTCTGAATAGGCGACAAACCTTTCAATAACCTTGAAGCTCTTAAGGGTTCCATTTAGGGTCACTACATGAAGTTTGTCTTAGATAGTTTGGCAATTTGACAAGTTATCGAATCAATGGCGATAAGGGCGCTAAGGTGACCTTCCGGAAGAGTTAACAGCCGATATCATTAGTAGGGTATGGTAGGTAATATTACTGAAGTGCGTTTTTTTATGTATTGGATGTGGCAAACAGGCATGCAGTTCACATTGATGTCAAGTGATGACTGCAGCCTATTATACAAAGACCAAGGTCAAAACACAGATGCGTTACCACTCCTGGTCCTACATCGATGTCTCTGTGCCGGAAATTACAGGGCCGTACATTACCACCTGAGCGGAACACGATAGTGCTGAACACTACCATTTAGCGGCAAGTCAAGTAAATTAGGTAATTCGGTGGTGCCTACGCCCGCGAGCTCCGTCACTGGAGCTCTACCATCAGTAAGATAAATGTGTGTGTGTGTGTGTGATAATGCATGTGAGATAAATAGTTATAGAAATTATGTAATTATTATTTTGAATATTATTTAGTGATTAAGTTGTGAATCTTAGGACGATGTTCCGTCTTTTATACTATAGAAAACTAATATGGTGGGTACAAGCAATTTTGTAAAAAGTCATTACAAGTTCTTTATTTAAAACGGAACGTTTTCCTAAGCTATTCCTAACTATATACTTAGTCTTAGTAGTAGTGGCCTGCTACCACTAGGCTACCGAGGCAGTTAAAGGCAGAAATATCATATCACATTCATTAAAACAATACATACGGCCCTGTAATTTCCGGCACAGGTGCATAACACCTTTGGCCTCAGGAGTGGTAACGCATCTGCATTTTGACCTTCGTCTTTGTGTGGGTGTCTATAGGCTGCAGTCATCACTTAACATCAATGTGAACTGCATGCTTGTTTGCCACTTCCATTCCGTAAAAAAAAAACATTTTGCGGAAGGTAAGTACGCGCTAATGTTTTGATACCCTCAAACGATGCTATATTAAAATATTACTCTACTAGTTAGCATCAACAAGTTCAACATACTTCAATACCATTTTAATTTTCATTTCTAGCATTTCCACCCTTGTTATAAAAGTAATAAAGTCAAATTTTGTATCCAACGAGTAAATTAAGCCAAAGTAACTCAATTCCTTCAACTCGGATTTTTGGCAGTTCATATTTTTCGCGCCTAAAGAGGTGGCGAGGGATGATAAAATTTTTAATTAGTAGAAGAAAATATGGCCGTGGTTTTTAGCAACGGAACAGTTTTCCTTGGAAAGGTTGTCTGTGCTAATTTAAATTATGTTTTATTTTATTTCGACGACTGGACAAAATTTAGGACCGCGGTATTTTATTTTAATGCTACGTAAATTGCCTCAGTTGCCTAGTGGTAGCAGGCCACTACTACTACGCTGGGTTCGATTTCCGGATAGAGGGATATCCGAGATAAGGGTATAAAGTCCTTTATATTCCTCTGTTCGGATTTTTACATTTTCTGGAAATTTCCCAGTACCTCGAAGTTTGGTAATATGCCCGGAGATGTCAATAGGCTCGCCACCGGCTCGTTACGTGGGCCAAAAAGTAGCTGTATCTCATCTGGCCCGGTGACCTGGCCCGGCACCGAGCCAGATGGGATACAGCCCAAAAAGAACCCGACGGATTGTGGGCGTGTATGCATGTATTATTTAATGAATGCATTTATATCTGCCAACCCGTTCGAGGAATACAGGTATAAAAGCTCTAGGTGGAACACACTGTACATATACCACGAGTAAAAGTCGTCCTGTATTAGGAAGGTAAATAGCAATAATAAATGGTTTCAAATCGTAAAATTAAATCCCTTATTCCTAAATGTATTTTAGCTAAAGTGTTGCTAATCTCTCCTTTCTTCGTCTTTTTCTATCCTGCACATTCGACAATGCAACTGACAAGGACAAAACATCTATAGCTAAAACGTATCTATTGTACGTTTATGAATAAGGGGGTTAGTATTTATGATGGAAGTTACAGTTTAAAGACCGAGAGAATCAAAACAAAGAATAATAAATTTGCTGCAAACCAAAAATCTACAAGTTTCTCAAACACTAAAAGTCAAAATTCAAAATTCACATCATTTATTTGAAATTGGTCAAACACAGGCCACCGGCCGCCGCAGCGGACCGGAGGGGATAGCGTTTATAATCGATGCAAAACAGTCTGTCATTTTTTTTGCGGGGGGAATTGCGTGTGACACATACACACACTACAAAACTTATCTATTACTACGAAACTCACACCTTGACTTTAACAAAATACATAAACAATTCACGCACACATTTAATCATCTAGGCGACAGGCATAGATCCACTTGGGCTTGTACATTGACAAAGGGGAAAGCCTGCATATCGCTATTCCCCTCCGGCCCGCCGCGGCTGGTGGCCTGTGTTGGCCTGTCTATGGTCTACAAGGACACTTTTGAATTGTCAGGTTATAAGAATAAGAAATTACAACTCCGCAATAGGATGTCACCACAAAATATACGATGACATAATATACAAAGATCTATCACTGACAACATTTTCGATTTGTCCACAATATAATTTGTACACAAGAACGGCTAACTTAGTAAGTTTTAACGAGATTTTTGAGGTGCTCCTGGTGTCGGACCGAATTTGGTTGGTAAATTGACTTAACCGAAGTTACTTCGGCCCTGTCATGTTCCAGGTTAATCCGTTTGGAAGCTACAATTTGCTGTCAGATAGGGTTACCGATGGCAAATTAAAAGTAAACTAGCTTTTGCCCAACCTTGACGTAATTTAGATTGTTTATTATTTGATTTATCGACGCTTTACAGTTTATTTGACCTTTTACTTTACAGATTAGGCTGCAGAGCCTTAACTGTAAATTACAGTAGCTTAAAATAATATCTTCAAATACAGAATCGCTTAGAATTGCCTCCGTAGTAGTCCACTACTGTTAAGCTTCCTATCAGTAGTAAGCTTCGGATTCGACCCCCGGATCGGGTAAGTACTTATGGTGAGATTCACAGACCGCACTACGACTTTACTTTGAGCAAAGTATGACTTAAAACTGTTAAAACCCATACTGTACTGACAGTCATACTTTGCTGAAAGTAAAATCGTAGTGCAGACCGCACTCCACCGTGAATCTCACCTTAGTTATTCCATTTTTCATTTTTTCGGCAGCTTTCCACCTTCAGCGCTTAATAATGTGCTCGGATATGCTCGGATATTAAACGTTTATGTCTCAACTTTTTACTTGAATTCAAGAAATTGTATAGGTAAAATTTAGAATGATTTTTCTCTAAAATATTGTCAAAAATTTGGTCATCTATATATATAAAACACAATTGCTGTTTGTTAGTCACACTAAAACTCGGTTTTGAATTAGTTTGGCTTTGGCTGTAAGCGTGGACATTGCTAAGGCTTTTGACCGGGTCTGGCTCAGGGCACTCCTCGCGAAACTTCCATCCTACGGTCTTCCCGAGAGGCTATGCGACTGGACAGCCAGCTTTCTGTCTGGGCGTTATATACAAGTCTTAGTTGACGGTCAGCGCTCAGACAGACTACCTATCAACGCTGGTGTGCCGCAAGGCTCTGTGCTATCTCCCACGCTTTTTCTTCTGCATATCAATGAAATGTTGGAGCAAAACTCCAATTTTCATTGCTATGCCGATGATAGTACGGGAGATGCACACTACACTAGCCGTGCAAATGCTTCTCGGACACTTATCGAGGAAAGCAGGGCTAGACTTGTGTCTGAAATCGAGCACTCTCTGGAGCGAGTCTCGGATTGGGGTCGACTTAATTTAGTACAGTCTGCGCGTTCACCGCTAAAAAAACCCCATTCATTGTAGCACCACAGTTCCAGGGCATTCCGATCGCCGTTGGTAAGAGTATCGGTATCCTGGGCGTTGACATATCGAACGAAGTGCAATTCGGGAGTCACATTGAGTGTAAGACCAAGTTGGCATCCAAAAAGTTGGGGGTGCTTAACAAAGCGAGGCAGTATTTCACATCGGGGCAGCTACTACAGCTTTATAAGGCCCAAGTGCGGCCCCATCTAAATACTGCTGGAATACTGCTCTCATTTGTGGGCGGGAGCCCCCAAATACCAGCTTGGTCCACTTGACTCCCTACAAAAACGCGCCGTTCGTATTGTTAACGATCCAGGACTTACCGACAGGCTCGAACATCTGAGCCTGCGCAGAGATATTGGGAGTCTGTGCGTGTTGTACCGTCTCTACAATGGTGAGTGCTCTGCGGAACTGTTTGACATGGTGCCACCGTCTCTTTTCGTACACCGTACTACTCGCCGAAGAGAGAAGTTCCACCCACACCGACTGGACACCTGGCAGTGCTCAACGGTGCGGTTTTCACGTTCGTTCCTGCCCAGAACGTGTAAATTGTGGAACGAACTTCCCTCTGAAAAGAAAAAAAAAAAAGAAAAGAAAACATTTATTTGGACAGCACAGAGACATGACGATACAAATTGCCAGACGATTGGGGTACAATTAAACAAAAAGCAAAAAGCAAAAACAATAACAATTAAAAAAGAAAAAAAAAAAGAGATTAAGTCTCACGGCTGGCCCAAATGGGAGCCCAGATCAGCTTCATGTCAAGTCGATCACATCAATCGACTTGACGCTGATTTTCATCTGGTACCCTGGTGTTTCACGGATGTCAAACTCTGAGGTGTTCCCTAGGTGCTACAATATGGGGTTCTTCAAAAATGGCGTCAAAAGAGTCCTTCAGGGCTGGCAGCGCGTTGGCAACTCCCCTGGTGTTGCAAATGTTCTTAGGCGACGGTGACCACTTTCCATCAGGTGGCCCGTTTGCTTGTCTGTCAATCTTCAGACATAAAAAAAAAAATTTTGGTTGTCCAGAGATCGCTTAAGAGGTGAGATAATATGAAGGAAATAGTAAAAACAACAATTTCGCAACATTTTATTTTAGCAATAACACATGCGAGTGTATTTATAAATTAAGAAAAAAATCAAACGAAGATGTCGTTCACAATCTGAAAGGGAAAGAAAAATTTGAAGATTGGGGTAAGAACTTCGGTAGTCGTAAAGCGGCTGGACTGATTATTCTGTTGTCGCGGGTGCAATTTCTGCTTGAAGTAAAATTTTTCCTTCAATTTTTTCTTTGATTTCTAAAAACAACAATTTTATTTTCCCATACAAGTAGTCCGTACATATTTTAAGCCTTTGACAGATTATTATATCCTGAGGCAATAAAGTTTGCGGGTCAGCAAGTATAATCATTATTTATTTAATCGTATGGCAATAACATGTGTCATAGTCGCTTTATAAAGAATGTTTAAATTAAAACTGCTTATAATAAATTAATTAAACGATATGTTACAGTATTACAAACTGTACGTGGCAACCCTGTAGATGACGATTTTTTGTGAAAAAAGTATCGAAAGAATCAGAACACCCGGATTTCATTATCGCGGCAGATATTTCATTTTCTTTCGTCAGAATATTGAATTGGTGTGATGAAAGTGCGGTTCGTGTCAATTTATTAAAAAATCTTTACATTTTTATTAGGTTACTGTTTCGGGCAATTACCTTAAAAAGGTGCTACTTAATCATAACGAAGTAGTTTTATCATCATTTGTTTGTAAATATACCCGGAGATATCAATAGGCTCGCCTCCTTTTATGTAGATACAAAACATAAATAGCAAATCAATGCTTGCTTGCTTGATTACGTACATGCATACCTCTTCGTACCCCTTCACAGAATATAAGCATGTGGTAACAAAAGGTTTTTGAAATTAAAGTCTTCAAATTGACACTATACTTATCACAACTGATTAAGGTTTCCATGTTTCAATCAGCAGAAACTAGGACACTCAGAACATTTCCGAGAAGGCGTTCAAATTAACCTAGATTTATGTACTCGTAGGTATACCTATGATCATTCTTGAAAATTACGATGTCCTGAGTAAAACTTAACTAATTTGGCAGTTGTCTTATTTTTATTAATTTATAAAGTAAGGTAGGTAGTTAATAAGTTAAAAGATCGTCACCATTTATTTAGGATTATGATATTGACAAAAACAAGTAAGTAAATGGAGTTTATAGACATATTTAAAAAAGTGGTTTTTAATGGAAGTAAATAAAATGGAAACAAAGCAACAGGTTACACCCCGGGTGTGCCGGCAGAAGTAAAAACTTGAATATTAATGTTTTGCATTTTCGAATGTAATTTAAACAAAATTTTTTTTTCTGTGGTATTTAAAGACAAATACTTAAATAATAAAATACACGTTTTTTTATGTTAATATATTACTTCGGTTGACTATAACCTGGCTTATCAGGCTTTCAGATATTGAGTACAGAAACTTAACACACCTGTATGCCCCGAAGTGGTAGGCAGAGGTGCAAACACCCATGCAAACATCCACGATTCGCCAGTTACGTTCACGAGATATCCAGAGCTAATTCCAAATTCCAAGTGTGGAATTGACTAACTTCTAGAAAATAAAAAATCACAAACTACATAATATATCCTCTGAACTTGTGATTGAAATGCGCATGGCCCAGCGGCTGGTGTAGATCGTAAGCGATCTACTCTGCTAAGTACTACGGGCGCGGTCGGGTAGTGTGATGGGTGACCCGTAGTGGCAAATTAAATGCGCGTTTCTGTGCTTCGGAGGGCACGTTAAGCCATCGGTCCCGGTTGCTATCGATGGATAGCAGTCGTTAAACCTTGTCGGAGGCCTTATGGGCAGTTTGAAAACATTCGACTGTGGGTTGGCCACTAACCCACCCATCTCCACCAATCCGCATTGGAACAGCGTGGTTGAGTAAGCTCCAGTCCTCCCCCTAAAAAGGGGAGAGACTCGTGCCCCCCAGTGGGACGTATAATAGGTTGCCATTATTTTATTATTATTATTGTGATTGACAATACTATTAGATAGAAAAAAGTGATTTCATTCTGTTCACAACAAATATTTTACATGCTAGGGTTTTGCCCGTCATTCCGTACGCGCATAATTTCCTTACCCGTGGGAAATCGGCGATATACTCTCTTAGAACTCCCATAAATCCCAAAAGCACAGACCCAATTTCAGCTTCTACGACCAATAGTTTTGGGTGTGCATTATCTGTTAGTCTCTCAGTCAATAACGGAAGAATTTTTTATTTATATTCCCCTAGAGCAATATTGCCTCAGTAGCGTAGTGGTAGCAGGCCACTACTACTACGCTGGGGGTTCGATTCCCGGGTCGGGGACTATCAGAGATAACGGTTTAAAATCCTTTATCTCTGGTGCTATTGGGATTTTTCAATATTCTGGAAGTTTCCCAGCACCCCAGAGTTTGGTTATGTGCCCGCAGATGGCAACAGATTCGCCACCTGTTACATGGGCTAAAACCAAAACGTAACCGGCGAGTCGTGGGTGTTTGCATGTATGCATGCATTCAAGTGTTCATACTGTTTCACGCACAATTTGACTGAAAAATCATCGGATACAGTATTGATCTAAAAAAAACGTAACGTAACATTACGCCTGTAATCCTCGAAGGGGAAGGTACTGTATCCGATGATCTTTCAGTTAAATTGTGCATGAAACCGTATGAACACTTGTCTAAGAATTTGAAGAAATGCAGGTTTCACATTTCAACCAAATATCTATTAATATTATACGATTATGTTTTCTCCAATAAAGTAGGCTCCTACATCTGCAATGCATTAATTCTAAAAGCATAGAATTATGTATGAAATGTAATTAAGGTTTGATTAAGGTCGATTCTGTTATACAATATTTACATGAAATCTAGTATTTCAGTTTATAGTTATAAAACTGTTTTATAACTATGATACAATTACAAAATTTAAATTTTCCCATACAAAATTATTCTTTTATGCCATGCACATTTTCCTAGGCAAGGGTTTCGCTGCAGCGGCAATGCTCTTTTGAACTTTTGAAAACATTTTTTTTTTTTTTTGGTATTTATCAAGATTTGTAAAAATGTCGTAGAACAAAATGTTGCTTGGATTGATCTAGAGAGGTTGCCTACAAGAGGTGATGCGCTAATTCAAATTAACCCTGTATAGGATTAATGCGTACTGAAATTTACCCAAAAGTAAATTAAAACTAAAAGAGGATCCTCATTTTGTGATGATGGTATAAAATTTACCATAGCCTTCGCCTGGTGTGTGCAAGGGCGACTTGGCACATTTTGTCATGAACTCAAATATTTCGAATAGTATCTAATCAAATTGCAATCAAACTTAGGTTCTTATTTTAAGTTTAATCTATATATTTTACTTTCAATTCCTTAATAATTTTTCTTCGACCATTGCAAAAAGTAATTTTTCATTTCCTTCTTGCAAATACTATCTGAGAGCGCTGTTCATTAGTAAAAGATATTTAAGCGTCTTCTTTTGTACTATTTTTCAATTTTAGTTCTTGACTTACCGGCTTTAATATACCAACGGATATTAAACAATCTTCAGCTTTAGTTTCTCTTTTGTATCTCTCATATTTTCATTAATAAATTTTTCTTTCGTTATATTCTTCAATCAGACAGAACGGTCTGTATATTATTCAGTTGAAAGTCTCATATCCTTCCTCTATTGGTCCAAATTAACGTTATCGCAGGTTTTGGTGAGTTTCACAAGTTTTTTTATTACGAAGGTGTCAAACATGCATTTCACAAGCATGTTAAGTGATGACTGCAGCTTATAGACATCTACACAAAACCCATAGGTCAAAATCCAGACACGTTGCCACCCCTGAGACTTTAGGTCTGTGATAGTAGTTACGGGGCTATACGTTACCATCTAACCGGAACCCATAGCTAAACACTACAATTTGGCCGCGATAGATAGATTAGGTGATGCGGTGGTATTAATGCCCTCGAGCTCGAACACTGGAACTCTACCACCAGTTGTGTAATTTATGACTGAAAGCAAATGTGTCTTTAAAATACTTTGTCGTTGTCGAATAGTGAGTGTACCAGTTAACGAAATTGCATTCCGTAAAGAAATTATAAAATCATTAGCGTTTGAGCTTTGAACGAATAAGTTAAGAAAAAATTCACCTAGTTCCAAGGAAAGGGGAAAATAATATTCATTGGTCCAATTCTGAATAAAGAGTAAAGTAGGTCAGTTTTTGATAATTATTTTATTCAGCGTTGTATAAAATATTTAAGGCGAGGATGTCTGAAGCTGAAGTTTGGATTGCTTATTATAATAACAAAAATTTCTCAAAATCTAGTTGCGACTAAAACACAAACGTAAGTAAACCATCATTTAAAATATTGAAATGAAATATATACTTTGGATCCCTAGTAACTAACTAACACTACTCAATAATTCAAGAATTAACCTCAAGGAAGAGATATTAATGCTGCTAACTATTCTTGTGGCAATTGAACCAATATTCCCAGCTCACAATTTAATCTTTACTGGTGGTAGAGCTCCGGTGACGGAGCTCGCGGGCGTAGGCACCACATTACCTAATTTACTTGCCGCTAAATGGTAGTGTTCAGCACTATCGTGTTCTGGTCAGATGGTAATGTATGGCTCTGTAATTTTCGACACAAAGGCATAACACCTTAGGCCTCAGGAGTGGTAACGCATCTGCATTTTGACCTCGGTCTTTGTGTGGGTGTCTATAGGCTGCAGTCATCACTTAACATCAATGTGAACTGCAAGCTTGTTTGCCACTTTCATTACTTTAAAAAAAAATTAAAGACAACTCTGCTATCGAAAACGCTGACCCTAACTAAACAGCAAAATTCTCTAAAATATTCCGAATTTATTTCTATCTTAAGCCGCTAAGCGTGGCTCGCATTCATCTTGCCTTTTTTCATTTCCTTATTTTTTTGTAAGTAAGGCTGCCTCTAGCGTTATGTTTTCATAAATCATACAGATTTAAGTTCCACTTAAATTGAACGAACGTTAATGGTAATAAGGTCGAGATGAGTTGTGTTCTTTAATCTTATTTTCTTTGTGTCGTTTTCACCTTTTCATTTTCGGTAGCATAATGGAAGCAGATTATTATCACATTTATCACTAGGTGTGATACATACGACCTCGCTTGGAAGAGAATATTTTGTTTTGAGATATCGTATGTGTTTTTTAATTGTACCTTTGATATGTTACTTACTTTTCAGAAATAGTATCAAAATTTCTTTTGAGTAATAGTTTCAAAAGTAAGTATCTATCATTATATAATGTTTGCACGCGAATATTTGGACTTTCAAAAAATAATATTTGGTTTTACTTTGTTATCTTTTGAGTCTTCTATCAAATTTAATGTGTTTTTAATACGTTTTTAAATATTGTACAATTCGTTTTCTTTATTTCTTCTTTCTTTCTTTATCTTCAATTCACTTGTTTTTTTAGTCTCATTTAATATGGAGTTAACTTAAACCCATTCGATCTATTGTAGATTGCCATTGAATATAGCAGTAGAGGCTTGTCTTTTACTAGACTTCTAAGACAGTTTACAGCATTAATTTACAGTATTACTAGATTATTACAGTAATAGTAATATTATATTTAACCCTAAGATAGATATTTCACCCACAACCCAAGAAAACAGAAACCACAACTTTCAAGATTAATAGCGTCTGGAGCTACGTTAACACAGAATATATTTAATCAACGCAATGGTCTCCAATTTGTTGCAATTGTACTGCAACGCCTGTCTCAGTGGGTCGCCTTGATTTGTTTTGTTCGTTAATCTTCCAGTCATTCACTTAATTACGAAGATGTGCTTTGAAATGATAAGTGTTTCAGTGGTTTTTTTACTGCCGACAAATAGTAGGCAAGTCTATAAAAAAAAAGGTTTTCAAACTTCGGCATGACTCTTAAAATTCGTGCAATTGTTAAACTATCTCTTGGACTTAAAAATGAAACCTCAACTTTAGCAAGAAATGAGTAAGGCAATTTAAGCAGGCACTGATTATTAATTAATCAAGAACTTTTTTATTTATTTATTTTGCCCTATGAATTGGGTGTGAGATTTGATTATTTAGACATTGTTGGTAACATAGTAGAGTTCTTTAATTTCTAAAGTTCCATGTGTTATTGCGAAAAATAAATAGGGCAACATAGTAGATTGGAGTTGTTATAGAATGTCAACTCAGCTCAGTGTGCCTGTTAGCAAAGACCTCCTCCTGTAGCTTCCATTGTTTGCGATCTTGAGTAACTCTTCTCCATTTGAATCCCGCAGTAAGTTTAAGCTCATCAATCAAGAATTTTGATCTTATGCCTGATAAAAATTATTAATGTTAATGTAGATCACCAACAAATAGTTTCATCACTACAGCCCGAAGACGTCCACTACTAGACAAAACCTTCCCCGAAGACGCCCACAACAGTGTTGTGCGTCATTGGGGGAGAATATGCCATAATCGCCACTCTAGGCAGGCGGATTGAGGAATGCAGTGGCGTTAGTTTTATCGCGAAAGTCTGCTGCCTATCCCCCGTTGTTTTACTACCGCCCTATTGGAATGGTTTAATCGCCATCGTTTGGTTAAATGAATGTACTAGCGGAAGAATTCGCCTCCATTAGGATTGCGATGGGGTCGTCATGTCCTGTTGCCTTCAAAAAACAAGTAATCGTTTCATATTATTTCGCATTAACACATGCTTGTAAAATATATTTTATTTTTAAAGAGAAATGGAAAGAAAAATTTGACTTCAGGCGAGACTCGAACTCGCGACCTACTGGGAATCTAGTCCAGCCGCTCTTCCAATTGAGCTACTGAAGCCCTGCCCGATTTGTCAAATCTTTCCTTTACATCTATTGCATTGCTTTATGGTAGCAGCAGCGCCATCTTTTACCAACTATGCTAGTTAGGCAACCGATATAATAGACTTTTCAGTTTATTGAATATCGTAAAGAAGTCGCTTTTACCCTCAATAATTGTTTTATATTATTTCGCATTAACACATGCTTGTGAAATATATTTTATTTGTTGCAACAGTAGCAGTTTGTTATTTAAATGATATATCCCATTTCATCCGCCATCTAATTAGACTGCTAGATCGAGGATAGCAATATAAATCCGATCTGGATCTATTCAATTGTTTCTTCCATTCTAAGCGTTCAATCTTACAGCATTTATTTACCTTCAAAGCAGTTACTGTTTAATGGATTTTAAGATTTAGTGATAAAGTTTAATTTGAAATGACATGTATCCTATTGAACATAAAATGTCCTACTTTTGTTGGATGATAATAATTGAATAAACATTTTGATTTGTATTTATCATCTTCGCTTGTACTATATCTAAATAAATCTATATAAATAAAAATCAATTGCTATTTGTTAGTTTCGCTAAAACTCGAGAACGGATCTACCGATTTAGTTAATTTTAGTTTTGAATTACTTCTGGAAGCCCAGGGAAGGCTTAAAACGTCAGAAATTATAAAGAAATTGAAGGGGAATAGTAAAAAACACAATTTCATTTTTCTGTACAAACATTCCGTATATATCAAACCTTTGACACATTATTTCATTGTGAGGCAAAACGAAGTTTGCCGGGTCAGCTAGTGACAGATAAAAATGAGGCCAATAGCAAATCGGACTCGCCCATGAAGGGTTCCGTAGTGGCATATATATCTAACTGAAAATGCATCACTATCAGTGTTTTTAGTCTTTCAAACTGCAAATATTACTTTGTAATTCGTACAATATTTTTTTCATACTATGGAACCCTGTACCTACACTGTACATGCTTACTCGCACTTGGCCTATTTTTTTGTTGAATTCTTTTCAATAGTAGTACTCTACAATCAGAAATTTTCCATGTTTATATATGTTTTATTGGAATATGCTACTTTTTACGATGCATCTGCATCGAAGCTATTTGTGAACCAGACACAAAATACAATTTGGCGCAGGATGTGGCCTGCATGAATACAACTGAATTACCATTAGTTCGCTACTAAACTTCCTCGAATTCAAACGTGGAATATTCCACGTCTCTGCCTTAAATTTGATTGTAATTAATTTCAGGCGCACAAAATTTTGCATTCGATTTGAAAGCAACTGAATTCGCGTACGTCAAATAATTATTGTGTAATATATATATAAAGTAACGTCTGTACGACTTTAATTCCCGAAGGGGTATTTAAATGTAAAATCGTGGGTGTAAGTATGAATGCTTGAATGTAGCTATATTCAAGCATTCATACTAAATTTTGGCTCCTGTAACACTTTAGTGGTACATTACTAATATCCGAGGCACTAGGGAACTTCCAGAAAATTATAATAATCCCAATGAAACTAGAGATAAAATATTTTACACATTTATCTCTATGGCCGCCCGACCTGTGAACACACCGCGGACATTCCGCCAAAATTCCATACAAACGCTTAATTTGGTTTCTATTACACAGACATCAATCAGTGACGTGTATTTACACTCGCACCTGTGTGCGTAGCACGTACAAAATACCAACCGTCGCCCATAAGAGGGGAAGGGGTTCAGTGATGCGAGCAAATCGGGCGACGACGAAGTGTCCATTCTATACGTAGTAATACTACACATTCTCTGCTGTGAATCAAACCCACGACCCCAGCGCAGCGTGTGTGTGACGGAGTGGTAACCTGATATCATTAGAATACTCAGGCAGTTAATTATAAAGTATACTACAAAAATTAAAGCAAAGCTACAACAGATATAAATATTCATATGTGTATCTTTTTTTGACACCAAATGACGAAAAAAAAGTCCCAAATCAGTCTCCGTAATACAATAAGCTATTTATCATGCAATACAGCAGTATTAAAATAACGTTTGCAAGCACGTCTATGTAATTAAGTAAATGGCTGGAAGTTAAGCCTGCAAAATAAATCAAGGCGACCCACTGAGACAGGCGTTTCATTGTGCTGCAACAAATTGTAGACCATTGCGTTGATTAAATAATAATATACTATGTGATCACGTAACTCAAGGCGCGATGGTTTGAGGGTGATATTACCTAATATCATTAAAATCTTAAAACGTTGTATTTTTTTATCTTGTGAAAGTGGCAAACAGGCTTGCAGCTCACATTGATGTTAAGTGATGACTGCAGCTTATAGACACCTACAAGAAACACCAGATGTCAAAATGCAGATGCGTCACCACTCCTGATGCTTAAGGTGTTATGATTCTGTACCAGGATTACAGGGCCGTACATTACCACCTGACCGGAACACGATAGTGCTGAACACTACCATTTAAGGGCAAGTATATTAAGGTAATGCGGTGGTGCCTACGCCCGCGAGCTCCGTCACTGTAGCTCTACCGCCAGTGAATTTGCTACTCGCGTATGCGTTACCACTCCTGTTATGCCTCTGTTCCGGAAATTACAGTGGCCGTACAAATTAGTCTCAGGTAGTGATGTGCTAGCAGCCGCTAGCAGGCCATTATTGCTACGCTGGCTGGGATCCCCTACCCGGGAATTGAATCCTTCAACAGATAAAGGTATGTTATGTTTTATCCTCTACTTTTGGGCTTTTTTTCGATTTTCTAGAAGTTTCCCAGTACCTCTGAGTTTTGGTGCTGGTAAACGTGAAATCAGGATCGCCACCTTTTCCATGGGAGAAAACGTAACCGGCGAGTCCTGGCTATTTGCATGTATGGTTGAATGCATGCATTTATCTCTGCCTACCCCTTCCGGGATTACGGGCGTGAAGTTATGTTTTTTTCCTTCGATGAAAAGAATAAACACTCCAATACGAAACATGAGTCCCTCAAGTCAGTTCGTTATGCATAAGCATTTAATTTCAATAACTTTTGAATTATAGTAGGATAATCTATTTAAGAGGCCCCTTCTTCAAATTCACTTATATCACTTTAGATAAAACAAATTAAATACGATCTCATTAGCGGGCTGTAGCTTGGAAGCTTAAAACAGTGCGTAATAAATTAACATACCTTTTGAAAATGTTAGAAAGCCTACATTTCCATCGGAATTCGGTTCTGGCTCCAAGCAAATTAATGGCTCTTTTATTACATAAAAATGGTGTCGTAATTAAAATTTGTATGGCTTTTAGAGCTTTTCTCGCTAAAGAATTAATTAAAACTTAACTTTCATCTTTTGATTAGATGAGATTTTGGACAAAAATAATTAAACGATAACATAACAGAATAAAAAATTCTGGTTTCAAGCCTTTGTACGTCCCACTGCTGGGCACGAGTCTCTCCCCTTTTTGGGGTGGCCTGGAGTTTACTCCACCACCCCGCTCCAATGCGGTTTGGTGGAGATACGATTAGTGGGCAAGCCGCTATCGGATGTTATCATACCGGCATCCGATAAGGTTTAACAAGTTGCTATCTATCGATAGTAACCGGAATCGACGTCTTATCTCGTCTTCCGAATCATGGAAAACTAGCCGCCATCCATCACACACCCGACCGCGCCTGCTTCGCACAGCCGAGTATATTGCTTGCGTTCTACACCAGCCGCAGGGCCATGCTATGCGCTCTTCTGTATACCTACATTATTAAATTTTTATAATACGTATTTGATAACCCGGTTAGACCAGGGGTGTGTGACAAAGCGTGTGATAAATATTTGCATGCGATTTGCGTAAAAATCGCATGCAAATATTTGTAACCGTTTTTTTTTATTGTTTTCGCATGCAACGGTACTCGGAGGGTTCAGTATCTCTCAGTCTACTCTACTACTACTACTGTTAGTGGGAAACTAGAAAATATCAGTTTTCATTCCGGTGCATAACAGTATTTTAGTCAAGACGAATTTTGTTTACGTCTCCAAATTGTATTTCATCATGTGTCTTTTTTATGTTTTGTACATTAATGAATGTATGGAACTCACCTTTTTCTGCTCTTTAAACGGAAAATAAAAAAAAATATTCTTTTGTTTCCAATTGCCATCAATGGACCGCGATATTTCGATTCATCACAAATTGACCTTAACTCGTTCAAAGTCAGTACAAAAACTAACACTTGTCCTGGTATCCTTCAATAATTTCAAATATTTTTTTTAAGATTATCTCTTACTATAAGCAACTGTAAAAATAAAAGATTCCGACAAATTGATTACCTCCTCCTTTTTTCGAAGTCGGTTAAAAAAGATTAATGTGTACAAGTATTAGTACGAAAAAATTACAATGTTCTTAATTTCAACTCAAGCAACTGTTGACATCTCCGGTCACATTACCCAACTTCGAGGTACTGGGAAATTTCCAGAAAATGGAAAAATCCCAATAGAACCAGAGATAAAGGATTTTAAACCGTTAACTGTGATAGCTCTCGACCCGGGAATCGAATCCAGAACCTTCAGCGTAGTTCCTTTATCTCTGGTTCAATTGGGATTTTTCCGTTTTCTGGAAATTTCCCAGTACCTTGAAGTTTGGTAATGTGCCCTGAGATGTCAACAGGCTCGCCACCTGTTACATGGGAATGTGCCCTAAGATGTCAACAGGCTCGCCACCTGTTACATGGGCCAAAAACGTAACCGGCGAATCGTGGGTGTTTGCATGTATGCTTGAATGCATGCATTTACCTCTGCCTACCCCTTCGGGGATTACAGGCGTGAAGTTACGTAAGAAAAAAAACTTGACTCATGGCACCAGCTATACCTATTCCTCACAAAATTGAACACAGGTGTGAATGGTATGGTGTACCATTTACCCACTATGTAAATAGGTACCTAATACATTGTTTGGTGAATCTTGCATTCATAGTTGTTTGATATAAATTAACAGATTATTTTGAGCTTGGATACATACACTGCCGTGCGCAATATCACTAAGAAACATGGAGACAAAGATAAACCGTGCGTGATTGGATTGTGATTTATCGACGCAGCTTCCTCTATCCCACTTCCGTCCCCTCCACGTGTATTGCGAGCTGTCGGCGTGACGATTATTCGATTATCGCAAGGATCGAATAGATCCGTGTTTTTTATGTCATTAGGTTGACAGACAAGCAGACGGGCCATTTGATGGAAAGTAGTTAACATTGCCTATGAACATTTGCAACACCAAGGGAGTTGCCAACGCGCTGCCAGTCCTGAAGGACTGTTTTAAGGCAATATTTGAAGAGCCCCGTATTGAAGCACCGTATCTCGTCAATATATTTAAGCTTTTTATATTCCGTAAACTTTAAAGCGCCGAGCACAGATTTTCTTATTCACAGTTGTTTGACATAAACTTGTCAGTGTATCTGTTGATTATTTTGAGCTTAGATACACACACTGCCGTGCGCCATATCACTAAGAAATATGGGGACAAAGATAAACCGTACGTGATTGGATTGTGATTTATCGACGCAGCTTCCTCTATCCCACTTCCGTCCCCTCCACGTTTATAGCGAGCTGACGTGCGTGACGATTGTTCGATTATCACAATGATCGAATAGATCCGTGTTTTTTAAGTCACTAGCGGACCCGACAGACTTCGTCCTGTCAAAAACACAATGTATCACACACGGGCGACATCTACTTAAAATGAAACGTACTTATTTTCGTGAGGGATACTCACACACCACGTACTTTTCTCTTGAATTTTTTCCTGAATTTTCTTTGCTGTAACTCTAACGGAGCCCGAGGCCTTTCCAACGAATGCAAAACCGTGGAAATCAGTTCGTGCGTTCTGGAGTTATAGCGTCAGAAAGGAAAATCCGACTTATTTTTATATTATAGATTTATGGCATCGCTTGTTATGCATATTGCCAGTGTCAAGTAAAACGATATTTCGTATTCGTATTATATGCGACGTAAAATTCAGAGTTGTCAGTCAATTTATCAGTCGGTCAGTCAGTCACAGTCAGTAATTAAAAAAAAAATATTGTGATTACTGAATATAAAAATAGTTTAATTGATACTAAATATTATTTTAAATACTTAAATAAATGATTGGATTTCACTCGAGTTAAATCGAGTAATATTTTTTCCGAGTTGACACATCACTATCACAGATTACCACAGTTTTTTTTTTGTAAGTTAATGTACTACCACAGATTACTAAATAGGTTATGCGAACAAATGATGCTCGAATTTAATTAAGTAATCAAGTTTCCGAACAAACGATGCTCTTTCAATATAGTCTATGGCTGTGAATGACATTGACATTCGTTACGCGCGATTTTGCAAATATGCAAAATTAAATGTATATTTTTCAATATTTCTGAGAGATTTTCTTAATATTTTTTTCCTACAGAACCTTCTTTTAATAATAAGAAATCACGTCGGTCCAGCCATTCACGCGTGATGCCGTGACCAAGGAAAACGGGTTGTATTTTTATATATATATAGATTAGGTTGACAGACAAGTAGACGGGTCATTTGATGGAGATTAGTCAAAGTTGCCTATGAACATTTGCAACACCAAGGGAGTTGCCAATGCGCTGCCAGTCCTGAAGGACTCTTTTGACGCCATATTTGAAGAGCCTCGTATTGAAGCACCATATCCGTTCAATATAAATGATCTGCGGCTTTTATTAAGCTCTTTATATTCCGTAAACTTTCGAGCGCCGAGCACAGATTATTTTATTCACAGTTGTTTGACATAAACTTGTCTGATATCTGTTGATTATTTTGAGCTTGGATACACACACTGCCGTGCGAAATATCACTAAGAAACATAGAGACAAAGGTAAACGGTACGTGATTGGATTGTGATTTGTCGACGCAGCTTCCTCTATCCCACTTCCGTCCCCTCCATCTTTATTGCGAGCTGTCGGCGTGACGATTATTCGATTATCACGAGGATCGAATAGATCGAGATAATGCGGCTGTTGTTATCGAGGATCAATTTTCGATTGCTTTGTTTATGGGAAACAAAAGTCTGGTAGGTTCCTATTGTTTCAACACCAAGTTATTAAGTAACTTTATACTTATATACTTCTACATAAAGTAGGAGAGGAATTCAATGGCTTTGGTGTTGTGGCACGACTGCGTAACCAAATAGGTATTTTTTCAAATTCTCTGGCGTACTTAATCTATCTGCTGCTCTGAATTGTAGTCTTATTATTGAGGGTGATGTCCTATACCATGCTTAAGGAGTTTAAATCCAATCAAGTTTTAAATGCGATTTAAACGAATTTTGCTATTCACCACTAATGAGCTGCATCAGTATTCTAATGATAGTAAACCTCTACTGATACCTCAGGATCCGGGTTCGATTGAGCTCAAGGAGATGAGTGCTACTGGAACATTCTAATTTTAGGGTGTTCATCATATCAGCCATAAGACGTCCACTGCTGAACATAGGCCTCCCCCAAGGACCTCCATGCCGACCGATCGGAAGCGACGTGCATCCAGCGGGTACCTGCAGCCTTGATCAGGTCGTCGGTCCATCTTGCAGGTGGACGTCCTACGCTGCGTTTGCCGATACGTGGTCTCCACTCGAGAACCTTTCTGCTCCAGCGGCTATCGGTTCTCCGAGCTATGTGCCCTGCCCATTGCCACTTCAGCTTGGAAATCTGCTTGGCTATGTCAGCGACTTTCGTTCGCCTACGGATCTCCTCATTTCTGATTCGATCCAGTAGGGAAACGCCGAGCATAGCCCTTTCCATTGACCGCTGAGTGACTTGGAGCTTTCGTACGAGACCCATAGTGAGAGACCACGTCTCGGCACCGTAGGTCATCACCGGTAAAACGCACTGGTTAAAAACTTTCGTCTTCAAGGACTGCGGGATGTTTGACGAGAAAACGCTCCTTAACTTCCCGAACGCTGCCCAGCCGAGTTGGATTCGGCGAATGACCTCTTTCTCGAAGTTCGACCTGCCTAGTTGTATGGTTTGTCCTAAATAGACGTAGTCGTCGACAACTTCGAGCATCGAGTTCCCAACAGACACTGGAGTGGGCGATACAAGGTTATTGAACATGACCTTGGTCTTATCCATGTTCATTTTAAGGCCCACTCTTTGGGACACTCGATTGAGGTCTTCGAGCATTGTGCTGAGATCTTCCAGCGACTCTGCCATGACTATAATATCGTCGGCAAACCGAAGGTGAGTGATGTATTCGCCGTTGATATTGATGCCTAGTCCTTGCCATTCCAGGAGCTTGAAGGCGTCTTCCATTGCATTGGTGAAGAGCAGAGGTGAGATGACATCTCCCTGTCTTACTCCCCTCTGCAAAGGAATCGCCCTCGTGCATTGGTCCTGTACTCGGACTGACATGGTGGCGTTTTTATACAGACACTTCAACACTTCGATATACCGATAGTCAATGTGGCAACGCTGTAAAGACTGCAGCACAGCCCATGTTTCAACCGAATCAAAGGCTTTCTCATAGTCCACGAACGCTAAGCATAATGGCCGGTTATACTCCTCGGACTTCTGTATAACCTGCCGCAGCGTGTGTATGTGGTCTATGGTACTATAGCCTTTTCGGAAACCGGCTTGTTCGGGAGGCTGGAAGTCATCAAACCTGCGAGCGAGACGGTTCGTGATCACCCTCGAAAACAGCTTGTAGACATGGCTCAGAAGCGAGATGGGTCTATAGTTCTTCAATAGGGCTTTATCACCTTTTTTGAAGAAAAGCACCACCACGCCTCTGTTCCATGCTTCTGGCGTAGTACCTTCGAATAGGACGGAATTAAAGAGCTTCTGAAGGACTTTCAGTAACGGTGATCCACCCGCTTGCAGAAGCTCTGTAGTGATTCCGTCCTCTCCAGGCGCCTTGTTGTCCTTAAGCTGTTTGAGGGCCATCCTAATCTCGTACAGGCTGATGTCCGGGATATCTTCGGTATAGTGTCGGGTTAATTTGGCTCTCGGGTCTATGACCAAATCAGAGGCAGGTTGTGCGACCGAGGTATATAACTGCCCATAGAACCTCTCGATCTCCCGCAATACCTCAGGCTTAGTCGACGCTAAACTGCCGTCCTCTGTCTTCAGCTGCATCATCCGGCTCTGTCCAATAGACAGATCCCTTGCAAACACTTTGGAGCCCTTGTTTCGCTCTATCGTTTCCTCAACACATTTTGTGTTGAAAGATCTGATATCGTGCCGCAAGCACTGTTGGATCTGTCTATTAAGTTGCCGGTATTTTTCAGCTTCATCAGAGGTCTGCAGTGTCATTGAGCGTCGTTCTGCCATAAGGTTGAGGGTTTGATCGGTTAGTTTTTGAGGTCTATTTTGTCGGCGAGTTTTAAAGTATTTATACCCCACCGACTGGACAGTTTCTACTAACCTGTCATTCATATCGTCCACTGAGATGCAATCCTCCAGGCAAGCAAAGCGATTTTTCAATTCGAGCTGAAAGCTCTCGGGGTTTTGTATGTGAGAAATAGTAGGTCGGAGCGTAGACTTCATTAGACGAGATCTTTCGATCTTGATGTTTAAATTCAATGTGCCCCTAACCATTCGGTGATCACTTCCGGTTTTCACCCTGTGAATCACGGAGACATAATTGAATATGTGTTTCTTGTTGGTCATAATGAAGTCTATCTCATTTTTTGTGGAACCGTCTGGGCTCATCCAGGTCCATTTCCTATGAGGCGGCTTCTTGAAAAAGGAGTTCATCATAAAAAGTTCCTCCTTCTCCAGAAAATTGGCCAGCCTCTGGCCCCTAGGGTTCCGATTCCCACATCCAAATTGCCCCACTCTCAGCTCATTATCGCATCTCTTGCCCAGCTTTGCGTTGAAGTCTCCCATTACAACAGTGAAATACGTTTTGGAAGTATGTATGGCCCTACTTATGTCCTCATACATAGCTTCCACCTCGTCGTCCGGGTGTGCCGAGGTCGGTGCGTAGACCTGGATGACCTTCAAGGAATATCTCTTGGATATTCTGAGTATCAGGTACGCGACCCTACTCGACACACTCGTGATGCATTCAATGTTGTTAACGAGAGACTTGTGGACGATAAACCCGACACCACCTTGGGACTGCTGGTCGCCCTCCCGGTAGTAGAACAAGTTGCCAGACTTCAGGGTTATCGTGTCCTCTCCCTCTCTACGGACTTCAGATAGACCTAAGATGTCCCAGTGCAACTTGTTCAATTCTTCTTCCAGCTCATCAATTTTCTCGTCTGTCCTTAACGTGCGTGTATTGTATGTTACCAGTGATAACCTACGTCGGTTTTCCGTTGTGCATGCCGAAGTCGTTTGACGGAAGCGACTCACCCGGAGATTCTTAGCACCCCTGGCTCCAGAGCTCGACCAGCGCCCGTCTACGCCGGTTTTGCTCCTGGAGCCGCCGGGCACTTGGGGCCTTTTCCTCGTCTGCATTTCCATCTTGGGGGGGTTTAGACCATAACCCGCCACGCTGGTCCAGTGCGTGTTGGCAGGTCGCCAGAGCCTCGTTTGTTATGTAGCAGGGTGCACCACGTGCAGGTGAGGTTGGCTTGGGTCTCGATGGTTGAGGTTGAGACCCCTTACACCCCTTAGGGTGTTACTCAGTGGTAATTGCCCAATAGGTTTTCCATCTTAAACATTGTTTGGTGATTCTTGCATTCACAGTTAGTTGACATAATGTAACAGACTATTTTGAGCTTGGATACTTACACGGCCGTGCACAATATCACTAAGAAACATCGAGACAAAGATAAACGTTACATGATTGGTTTGTGATTTATCGACGCAGCTTCCTTCCCCTCCACGCTTATTGCGAGCTGTCGGCGTGACGATTATTCGATTATCACGAGGATCAAATAGATCGAGATAATGCGGCTGTTGTTATCGAGGATAAATTTTCGATTGGTTTGTTTATTATTATTATTTTTTTTATGCTTTACCACTCCTGAGGCCTAAGGTGTTATGCCTCTGTGCCGGCAATTACAGGGCCGTACATGACCACCTGACCGGAACACGATAGCGGAAAGTATATTAGGTAATGCGGTGGTGCCTGCGCCCGCTAGCTCCGTCACTAGAGCTCTACCACCAGTAACATTTATATTCTCTGGCATACGAAATCTTTATGCTGCTCTGATTATTATAGTTTTATTAGTCAGGGTGGACGTCATTATAATCCGAGTTTATTTATCGAACTCAAGTTTTAACTGCAACTGAAATGGATTTTGTTGTTCACCACTCCTTAACTGTCTCAGAAATCTTGTGGTAGTAAAGCACAATTGGCACCTGGGATCCCACGTTTAATGGAAGTTGGAGGTAAGTGCTATTAGGAATTTCCCATTTTCAAGAAGATTCGATTGGGCATCTTGCTAAAACATTACTGCATACTTTTAACTCATAGATGAGTAATATGCCCGATACGTCAATAGGCTTCCTATTGCATGGGTAAGTTGAAACTGGAAAATTGTATCTGTTTGCTTACATGCGTGCCCATAACACTAATTATTCTTTCGAGGAATACAGGCGTGAATGAAGCCACGTTTCATTGCCGTGAGCTGTATCACTTAAAATATCTAGATAGATATAAACAATACTGATTGGATTACAATTTATCGACGCAGCTTCCTTAATCCCACTTCCGTCCCCTCCACGTTTATTGCGAGCTGTCGGTGTGACGATTATTCGATTATCACGAATAGATCGAGATAATGCGGCTGTTGTTATCGAGAATCAATTTTGGATTGCTTTGTTTATGAGAAACAAAAGGCTGGTAGGTTCCTATTGTTTCAAGAACAAGTTTCACTGTTACCTTTTATAGGGGAATTAGATGGCGTTGGACTGATTCGTTGGCTCAGGGGTCGCAATCGCGATGGTGAAGCCTGAGGTCCTGGGTTCGATCCCCAGGTCGAGAAAATCTGTTATTAGATTTTTTCTGTGAGAAAATTCCCATTAATAGCCCGGAGTCTGATCGTGCCTCAGAGAGCACGTAAAGCCGTCGGTCCTACGCCTGATCTCTCTCCGGTCGTGTCGGATTGCCATCCCATCGGGCTATGAGAGTGAGGGAATAGAGAGTGCACCTGTGTTTGCGCATACACATTGTGCACTATAATATCTTCCGCGCAGTTAGTTAGGCTAGTCTCCGTTGAGATTAGCCGCCCTGACCGAAATTCGGTCCGGAGGACATTATTATTTATAGGTTACATGCAGTTGCAGTATTCACTTACCATCCATGTTAACTGCATCCTTGTTTGCCACCATCATAACATATAAAAAATGTTTAGGTAAGTACACAAATGAGACGAAAAATGATTCATCCATAAACTGTTTATTCACAAACATTCGTACTCAAAACTACATCGAGACATTAGAAATAACTTGATATTTACATGAAAGTGTAGATAGAATAGAAGTGATTTATATACAAAAACTTAATCACATATTTTCTACTTAACTGTACATATTTACAAAATACAAATCAATGCAGTGATTTCCTGATACAAAACCGGACAAGTGCGAGTTCGACTCGGGTGGTGAGGGTTCCGTAATTTAAATAAATATTTTCGAAAATATTACAGAATTAAAATGCAGGGACATAGCGGTTATGGTGGTACGGGCAGGGGGGTTATATTATTAAGAATTTACGATTTAATTTGAATACTCAAACTTCTTATAGGTTTTGCAGTAATCTATAGGCAAAGAACTATTTCGTTTTTCTTAAATAACTTCAAATTTGTTTATGCAAAAATTATAAAAAATATGTATCTGAGATGCTGACAACAACTTCTTTCATTTGATATATCACACGACACAGTTTACGAATATTTTTTTTTAATTTTCTGATTTACCCCCCTGTTTAAAATTTATTATTTTACTTGACGTGTTCATCTGTGGGTCACTAATTTACATATATTCATCAAATTTCAACTCAATCGGTCAAGTAGTTTCGGAGCAAATTGGCTGTGACAGACGGACAGACAGACAGACAGACCGACGCACGAATGATCCTATAAGGGTTCCTTTTTTCCTTTTAAGGCAAGGAATCCTAAAAACATAAACGTTTTACCTACTAAAATTCTATTTACAAATTGAATTTATCACGAAAATTCGATTTTCGTAAATGTTTATTTTAAAGCGGCTCGACTAACTGAATTGATTATCGATATAAATATAGAAGTCTATGAAAGCAATAGCGATAAAGAGATTATTGCTATTGGTCTCATGGCGGTACGTAAGCGAATACAAAAGCGTTTCAATAGGCAGTTGATCGAGCCTATGGAGGCCGACCGCCTATTTACTTTCCTTTAGCTTTCGATTATGAAATCATCTTGTCAGTTTTGTACCGCCTGACTTTTTTCCTGGAAGTGTTTTCTTCCGACTTAAGAGCAAAAATGTCCTAAACGGAAGCATTAGAGTTAGGCATTTGGTCTCAAGGACTAGGTTTTTTTTTATTTAGTGCAAGTGGCAAACAAGCATGCAGTTCTTATTGATGTTAAGTGATGACTGCAGCCTAAAGACACCCACACAAAGACCAAGGTCACAAGGTGCGATGCATTAATACTCCTGAGGCCTAAGGTGTTATGCCTCTGTGCCGGAAATTACAGGGCCGTACATTACCACCTGACTAGAACACGATAGTGCTGAACACTACCATTTAGCAGCAAGTATACTAGGTAATGCGGTGGCGCCTACGCCCGACATCATTATTTTCACTGGTGGTAGAGCTCCGTCACAGGAGCTCTACCACCAGTGAAAATAATGATGTCAGTAGTAGTGCTATTCAGTGTAGTAGGTATCCGCAATGCAGAACAAAATTATCGATATCAAAAAACCAACCATAAAATTGTGAAACTACTTATATTTAGACATAATTTAAGCGGTGCCACAGACGGTGCTTATGTAAATATTATTCTTGTTTTATATTATTTCGCATTAACACATGCTTGTAAAATATATATATATATATTTTTTTTCTTTAAAAGTAAAATAAATATTATTCTGATAATAATAATATAATATTTCATATCATATTATTAGCATACATTTATTTTTATGTACAATTTAATCGAACAGATTGACTATGTTATATTAACATTTTAAATAAGATAATGTGAGGTTTGACTTATTTACATTAATATTTGTATGTATTAAATAATGGTCTATTTTATAAATATTATGTTCTTTAGATGTTAACGTGACCAAGTCAAACAAAAATATTATACTGGCTTCCTATTCTCTGATCAAGAATTCAAGGATTTGCATGTCGCCCGAAATCAATTTCCCTCTCCATTTTGTCATTAAATTTTCAATGCATAATAAATATTGCTTTACACATTTTCATATTGCGCGAGTAAATATTAACTAAAGCAAAGATTTAGAAAGTAAAGAAAATTTTGACATCGGGCTGTTATAATAACCCGTCCAGCAAATTTTTCTTGAAATTTTTTCTTTCACGTCTTAATGAAAATTATGAAATTAAAAGATAAAAATATGGCAATTAAGCAAACTGTGTTTTATAGCAGAATTTATGTTTAAATATATAATTTGGGTGTCTGTTTATAGTAAACACAACATAAGCAGATATCGATAACATCATAAGTTACGAACTTAACAAATTTACAGAATAATCTGCCCAATTTTTCAATTCAAACGACGAATATCATAACAACAAATAATAAAAAATAATCCTTAACAAATTCAGGTACTAAACATTTATAATAATATCACTGTGGCTTAAATTTTCTCGGTCATTTCAACGCGCATGAGCTGTCAACAATGTTCTAGAAATAATTTATCTAACAACATGGACAGTTGCCAGCTAAACTATCCGTTCAAGTACCGAATTGTATATCGTGGAAAGGCCGTAATACGTTTAGGGTTAGGAGACAGCAAATGATAACGGCCGCTCGGTCTAGGGTTGACTTTGCACAACCCTGCTGCATCGCTGCTGGGTGTTCGCCTGGGGATTAAAAAAAATAAATGTAAAACAAAGAGCTGATTAAAAAGTGCCAATTATGACGTGTACCTATATGTAAGCGAAACTAATTTCTGATGTTATAATAACCATGGGTACCATCAGACACGATTATTAAGTTCGAGTTGGTGACCTGATATAAAAAAAGTATTCCAAAATTGTATGACATCCGAAATGTAATAAATACCGTAAGCAGCATATCTAGGACGCTGTCACAGATTTCCTTTCCTAACTACAAAAGTGTATTTCAGCATGTTCTGAAAGAAATATGTTTCTTCTACATTGACCAATTACAGTGCTTTAACCACATTCCATCTCCGTTCCATGTAGCATTCCGTTTAGTGGTATATTTGTTACTAACGTGTGTCTTATGAGCGGTATTGCCGCGCTAGTACTAATCTAAAAAAACCAAAACTGTAAGAAACCGAATGAAAATGTTCTCCAGTCGGAATTTCTTTTCGAAGACATCTTTGCCGCTTTCTCCGAGGCACACGGTACCTGATTAAACTTTAAAATTTAGAAAAAGACCAATAACAGTTTTACCCCACCCTAAGGATCAAATCTAGAACCTTAGCATTAGTATCGTGATTCCAACCACTGGAACATGGAGGCAGAAGAAATCGAATAATCGTTCTAAATAAGGGTGAGGTTGACGTGAACAGTTTTTACGAATAGACCTTTGCGAGGCAACGTAATGATTAATGAGAAACAAAATGGTTGCCCTAATCAAAGTAAATGCTTACCAGACAGCACATGGACTCTAGTAGCAGCAGGAGGCGCGTTATTTGGTCCACAAGTATACAGCCCTGCGTCAGCTCCCCTCGCTCGTTGTACCAGAAGACGGCTGGTGCTCTTCATACCTTTTTCCGTAACCAACGATATACCGCCGCGGGCAGAATCGAAGTTTATCACCTGGGAAAAGAAACAATTTCATTGTAGACAGAGCTGGATACTTCGCAAAGTAGTTTCAGTACCTACATAATTTTATAACAGAAACCCATAAACCCATCTTTCATACGAGCATTCGTTTCTGGGCTTATCGTTTTTTGATAGACGCACGGTGGGTGTAGTTCTAGCGCGGCAAATAATGCAACATGTTTGTGTGAATGTGCATGTGTCGCATACGCCATTGTTGCATAAATAATGAATTGTTATATGTAGATCTCGTTTAGTGGCGTGTTTTTTTTATAATAGTACTCGTATTAATTTAAGGCGATATTGAAGGCTTATTTGAATATATCACGTACAACTCAAGACGGTAATCTATTCCACATCATATCGATTCCAAATTTTAGTCCTTATAAATATTTTGGATTATAGGTATAGAATTAAGAGGAATCAGTTTTAAAGCTTTTCACCAAGATTAATAATTAAATGAATTTTAAGTCCTTCCACTGGGCAATCTTGATTCAAAGGACAAACAGAATAATACTCGCACTTACACTGAACGTTACAAGCTTATCGCCTGCTGTAAGCTGCACGTCACTCGATCCCAACGACTAAACCAACCAGTGGCTTACTCTGACATATTACCTTGGCTGGTAGCCTAACACGATTCAACATACGATCTTAGTTCGAACAGAAAGTAAGATAATCAGAATATTTCTGCCAAACTACCGTACTGAATTGGTAGCCTAGATGAAAATATAGTGCTCAGCATTAAACATTTATTGCAGCCGAACCAATCCTGTATATTAGTTGAATACGTAATGGGGTCGTTCGATTCCTGAAAAGCGCCAATTTATATTGCTGCTTTGAAATTTATTGTTTTACGATTCTGTTTCAAATAAACCTGACAGAGCCATGTTTATGGTTCTTCTGAGAACTGTTAACAGTGCAGTTTGGTTAATTAACATTTATTGGTGATTCAGTAAATTACTGTTAACATTCCCTTATTTAAACTATAGAAGTCGAAAAATTAAATAAAATAAAGCCACATAAACGTTTAATATACTCGTATAATAATAGTCAATAGTTGTGATATATTAGCCATCATTGATTTTTAGAAAGTAAAATTAGAAAACAAAGAATTTCATCACGTAAACATAACTTTTGTGGGAGAACCTGTGGAAGATTATCGCTATCCAGTATTTCCTCGTAGGTGTGGATTAGTGTAGATAAGTCATTTTCTATAAGTCTTTAGTCCTGAGCCGATCAATAATGTGAACTCTCAACACTTAAAATTAATGGCAATAAATCAATCGGTAACCAGGTGTAAATGATCATTTATCAGAAGCTTCAAAACAGTTAATACACCATCATTTGACTGGATTCCAGTCGAAAATATATCAAAACCGAAGATATTAAAGAGTTAGATTGACAATAAACACGCTTTTCTATAGCCTAGCACACGACACGCTAGGCAAGGTCTGCTATCGAAGCGGCAGCAGTTAAATTGCAGGAAACTGCTACCCATCCTGCGTTATTGGAATGGTTTCACCGCCATTTTTCGGTTTACAGAGAGCACCAAGAAGTATTCTTCTCCACTAATAGACGATGGTATCTCGTAAAATTTAAATCACGTCCAAGTAATTTAAATTGCCCTAAAAGCCTCGTTATGTATCAGACCAATCGCATGAAACAGTTTTTGTGGACTTACTTTGGCTAGCGATTGCTTGGAGCCCTGCACTTTACATTGCGAGCAAATCCCTTAGCGGACAGCAGAGTTCAATCGTCTCGAGTTGGAATTACATTTTTTATATTGTCATCATGCTCCATTAAAGAGATTTTTGAAAATTCCACCTCAAAAATATACCGATTTTGACACACCTCCCGTACTTCTGCTACATTCATCATTTTCTTCGTACACATACGCCGATTCCTAAGACTTTTAATACCACCCTCAGACAGTACTCGACCTTTTTGGTCATGGTAGGTCAGCAAAACGTTAAACAAAATCTACGGAGAAATAACTTTTTCAGCAAAGGTCAGTAAAAGTACAATCATCATTATCACTTCTGTCGATAGATGTCCACTGCCGAACACATGGCTCCCTCAAAAATGCTCACAATAGTGTTTTGCGTCATTTGAGGAGAATTTGTCAAAATCGACATCGCTTTGAATGCGAATTGGCGATTGCATTGGCAGTTAAATCGCGAGCTGCTTTCCATATTTAGTTACTGCATTTACTATTGGAATGGTATGACTGCCATTGTTCAATTGACTGACTACACTACGTCGAAGAATTCTCCTCCATTTTTAGAAGAGAATTCTCAAGAAGAACGGCAGAGTCGTTACGTCCCAATGCCATCATTGATATGATCAAACAAATAAAATTAAAATTGTCCAACTATATTTTTTCATTGCGCTAAAAGCTACATAATGGCGCAGACTAATATATGCGAGTAGTTTTTGCGGTCTTGCTATGGCTAACGGTTGCTCGGGGCAATGCAATTTACTCTTTTATGGGCAGCCGAGTTGAACCGCAGAACATGCGCCTCGAGTTAGGATTACTTTTGAGATAAGTCGTAACATTCTACCCGGTTTAACAAACTTTACTGAACCCAGAGTGGATAACACGGATGTAACGTAAGCTGTACAAACTTCACGACATGTAAACCTGTTTGTTTATGGGACTACTTCGACTGAGATTCTCTCGCTCACGGTTTTGTTCACAAAAGATCACTCACTTCTCATCCTGTAACTTTTATGACAGTACAAACTGTAACTCGAAACGAAGTCTGTTTATTGTTGTTTGGTAAACAATTTCGCATCGAGAAATCATTTAAGATCGCACGTTTTTGTTCCTTATTTCAAGTTTTTACTAAACAATTTTCTGTTCAGAAAATTAAACGTACTGAAATAAATAAATGTAATGTAAGTAACTGGTATTCATAGTCGATTACTCGAAGTCTTTCATAGTTGACAGTTATTTTATTCTGGACTTTGGTACAAAACAGTATGAGGGACGGTTTTATGTAATGAAAGTGGTAGGACAACCCAAGAATACCCTATTTTGTTGTTGGGAAATATGCGCTTTCCACTATCATGTATTTTAAGGGTAGCGAATTTCAACCGCAGAGCATAACTGTGCAAACTTGACGACATGTAAGTCCGTGTGTTTATGAGACAACTTCTATGTATTGTTTCTCTCGCTTTCCACGTAAAAGAGCGAGACAAACTACTCATCTGTAACTTTTATAGCAGTACAAACTGTAAATGGAAACGAAATCTGTTGTCTGTTATTAAAGTTCGAATCTAGAAATCAATCAAATGGTCTAGTTATTGTTTTCATTCCAAAATTACAGAAAATTAAATGTTTTGTTGAGCATGATGATGTATTATTGTTGCAGAAGATTAATCTTGATATTCATATCTCAATTCAACATAATCCTATAGCTTAACTTAGTTGACAGCTATTTTACCATAAAATTATGTTACAAAATTGTATGACATCCGTTTTTTATGTTACTAAATGGCATAGAGCAACACCGGAGGGGAGTAGCCATATGCAGGCTTTCCCCTCTGTCAAATTACAAGCCCAAATGGGTCTATACCTTTCGCCTAGATGTTTAAATGTGTGCGTGAAATTGTTTCTGTATTTTGTTAAGGTCAAGGTGTGAGTTTCGTAGTAATAGACGATTTTTGTAGTGTGCGTGTGTGTCGTCGCACGCATTACCCCCCACAATAAATGACAGACTGTTTTGCATCGGTAATAAACGCTATGCTACTCCCCTCCAGTCCGCCGCGGCCGGTGGCCCGTGTTGCTCTATGCTACATAAATGGTATGATAACATGAGAATACCGTTTGTACCTACTTTGTTGCCAATACCGTTAGTACTTATTTTGGGCAATGCGTTTTATTTTACAACTGTTATATGGGCAGTGGAGTTCTGCTAATAATATTTAATTTTATGTATTGAGATACGTTGTAACATTCTATCCGGTTTAACAAACTTTACTGAGCTCTGTGTGGATTACACGGACGTAACGAAAGCTGTACAAACTTCACGACAACCACACGGGGTTACCGTGTGGTTATGAGACAACTTCTCTCTCGGTTTTCGCATAAAAGAGCGAGACAAACTTCTCATGAGTAACTTTTATGGCATTACACACTGTAACTGGAAATTATATCAGTTTATTATTGTCTGTTAATCAATTTTGGTTTCGAAAACCTTGACAGGTACTTAATGAAAATTCGTTGGTAGTTGAATATTTGAAATGTTTGAATTCGTACAAAACTAATTCGTATCTGAACAATGGAATCATTAATACTTAGACATAAATAACAGCAATTTAACTTCAGATTTGAGGTCAGAATAGTATTAAATAGGTTCCTTTAGTTTTCCTGAATTACAAGACGATATTATTATAGTCGTCTTTGTTTGTTCGGGGCCATGAATTGGTTCTGCATGTGGTATGTCTCTATGATGGTCCGGAATAAAATAGTGCTGAACACTACCACCAGTAAAGATCTCTGGCAAAAAAACATATTCTTGTTTCTTATTTTAATTATTACTTTCATATAAATTAAATTCAAATCATGCCCAAATTTATTTTTCATGGCGCTAAAAGCCTCGTTTTAAAGCAAACGATATATGCGATTGACACATTTTTGCGCAGTTTCCTTATGGATAGCAGTTGCTCTAAGCCATGTGCTGATAGGTCACGCAAATATTAAATTTGTCCATGAAATTAGTTACATGCTACTGCGAAGAAGGCAATTTCATGGTGTAGAATTAGTAGTATTTTCATCACTCGAAAAATGAAACTAGCTCTCTATCTCGGCTGCATCAATGTCGCGAGCTAAAACACTGGCACGAAGTTAACGCAGGTAACTTCACTCACCCCTCCAAGGGTTTCCGCCTTGTCGTGGCGGGGGGGCTCAGTACCCGGTGACTGTCCCCACACCGGAGAAGCCCAGAGGAACCAGAGATGGGGCTGCGTTTGGCGTGGCTCTGCTAGCCACTCGCTGCTGTGAAGAGGAGACGGCTGGGGAGGAGGTGTACGGGTATTTTGTTGGCCCTGCATCCTATCCCCAGCCGCCTAACGGTGGTCCCGCCGTCGGAATGGGACGATTTGGGGCCGCGGGTAGCGGACGAGGGAACTAGAATGCCTTCAACGCTCCCCTTGGGCCAAACTGTGTGCCCCTGGACCTCTCCACCCGGGCGTCTTAGGATGCCTGGTGTTGTTGTGAGTGGTCGGGGCAGGGACCTTCGGGCGACGGACTAGGGGAAGTACGTCGCCCGAATGGATAGGTCCCGGACTGGCTGGCGTGCAGGTGTTCCGCACGCTACTAGTAGTGGTTGGAGCCGAAAGGTTCCGAGGAAGACTCCGCAACGAGCAGCCGCTACTGGGGTCGCGGATGCGTGCGATAGCGTTCCCGTGACCCCGCCACTTATGGCGGACGAGTCGGAACACCCAAGGGTCTTTAGTGGGTAGACGGATGTTCTTTCCCGTAGTCCCACATAACCCACCCCTCTTTCCAAGTGTGAGTATGCGTAAGGCATTAAGCTTGTAAAAAGGTTCTTCTACCAACTTCTTCTACAAACTTCACCCAGTTGCATTGAAGTTTCACGCTTACTGTACTTAACAACTTCTTTATGAGCAGCGGAGTTCAACTGCAGAACTTGTGATTCGAGTTGGGAATACATTTATGTATTAAGATGATCTGTGCATACTATCCGGATTAACAAACTTTACTGAACCTGCACTACACTGGTAGATTACACGGATGTAACATATAACATACCACATACCTAATTTGTACGAACTTCATATGTAAACCTGTGTGTTTATGGAACAACTTCGACGGAGATTGTTTCGCTCACGCTTATGCTTTTGCTCATAAAAGAGCGAGACAGATGTACTATCCATAACTTTTATGGCAGTACAAACAATAACTAGAGACTACAATAATATGATTATCTGTTCAGTGTTGTCTGTAAATAAATTTGGGATTGCAAGGAAACATCAACAACAACATACGTTTTTGTTAACTTCCTATTAAAATTGTAAAAAATGTTCAGTGTTGTTCAGAAAATGAGATGAAAATGGCATTCATGTCTGTGTAGCTTTTTCAGGGAATTCTTCTAAATTTTACTCTATATTTAGCTTCTAAATGTTTTTATTTCACCTTATGGTAAATGGAATCAAAATCAGATGAATATCTGAAACTAGTGGTTGTAGAAAACTGGCTTGGCATGTCAGTTTCTTGACAAACGTAAAGGAGCACTGAGTTTCCCGAAATACTCGTACGAGAACGGGATTTACGAGAAAACGAAATTGTGGGCAGAAACTAGTATGACGCCATTGGTGATGTCGTCTGGTGGGTTAGGGTCATAGCTCACTACAGCCACCCGGCACCCGATTAGCAACGCCTCGTTTTTCGGCGTCCACTCGTTGTCGACGGGTGGCCCACGGGTGAACGACGCGATGTAACTTGTGAACCACTCCACGGAACAGGACTTTGGAACAGCGCGTTGTCAATGCAAAGTCAACGCAAGACAAGTTGGTGGTCACCGCGCGCCGCCCGCGCGACGTCTTGAGGACGAGGCAATCCTGTGTCGATACGGAGCGGAATTGATGTAATGAGTGCAGACCGCTGGAGGCGGTCGGACGCCGGTCGGGTGCCGGGTGGCTCAAGTGAGTAATAACCCTTACTTCAATCTATAATAGTCGACGAGAGGCTGCCATATGCGTCATATTCGTGAACATGTGCTGATAGTCGAGACTGGTCTGTTCTGGACCACCGACGCTACATTTCGTTCTAGTGAATAGTTGTTGATTTGTATTTATGCAAATAAATATGATATGGACGTTTATATTATTAGATTTTTATGACTCTTAGATTTGAGAGAAAAGTTTAAAAGTAATTCTGAGAAAAGAAAATATTTTCGTCAATAACAAGGTTATGAGTGTGAGTGTAAGAGTATTGTATTGTATGAGTCACTAATTAGGAGAACTCCATTATAGAAGATAGTATCTTCTGTAGTGTATCAACTCCCTGTAAAATAATTCCGAGAAAAGAAAACATTTACAGGGAGTAGTATCTTCTGTAATGGAGTTCTTCTCATTCGTGACTCATAACCTTGATATTGACGAAAATATTTTCTTTTTCTTCCACATTTTTTTCTGCTCTAGTTTTTGGAAGGAAGTGTGTTAAAGTTATTCTCATTATAATTTATTGTTAATATCTGTTTAATTTTAAGTTATAGTTATTCGTTGTAGGTAGCTTTAAATGACTTTTAGAAAGTGTCTGTAAAGGTGTAGGTATTCATTGTACTCGAAATAAAAAAGATTTTCTTTCTTTCTTTCCTACAGTTTTTGGGATCAGGAAAATTTACATGTTGTAATATTTGTTCTATCTACAGGATCACTACAGTTAATCCTACTTGCACTTGGTCAATCTTTTATTCAATGACTAAAGATAAAAGATTCAATGATAATAACATAACCCGAGTTTTGTAGGAAGTGGTTTGCCAGCTGGATTCACTTGCGATTTATTAGGCAGCTTTGGTAATCCGGAAAGTTAAATTAAATTGGGGGAACTGCAACGTTTTTATGCAATAGTTTTATGATGTTCACTACATACAAAAATAAAGTATATTTTGGTAAAGGTCAACAGTTCATTTTATTAGACTGCCATTGCTTCAGTAGTTTAGTGGTAGCAGATCACTATTGCTACGCTTGGGACCTGGGTTCGTCCTTGGGTTTGAGAGGCTATTCAGATTTTTTTCATTTTCAAGATTACCATTTGCCCGGTTTGATAATGTGCTCGGAGACATCTACGGACACATTACCGAATCCTAAAGAGGCTCATCTCACGAGGACACTACTATAACAGGTGAATCATTTACGTTTCAAAGTATGCTTGAATACATGCATATAACTCTGCCTACCCCTTTTATGAATACGAGTGTAAAATAAAGCACGTTATTTCGAACGTTAGTCACTCACAACTAAGCATCAATAAGAATTGTATATTTATTTGCGAATAACATTTATAGTGGCTGACTGGTGAATCAGATAATTCAGAATCTACAAAATATAAAACAGGTAAATTACTTAAACACTTTAACATAGCATTGAAATTCTTAAGTTCTCGTCAAGTAACGTGACTCTTTTAGTAAGATGATGATGATAATGATGCAGTCGAGTACACGTCAAGGTTAATTGTTTTTACATAATAATACTCATACTTATGGCTGCATACCGGTAATATTTTGTATGGGGGCGACCGGAGATTATTTTAAATTTTGCAGAAAAAAATAATCAAAAATATAGAACCCATTTTCTTACATATATATTTTGAACGAGTAACGAGTACTGAAAACTCAGTATCAATATAACAATATATATATATATATAATAGTATCAAATATATGTGAGCTACTGCAACAAAATGCCGCCATTGTAAATTGCGTCAACTCTGTCACAAAGCGCAAAAAACTTCATTTACGTAAGGTTAATGTGGAACGTAACTAATGCTAATTGAAATTTAAACTCGGGGTCCTTAGTTAAATTGAGCTAGTAGAAAAAGTATCTGCAAACTTTTGGTTGAATTCACAAAGAGACTGTAACAAAGAAAAAAATCGGCATTTGAAAACGAATGTAATAAGAAACAAATGCTCGTAGTAAGTTTATGTCAGGTACATTTGTGAATGTCGAATGAGCGAATGACTAAACAGATATGCAATGCGAATGTGGATGGTTCCAGAGGCCCAGGAAGACCAAGATTGACCTACCATGAACAAATAGGTCGAGTTCTGTCTGTTGGTGGTGTCAAAAGTCTTAGGAATCAGCGTGCATGTATGAAGAGAATGATAAAGGTAGACGAGGCACGAGAGGTTTGTCAGGACCGGGATATCTGGCGCTCTACACTCTCTGCCTACCCCGTTAGGGACCTGGTGTGAAGATACATACAGTTGTGAAATCTTTTCTTCTATACTAATATTATTACTACAGAGTTTGTTTGTTTGTTTGCTTGAACGCGCTAATCTCAGGAACTACTAGTCCGATTTGAAAAATTATTTCAGTGTTAGATAGCCCGTATATAGAGGAAGGCTTATAACGCTAAGATGAATAAGAATGGGTAGGTAACATTACAACTGCGCGAAGCCGTGGCGGGCCGCTAGTTACTAATATAAATATGAAAGTACAGTATCCAATAAGAAATAATGCACATCGACTTCACGAAGAGACGTCGGCTTATTTCGGATCTGTAAAGAGTTACAACTTTCGCACCTTACCTGTTTGACGTTTGTCGACCATTTTGATCAAGTTTTGACCAATACCGGTCTACGAATGCTTACGTAGGCAGTGTGTAGCAGAGATAACGCTCTATGAAGCTGAAACTAGCGATTGTCACTTTAATAGACTCATGTGCATTATTTCTTGTTGAGCACTGTATGGATGTTAATTTGTTGCTCAATCAGACAGCTGACGTCTCATGATTAACGTTAATTAACCTTTTTTAACACCCCTTTTTTTAACAAAGGTGGCAAGATAGCATGCAGTTTACATTGATGTTCAATTCAATTCAATCATTTCATTTAAATAGCATAAATGTGTTACATTATTATAAATATCAAACTTATATGAGTAAAGAAGCTTTAACAATTACATAACATCCTGACCGTCCTCCTAAATAAGTCACTATTGTATGTAACTTGTGATAAGTAGATAATAGCCCCAATGTTAAGTGATGACTGCAGCCTATAGACACCCACACAAAGACCAAGGTCAAAATGCATATGCGTTACCACTCTTGAGGCCTAAGGTGTTAAGCCTCTGTGCCGGAAGTTACAGGGCCGTACATTACCACTTGACCGGAAAACGATAGTGCTGAACACTACCATTTAGCGGCAAGTATCTTAGGTAATGCGGTGGTGCCTACGCCCGCGAGCTCCGTCACTGGAACTCTACCACCAGTAAAAACCTATAACGATAACAAATAAAAAGAAGTAAAGATAGCGTAGAAAGAAAAAATCAACTTGTTTTTATAGGTTTATCAATTTGCGATTCAATTATTGGAAGAAAGGTAAAGTAAATAGCCTGTACAGGCTCTTTCAAGGTTCCCCAAAACAAAAATCGTTCGATAGAAATAGAACTTTGTAATGTATTATTAAATGATGTAGGGTAAGTAAACTTTATTTTTACTGGTGGTAGAGCTCCAGTGACGGAGTGCACTTGGTTCTGATTTTGTTAATATAATAATTATGAAAGTAAGTTGAACGCGGTCGAGATGAGATCTTTGCGCAAGATCTGCGGTGTATCACTCACCGATCGCGTTCGTAATGAAGATGTAAGAAAGAGACTTTGTGTGAATGATAGTATCGGTGTAAAAATGAAAAAAGGCATGCTCCGATGGTTCGGGCATATAGAAAGAATGTCGAATGAGCGAATGACTAAACAGATATACAATGCGAATGTGGATGGTTGCAGAGGCCCAGGAAGACCAAGGCTGACCTACCATGACCAAATAGGTCGAGTTCTGTCTGATGGTGGGGTCAAAAGTCTTAGGAATCGGCGTGCATGTATGAAGAGAATGATGAAGGTAGACGAGGCACGAGAGGTTTGTGAGAACCGGGATTTCTGGCGCTCTACACTCTCTGCCTACCCCGTTAGGGACTTGGCGTGAAGATACATACATACACATATAATAATTATACTGCAACAGTTCTTACAAATTAACATTGTTACCGCAAATGTTAAACTAACGACTAACTTCAAAACGATATAACCAACTTTACACAGGTAACCACATTTAGCGGAGATTGCAAACAGTTAAGTTTTGTGAAAATTATGAATATTATATTTACTTCGCTCTTTTGTATACGATGATATGACGTCACGAGCCTTTTTCGTAGATGTAAAATAATAATGTCCTCCAGACCGAATTTCGGCCACGAGGGCGGATCTCAAAGGAGACTAGCAAGTGCGCGGGACATATTACAGCGCACAAGTGTATGCGCAAACACAGGTGCACTCTCTATTCCTTCACTCTCATAGCCCGATGGGACGGCAATTCGACACGACCGGAAAGCGATCGGGCGCAGGACAGACGGCTTTTACGTGCTCTCCAAGGCAAGGTTACCAGACTCCGGGCTACTACTAGAAATTTTCTTACAGAAAATACCCAATAACAGATTTCCCCGACCCGGCAATCGAACTTGGGACCTCAGGCTACACCTTTGCGATTACGACCATTGGGCCAACGAGGCAGTTAATGTTAATGTTTCGTAGATGTTGTTCCTGCAACGGACCAAAAAGGATAAAGATACCCATATGATGATAATACAAAATTTAACATCTGTACTTACTGCTCTGATTGGGTAAGTTTTTTCATGTAATGAAAGTGGCAAACAAGCATGCAGTTCACACTGATGTTAAGTGATGACTGCAGCCTATAGACACCCACACAAAGACCAGAGGTCAAAATGCAGATGCGTTACCACTATTGAGGCGTAAGGTGTTATGCCTCTGTACCGGAAATAACAGGGCTGTACATTACCACCTGACCGGAACACCATAGTGCTGAACACTATCATTTAGCGGCAAGTATGGTAATGCGGTGGTGCCTACGCCTGCGAACTTCGTCACTGGAGTTCTACCACTAGTAAAAAAGTAGGTAGAGTTCGATTGATACCCTGATCTGAATACACTAAAATTTAGGGCGTACGGATGTAGTCGAGTTTTTTAATCACTTGTGTTTCTAATTTTGATTATATATTCTGTAACGTAACAGTTCTAACAGATAAACAGTATGACCGCAAGACCGTACCGCAAGTGTTCGTTTACAAAGCGACTTGTTTGAACAAGAATTTGTTTTGTTTAATTTCAAAACGTTATTAACCAACTTTGCACAGGTAGCCACATTTACCGGAAATTGTTGTGTTTGTATTTGTGAAAACTATAAGTGTTATGTTTATTTTAATGACGTACCTAGACTTGTGACGTCATATTTAAGGAGGTATAGGTTGCGCCACGTAAAAAGAACGCTGGCGGTCAAGCTGCGCGTCATGTGTTTTTATTTCATTTTATGTTATTCTATGTAATATAGTTTTCAATCTGCCTACCAATACACGAAACCGCAAGCGAAAGCTAGATCAAAAATAAACCAATAGGGCTGGTACTTTCGTGCACGAGTGTACCGATGCGCGAACACATCCCTTCTACTTTCTTCCAGCGTTCTTTTTACGTGGCGCGACCTATACCTCCTTAAATATGACGTCACAAGTCTAGGTACGTCATTAATATGGTTACGACGAGGCAAAGATTACACTCGTATGTTGACGCAACGGACCAAATGTTTATAATTTCCAAAGTCGCCCTCATTTATTATTTAAGATTATTAGGGTTGCAGATATGTGTACGTAGATACGGTACCTATGTGCGTACTTGTTCTTCTGTTTTCTCTCACGCGGAAATACAGGTTCGAAATTAAATTACGTGCTTTCTCCATCCAGTAAAAGATTTCTAAATGAAGCAATGTTGTCTTAATTATTATGTCAGTACACGATACCTTGACTTGAATAGGGTAGAGCAACGGTAGAGCATAAGGAAGTCTCATAGGAATTTCTTTGGTAGTTCTTTAAGTTTCTGATTGAGTTTGCATAATAATATATTGTAACAGTTTTCACAAGCAACAGTGTAACCACAAAAAATCACTTATAAAAATGGTATTTTCTTTAATGGTGGTAGAGTCCCAGTGTAGGAGCTCCAAGGCGTAGGCACCACCTCATTACCCAATTAATCTGCCGCTAATAATAATCTGTCTTAATGTATAGTCCGAAAATAACGATCGCAAAGACATAACAACTTAGGTCTCAGGGGTGGCAACGTATCTGCATAATGACCTGTGGTTTTTGTGTAGATGTCTATAGGCTGCAGTCATCACTTAACATGCATGTGAGCTGCATGCTAGTGTGTCACGTTCGCCTCCTTTTTTGTTACATCAAAAAGCTCCGAAAAATCCGATAACGATAAAATATAGGGCATATCGAAGTACTTTACTCGAGTTTCTTCGATAGTTCACTTGCGTCAGTGATTTTGTTTATATATCCGGTTACAGTTCTCATACATAAACAGTGTGACCGCAAACGTTCGCTTACAAAGCGGTGTGTTTGAACAGGAATTTGTGTTTTGTTTAATTTCAAAACGATATTCACCAACTTTACACATGTTACCTATATATTCACTGGGGAATTGTAAACACTTGGGTTTTGTAAATATAATAGCATAAAGCTGAAGAGTTTGTTTGTTTGCTTGAACGCGCTTATCTCAGGAACTACTGAGTCGATTTGAAAAATATTTTCACTGTTAGATATCCCATTTATCGATAAAGGATTTAGGCTATATAACATCACGCTAAGATGAGTACAAGAGGGTAGGTAACATTGCAACCGCGCGACACCGAGCGGGCCGCTAGTCCTTCCATAAACTTCAGATAAAGATGAAAGTGGACTAAATGAAAACTGCCAAAAACTCAGATCATGATACTTTGACCCGATTTCGATAAAATATAGGGCACAAGGAAGTATTTCATAGCAGCTTCATGTTCACTTGTGTTCCTAGTTTTGTTTGTATATTCTGTTACAGTTTTGACAGATAAACAGTGTGACCGCAAACGTTGGCTTACAAAGCGGTGTGTTTGAACATGAATTTGTGCTTTGTTTAATTTCAAAACGATATTCACCAACTTTACCCAGGTAACCACAATAACTGGGGGATTGTTAACTCTTTGGTTTTGTGAAAACTATGAATGTTATATTCACTTCACTCTGCTTCACGAAGCTGTGTCGTAAATATGTCTATAACAAGTAACCGATTTATATTTTTATATCGACGCAACGAACCAAATAATTAATATTCCACGTCACACTCATATATAATTTCATGCCTGTATTGCTTTGACGATGTAAGTAAAGGTTTGTATACCTCATCACGTTGCATACAACAACTGTTAAAGGCCTAAAGTTCATTCATCCTTCCATAAACTTCAGAGAGAGATGGAAGTGGACTAAACGAAAACTGCCAAAAACTCAGATCACGATACTTTGACCCGGTCACGATAAAATATAGGGCACAAGGAAGTATTCCAGAGCAGCTTCTTGTTCACTTGTGTTCCTAGTTTTGTTTGTATATTCTGTTACAGTTCTCGCAGATAAACAGTGTGACCACAAACGCTCGCTTTACAAGGGGTGTGTTTGAACATGAATTTGTGTTTTGTTTAATTTTAAAACGATATTAACCAACTTTAGACAGGTAACCGTATTTACTGGGGTATAGTAAACTACTCTGCGAAAACTGCAAATGTAAGGTTAACTTTGCTCTTGTATACCCTAATATGACATGAATATTTGGAGATAAGGGTTAGTGGCCCACCAGCTGTCGGATGTTTTCAAACTGCCCATAAGGCCTCCGACCAGGTTTGACGACTGCTATCTATTGATAGAAGCACAGCAACGTGCATTTTTAATTTGCTACTAGCGGTCACCCATCACACACCCGACCTCGAAAGTGCCGTTTAACCGAGCAGATCGCTTCCGATCTATACCAGTCGCGGGACCATGCGCGCGATATGTTATTGCGAGAAACAAAATAAAATAAATAGATACGTAAAATATCATTGAAAACAAATCCGGTAAATAGGTGCATTCAAAAAGGTTTCTAGGCATCGATACGATCTTCAATAAGAACATGCTACAATTAAATGGGCAAAGTTTGCGAATAATTGTGAGAGTTTTCATAGGCCATTTCGGCATGAGGCAGCACCTACAGCGGATGCGTCTGGGTGAAAATTCACTGTGCAGAGCTTGTGGTGAGCACGGGGAGACAATGGAACATCTCTTATGCCAATGTGATGGCCTTACTGGGTGGCATATACTACGTCGGGAGATTATAAGGTACTATACATTAGGGATACCAATTAATACATCTTAGATATATTTAAAGGCACCGTAGACGATAGTATGTAGGCTCTTGGGGTAGAACACAAAATATCCCATAGGATCGAAGTGGTCCAGCGTAACAGCTGGCCCCTCAGTAAGATAAGATCTGGTAAATGACAGAAAGTTGACAATAATGTCAAAAAGAAATTGTAATGCAACTACATCAACAATTTTCACGATCAAAAACTAATCAGGAATATGAAAAGAAAAAAATATTCGACACGTATATGTTATCCTAAAATAGGTAAATGCATGCATTTATGCATACATGCAAACACCCACGATTTGCCGGTTACGTTTTTGGCCCATGTAACAGGTGGCGAGCCTGTTGACATCTCCGAGCACATTACCAAACTTCGAGGTACTGAGAAATTTCCAGAAAATGGAAAAATCCCAATAGAACCAGAGATAGAGGATTTCACACCATTATCTCTGATAACCCCCTACCCGGGAATCGAACCCAGGGCCTCAGCGTAGTAGTAGTGGCCCGCTACCACTAGGATACCGAGGCAGTTATGTTTTCCCCAAAATAAAATTAAGAATTGTGATGGATCATCGATCATTAGGTGAGTATCCGCCATTATACTTGGTTCTCAGTAGATTTTAACTATATTAATTTTGCCATCAACGCTACCATTAACTGTCCTCTGAAAATTTAATTGAAATTGGACTGAATAGAATCGGTATTGGATTAACTCCACATCGACATCGCGATTGCGTTGTTTTGTCAAATTCCGAGATGGATTGTTTGATTACAGTATGTTTTTGATTAGCCCCGAGTGGTTCATCATGATAACGACTTGGGTCGGATTTCATTTTTTGCTCTAAGATCTCTGAGTTTAATAAAATGCGTTTTAGCTTCATATCTGCTGGTGGTAGAGCTCCAATGACGGAGCTCGCGAGCGTAGGCACCACCGCATTACCTAATATACTTGCCGCTAAATTATAGTGTTCAGCACTATCGTGTTCCGGTCAGGTGTGGTTAATATATTATTATTTGTCAGCATGTAGGTTAATATATTATTATTTGTTTGTATATTATTTTTTCGCAATAACACATGCGAGTGATTTTTTTTTAATGAATAAGATAGTAAAAAAAATACTTCAGGCGTGATTTTTCAGAGTTGATATATAATCGGAGTGGACAAATAAATGTAATTTACTTTATACTGACACAAAAAAATCTGGAATGTCTATTTATACTCCAAAAACGTTCAATATCACGACGGCAACTAGACAACTAATCAGTCGCGTGGGTTGTTGAAGATTGATCTGGCTATCCTCGTTACATTAGACAGAAATAACGAGAGATTTGGGTCAGAACTTATTAAGTATTATCTTATGAAACTGCCTCGGTAGCCTAGTGGTAGCAGGCCACTACTACTACGCTGAGGTCCTGGGTTCGATTCCCGGGTAGGGGGTTATCAGAGATAATGGTGAAAAAGCCTTTGTCTCTGGTTCTATTGGGATTTTTCCATTTTCTGGAAATTTCCCAGTACCTCAAAGTTTGGTAATGTGCCCGGAGATGTCAACAGGCTCGCCACCTGTTACATGGGCCAAAACGTAACCGGCGAATCGTGGGTGTTTGCATGTATGCTTGAATGCATGCATTTACCTCTGCCTACCCCTTCGGGGATTACAGGCGTGAAGTTACGTTTATGAAATATAAACTATACTTTATAGTCTAGTAGAATATAGTACTGTCTATTCCACATTCATGCCCAAATATAAAAGACTCTTACACGACACGGTATTCAGGGTCCGGCAGAAAGGGTGGGCGCGACCTCGGGTTGCCGCTTATTACACTATCCGGTCGACAGCGCCCTAACTCAATCACAGTACAAATACATGGGCCGCTCCGATCGGCCTTATTAGGGCCCTAGCTCCTTAAATGTTATTATACTACCCTGACCCTTGCTATCGTACCCTGAATACCGTGCTATGTAATAAGTCCTTTAGTCTATAAACATATACATATAATACATCGATCACATCACTATTAAATTTTAAAGTATAAAAACTGTTTTGATAAACATTCTAAGTTCTAAATTAATTTGAAAGCTAGAGCCCGCAACTATTATCCCGTGAGTTTGTATTGATGAAACATTCGCATAAAAACATGTTAAAATCCCTGTGTCTTGACAATGTATCGTATCGAGTTTGCACTGTCAAGAAACATGTAAAGCAAAACACATATCGCGGAATCCAATGATGTTATATGTTACAAGCTCATTGGCGGAATCAATTCAAAAGACTTGAATTGCAACAAGTTTTATCAGAAAAAAGTCTTGAAACAGGTTGTTTGTTTAGGTTGACAGATTTACACTCAGGGTATCGGATCTTGTCCACTACACATTTCATGATTACCAGATGGTTCGGAAAGCTTATAAAACTATAAATTAGGCAAATTGTGTGATGTGTATAGCGGCAGTGCAAACGTCAACTTAAACAAATCTATAGACAAACATGATAAAAGACATGATAAAAGACACAATAAAAGACATGTTTTATGTCAATGCAAACACAGATAACAACAAATGGATGATGACGACCCGGTTAGTCCAACGGTGTGAGACGACCGTTTGATTCGAAGGGTAGCGTGTTCAATCCCCGCACCGGGACAAATATTTGTATGGCCTACAGATATTTGTTTCGGGTCTGGGTGTTTGTGTATGTGTTGTATGTGTACAACGGCACCCACGATACAGGTTTATACCTAGTGTGGGGCTGTGTGTGTAAGCGTATTTATTTATTTATTTAATTCTTGAGATGTTTCACTAAAAAAGGTTTGACAGCAGTGAGAACGACCAACCACCAACAAGACATATGGTAATACATATTTTAAATACAAGCCCTGGGAAGATAGCATCCTCAGCACCACATTATATGACATAATGCGATATTAGGACAACGATATTAAACATAATTTTACTAGTTTTTTAGTTATCAACATTTTTTTATGTTACATAGGTGGCAAATAAGCATGCAGTTCACATTGATGTTAAGTGATGACTACAGCCTATAGACATCTACATAAAAGCCATTGGTCAAGGTGTTCTGGCTCTGTGATAGTTATTACGGGGCCATACATTACCATCTTACCGGAACACGATAGTGCTGAATACTAGCATTTAGCGGCAGATAAGTTAAGTAATGCAGTGGTGCCTACGCCCTCGAGCTCCTATAACTTTAACATTTTGGAAAGTGCAAAATGTTCATATTTCCAAAGAACTAAAATTTAGGTAGATATATTGAACGTAGCTCCCTTGGTAGTCTAGTCGTAGTAGGCCCTACTACTACGCTCGGGTTCGATTCCCGGATCGGGGGCTAACAGAGATATTGGTTTGACATCCTTTATTTACATTTATTTTGAATTTTTCTTCTTTTCTGGATTTTTCCCAGAACCTCGGAGTTTGGTAAAATATGCATTAATTTCCCCCTACCTCTTTTTGAGGTGCATTGAGCGCAGTCAAGAAGATAAAAGTGGCATCATTATTTCTCAATAGTAATTATTATGCAACGAGGAATATACATTTTTTAAACAAATTATATCTTAGGGCATAACAAAGCTAGGCATGATAGGTAAGATTAAACATACAGTGCTCATTAAGAAATAATGCACATCGAGCCTATGAAAGTGACAATCGGCTAGTTTCGGTTTCATAGAGCGATCTCTGTTACACACTGCCTACGTAAGCATCCGTAGTCCGGTATTGGTCAAAACTTGATCAAAATAGGTACGATGCGAAAGTGATAACGCTCTACAGATCCGAAATAAGCCGACGTCTCTTCCTGAGGTCGATGTGCATTATATTGTAATTTCATCGATCCATGTAACCAATATAGGGGTTATTTGCTCTTAGTGTCAGGTACAATTTGAGTGACAAGATCTCTACTCAGTTTGCTTGCGAACATCTAACATCGTGTGTATAATGAGATAATAGCGTAATTATTGTTCTCAGATCAAACAATGTTATGGGATTATCTAATACTGTAATATTATAGCATTATCTAATCCAGTACAAAGTTAAATACGTACCGTAATTGAAACTGGCTGACAAAGTGTTATTGATTTGAATATCTGACGTGTATAATTAACTACAATACTGTTCAATTTAGTAACTGTTGGTTTTGAAATATAGCATGAAATTGACTTAGGGCAGAATCTTATGCAGTTAAATCCTTATTAAAATGAATGACTGACAACCCCCTTGCTCATAATCGTACGTTATATACTTTTAGCTATAGAATGCTTTGTCTTCGTCAGTTGCATTGTCAAATGTGCAAGATAGAAAAAGGAAAGATTACCGGCCTTTAGCTAAAATACGTTTATGAGTAAGGGGGTAGGCTGTAATTTTTCTCATATATTGTTCTTACGACACCGACGAAAGTAAACCATGGTTTTTCGAAAGTCATTCCCTAAAGTGGTAAAATAGGTGTAAAATTTTGAAAAAATAAAAGAAATCCCAGCGATATCCTTGAAATGTAATATTATATTATTTGAATGTAAATCTATACTTATAATAAAACTGTAGAAGTGTGAATTCTGTACATTAAAAATATTAAAAAAATAAATACCAGGGGATGTTACTAGATCGATACCGAACACAAATATGTGATTAGAAAATTTTTTGTCTGTCTGTCTGTCTGTTTGTTCAAGCATCACATAAAAACTAAAGGTTCGATTACGATGAAACTTGGTATGATTATACTTTAACCTTTGGCGCACAACACTGGGTTCTTTTTATCCCGAAAAAATGTCTGTTTGTCTGTGTGTTTGTGCACGCTAATATCAGAAACGGCTTATTCGATTTGTTGTTTTATTAATATATTGTGGTAAGTTTCACTTAACATTTAGTGTTTGTTTCATGTGAATCGGTTCAGAAATAAAAAAGTTATGTCAATTTAAAGAATCATATCGAATATTTTTAAGCTATTCTGTACCTTAGTTCTATCTTTTAGGGGGTTTTGTACCTAAAAGATAAAAACGGACTCTACGGATTACTAATCCTCCGCTGTCTGTCAGTCTGTCCGTCCGTCCGTTTGTCTGTCACCAGCCTGTATCACATAAATCGTGATAGCTAGAAAGCCAACATTTTCACAAATTATGTATTTCTGATACCGCAATATCTATACATCTATACAAATAAATAAAATTGGAGTGTCTGTTTGTAATAAAAAATAATCGGTTTTTACTAAATACATATGTATGTATACACGGTACCTATACCAAAACAACATTTTTTACAATTTTTGTCTGTCTGTCTGTCTATCTGTCTGTCTGTTTGGCGAGGCTAATCTTGGGAACGGCTGGACTGATTTTGACGGGACTTTCACTGGCAGATAGCTGATGTGATAAGGAGTATCTTAGGCTACTTTTATCTCCATACATACATACATACCTACATACAAATAAGTAGAATTAGAGTGTATCCGACTTTGACGGGACATACACGGGTATGTAGCTGATGTAATAAGTAGTAACTTAGGCTACTTTTATCTCCATACATCCGTACATATACAAACACACATACTTACATACAAATTTAGAATTGGAGTGTATCCGACTTTGACGGGACTGCCACGAGTAGGTAGCTGATGTAATAAGTAGTAACTTAGGCTACTTTTATCTCCATACATCTATACAAATAAATAAAATTGGAGTGTCTGTTTGTAATATTAAAATAACCGGTTTTTACTAAATTCATATGTATGTATACACGGTATCTATACCAAAACAACATTTTTTACAATTTTTGTCTGTCTCTCTGTTTGGCGAGGCCAATCTTGGGAACGGCTGGACAGATTTTGACGGGACTTTCACTGGCAGACAGCTGATGTGATAAGGAGTAACTTAGGCTACTTTTATCTCCATACATCCATACATACGTACATACCTACATACAAATAAGTGGAATTGGGATGTATCCGACTTTGACGGGACTTTCACGGGTAGGTAGCTGATGTAATAAGGAGTAATTTAGGCTACTTTTGTCTCCATACATACATACATACCTACATACAAATAAATAGAATTTGAGTGTCTCCGATTTTGACGGGACTTTCACTGGCAGATAGCTGATGTGATAAGGAGTAACTTAGCTACTTTTGTACTAGCTGCGCCCACGACTTCATCCGGGTAGATACTGAACAATCATATTTTTTCTCACGTGGACGAAGTCGCGGCCACAGCTAGTAACTAATAAACGTGACACAGCTCCTCATGCGGAGAATGCTTACGCGGCCGCCGACAACAGCCGTTATGCTGCTTGACTCTCTACCAAGGTGGCATTAGGCATAGGGTAAAACCAGGAGAGATGGACCAGCGGGTGAGACGGACCATCGTTATTTCTACCAAACTACTATTTTTTTTGAGTTGGTAAAACTTACGAGTACTTGTCAAACTGTTTGCTTCCAGATGAAAACGAGACTATTTAAATTTTTGTTAGTGCATTTAATAAAATACGGATTAAAAGTTTTGGTATTGTAATTTTTTTGCAAGCATGTGTTTTAAAATAAAGGTGCATATAAGATATTATGTTTGTACAATAAATGGCTTTATTTGGGGAAGACACGTGTGCAGTTGTGTTTAAACCACAGCTAGAAACTCAACAATAATCTACATTTGGTACCACTAAGCAGCATTCATCATCACTAAAACTACCATAGCTGACAAATCAATTTAACGTGACATAATCAAGTACCATACAGTCCAATTTACCAACTGTCACCTTCGAACTGTTGCACGAAATTGACCTTCGCCTCATAATGTAAGTAGCCCAGGACCACTTAATCGGTGAAGGCGATCCGAAATCGAGTTCTAAGAGTTTAATTTCGCAACTGATCTGAGGATGTCCCTGGAATTAGGTGGTTAGTCGCCAATTTGTGAGGAAAATTGATATCCTAAGCCTAATACGTTAATCTAAGTTAACTCTTAAAATATTTGGAACAAAGAGAAGAACAAAAGATAATAAAACACTTTCATTACGTTAGGTGTGTAGGTGCTATCTGCGGGCAGAATCGTGTCCACTACCAAGATGACAAAAAGAAGTATGTATGTATGTATCTTTACGCCAGGTTCCTAACGGGGTAGGCAGAGAGTGTGGAGCGCCAGATATCCCGGTCCTGATATACTTCTCGTGCCTCATCTACCTTCATCATTCTCTTCATACATGCACGGCGATTCCTAAGACTTTTGACCGCACTATCAGACAGACAAAAAGAAGTGCGGGATACTAAGCACTTGTTCTCGAAGCGTTTACTCACAATGTTCATGGTATGGACTATTTTCATCATGCTATAACTTGATAAAGTTCTTGACTATCTTGTATATTCGTATAAGATTTTGGATGTAAAGTTTTAAACATAACCCAATTTTAAAGTGTTACTTCAGCGATTTTAATGGTTTTTAATGTAATGGAAGTGGCAAACAAGCATGCAGTTCACATTGATGTTAAGTGATGACTGCAGCCTATAGACACCCACACAAAGACTAAAGTCAAAATGCAGATGCGTTACTACTCCTGAGGGCTAAGGTGTTATGTCTCTGTGCCGGAAATGACAGGGCCGTACATTTAAGCAGAAGTCTGTCAATTTAACGATGTGTGATTCAAGTCCAAGACAGTCCAATTTACCAACTTTCGCCTGCGCTCGAAATCGTACTCCGCCTCATAACATACTCGTAATTAGCTGACCACTAAATCAATGAAGGCAATCTGCAATCCAGTTCTAAGAGCTTAATGCCGCAGCTAATCTGCGGGTTTCGTGGGATGCCACTGGAATAAGGTGGTTAGTCGCTAAATCGTAAGGAGAATCGATATTCTAACCCCTTATTTTTAAACGTATAGATACGTTTCAGTTTAAATATGCTTTACCTTTATTTCAAATTGATACTAAAATTTATGTAATTTTTTCATTTGAAGTTTTTAAACCATGTTAGGTATGTTTCTTGGCATAAAAATTAACCTTATTTCGGTTTGAAATTGAATCATCTATACATATAAAAATCAATTGCTGTTCGTTAATCTCGCTAAAACTCGAGAACGTCTGAACCAATTTGACTAATTCTGGTTTTAAAGTATTTTTGGAAGCCCAGGGAAGGTTTGAAAGGTGTGAAAATATAAAGAAATTGTGAGGGAAATAATAGAAAACAACAATTTTAATTTCCCATAAAAATAGTCCGTACCTATCAATTATTTTATTCTGAGGCAATACGAAGTTTTCCGGGTCAGCTAGTTTATCATAAATAAGCACTGTTAGAACTTCGACTTCTGTAATTGCGTATTTACCTAGCATATTTCTGTAGTTATCACAATTAATATGGAAAGAATATTAAAATAATTTGCCGCTTGATGCGGGAAAACAACTACAAAAGGCAAATTTATTTAAAGAATAAAATATAAGGCCACACATTCCTGTTTCCACTTCCCTACCCATCGTCTTACTGTAATAGCCATCTGTCAATTTAACCAACAGCTAATCAAGACGGCCAAGACAAGACAGTCCAATTTACTAACTGTCGCCTTCGCGTTGTTGCATGAAATTGTCCACCGTCTCATAATTGACTTAATACCACTAAATTGATGAAGGCAATCTGAAATGCAGCTCAATGAGTTGAATACCTTAGCTTATCTCAGGGCCCAGGGAGTTAGTTGTAGAAGTAATTAGTTGTCAAGTATTTATTTATTTATTTATTTATTTATTTATTTATTTATTTATTTATTTATTTAGTCTTTATTGTCACAATACACATACAATATTGTTACAAATGGGGAACTTAACGCTAAGAGCGTTCTCTACCAGTTAAACCATTACTAGTATAGAAAGTTATATGGCGGTATGGCGACACAACAGACATACAGAGCATAATAATAATTCATACTTAGTATAACTAGTACATACAAATGTATACACATTTATTACATAAAAAGAATAAAGATACAATTTACATATATGTATATACATATAGATATATATATATATATATATATATATATATAATATATATATATATATATATATTATATATATTATATAAATAAATATAATATGAAATATATGCATATAATCATGTTGATGATGATTACAAGGTATTCAAATGATTATCGTAAAAGATAGATCTTGAGGTTCTTCTTAAACGTAAATTTTGAGTTAGACCTACGAAGTCTATCCGGCAGCGCAAGTATTAAGGATAATTGATAAAAGCCTGTTCAATTTATATTGTATTTTATAATCAGTTCTTAAATCTACGGTTAAAACGGTATGGAACCCTTTTTTTTTAATGTAATGGATATAGCAAACTAGCATGCAGTTCACATTGATGTCAAGTGATGACTGCAACCTATAGACACCCACACAAAGACCATGGTCAAAATGCAGATGCGTTACCACTCCTGAGGCCTAAGGTGTTATGCCTCTGTGCCGGTAATTACAGGGCCGTACATTACCACCTGACCGGAACACGATAGTGAACACTACCATTTAGCGGCGAGTATATTAGGTAATGCGGTGGTGCCTACACCCGCGAGCTCCGTCACTGGAACTCTATCACCAGTAAAAGTAGTCCTTTCACGTAAGATGTATTTTCTGCTTGCTAGAAACTTTTAAAATCGAAGCAAATTACGTCAACGCTGAAAACTATCACAGGAGATTCTCCACTAATATTATTTTCTGTCACAATTGTTTAATGAAAAGTTATTTGCATCTAGAGAACGCAGTCAATTCGTCCAGTTTCAAAACTGAATAATTATCAAGACAAAGATTTTTGTTCATTACTTAAAACAATATTGTTAAGTAGGACAATAATATATTTTGAAGTGGGTAACAAATCCATCATCCAGGTTTCGTTTTAAAAATACTTGCCTTTTATTTTTCGCAGCAACGCATGCACTTACAGATGCACTTAAAGATTTTTAAGTAACCAATAAAATACCATTTTATCTACTTAAAATTGCGACTTCTGGGTACTGATTATGATAAACGACGAACCAGATCCAGATCGCAGTTTCAAATTTCAAGACTTGCCTTAAATTGTGCTCACTACATTCAAAACGCACTGCAGTCTCCAAATTAAACTATATCAAACTGTGCTAATTAACTGAAAACGTTCTTTGTAAAATGCTCAATTGCAAAATGTTCCACGCAAAATTTAACTTCCAACCTCCGAACGAATTAGTAGACTCTTTAATCTAGGCGTTTCACAGCAAAATTTTAGACGAAACGCCGACGCTGGAAATATAGCCAGTATTATTTAAGCATATGTAAATTCGCTGCAAGCACCCAACATAAAGCCTTATCAAGAGAACAATGTGTATAAAGCGTAATTAAAATCCTTCAGTATACAGTGAATCCGGGTGAATGGGGGCAATGAGGCTTAAGACGAGCATTCGTTGGACCGCAGCGTGATACACCCCACCCTAATGCCTCGTTTACTCTCACCCCTTAAAACTATCCGTTAAAACAGACTTGTGGTTTTTAGGTAGGTAACGTGCAGTTTCATTTAAATAATGATTAACGAACCGTAATTTGCAATGAGTTGCAGGTTGCCAATGAAAATCGTGCGGATTGTGTTCCGTGCGAACTTTAACTGCTGTAGTTGGTTACGAGGTTTAGTCCCCAGCTCGATTATTTCCCAATAACATATCGGGTCGGGAATGTGCTTTTATGCAAACATTATAATATGGGTAGATTTTTGCCTATCCCTTCGAGAGACGGTGGGCCCACTTGTATAATAGAATTCACAAAGACGGTTTAGTCTAGGAATGACTGATTCGCATCACTGCAGTCGCCAATCTGTTGGCTGCTGGGCGATCATGTCATGACATTCTCTATTTTTTTTCTAATGAAGCACAATACGCTTGTGAACGCAGTGAACGTCTTTCGGCCGAAGTGGTTATTCATAAACATGAATTTATTAGGTTTTGCCTTAAAGATCTATTCAGAACAAATCTTTCACAAGTCATCCTAAGAAAATTAAACGAGTAGTTCAAAGACTGACGCCAAACGCCTCAAAGCCGTAATTGAGCTCAATTGATGCAATCGATCTGATTTCACGCAATTTCCGTCCGCACACAATTGTCCGTGATTCACTATGCGGTTACCGTTTACTGGAGTTGAGCAAACTGCTGAACTAGATCGTCCTTTTATATGTGAACTCGGGTACTTAAGAAAATGGAGCAGTCAGTAAAACACCTTGATGATTTGACCACCTGACAGATTTGATTGGTATCTGGATTATTTGTTAAGTAACATTCTTATTTTAAACATCCATCAATATCTTATACCGAATGTTGGCTTTTTATTACTTAATCTATGTGAACGTAAATAACTAAACTAAATGCAACTATGTTTTTTAATCTAGTTATTTATTAAACACTAGCTGTGGCCGCGACTTCGCCCACGTGAGAAAAAATATGATTGTTCAGTATCTACCAGGACGAAGTCGTGGGCGCAGATAGTATAAAAGTAGCCTAAGTTACTCCTTATTACATCAGCTATCTGCCAGTGAAAGTCCCGTAAAAATCGGAGACACTCAAATTCTATTTATTTGTATGTAGGTATGTATTTATGTATGGTTGTATGGAGATAAAAGTAGCCTAAGTTACTCCTTATTACATCAGCTACCTACCCGTGGAAGTCCCGTCAAAGTCGGATACACTCCAATTCTACTTATTTGTATGTAGGTATGTATGTATGGATGTATGGAGATAAAAGTAGCCTAAGTTATTCCTTAATACATCAGGTACCTACACGTGGAAGTCCCGTCAAAGTCGGATACACATCAATTCTACGTATTTGTATTTAGATAGGTATGTATGTATGTATGTATGGATGTATGGAGATAAAAGTAGCCTAAGTTACTCCTTATGACATCAGCTATCTGCCAGTGAAAGTCCCGTCAAAGCCCTTCCCAAGATTAGCCCCGCCAAACAGACAGACAGACAGACAAAAATTGAATAAAATGTTGTTTTGGTATATGTACCGTGCATACATACATATGCGTTAGTAGTAAAATAGCAGTTAGTAAAAAGCGGTTATTTTAATCACAAACAAACACTCCAATTTTATTTATTTGAATAGATGTATAGATTTAATAGGGAAAGATAATATACAACATACAACAACACCTAAAGATTCTGTGAAAATTTTAAGCATCTACTTGCTACCGTTATTTTTATGGAGCAAAAAAATATAGGAAAAAAACACGGTTATTGTATGGCCTCTTGGGCCCCTTAACATTTTCATTTTCTTATATAGAAAATTAATTACTAAAATATAATCATTTTAGTAATTAATTTTCTCTTTATAGCGGTATCAGAAATACATATACAAATACATATATATAATACATATACTTTACATATATTGTTTATCTTGTTTGACATGTATATCAATTGTTATTCACTTTAATTTATTTTGTTTGTTTTTGACGTGTCATAAGAGGTGCCTGTCACCCTAAATGAAATAGCTCAATTACAATCTATCTGATTTCACGAACTAGATCGTCCTTTTATATGTGAACTCGGGTAGGTACTTAAGAAAATATAGCAGTCAGTAACAGCTTAATAAGGAGCAAAATGTTCTGAAATATGACAGAATTGAATTGTATCTGCAGTGTTTGTTAAATAAAATTCTTATTATATACATCCATCAATATCTTATTCAAAAAGTAGGCTTGATCCATGTGAACATAAACAACCAAACTATATATAAGTTATTTATTACCTAAATACGAAATAATACTTAGTAACAGTGGTTATTAAAACTACATTATGCGTTGATAAATAATATAATCAATATGAAATAAACTATGTCACATTGTTGCTTTATAAATAATACATCTCGTATCTTCCAAACCAAGAATGAAATCAAATTGGATAGTTCAAAAATTAGTGCCAATCGCTGCGAGGCCGTAATTGAACTTAATTGATACAATCGATCTGATTCCACACAATAACCGTTACATCTGACAATCACTATGTGGTTACCGATTACTGGAGCCAAAAGCCTTGAGGCTGTAGCTAGTTGCGCTCAATTGATACATTCTATCTGATTCCATACAATAACCGTCCGTACACAATTGTCTGACTTTCACTATGTGGTTACCGATTAAAGGAGCCAAACGCCTTGAGGCTGTAATTGAGCTCAATTGATACATTCGATCTCATTTCACACAATAACCGTCCGTACACAATTGTCTGAGATTCACAATGTGGTTACCGATTTTTGTAGCCACTGAAGTAGAGCAAACCACTATACCAAACTGTCTGTTATTCATAAATTAAATAACAATTTCAATAATGATTTCTTCAGGATTATAATCTATTGAAATTGGACGTTATTTTTATAATTTTAGTAGCATATTAATTGGGTAATAACGAGTATTATCTTTTCAATTCACTGATGATTATGTTTATTTTATAGATTTTTTTTCTATTCTACTAATGTTTTAGATAACAAAAACCTGAACAATGAACATGGAAATTGTTCAGACACATCACAGAAATGTATAGACATACGAGTGCCAATGTTATAATGTTTTAAACTTTCCATTTCGATTAATCACAGTATATAAATTATATGTTCTATCTAATATACATCACCAAATGGAGCATCGCTTGGAATGGATTCATATTAATATTGTAAAGGTACCTTTTATTATATTATATGTAAGCACTGCTAATGCTTATTTTCCGATACAGTTATATTATTATGCTGTACGTAAGGATGATACTTCTGATAATCGTAGATACTTATTTCATCACACTAATTAAGTTAATAATTACACCTATTACATTAAGTTACACGTCACGTGGTTTGTCCACGATGGATTCCCGATTTTAATCAAACTTCGCATATCGTGTGCAGTTTGATCCAACTTGAAAGATAGCTTACATCTCAATTTATATTCGCAATAGCATATTGGTTTTTATGTAGGTTTTTTTTCTAACCTAGAAGCTTGTGATATTTATTGTGATAGTGGAAGAAATTTCCGATGATGTAAGATTTTTTTCCAGTACCGCCTATACACGACGATATTATTATGATTTGTTATAATACGAAAGATAGGTGTGTAACACGACGTAAATATTTCTAGAGTTCTTTATACTCATCATTATAAACACACTTTAATTTACATATAAGCAATCCTAAAAATAAAATATTGTCACAATCGCGCTACATAATGTATAATACAAGAGAATCAAGGAGTTGTTACATGTAGGTAATATTTATTTGTTGAAATAAAACAATTTTTATGTTATTTTAATTTTAATTTATGTTATAAATCATTTTAGTTTAAAATAGTTAAAATAGTTTTATTTCAATGAGTCTAGCTCGTGAAATCCTAAGAACATATCAATCTTTATTTGCTTTAATCTCAGAACTATATTTTAATCATTCTAGAATCGTAACTCGGCCATACCCTCTTAGTATGTACAGTCTGCAAAGGCAAAACTCTATTGAGTTTAAACATGCAGGAACTGCAATGAACTAGCGCCGGAGGTTGAATTAAATGTTCAGCGCAGCCGTGTTCCCGTTAGACGGTAATGTACTCCGCAAAGGCAAGGTATTTATATTGGACATATTAGCATTTATCATATGTTGATGATTGATATAGACAAAACGATTTTGTTTGGGAAAACTAACACAAAATCTTCACCGTATATTAAAAAAAAAAAAAAAAAAATAAATAAAATACGCTTACACTCACAGCCCCACAGTAAGCATAAACCTGTGTCATGGGTGCCGTTGTACACATACAACACGTACACAAACGCCCAGACCCGAAACAAATATCTGTAGGCCATACAAATATTTGTTCCGGTGCGGGGATCGAACCCGCGACCCTTCGAATCAAACGGTGGTTTCGCACCGCTGGACTAACCGGGTCGTCAATATATGTATATGTTTAAAGATATGCACTATGCACATTGTGATATACATATTGATTTTCGTGAAATATTTGAATTAAGCGAGGGTTTTTGTGTATTTTTCCCACTTTAATCTATACTTATAATAAATCTGTAGAAGTGTAAATTAAAAATATTGAAAAAATAAATACCAGGGGATGTTATTAGATCGATACCGTAAACAAATATGTGTTTAGAAATTTTTTTGTCTGTCTGTCTGTTTGTTCAAGCATCACATAAAAACTACCGGTCCGATTACAATGAAACTTGTTGTGATTATACTTTAACCTTTGGCGCACAACACTGGGTTCTTTTTTCCCGAAAAAATGTCTGTTTGTCTGTGTGTTTGTGCACGCTAATATCAGAAACGGCTTATTCGATTTGCTGTTTTCATTAATATATTGTGGTAAGTTTCACTTAACATTTAGTGTTTGTTTCATGTGAATCGGTTCAGAAATAAAAAAGTTATGTCAATTTAAATAATCGTATCGAATATTTTTAAGCTATTCTGTCTATCTTAGTTCAATCTTTTAGGGGGTTTCGTACCTCGTAAAACGGGTCCTACGGATTACTAATCCTCCGCTGTCTGTCTGTCTGTCCGTCTGTCCGTCTGTCTGTCACCAGGCTGTATCTCATAAATAGTGATAGCTAGAAAACTAACATTTTCACAAATTATGTATTTCTGTTACCGCTATAATGTAGACGCTTAAAATTTTCACAGAATTTTTAGGTCTTATGTTGTATTGTAGCTTCCATAACAAATCTATATAGATACAAATAAATAAAATTGGAGTGTATGTTTGTAATATTAAAATAACCGCTTTTTACTAAACGCATATGTATGTATACACGGTATATAATTTATACCAAAACAATTTTTTTTACAATTTTTGTCTGTCTGTCAGTCTGTCTGTTTGGCGGGGCTAATCTTGGGAACGGCTTGACCGATTTTGACGGGACTTTTACTGGCAGATAGCTGATGTGATAAGGAGTAACTTAGGCTACTTTTATCTCCATACATCTATTCACACATACATACCTACATACAAATAAGTAGAATTGGAGTGTATCCGACTTTGACGGGACTTCCGTGGGTAGGTAGCTGATGTAACAAGGAGTAACTTAAGCTACTTTTATCTCCATACATCCAAACATACATACCTACATACAAATAAGAAGAATTGGAGTGTCTTCGACTTGGACGGGACTTTCACTGGCAGAAAGCTGATGTGATAAGGAGTAACTTAGGCTACTTTTATCTCTATACAACCATACATACATACATACCTACATACAAATAAATAGAATTTGAGTGTCTCCGATTTTGACGGGACTTTCGCTGGCAGATAGCTGATGTGATAAGAAGTAACTTGGGCTACTTTTATCTCCATACAACCATACATACATACATAAATACATACAAATACATAGAATTTGAGTGTTTCCGATTTTGACAGAACTTTCACTGGCAGATAGCTGATGTAATAAGGAGTAACTTACGCTACTCTTATACTAGCTGCACCCACGACTTCGTCCGGGTAGATACTGAACAATCATATTTTTTCTCACGTAGACGAAGTCGCGGGCACAGCTAGTTTTATAATATTAATTTGAAAGTTCTGGTGCGAAGGAGTAATGTCTTCACACTTGTGTAAAAACTTTTGTGTCTATATTATGAAGAGTGCTCATTTTACCAACATCATCTTAAAAAGACCTACTTAGTAATATTTTATTTCAAAGGTACCTGATCTGCATGAGTCCAAGTGATGGTGGTTGGAGGTTCTGGGGTATGCCGGACTGTGCAAGTCAGGTTTATTGTTGACCCGGCCTGGATAAACAGCTCTGGACCACTGGATATTGTTGTTTCTGGTTCTATAAAAAAATGGACACCATGTTGAACTGTATTGCGGTATCTATGTTAATTCTATGCGTTTCGCAGACAGAGGAACTTATGATAAAAATATGACGTAAAATTGGTGGATTCAAAACAATTATTATATTAATTAGCCAAGCGGCAGAACGTCCGCTGGCAGCCGCATGTAGGTACGCAAAAGAAATCTCGTCGTGAGGGTAAGAAAATGAATATCTAGTATATAGGTCGCGCCACGTAAAAAGAACGCTGGAAGAAAGTAGAAGGGATGTGTTCGCGCATCGGTACACTCGCGCACGAAAGTACTAGCCCTATTGGTTTATTTTTGATCTAGCTTTCGCTTGCGGTTTCGTGTATTGGTAGGCAGATTGAAAACGCCGCACCTCATACCACCAAATAGATCGATAAATCGTCTACTGCGCAGCTTGACCGCCAGCGTTCTTTTTACCTGGCGCAACCTATATGAAGCGCGCATGGCCCAGCGGCTGGTGTAGATCGTAAGCGATCTGCTCGGTTAAGCACTAAGGGCGCGGTCGAGTAGTGTGATGGGTGACCGCTAGTGGCAAATTAAAAAAAATGCGCGTTTCCGTGCTTCGGAGGGCACGTTGAGACGTCGGTCCCGGTTGCTATCGATGGATAGCAGTCGTTAAACCTTGTCGGAGGCCTAATGGGCGGTTTGAAAACATCCGACATCGGGTTGGCCACTAACCCACCCACCTCCACCAATCCGCATTGGAGCAGCGTGGTGGAGTAAGCTCCAGGCCTCCCCCCAAAAAAGGGGAGAGACTCGTGCCCGGCAATGGGACGTATAATGGGTTGCCATTATTATTATGTCTCTCGTCAGCACGGGGTCCAATTTGAACCCCGGTCCTTTGTCAGGCTTGCGCGGGGACATGGGGGGTCCAACACGTAGAGGCCCTTTCGAGAATTTTGATCTACTTTGTAATGGGTTATATTCGGCGGGACCTCTCTCTGACTGCATCAATAGTTAATACAGACACAGACAGACCCCGCAGAATATAATGGGACTATTTTAATGAAAAGTGATTTGCCAAACTTTGGGCTATGTGGGTGAACTGGGGGGACTAGCTGGCTGGGCCTATGGAGTGAGATCCGGCACCTGCCTATATTCAACATCTCACATTATCGAATCCTACTTTAGGCAGGTGGTGACTCGCCTCTCCTTGGTGGGCCCCCCAAACAGCCAACCCGATGGTCGACAGGGGGCAACACTGTTGAGAGAGGCTGGGGGTGTCGAGAGGTGTGGCCCCGGTTTCACCATCACGAGCGAGTAATCTCGAGCTCGGAGCGGGCTTCCCCGCTATTATGCCTTTAGACACTTCCACCCCCGAGTGTATGGCTCTTTCAGAAATTTAGACAACAGCCTATTATCTAAATTTCTGCAAATGCCATACCTCTAGCACCCCACTCTGACCGGCCAATGAAGGCAAGCCAGAGGTGAGAGACCTGATGCTCTGTCCGGCCGTACCTCTGTGTGGCGGACGAGGCGGAGCCCAGTTCTCTCGGAGGAACTCGAGATGATGGTAGGGGGTGGTGTCGCTACTCACCAACAGCTCGCCACAAGCTGCTCTGCCCCCATTATTATTATTATTAACCTATATAATGCGACTGCACTAGTCTATTATACAAGAAAATCTGGCACTGGTACATCTGGAGACACAGCGTTACGCCTACTTCTCGGATCGCAGTTTTCATGAAGAGTCATTTGTTTTTCGTTGATAATTGTAAAACTCACTAACAATTTGAAGGAATACAGCATGTGCAAAACGCGTAGTAGAAATCAGACATTGGTACGAGTACATCGCCCAAAGTTACAGCGTTGTGGGATGGGGATGCGCATCGCACACTCTTCGGAGCATGGCTTCCGTAGATAGAAATATTTATTTATTTATTTATTTATTTACTAGGCACATTTACAGTTGTTACAATTTAACATCTTAAAATTTAAGATTTTAAATTATACTTCTAAATACACAACCAATTACAAATGTACACCGCATGCACTTAGGTATACGTCGATAAAACTTAAAATAATTTACAGAAAAATATAATAATGATAAAGTCATTATTATATTTTTCTTATTATATTATTATGTTAATAAATAAAATAAACATCATTAAGTAATTAAATTAACACAATCAAATCTATATATATATATATATATATATATATATATATGTGTATATAAATATTAAAATTATGACACTATTTGATTTTGTTAAAAAATAAATAAATACATTTAAACATCACGAAGTGGTCTAAAATATACGAAATGAGAATAACAATAAAATATATAAATAATCATGATAAAATAGACAATTTATGAGTAAGAACATTACATTTTAAAACTTACAAGTCTATATACCTATCTTACTAGACAATACCACTTAATAAGGGGGCAGAGCAGCTTGTGGCGAGCTGTTGGTGAGTAGCGACACCACCCCCTACCATCATCTCGAGTTCCTCCGAGAGAACTGGGCTCCGCCTCGTCCGCCACACAGAGGTACGGCCGGACAGAGCATCAGGTCTCTCACCTCTGGCTTGCCTTCATTGGCTGGTCAGAGTGGGGCGCTAGAGGTATGGCATTTGCAGAAATTTGGATAATAGGCTGTTGTCTAAATTTCTGCAAGAGCCATACACTCGGGGGTGGAAGTGTCTAAAGGCATAATAGCGGGGAAGCCCGCTCCGAGCTCGAGATTACTCGCTCGTGATGGTGAAACCGGGGCCACACCTCTCGACACCCCCAGCCTCTCTCAACAGTGTTGCCCCCCGTCGACCACCGGGTTGGCTGTTTGGGGGGCCCACCAAGGAGAGGCGAGTCACCACCTGCCTAAAGTAGAATTCGATAATTTGAGATGTTGAATATAGGCAGGTGCCGGATCTCACTCCATAGGCCCAGCCAGCTAGTCCCCCCAGTTCACCCACATAGCCCAAAGTTTGGCGAATCACTTATCATTATAATAGCCCCATTATATTCTGCGGGGTCTGTCTGTGCCTGTATTAACTATTGATGCAGTCAGAGAGAGGTCCCGCCGAATATAACCCATTACAAAGTAGATCAAAATTCTCGAAAGGGCCTCTACGTGTTGGACCTCCCATGTCCCCGCGCAAGCCTGACAAAGGTCCGGGGTTAAAATTGGACCCCGTGCTGACGAGAGACATAATAATAATGGCAACCCATTATACGTCCCACTGCTGGGCACGAGTCTCTCCCCTTTGGGGGGAGGCCTGGAGCTTACTCCACCACGCTGTTCCAATGCGGATTGGTGGAGGTGGGTGGGTTAGTGGCCAACCCACTGTCGGATGTTTTCAAACCGCCCATAAGGCCTCCGACAAGGTTTAACATCGATAGCAACCGGGACCGACGGCTTAACGTGCCCTCCGAAGCACGGAAACGCACATTTAATTTTGCCACTAGCGGTCACCCATCACACTACCCGACCGCGCCCGTAGTGCTTAACCGAGCAGATCGCTTACGATCTACACCAGCCGCTGGGCCATGCGCGCTTTCACAATACCACTTACTAATAATAATTTAAATATGCATATTCCATTACTTACGATCATTTACGTCACTGGCGCTCCCAGCTTGTGACATACGAATACAAACGTTAGTAGCATTCCACAACTCTTTTTCATGTAAATATTGCGAGAAAGATCACTTGAGTTTGATTACGCTTTACTGTTAAACGAGATTTCCATATTGCGACATATAAACATTTAAGTAGTAATACGAATCAATTTTTGTAACTAAGAAAATCTATTGAAATGACAAAGGATTTTGAAGTAGAGAAGCTGTAAATAATTGAACCTTACTTTCAAGTTCAGTTTCTGATACCTTATCAAAAAGTTGATAGTATACTTTCTATCTTATGTAGAAACTGTGGTCTGTGCCACCACAAATCGAATCCATGTAGTGATTCTGGACTAAAACTTCGGGTTGCGCAATCTGCAGGATTCTCCTTCGGTTTAACATAACTCACCAACTATATTAAGGAACACAGCGTGTCTGATAGATCGGGTTGAGATCTGGCACTCGTTGGAGTCGCAGCGTTGCAGGATGCGGATATAAGCTCCCACTCGTCGGAGCATCACTTGTGCGAATAAAGATGTCGCTATAGTTCGAGATTGTTAAACTCACTAACAATGTTAAGGAACTCAGAGTGCGTGCTATGCCGTCTCTACAACGGTGAGAGCTCTGTTGAACTGTTGGACATGGTGGCACCGTCTCATTACACCGTACTACCCGCTGAAGAGAGAAGTTCCATCTTCACCGACTGGACACCTGGCAGTGCTCAATGATCCGGTTTTCATGTTCGTTTCAGTCCAGAACGTGTAAATTGTGGAACGAACTTTCCTAAGGGGTCTTCCCTTGGTGCTATAATATGGGGCTCTTCAAAAATGGTGTGAAAAGAATCCTTCAGGGCTGGCAGAGCGTTGGCAGCTCCGCTGGTGTTGCAAATGTTCATAGGCGACGGTGACCACTTTCCATCAGATGGCCAGTCTGCTCGTCTGTGAACCTAATGAAATAAAAAAGAGTGAATCTATAGGCGGGTGGATATCTGGCACTACTATCTGAAGTCACAGCTTTCCGGAATGTGAATGCATAGCAGCCACTCCTTCGAAATTTGCAGAAATCCAACGTTGACGATTTTTAAAACTCACCAACAATATTCAAAAACACAGCGTGTCCTATAGGCGGCGTGGTGGAGATTTGGCACTCATACTGTCCGGAATCCCGGCGTTGTGGACTACGTATGCGTAGTGCCCACTCCTCGGAGCGCGGCTTGTGCTGTGCCTCGAACCGCTGGTCCGACGTGTACGTGTAGCGCCCCACAGTCAGCAGGTGGATGTCGCGGTGTCGGACCCATGATACCTGATGTAACAAAACTAGGTAAGAATCATAATTTAATGTGATTATGACATCGAGTTCCAAAAAATTATCAAATGACTATACTGGCAACTTAATTTGTTTACGTTTTATTTGAAAGTAAAAAGTCTTGCACATGTCTTTAATGTTATGAAGTGGCAAACAAGCATACAGTTTACATTGATGGTAAGTAATAAATAAATTAGTATATAGAGGGGCTATAACAATGATTAATCTACGATCACATTCCCAACACCCCAATTGTTAGTTAAGCAATTAAATAATTTTCAATTTACGCCAATTTTGAATTTGTGATATCTTTATAATAACAATAATTCAATTAATAAACATAATAATGTTAACACCAGCTTAATTGAGTCACACTGATTAATACATTTATAAACACATAGGTTTATATTGATGATGTGTTTGAACCAATGTAATTCGATTAAAGGAATACAGCTTTGCATACCTAATACATTGACAAAAGCTTTTAAGGTCAAAGTTTTTTTGTGTAACGAACAATTATACTTAAAATATCTAAAAAAATATTATATGGCAACTACCTCGGTAGCCTAGTGGTTGCAGGCTACTACTACTACGCTGAGGTCCTGGGTTCAATTCCCAGGTAGGGGGTCATTAGAGATAATGGTGTACAGTCCATTATCTCTGGAGATGGCAGCTCGCCACCTGTTACATGGGCCAAAACGTAACCGGCGAATCGTGGGTGTTTGCATGTGTGCTTGAATGTATGCACTTACATCTGCCTTTGGGGATTATAGGCTTGAAGTTACGTTTTTTATTATATGGAAATTAAAACACATATCCATCCACGCCGAATCTAACTCTTTCCTAAGCTCTATATAATAGGTTGGGGAAAAAGTCTTTTCGCATTATAGTATGTATGAACTTGTAATAAAATCTCTTTGGCTGTAGTATTTGTATCTGGCTGATTTTGGTATCATTGAAAGTTAAAATTTTAAAGAACATAATTCCAAATTCAAATTAGGCAAATGTGTGATTTTCATTTGTTTTTCGTACTGTCAAGATAAGTGAATCGAATGAAGAAATTCGATACATTTTAAAATTTTACTACAAAAAAGGTAAAAATGCAACGCAAGCCGCAAAAAAAATTTGCGATGTGTATGGACCTAGTGCAGTGTCTGTGAGAGTAGCACAAATTTGGTTTAAGCGTTTTCAATCCGGAAATTTTGATGTCAAAGATGCACCTCGCTCTGGTCGCCCTAAAAATAATATTATTAATAAAAAAATAATATTAAATAAAAAAAATAAAAACATAAAAATTTTCCTAAAATAAATTTTCTATTACGCATAAAATGGATGCCATTTTTGAAAAAGTGAAGCAATATCGACATATCAGTAGTTACGACGTAGCTGAAGAACTGAGAATTGATCACAAAACAGTTTTAGCGCCTTTGAAAAAAGCTGGGTACAAAAAGAAGGTCGATATTTGGGTACCTCACGAGCTCACTGAAAGAAACCTAATGAACCGTGTACTCATTTGTGATTCTTTATTACGACGTCATGAAACCGAATCATTTTTGAAGAAGCTGATAACTGGTGATGAAAAGTGGATCACGTACGACAAGAACGTGCGAAAAAGGTCGTGGTCAAAGGCCGGTCAGGCTTCATAGACTGTGTCGAAACCCGGGTTAACTCGCAATAAGGTGATGTTGTGTGTGTGGTGGGATTGGAAGGGCATTATTCATTATGAGCTACTCGTATTACCACCAGGCAGGACTATCGATTCTGAACTCTACTGCGAACAACTGATGAGATTAAAGCAAGAAGTTGAGAGAATGCGGCCGGAATTGATCAACAGAAGGGGTGTGGTGTTTCATCATGATTACGCTAGACCTCACACATCTATAGCCACTCAGCAAAGATTAAGAGAGTTTGGCTGGGAGGTGTTAATGCATCCGCCGTATAGTCCTGACCTTGCACCTTCAGATTTCCACCTGTTTCGGTCTCTTCAGAATTCTTTATGCAATGTTAGGTTAACATCACGAGAGGAAAAACCAAAATCCACTTGTCGCGGTATTTTGATGAGAAGTCCCAAAATTTTTATAGCAATGGGATCATGTCCCTACCTACAAAATGGAAAAAGGTTATCAAACAAAATGGTACATACATGCTTTAGTTAAATTTAAATAAACTATATTAAAAAATGTTTTGAATTATCTTAAAAAATGCGAAGAAATTTTTTCCCCAACCTTATATATGCTATTTTTTGTGATGAGCACTGTGCAATGCCACTATCATCACCTTTTATTCAGGCAAATAAACATGGTTCTTATTGTTACGAACAAGCATGGTCATAATGACAAGATTTTTTTTTATGTCTGAAGGTTGACAGACAAGCAAACGGGCCATCTTATGGAAATTGGTCACCGTCGCCTATGAATATTTGCAACACCAGTTGCCAGAACAGTTGCTAACGCGCTGCCAGCCCTGAAGGACTCTTTTGACGCCATTTTCCAAGAACCCCATATTGAAGCACCGAGGGAACTCCTCAGAGGAAAGTTTATTTGTGATAGTAATCACACTAATATTATAAATGCTAATAATATAAATGTGAAAGTTTCATTGTTTGAATGTTTTGATGCTTTCCTTCAATCACGCCGAAAGTACTGAACGGATTTTGATGAAATTTGTTATACAGATAGGGTAACATCTGACTTAGATTATACGACTTTTTATGCCGAAAAATTGTTCATGTAGGATGCCATGGGTTGATTTGATGAGAGGTTACGTGAAAAGCGACGTACACGCAGGCGGAGCCGCGGACAACAGCTAGTTACTATTTAAATGGAACACGATAGTGCTGAACCATTGGGTCTGGGTGTTTGTGTATGTGTTGTATGTGTACAACGGCACCCACGACACAGGTTTATACCTAAAGTAAGGCAGTGAGTGTAAGCGTAAAAAAAATTGATGGCAGATAGATTGGGTAATTAGTAAACAGATGTAGATTTTATTGCCTACGCCTTTGTGATCCAATACCAAAAATCTACCACCAGTGAATAATTTGATTCACCCAGTCAGACTTAAAACACATTAGCGTCGAATTATGAATGCATGCATGGGCATATGCCACGGTAGATATCTCTATCTATTTATCCTATCCTACCTTAGTGGTAAACAAATACAGGCAAGAAGTTGCACGTATACATAATAACATTAATTATCTCCTATGGTTTTAGTGTTACGAAGGAAACTTACTTGTCCTTGAGCCCAGTAGCTCTAAATTACGATCAGCATTAAGTATCACGGCTTATTATGTAAAAGGGTCTTATATATACAGTCTATATTGAGCTTTGCGCCATTATCAAATGGGTTAATAGTGAGATAACTGGTGGAGGTTTGGATATATTTGATGATCTTGGCTTAATATTTCTGCAGATGTAGATTTTATTGTCTACATTTCATACTTCCTTTTTTTTATGTCATACGTGAATGTATATAACTGCCTCGGTAGCCTAGTGGTAGCAGGCCACTAATACTACGCTGAGGCTGGGTTCGATTCCCGGGTAGGGGGTTATCAGAGATAATGGTGTAGGCCTTTATCTCTGGTTGTGGTTGGTCCGCGAGCTCCGTCACTGGAGCTCTACCACCAGTAAAAATACCTAATATAATGAATGTGTAATATGTTAATGTGCAAATAATATGTTACCCTAGAACTCGAGGTAGAGCTCAAGTGACGGAGCTCGCGGGCGTAGGCTGGTGCCTACGTGCGGTGGTCCGCATTACCTACTGTATGTATGTATCTTCACGCCAGGTCCCTAACGGGGTAGGCAGAGAGTGTAGAGCGCCAGACATCCCGGTTCTGACAAACCTCTCGTGCCTCGTCTACCTTCATCATTCTCTTCATACACATGTCTACGTACTTCTCGTCTACCTATTGTACTTGCCGCTAAATAGTAGTGTTCAGCACTACCGTGTTCCAGTCAGGTAGTAATGTACGGCCCTGTAATTTCCGGCACAGAGGCATAACACGTTAGGCCTCAGGAGTGGTAATGCATCTGCATTTGACCTGGGTCTTTGTGTCGGTGTCTATAGGCTGTAGTCATCACTTAACATCAACGTGAATTGCATGCTTGTGGTTCATCACTTGTCTTTATAGTTATGAGAAATGGCAACAATTACATCTAATACCTTTAAACGAGCAATTCTTGTATATATAGAATCAAGATCTCGGAAACGGCTTTCTTGAAACTTACAGATTAGGGGTTTTTCGGGTCAAGAAATCGATTTATTTAGGTTCCAAGTCCAAGAAAAGCTCGGTTCCAAGTTAATAATAAATTTTCTTCATAACCGACGACTAACGCCATCTATTGATGAATAGAAGAACCATTAGTCTACTAACGTTAGTCGTATTTTTAGCAAAGAAGAAGTGTTTGATTTGAGATTAGACCAAAAAAATCAATTGTTTTTATTCATATTTCTTCAGTATGCAATTCATACTAAATATAATTTTCAAAAATCGCTACGGAGCGAAGCTCGGTCAACCAGGTACTCTATACTTATAATAAAACTGTAGAAGTGTAAATTCTGTACATTGAAAATATTGAAAAATAAATACCAAGGGATGTTACTAGATCGATACCGAACACAAATATGTGATTAGAAAAATTTTTCTCTGTCTGTCTGTCTGTTTGTTCAAGCAACACACAAAAATTACCGGCCCGATTACGATGAAACTTGGTATAATTATATTTTAACCCTTGGCGCACAACACTGGGTACTTTTTATCCCGGAAAAAATGTCTGTATGTCTGTGTGTTTGTGCACGATAATTTCAAAAACGGCTTATCCGATTTTTACTTTTACGAAGTTTTACTTAACATTTAGTGTTTGCTTCATGTCAATCGGTTCAGAAATAAAAATTATGTCAATAAATATAAAAGTTATGTCAATTTAAAGAATCTAACTAAACGAAATAGATGGAGGTAGCTGCACCTTATAATTTTTCAAACTGCTGACAGACAAATATCACCTCAGTTTGCACGAGACAAAGGAAGCTGAAAAACGACCGAAATGCAGGGTTGATTTTAAATTATCATTTAAATTTAATACACGCGAGACCAATCCGAAAACTAGTTTTACTTCGAAGTGTAGCTCGCGAATACCAGAATTAACTCGTGTAAGCCACAAAAACATTTCTCCAAACTGATTATTTCATAATATTTAAGATAGTTTGTTTATTCAGCAGTGTTTACATGATATACTCGTACTAAGCCGGGGTTGCACCACGACTTTTGTTAAAGTTAAAGTTATTGTAATATTTCACATTCTGCTCTAACTTTAACAGATTTTCTTAAGTTAGAGAAGGATGTGCAATGTGACAATTACTTTAACTAGCAAATGATGTGGTGCAACCCAGGCTTAGATTATCGTAAAAGTGCAGAAACTACCTCAGTGGCTTCGCGTACCTAATGAGGCGTGCAAAATCTATATTTTAAACAGGTTGGAAGATGGTGCCCCAATGTTATTTGAACTAATTCTCTTAAATTAATATTACACACAAATATTGTTAACTTTCTTATAAAATAAAAAAATAAGTTTTATCCAAGTATCTCTCCTTAACACAAAATAGAGCTTTTATCAGTCACAAAAACTTCACTCGAGACAAGATTCAGTGTTGGAGTGTATAAAATTAAATTGACTGAGGAATGACTGGCGAAATGACTCTCTGAGAACGAGCTTTTAACTAAAGAGTTGGTATCTTGTTATAACTTGCAAAGGAATGCAATTTACTAGCATTGAAAAGTATCTCGGAGTAAAACTTCAGTGAACATTTTTGAAGAATGTTCCTTACTTTGCTCTTTCGCACCTTTTGAATGCGATTTTGATTTTTTAAGTTGTTTATTCACGTATACTTTGGTTTAAAAAAGAGTTAACTTAGGCAAATAGAAAATTATTGTTTATTTGTCATAGGTGAATGATAACAAAACAGCATAAAAGAATATCATAATGTGTTTCTCAAATAACCAGTTAAATATTATCCTACTAATATAAAAAAAACTCTCTTGTCACAGTGTTTGTAATAATACTCCTCCGAAACAACTGGACCGATTACTATGAAATTTTGTGTATATTTGGTAGGTATGAGTATCGGTTGTAGTCTATTATTTAAATCCTTTTATGGTAAGGGCGATCCTGCCCTAATGGTTTTCTCCTTTTTTGTTTTTTTTTCCATTTTATTAAAAGTGTTTCATTTCTAGTGTTAGTTTTTGTTTATTTTTATGTATGTTCACCGATAATTTGAAAACGCCTCCACCGATTTGGATTTTTTTTATGTTCATTTATCGTCTCTCGTCAAGATAAATTTGCAAATTACATTTTGCAGCTCTTGGGTACTTTTTTCAGAAACCGCCATAAAAAGTTATTTAACGACGGTTTCGAGATTAATGTCATTTTAACCCTCTATCACTCAAGAACTGGGATTTATTTGATTTTGTGAATTTGAGTTAGTAACAAAAAAATAAAATACACGTATTTCAAGGTTTTAATTATTTTATATTATATGGAAAGAAAATTACAAAAATAGGGAGTGTCGCTTTTAGGCAACACTGAGGTAAGTGACCAAAATCTATATTTAAAATACCATGTTAGGAGAGATGAAAATTTTTGAAGCAATTCTTGGTGTTCGTGTAGCATAAGGCTACCCCGCAGTTTTCGCAAACATTATGTGTAAAACCAACACATTTCGGTAATTTACATCTTATTTTTTTATCCGACCATTGTGGCCAGTGGCCGATTTGGTCTTGCCGGACTGTCCACACAAAGATGCTCTTCCATGGAAACTTTACCATATTTCTCATTCAAGGAGTCCACCAATGGTCGTATTTGTAAATACGATCATGATCAGGATTGCTTCTAAGGAGATCTTTGCTATTGTCGTTAAAATGTAAAGTTTGACGAATTTTTTCAAGTTTGTTCAACGTCATGGTTTCCTGCATCTGAGGGGTTCCACGAATAGGACTCCAGTGGTTCGTAACTCTAGGCAATTGGACAAGAGACATTAGGCAAGCCACACCAATAAATTGCCTCACATCCTCCTCAGACACTCGAAAAGTGCTATTAGGATCTTTCTGCACTTGATACAAATTAGTCTCTTCAGATATTTTCTTGATAAGATCATTTGAAAAGAGGTATAAAAAAAACTGTACGGGAGTATCTAATTCAAGAAGATCGGAGCCCAGATTCTTGTTTCCCATAAACATGAGCTGCCCTGCATTTAACTCTAAATTCTTTTTCTTCCAGCGCAATTTCAATTTAGCTGGTTTCGTTTTATCACCTGTTCTTAGATTTTTAGGTTGAGAAGGTCCAGCAGTACTCTCGTGTGACGTTACCGTACTAGAGGAAGGAGTTTCATCAGTGTTTTCTAGAGCTTCTATTATGGACTCGACATCAATATCCACCTCTGGAGCCTCCTCTTCGAATGCGTTCAATTCAGGAACAAAATCACGATCAACAAGGCTGTCATCATCGAAATCAAGGCCATCTTCACTATTTGCACCATCATTTAGCGCAAAACTAATGTCTGCGTCACCAAGGGGTCGCTTACGAGACATCCTGAAATATAAAAAAATTACAATCAGTCTATTAGGTATACATCAAAATTTTGCACTTATCGTCTGATGTAGCCTACGGGCAACAATCACTATTTGACAACAAAAACAAGATAAAATGTAAAAAGTATTCAAAAATAACGTTTCACAATAAAGTTCAAACACTTACCTCTCTATTTTATCAATATAAGCACAGAAAACACGAACAGAACTATTTTTTACAGATTTTTTAAATAGCAGCAAACCGCAACTTAACTTCAATACCGACCGTTGAAATACAAATCTCAGGTTGTACGAAATAGCGCCATCTTGTTGTAATTTTTGGTAATAGTTTGTTAGTTTGGAATGTAGACCGTAGGTGACAGCGCGCGATAACGTTTAGAAATCAGTCCTATTAAATTCCGAGGCTTTTAAAAGGTATGTTGCCTTCAGTCTACACTATGATACAGAGGGTTAAATTCACAGATAAAACTTGTAAAATACATTTAAAACACCAGAAGAAAGTTTAAAATGAGATTTGAATATATTTTACTGCAACAGCACCATTTTCCGTTACATTTTGGACATCTCATAAGCTCATAAGATTTCACGTTTCAGAAGTATAAATATGAGGTAAATTTTTATACCTCTGTTGAACAAGTTTTCTCCAGGGAGCCTTCAAAGAACTGTAAGTAGACAAGGAACATAATAAAGGTTTCATACTCCAGAAGAATAAACGACACTTATAAAATTACCTTCTTGTAACGTAAAACGTAAGAACATACGTTTTCGCGAGCTCATTGAAATTCTCACTTCCCTCTAAAATGGTCGAGGAGGGCAATGGCTGTCACATGCGTCATACTCGTGAACGGGTGCTGTTGGTGGGGACTGGTCTGTTCTGGTTTGCAGGGGCTACATCACATTTAGTAGATAGCAGTTTATTTGCATCTATGCTATGGACGTTGACATTATTTGATTTTTCACGATAATCTATACTAGATTTAAGCTCTCATTTAAAAGAGCTCTTACTGAGTTTGTTGGGTAGCGGAGTTCTTCTCAGTAGTGACTGCACTTGGAACTCTGCTAAGTGAATAACATTGATATTGACGAATAAGTTTTTCTTTTTCTTCATTTATTATCATTGAAGGAATTGAAAAATTTTATGATTAATATGTTTTAACCAAACAGTTTAATTTTTTTTTTTTTTTTAATTTATTATTAATTTATGATTTTGCTTTTACTATTTGTAATGGTTATTCGCTCTAGGTAGTTTATGATTTATTGACGTTTTGAAAGTATCTGTAAAGATCTATTCGAAATAAAAATATTTTCTATTTCTATTTCTAAATAAAACTACAATAATATACAATAATAATAGGTTGGGGAAAAAGTCTTTTCGCATTATAGTATGTATGAACTTGTAATAAAATCTCTTTGGCTGTAGTATTTTTATCTGCCTGGTTTTGGTATCATTGAAAGTTAAAATTTTAAAGAACATAATTCCAAATTCAAATTAGGCAAATGTGTGATTTTCATTTGTTTTTCGTACTGTCAAGATGAGTGAATCTAATGAAGAAATTCGATACATTTTAAAATGTTACTACAAAAAAGGAAAAATTCAACGCAAGCCGCGAAAAAAATTTGCGATGTTTATGGACCTAGTGCAGTGTCTGTGAGAGTAGCACAAATTTGGTTTAAGCGTTTTCAATCCGGAAATTTCGATGTCAAAGATGCACCTCGCTCTGGTCGCCCTATTACGGATAAAATGGATGCCATTCTTGAAAAAGTGGAGCAAGGTCGACATATCAGTAGTTACAACGTAGCTGAAGAACTGAGAATTGATCACAAAACAGTTTTGGCGCATTTGAAAAAAGCTGGGTACAAAAAAAAGCTCGATATTTGGGTACCTCACGAGCTCACTGAAAGAAACCTAATGAACCGTGTACTCATTTGTGATTCTTTATTACGACGTAATGAAACCGAATCATTTTTGAAGAAGCTGATAACTGGTGATGAAAAGTGGATCACGTACGACAAGAACGTGCGAAAAAGGTCGTGGTCAAAGGCCGGTCAGGCTTCACAGACTGTGGCGAAACCCGGGTTAACTCGCAATAAGGTGATGTTGTGTGTGTGGTGGGATTGGAAGGGCATTATTCATTATGAGCTATTACCACCAGGCAGGACTATCGATTCTGAACTCTACTGCGAACAACTGATGAGATTAAAGCAAGAAGTTGAGAGAAAGCGGCCGGAATTGATCAACAGAAGGGGTGTGGTGTTTCATCATGATAACGCTAGACCTCACACATCTATAGCCACTCAGCAAAAATTAAGAGAGTTTGGCTGGGAGGTGTTAATGCATCCGCCGTATAGTCCTGACCTTGCACCTTCAGATTTCCACCTGTTTCGGTCTCTTCAGAATTCTTTATGCAATCTTAGGTTAACATCACGAGAGGACTGCCAAATCCACTTGTCGCGGTATTTTGATGAGAAGTCCCAATATTTTTATAGCAATGGGATCATGTCCCTACCTACAAGATGGCAAAAAGTTATCGAAGAAAATGGTACATACATACTTTAGTTAAATTTAAATAAACTATATTAAAAAATGTTTTGAATTATCTTAAAAAATGCGAAGAAACTTTTTCCCCAACCTAATAGTAACTACATTATTATAACATTTATTATTAACCTATCGTTTAGTTTCTTTGTTTTCATTAGTTTAATTTTAATATGCTCAGCACCTTTTTGCGTTTTCTTCACAACCGAATGATTGACTGGCAGAGAATGCTATATAGCATTAAGTCCTCCTCATGAAACATTTTTTTTGTGTGCATGAAAGTGTAAATTAATAAATAAAACTAGTTTTCGGATTTGTCTCGCGAACATTTTTTTTTTTTTTTTTATGTCATTAAGTTGACAGACAAGCAGACGGGCCACCTGATGGTAAGTGGTCACCGTCGCCTATGGACATTTGCAACACCAGGGGAGTTGCCAACGCGCTGCCAGCCCTGAAGGACTCTTTTGACGCCATTTTTGAAGAACCCCATATTGTAGCACTGAGGGAACACCTCAGAGGGAAGTTCGTTCCACAATTTACACGTTCTGGGCAGAAACGAACGAGAAAACCGCACCGTTGAGCACTGCCAGGTGTCCAGTCGGTGACGTTTAAACTAAACTAAAATGACATTAAACTAAAATGATTATTACAATCGAACCCGACGTTTCGGTCGCTTTTCAGCTTCCGTGGTCTCGGGCAGACCCACTTGTGCGTGCCTACACAAATATTATTGTAGTTATTTTGTAGACAAAAATTGACCATTTATATCCCAAACTACTGAGTTTAACGTTTTCAAAGCCAGTAAATAGATCTTTATCAATGGATTATAGGGAAATCTAAAAGCCAATGTTCTCGAGTACCGTCACTAGAACTCTATCGTCAATAAAACAAGCACAGAACTCAACAATTTATATTGCACATCGAGCCTGCGAACGGCTCGTTTGCCGCTTCGTAGAGCGTTATCTCTATTGCACACTGCCTAAGTAAGCATTGACAGTCCGGTATTGGTCAAAACTTGATCAAAATGGTCGACAAACTTCAAATAGGTACGGTGTGAAAGAGATAACGCTCTACAGACCCGATATAAGCCGAAGACTCCTAGCAAGGCTCGATGCGCCATATTTATTGTTGAGCACTGTACAGTATCTAACAAGAAATATTGCACATCGACCTAAGGAAGGAGACTTCGGCTTATTTCTGTAGAGCGTTATCTCTTTCGCACCTTACCTATCTGACGTTTGTCGACCATTTTGACGACTAAGCTTTGACCAATACCAGACTACGGATGCTTACGTTGGCAGTGTGCGACAGATCAGTCCCTTTCATAGGCTCGAAATGATAGAAAGACAGAAGAAAAAATAAGGAAATATTTATTTGTAACAATGTACATGAACAACACAATTTTTTAAACATACGTATGTAGGTACCTTATAATTATACATTTGTTACAAATATGCAATATTTCTTGATGAGCACTGCAATATTATTTTTACAATTAAAAATGTAATATTCACAATCGCATCCCTCATGTAGTTGTCAAAAACTCACCACCTTACATAACAAACCGATGTCTCGAGCGAATTTTTTTTTTTATTTAAAGAAGGTGGCAAATAAGCATGCAGTTCGCATTGATGTTGAGTGATGACGGCAGCCTATAGACACCCACACAAAGATCAGAGGTCAAAATACAGATGCGTTGCTACCCCTGAGACGTTAGTTATTATGTCTCTATGAATGTTATTACGAGGCCATACACTAACATCCAACCGGAACAAGATAGTGCTGAATACTATCATTTGGCTGCAGATAGATTAGGTAATGGCCTACGCCCTCGAGCTCCTTCACTGGAACTCTACCATCAGTAAGAAGAAGAAATATGCCTAACCGCCTCTAATCGCATATGCCTTATGTGTCCCCCCACAACGCCCTAAGCCGAAGATTGGACCCGCAGGGTCTCCCTTAGACAGATGTGTACATTTATTGAGGCCGATTGCCCGATGAAATAGACAGGTGCCGCCTTAATACGAGCCGACTAAATGAGTAAATAAAAAAAAAAACGTTTTTTTATGTAATGGAAGTGACACACAAGCATGTACATTGATGTTAAGTGATGAGTGCAGCCTAAAGACATCCACACAAAGACCAAGGTCAAAATGCAGATACGTTACCACTCCTGAAGCGTAAGGTGTTATGCCCATGTGCCGAAAATTACAGGGCCGTACATTACCACCTAACCGGAACACGATAGTGCTGAACACAACCATTTAGCGGCAAGTATATTAGGTGATGCGGTGGTGCCTACGCCCGCGAGCTCCGTCACTGGAGCTCTACCACCAGTAATAACTACGTATCGACCGCGCTTGTGAATCGCAAAGTACTATTTACTACTCTTAGAGCTTCTCAATATTTTTAAGATATAATAACAGACCGCGCACTGTATATTGTTACCTTTACTAATATTAAGGAAGTCGGCATACGCGGATATGATATGCAAATCATATTTATGACCTAAATATTCTTTCGTTCATAGTCGGCTGTTTTTCTTTTTTATATCTCTAACAGCGACATCCACGTAATAAGACTGTATATCCTGTGGGTTCGTCAAGCCAAAATGTTTGTGAATTTTTGTGATCCCTCGGCAATCCCTATCAATGGTAGGTGTACGGAGTATAGAGAATGTAGGGTTTGTCAGTGAGCGCGCCTAACTGAGCGGGTACGACTGCTACGAGTCATGCACTATTTCACGATTCATATGCGCAAACGTGTACCTGAGTACGTCTTTACCACAACTAAGCGTCCACCGCGCTTGTGAATCGCAAAGCGAATAAATGAGAAACTCTTTGAAACGCTTAAAATGCTTAATTATATATCAAGTAAATATTTTTCTTTAAGTAAATTAAAATACTAATACATCTTCTTCTTTGTCCTCTCCTTTTCCCATTGTTTGGGGTCGGGTCTCCTCGCTATTTTGCGCTAGGACATTCTATCCTGGGTTGTCGGCTCTGGCAATTACACAATTATAATAATGAAACAGTAATATATAATTATATGAATTGAAATTAGCGCAAATTCGATAAACCGCGCACTGTATATTGTTACCTTTACTAATATTAAGAAAGTTAACACACGCGGATATGATATGCAAATCATATTTATGACCTAAATATTTTTGTTCATAGTCGGCTGTTTTTTCTTTTTTATATCTCCCACAGAGACATCCACGTAATAAGACTGTATATCCTGTGGGATCATCAAGGCAAAATGTTTGTAAATTATTGTAATCCCTCGGTAATCCCTATCAATGGTAAGTGTATGGAGTGTAGAGAACGTAGGGTCTGTCAGTGTGCGCGCCTAACTGAGCGGCTACAAGTGCTACGAATCACGCACTATTTCACGATTCATACGCGCAAACGTGTACCTGAGTACGTCAATACCACAACTAAGCGTCCACCGCGCTTGTGAATCGCAAAGCGAATAAATGAGAAACTCTTTGAAACGCCTAAAATGCTAAATTATATATAAAGTAAATATTTTTCTTTAAGTAAATTAAAGTATTAATACATCTTCTTCTTTGTCCTCTCCTTTTCCCATTGTTTGGGGTCGGGTCTCCTCGCTATTTTGCGCTAGAACATTCTATCCTGGGTTGTCGGCTATGGCAATTATACAATTATATTAATGAAACAGTAATATATAATTATATAAATTGAAATTAGCGCAAATTCGATAAACCGCACACTGTATATTGTTACCTTTACTAATATTAAGGAAGTTAACACACGCGGATATGATATGCAAATCATATTTATGACCTGAATATTTTTCGTTCATAGTCGGCTGTTTTTTTCTTTTTTATATCTCCCACAGAGACATCCACGTAATAAGACTGTATATCCTGTGGGATCGTCAAGCCAAAATGTTTGTGAATTATTGTAATTCCTCGGTAATCCCTATCAATGGTAAGTGTACAAATAGTAGTCACAACTAAGCGTCCACCGCGCTTGTGATTCGCAAAGCGAATATATGAGAAACTCCTTGAAACGCTTTAAATGCTTAATATCAAGTAAATATTTTTTTTTGTGGAATGTGGATGGTTGCAGAGGCCCAGGAAGACCAAGGCTGACCTACCATGACCAAATAGGTCGAGTTCTGTCTGATGGTGGAGTCAAAAGTCTTAGGAATCGGCGTGCATGTATGAAGAGAATGATGAAGGTAGACGAGGCACGAGAGGTTTGTCAGAACCGGGATGTCTGGCGCTCTACACTCTCTGCCTACCCCGTTAGGGACCTGGCGTGAAGATACATATATATTTTTTTTTTACTAAATTAAAACAGTCATACATCTTTTTGTTTGTCCTGTCCTTTTCCTATTATTTGGGATCGGGTTTCCTCACAATTCTGCGCCAGGATATCCCAGGATAGAATATCTCGGCTTCGGCAATTATACAATTATATTAATAAAATAGTAATACATAATAATATTAATTTAAATAAGCGCAAATTCAATCCAAAAACCGCGCACTGTCTATTGTTACCTTTACTAATATTAAGGAAGTTGACACACGCGGATATGATATGCAAATCATATTTATGACCTAAATATTCTTTCGTTCATAGTCGGCTGTTTTTCTTTTTTATATCTCCCACAGAGACCGCGACGTAATAAGGCCGTATATCCTGCGGGATCGTCTGCAAGCGAAAATGTTTGAGAATATTGTAATAACAATGTTGGCACAATAGGTGTGGAGTTTTTAGTGTGATAAAAGTAGAAAATGGTCATACAGTTAACATGTGTGTTAAATTAATGCTGCAGACTAAAGGCTTTATTAACCTAAATTAATCAACGTACAGTGCTCAACAATAAATATTGGACATCGAGCCTAGGAAGGATACTTCGGCTTATATCGGGTCTTTAGAGCGTTATCTCTTTCGCACCGTACCTATTTGACGTTTGTCGACCATTTTGATCAAGTGTTGACCAATACCGGACCGTCAGTGCTTACGTAGGCAGTGTGCAACAGAGATCTCTTTCTCAAGCCCGATGTGCAATATTAATTGTTGAGTACTGTAAATGTGTTGCTCAGAGGTCAAAGAGTATTTATTTGAAAAAACAGCGTACATGTATTACATGTATATACCCATGTTTTGGCTGGTACTTATATTAATTTAGTTTTATATTACAGATGGCGTACGTATTCATATTATTGCGAAGGCTTCGTACGTGAAAATCTTCGAAACTGATTGATGGACAACATCTATCTAACAGCCAATAAATAAGCCAAATAAACTGTTGCAAATTATAAAATCTGTTTTAGTCAAAACATTTAAATCTCGTTGGATAATATCAGCCGATCCCGAACCAAGCAACGCAGCTCATTGAAAAGATCACCCCCTAATAATATAATAAACCATTATCTAGCGATCTTGCGAATCATAAAAATTTATAAAGCATGTGATGGAATATGTTGATAATAAACTTTAAGTCATACTAAACTCAGCTCAGTTTACATGACGGGCATAAAATCATCCACAACCATAATACCTTGCATTATCAATGGGACTACTTAACTACGTAGTTTGAGATGGCTATCTGGAAACCCAATCATAAATATACCTTCTAAAACTCATGCTGAACAATTTTATGTTCATTTGGAATAAACACGGGTACAGTTTATTGCGCAATACCCGGATTGTGAGCGTGTATTAAGGAAAGCATCCGATAAGAGAGAACCAAGAGTTTTGGTTTATTTAATAAACGTACATTGATGGAAAATAAATTGGTATCGATTGCATTATTTTGGCTCAGCTACGTTTAATACGAATACTTTTGACTAAGACTATCTTCGCTATCAAGCTGGGTACAACTTGGATATACTTGCTACTGGTGGTAGAGCTCCAGTGGCGGAGCTCGTGGGTGTAGGCACCACCGCATTACCATAATATACTTGCCGCTAAATGGTAGTGTACAGCACTATCGTGTTCCGGTCAGCTGGTTTACTGCCAGTTTGACTATCTAGACAGTCAATCACAAATATACCTTCTACAACTTATATTGAACAATTTTACGTTCAGTTAGAATAAAGTTCAGTTAGGGTAAAGTTTATTGGGCAACACCCGAATTGTGAGCGTGTATTAAGGAATGTATTCGATAAAAGGGAACCGAGAGTTTTGGTTTATTTAATAAACGTACATTGATGCAAAAATAAATTGATATTGATTGTATTACTTTGGCGAGAGTTGGTGGAGAATACTTTTGATGAAGATAATTCTTTGTATGTCATGAGATCACAAAAGCTTAAGCTGTAATTCCGTGGCTCGCGATCGATCGCGGCCGCGCGCGGCTATATATGCAGTATGAAAATGTATAAAACCGATTCCGTGGCTCGCGACAGACGCGCGCGGCCGATACATTTCCATACTACATCTATAGTCGCGCGCGGCCGCGGTCAATCGCGACCAACGGAAGTGCACCTTTAAAAGCGACCGAAAAAATTTAATAGAATTTACTACAGGTAAGATAAACCCGTAAAAACAATTTAATTTCAATGAGTTAAACTTTTTTCACTAGCTCTAATATTTCTTATCGCGAAATCCTAAGAACACATCAAAGATCATCCACTTTATAAAGGGAATAAATTATCACTAAAAGACAATTCAGATCAACATTCAACGATTACGACACAAAGAGCACTCAGCCGAAATGTTGTTACAAAATAAATTTCTTCTAAATACAATTTTCCCTTCTTTGTTCAACAAAAGTGTTGCGTTATAAATAATTTATCGAAGTCAGGTGCAGTTATGGCCGATCGATGGTGAAAAAGAATTGACGGGTTAGCGTACAGGTGTTTGAAACCACTTAACTCGTGTTGCTGTCTCCTTGAAGAATTTTCACTTGGAGATACTTTGTTTTATACATGCCATTTGAAATACTATTCGCCACATTTACGGACTTTTGTATTATGTCGTATCTTTTGAAAAATATGTAGGAGAAAGAGTATAAATGTTATTGTATAACAATGTATTATGTAAAATTTTCCCTTCTCGCCTAGTTCAACAAAAGTGTTCAGTTTTAATAATTTATCGAAGTCAGGTGCAGTTATGACCACACACCAAATAGTCGATGTGACCACACGATGAAAAAAAAGAATTGACGAGTTACCGTGCAGGTGTTTGAAACTACTTAACTCGTGTTGCTTTCTGTTTGAAAAATTCACACTTCAAAATAAGAATATAACAATGATGGCGACACTTGATACGTGCCACTGCTGGGAACGAGTCTCTCCCCTTCTTGGGAGGAGGCCTGGAGCTTACTCCGCCACGCCGCTCCAATGCGGGTTGGTGGAGATAAGGGTTAGTGCCCAACCCGCTGTCGGATGTTTTCAAACCACCCATAAAGCCTCCGAAGCGTGGAAACGCGCATTTTAATTTGCCACTAGCGGTCACCCACCACTCACCCGACCGCATTCGTATTGCTTAACCGAGTAGATCGTTTCCGATCTACACCAGCCGCGGGGTTATGCGCGCTTTCCACTTGAAAATACTTTGTCGAAATGCAGATGTGTTACCACCCCCGAGACCTTACTTATTATGTCTCTGTGATAGTCATGACGGCGACATTTTATATTTGCCCTTTAAAATTATGTCCGCCACATTCACACATTTGTCTCTTGACGTATCTTTTGCAAAAACATGTAGGAGGAAGAGTAGGGGAGACCGAGGAGAGTTGTGACAAAGGTAAGTTGTGACAAAGACGATTTCTCCCTACCTATAATCGTTAGCGAGCTGGCTTCAACGCTAGTTTGCGACTTGAGAGATGCCCTACTTGATTTAGTACTCGGTGGCGTCTTACGAGAAGCGGTTATGAAATTATGGCATCTGCGTGAAAAAATATGCGAAAAGTAAGTTTTTCTTTGAAAATTTGATCAAATTTATATCATGCCCTATTACATGTTTATTGTTGTGTTATATTTTCTTAAATTGTGTGGTTATTCAAGACTCAAAATATTGCATCAATCTTTTTTGTTTGTATCGTGTCTACAAAATATGAATGATTATTTGGACCAAGTCATCATTTTGAGCAACTAGGCGAGTTGTGACAGCCTGTCACAACTCTCCTATCTGACTTCATTTTTCGCGATGTGGTGTGTTGCATGCTAAAAGGCTACGTTCTTAGTTACAGAATGCTGAATAAATATACAAGAACGACTGATGAGGAATGGATGATGGAATTTGAAGCGGTTACGTAAAGATACGAGATAAATGTCCAAGAGATGTCGTGTGTGTCCTCTTACAATCTTAACTACATGTCTCTGTCAAGATATATTTAGAAGAAACACGCTTATCAAGCAAAACCCAGTAGGCAAGGCTTCATCAATGGGTTAGACCATTTATGAGAGGACTCACTTCAAATAATGGACTCACTTTTCAAATAGTCACTTATTATAAGTGACTATTTGAAAACATCAGATCGAAAATATAAATAAGCAGTGGGCCCAATGCCTAGAATGCAAAGACTGATCACATATAGATTGTACCTACTGGAGACAAGTTGCAGTACGTTTGCCATAATTGTCTATGAGATTAAATGAAGATTTTTGACGGATAATAATGTGATTTACCTCAAAATGGTGCCATATATTAGATACTTATGAGGTATTATTTCTTGTTACGAGTGTTATGTTTTCTTTTTGGTATTTAATGTACTAAAAGATGATTATCAGTACTTTTTTGCAAATGAAATTGTTTGTTTTATTTGTATATTATAAGTATATTATATAATGGTAAACGTAACTTCACGCCTGTAATCCCCGAAGGGGTAGGCAGAGGTAAATGCATGCATTCAATCATACATGCAAACACCCACGACTCGCCGGTTACGTTTTGGCCCATGTAACAGGTGGCGAACCTGTTGCCATCTCCGGGCACATTACCAAACTCCGGGGTACTGGAATACTTCCAGAAAATGGAAAAATCCCAATAGAAGCAGAGATAAAGGATTTTAAACCGTTATCTCTGATAGTCCCCGACCCGGGAATCGAACCCAGGACCTCCAGCGTAATAGTAGTGGTATATAATGGTCCTTCTATTTAATCAAACAATCTAAATAAAAAGCTGTCACAACTTATCTCGGTCCCTGTCACAACTTACCTCGGTGATAGGAGAGTTGTGACAGAGGGAGTTGTCTTTGTTTTTGTTGATTTTCTCAGAAACTATGATACTTCATTTGATTTTGTTGATTATTTTGCAACGACAAGGAATGGCGCTACATTAATTAACATAGATCATAACTGTAAAATGTTTTTTGAGCGAAATATGGCCATTAAAGTAAAAATTGCCACAACCATCCTAGGTCTCCCCTATAAACGTAGTTGTGTACAGTAAATGGCTTAAGACATTTAGGCACTTGATTCATTTCAATTTACAAAGTAAATCTAATTTTGTTGATGTGATTTTTTTGTACCAAAAAAAATGTCGAATAGAATAAAGGAAAGTATAAGATAAGAAGGAATAAATAAAAGCACTTTTCCGTAATGTAAAAGACGATAAGCGTGTATATTTGGGGGTCTTTAAATAAAAGGTTACTTAAAGATGACAAAAATAGATAATTATGTATTGTACTGGTTCTACAAGAAATCTGACAGGGAAAGATTTTATACTGTTATCTCTGATAGCTTCCGTCCCGGGGATATAATCCAGAACCCCCACATAGTAGTAGTAGTAACCTGCTAGCAAAATTGAATAATGATGATTTTGAATATCACGAAAGTACGAAACAAGCATGCAGTTCACATAGATGTGACCCACTTAAAGACCAGAGGTCAAAATGCAGATGCGTCACCTGTGCCGAAAATTACAGGGCCGTATGTTTTTTTATACTCGTATATTCTTGAAGCAGTACAGTGCAGGTAACGTCATTATAAACTACGTCATTCAAATTAAGTAAACAATTTAATTTAATTAATAAACACAACTATCCTAGATTGTCTTAAATGCTGTTAGTTAATTAAGAAGTTGTTCTCAATTAACTAGACAACATCTAAGTAAGCATACTGAATTATAATCAATGATTGAATTGCTAAGGCTCGGTAGAATAATGAAGAGCAATTTGTTTATGTTACTTTATGTTAAACTAGCGGCCCGCCCCTGCTTCGCGAGGGTGCAATGTTACCTACCCTCTCCTATTCGTCTTAGCGTGATAATTTTATAGATATAGCCTAAAGCCTTCCTCGATATCTTTAACTTTTCTAATGATTTGACACCTTGTGTCTGAAAAACCCAAATATCTTACGGAACCCTATTTTTTCCAAAAATAAAATATAGCCTATGTTATAAATATAGCTTATAATATAATATGAAAGCGTTACATGCCACGAAATAAAATAGTCTTTGTAGATTATATTGCGTGAAAAATGTTGAGATAAATCACTCCATTCTGTATAAGGATCGTCAGCGACTCAGCGTCCGTACTTAATTAGCACACGCAAGTTGATCGAGTGAAAAGGGGCCTATTTAGGTTCTCGTGGTATATAGATAGGACGTAGGTCGCTTTTCCGGCACACAAGCATAACAGTATAGATCTCAAAAGTAGTCGTTTATCTTAGGTGTTTATAAGCTACAGTTTTCATTTTTTTATGTCATGAAAGTGCAAACAAGCAGTTCAAACAAGCATGCAGTTCGCATTGTTCGCAAAGGGGAAATGAGACATTCTAGTGATATACTTTTTACATTAGTTTATTACATTTAGTTTTATATTAGTGATATTCTTGACTTTACATATATTTTTTATCTTGTTTGACATGTATATCAATTGTTGTTCACTTTAATTTATTTTGTTTGTTTTTGACGTGTCGTAAGAGGTGCCTGTCACCCTAAATGAATAAATGAGTTTCTGATTCTGATTCTGATTCTGATTCTGATTGATGTTAAATGATGACAGCATCCCATAGACACCCACACAAAGACCAAAGGTCAAAATGCAGACGCGTTACCACTTCTGAGGCCTAAGGTGTTATGCCTCTGTGCCGGAAATAACAGGGCCGTACATTGCCACCTGACCGACCTGATCGGAACTACCATTAAGCGGCAAGTATATTAGGTAATATGGTGGTGCCCACGCCCGCACTGGAGCTCTACCACCAGTAAATTTTATCATCATATTGTATCATCACTGCAAACTGTATAATATAGTTGTTTGCCACATCATCAAAAAATATGCAATTAAAGTCTGTGTAAGGGTCGTCGGCAGCCGTAGTTAATTATAAGTTTATTGAGTGAAAAAAGACCCATTTCTCGTTAGGGATAGTCCTTTCCCGAAAAAGATCGATTTCGAAATCGTAATATACTCGTATTATGATAAATCGATTTACAAAAAAGTCTACATCGAAAATTTGAACCTGGGTCCTTTGGATAAATACTTTAGTCGCTAAGCTACATTAAACTCGACTGTCGTATTTGGATCTATTTTCTTATACAACCATTTCAGAGTGACTGTGATGAAATCTGGCTGCTAATGCTACTGGGGCCTTTGAATAATTACTTTAGTCGCTAAGCTCTATTAAACTCGACTATCGAGCCAAATGCTCCATTTTCTTATATAACCATTTCAGAGTAACTGTGATCACATCTACCTGCTAAAGCGACTGGGGCCTTTGAATAACTACTTTAGTCGCTATGCTATATTAACCTCGATTGTCGAGCCAAATGGTCCATTTTCTTATACAGCCATTTCAGGGTGACTGTAACGACATCTCCCTACTAAAGCGACTGGGGCCTTTGGATTACAACTTTACTTCGGATAACTCGACTGTCATATTAGGCTCTACTTTCTTATACATCCATGAAATATTACTATTGACATCTTCTTGCTAAAGTTTGTATGTACAACGGTAGCAAATTCGAAGTCACTCTTAAGTAGTTATTTATCATTAACTCGCACTTTTTTACAATTAAGTATACTTACAGTTCTGTTCTGCAGGTTTTTGACTCTGCAGAGCAACCGGACAGGATGACCAACGAGTCCTGTGATGTTTCTTGGTGTGCTTGGATCGAAGTATGGCGAATCTGGAGAACCGTTCCATTCTTGGAGGAACTCCGCGCGGAAGTGCCGAGACGACATGTCTACCGTCGTATCTTCAGATGGTGATTCTGTACCGGAGCCGGCTGATGGAAAATAAAAAAGTTCACATTACACTGAACTTCACTGAAGCTAGACTAGAATATGGTTTTTTACGTACGTACGTTTTATTTTATGTACGGAAGTTCTCATTGATGTTTAGTGATGACTGCCACCTATATGGCCGAATACTCAAACGTCACTCAATTTTAAGCAACCCTCAAAATAAATGTGCGCTATCTCTTTCGTTTGAACGTGTTTTATAAAGGTAGATGACTTTTAAGTTCCACTTAGATTTGAGTGACGTTTGAGTATTTGGCCGATAGACACCTACACAAGAACCAGAGGTCAAAAAAAGTTCTTATGTCTCTGTGATAGTTATTACGGGGCCATACATTACCATCTAACCGGAACGCGATAGTACTGAACACTGTCGTTTAGCGGCAGATAAATTAGGCAATGCGATGGTGCCTACGCCCTCGAGCTCCTACACTGGAACTCTACCACCAGTAATAAAGGAAGTGTTTTGCTTTCTGTTGACATGGAAGAATGTTATTATATATATACGAGTCAGACTCGCACTTGGTCGGCTTTTTTTAAATTTAATTACTTCTCTCATAGTCAGTACACCGTGAAATAAAACAAATCTAAAATCACATCAAAAACAAAATTTATAATTTAGTCCGTAACTCTTCTTACGAAATGTTTTACATCTTAATCCCCAAGTTTCGAGACCTAATCTTCAGATTTCACAAGAACTGGGTCATCTGTATAATTGCCACTGGAAAAGTATATAAGCCGGATTCATTTTATTTCATTGTACCGCTACTTGGCTCTCTGGTCAATTTTTACGTTAAGTAAATAATTGCGAATTATTTTTCAACCAATATCTTATTGTCAATATGTAGTCAAAATTAGGTACTTACTTTAGGAACGGTTTTGCTTTCTCTAGAACATGATATAGGTAATGTTATTGTGCAATAAAATGCTGCGACGCGAACTCTCACCACATCGCTTGGGGGAGCTCGGATATAAATCGAAGGGGAGAGAAGTTACTAGACTTTGTGGTAAGTTCAAATCTTCAAATCCTTAATAAGGGCAATAAGCCTACATTTGTAAATGCTCGAAGAACAGAGGTCATAGATGTTACGCTAGCCACCAATAGGGCCAGCAAAAACATTGACAACTGGCATGTGTCAGGTGAAGTTTCCTTATCGGATCACAACTACATATGCTTTACGTACACAGTAAAGCCCACGGATGCAGCTGTACGAAGAAGGAATCCCAGGCACACTGACTGGACATCGTTTAGACGTAACCTAAAAGTGGAACTAGGGAATCTAATAGGTAAACTGAACTCAGCCTTGGATATTGAATTCGAAGCGGAGAGGTTGTCCAAAGCCATTATGAACTCGTGGGTAAGCAATTGCCCAGAGCATAAAGTAATTGGTAAAAAGGAACTATGGTGGACTCCTGAGGTAGCGAAGAGCCGTCAGGAGGCCAGACGGGCCTTCAACACTGCCAAAGCTTGTAAGAACTTTGAAATATATTCGAGGGCCCTTACACAGTACAGCAATGCAGTTAGGAAGGCAAAACGCAAGGCTTGGAGAGATCACTGTAGTAGAATTACTAGTGCCCCAGAAAGGATGCGACTCTCGAAGGCGTTGTCGACAACCAAAGACTGTCCACTTACGACAGTCCGCAAACATGACGGTCGACTAACCGAATCCGGGAAGGATACGTTAGAGGTAATGCTAAACACACACTTTCCGGACTCTATTGTTCTACATGATGATGAAGATGCGATTCATGGAGAAGAAGTGCAGTGCCACACTCGTAAACATGACTGGATGACTGCGAAAAAGGTAGTAGACGATAAAAAGATTGCCTGGGCCATGGGAACCTTCCAGCCATTCAAATCCCCTGGCCCGGATGGAATCTATCCTGTAATGCTACAACAAGGTATGCCTATACTTAATAAACATCTTTGTAGGTTATACAGGGCTTGTATCGCCTTTGGTTATATACCGAAGGCTTGGAGACAGGTAAATGTGGTATTTATACCAAAACCAGGTAAGGCAGACTACGAGGAGGCTAAATCATATAGACCTATTAGTCTTCAATCATATCTGCTTAAGGCAATGGAAAAATTAGTGGATAGACACATACGGGAGGGTCGGTGTATACAGTAATGGTTCGACCCATTCTGTTATATGGTAGTATAGTGTGGTGGCCAAGAACCAAACTGATGACATGTAGAGAACTTCTACGAAAGATACAGAGAACGGCATGCATGGCCATTTCTGGTGCTTTCCACACTACACCCACAGCGGCCTTGGAAATCATTTTGGGACTTGAACCACTTCACATAACAGTTGAGGTCGAAGCTAGGAAAGCACTCCATAGACTGGCGACAGCTGGTTATTGGCACAGCTCCATGTCGAGATTTCAACACACGCGATTCGAGACCAACACTGGGCTTGATAGAGTACTGCACATGGTAAATGACAAATGTCTAACTACGTTTGTATTCCATAGGAACTACAACGTCACCATCCCGACAAGGGAGGAGTGGAAAAGGGGAATGCGCTCTCTTGGACCCAAGAGCGTAGTCTGGTATACTGATGGATCCAAGATAACTGCTAGTACAGGGGCTGGAGTATACAGCTGTGACTACGAGTGTAGTCAAAGTATGGGTAAATATGCCACAGTTTTCCAAGCAGAGGCTTATGCGATTGTGGCATGTGCCAAGGAGAGTCTGTCAAGTGGTGCAGCCGGGAAAGACATTTACATTGTCAGCGATAGCCAGGCAGCTCTGAAAGCCCTGACATCGTTTAGGGTTAACTCAAGGCTGATACTTGAAGGTGTGCAAACCCTTAATAAATTAGGTTAGCACAACAGAGTTAGGCTAATATGGGTGCCGGGGCATGAAGGCATCAGGGGCAATGAAAGGGCCGATGAACTAGCTAGACTTGGTTCCAATACCAAACTAGTGAGTCCTGAGCCATTCGTGGGAATTTCAGCTAGCACCACATACACTGCCTTAAGGGCGTATGCCGCAGAACGACATCTGAAGGAATGGACGAACGTCCAGGGACAGGTACATTCGAAAAGGTTTCTAGGGGCCGACACGATCTACAATAAGAACATCCTACGATTAAATAGGCAAGGTTTGCGAATGATTGTGGGAGTTTTCACAGGCTATTTCGGCACGAGGCAGCACCTACAGCGGATGCACCAGGGTGAAGATTCACTGTGCAGAGCTTGTGGTGAGCACGAGGAGACAATGGAACATCTCTTATGCCAATGTGATGGCCTTGCTGGTAAGCGTATGAAGATCCTCGGGGTGGCATATCCTACACCGGGAGATTATAAGGTACTGTACATTAGGGACACCATTAAATATATCTCAGATATATTTAAAGGGACCATGGATGAAAGTATATAGAGTCTTGGGGGTGAACACAAAAGATCCCAATGGGTCGAAGTGTCCCAGTGTAACAGTTGTCCCCACAATAAGATAAGATAAGATATTGTGCAATAAATTAAGGTTTATTTTAATAACTTCTGTTTATGAATATCGATTATTACCTTCATAATAAAATATATAAGTTACAAATATATTAAATAAGTACATATTTTACGTAGCATGTAGCATATAGGTACATACAGTAGTACTTAGACCAAGTTTTTAATTTCAATGCTATGTTGTACATATACAAGGAAATAATAATTTCTAGTATGTATTCTAACCAACCACGAGACACGTATTTGAGTCGACATTAATTCATTTTGTTTGATAGTAAAACCATCAAAATTACAGTCCCATAAAAAATTGTGAAAATATGATTTTGAGAAAGTACATTTAAAGTACAAGCAAAATATTCCGATAACAGTAAAACATCCTTATCAAGAAAAATATTCGGGTCCAAATCAAAGAAACTCCACGTTTCCATTATGAAGCAAAACGAAACGAACGCCATGAATTTACGTAAAGGGCTCCCCACATACAAGCTCTTTTAAAAATTAACAAACCCGAGGGTCACCCCTTTTTAAGAGACAAAAGGGGAATTCAGGACTGCTTCTTTCAACCGCTCCACCTTATAACATTGAGCGCCTATTCATTCAAGCTCGGCGAACCGAAAAGAAATAAATATAGCGAGATCGCTAACGTTCGTATGATTTACGATAAGTCATGCCGAAGAAAATTGTAACTGAACATTTGGCAAGAACGCAATAGCAAGCTTCGGTATCGTTACACTAACAGTTGATAATCTCCATTCTGGTTGTTGGGCTTCAGACGAAGTTGTAATGTTGGCTGTGGCACAGGTCACGATCATTGTGTGCGTGCCAAGAAAATATAATAAAGGTCTTGCTTTGGCTAATATTGAAACTGATGGAAATTATTTTATTGTGCGCAAATATTAATTCGTTGGTTGTTTTGCCAGAAATGTAAGTTTAGACCCTTATTCATAAACGTACGTTACATACGTTTTAGCTATAGAATTTTTTGTCTTTGGCAGTTGCATTGTCAAATGTGCAGGATAGAAAAAGAAAAAGGAGAGATTAGCAACACTTTAGCTAAAATACGTTTATGAATAAGTTTTTATGTCGTTTTTATGCAAGCACATCAACATGTAGTTCACATTGATTCCAAGTTAACTGAAGCTTTTAGACATTTATACAAATCTACAGTTCAAAATAGATATACTTTGCTTCTAATATGCAAATTTTCCACTGTACTGGAAATTATATATGAAGTCAAAGGTGCTTTCCTTGTGCCAAAAATAAAGGAATCGTATATTGCGATTATAATCGGAGTTTTTTTATGTAACAAAGATGACAAGCAAGGATGCAGCTCACTGGTTGAGTTGGTGGCGATGGATTAGTGACGATTGAAGCCTATAGACATCCGCATAAGAACCAAAGGTGAAAATGCGGATGGTGTGGTTCCTTGACAGTTGTTACATCTCTGTGTTAATTATTACAGTAGAAGTAGCTCATCTAAAATTACACTTTACAATTAATATCAACACAAATTACTATTAATAGTTTATATTACGTTCGTACTACTTAAATGAAAATGAACATACTATCTCCATTGCAAAAGATAAAAAATATATTCTAGAAGCAAGAAGCAACTTACGATGATAATAGCAATAAATAATAAAGCTAAAACTTACCTATAAGAAAGAGGAAACCATGCATGAGAGATAACCACAGCACAGATTTCGCTCCGTCCGTCGCCTGCCCCATAATGATCATCTGACTGCGTTGTAAGCCGCTTCTGAAAATTATTATCTCTATTATTTTTCTTCTAGCTTTGACGTTAATGATAAACAGGGTTTTGTTCCTGTCTTGGAAAAATAGAGCGTGAAATGTTTAAATACAGTGTAGAAAGAAGCCAAAGAGATGGCATAGAGAGGATTTTGCAACGACTACGTCCGCCTGGAATTCGTAACAAAAATTACAGTTTCATAGTGTATTAAAAACCCTTAAAAGGTTGATTTAAAAACAAAAACGTTCACTAGGTCCTTTTCTAAAATCTCGACTTTATTCGGCTCCATTCCAAATTTCATCAAAATGAATTTAGCCGTTTTGATATACTCGTAAGTGCGAGACAAAGAATCAGCCAAACATATTCAGTTTTGCATTTATAATATTTTTATTTTTTTACGTACTTACTTTGTTTCGTCATAGTCAAGAGAATCTATACTTTATTATTATTCCACTTATTTATTTTTTTAACTTGTAATATATTTTTTTACATATATAAGTATAAAAATAAACATATATATATTAGATAAAAAAATAAAAAATAGTGTGCCGCCGACAGCGGGAGCAGGGTCCTAGCTGCCGATGGTTAGGGACACAGAGACAGGAACCTCCTCACTATGCGTGCCGTGCCGAGGAGTACTGTTTTCTGTATCAAACCCTTGATCCATCCACCTAGCGAGAGCCTCTTGAGATGTTGGTCGAGGCTCTTCGCTATCAGCCCGTTCACCGATACGACTATCGGCACAATGATGGCCGAATCCACATCCCACATGGCGACAACCTCGTGAGCCAGATCAAGATATTTGATTTCCTTGTCTTTTTCGGCCTTCACGATCTCATCATGCGGGACGGTGGTGTCGATCATCATTACGCGGCGCTCCGAGCGATCTATCACCACTATATCAGGCTTATTGGCAACAATAGTCCTGTCAGTGATAATAGATCGGTCCCAATACATCGTGACATGGTCATTTTCTAGAACTGGGTCGGGCACATACCTGTAGTACGGCACTTCCGCGACTACAAGACCGTATTTCAAGGCAAGTTGCTGATGGATTATCCTGGCTACTTGGTTGTGTCTGTGCAAGTATTCGCCGTTGGCAAAGCTCGAACAGCCGGAAACAATATGCCTGATTGATTCACCCGGTCGATGGCATGCCCGACATATGTCGACCGTTCCATCCTTCAGGATAAATTTCCGGTAGTTGTTGGTCATTTCCACTTCGTCCATAATTGCACAAACAATACCTTCGGTTTCCCCAAAGAGGTCACCGAATCGCAGCCAGGCCACAGACGCTAAGAAATCTACATCGGGCCCATGGAGGGCCCGGTAAAAACGCCCGTGTAGCTCCTTGCCTTGCCATACAATCCTGCGGTCGCTAGTCGTGAGCACCTCAGGTTTGCGCCAGTTCTTTTTAGCCAAAGAGAGTGGGGTGAGTCCGCTGTCGACCGTCACCACATCCCGATGCATCTCTCCGCCGGCGGTCAGAAAGTATTCTTGGAGATTACACACCTCACGGTTGTGTAGGGTCTTAGCGCTTAGAACGCCACGACCCCCACATCTCCGTGGGATGTATAATCTCATCACTGAAGACCGTGGGTGATGCATGCGGTGCGCTGTCAGTAAATAGCGAACTCGCCTGTCAAGGGCATCCAGTTCGGTCTGAGTCCACTTGAGTATGCCGAAGGAGTACAGCAAGACTGGCATGACCCAACCGTTGAAGGCGCGCACCCTATTACCGCCCGACAAAAGACTTTTCAGTACTTTTGTCAGGCGACCAAAGAAACGTTCCTTCAACGATTGCCTCATCTCGACCTCGCGTATACCTAAAGCCTCCGCCATACCCAAGTACTTATAGCTCTCGGTTGCAGAGAGGTTTCGGAACGGGATGGAACCCGGGAGATACATTCCCTCGGATTCCATTATCTGCCCCTGTTGTACATGCATAACAGCGCATTTTTCGATTCCGAATTCCATCCTGATAGAGTTACTGAAGTTTTCAGTTGCCTTCACTAGCTCAGACAGATTGGAATTACTGGAACCGAACAATTTCAGGTCATCCATGTATAGCAGATGAGATATCGTCCGACCACCTCTTCGCACCCGATAGCCAAGCCCCGAAGCCTCTAGTAGCGTACTGAGAGGATTCAAGGTCAGGCAAAACTATAAGGGGCTCAGACTATTGCCCTGGAAAATACCCCTGGCAATTCTCACAGGTTCGCCAACTGCCAGGGGCTGCCGAGATCCTGGATAGCGAAGAACCGTACTCCACTGCAACATACATGAGCCCAGAAAGGCTCGAAGAGTCGAATGAATTTTATACAACTCCAGGACCCGCATGAGCCATGTATGCGGCACGGAATCGTACGCCTTCGTATAATCTATCCAGCAAGTTGACAGACTCTTTCGGTTACGACGAACCTGCTGGCTAATTGCCATGTCTATGAGGAGTAGCTCCTTAGTACCGCGGGACCCACTCCTACATCCATTCTGAGAGCGAGACAAGATGGAGGAGTCTTCAATGTGCTTAGTTATTTTAACTCTCAGAATGGGTGTAAGAACCTTATATACCGTCGGTAGACAAGTTATTGGTCTATAATTTTTTATTATTAATATTACAAAGCTGAAGAGTTTGTTTGTTCGTTTGCTTGAACGCGCTAATCTCGGGAACTACTGGTCCGATTTGAAAAAATATTTCAGTGTTAGATAGCCCATTTATCGAGGAAGGCTTTAGGAATCAATAACATTACACTAAGATGAATAGGAGGGGGTTGGTAACATAACAACCGCGCGAAGCAGGGGCGAGCCGCTAGTAAAATATAAAAGATCAGAGACGCGTGGACGTCTAACAAAATACGTGCGTCCCTCTCAACGCGGTATTCCTCTTGTTTCGTACAAAGGCAAATCAAATTAACTTTTAATTCCCTAAATTGGAATTCCTCTCGATTGTCCCATTGTCACCTCCTGTTGGATTGGTCCCTTTTAATAATGGGGACGGTCCTTGGTTCGAGACTGTCTGCTAATTTAAAATTTGTGAATCGTATACGAATTATTTTAACACAGTAATTATTAATAGGCAAAGAACATTGTGTATTCTTTTAATAAAATTACTAGCTGTAGCCCGCGGATTCACCCGCGTGGATGTCGTTTAAAAAATAGCCTATGTTATTTCTCAAAGTCAACTCTATCTCTGCACCAAATTTCATTAAAATCTGTTTAGTCGTTTAGACGTGAAAAGGTAACAGATAGACAGACAGAGTTACTTTCGTATTTATAATATAAAGTAGGGAAGTAGGGATTTTACTGCAAACCTGTAATATAAACTTTGGAAAAGAAAAAATACAAGGATGACTTGAGGCAAGGATCGAACCTGGGTCTGCGTATAACTAGCGCAGTCGCTTCTACTGATGGGAAAGCTACAATGGTGGCAACATTTAAATTTTTGAAAGGCAATCGTTTCATAGATAGATATTTCCAATTTTCCCCCAACTTTCTTAGAAGACAGTGAAAAATAAAAAGAAATACATAGACAACTTGAATAAAAAATTGAGTTATAATCATAATAAATAAACTGTAATTACATATTTGTTTATTAAATATTATTATTTTTTTTTTTATTTAAGAAATAAGTTGTTCTCAATTCGTGCGAACAGTATGCACATCCTTTTTACACTACCTACGGCCGCATATAAAACTAAAAGTGTTTATAACGGCTATTTATCAATAACCCAATATAATGAAACGCTATTTTTAAAAAGTCTATTATTTCTTAATTGTAATGACTTTGGCACGTGCATTTTGCACGTCTCGTGATAGGCTGCAGTCATCACTTGACAACCATGTTTGTTGATTGACCAACTGCGTGATTGTTTGCTACCTTCTGAAAAACCGGTCAAATGCGTGTCGAGCCACGCGCTGTGTAGGGTTCCGTAGTTTTTAGGTTTGATTAACGTAATTAAAAAATATAATAATAATAATATATGTATTTTCTATGGAGTTGTTCAAACTTTCGAGTAAATACACGACTATTCGGTCGACTATTACTCGCAAACTTGTAAAGCCAACTTAAGTGTGATAGTTTTCCTTTTAATTTCGTTATATATTATGTAACTACTATTGGGTAACGTTAGAATTTCTAACAACCACCGTTTAATTGGTAGAGGGTGACATGACTCTAATGAAAATTGGCACTTTAAAGCTTAATAATTAACGAACAGTTAACTAAATCTAAAAATAAATTTAGCTCACCCCTAAGATTTTTGAAAGACCTATCCAACGATATACCACACTATATAGAAAACGAAAAATAAAACATTTATCCACACGTTACATGTAGGGGAGGCACCCTAAATAAATTTATTTTTCACGTTTTCATTCTACCACTTTGTCGGCGTGATTAAGGCGTATACTTGTGCAAAATTTCAAACTTCTAGTACCAATAGTTTTTACGCAAAACCGAAGACGGACAGACGGACAGACAGACAGATAGACAGATAGACAGACAGACAGACAGACAGACAGACAGACAGAAAGACAGACGGGCATGGCGAAACTATAAGGGTTCCTTGTTTACTTCGGAACCCTAAAAAGAACAACTGAAGCCAAATTGTTCTGCCTCTGGAAAACATCACTAAAATTTCATCCTGTATAAATGCGATCACGAAAACTGAACGAAAATTTTCTTTAAGTAGCTATGAATGGGCCTCTAATTGCTTAACGGGTCAAGGCCGTCTTTAAATCAATCATAAATAATAGGTATAATCAGCAGGCGTTTGAACAGCTAAATAAATAGACTTTTGCCAAAATTAAGATTTTCTTCGTGCGAAATTTCGTGTATTTGTAACTGGTTTCATTCGTGAGATGCTCCTTTGACATTGGTATTGTATGGGAAAAATACAAGGCTTATTAGATTTCTGTTATATTCGCATATTAATTTTATTATTATATGTTTTTTGATATTCGAAGATTTTTTTTAATGCCTCCGAATACGAAGAATATTTATAAAACTTAACAAAACGTACTCCCTATTTTATTATTTAAGGTTCTGCGGGTCTTTGAGAAACGTCCGCCATTTTCTTTTAATTCCTTAAGTAATTTCTTTGTTTGCTACTTGTCTGTCGAGGTTAGCTTAAAAGCCAATGCCAACAATATCACACGTCAAACCACCATGTGATAACCATTTTTTAAAATTTCAAGTCGGTTAAAAATATGACATGAAAGTAATGGCGAGGTAACCGCACCGCTATTAACTTTCTAACTTAAAAAAAATTTTTTTTTTGCATTTTTATTGAATTAAATTGCAATAAGACATTATGGCCGAACTATGTTCATATCAAGCTGAAGCTCATTTTACCCAGTTATCGTATATCGTCAAGGAAAACAATGCGTTATGACGTCCGTCGTTCATCACGACCCAGTAAGGCTAAAATACCTACTGGTGGTAGAGCTCCAGTGACGGAGCTCGCGGGCGTAGGCACCACCGCATTACCTAATATACTTGCCGCTAAATGGTAGTGTTCAGCACTATCGTGTTCCGGTCAGGTGGTAATGTACGGCCCTGTAATTTCCGGCACAGAGGCATAACACCTTAGGCCTCAGGAGTGGCAACGCATCTGCATTTTGACCTTGGTCTTTGTGTGGGTGTCTATGGGCTGCAGTCATCACTTAACATCAATGTGAACTGCATGCTTGTTTGCCACTTCCATAACATAAAAAAGAAAAAAAAAATAATAAGACTGCCTTAACAAATTGCCCAAGTTCCAAGTTTCCAAAGATTCGATTACCTAGTAGAGCTTATCTAAGCTGAAATGACGCGCCCACTACTTAATTAGTTGCTTTCGATGTGTGAGAATAATGACACTTATTTGTATAGGTATTCCATATTTGAAATTTGCTCGTGTGCGTTAATGCGATAGTGGGCCGCGTCATTTCAGCTTAGACGAGCTCTACCATAATTTTATGCCGACTTAAATACTAGCACAAAGTTTTCTAACCCCAATTTTAAATAAAGTGACTAAACAAACACTTCGTTTTCACTATCATGATTCAACTTTACCACCTGAGAATAAAAATAGAACAAGATAAACCACTTGCAATAAAATACAGAAAATGCAAAGTGTACTTTCAAAACACTGCAATTCATCGTTTTGTAGACAAGAAGATTATTTGGCTAGCGAAACTCAGTTATATTCGTGGTCTTGTCGGTCTAGCAGGAATTTTATTTTATTTTTCAATACAAATGCAGAGCCAGAATTTAAGCTTGAATCGTTTTGAATGTTAACTAAAAGCCTTATTTGATATAATTTTATGGCGTTCACGGACATGTACTAATTTGGTGTTTATTTCTGTGGTGAGGTTTAGATGTTAGATTTGTTCTCGCAAGGGCGACCTAGCCATTAATATAAGTACTTAAAATAGTAGTTATTGACATATTATGTATAGTGTGACGCGGGATTAAGTCCAATACTGAACCTAGTAAGTAGGTCAGTCTTGGTCTTCCTGAGGCCCAGGAAGACCAAGACTGACCTACCATAACCAAATAGGTCGAGTTCTGTCTGATGGTGGGGTCAAAAGTCTTAGGAATCGGCGTGCAAGTATGAAGAGAATGATGAAGGTGGACGAGGCACGAGAGGTATGTCAGGACCGGGATATCTGGGGCTCTACACTCTCTTCCTACCCCGTTAGGGACTTGGCGTGAAGATACATACATACTGAACCTAGTATATGAACAAAAATAAGATTGAATAATTGGAAAAAAAAATATCTCATAGCTCTACATAAAATAAAAAATTCAATAGGCATTCATAATTTTTTATATTGTATACCGAATAAAAACCAACTCAAGAACTATAAAACAATAAATGTTAAATGAGAAGTATAATTAATGTCAGCAAATACGTGAATACCTCCTGTTGATCCAGTTCCATGAAACGTCTAATAAAACAAGCGTAGCCTCTTCCTTTAATTACTAAGACGATTTTCCGTATACATACTCCAATTTCCATTTTCGCTTATCAAAAAGGTAAATATACTTGGTGAATTACTTTCTGTAGGGATAACACGCAACCATTATGCGTGCGACGAAACATTGCGTGTGGTTATTAAGGTAGAGAGACATTATTAAACCGCCACGCCACGCAAACTTATCTGACGCGTGTTGGATATAATAAAATACAACGCGCTGCGATGGGTTGCTGAAAAACCTTTCCGCAAGTCCATAATTTAAAATACTTTTTGGAAATCCATCCGGTGCTTCAAAGCTTTCGTTCCATTTAGCCGTATAAAGGTTGTGAAATGGTTTAATTGATTTGAAAAGCCACGGTAATGGTCCAATATCTTGCTTCCTTTAATTTCATTTAAATGCCGAATTGAATAGAGAGCAGCGGTCGTTTTTAGAAAATTGTTTATGTTCACTACAATAAACGGAGAAAGGTTGCAGGCAAGTATTATTTGACTAAATTCACGAAACCAAACTGAGAAATAATGTCTAATAAGCCTAAGAACGCGTTTGTTTTTTTTATGTACCTAATGAAAGTGGCAAACCAGCATTCAGTTCACAATGATGTTATGTGATGAATGCAGCCTATAGACACCACAAGGTGTTATGCCTCTGTGCCGGAAATTACAGTGCCATACATTACCACCTGACCGGAACACGATAGTGCTGAACACTACCATTTAGTGGCTATATTAGGTAATGCGGTGGTGCGTACACCCGCGAGCTCCGCAACTGAAGCTCTTCTACCAGCAAAAATTAATGCACAATACCTCACACACAATTTTACTAAACAAACACTGCTTGTTAAACGCATAAAAACAAAGTGCCATATAAACTCCGTTCAATGGATGTAATGTTGAACCAAAACCAATTTCATGTCACGACAGAAATTTGATCATAATCTCGATGTGAATCTACCTTTGCGTTCTTAGTAACATGTCTGTTACAATATGTACCAGTTATTTTTATAGCTGAGGCGAAACGAAAAAACTTGGATATGTCATTGTTTATTATTAGGCGATTATATAAAAGTTTCCAATGTAACACCGAAAGGATACGGGTAACTGTCTGTCTGTCTGTCTGTCTGCCTGTCTGTCTGTTTGTTCAAGCATCACATAAAAACTACCTTTCCGATTACTATGAAACTTGGTATAATTATACTTTAACTACTTCTTATCCCGGAAAAATGTCTGTGTGTCTGTGTGTTTGTGCACGCTAATCTCAGAAACGGCTTATCCGATTTGCGGTTTGCACTAATATATTGTGGTAAGTTTCACATAGCATTTAGTGTTTGTTTCATGTCAATCGGTTTAGAAATAAAAAAGTTACGTCTGTTTAAAGAATCATATCGAATATTTTTAAACTATTCTGTATCTATCTTCTATTTTTTAGGTTTCCCGTACCTAAAAGGTAAAGACGGACCCTATTACTAATCCTCCGCTGTCTGTCTATCCGTCCATTTGTCTGTCACCAGGCTGTATCTCATAAACAGTGATAGCTAGAAAGCTTAAACTTTTCACAAATTATGAATTTCTGATGCAATCGATGTGCAATACTAATTGTTGAGTACTGTACATACAAACTTACATACAAATCAATAGAATTGGAGTGTCTCCGACTTTGACGCGACTTTCACGGTCAGGTAGCTGATGTAATAAGGAGTAACTTAGGCTACTTTTGAAAGACGGTAAAATTCGATTATCATATTCATCTATACTTTAATAATAATATAATTAAACGATAAAATAAGAGTGTCTGTACATTTTTTTCTAAAAACTATTTTGGGCGATTAAAAAAAAGTAACAGAAACAAAAAAAAACGAGTTTTGGAATTTTTGTCTGTCTGTCTGTTTGGTACGTTATAACTTCGAATCTACTCAACGGATTTGAACGCGGTTCACATGTGGCTTACAAATTATTATAATTAGGAGCGTTCATCAAAACATGTTTCGTCAAAATCGGTAAAGGGTAAATTAGGTTATGATCAATTAAAAATTTACTTAAAACAATGCTTCAAAAATTTTAAACAGAGTTGAATGTGTTTGATATTATTTCGCATTAACACATGCTTGTAAAATATATTTTATTTTAAAGAAAAATGGAAAGAAAAATTTGACTTCAGGCGAGGCTCGAACTCGCGACCTACTGGGAATCTAGTCCAGCCGCTCTTCCAATTGAGCTACTGAAGCCCTGCCCGATTTGTCAAATCTTTCCTTCACATCTATTGCATTGCTTTATGGTAGCAGTAGCGCCATCTATTACCAACTTAAGGAAAGATTTGACAAATCGGGCAGGGCTTCAGTAGCTCAATTGGAAGAGCGGCTGGACTAGATTCCCAGTAGGTCGCGAGTTCGAGCCTCGCCTGAAGTCAAATTTTTCTTTCCATTTTTATTTAAAAATAAAAGAGTTGAATGTGGTTTACTTAGGTCTTAGTGGCGTTTGTGACGTTGCTGGTGGTGGTGGTGGCATTGGTAGCGTTAGTGGCGTTGATTGCTTTAGTGGCGTTGATGGCGTTTGAGGCGTTGGTGACATTGGTGGCGTTGATGGCATTTGTGGCGTTGGTGGCGTTAGTGGCGTTGATCGCGATTGTGGCGTAGGTGGCGTTCGTGGCATTGGTGACGTTGGTGGCGATGGTGACATTGGTGGCGTTGCTGGCGTTGCTTGCGTGGGTGGTGGTGGCGTTGGTGTCGTTAGTGGCGTTGGTGGCGTTTTAAGCGTTGGTGGCGTTGGTGATAGTATTGGTGGCGTTGGTGGAGTTGGTGGCGCTGGTGGCATTGGTAGCATTGGTGGGTTTCTTGGCATTAGTCTAATATCGCATACAGAGAAGTAGGTATTAATGTAAAACAGATTTTATTAGCTATCCATAAGTGTTTTCGTTTGATCCAAAATTAACCTAAAGTTACATCCAAAAAATGCTCCCCAATGTCATTATTCCACGCGAACGAAATCGCGGGCTCAGCTAGTTTTGTAATAAAGTTAACAATTAGCAATCTAACCCAACTTTTACTTAAACTTATATACTACAATTACTGATAATTCAAAAAATGCCCTAATTTCAAATTATTTATTTTACAGTCATTTGAAAATGACATAATTTGAAATGTATGAAACAGTATCATTCTCCTTTTGGTACTAACTGGAGTAAAACTTGCATCATGTTTTAAGAAATAGCTGCGGATCTTTCTTTTTTTTTGTGACGTGTAATTGTGAAAAAAATTGACTAGTGGAGTGATCAAATTTAGTATTAAGGTACTAACCATTAAAATGTGTGCCCCTTTACTTAAATAAAAATGTAACATACATTTTGCAAAGAAAATGATGTATCTAATATTCGCCTTATCATTACTTAGCAACATAAAAGTTTTTTAATAATTTTATTAATACAAACTGCTTTGGTAGCCTATTGGTAGCAGGCCACTTTTACTACGCTGAGGTGCTGGGTTCGATTCCCGGGTAGGGGGTTATCAGAAATGATGGTGTAAAGTCCTTTACCTCTGGTTCTATTGGGATTTTTCCATTTTTGGAAATTTCCCAGTACCTCGAAGTTTGGTATTGTGCCCGGCGATGTCAACAGGCTTGCCACCTGTTACATGAGCTAAAAACGTAACCGGCGAATCGTGGGTGTTTCACATGGAAATGCATTTACCTCTGCCTACCCCTTCGGGGATTACAGGCGTGAAGTTACGTTACGTTTACGTTTATTAATACATTTGCACCGCGAGCATAAAAGAAAAAGATGTAAGAAATCAATATAAATTTCCCTTAGCATTCCAAGGAACGTGTTACAAGATGTACGAAGAAGTTATTTTTATAGCTCAGACGTAACGAAAAAACTTAGCTATGCCATTGTTTCTTACGAGTCGATTATCGTAAAAGCTTGCGGCAAATGTGACGTTACATAAGTCCTAAGTTTCGGTGACACGCTACGTGACATGTTCATTTAAAATAGGAACGCACTGGCGTGAAAGGTGTGTCAAATTGTTTGGAGCGGTAACTTCCAAAGTTTTGAATATATATATTTTTTATTTTAAAGAAAAATGGTAAGAAAAATTTGACTTCAGGTGAGACTCGAACTCGCGGCCTACTGGGAATCTAGTCCAGCCGCTCTTCCAATTGAGCTACTGAAGTCCTGCCCTATTTGTCAAATCTTTCCTTCACATTTATTGCATTGCTTTATGAGGTCAAAATGAAGATGTGCTGCCACTCCTGAGGCATTAGGTGTTATGCCTCTGTGCTGGAAAGTACAGGGCCGTACATTACCACCTGACCGGAACACGATAGTGCTGAACACTACCATTTATCGGTAAGTATATTAGGTAATGCGGTAGTGCCTACGCCCGCGAGCTCCGTCACTGCAGCTCTACCGCCAGTGAAGTTTTTTCAAAGCCTTTCCTCTAGTACGTTTAAATACTATAAAGAAATTTCTTGCCTTTACATTTTCTGTGCCCAAAAACATTGCGATCATTTTTTAACGTTTGACGCATGTTCTATTTTTCCTTAGAGAAAGACTAAAGAAAATTTAAAACATATCAATGGATAATTTAATGTTTTTGATGAGGCTCCTGTGTCCTGTTCCACATAGGTAGGTATACCACAAACATTTCTTGACTTGACATTTCTAGTGATCAGTGATTCTTCTTATACAACGTGTAACGTAATAAATGCACACGCAGAAAGAAGTTTATTCAGAATCGACATCTGAATCAATTTCAAGCATCTTTAACATAGGTAATATTTTTATTCCACAATTAATTTCAATTAAGTATATTGTCTTGTGAGAAGCGCGCATGGCCCGGCGGCTGGTGTACATCGTAAACGATCTACTCGGTTAAGCACTACGGGCGCGGTCGGGTAGTGTGATGGGTGACCGCTAGTAACAAATTAAATGCGCGTTTCCGTCCTTCGGAGGGCACGTTAAGCCGTCGGTCCCGGTTTATAGGCAATAAGTAGTATTATAAGGTTATATGGTTAATCTAAATCTAGTCCAGCCGCTCTTCCAATTGAGCTACTGAAGTCCTGCCCGATTTGTCAAATCTTTCCTTCACATTTATTGCATTGCTATATGGTAGCAGCAGCGCCATCTATTGCCAAACTATGCTAGTTAGGAAGAGCGGCTGGACTAGATTCCTAGTAGGCCGCGAGTTCGAGTCTCGCCTGAAGTCAAATTTTTATTTCCATTTTTCTTTAAATAAATTATATTTCACAAGCATGCGTTAATGCGAAATAATATAAAAAACAACTTACTTATTAAGTATGCGTGCGTAGGATGTGTATACTGCTCGTACAAATTGAGGACAACTTATTTCTCAAATAATTTTTTTTTAATACTAACATAAATATGTAATTTTAGTGCATGTATCATGATTATAACTCGATTTTCTACTTCAGATGTGATTGAATAATAAGTTTTTTTAATTTATTGATAAAAGTAATTATAAAACAAATAGGTGACAAACCCTAATCACACCGCGGACACTGCGCCAAAATTCCATACAAACGCTTATTTTGGTCTCTATTACACAGACATCAATCAGTGACGTGTATTTACACGTGCACCTGTGTGCGTGGCACGTAGAAAATACCAACCGTCGCCCATAAGAGGGGAGGAGGTTGGGTGATGCGGGGAAATCGGGCGGGTGTCGAAGTGTCCATTCTGTACGAAGAATTATTTTATTTTATTTTTTTTTTTATGTAATAAAAGTGGCAAACAAGCATGCAGTTCACATTGATGTTAAGTGATGACTGCAGCCTATAGACACCCACACAATGACCAGAGGTCAAAATGCAGATGCGCTGCCACTCCTGAGGCATTAGGTGATATGCCTCTGTGCCTGAAATTACAGGGCCGTACATTACCACCTGACCGGAACACGATAGTGCTGAACACTACCATTTAGCGGCAAGTATATTAGGTAATGCGGTGGTGCCTACGCCCGCGAGCTCCGTCACTGGAACTCTACCACCAGTAAAATACACCAGTATTACATATTCTCTGCCCTAATTTAATTCTCTTAGCGTTCCTTGTGTTACAATATGTAACAAAAAAACAAGTTATTTTTATAGGTAACACGTAACGAAAAAACTTGGTTTTGTCATTGTTTCTTACGAGTCGACTGTCGTAAAAGCTTGCGGCGAATGTAACGTAACATAAGTCTTAAGTTTCGGCGACACGTTAATTTAAAGTTGGTACACAGGGGTGAAAGGTGTGTCAATTTGCTTGGAGCGGAACTTAAAATTTTGAACATGTTTACTTGTTTCTTCAAAGCCGCGCCTCATTTGTGTATTCTGTTGTACATACTGTACAAGACATTCCTTGACTTCAGTTTTTTTGTGATCAGTAAATCTCCTTTTATTTTGGTTACTAATGTAATAATAGTATTAATATGATTATATTTATTTATTTATTCTTTCATTTGCACAAACAATTGTTACATGAGGCGGACTTAATGCTATAGCATTCTCTGCCAGTCAACCTTTGCTTTGTAAAGAAAACACAAATGGTGCAGAGCATTCAAGAAAAAAAAAGAACAAAAAAGAAATAATAATAATAAGCGTACAATAAAAAGTTATCACGTTTATACAAAATAATAAATACATATAAAGTGCATATAAATACATACAAATGTGTATTATTACAATATATATATATGTATATATATATATATATATATACAGTTACATAAATATATGAATATATAGGCATAAAGGTATAATATATATTCTAATACATAATATAAGTAATTTTACATGTATACTTACTACATATAGATAATTCATAATAAAGTTTAGGTACTGCAGAAGATAGCTGTTAGGAAAATATAAATAACTCAAAGCATCCTCAGGTAATGATCACGGATTTGATTTTACAAATTGACAAATCGGGCAGGGCTTCAGTAGCTCAATTGGAAGAGCGGCTGGACTAGAATCCCAGTAGGTCGCGAGTTCGAGCCTCGCCTGAAGTCAAATTTTTCTTTCCATTTTTCTTTAAAAATAAAATGATCACGGAGTTTTCTTTTAAAATATATTTTATTACAAGTTTTCCTAATGTCCACGGGAGTACGTTATATTAATATTATTATATTATTATATTAATATTATTATAAAAAACCGGTCAAGTGCGTGTTGGGCCACGCACAGTGTAGGGTTCCGTAGTTACAGAATAAGAAATGTTATGAAAAAAACGAATAAATATTTACTAATATTTATGGAGTTGCTCGAAATTTTCTAGTAAAATACATTTGGTCGACTATTACTCGCAAACTTGCAAGGCCAACTTAGGTGTGACAGTGTCCCTTTTAATTTCGTTATATGTAGGTAGCTACTATCGCCGTAACGCACAACGCGATGTTCGCACATCCATCATATTTTTAAAAGACCTATCCAACGATACACACTATATGAAAATGTTACTAGTACGGGAGGTTACCCAAAAAAAATTTTTTTTCACCTTTTTATTCTACCACTTTGTCGCCGTATTTATGGTGTATACTTGTGCCAATTTTCAAGTCTCTAGTACTAATAGTTTTTGCGCTAAGCCGCGGACGGACAGACAGACAGACAGACGGACATGGAGAAACTATAAGGGTTCCTTGTTTACTACGGAACCCTAAAAAGACAGGGGAACAACCAGGCGGTTCCATTTTTAATTGGATTTGAAAGATATTTGGGTACCAAAAAGAATGAACCGTGAAGACGTCTACGTCCCAGAGGACCGGTCATAAAAAAATGTTGACAAATCCATACACCAAGTAGGTAGGTACATTCGGGTGCAAAAATTATAAATTGAAATAAATTTTAAGAGTAAGATCCCAGGGCCGTTACGTTTTATGTAAAATTTCATCAAAAGGCAAATTCACAGTTCAAAAAGAGGTAAATTGACTTCTTGAAACTTATTTATTTATGAAGTTGTGAATTGATAATTTTCTTTCGTTTTTAAAACAAAAATAATTCAATTGTTAAAAGTATTAAGGACGTGACCAGTTTCAACTAGCTATTTCAGTATTGTTAACTTTCATGCAAAAACTTATTATATTCGCCTTTCAACTTCTCGCTAGAGGAATGAAAGAAAAAAACTCTATAAAAGTCGGAATTGCCTCATTTCTATTCAAACCAATTTAATATGCAGTGTTTATGGCTTAAGTTCGTCATAACATCATAGAGTCAGATGGTGAAAATGCGTTTTTAAATTATACCGAATAAGGTTTACAATGCTTTGTTTTTCATTTGTTTTTGTATACACTATCATTAGAAAGCCAACATCACCTATTTTAAAGGAGAAATAAGTTTTTATGCAAAGGTAATCTTCGCCATTCTTTGTTTTAAGGTGCCGCATTGTAACAACTTGGTACAATATGGTGTTATGAAGGCAGAGGCGGCACTTTAATAGCGTCTTGAGCATCTGAAAATGTTAAAAGTTAGTCTTGGATAATGGTTGCAAACATTAGAAACATATCTTTAACGTAATATTAACACACGAACGCTAGTTATATAATTTTCTTGCATAATTTTGGTGTGAACCAAGGAACTTATTTACGTACCTAAGAATATTCCTAGCTGTACATTATGGCAGTATACTTGAAATTTAAGAAATTTGATTTATATTAAATAATGTATTACGTAAATGTATATTAATTGGATTGTTTATCTTTTGTTATAATTTCGTGAAGGAAGTGAACTAGCACACAGTTTATTATGGATTGTAAGAGAATATTTTAGCCTTATATATATACTGGAATTTGAGGTCAAAATCCACCCAATATATTATTATACTAGCTGTGCCCACAACTTCGTGCGCGTAGATACTGAACATTAAATTCTACGTGGACGTAGTCGCGGGCACATTTAGTCTAAATTATATACATTTATGTAAACCGCATTCAACTGTGTTCAGTAAATTTTCAATTGACCATATGTAACTTCTTTTTCCCTTAACAAATTTGACAACGCTCCTCATTGTATGTTATCCACCTGTAAAAACCGTGATCAAGTTCGTTGAGTAGTTTCGAAGTTATAACTTACCAGACAGATAGACAGAGGAAAGAGACAGACAAAAAAAAAAAAATTTTTTTTTGGTTTCTGTTACTCTTCTTCTATCGCCCCCTATCAGTTTTATGGAAAAATATTTTATGTACAGACCCCCAATAAACACATGGCATTGACCCTTCCCGATTAATTTTTCTCATCACTCGAATATACAGCTTAAGTAACACATCCTTCAGATGTTTATTGGATATCGATTCACCCGTACAAAGGCGTCTATTAGTAATTAATAGCGCTAATAAACCCACATGAGCGCACAATTCAGTCGACCATGATGCCGACAATTTCGGCTAATATCCGCATTATACTAGCAATTGTATATACTCTTAGACATCTGAATAGTAGATAGATCTGTAATTAGTTAAGTTCTTACTCAGCAGTAACAGCTTCATTTCACGCGAGAAAACTATTTGCTCGAATGCAGGGAAAGAAACGCTCAATATTTTATCTATACATACAATAAAATCAAAGAAGAGTAACAGAAACCAAAAAACCTATTTTTGTAATTTATGTCTGTTTGTCTGTCGGTCAGGTTCGTTATAAATTCGAATCTACTCAACGGATTTGAACGCGGTTTTGACAGTAGGATTACACACACTTAGGAGCGTTGTCAAAACGAGGAATGTCATCCAGCGAGAAATTTACTAAATTGTGTAGTTTAGTTACATTTTCTACTGGTGGTAGAGCTCCAGTGATGGAGCTCGCGGGCGTAGGCACCACCGCATTACCTGATTTACTTGCCGCTAAATGGTAGTGTTCAGCACTATCGTGTTCCGGTCAGGTGGTAATGTACGGCTCTGTAATTTCCGGCACAGAGGCATAACACCTCAGGCCTCAGGAGTGGTAACGCATTTGCATTTTGACCTTGGTCTTTGTGTGGGTGTCTATAGGCTGCAGTCATCACTTAACATCAATGTGAACTGCATGCTTGTTTGCCACTTCAATTACATAAAAAAAAAAAAAACATAAAATCTCAATAGATGGGTCAGGCTTACTTCGGAATTCTTGAGAATTAACTTTAAGCAAATAATATTACATATTCATAGGTCTGGATAATTTCATTGTAGTTTCCACAATTCACGCGAACAGCGACTAACACGCGGGCGGAGCCGCGAACAACAGCTAGTCTTACATTTAATATTTTCGGAAGGTTTAAAAGGTAAGAAAATATGATGATGAAATTGAAGGGAAATATTAAAAACCACAATTTAATTTTTTCAAACAAATAGTCCGTATCTATCGTATCTAACCTTTGACACATTATTTCATTCTGAAGCAATACGAACTTACGAAGTTTACCGGGTCAGCCAGTATATGATATGTATATAAACTGCCGTATGTTTAATTGAGTTGATCTGTAAATGTAATATTATCAGAGTTTACAAGGAATTGAGACATGAATATTTGATATTAATTTCATTTGGATACCTCTACACCAGAGGTTCCCAAACTGTTTTTTCCCTTTCAATTCTTTTCTGGTTTCCGTGGACGCCTCCTTGCTACATTTATATCACATTCCCATATTTCCAAATTTTATTCACGCCTACGTAGACCCCCATCGAGTCTCCGATGGGCCACTTTGGGAATCACTGGTATGATGTAAGTAAATTGGTACTATCAGTGTATGTGTTATCATTATCGTGGACCCCCATTATCATTTCATGGACCCCCACATTATTTTTTTCGCTTACGCCGACCCCTTTCACTTTGTCATAGACCCCCAGGGGTCGATATAGACCACTTTGGGAATCACTGCTCTACACACTTCCGAGAAGGTGTCTTGAGACACCGGTGCTTTGACGGAAAGACAGATGAAAAACAAAGCGATCCTAAAAGAGTTCGGTTTTTTCCTTTTAAGGCATCCTATAAATCACGTAAATGCGTTTTCGCTGGTTCGTCTGATTATTCTAATTTAAAAAAAATCGTACACATTTTCAAAAAATAGGATTTCATCTTCACGCAAATGATGTTGAAAACATATTTTAATGATAAAACACGACAACTAGAAAAACATTCCAACACATTAAAAGAACCGTCCGCACAGAACTTTGTTCTAATGAAGTAAAGATGAAAGCGAGAAAACAGATTAGTGTCTCAAACCGCGGCTTACGGGACGCGAAAAATAATTTGGTGCTCTGGTAATTATGTTTATGAGTTTACCTTTAGATACGAATGATAAATAGGTACAATTTTTATTAAGAAATTCTTGTGTATGTTTTAATAACATCAGGGATTATTTCCAAAGTGTATTTATGTCTATCAAAACATAGAAATTATGTAGAGTACTCAACAATTAATATTGCACATCGAGCCTACGAAAGAGGCGATCGGCTCGTTTCGACTTCGTAGAGCGTTATCTCTGCTGCACACTGCCTACGTTAGCACTGACAGTCCGGTATTGGTCAAAACATGATCAAAATGGTCGACAAACGTCAAATAGATACGGTGCGATCCTAGGCTCGATGTGCAATATTTATTGATGAGCACTGTAAGTGCGTTCCAGCACGCACATTAACTGACTTGGTAGCCTAGTGGTAGCAGGCCACTTCTACTACGCTGAGGTCCTGGGTTCGATGCCCGGGTAGGGAGTTAGGTCAGAGATAATGGTGTAAAGTCCTTTAATTTCTATTGGGATTTTCCATTTTCTGAAAATTTCTCAGTACCTCGAAGTTTAGTAATGTGCCCGGAGATGTCATAATTCTGGCCACCTGTTACATGAGCCAAAACGTAAGCGGCTCGTGGGTGTTTGCATGCATGCATGAATGCATGCATTTACCTCTGCCTACCCCTTTTGGGAATTACAGGCGTGAAGTTACGAAGTTACATTACGCACCTTACTTTTCTATCAATGTTTAGCAACCTTATGTTCGTGATTTAATTTATGAGATGTCTGTGATATTTGTTTTAAAAAGTAAGTTAATTTAATGAACAATAATAGCGTAAATCAGTTCAGCGGTGTTCTTTCAAAAAATCTTCAGATTAAAAAAAAATATTTATGTAGGATTTTGTCTTCAAATCGACGAGATTGAAAAACATTTCTCCACATTAAATGAACCGTCCGCATGGAACTGTTTATCGTAATGTATAAGGATGAAAGCGGAAAAAACAGATAAGGGTCTCAAACCGCGGCTTACGGGACATTCGCCTAAAAATAATTAGGTACCTTTAAGCGCTGGCCACAAAGAAAAGACGTAAGACCCAGACGGGGCGTGGATCCGTCGCCGACAGGGCGTTGTCGCGACTTTTTAAAACATATAGAGCAGCCACCTGCCGACCGGAGGGGAGTAGGCATAGCGTTTATTACCGATGCAAAACAGTCTGTCATTTTTTGCGGGGGTAGATTTTCACACACAACAAAAATCGTCTATTATTACGAAACTCACACTTGGACTGTAACAAAATACATAAATATTTTCAGGCACACATTTAAACATCGCGGCGTCAGGCGTAGGATCACTTGTGATTGTACTTTGATAGTGGGAAAAGCCTGCATATGGCTATTCCCCTGCGGTCCACAGCGGCTGGTGGCCCGTGTTGCTCTATGTTAAAACATAGAAAATACAAGGGATGGACGTGACACACTGGCGAGCTGTCAAGCGTCCACTCCCCGCGTGCCTTCCGCTACCCCGCTTGCCCACGCAGATGCCCGTCCTTTCTGTTTTATAAAATGGGGCGCCGTCGAGATTAGTCGTGTCGGCGTTCCGACTTTTCTGTATATTTTACGTTGCGACGGCTATATACATTTTGTATGAAAGTAAATAAGCGCGCCGCGTCTGCGTCGCGTCCGTGTCTTACGTCTGTTCTGTGTGGCCAGCGCCTTAGGTACGACTGATAAATACAAATCGGGGAATAAAAAAGAGAAGTAAATTGCAAAATAAAACATTATTTTTAATGAAATTCTAGCGTGTTTTTAAGGTTTAAGTCATTCCATTAGGTTTAAATTTTTTTAAATTTGATTAGTTTCAATGTTACTGATAAATTAAATAGTGTTTTTTGTCATTTTCATTGTCAGAGAGAAGTCTCACCGAATGAAGACAAAGTAGGTCACAATTCTCCAAAGGGCCTCTACGTGTTAGACCCATGTCCCCCGCGCAAGCCTCAACTCTGGGGTTCAAATTGAAACCTTGCCAGAACTTTCTGTCTACTACTGAATATGTTTTTGTTGTTCCGTGGTTTCAAATAACAAAATGGTTACAATAATGCTTAAAGAAGCATTTGTGATTGTTGACAAAGGTAAACATTCATTTTCAGTAAACAATTATGTCAAGATTATTGTTTAAAAAAGGACGGCCAAGGGCCTATTGCTTATTGAATTCGCAAACGTTCAAGTGCGAGTTGGTTTACAAAGTGTCGTATAGTTCACTTTTTTTTCATTTACATTTATAAATATCATAGACTTCTTACACATTTTGCGGTAATCTAAGGGGACAAAAATATTTATTTGATGGTTTTCAAAAAAATTGACGGTATATTTTCAATATAACATTTTCACAAGTTAAATTTCGACGCCCGTTTTGCCGTCAAATTGGCTGCAAAATGATATTATCACAGTCTAAGAACGTACTGTGATATTATTATAACAAGCTGTAGTGGAAGCCAGTCAATAGCGGAAGGTATACAGACTTCAACTAATAATTTTGCCTAGGAAGACGGATATTTAATAGCTTTATTAAATATCCTCCAAGCTAAAATTAATGGACGACGAGGAATATCATAGTCACTAAATACCAATGTCGTGAAGTCGGTAGGTAGTTATTAATGAAAGCAAGTTGTTTGTAATGCTTTCATTATTAGGTGATATTGATATTGATTTCTATAATATGACTAAACAGATTTATCTGATAACTAAACAGTACACGTAGATGATAAAAGTGCCAAACAATGAATGGGGGGAATAGTCAATTTTCGTCGTTTTTCTTAAATAACCTCAAATTTGTTTATGCAAAAAGTATAAAATAAATATATCTGAAAGTCTGACAATAACTTCTTTCATTTGATATGTCACACGACACAGTTTACGAATATATATTTTTTTAATTTTCTGATTTACCCCCCGAAAGTGGCCCCCCTGTTTAAAATTTATTAATTTACTGGACGTGTTCATCTTTGGGTCACCAATTTACATATATTCATCAAATTTCAACTCAATCGGTCAAGTAGTTTCAGAGCAAATTGGCTGTGACAGACGGACAGACAGACAGACAGACAGACGCACCAGTGATCCTATAAGGGTTGCTTTTTTCCTTTGAAGGTACGGAACCCTAAAAATGGGAAAAAAATTACATAAAAATTACAAAAAATATGTAAAAAAAAAGGAAAACCAAAGAAGTAGAGCCTCTACCCTATCTCAACTGGCTATGCTTCTTCTTCCGAAGCCCTTAAGCGACCTAAAGGCACCCAACGCCGGCTGCCGCAGCAGATGGCCAACCCCGGTGCTGCTTCCGCGCCGCGAGTTTCACGCACGCGACGATCTGCTGATGTAGATGATTTTTTTTATTCTTATGTAATGGAAGTGGCAAACAGGCATGCAATTCACATTGATGTTAAGTGATCACTGCAACCTATAGACACTTATACGAAGACCAAGGTCAAAAAGCAGATGCGTTACCACTCCTGAGGCCTAAGGTGTTATGCCTCTGTGCCAGCAATTACAGGGCCGTACATTACCACCTGTCCGAAACACGATAATGCTGAACACTACCATAAGGTAATGCGGTGGTGCCTACGCCAGCGAGCTCCATCATTGGAGCTCTACTACCAGTAAAGATGATATATAAGTTGTTATATTTGTACTGCAACAGATGACACCTCTCACAAAATGGAAACCAACAATTAGCCTGTTACGTTTTGTCCAATATTATAAGTTTTTTTTATGAAAGGAAGGTAGCAAACAAGCATGCTGCTCACATTGATGTGTTTCAGTGATGACTGCAGCAACACAAAAACCAGAGGTCAAAATTGGCATTTAGGGAAGCTAATCAACATTTTCAAAAAGCCGTCATGAGGTCATCCGTCGTAAGGTAAAAGCTTTTGGGTATAAGTAACATCCTTTCAGTATGTGTGACGCGACTTCATCTCGGGATATGGATACCGTGACCTTTTTAAAAGTGTCAAAAATAGAAGAAAGAAGTACTCAATTCTATCAGATAATCAAAGGGACTGAACGCGATCAAGGATTTCATTCAAAATTCAAACTAATTGGAAATGTATTAACTCTTGACAGATAACTTGAAAAATAAATAGTTGCCCCAAAGGCGCCTTTATACACAGACCGCTCAGATTCGGTATAGATATTCAACAGAGAGCAAGCTACCCTCAATATCCTTTACATGACGCGCTCGAATAATTGCAAAAATCCCCTCTTGAGCTTGGTAGCAGGGCTAAACTAACAAAAATTTAACGTAACTTTACGCCTGTATTTCCCGAAGGGGTAGGCAGAGGTAAATGCATGCATTCAACCATACATGCAAACTCCCACGATTCGCCGGTAACGTTTACCAAACTTCGAGGTACTGGGAAACTTCCAGAAAATGGAAATAGAACCAGATATATAGGATTTCCACACCGGTATCTCTGATAGCCACCGACCCGGGAATCGAATCCAGGAGCCCAGCGTAGTAGTAGTGGTCTGCTACCACTAGGCTACAAAGACAGTTAAACGAAAATTTAAAAAACTTAATAGCATTTACTGTCTGGTACAGAAATAGAATTCAAGACCTGCCACTACTATTAACAGATTTTTTTCTTAAACCTCAATACATACTGTACCAAAAATACTTCATCCTTTATGTGATTGTGAGTTTATTTTGTACTTCAGCAAATATATCTTATCAACAGCCCAAAAATCGAGTTCATTTAATTATTATAACATTTTGTCGAAGAAAAGAAAATAGAACAAATATTATTCTCATCGCGAAATATCAGACTAAGCTGGCTATACAACCAATTCACCTATTACTGTGACCTTTGCAGATATAAATATAGGGTCGTCTTATAACACTAAAATGGCTGTCAGTTTCGAGACGTGCTCGTAATTTGTCCGCCTCTTATTCAATTTGATTCGTACTATACAATGGGTTACAGATGATCGTCTCATTCCGGCTTTATATCGGTGACTAGCATAGTGAACAAATGGACTTATAGACTTTCGATGGTTAGAAATGAAATTGCGAAAGTATTACTTTCATTTCAGCCTTAGCCTATACTTAATGTAATTGACATCTGAAGGTAGACGAGGTACGAGAGGTATGCCAGGACCGGGATATCTGGCGCTCTACACTCTCTGCCTACCCCGTTAGGGACCTGGCGTGAAGATACAACAACAACAACATCTGGTGATATATTCATTGAGGTAGTTTCTGTTCACCACTTCAAATACATGCAGTTAAGGGTTAAGGGACATTTAGTTTTATTGAGAAAATAAATACCCTATTTAGTTTGTTGGAGTGCTAACCTATAAGTTCTAACTTAGATACCTAATCCGAATATTTTTATTCTGTCTGTCCGTACGTCCATAGGTCTGTCACAGTCAATTGACCTTGAAACTACTAAGCTATGGTATACCGTAAATAAATGTATGTCAAACAAGCAGGCACTTTTTGGAGAGAAATATGAAAAAAATGCGAATTATGTTGTTCGATAAAACAATATCGAGTACAAAAAAAACCGGTCAAGTGCATGTCGGGCCACGCGCAGTGTAGGGTTCCGTAGTTACAGAGTAAAAGATGTAATGAAAAAAAAAAATATTTTGTATGCACTTGTTCGAAATTTTCGAGTAAAGTACCTTTGAATTAAGTTTTCGAGTATTACTCGCAAACTTGCAAGGCCAACTTAAGTGTGATAGTATTCCTTTTAATTTCGTTATATGTAGCTACTATTGCTGTAACGTTTGAATTTCTGACAACAACCGTTTAGTCTGTAGGGGGGGGGACACTTGAATCTAACGAAAATTTGAACTTTAAAGCTTAATAACTCACGAACAGTTAACTAAATCGAAAAATGATGTTCGGACACCCATAATATTTTTAAAGACCTATCCAACGATACCTTACACTATATGGAAATCGAAAATTTAAAAAAATATTTGCGCGTTACAATTACTAGGGTTACCCTAAATATTTTTTTCATGTTTTTATTCTATCACTTGGTCAGCGTGATTGAGGTGTATACGTGTGAAAAATTTCAAGTCTCTAATACTAATAGTTTTTGCGCTAAACCGCGGACGGACAGACAGACAGACGGACATGGCGAAACCATGTTTACTACGGAACCCTAAAAACGTACGTAACTTCAAGCCTGTAATTTGTAGAATTTTTAGGTCTCATGTTGTATATTACCTTCCATTATAAACCTATATATATATATATATATATATATATATAAATCAATTGCTGTTCGTCAGTCTCGCTAAAACTCGAGAACGGCTTTACCGATTTGGCTAATTTTGGTTTAGAATAATTTTTGGAAGTCCAGGGAAGGTTTAAAAGGTGAGAAATAATCGAATTATTACCGGTAAAACCCTAAAAACAGCCCGTTTCCTTTTCCCATACAAACGTTTTCTATTGAAAGGGAGTAGTAGAGTCGAATTTACAAGCACTCACAGTAGTCTAAGCAATAAGCAATGTAGGTGTGTTCCTAACGTCAAACCAGGTTGACGGTTCTGTTCAGGAGATTTTTTACCTCGACTTTAAAATAGGTAGGAACAAGAAACTGAGATTTTTTTTTCGACAGGACGAACTCTGTCGGGTCCGCTAGTAAAGAATATTAGAGATGCGACATCAGTAATTTAGTTCAGGCACGTAAGATAGGGTATAACCAATGGCGAATAGCTCGACCTTGTAAAATAAATCTAACAAAATGTCGCCATAACTCTCAATAGAATTGGACCAACATTAAAACAGAATTGGAAATATTATACTGTAGTAAACTTTCAACGCGATTGAAAAAAAAACTACCATGTACCTAAAGCCGTTTGACTGGTGGTAGAGCTCCAGTGACGGAGCTCGCGGGCGTAGGCACCACTGCTTTACCTAATATACTTGCCGCTAAATGGTAGTGTTCAGCACTATCGTGTTCCGGTCAGGTGGTAATGTACGGCTCTGTAATTTCCGGCACAGAGGCATAACACCTAATGCCTCAGGAGAGGCAGCGCATCTGCATTTTGACCTCTGGTCATTGTGTAAGTGTCTATAGGCTGCCGTCATCACTTAACATCAATGTGAACTGCACGCTTGTTGGCCTCTTTTATTACCTATAGAAAAAAAAAACACTAAAAATATGGTTTTTATGGACTGGTGCTTGAGGTAACCTTCAATTCTACTATGGCTTAGCTCCTGCGTGGTATTCAATCATTTGATTGATGAAGTGATAACAAAACGTAACTTCACGCCTGTAATCTCCGAAGGGGTAGGCAGAGGTAAATGCATACTTTCAAGCATACAGCAAACACACCCGATTCGCCGGTTACGTTTTAGCCCATGTAACAGGTGACGAGCCTGTTGACATCTCCGGGCACATTACCAAACTTCGAGGTACTGGAAAATTCTCAGAAAATGAAAACATCCCAATAGAACCAGAGATAAAGGACTTTACACCAACATATCTGAATCCCTACCCGGGAATCGAACCCAGGACCTCAGCTAAGTACGAGTAGTAGTGGCCTGCTACTACTAGGCTACCGCGGCAGTTAAAATGAAGTGATGATGTGTCATAAAATGCTTAAAATTTAAATAAAACCTTCGTTAAATAAAATATCAAGTATGGTTATCCCAACACTAACACATAGATTACATTGCGGTGCTAGAGGCGCATGACCGAGACTATAATTATTTAATAACTTCGCGCTCAAGATTACCGCAGTGAGGTTCAATCCGGACCTCAGTGTTTTGCTCACCGAGGAGGGTAGTTTTAGACACGGGAACTGATTGTAATGTTTTATGTATAGCAATCTTAAGTACGTATCATATTTTTGATTTGAAACTTACAGAACATTTATTATTTTGCTCTTGTCAGAGTATGGTGTTAAAATATGAGTCTGAAATAAGACTATTCTCATGGATTTATGTTGCGTGTATTTGGGCAGACGAAGCTAAAAAGCAACCAAAACGTAAGGTTTATTTTTAAATTAATTTTAATTTCATGAAGTCAACGCGTTCTAATAAATCGAATAAGTACACAAGACAAATCGAATAAATATCGTTTTATTTGAATGAGATGGCTGAAGTTTTATTAGAATTAGTTGGCTCACAAATACCTTAAAACAAATCATACTACGTGTCTTTTACAAATTCTACCCGTTATCCTCGTGAATCTCGTTATAGCGGTATGAAATACCTACTTCGCGACAAATTTTCATACCTAACGTAGTACACAAAAAAGAAATCGCTTCAGCCGTTTCGGAGAAATGCATCTATGCATCTCTCCGAAACGTATCATCAATACCGTGACACTGTTATTTTACATATTAGAAGATGATACGAATATTTTTTTTTGTCATTATTATGGCGAAAAAAAATTAATTTTATTTTACTTATTTATTTATTTAGCATTAAATTACAGGGCCATTACAGATTATCCAAATTAGTAAGACAACCACATAAATGTATTAAAATAGTAATACAAAACACAGCCATTTAGTGAAAGAAATAATAGATAATACAGCGGTGGCTACGCTGTCGAGCTCTACCACTACCGATAAAAATGAAAAATAATGTCAGTTTACTATTTTGGCTTATGATAACCTATTGTTATCGAATATTATCGTAATATAGTGAACCACCCAACCATACCCATATTGACTAGAGAGTTAGGTCTACAAACGATCGTGCGCTCTTAAAATACACCCCGTTTTTCCACTCACTGCCTTCATAAATAGGTCCCCTTTCTCACTACACATTTCATGGACCCCAATCTCATCCATTGTTAGTTTGTCGGTAAGGTATAACATTATTATTTATTTATGCCCATACACTCATATAGCCTTATTCATAACAATGTAACAATGGGATCTCCAGAAGGAAAAGTGCTCATTTTTGATCAGCTCCGGTAAGTGCCGTTAACTGTTCTGTATGAGGAAAATTTGTCATAAAATAATACTGTTAGGATGATTTTCTTATAACCGGAATAAAGATTACTTTCGATGTAAGTAGCGAATCAGTAGATAACAATAATCGTAAGTGAGTACGACAGTCATTAAACTTTTAAAGCGGGGGTAATAGTATAGGAAATATGAAAATAATAGTAAGAAAGAAGGCTTGAAAGAAGGCCTTGTAATTTCCGGCACAGCGGCATAACACCTTAAGCCTCAGGAGTGGTAACGCATCTGCATTTAGACTTGGTGTGGGTGTCTATAGGCTGCAAGTCGTCACTTAACATAAATGTGAACTGCATGCTTGTTTGCCACTTTCTTATCATACAAAAAAAAAAAATACAAAACAAAGACTTAAATATTCCAATTTATAACTTGTGCACTCGAATGTACTCCATGTATAAATGTGTTAACAATATTTAATGACCGGTCCGTTGAGACGTAGACGATTTTTGATTACGGCCGAATGGACTACGTCAATTCTTTTTAGTCCGTTCAGACTAAGTACCCTATATTCAAGGTGTCCTGCACGATTATTTGTCACTGATTATACTTTTTGAAATATCTCATCTGTCGTCTTAATTGTTTGTGACTATTATCGTTTTGATCCTGACAACTTCTAGATTAAATTGTAAGGTTAATTAGCCAAGATATTATATTAAGATGTAATCATTCGTTATTAATTACTATGTAATATGCATTCATCATCATATCATAGATTAATATTAGATTCAGTAAGTTTCAGATCCTTTCGCAACATATTAAATTATACTAAAACATTTTTAAGTATGACAACACAGAAACGAACATTTAAAATGTCTCTTTGACGTGCTACAAAAAGTGATGTGATAATGAGGGTTTTCGATTGTTGTATTCTTGTCAATTGCACGAAATGTTTGAGTGAAATAAATCTGTGAATAACTTAACAATCATCGTTTAATTAGAGTAAATGAGCATTGATCTTTCAAAAGAAATATTTTCTTATCCTTTCGGTTGATATTTTTATCTTCCATTCCAGTAAGATTATTATATCAGAAAAAAATATACCGTTGAATACCTAATTTATCACATTCTCATAACCGCCTTTCATTTGGGCAAGCCTCGAGGTAAAAAAATATTAGCGATAGCAAAACTACTAGTCTGTTCCTCAATGGATTGTTCTAGAACAATCCAGCAATGGAAAACGGAGAAACACCAAAAATGTTGTTCATAGGAAACGAAAATATATTCAAAGAATTTTCAGTTACGTGATCATGATATTACAGCGTACCACATAAAACTGTAGCACGTGTTCGCCAAAACGCGAAATATTCAATATCGCAGTATACGAGCAATTTTGAATCCGAATACAAATGCCAATGCGGGTAGTTTCACAAAATATTTTCGAAATGTTACGAAACCCATCATTTTTACGCTGACTTATCATAAGAGCGCTTTGTCTGTAACATTCAATTTTATTCTTGCCCGAATCTATTTCCGAGAAGTAATCATTTTAAGGCCCTCAAAGGATATTTCTTACATTGTAGGTAGGTAGGTATGTGTATACATATTTGTGCCTAATTGTATGCAAACACTGAAAGCAGTAATATTTGTTTTTCTTATGTTTGCTTCAGTATATTTAACGAAATAAAATAAAAGTATTATAATTAATTATGAACAACAAATAAAATTACGTAATTTTCGGTACGAAAGTAAGCTGACGTATAACCACACCGCGGACACTGCCAAAATTCCATACAAACGCTTAATTTGGTCCCTATTACACAATCATCAATCAGTGACGTGTATTTACACGTGCTCCTGAGTGCGTAGCACGTAGAAAATACCAACCGTCGCCCATAAGACAGGCGGTTGAGTGATGCGGGGAAATCGGGCGGGACGTCGAAGTATCCATTCTATACGTAGTATTATTACATATTATCTGGTATAACACTGGTTTTACAACAAATCATTACTTGAATTCAATACTAGTGTTAGATTTTTTGATGCCGATGTGTGATACACGCACATTATAAAACTCATTATTAACTAAGTTCTCATTTCACCAGGTCTATGAAATAAACACAAATTTTAATGGTGTTACAAATCAAATGTGTCTGAAAAAAAAACATAAATTTGAAATTTATAATTGTAAGGAATCCAAAAAATATAAACCCTCTTATACATAAACAGATGTATTATAGCTAGGGCTAATATTTTTTGTCCTTGTTATTCGCATTGTAAATTACGTAAGATGGGAAGACATAAATTAAAGATTAGCAACACTTTAGCTAAAGTACGTTTTTGAATAAGGGGGTTTAATGTATAAAAATCTGACAAAACCACAAAAGGTGTGTTTCAGAATATTTAAGTCATGAGTAATAACATAAAATACCTATTCGTTTCTAAATGCATCTATGTACATTTACCTAAATTTTGCGAAAGACGCGATTTCAGGTCGGAAATTTTGATGTGAAAAAATATGTGGGTAATTGAATTATGATGCTGCATTCATCGCAAAATGCAGGCATCTTGGTACTGTGTTACTACGCGGTCCCATTATTTCGTCACTGTCACCCTAATGGTCACCATTACCAAACTTTATTGCAGTATTAGAGGCGTATTTGGTGATAATTCATTAGATAAATTTGCACGTACTGTACAAATCATTACTTCTACCGAAAGACGCCCACAGCTGGACAAAAATCTCCTTCAAAGATGCTCACAACAGGCTATTGCGTTTAGGGAAGAATACGCCATAGCTAGCGCATACCATTTGGAATTCTCTCCGACATGCAAAGTGTTTTTGCTTATCCTTTATTGTGGAGTATCATTTTATGGGTATTTAAAAATATTGTTAGGTAGAAAGAGCATAAATATTCGTCCTATTTTGTTAGTATTAAGTTCCTCCCACCCGTCTGCCAGCTAAACGTTGGTGTTTGGACATCAGAAAAAAATTACGTTAGTAGTTTAAACTATAATAACAAAGAAGAAAACTAACAGTAAGATACGTTTTACAAGTATAGAAGTAATTGTCGATCAAGTTATAATTTAAAATATACTGAGAAATGGAACGGGTAGTTCGACTAGCACTGGTCGTTTTTTGATAAATCAAATTATCATAACTTAATTATTGTAAAAATAGTTTTTATTGGCTCTGAAGGAGGCTTTTGCAATTACTGGATTAGTTTAGTGGATTAGTTCAAGCAAAATATTAACAAAGCTTATACGACCTTCTAGCTTTATGGAGTTGAGAATTGGCAACACATAACAATGTATTACAGATATTCGGCAACAAAGGCCTTGGCAATTTTATTGGATTAAAATACCGAGAAACTGTATCTCGAACAATCACAAATTCTCTAGTGAAATGTCAATCAAAGAAAAACAGATGGATCCAAACTAATGAATCTGCCTTAAACAATTCAGCTAAATATTTATCTTAAGCGTTTATAAAAAATATGTAGTAAGTAGTAAGGTATAATTTTCCTTAGATATTTTTTCACGTCAGCGGCATCTTGAAGAGGTAAGCAAGACGTGTTACTGTCCATGTTTTGCATGTTAATCATGTTTGATGGGATGAAGTCTATAGGCATTCATGATATAATCCTTTTTACACCTACAAGGATTACATATAACCTGAGATTTTTTCACATAGAAAAGAATACCCAATATATTTACTGCCTCAATCAGTAAATTAAATTGGAATTTGGATTGGTCTAGCGAAAACGTCCCAAGCTACCGAGATAGGTTATAACTTATACCTATTTAACATTTCAATTTCCATAAACAATATTAAGAAGTTATTATATTAGTAAAAAAACTTATCTACTAATACAAATAAATTTAAAGAGAACAATAACATCTCCATGAACTTTAAGGCCTTTATTTCAGTCTAATATAAAACATCACGGCGAAAAAATACGCGCTTAACCTACTTCAGAATTCGCCAGGTGAAACAAAACAATTTGCGATTCGACACAGTAAAGTGAATTAAGTCACACCCAAACGAGTGGGTGATAATATTTAGCAAGTGTAATTCAATTTGGCTAATGGAAACGAAGTACGACAGTTCACCACAAACGATATTTAATTAAGATGTCACGACACTTGTGACTCGACCCAATTTTTTCGCCCAACATTTGTTCAGGTTTACGGTTGCGAAACCAACATGTTTTTTTTCGTATTATCATAGGATCGGCTTGGTAAAAGTCAAGGCTTTCAATATGCATATAAAATTGCGTATTCTTTTTTTAAGCAAAGGTTTTTTATTGGTGGTTCCTAATCCATCTGCCGCTTAATGGTAGTGATCTTGTCCCGGTTAGCTGATAATGGTTAAATAACTATAATATTACACGATGCAAAACAGTTAAGGCGTCGGATTTTAACGCATCTGTATTTTAACCTCTGGTTTTTGGATAATTGTGTAATGGCTGCAGTCATAATTTACCATCTATATGAACTACTTGTTTGATTATTATTTTGCTTGATATTATGACATAGAAACAAGTTCTAGTGAAAATATTTGAGTTTGAAAAATTGTTTGAATTCACAGGCTTATTTTCTGTAACGAGAAATTAGTATTATTAGATTTTCCAGATGATACTTATTTAGCAAGGCTACATAATTCAGTTTGGATAGTGGAAACAAACGACGATTCCACAAACGATATTTGATTAAGATATCTCACTTGTGACTCGCCCCAATTTTTTCGCCTAATATTTGTTCAGGTTTGCGGTTGCGAAACCAACATGTTTTATCGTATTATCATAGGATCGGCTTTGTAAAGGTCAAGGCCTTGAATATAGTATTAAATTAACTATTCATTTTATTTGGCTATCTGTCTTTCTGAAAATTCTAATGAAAATGTATGAGTACGATATTTTGATAGCAATTTTAGAGTGAAAAAACAATTGATTGCTTCAATTTACGTTTTGTTATAATATTTTTTTAGTATTTTAACTCATTGTTTGATTGTGATCGATTATATTAATATATTTCTCGGATTAACGAATAACCCCCTTATTCATAAACGTATTTTAGCTAGTGTTGCTAATCTCTCCTTTGTCTTTTTCTATCCTGCACATTTGACAATGCAACTGACAGAGACAAAGCATTCTATAGCTAAAACGTATCTAATATACGTTTATGAATAAGGGGGTTAATCTTTATTAATTAAATATAAAATATAAATATTTTTTTATTAAAATTGGTTCAGTGGATTTGTGTAAAATTGCAATGCCTTGCCTAACATCTCCTTCATCTTACCCACTTCAGGTAATATTAATAATCCTTAATAATATGCTAATAGATGTTTTACCTATATTTGTATACATGCAAATTTTAATGCACGTATACAAATATACCATGACCAAATAGGTCGAGTTCTGTCTGATGGTGGGGTCAAAAGTCTTAGCAATCGGCGTGCATGTATGAAGAGAATGATGAAGGTAGACGAGGCACGAGAGGTATGTCAGGACTGGGATATCTGGCGCTCTACACTCTCTGCCTACCCCGTTAGAGACCTGGCGTGAAGATAAATACATATTTTAATGTTTAATTAAGTGAGTTTAGACTTCAAAGTAACTTCAGATTATGTAAACTTAAAAAAAAATGAATGTAGAAATAAACATTTACCCCTTTATTCATAAGCGTACATTAGACACGTTTTAGTAATAGAATGCTTTGTCTTTGTCAGTTGCACTGTCAAATGTGCAGGATAGAAAAAGACAAAGGAGAGATTAGCAACACTTTAGCTAAATACGTTTATGAATAAGGGGGCAAGTGTATTGCTTTTAATAACTGCTCAAAGACTAGCAAGGCTTGAGAGTCAGAGTGTTGGACAGTCAACTAATGATTAATTCAAAAACGGATGGTACTCTCGAGAAATGAGTTGTGATTCCCAAATGCCAGTGATTTCAGTATCTGGAAATGGAATATTGCTTTACTCTCTTGCGATTACTAGTCCATTTCAGATGAAGAGGTTAACATTATTTATTCAGATAAATTTCTGGGGGAATTCATCACGTAAAATATAGGTACATGTTTGATTTTATACACAAGTTCTCTATATTCTTACAATATATTACAGTTTCAATAATATCGCCTGGTTTAACTAATGCATTAATCCTACTAATATTTGTAACGCGAAAGTTTGTATATGGGTGGGTGTTTGTAACTCTATCACATAAAAACTACTGATTGGATTTTAATGAAACTTCACGATAATATAGCTCATACAACAGAATGACACAGCTACAATTTATAAAGATACTTTGTGAATGCAGACGAAGGCACCAACTAGTATTGAATATGAATAACAGCTACAATTTATAAAGATATTATGTAAATGCAGATGAAGGCACCAGCTAGTATTGAATATTTCAAAACGATTATAATGTACTGTTCGATATTCATCCAGGTTACGTAAACTTTCATTTATCAGTGAGATTGAAATACGATTGAAAATCAGGGAATTTAAAAAGGGATCAATACCGTTATTCGTTTTCAAGGCCTAATACTTGACCCTCATCAACGTCGAAATAAATAAAATATATTTTCAAAGAACAGTTTAACTTGATCTGGTTGCTTTATAATTTGTCTTATAACTCAGAAAAATATACCCAAAAACTTTCAGATAGTATCATGTTTATTTAAGTAGGATAATAGCTGAGCTTAAGGTTGACATAAAAGAGAATTTCCATATAAATTGGCAAAATTTTACTATTATCTTATTCCCAAAACTATTGGACATAAAATTAAAAACGCTAGGTCCATGGGGTCCATAAAGCAACACTAGAGGGGAGTAGCCATATACAGGCTTTCTCCTCTGTCGGTACAAGCCCAAATGGGCCTATACCTGTCGCATAGATGTTTAAATGTGTGCGTGAAATTGTTTCTGTACATTGTTAAAGTCAAGGTGTGAGTTTCGTAGTAATAGACGATTTTTGTAGTGTGCGTGTGTGTCGCACGCATTTCTCGCCGCATAAAATGACACACTGCTTTGCATCGGTAATAAACGCTATGGCTCCTCCCGTGTTGCTCTATGATGGGGTCCCAGTGTCCATATTTATATAAACATTTTGACAGTTTGATCGATGCTTCTGGTGATCAAAGAACTCTTCTTTGTACGATGCATTCATCATTCATTCTTGCATTCAACTTGGTAACGCGGCCAGCTATCTATGTAGAGAAGGAGGTTGATGGTGTTGTGTAGTTCTACAATGTATGTATGTAGGCAAATTGAATGGCTTTGTAAGTAAATGCAAAATTATGGTTTATAGTTATGTGGTATGTTCGTGTCTTATGTAATTATGTCACTCTTTTAATTTCTCTTTTCCATAATCTTACCGCTATTATAAATTTGAAAGTATGGGCGTTTGTTTGTTGCTCCATTTTCGTAACCTGTTTGTATTACCACGATTTTAGTTTTTTTATGCAATGAAGGTGGCAATCAAGCACGCAGCTCACGTGGATGTTAAATGAAGACTGGAGTCTTTTTAGACATCTAGACAAAATCAGAGGTCACAATGCAAATGCTTCGCCAGCCCTGGGACCTAAGTTGTTATGTCTCTGTGATAGTTATTACGGAGCCATACATTACCATCTAACCGGAACACAATAGTACTGAGCACTGCCATTTGGCCGCAGATAGATTAGGTAATACGGTGGTGCCTACGCCCTCGAGCTCCTACACTAGGAATTCTACCACCAGTAAATAAGTAAGTACCCACAACCCTACCAACTACCTATTTTTCACTTCATATAATAGTACGAAATTAACAAATATATTTTACGTGTAACCGTAGGTATAATGAGATTCAAAGCAATTACGGGTGACAACCAGAAACTTTAAATGGCTTCGTTTATGTCTCCGCTATCTTATAGCTGGAAAATACTTTAGCGAACTAAGTACTTGGAATGAATTACTTCAACTTTTGCTACAATAATATTTATGAAAATTCGGCTTTTTGAAGATATTATATACTACGTATTGTAGATTTTGTTCATTGGATACTTATAGCAGACCGCGGACACTCCGCCAAAATGCCATACAAACGCTTGATTTGGTCTCTATTACACAGACATCAATCAGTGACGTATATTTACACGTGCACCTGTGTGCGAAGCACGTAGAAAATACCAACCATCGAACCATAAGAGGAGATTGGGTGAGGCGGGAAAATCGGGCGGGACGTCGAAGTGTCCATTCTATACGTAGTATTATTACATATTCTCTGCTTATAGTACAAATTTAATATAATTATATTCCATTCAATTGATGACCAAGTTGGTTCCCGAAGGATGTTTTCGAAATTGTAGCCTACGACACAACTTGTGACAGTGTGTAAGAATTAAGAAGATTCAAAAACCTATCAATCCGTTTTTTGAGAAATAAAATAAGTAATAACATGCAAAATTTGCCCTACTAAACTGTTTAAAAATGTATCACCAACACCATTTTCTTATATACACGCACGAAGTAATAGGTTAGGATCCCAGTGCAGAATTGTTACGTTCGTCCAGATATTCTGCAAATCTGATTTTTACGTATATTTATGATCTAGAGTAGAATATATTATACGCGTATCTTCTAGGTTGCCAATCAATATATATATATATATATTTATGTAATGGAAGTGGTAAACAAGCATGCAGTTCACACTGGTGTTAAGTGACGACTGCAGCCTATAGACACCTACACAAATACCGACGTCAAAATGCAGATGCGTTACCACTCCTGAGGCCTAAGGTGTTACGCCTCTATGCCGGAAATTACAGGGCCGTAAAAAATCACAAACTAACGTAAATTTGATTTTTACGTACATTTATGATTCAGATAATATATTGTATCTACTAGGTTGCCTATCAAAATATGGCCGCTAGTAAGTATTTTGAATTAAATTTTATCATTATTAACCAGCAATCCTTACTTGCGACCGATTTAATTTGGCTCCCGTATTATATATAAATATAATATCTATTATTATATATATATATATATATATAATAATAGGTATATAGTATATAATAATAATAGCGAGAACAAAATGGCTTTAATTTGATATAATAAATAATCAATTTACGTTATGCACGTAAAAAGTTATTAGGACGGAACGTAAATACGTAGGGGCGGCCAAGTGCGAAACAGCAGCCGTAATTTTTCAAAGTCTTTATACATATTGCCGTGAGGTGGACGATATTACTAGTAAAATATATATTTAAAAAATGCGCCCAAATTTTGACAAGCAACCTAGTGTAAATATATTCTCTAGATTATAATGCGTAAAAATTAGGTTTGCAGCATATCTTGATAAACGAAGTAATTCTGCAGTGAGATCCTAACCTTATATGCAATACATTACAAATCTAAAATACATATTATTATTTTATTTTTTTTATTTTCGGAAAGCAGACAGTGAAAATATAACTGCATACAAAAATAATAGTTTAAACTACACACCATTTAGGAGCTTTCGCATATAACATCTGGAACACAAGGCACTTGATTAACAAAGTCTGATAAACAAAATAAAAACTTATTACAGAGATTTAAAAAAAAAAAGGTAGCTAAGAAGCATACATAGATTATGTACTCCTACATAACACTATATTGTTATTCGCGTTGCAGGGTAAAGATAGGATGACGAAGGTTCTATTAAACGCTCTCCGCTCCATATACCAGTCTTAATCTCAGGAATGGATATAGCGCTACGGACTATCTACCCCAACACAGTACCGGATTTGGCATTTGGATGACGTAAATATTTCTTGGAATTTTCCAGTCATCGTGCGATTTCAGTGCGACACTGGAGAACATGATTAAACATTAAAAACAATGTCTAGGAAATTTAACTTTGCTAAGGGCTGCTTTAGAGTTCTGTTGCCGAAAAGTAAAAAGCCTTTTAAATTCGTATGTCTGCCTGTCTGCCTGTCTGACCGTCCGTCTATATGTCACAACTATTTTATTTCAAAAGTATTAGGACAACACAGTGTGTAGGTTTATGTAGGTAGGTATTCTGTAAGTCGCTTTATGATGTTTATTTAAGTAAAGAATAATTTTTTTAAAATATTTTCTCTCATGTCATTGTGTGGCAATAAAATTATACAATTATTAATTAGTCAATTAGGTTAGTTGGTATAAATAAATCAATTAGTGGTATTTTGTTAATAGAAAGGTAAAGAAAGTATGGAAGTCCTGTTTTACTATTATTGTAATATTTGAATATAGTTTTCACGATCGTAAAAATGATATATGACTTAAATTATGATTCTCATTTTTTGCTTCAGTCTCACCACTTGTTTTCTTACTTACCTATTAATTATTATCATGGAATTCAATTCCGATCTTTTTTTTCCCAAATGTATAAATACACTACGTACCTAAAATTGAAATAAGTCACAAGTAAACAAATCCTTGATTATTACACCGGATACTTTAGCATTGCATTTTCCGCCCGGTCACTGGCCATCAAGAAGATTCGCAAGGAGGTTTTATGTGATAAATCCTCATAAAATCAGTCATATCGCTATCATAGCCAGCCGGGAATACAGCTTATTATTACGTACATCGGAACAGGCCCCCATAAAAAAAACCTTCATCCTCCAGCCGAAAAGGAGGTAAATAACGAAAGTGGTTCAGGATAACATATGAGGGTTATATAATGCCGACCACACAGTCGAATTGAATAGCATATTTCACTGTCTCATATAAACGCAAGCTAAGTAACGCTGAGGAATAAATAAGGAGTATTACAATAACTGGTTTTGAAAATGTTTACGTGATAATGTTTCTTTGATATCGAAATGTATGCTTGGATTTTAAGTTTATAAAATTACTTGCGGCTAGCCCCGCATTTGCACGGGTGCAATTAATGTTTTATTGCCAGTGTCACTCAGTAAAGATGTAGCTTTCTGATGATGAAAGAATTAAAAAAATCGGATCAGAAGTTTTTGTGTGAAAACGTTACAAACATACAAAAACACAAATATTTAATCTTTTTAATATTAAGTATGGATATGTTAAAAGAATATGTACACATCTATAGGATTTTTATATTATTTATTCGGCTTTTTAATTAAAATTTGCGGGACACACTTCATAAATTTGGAAGGGTCTATCTTTGACTTTGAGAAAAAATGGTTTTAGAAATCTTAAAGTGATTTTCAAAGACCTATCTATAGACCTTACACTTATTATGTTTGATAAAAAAAAACGTTTCAGTTTAGTTTTTTTTAACGAATCATAAAAACACATCTATCTTTTGAGTTTCAATTATGTGGTCTTAACAGTTTCTGTTCTGTTCTGTTAAAGTGCCTGTGACATACGGACGGACAAACGGACAAGCAGACGGACAGGCAGACAGAAAATACGAATCTAGAAGGAATCCATTTTTCCATTTGGCACAGGAACCCTAAAATCGATATCTCGTAACTTCACGCCTGTAATCCCCGAAGGGGTAGGCAGAGGTAAATGCATGCATTCAATCATACATGCAAACACCCACGACTCGCCGGTTACGGATATCTCATTTGCATTAAAATGGTTCAAGAATAATCTAAATGGACTTTTTTCTCAGAAATGCATTCACTATGTTTAGTTGTATACATAATCAATTTTTGTTCATTGAATACGTTACTCTAATGTAGCGTAAATAAATATCAACAAAGGCTTGACAGCGAGCTCAGAACACGTGTACAAGTCATTCGTAAAATCGAATAACATGACATCTACCAGTCTAATTTTACTAGGAACACAAGTTTGTTTCTTCTTGTTTAATCGAAACTTATCAGACAACCTTCAGCATGAATAATTCTATAGATTTCTAAAAGAATTGTATTGGGAAAGGAAACAAAAAATATAACACGATATACCTCATATCATGATGAAAATATCAAACGCAAATGATGCAGAAAACTTATAGGACTGTGTATGGCGTTTATTTTGATTTTGTATGTTTTTTTTTATTTTACGGAAGTGGCAAACAAGCATGCAGTTCACATTTATGTTAAGCGATGACTGCAGCCTATAGACACCCACACAAAGACTGAGGTCAAAACGCAGATGCGTCACACTCCTGAGGCCTAAGGGTTTATGCCTCTGTGCCGGAAATTACAGGCCCGTACATTACCACCTGACCGGAACACGATAGTGCTGAACACTACCATTTAGTGGCAAGTATGTTAGGTAATGTGGTGATGCCTACGCCCGCGAGCTCCGTCACTGGAGCTCTACCACAAGTAACGACGTTTTCTTACGCTTAAAATTACGCTCACTCTCACAGCCATCACTCACACTAGGTATAAACCTGTGTCGTGAATACCGTTGTGTACACACAACACCTACACAAAACACCCAGTCCTGAAACAATTCCAACCTAGCCTAGAGATATTATTATTTTATTTCGCGTCTGGGTGTTTGTGTATGTGTTGTATGTGTACAACGGCACCCATGACAGAGGTGATGACCTTGTGTGGGGCTGTGAGTATAAGCGTATTTTATTTATTGATGAACCGACTTGAATATTAATAATAATTCATAAAAATAACAGTTGGTCCACAGTTTACCAATTTCTAATAAGTGCTTTGAGTTAACGAGTTTTTTATTATGAAAACTTGGGAAATGCGAAAGATAAAGTACGAAAAAGAGAGTCGCCGCCTGTCATAGCTTATCGCTTAGAGTTGGGAAGTTTATGATTTTGTGGACTTGTAAAAGAGAAGAAAAAAACTGTTGTAAATTCCGGTATTAAATATTTTACTCGCAGTTTCGACTTAGCATGCGTACTTCAATGTGTCTCTCCGGATATACTAAAGATATAGGACTAACAGACCCCTAATTATTATTAGCCCGTATATCAGACAACCGGGTAAAGAGACCACGCGGGCGCATCCCGATATCAGAGAATATGTAATAACGACGTCCCGCTCGATTTCTCCGCATCACCCAACCTCCTCCCCTCTAATGGGCGACGGTTGGTATTTTCTTCGTGCTACGCACACAGGTGCACTTGTACACAAATACACGTCACTGATTGATGTCTGTGTAATAGAGACCAAATTACGCCTTTGTATGGGATTTTGGCGGAGTATCCGCGGTGTGCCTATACGCTGGACGGATCATATCCGCACCACTCTCAACAGCAAGATGCACGAGGCCATACATACTGCCGAAAACCACAACCAATGGCGCACTATCGTCCGACAAAAAGTAATCCGGTCACGACCCTTAGTAGTGGGAAAACGACCCAAGGAGGAGGATATGACCGACCCGGTTAGTCTAGCGGTGTGAGATGACTATTCGATTCGGAGGGTCGCGGGTTCGATCCCCGCACCGGGACAAATATTTGTATGGCCTACAGATATTTGTTTCGGGTCTGCATGTTTGTGTATGTGTTGTATGTGTACAACGGCATTATATTTATACCTACTGTAGGACTGTGAGTACGTTTTTTTTTTATAATCAGACAGCATTATGGCGTCGAAATGTGACGAAATCGGCATTTACGCGGCTGCGGTTCGGCGGCGGACCGGCGGCGGTCCGGTCCATGCGCGAATTTCATTCATCATATCATTCACATACATAAACATACTATCCGGCACTGGTGCGGCTCCGGTGCAACTCCGGCATCGTGTACATGAAACCTTAATTTATTAAGGCTAAATGCTCTTAGCGCTCGCCTATTTCCCGGTGAAGTTAGCCTAGTGTCGTCTCGAGGTAAGTTGCGTACGTAAGCCCTTTTTAGGGTTCCGTACCTTAAAAGGAAAAGAGGAACCCTTATAGGATCACTCGTGCGTCTGTCTGTGTGTCCGTCTGTCACAGCCAATTTGCTCCGAAATTACTCGACCGATTGAGTAGAAATTTGATGAATATATGTGAATTGGTGACCCAGTAAAATAATAAATTTTAAACAAGGGGGCCTTTTAATAATAAAAAAAAATTTTTTTTTAATAATTTTTGCATAAAGAAATTTGAAGTTATTTAAGAAAAACGACGAAAATTGACCACCCCCCCCTCCCCATATATCCGAAACTACTGAACTTAAAATTTTGAAACAAATGTGTAAAATATTTTTTTGCCCATAGATTACTGGAAAACCTAGTTTGAGTATTAAAATTAAATCAAAAATTCTTTATAATATAACCCCACCTGCCGGTACCACCGTAACCGCTATGTGCATCTTAAATCTGTATTATTTTCGAAAATATTTATTTAAATTACGGAACCCTCACCACGCGAATCGAACTCCCAGTTGTCCGGTTTTTTTTAGTGTTTCCCTCGATATTTTCATGATTCATCAGATTTTTGAATCTCGCTCAGGAACAGATTACGGGTTAATCGTATTTTTTTTGTCTATAGTGGCAAACAAGCATACAGTTTACGTTGATGGTAAGTAATACTGCAGCTTTAAAACATCCCTGTAAACATCTACACGAAACCAGTGACTTCAATGTAGATGCGTTTGCCACTCCTGAAGTCTAAGGTATTATGCCTCTGTGCCGGAAATTACAGGGCCGTAATTTTTCATGTATTGGAAGTGGCAAACAAGCATGCAGTTCACGTTGATGTTAAGTGATGACTGCAGCCTATAGACACCCACCACACAAAGACCAAGGTCAAAATGATAATGCGTTACCACTCCTGAGGCCTAAGATGTTATGCCTCTGTGCCGGAAATTACAGGGCCCTACATTACCACCTGACCGGAACACGATAGTGCTGAGCACTACCATTTAGCGGCAAGTAGGTATATTAGGTAATGCGGTGGTGCTTACGTCCGCGAACTCCGTCACTGGTGCTCTACTACCATTGAGATATATGTGAGAATAGTATTCATATCTAATTATAGGATCATAAATCATCATTTTACCTACAGTAAATTGCTATAAGAAATAAGAACATAATTAGACGCCGTTTCTAGCTGTTTAACTTCAGAAGTTTATGTATATTTAATATATTTGTACACGTGTATACCAATTATGACTTTTTGTTGAGTTAGAATTGATATACTGTATATGAACTTAAATAAATAAAGAATTCAAGCCAATCATGGAAAAGGTAATGTGGATATTTGTTGCGTACTTGAAGTTTGGGTGTTTGTCGATTAAATTCGTCATCGGTCCGAGCGAAATTGCTACATGTTTTTCTTCTGAATTTCATATCATGTTAACAACTGTGTTACGAAGAGGAAAAGTAGCAAAATTTGCCGGTCATATTGAGTCCAATAGGTTGGGAGCATAGAGCAACACGGGCCACCGGCCGCGGAGGACCGGAGGGGAGAAGTCTTTTCTTTATTTTGTTGTCAAGATGTGAGTTACGTAGTAATAGACAATTTTTGTAGTGACACACACTCAGTGTGTCACTCGTTTTTCCCCCCGCCAAAAATGTGAGACTATTGCATAGGCGCAATAAGCGCTATGGCTACTCCCCTCCGGTCCGCCGCAATTTGCAGACCGAGTTGCTCTGTGGTTGGGGGCAAATGTAATCTATCAATTTGCCTGGGCTCTAGATGAAACTGAGATTAGCACCATTAGAAAATCCTAATAAGGTATGCCACAACCCGGGGATGTGACCAGAGACCTAAGTGTGTGTCAATCTATCTGAGCCAGAGCACTGAGTATAATACAAACGGTAAGATTCTACAATATACCTTTTAAATTATGTTGTTGAGATTAATTGTACCTTTTTCGTTTATCTAAAACTGGCGTCTTATCTGCAGCGGGACGTTATAAACTGAATGATGTTTATTCTAATGTGCCTTTTGATTATATGAAATGATTTCACGTTGGCGAACTCACATTAATTATTCTCTTTCCTTTAATTTCTTTGAAATAAATTAAAAACACGCTTTCCGAAAAACTGCGCCATCTTTTGCTTCACCGTAGTATATTTATAGTTCATCTTAAAAAAATACTTTCTTATCTCTTTGGGGCCGTTCAAGTATTACGTAAGCACTATTTCTTTGCTCTGCTTATTTTGGATGACGTAGGGGGTAGGGGAGTCTAGATGATGATTACGTCATCGGTAGTTATTTACTTATTACATCAGTAAAATCTGATCTCTATCCTAAATCTATTTTCTTATTTCTAAAATTATAATATAAAAAAAACAATACAATAATTGAATAATGTTTACGTAAGCATGGGGGGAGGGGGTAAGAACTTTGCTTACTTTTGCTGACAAGGGGGATGGGGGGTAAAGAATTGTAATAAATCTGCTTACGTAATACTTGAACGGCCCCTTTAGTGTTATACCTTTTTGTGTTTTATCGGGTGTTAGTGTTATACATTTGTTTATGAATATCAAACAAGTATATTTCTTCCTATTCGCAGGTCAACACGGTGCGGCAGTCCGACGTACAGCGCGTGTTCGACAAACAGCTCGTTCGCCAAGCAACGCTAGCCGACAACAGCGCGCTGTTAGACCGCGACTTCAGCTCCGAACACTTTATTTGAAACTTTCTTCAATACACAAGAAAAGGTACAATGGATCTCATAGTCATATTTAAGAGGTATATTGAATAACATAACAGTTTTTTGTTATGCCTCTTACTTATCTTATTCTTCTTCTTCTTTATACTATGGCTTCTACCTCGATTTGGGTAATTCTGCCAAATTCTGGTGATTAAGGAGGCACTTGACGTATGAGTTATGACCGGTGATCTGAGGGATGTCTGGTAAAAAGGAAAGGGACGCAATGATGCCATCACCTTTTCTCATATTTTTATACATAAATCTAAGTTCAACCAGAAAATAGAGTAGATTTGTGATAAGTATATAGCATCTATCGGTCGCGAATGAGCTTCTTGGCTTCAAGCTTCTAAGCTTAAAGCTTCTCTTATAACTCCCTACTCTGCTTATTTCTTATTTACGTTGTTAAAATTTTATAATTTTAAACTTTTCGTAATACGAAACTTATTGGTATCTGGGATCAACTCAGACTTGACCAATTTCTGTTCGCGTGTTAGGTGCGCAATGGTAGTGCGCATAGTTATGTTTATGATGGTCAAATTGGTAAAGTATGTACTTTTGTTTTAATTTTTTTTTATTCCTTTTTTTTATTTATTTAGCTTTTAGATATTTAAGATACTTTTTTCATTAAGTGTCACTTTGTAGCTATAAAGTAGTTTCAATATCATTTGATCACAGTTTTGACCTCTAATTTAAAACTTTACACTAGAAACAAAATATTATAAAAGTAATTAAATGTCTGCTTTAATAAAGATATGAATAATAATGAGTAAAATGAAATAAGTGGATAGTTATCAAAGAATAATTGATTCTTAGTTTATTATTGTGGCAGGTTGGTCACTAAAATCATCAAAATTCATTTAGTTTTTACGTTATTCAATGTTGATTATCAAACAACCAGAAACATTAAAACGATAGAGATAAATATGTACATTATTATATAATGCGTAAGCATGTAATACACAATTTAATTTTGAACAACATAAAAATATATTTCATTCGTGTACTGTTTCCTAAATAACTGACCAATTTCAGTCGAATGTCGCAGCTTGCGCAAATAAACAACATGTAATAAAAACATACGTCCCCATCCCATTCAAACCAACCATCAATACCCATGGAGCATTACCGAAAAATTCATGAGACCCGCATTTTATACAGTGTATGAGAATCCATTAAACATCACTGTGACTCGACGAATATCAGCACAAAGCGTTCGTGATCTCATTCGACGTCACTTTGCGTGAATGATAGCGCTAAACAATTTTACATTAAAGTGTAAACTCACCGCACATCACTCAAACACCGCTAAAGTTGTCAAGCAAAGTTTTGCGATTGTTTTGCGTACCAATTATTGGTGCAAGATACCGGGACGCGACTTAATCGGTACACACGCTATTTCAACTGCGGGGGTGATCGCGGCCGCACCGCGCGGCGGTACGCGCAAGCGCTGTACCAAGTCCCATAACCGCAAATTTTTCTCATACTCAGTCCCAACTAAATTGCAAAACCGCGGCCGGAGGTACGCTAGGGATTTCCACGGAAATGTAATCATCCGGACAACGCGACGCAGATTTTTTTCCTTCTAAATCCCTAGCCTTAATCTCATAATCAACATTAGCACACGATTTAATTCCGCCATTTATTTTTGGACCACTAATTTATGAATGTATAATTAATTAGGTAAGCCTACGAGAGTCGAAAATATACTGGCAAACTCTGTTTCTATATTCGCAAGCCAAGCGCAAGGTTTTAACGAAACACGGTGCCTATTTGGTTAAGGCAAGACATACACTACATACGGATTGTAGATATGTTTTGTCGTTCTGTCACCTGCTATTTTAAGCCGCTTTGTCGGACCAATGTGTCATGCGCTTAAAGGCGTTATATTGAGTTGTAGAAAGGAGATATTGCAAAAATGTATGGACCTCCGGCCATGTATTGTACACAATATCATAAACAGGCAAAATCAATAAAAAACGTTTTTACTGCATATTTTCACTAATTTAGCTTTGTTTGCAGTTACTAATTATTATTTGCAGTGAGAATTGCAATTCAAAAGCAACATGGCGAATATGGCGGGCGATGTCATTTTAACAATTTCATTTTTTTTTATTGTTTTTTTTTATAAAGTAGGTACTTGGAGAAAAAAGCAATATTTTCTAAATACTATCGAAATCGATTTCATGTGTATGCGATTAGTATTAAGTTCTAAGTATTACTTAGAACTTAATACTAATCGACTCGAAAAATCGAATTTAAATTGATCGATTCGATGCATCGTTTTTTTGATAATATGTGATGCACTAGTAAGATACCTACAGATAGCATTAGTTTTGTTTTATATACATAGGTACTATCCCAAGCATCGGCTATATCGCCGCCATGTTGAACATGGTTGAAAATTGTAAATCGTTTGAATTAAATGTGGTTGTTACTCTAAAATATATTCTTGAATAAATTAAATGTATTTTTTTCGGATTCTTCTTTAATTTACCATTTTTTTGGACGTGTACGAACTAGAGCCGGGCTCGCAACATCTCCTTTGGCGATTTGGTCGTCACCTCCTTACGCCGTACAAGAAAGTGAGGCATATATTAAACAACAACAGTGGGTTGGCCACTAACCCTTATCTCCACCAACCTGCATTGGAGCAGCGTGGTGGAGTAAGCTCCAGGCCTCCTTCCAAGAAGGGGAGAGACTCGTGCCCAGCAGTGGGCCGTATCGAGGGCCATATTATTATTGTATAAAATAATTATTATATTACACTAGCTGACCCGGCAAACTTCGTATTGCCTCAGAATGAAAATATGACATGTGTCAAAGGTTTGATAGATACGGACTATTTGTATGGGAAAATGAAATGGTGGTTTTTTCTTTCACGTTTACTATTTCCCTTCAATTTCTTCCAATTTGCTTACCTTTTACAATATTAGCCAAATCGGTTTTTTATATGGCTGGTTTAAAAAACTAGCCATTCACGCGTGATGCCGTGACCAAAGAAAACGGGTTGCATTTTTATATATATAGATATCTGTAGTTGACTATACAAATCCGATTCGCACTTACCCGGTTTCTTATACACGAGTGAACAATTTGGAACTTAATCTGCCCCATTTTTCGATAGTCTAGTAATTAGTGAGGCTGTTTTAATTCAAACGCCCGAGATAAACAAGGATTTTGTTCAATCCAACTTCTTGAGTCCGTAATTCGCTCAACTTAGCATTTTTATTTGGTTCACTGGTTGATTTAAGTAAAGGCCGCTCTTGGATATTTTTCTTGTACTTTTCTATTGGTTTGGCAACTGTCTGTTGTATTTTCTTTTGTATTATTCCGGGAGAATTTTTAATAAATTTTAGACAGTCTGTTTTAGGAGAATAATTTATTTTGAACGAAATATTATTAAGTTTCGTGCTCACAAAATAAACTTTGTAAGGATATAGTTCTAAACAAAAAGTTATTTTTGTAGATATAAGAACTTACAACTATGATGACGATGATGAAATATCATCAAAACATTTCCATCGTCATCATCATCATTACAGCCGGAAGACGTCCACTGCTGAACCAAAGTCTCCACAACAAGGGGGATATGATCGCCACGTTTGCCGTGTGATTGGCGATCGTAGTGAGGGTAGTTTTATGGAAAGACACTACTGCCCATCTTGCGTTATTGCACTTGCGACCGCGCCATTGGAATGGTTTAACCGCCATTGTTCGGTTGACTGACTGCACTTAGAAGAGAAGATAATTCCGACACAGAACAACGACTGCAAGAAACATTTTTGCAGTAGCAATATGTATAAGTGTCAAGTTCATAGTATATTTTAGCAAAAAGTGCGATCACAACTCGAGCAGAGTCCTCGAGTGGTGACCACCAGATGAGATAAATTGTCATAGAATGACGAAGCGAAAGCAGGCCTCCCATGAGTTGGACCGACGACTCGTGTGCATTATTGGATCAGGTCGACACCTTAGTGGTCTCCTCTCTGGTGGATCTTTGGGGGAGGATTTCGTTCAGCAGTAGACATCTTTCGACTGAAAAGGAAGCAATTGATAGTGAAGCTCTAAATAAAGAGACTTCGTTTTTGAAAATAAGTAAACACATTCGACGACCCAGTTGGTCCAGAAGTGTGAGATGACCGTTTGATTCGTCGCGGGTTCGATCCCCGCACCGGGACAAATATTTGTATGGCCTACAGATATTTGTTTCGGGTCTGGGTGTTTGTGTATGTGTTGTTTGTATACAACGGTACCCACGACACAGGTTTATACCCACTGTAAGGCCGTGAGTGTTAGCGTATTAAACAAAAAACATGAATTCTGCCATTCAAAACTTTTCAGTCATTCCTAATCGTAGTTCTAACTGTGGCTATTACAAAAAAGAGCATTAAAACAAATATAAACGAGTTCTACATAGCAAGCCTTTTAATACTCCTTAAGGCGATGAATAGTACAAATATTTTAGGAGAGAGAACGCGTCACGTAGAGCTCCCTGGAGGTTCGGGGAATACCGACGCGTGCGCGACTACGATATGAAATGCTTGGGACAAAGATGACAATTTATTTGGAAGTGGCACGGCTTAGACGCCTTATTTCTTATTATTTGCTCTAACTATAGCGGCGGCAGAGAATATGTAATAATACTACGTATAGAATGGACACTTCGACGGACCGCCCGATTTCCTCGCATCACCCAACCTCCTCCCCTCTTATGGGCAATGGTTAGTATTTTGTACGTGCTACGCACACAAGTGCACGTGTAAATACACGTCACTGATTGATGTCTGTGTAATAGAGACCAAATTAAGCGTTTGTATGGAATTTTGGCGGAGTGTCCGTGGTGTGGTGGCGGGTGAAAATGATTTCTTTATTTAATTATCTAATTCACTGTATGTTTTATACAGAGAGTAAATATAAAAATGATCAACAGTAATTAATTTTAATTATATATTTTTTGTATGTTACCATCTATAATTGTATAGCTTATTCTTGTTAACAGTCACAAGAACTTTTTTAAGCAAGACCGGGAAACAGCATAAAATATTGTACGGCCCTGTAATTTTCAGCACAGAAGAATAACACCTCAGGCCTCAGGAGTGGCAACGCATCTGCATTTTGACTTTGGTCTTTGTGTAAGTGTCTATAGGCTGCAGTCATCACTTAACATCAATGTGATTTGCATGCTTGTTTGCCACTGCCATGACTTCTTAAAAAAATATACATATATAAATACCCGTATGCATTTTTATTTTATGCTGTTTCCTGGTCTAGCGATCCGTTTACAGACGATATTATGTAGGTGCACGAATTCTGCCTACCCGTTTGGAGGTTGTATAAATACGAGAAGATGCAATTTATAAATAATACATGGAAATGTAGGTACTAACAGCTAATGTCCCTTTCCAGATTTAAAACTACTACTATTTAACGTAACTTCACGCCTTTAATCCCCGAAGGAGTAGGCAGAGGTAAATGCATGCATTTAAGCATACATGCAATTACAAAATAGTAATGAAAAAATGGTATTACATTTATTTCATTACTATTTTGCGAAAATTGAAAATAAATATATTTGAAATAGACAGACAACCACCGGATAAAATAGGCAGAGGTACGCAAATAAAAAACAAATATGTTTCTTGGTCAGGGATTGACCTCATAAGCTTTTATTGTGTAGCAACCTTTGCTTAATCACCTAAACCGGGTTGTCAAAACAAACACCAAACACCTTTCAGGATGATAAAATTATTTAAAATTAATATTCATCCCAAAAATATAAGCTGGAAATAAAATAATTATAGAAAACAAACATTTATTTAAAAAAAAATATAAACGCAAACTCTCTGAAATTATATCAAATCTACATTCCGCGTTTTGTAATTCATCCTACCAATCACACCGAATTCAGAAAATCACGAACCAAATTTAAATAAAACCGAGTGCATGTTTTATTATTCAAATCAGTAATTTGTCTGCGTCAAAACCCCTGCTCGTTTTAAAATTTACAAAGAACATGAAATATTATAGTTTTTAAGTTTTCAGTATTATTTATTTTTGCTGGTTTGGATTTGTGATGTAGTGCATATTTAACCCTCAAGAGAAGCACTATCGCTGCTGCGCGATCCAGAAGCACTGGGTATGCCATACCCGCGTGTCTTTGATTAATAATATCTTTCGATCAAATTGTCCGATATAGAATTTTTTTTTTTTATTTTAAAGCTTAGACAGTGTAGATTAAGAATATATCCATAGAATTGTCATAAAGAAAAAATCATCTTGAATAATATAGAAAAAATTCAACATAAACCCTTAAAATGAGGTGTTTTATTCAAATTACCATATCTAGGCAGAATTTATAGATAAAAAATTTTTCCCGACGGCATTTGAAAGGGAATTAAATGTACTTTTAGATAGTTATTTCGTCATTTAACTGTAATTGATAAAAGATATTTATTTAGTTAGGTAAAGTTCAGTGTTTTTAGAATGATATTACTTAATTAAAAAATATGGATTCATTATTCTTTTATTAATACAAACATTTAAATTACTTTATAAAACTTATATTTTAAATGGATTGATGCTACAAAAAATTAAGAATATAACTTCAAGCTACATTTTTCACAGATTTTGGCTGTATGTTCTTTACACATTGGAATATCACATTTTAAACACTTATAACATGTTTTTCGGTCTAATGAACTGGGACAAAATCCACATCGCTTATATTTTTCTAGTTTATTGTCAGCTATCAAATCTCTAGGGTCTTCTGTTTCAGGTAAATCTTAATAATCTAGGAAAGCTTCTATTTGTGAGCGTAATGTCGTTTGTAAAGTAGGCAGTTGAAGTCTTCTTATCAAAAATGGCTTAATAAGAGATAAAGATAGATCTAAAATATAATCATTCCGAGTTATCGTTTTATTACTACTTATTAAATTATAAATAATGAAAGAATTGTAATTATACATTCACACTGGTACATTTCAATGTAAATACTCCAAAAAATGCACTTGAATTAAGCAATATATATAATAAAACTGACTGATGATATAAAATATCGATCAGAATTTTTTAAAATAGATATTTTAGAATTCTAAATGTATAAATACAAAAAAAGAACTGAAAAACACAATTTTATGCAAAACGTTGAGTCAGATAAAATAACAAAATACTGACGCTACAACAGCACTGGGTAGCGCATACCCATAGACTGACTACGGCCGCCTATATTTTAGTCCGTATTCACATCTCAAGATAACTATGGTGGGGAATCTGTAGTGGGGATAGTAGAGATTTTTCCCCTAGGCAAAGTCACCTTCTCATTGTAACCATTTCTGAAGGAGAAATATTTTTAATTTACACCTGGGTATCCCATACCCAGTGCTTCTCTTGAGGGTTAAAGAGAGATATTTATGAATGAAAAAAAATCCTTGATATGATATTCGTATAAATATAAAACTTCTCTTCTTTTTTCAGATTTTAATCATTACATTATTATGTTATATCCGGTTTTCATTATATATAGCGTTAATTGATTAGATACATCAGTTTATATAGGTAGGCAGGAACTTGTGATAGCTGTTGTAGTATGTGATTGATATTTCAAGAAAAATGTATGCAATAACTATTACAGAGACAAAACAACTAAGGTCTTAGGGGTGGCAACGCATCTGCATTTTGACCTCTGGTCTTCGTGTGGGTGTCTATAGCCTGCAGTCATCACTTAACAACAATGTGAGCTGCATGCTTGTTTGCCATCTTCATTACATAAATAACTGAAATTTTTAGATTTGAATATATAAAATTATTATATTTTTGTACATTTTCAATTATTAATTCAAAATATGATAAACACTTAATTTTTATTACCGCAGAAGATAGCCACCTCAGTCAAGTACGCTCAATTTCTAAAACAAACTACGTCCATGATTTTAATTTCCCATCCAGGGACACTGCATCTTTAATATGCAGGTAGATATCACCTCCCATCACGAAATACACTCGTAGCGTGCGATTTTAACGGTGTCATCGCACCCTACCCGATATTCAAGCTGTCAGCAATTGCATATGATTATTATTTGATGGATTGAACGTATTGTCTGGTATTCACTTTTTCATACTGATTAATGACTGTTCGAGAATTGTGTATTTTGTTGACTATTGAAATGTTTGGTTATAAATGTTCTCATTTTGTGTAACCTACTACATTTTATTTTCTGTTTTTTATTCACTGAAAGTTACTAAAACAGCAAACTTTTTACAAGTCGCAGTTCCGGTGCCAGAGCTTGGATTCGTAGGCTGCACCACATCATCTTATCTATCTGCCGCCAAGAGAAATAGTGAGTACTTTAATAAAGAAAAAAACCTGTCATGACATGTATAACATTTACGTCAAAGAAGGCATAAGTCGCTATAGTAGGAGAGATACCCTCCGAGTAACGTTGGTCCTGTAAGGCTAGAAATTTTTGTACCAATGAATTATAATATGCTTAGTACAAAAACCATCGCCTGGCAAGGATCAACCCGTCACGTCATCTGGATTTCTGATGAGAAAAGTTACTTCTATATTTTAGATCTGGCTCGATGGCGACCATTTATGTTGCGTCTTAAAGTTTAATTTTTGTATGTTCGGATATTCAGTTGTTTACTGCAAATGAGCGACTCAATCGTATATCAATAGCAGGCTAATTGATGTACAATTCACAGTACATGATACGCTCGATACATCATTTATGGAATTCGTCGTAATAATTTTATCGTCATGGAAACACACTTCTGTTGTCATGAAAACACCACTACAAATACAAATAAGACGCAACAATTATGGTCGTAAGACTATGGCTGCAAGATCTAAAATATGGGAGTGACTTTTCTCATCAGAAATCCAGATGACGTGCAGCGCTGATCCTTGCCAGGCGATGGTAATCGTACTAAGCATATTGTGACTCATTCCTACAAAAAATCTAGACTTACAGGCATTCCGATACTCGAAGGGTTCACTAGCTCTTGGACCACTATAGCGGGTATATTTCAAGAATTTGTGCATGTTCCTTCAACAAGACAATTGCTTTTAAAACTCCATGTTTCTGGAATTCATTCGAAGCAGGAACAACATTCGTTGTAAATGTTTATCTTTGCAATGCGCCCGATAAAGTTCTACAGTGATGTCCATCCATTTAATGTTGAAATATTTGCTTTGAGAGACATTTGTACCTCTCTATACTTCGATATGCAGTGATAATTTATAATGATACTCTTTTTAGCACGTTTAACGATATTTCTATTCATAAAAGTGTAAATAATAATATCTTTTGAAATAATAATGAAGTACATCCGTAAGAATACATAATAATTTCGCAAATTTACTTGATTAAGAGAACTTAAGAAATCAGCTAGTTTTTTAATGTTACTAGCTGACCCGGAAAACGTCGTATTGCCTCAGAATGAAATAATGTGTCAAAGGTTTGATAAATACGGACTATTTCTATGGGAAATAGTCCGTATCTATCAATATCATTTCTAAATAAAATTGTGGTTTTTACTATTTCCCTTCAATTTCTTCATATTTTCTTACCTTCTAAACCTTTCCTGGACTTCCAAACATAATTCAAAACCAAAATTAACCAAATCGGTCCAGCCGTTCTCGAATTTTAGCGAGACTGAACGAACATCAATTGATTTTGATAATCTCCTAGCAATTAAAAGGAATTTTGGTGGATCCGCTTTTCCTTTTGTGCTATGGAAATAAAAAAAAAATTAAGAACAGAAGTATTGAAGATATTGAAAGATATGGAGTTGCAGAATGTCGCAGACATGTGCACCGTATACCAAGATTCGTGATCTTCATAAAAGTAGAGCACATTTCCAAAGTTTAATCAAAAAATTCCAACGTAAACGATATCCTATTGAAAAGAATATACTTAACATTTGAGACATAATCTGACAACAGAAAGCGTCAAAGAAAGAATTTAAAGTTGCATTTCTGCATATCTTCAAACGTTAGACAAACAACAAATGCTTTGAAAGCTCCATGTTTTTTTTTTCAAATGCTTACGAACCGGAAACAAAAGTCCTTCTACAAATGTTTAGAGTTATCTTTGAAACGCGGCGGGTAAAGTTTCAGTGATCGTACCATTCGTTTGTTATTGAGAGGTTTCCTTTGAACATCTATTGCATATACTAGTAGGTTGTGGAATTTTGAGATATCACTGGTGGTAAAGTTCTAGTGTAGGAAGGAGCTCAGGGGCGTAGGCACCACTGCATTACCTAATTTATCTGCCGCTAAATGGTAGTGTCTGTCATGTTATGTAGGTATGTAGTAACAAGTCCACTGGTGGTAGAGCTCCAGTGACGGAACTCCCGGCGTAGGCCTACCTAATATAGTTGCCGCTAAATGGTAGTGTTCAGTACTATCGTGTTCCAGTCAGGTGGTAATGTACGGCCCTGTAATTTCCGGCACAGAGGCATAACACCATAGGCCTCAGGAGTAGTCGCATCTGCATCTGCATTTTGACCTCTGGTCATTGTGTGGGTGTCTCATAGGCTGCAGTCATCACTTATCATCAATGTGAACTGCATGCTTGTTTGCCACTTTTATCACATAAAAAAGTAACACTTTTTTAAGATACTTACCCACCCTCATATGATTTTAGATTATTATGAAATGATATAAAATGCTTGATACTTACTAATGAAATAAAGCCAGTCTAAATCAGAACACCGTTGTATTATTATATCTCATAAACTTTACATGGCGCAGTCGGTAGGATATTTAAATAAGTTTTGATTGAAATTAATAGAAAATGGAAACTGTACTATACTATCAACACCGCAGGCGTTCAAATTCGGTGTCTATTTGGAAGAATTAGTGTCAGGAAATAAAGTGACGAATGGAAGAAATGAAAATACAAATATGAAATATATACTAAAGCACGTGAAATTAATAAAAAGGGCTCCGACGTACCATTAAATATATTGCTTCATGTGATTGGAGAACAATGTCGTGAAATTTTAAATCTATCTAAAGAAAAAGTTGTCACTACATACATAACTGAATTGTATATTTTATTGGATAGGATGTGTGTAATTTTATTTTGTAAGCCTCAAAAAAATGTAAAATATTTTTTTTAACAAAACTTTCAATTGTAAAAAATAAAATATTGATTCAGCGCCAAATCAATAGTTTTTATTGACCGCAAAATTATTCTAACTATAAATAATCCACCAACACTAACTGATTTCACGAACCAAAGTGAGCCTAGCATCCGTTGCATTATCCAATTACTTTTATTATCAGGTTAGGTAGTAAAAGTTTGCTACAAAGCTAGAAAATGACAACAAAAATGTTTAAAGTTAAAATAAGTGTTTTAATAACAAACAGCGTAAACCAGATAAAAACTTACTTCTTGTTTACACATTAAAAGTGAATCCAAGTAAAATTACCACCGTAATCGATTTTTTTTTAATGTAATTGAAGTGGCAAACAAGCATGCAGTTCACATTGATGTTAAGTGATGCCTCCAGCCTATAGACACCCACACAAAGACCAAGGTCAAAATGCAGATGCGTTACCACTCCTGAGGCCTAAGGTGTTATGCCTCTGTGCCGGAAATTACAGGGCCGTACATTACCACCTGACCGGAACACGATAGTGCTAAACACTACCATTTAGCGGCAAGTATATTAGGTAATGCGGTGGTGCCTACGCCCGCGAGCTCCTTCACTGGATCTCTACCACCAGTAGATCACTATAGTATAAAAAATAATATCCTCTTCAAAGTTTGAACACAAAAAACTAGTCAGTCAGGAAATGGATCTCCAAGCGTGAGACAAATAGCAAGTGCTTTGAAAATTTGTTTTTATCGAAGCGAGAATAAAAGTCCTTTGGCAAATGTTTAGAGTTATCTATGAAACGCGCCTGATATAAAGTTTCAATTTACCTACCATCCGTTTGTTATTGAGATGTTTCCTTTGAACATCTATCGGAAGTTGGTTTACTAGACAAGCTCTAAGTTTCAATATTAAAATTTATCTAACAAGAAATTTAGATACATGTATTGTTGAAGCTTTTACTGGTGGTAGAGCTCCAGTAACGGAGCTCGCGGGCGTAGGCACCACCGCATTACCTAATATACTTGCCGCTAAATGGTAGGGTTCAGCACTATCGTGTTCCGGTCAGGTGGTAAAGTACGGCCCTGGAATTTCCGGCACCTTAGGCCTCAGGAGTGGTAACGCATCTGTATTTTGATCTTGGTCTTTGTGTGGGTGTCTATAGGCTGCAGTCATGCCTCTGTGCCGGAAATTTTAGGGCCGTACCGGAACACGATAGTGCTGAATACTACCATTTAGCGGCAAGTATATTAGGTAATGCGGTGGTGCCTACGCCCGCGAGCTCCGTCACTGGAGCTCTACCATCAGTAAAATCTAAATTAAATCTTATTCTATGGTAGCATTACTAGCCTGCTACAACTAACACCTGAGGCAGTTATCAAAGACGGCACATCTTTTAAACCTTACACGAATAAAACTTAGTATGTATGTATGTATGTATCTTCACGCCAGGTCCCTAACGGGGTAGGCAGAGAGTGTAGAGCGCCAGACATCCCGGTTCTGACAAACCTCTGGTGCCTCGTCTAACTTAGTAATCACATTAAAATCTTTCAATTTTCTTACCATTATTATTCTTATAAATATTTCCATTCTTATTAAAAATACTAATGACACCAAGTTAAGAACAAGATAACATTTTGCTCTAACATAAACAAAATTAATACAAAGTCTTGAAACTATTTTAAATACCTTTGTAGTTATTTTGTATTCCTAAATTTAAATAAAAGATGCATTAAGTAAAATATTAAATGTAGATTGTAGGATATAACATAATATTCTTGATGGATATAAACCTAAAATTATCGCGACTACATTAAGGAAATAAATAAATAATTTTAAAATTAATTAATCTGGAAATTTCCCAGTACCTCGAAGTTTGGTAAAGTGCCCGGAGATATCAACAGGCTCGCCACCTGTTACATGGGCAAGAACGTAACCGGCGAATCGTGGGTCTTTGCATGTATGCTTTTATGCATGCATTTACCTCTACCTATCCCTTCGGAGATTACAGGCGTGAACTTACGTATAAAATTTAAAAAACCGCCTTCAAAAAACATAATAGATAATAAAACACTAAAAAGCGAAAAATAAACTCTAGATAATTTCCTTTCTTTTAAAAAAAAACACGCAACCTATGAATTAAAATTATTATGATAATAACTTTAATATGGGCTACGTACCTACCTGCTCATAGGTTTGAAGCCCAACTATCCAAATCGGTACAGGCGTTTTCCAATTATCGGTGAACTTACATAAAAAAACCGGTCAAGTGCATGTCGGGCCACGCGCAGTAATGGGTTCCGTAGTTACAGAGTAAGAGATGTGATGAAAAAAAAAATTTTCAATGGACTTGTTCGAAATTTTCGTGTAAAATAGAATTTTGCACTTTAAAGCTTAATAAGTCACGAACACGCAAACCCATAATATTTTTAAAAGACCTATCACTATACCAACGATACCTTACACTATATGGAAATCAAAAATAAAAAGAAATATTTGCGCGTTACAAATAGGGGAGGTTACCCTAAAAAAATTTTTTTTCACGTTTTTATTCTACCAATTTGTCGACGTGATTAAGGTGTATACTTGTGCTAAATTTCAAGTCTCTAGTACTAATAGTTTTTGCGCTAAACTGCGGACGGACAGACAGACAGACAGACAGACAGACGGACATGGCGAAACTATAAGGGTTCCTTGTTTACTACGGAACCCTAAAAAAGATTAAGACGAATTGAGAACCTCCACCTATTTTTGAAGTCAGTAAAAAAATAGTATTTTAAAGTTTCTCAGTTAAAAAATCGTGAACAGCCAATATTTTAATCTAGCTCATTACTATAAAGAATTAAAAACAACTCTATAATTAAGTCCCGGTAGAAATAAAAAACCTGAATACGCTTATTATTAGCACTCAATGAAATTAAAATAACTATACAGAGGGTACAATGTAATGAAAATAAATCAAACAAAATTAAAGAGCACGCACATTCATAAAAGTAAAGACCCTATATTACTCTCATGAATATTCACGGAACAGAACTTCAAACTACTTCCTACCTTTCCTTACTTGTCCAAACTTTACGTGTTTGTGAAGGATTAGGTGGGAAAACTTAAAATATTACTTAGCTGTGAGGAACCGCATCCGTCAATAGAATGTTACCTCATTACTTCTACATTACTAAGTACGCTCGTTGAAGGTCGTTTGTATAACTCAGTCGATCTTTATTCGACCTCGTTTAGAACTGCAACGTGTCCAAATAATACTGAAAATATATTTCAAAGCCGTGTAAGTTTTTATGTCTGTTAAAAAGTAACTTTTACTGATGGTGTTGTCGAAATTCAAGGTAGTAAGCACCACCGCTTTACCCTAACCTTCTAACAAAAACAACACCAAAGAAATTTTTAAAATTTTTGTAATTGCTACCATATTAAGTCACATGGCAGTTACATAATAATGGCAACCCTTGAAACGTCCCACTGCAGGGCACGAGTCTCTCCCTTTTTTGGGGGGAGGCCTGGAGCTTATAGCTAGCTACACGCTGCTTTAATGTGGGTTGGTGGAGATATAGGTTAGTGGTCAACAAGCTGTTGGATGTTTTCAAACCGCCCATAAGGTCTCCGACAAGGTTTACCGACTACCTTAGAAAGAAGAAAAGAAGAAAGAAGACTACTACTATCTATCGATAGTAACCGGGACTGACGGCTTAACGTGCCTCCGAAGCACGGAAACGTCCATTTTAATTTGCCACTAGCGTTCACCCATCACTCACCGGACCGCGTCAGTATCGCTTAACCGAGTAGATCGCTTACGATCTACATCAGTTGCGGGGCCAATGCTAAATGGTATCTACTTGGATATTACGCAGTTATGAAAATGGTTTGCTGACATTCTTCGTCCGTCTTAATTATAATAAAATATAGAAAACCCAATAACTTGTACAACTACATAATTATACACGAATGAAAGTTCAATTAAGTTACTAATAAACTTTTCTCCAACTTTTAATTAGAAAATGAACACCAACAAAGCTACTGTGAAGTAAATGTTTATCAATCTTAAAAAAAAACCTTATCGTAAACTGGCATGTCTCTTATTTAACAAATGCAAAATGTTTGAAGATTTTAAATTCAATTAAGATATGATAAACAACTCTAGACTAAAAAAAGGAAATTACATTTTCATGTTCATCGCTCACCCGATATTTCAAGAAATCTATTAATACCTACTTCACGCCTGTAGTGCCACGATGCGTTTGACAGATACGCACGTCGATGGGGGTACAGAGTCATGGTACAACTGCGTGAATTGTAATGTATCTCCAGTTAAATATTTTCTAGTCCCATTTAAACTTTAGATATATGGTATTAACTCTAAGGCCACAGGGAATCACACACACATTAAATGACCCGAAAATTGAACTTAAGGCCTCAAAACGAACTTAGGGAATAAAACTATACTCAGACTAAAACATTTGAAGTTAACCTGTCAAGGAACGTAAGGCCACCGGCGCCCAGACATAATTGAATTTCAATTGTCGTATTTTTCTCGTGTCTGGAGGCATTATTGATAATTTCCACCTAAATTATTTTCAGAGAGTGAGAACTTATTTTTGGGACCATAATATTACTAAGATACACATGTTATTCACGTGATTTTCATGATGTGGTCTTGAAGCTTTTATCTTTTCAGCCGTGAATGTTTTCAGAAACTGACGTCCAAATTTCCAAACTTTTGATCTTGCAAATATATTCCAATGAAAAGCTAGTTTGTAAAAAACCACGGAAAGGTATATTTCGAACTAACTTAAATTTTCACTGAATCCTAAATGTACGTCTTTCTTAAAGGTAAATCCGTCATTTACATGAGAAAAATATTTTTAAAAATTCTCACGCTAACAAGTTCATATTTCATTTCCTAAATGCAACATTTGACGTCGTCAAGGTAAACAGGTCGGGTGACAGCTGCTGCTTCATTGTCTGCCTGACCTTAATCCGCCATTTTTTGCTGCTCGCTTGCAGTACTTTACATACGTCGTTCTAACCTGTGCAAGACTGCTGCAATGGATTCTGAAGCGAAATATTATTTCTCCATATTTCATACTTCTTTATGGTTTTGGGACCGCCTCCATTGGAATAGAATTCTCCCGCTAGTGCACTCAGTCAATCGAACAATGGCGGTTTAACGTCTATCCCACGTTTCGTGAAACTGTAATCTGCAATCCGCATGACAAGTGTGATGATTATGGCATATTCCCTTCGAAATAACGGACAACCCTTTTCTACCTTTGGTTTTTCCAGTAGTGGACGTCTTTCGGCTGAAACAATCATGTTACTGTTCAAGGTATAAATTATAATAATGCTAACCCATTATACGTCCCACTGCTGAAGCCTGGAGCTTACTCCACCACGCTGCTCCAATGCGGATTGGTGGAGATACGTGATAGTGGCTAACCCGCTGTCGGATGTTTTCAAACCGCCCATAAGGCCTCCGACAAGGTTTAACTACTACTGTCTATCGATAGCAACCGGGACCGGCAGCTTAACGTGCCCTCCGAAGCACGGAAATGCGCATTTTAAATTGTCACTAGCCCATTACCCATCTGTTAAGGGTACTTTTTACAAATTTTTATTTTTTGTATACACATAAGGTGTTTCATTTAAAAGATAAACGGACGTCTTTATTCTCTTATGGTCAGCCAATTAATATCGAAGCTTTCGCCCATCTACCCACAAAGAATTTTTGAATATTTCACTGGTGGTAAAGCTCCAGTGACGGAGCTCGCGGGCGTAGGCACCACCGCATTACCTAAAATACTTACCGCTAAATGGTAGTGTTCAGCACTATCGTGTTCCGGTCAGGTGGTAATATACGGCCCTGTAATTTCCGGCACAGAGGCATAACACCTTAGGCCTCAGGAGTGGTAACGCATCTGCATTCTGACCCTGGTCTTTGTGTGGGTGTCTATAGGCTGCAGTCATCACTTAACATCAATGTGAACTACATGCTTTTTTGCCGCTTCTATTACATAAAAAAAATGTCACATAGCTAGCAAAGGTTGAAGATATCTTTTAAATATTCTTAATCCGGACAAGACACTGGAAAATATTACACCACGCGGGTGAAGTTCAAATTACATAAGCGACCCATATTTGAAAATGAACTAACGCGGCGTAACATTTTATAGGAGAACTTTCCGTGACGATGATAACTATCCTTATCAGTCAGAACAACGATGCAAAGAGGAGGCCAGGCAAAATTATGCTCGTTTTAGATTTTTGAATTATTTTCTGTTGGACGAATATTTTTAGTCATATTATGCTTTAAGCAAAAGGCTTTTTGCGTAGCAGGTTATATCCTGTATCGCAGCAAGTCCTACCCAAATCATGACACGTATGTTTACAAAGCTATTCTACGTGACAATAGCACTCCCCGCGGCTCCGGGTGACACCTGACGGGTCGCGTGACGATGGAGATTATTGGCACTGTAAATCAACAAGATTGGACGCGTACAGTAACCGATATATCACAAACGGGCGATATTTTCGGAGATATGTCACCGGCGGCGTATTGTAACGCAATATCATGGGACAGTTACTGCGTGTACGATGCAGAATCAGATTAAAAAATTGTGAATGTCTTTGATGGGGATTGCAGTGATGCTCTGATGATATTTTGATAAAGGATTCATTTAAAAATTTGTTCGTTGGATTACCACGTTTTTTTTCAATTTATAAGTATGTCTACGGACGTTGTTATAAGCTATAACGACGCCTCAGTATCCTAGTGGTATTAGGCTACTTTTAATACGCAAGGGTCCTGGGTTCGACTCCCGGATAGGGGGCTGTATAAAGGTGTAAAGTCCTTTTTCTCTAGTTCTATTGGGCTTTTTACATTATTGAAAATTTCCCAGTACCTCGTAGTTTGGTAATGTGCCCGGAGATGTTGACAGGCTCACCACCTGTTATATGGGCCAAAACGTATCCGGCGTATCGTAGGTGTTTGCATGTATGCTTGAATGCATGGATTTACTTCTGCTTTCCCCTTTCGGGGATTTCAGACGTGATGTTACGTTCTTCCTTTAAAACTGCATTGCTTTGCGCGTCTTACTAACATATGTTGCAAAAAGCTGTGAGTGTAAGCGTATTTAGTATTTAAAAAGCTATGCAGATTGTTGTTGGATAAATCTGTAGATTGCAGTTTTATAACACAGCATGCCGTAAAACACATAAAGCACACTTAGCTGAGATTTGTGCATTCACTCTCATTCCTGTTATAGTTCCATTGGATTCACATTGAATTTTCTCTTTAGTTTTCATTTCTCCATGTTTTATGTCTTCGTGCATTACAAAACAACTGGTAGGTATGCCAAGTGGCGAGCGTACGTGATTGCAATCCAGTTGATGGTATTTATTATTTTTTTCATTTTTTTCTAGCCATCCTGACGAACTTCGTATTGCCTGAGAGGTATTTAAAAATGGTCCAAAAAATTTAAGAAATCAAGATACTTACCCTTATTACCCCTTACCTACTTAGGGGTATGAAAAATATATGTTAGCCGATTCTCAAACCCACCCACCCAATAGGCACACAAAATTTCATGAGTATCGGTTCGGTGAGCCGTTTCGGAGGAGTATGGTAACTAACATTGTGACACGAGAATCTTATATAGAAAGAGAAGAGATAAATTCTTACCGGTACAACAAAAAACATGTACAATAGAGCGATTTGTCCTTGATCAACCAGGAACTAGAAACCCATAACATATTTTGAACCACATTTCAACATTAGAAATCATTTATTTTACTTTTTAATGGCGGTACAGGTCGATTAACAAAGCTCGAAGCCGTAGGTAATATTTTGAAAATCGATATCAAAATTCGAATGACGTTGTGTTTATTCATCCATTTCTCCTAATTCTTATGCCTCCATGCTTCTCACCTACGTGCGTTGCACAAAGCTGCTATGCTACGCAAAATGGCGAGCGTACGCCATTGGAATGCAGTTAACCGTAGCAGTTGGTCATCGTCGCGTGCCATGCATGAAGCGTACTGAAACTTGTGAATTTATTCTCAGTCTAGCAACAACACCATTTTGAGCTGTATAAAATAGTCTAATAGGTAATATACGGTATTATGTAGTCCAATGCAGTTTAGCATTTATGCGAGGTACTATTTTATTCTTAATAAATATGTTAAGGACATTTAAAAACAATGTAGAATAGAACCAATCACACTTTATGTAACCTCAAGAGATTTAATTATTTCAAAACGCATTTCACCATTAGGAATGGAAATATGTGTTTAATTTTCACAATGTTAACTACTTATTATTATACAAAAAAAAATTATACAAAAATTTACATAACGGTCTGATTTATTCATCCGTTTCTCCTAATTCTTATGCCTCCATGCCTCTCGCCTACGTGCGTTGCACAAAGCTGTCACGCTACGCAAAATGGCGAGCGTACTCGATTGGAATGCGGTTGACCGTAGCGGTAGTTCACCGTAGCGTGCCATGCATGAAGCGTACTGAAACTTGTGAATTTAATCTCAGTCTAGCAACAACACCATTTTGGACGGTATTAAAATGGTTTAGCAAACAACTTATCGTTTTATATTATTACTAGCTGTTGCCCGCGGCTCCGCCCACGTATGGGTCGCTTTTCGCGTAACCAGCGGAAACTCATCAAATCATCCCATGGCATCCCACAGGAACTTTTTTTCGGGAAAACTATGTTTTAATTCAAGTTACTCTCTGAGTGCGTGCCAAATTTCATAAAAATCAGTTCAGCAGTTTTTGCGTGAAGGAGTAACAAACAAACAAACAAACCAACATACAAACTACGGCATTTACAATATTTACTATCATTTAAATATATCTATATATATAAAAATCAATTGCTGTTCGTTAGTCTCGAGAAAACTCGAGAACGGCTGGACCAGTTTGGCTAATTTTGGATTTGAATTATTTTTGGAAGTCCAGGGAAGGCTAAAAAGGTAAAAAAAATATGAAAAAAATGAAAGGAAATAGTAAACACCACAATTTTATTTTCCCATACAAATAGTTCGTATCTATCAAACCTTTGACACATTATTTCATTCTGAGGCAATACAAAGCTTGCCGGGTCAGCTAGAATTATTATAGAATCACATTTTATATTAGCCATTCCTCACCACGGGGTTTCTAATAAAATACACAGGAACGTCAGCTGACATATTCAAGGGGTTAGCTCGGCTGTCATCCCCATACATTTCCCTCTAGGGTTGGTGACGTCATTTATAGTACACGTCAGCAACATTGTCGCTTTGTCTTTTTCATTCGGTTAGAGTGGGAGTGAGACAGCAAAAGCTATAAATTAGCATCATTATGAGTTTAGTGCGTATGACCTTTTCTTGTTGATAACAATGTAAAGTTTTGCACTTCAGTGTTTTAAGTACCTTTTCACTGGAAAGGAAATGTACATTTTACTGTTTCTCGAGAGAAGTACATGTTAGTTTAAATCAACTTCTGAAGTTTGGATGCAAAGCAAAATTGATTTTGTAAGGCACAGTTCCGTTATTTCTAGAACAAATTCTGATCCGAAATTTTATTAAGTATAACTTTTTGTTATTCATCTTAAATGTAACTTCACGCCTGTAATCCCGAAGAGGAAGTTCAGCACTATCGTGTTCCGGTCAGGTGGTATTGTACGGCCCTGTAATTTCCGGCACAGAGGCAAAACACCTTAGGCCTCAGGAGTGGTAACGTATCTGCATTTTGACTTCGGTCTTTGTGTAGGTGTGTATAGGCTGCAGTCGTCACTTAACACCAATGTGAACTGCATGCTTGTTTACCACTTCCATAACATAAAAAAGGAAGGCAAAGGTAAATGCATCCATTTAAGCACACATGCAAACACCCACGATTCGCCGGTTATGTTTTGGCACATGAAACAGGAGTGTAATTTTCGCGTATTTCAACTTTAAACAGATTAGGTGCTTGTTAAGTGATAAATGTCGCCAATACGTATGTCGTGAACAAGACGTAACAGTAAACAGACCATAATTATGGGCTGTGGGACTGTGAACCGGTTGATTTGGTGTTGAATAATACCTCTGACATACAGGCTATAAGTATTCCCATACATATAATTAACTAGCGGCCCGCCCCGGGTTAACGTCTGCTAGAATTGGAACGACGTAAATATCGGAAACTTCACGATGGTAGATGTAAAGGATAGGCGTCTCGTTTCCATAATAAAATAAGTAAAGTTAATGAAGCTACTATTCGCCGCATACAGCTGTGGCGCTGCAGGCGGTCATTTTATTGAATTAGGTAGGATCTGTAAGCTGAAATGTAGGTTAAAAGGCATAAAAATATGAGTTATTAAAATAAAAAGGCAATAGATAATGTAATGAGTCATTTATTGTATCAGAAGGGTGTGATCTCGTTACATAGTTTTACGAACTGGTGAAGCTTGTAATGGCCGCCAGAGGCCTCCGCAGGAAGGATGCAGAGGCAAATTAAAATCGATGTAACTTGTTAGGTTCTCGTAGTAGACCTGTGATATTTGAACACAATGATAAGAAAGTTGTTATCAAGCGATTGCCATATAAAAGATTAGACTTGAGAGAGTAGGTATTTTCGCTTGGTCGAGAAGGTCGTCCACGGAGAGGTGGCCGACAGAGCACCTGATCCGCCTGGGAGGGCTCGACGCCGGCGGGGGGAGGTGCGGGAAAGCGACGCGGAGGAAGCGTAAATACGCGGCGCACTTTTTGAGAGCTCATTCAGTGGCAGAGCTCGGCGTAATAATGACTGGTTATGCATATTCACGACCACCCCCACGCGTGGCATAGGCAGTTGAGTAGGTATCAGATAACAATACTGGCTTAAACGTACGATAAAATCAGATGGAAAGGTCGTTGATATGAAAATTAACTTAGGTATTTTATCACATATTTACCACACACACGCTGGTCTGAGAGTGTACACGGATTGACGACGGTGTATAGCGTGGAGAAAGTTAAGAAATTTAAGAAATTGTTTCACGTCTTTGTATGGAAAATTACGATTAAAAATCTCAACTTGTACGTAGGTAGTTTGGATTTATTATGTAATCACAGCTGATGTTGAATGCGATGTTTTGTATGAAGAGAGAGGTGAAAGTCGCTGTATTTTCGTAAATAAGAAAGATACCAAGCTGAAAGTTATGTACGAGATGTATTTTTGTTGCCCCCTCAGGGAAGTATATTGGAAAAATGTGTAAGTTAACTCAAAGTAAGGATAGTGCGAATGTACCTAATCTTGCTTGATAACAAAATTTTCTCTCACTTGTAAAGTAAAGGGGAAAGGCAGGTGCCGTTTTCAGTTTTAAGTTTGACTTAGGTTTGGCTAGCGATATTTTATCGTGTCATTAGTGATAGAGCATGACAGAGCCCCTAATAAATTATGTATTTTAGGCAAGTAGACACTTTGATAGTGTATAGTATTAGAATTAAGTTGGTATGAGTGTTGTATAAGAAAATTTATTAAATAAAGAGATATTGTGTATGCATTGTAGCAAGGCAAAGATGGGTCGGCAGAGACGTATGACGGTTGTTGTAATTTAGACCGTATAGGCAGCCTTTTAGAGTTCTATCTCTGTCGACCCAGACCTTCGGGACTTTCCGTGTTTGGGCCGTGTCACGGAATTTCAACATGGAGGGAGACGGTTTGGAAGCATATAAAAATCGGCACATTTCGGTGCCAATTTGTCCTCGTTCGATTCTCAGCAAGAAAAGTGCTTCCAGACCGTGAAGGTGTTGCCAGTCAGTGATAGTGTAGATTAGTACCAGACCCCCTGGTTCGCTAGTTAGCTAGTACGTAGTGAAGTAATCTAGTGATTAGGTTAGCATAGAGAAATTATTGAAGAACCCAAAATACAGTCCATTCTTTAATATCGATGCAGACTTGTATTTTCATTTTGGCGTAAGCCAATTTGTCCCCCACAGTAGAATTACTAACTCAATACCTATAATTTTTGCGCATTCAACTTTAAACAGATTAGGTGCTTGTTAAGTGATAAATGTCGCTAATACATATGTCGTGAACAGGACGATACGACATGAAATGAAATTACTGGTAATCCTAGTTATCAGAAATTTCATTAAAAAAAAATCAGACAGACAGTTAAACTATTGATCAATAGTACCTAGTAATCTTAGATTCACCATGCCCAGTTGCCAATATCTAAACTTGAGTCTTTGTTCATCGCTGTGTAAGCTGGCCCTAAACGTAATTCTCAGAGGACTACAGTAGCGGCAGGCTAAGTTTTACTAGTGTGATGCTGTGAAAGCTCTAAAGACTTGGACAAACAACTGCAGTTCTCGAATCTCGATGTTATGGTATTTTAGTTCAAAGTTCAACGAAGTTCTAGTGAACTTTAAAACGGTTTATGCATAAAATTGAGTTAGGATTGGACGTTTCATATACTAAGATTCTGCGTTAACTGCTTATAGTAATAGTTGTATAAAAGGTATTTTAATGATAAAGGTACATTTTGTAGTTTCTACTCATGGTACTTGTTCAGTTTATACCTAGATAGATTTTCGGAAGTTTTCCAATGTCACCCCCGGAGAGCAGTATTATGCCTGGAGATATCAATAAGCTCACCGCTTATAACATGAAACAAAACATAACTGGGAAATCATGGATGTTTACATTATATATATACATACTTTATGTTTGTATGCATGCACACGTGTATGCACCAACAGCGCAAGCAAAGGGCCTACAACCTTCAGATAATACAGGGGTAGAGTAACATTTTTACAAGTTGAGAGGCACATTAAAAAAAATATAACTATTTCTATAGATTAGCACTCTAAAACTAATCATTCATTTTTGTCTTTAATACGTATTTAGATATTATTTAACACCAACTTATACTATTGATCAATAATAGTAATCTTAGATTCACCTAGCCCCAGTTGTCAGTATCTAAACATATGACTTTGTTCACCGCTGTGTAAGCTGACCCTAAACGTAACTCTCGAAGGACCACAGTAGCGGAAAACTAAGTTTTGCTAGTGTAATGCTGTGAAAGCTCTAAAGACTTGGACAAACAACTGCAGTCCTCGATGTAATGGTGTTTTTGTTCAACGAAGTTCTAGCGAACTTAATACAGTTAATGCATAAAATTGAGTTAGAATTGGACGTTTTATATAATAAGATGCTGCGTTGACTTTTTATGTGACTTTAATAGTAAAGAGTAAAAATATTTGTCTCGTCTCGTGGTATCTTTTGTATATCCCTCGATGAAGATTGAATTAAAGTGCTGTTAAGTATCTCAATAACTACAAACATGAGTCTATACCGAAAAAAGAAAATTAAATATGTTGGTTTTTTATTTTCTTAATTAAAATGCAGATACGTTGCCGCCCATGCGGCTACAGTAGTTGTGCCTCTTACCATAAGACCGGAACGCTATAGTGCTGAACACTACCAAATAGATGAGGTAATGTAAATAAACTGTATATTCAGTCGGTAAATATGTGCACATTTTATTAACAAAAATAAAGGTATTTTTCATTAATTTCGTATAGTAGACTTTTAGCCTGGGTTGCACCAAGATATTTGCTAAAGATAAAATTATTGTAACATTTCATATCCTACTCTAACTTAAACAGATTTCTTTAAGTTAGAGAATTATGTAAAATATTACAATATCTTTAACTTTAACAAACATCTTGTTGCAACCCAGGCTTAGGGTTTTGCTGAGTGACCGCGTTTGAACCTCGTTATGGAATGAACTATCAGTGCCAGTCTAGAAATTTATATGATTGTATACAGGGTTAATTTTAATTAGCGCATCACCTCGTATCCTCGTGAGTATGGTATAATGGGCATGTATGCTTAAATGCATGCCCATGCCTACCTCTTCGGGGATTACAGGCGTGAAGTTACGATTAAATAAAAAAAAACTATGCATTTTTAAAAAGTCGTAGAAAAATGTTGTTGGTATTGATGTAGAGAGGATGCCTGCAAGAGGTATGTATGTATCTTCACGCCAGGTCCCTAACTGGGTAAGCATAGAGTGTGGAGCGCCAGATAAACCGGTGATGCGCTAATTATAAAATAACCCTGTATATTTTCCTGTGCCTACTTCGGGGAATACTTGCGTGAAGTAATGTTATAAATGGCTGGCGGAAGCAATAATTAAAAGCATCGCGACTGTGGATTCCTGAAAAATACAATGCTTTATGGTAGTGAAGCAATTTGTCTCTTGCGTCAAAAAGCAAATGGCGCTATAACTTTTTCGCTGTGTGTTGTGTTTGGACAGTAAAAATTCTGTGTACTTTGAGTATTTGTTTTTATATTTTTAATTTAGATATATATCTGCTTTCATAGCATTTCAAATAATCTTGCAACAATGAGGAAATATTCTCTTTTTATTTATTTGTTCTTTTATGGATTTTTTACACAACGAGACATACGTTAATAAAAAACGAATAGGAAATAAATGTCGTCATGATTTTTTCTTCTTTTGAGAGTGATTTTTTACGATGCGCGCGCACCTTGACAGATGCTTATATCTATCTGAAGTTAGTTTCTAAACATAATAGCAACAGTCTGAAGTTAGTTGCTAAACTTTGTGGTCGTTATTTCTGCTATATTGGATTGTTACGCTAAAGAAGCATAACTTCTTACGTACGTACGTAAGTACACATATTTTCATATACTAACATAAAACAAATATTTTTTAACTGCCTCGGTAGCCTAGTGGTAGCAGACCACTACTACTACGCTGAGGTCCTGGGTTCGATTCCCGGGTCGGGGGTTATCAGAGATAATAGTGTAAAGTCTTTTATCTCTGGTTCTATTGGGATTTTTCCATTTTCTGGAAATTTCTGAGTACCTCGAAGTTTGGTAATGTACCCGGAGATGTCAACAGGCTCACCACCTGTTACATGGCCAAAAACGTAACCGGCGAATCGTGGGTGTTTGCATGTATACATGCATTTACCTCTGCCTACCCCTTCGGGGATTACAGGCGAGATGTTGTTTATTTTTTTATATTTTATAATAAATCTTATTTATTTATTTTACTCTTTATTGTACACATTACAAAAAGAAAATTCAGAAACAATAGCACTTAAGTAATAAGCACAATAGGCGGTCTCATCGCTTAAAGCGATCTCTGCCAGACAACCTAGATTGAAAGAGACAAATTACAGAAAAAGGGGTGTACAGCACAACGTTAAAATATAAATTAAAATAACAATACTTACAAAACTATGGTATACTTTATAGCTTCTAATAATACACAAAGTTTTAATAATAGATAGTTGTAACATTATAAACTTACACATATGTAATAATTTAAAATATATGTACTTACACAAAAATACAATACATACACATACATAAGAAGATAAAATATATAAATTTAAATATATATATATATATATTAATATATACATACTCATGTACCTAAATCTTAGTGATATGATTGCATGAAGTGTTTATTTTTGAAATTTATTTTCAAAAACACATTCAAAACTCAACACTAAAATACAGCTACAAACAAAAAACAAACGGAAGCCTCAGGGTTCATTTGTCCCAGATTAATATAACTAACATCAGAATGTAGGGTATTCATTCATCACCACTAATCCGACGCATTACCGCAACACGGGACTAGAATACCCTAATTAGGGTTGCGTTTTAATGGACGCTCAAAAATGTTAACCCACACCCGAGTAAAAGAGTTTGTTTACCTCCACTCGTTCTCCTACGATTTGGGTGTGAATTAAATAATTAGATATCGACCATGGTTGGTTTAAATATGAATTAGTTTTGAGATACGTCTTACTAGAAGGAAAAAAACAATATGAAAAAGCCGGTAAGTATTATTAAATTACTATCTATTATTAAGCTTCTTATATTTTCCTAAGGGCACGTCATTTTAAATACTAGTTTTTTACATAAATGCAATGTAGGATCCAAAAACTAGGATATTTCGCTTATACATTATCCACGCTCTAAGCCTACCCCGTGGCACGCCGCGGACATGCCGCCAAAATTCCAAATACAATCGCTTAATTTGGTCTCTATTACACAGCCTACCCCGTGGCACGCCGCGGACATCCCGCCAAAATTCCATATACAAACGCTTAATTTGGTCTCTATTACACAGACATCAATCAGTGGACGTGTATACGTGCACCTGTGTGCGTAGCATGTAGAGAACACCAAACGTCACCCAACCTCCTCCAGGTTGGGTGAGGCGGGGAAATCGGGCGGGACGTCGAAGTGTCCATTCTATACGTAGTATTATTACATATTCTCTGCCCGTGGGAGACCTGTCGTGAAGATACATAATATATAAATACCATTTCTATATTGTGATACGAAATTTCTTGTATTTTTTAATAATCATCAATTTAATCAAATCATATATCAATCAAAGTGTACGAAATACCCTAAAAAGGATCCCGTTATCACTATAATCATTAAACCCCTACATTAGTCTTGTAATAGATTTCATTTGTAGGTGAGTTGTCCTCTAAGCCTACAATAGACTTCCCAATTCACCTTTGATTCCATTTTTATTTATTGATTTAAGCCTTTATTGCTGCATACAAAATACTTTTAACAAATTGTAGCACATCGAAGGATGCGGTTTTATTGTTCACCATGTCATGTAACACATAGGCCTCTTCCAGCTTTTTCCATTCTTGCCTATCTTTAGCTATTCTTGTCCATAATGCTCCTCCAATAGTCTTGAGGTCATCTGCCCATCTTTTTATCTGCCTGCCTCTTCTTCATTTTCCATCGCGTAGCTGTCATTCCGTTAACATTTTGATCCATTTCATTGTATCTCGAGTCATATGTCCTGTCCATCGCCATTTCAACTGTTTGATTTTCTTTAATATGTTTTCTTGTTCAATTAGCCACATTAAATTAAACGAAATTAAAAGATAAAACAAACCTGGCTAGGTTTATTACCCAGAGATGTGTGTAATTAACCTCAAAATGCACGGAAATCATTAATTGTTACTAATCTGCCGCATCACCATAACATGGGACAAAAAATTCCTAATTGAGGTTTAGTTATAATGAACGCTCAAAAATTGTAACCCTATTTTATTAGACCATTCCGAGTAATGGGGGTTCATTTCCATGTATTCTGCTCCATAAATTAAATGACTGATTGTGAAGAATAAGTCGAGTGCCATATTTTGAAGGTAATAATCACTCTAATTATTTTGTGAGTACTTTGAATGAACCAAATCTTACTAGGAACACCAGTCAGGTATATTTTAAATCAAGTAACGAACGAAACTCTTGAGACCTAAGGTCTCTAGGTCATGTCATGTCTATGTGATAGTTATTACCTAGGGGGCCCATACATTATCGTCTAACCGGAACACGATATGAGTTTTATTTATTCTATGATGGATGGATATTTTATAATTAGCGCATCACCTCTTGCAGGGAGGCACGGGAGGTTTCTGTTAGCCTTATTCTATTATCTTATTTTTAACATATTGCTTAATGCTTTTCTTTTAATGCCATTATCTAAATATACTACCAATACTACCGCCCTATTGGTATCTATGGTTTGACCGTCATTGTTTGGATGACCGATTTCACTGGCGGAAGTGTTAGTCCTCCACTAGAGGGTGGTGGGGTCTAATAATAATAAATTAATTTATTTGCTACAAAAGTTCACAAATATTACAATATGCATCTGCGTCTGAACTTAGCGACAAGCTTGTGTCTCAGACAGCAGTGCTCTTTATCCGAAAATACCAATGGATATATGCCATGATATAGCATGATATAGCAAAAAAATGAAATAGCTCTTGGTCGTTATAGTTCATGAGCTTCGAGAGGGCGTTATCGTCCTCATAACAATAGAATATCAATTGACATATTTTTCTCGTGGCTCAACAGATTAATTGCTTAACTGATTTATAGAAATAAAATAAAAACAAATGTGTGTAAAGTGTATATGTTTTTGAGTGTATGTGTTTGAGAGGATGTGTGCATATTATTATGAAAAATGTATTTATACGAGGTCTTAAAAAAATACAACATATTATACTATTCTATTCTATAAGCTTATCTATAACATAAAACATACCTGTTTTATATTATTTCGCATTAACACATGCTTGTGAAATATATTTTATTTTAAAGAAAAATGGAAAGAAAAATTTTGACTTCAGACGAGACTCGAACTCGCGGCCTACTGGGAATCTAGTCTAGCCGCTCTTCCAATTGAGCTACTGAAGTCCTGCCCGATTTGTCAAATCTTTCCTTCACATTTATTGCATTGCTTTATGGTAGCAGCAGCGCCATCTATTACCAACTATGCTAGTAAGGCAACCGATATAAAATAAAATATAAAACATACCACTAGATATTTCATCAACTTTACTTACCGGACGGTTACGCTGGCGTGACGTCTGAACCGATCATGTCTGAGGAAATTTACTCGCTCCACTAATTTTATATACAACGTGACGGTAAACGCTTCGAGACTGTGACAATTTATTATATACGTCTTGAAAAATAGTGCCTCATCTAGAGAGTAGCGCAAATTGATTTTTGTTCTGGTAGGTATTAAAGATTTATTCATGGATCCGTAAGACCTAAGTAAACACGTGACATATTATCTTAAAGCAAACCTTTTTTACCATCGTATGTGTACTTATTAATATACTTTGTTTACGTTTACTTGCTTTGCCTTTCTCTTATTTAGCTTAGGCTCAGTTATGATGACTAATTACCTCTTTTTGATTTATGTATGCTGTTAGCGAATTAAATTAGACATGTTAAATCCAAACTTATTTTCTATGCAAATACCAACAAAGCTAGCCGCCAATGCTTGAAGTTGAAATGCATTTTTTATGCAAGCAATAGGTCTAAAAGGAAAGTTATGGGGCTCTTCAAAACTGGCGTCAAAAGAGTCCTTCAGGACTGGCAGCGCGTTGGCAACTCCCCTTTTTGTGGTGTGCAAATGTTTATAGGCGACGGTAACCACTTTCCATCAGATGGCCCGTCTGCTTATCTGTCAGTCCTTTGACATAAAAAAAGAGATTTAATAAAAATCTAGTCATCATTAATTTATAATTTCATGTGAAACTCAATTACAACGCTCGAAAACTGTATTCAAATAAACCCAGCCAGGCAAATATCCACGAAGTATGAATTAGATATTCATAATGTGCGAACTTCGTAGGCTTGTCTGCAGTTAATGAGAGCCTCGTAGCTGTCACACGTAACGAACTGCGTCCTACCTCATGCGAGACAGAATGGGATCTTGCAAATTGCCGCATCTTCCCCACTCTATTTTGTTTAGTAATGCATTGTTGACAAATGGAAGTGGTTGGGTTTTGTGGTATTTCTGTGTAGGTATCTAACGAAATAGATGTTATATTTTGTGCTGTTAAAATATAATAAAAATATTTAATCATGTGTTTAAATAATATTACATAAAAACGGTCAGTCCCGGTTTTAAACGGTGCGCGCAACGGAAGAGGTATAGATAAACTCTTTTATTTTTGCAATATATATTTGTTGAAAAGTTATGCACATATCTAAGACAAACATAGCTTTTTTACTATGAAATAATTAGTTCTTATCAGGCTAACTGTTGCGATTAATCAAATATACCACTTATTACGGCCGCATAAAAAAGATGCGCAAGTGGGCTCGCGGAGAGTTCAATGATAGGACCTACCTAATATAAAGTGACAAAAGAGTAGTAATCATCGACAATTGCATGGTAGTACTACACCAAAACTGCTGAAAAAGCTTTGCCACTCCTGTGGTATACATAGTTATCGTTAGGAAAATAGTGTTAGTGTTTTATCTTTCAAATCACACAGATCTTAGACGTACTTCTTAACACAGACAAAAGCTCCATAGTGTGTTTTGGCCCTTTTCGGGGATATAAAAAAGATGTTAAAATATCATTTGTATTATGCAACGAAGATGACAAATGAGGATGCAGTGGAGGCTGTCATCACTTAACATATAGATGCTAAGTGATGACAGCCTGTAGACATCTACACAAAAACTAGAGTTCAAAATGCAGATGTGTTGCCACCCTTGAGACTTTAGTTGTTATGTATCTGTGAAAGTTATTACGTGGCCGTACATTACCATCTCACTGGAATACGATAGTGCCGTGCCAAATTGTAGGGGCAGATAGATCAAGTAATGCGGTCGTGCCTACACCCGCGAGTTCCGTCACTGGAGCTGTACCAACGATATAGGTGGTGTTAAAACAAAAGTTAAATTAAAGTTTAGCCGTATAGCACATTGTTTGAGCGAATAACTATCTCTACTAGATTAATCAAGGAAGGGTAAGACTAATTAATACTTACTTACTGTATATGCAAATAAATACTTACTTACTTACTAATTTCCGGGAGTAAAATGAATCCGCTGAAACCTTTATGACCTATAGTTAAGGGTGAAGTTGGTAGATAAAACGTGACTTTGATATTAATCGTTTAAGCAGAGCATTAATAGTTGAAACGACACCATCAAACCTTTATGCTTCGTTAGTTGTGTTTAATTTTTCCATATAATTTTTATTATAGTTGTAATTGTGTTGTTGAAAAAATAGCAAAGAATGTAAACTTTGTAAGATTTTTACTTTAATGTAATGGAAGTGGCAAAGAAGCATCCAGTTCACATTATTAAGTGATAACTGCAACCTATAGACACCCACACAAAGACCAAGGTCCAAATGCAGATGCGTCCCCACTCCTGAGGCCTTAAGGTGTTATGCCTCTGTGCCGGAAATCACAAGGCCATACATTACCACGTGACCGGAACACGATAGTGCTGAAGAATACCATTTAGCCGCAAGTATATTAGGTAATGCGGTGGTGCCTACGCCCGCGAGCTCCGTCACTGAAGCTCTACCACCAGTAAAATTTCATTAAATCAAGATTGAATGGTACTTACTTTTTACTCACTTTTATATGGTGTATCTTTTATATGGTGTGTATTTAATGCTTATCAATTGATACATATGCGTGTCTTGCTGATGCAAAACAACGTGAAAGAAGTTGAGGCGAACCAGTAGTCGAAGCATAGAGCATAAAACCACAAAATCACGGTTGACCATTTATTTTTGCGTGATACACAGTTTTTCTTTGTGTCTTATCTAAAATAGTAAGAAGAACACTAATCACAATTGTTCATTGTATTGATTTTCGTATTTCAATAGCTTTCAATTCTGAACAATAAACATAGTAATCATCAACGTTAATTACCATGACCAAACAGGTCGAGTATTGTTTGAAGGTGGGGTCAAAAGTCTTAAGAATCGGCGTGCATGTATGAAGAGAATGATGAATGTAGAAAAAGTACGGGAGGTATGTCAGGACTGGGGCATCTAGCGCTCCATACTGTCTGCCTACCCCGTGAGGCACCTGGCGTGAAGATATATAACATAGGTGCGTGTCGAATTGAGGATCGCTCTTTTTTTGTAGAGACCTGAAAAGTTCTCAGCGGTGGTCCTGGGGATTTTAAAAATGACAGCTCAATTTAAAATAATAATAATAATAATGGCAAATCCATTATACGTCCCACTGCTGGGCACGAATCTCTCCCCTTTTTGGGGGGAAGCCTGGAGCCACGCTGCTCCAATGCGGATTAGTGGAGGTGGGCGGGTTAGTGGCCCGCTGTCGGATGTTTTCAAACCGCCCATAAGGCCTCGGAAAAGGTTTAACGACTGCTATCGATCGATAGTAACCGGGACCCACGGCTTAATGTGCCCTCCGAAGCACGGAAACGCGCAATTTTTAATTTGCCACTAGTGGTCACCCATAACACTACCCGACCGCGCCCGTAGTGCTTAACCGAGTAGATCGCTTACGATCTACACCAGCCGCCGGGCCATGTGCGCTTCTAAAACAATAGAGAGTGACAAATGTAAGCAGAGTATGCGGGTAGTGGGCACCGGTGATAACATCGAGTAACAAACGAGTGCCGCGGATCATACGTGCTGGGGTTGTCGTATTATCTCTCACGGTACTGTGACAGACGAGATTGGGAAACGCACCGTATTGCTACACCTATATTATGAGAGTAAAATTCGAGTGTCTGTAAATTATATATTTTTCCAAAAAACTAATAGGGGGCAATTAAAGAAATGTAACAGAAACCAAAAAAACAATTTTTGAAAATTCTGTCTGTCTGTCTGGTACGTCATAACTTCGAATCTACTCAACGGATTTGAAAGCAGTTTTACTACTTAAAACCTCAATAGATGGCGCTGACTTCAGAATTCATTAGAATTAGCTTTAGCGAGTATTATTACATATTCTCTGCTATAAGTCTATCATAGGTCTAGATAATTGTAGTGTCTACAGGTTACGCGAAGAGCGACGTACACGCGGGCGGAGCCGCGGGCAACAGCCAGTTTAGAATATTATAATACACAATTATTGGTAATTCTACCCGATGACATAGCTCCGGTGGCTCCAAGCTTAAGGTGGTCGAGAGCAATAAAACTGCTGAATTAACTAATCAGCTGCTGGATAAGTAGCATGAATTTTATAAAAAAATGTCGATAATTTTCAATAGACATTAAATTGATCAATTTCCTTGGTGCGCAGAGTGCGGGCCAGCACTAATTCTGTTCTTTCGATGATCGCTGACCGATTGGACAATAGGTATCTATATACAGCATTGCTGTGATAGACATAGCAAAAAAGAGTCTGAACTAAATATATGTGTAATAAAATTGTAAAATAGATAATTGTGTAATTTTAGAAACATGTAATTTAATTTATTTTTTGTCATAATATTGATTTAATTTAATGTTTGATGAAATTTTAGTATTGATCTAAACTTATTTAATTTATTGATTTAATTGACTTTTGAGTAAATTTATTTGATTTTTATTTAATTTGTCATCTAACTGACTTTATGATTTTTATGTGATTTTTAAGTTAACAGTATTGTAATTTTAATTTGAATATGGGTGGAAATAACCTGAATTAAATTAATTTTATTTATTAACTGGAGTGTTCGTGATGTCTTAAAGTAAAAAAAAAATATCAAATGGATCCACAAGAACACAAGTTCATTATTATATTTAAACTTCTTTAACAAATTTAAAAATAAAATCTAACAGGTTCTCTTGGCAAAATTTCAAGTGCGGGTGCTACTGAGAAGAACTCCGCTACCGAACAAACTCAGTATGTTGCTCTTTTTGTCAAAAAAAATGTTTAAATCTAATGCATATACGGGTATAATACACAACATGTACGAGTATGTATTCATCAACAACTTAAGACTTTAGATAAAACCAGTTAATCGCAACCGAACAGTCTGACCAATCAGACCCATTCACGAGTATGGATTACGATTGAATAGAATAAAAAGTGACAAATGCAAGCTGAGTATGCGGGCAGTGGGTAGCGATGATAACGTCCAGTAACAAACGAGTGCGGTGGATGATCTGTCCTGGGGTTACCGTATTATCTCACAGTACCGCCCCATTCACACAAAGTCGTCTCTGACTCTCTCGGATGTGATTTTTTGTCGGATCCGGGTCAGTGGCAATATATGTCAATGTAAAAAATGTGCAATGTATTTCAATATTTTCAATGCTAGGGTTCACACGAGAATCCGTTTTTAAGATCCGAAAAACCCTAATCTTACTCGCGTTGCCATCCGATTTCTCGCCTTGAATCGGATCGAAAATGTAAGATCCGCACATTCACTGCCAAGCACACGGAATCGTGTAATGAGTTGATGGCCGTCCCACACGGATCCGTGTTTTTGCCCGAACAAATTTCAAAGATCTATTGCACAGTCGGCTCTCGAAATACAGACACAGTTTATAGCTGGCCACTCGGGCCATCCATGAATACGTTAAATTGGCAGTTGTTTTAAAATCAGGCGTTTGATTAATTTTTTATTGGTTTATAGCTACGACCACTTGAAAACTGACTTTTATTATGTTTATGGACATGTTTATTAATATTTTTCTCACAAAGATGTATGTTTTATCAATAAAAACAATATGAGTCTGTTGAAATAGCAACGATAGTTCCGATTTACACTTTTTTTTTAAATAAACAAATACACGACTCTGTGTACCACGGCCACCGGCGCTGCTACACGGGGCCGTGTATTTTTTATTTTTGTTGTTTAAATATTATATTGTATTTTAAATTAATAAATATTATTATCAATGAGTTATGACATCTAAAATTTAACATTTCCGCTGGAAAAAAAAATCAGGCCCCCCTGGGCTGGGCTATTAAAATATTTGTCAGTGAATGCGACATAGTATTTCTAATACATGCGTTCACACGGTCTAAATTCAGTTGGTCTAGTTTTTTTGTCGGGTCTTACAATCGAATATATCTCGCGCCAGTCGGTGCAAATAAAATGGGATCGTCCGTTCCCACACGCATCGAAGACATCCGGATCTGGGATAGTCGGACACGCCAGCGCCGAGTGAACACAACGTTCGGTTGTTCCGGATCCGACACAAATAAGACCCGACAAAACTGACCTCCGTGTGAACGTAGCGTAATGTGGCAGTTCAACTTAGGGAACAGTGTAAGTTCAGTACTTCTTAAAATAATCTGCAATAAGTGTAAATAAATTGATAAATATGTACAATAAATAAGAATAAATATGTATGTATGTATCTTCACGCCAGGACCCTAACGGGGTAGGAAGAGAGTGTAGAGCGCCAGATATCCCGGTTCTGACAAACCTCTCGTGCCTCGTCTACCTTCATCATTCTCTTCATACATGCACGCCGATTCCTAAGACTTTTGACTCCACCATCAGACAGAACTCGACCTATTTGGTCATGGTAGGTCAGTCTTGGTCTTCTTGAGCCTCTGCAACCATTTACATTCGCATTGTATATCTGTTTAGTCATTCGCTCATTCGACATTCTTTCTATATGGCCGAATCATCGGAGCATGCCTTTTTTCATTTTTACACCGATACTATCATTCACACAAAGCCTCTTTCTTACATCTTCATTAAGAACGCGATCGGTGAGTGATACACCGCAGATCTTGAGCAAAGATCTCATCTCGACCGCGTTCAACTTACTTTCATGCTCTTTCTTTTCCTCTTTCCAATAAGTATAAATAAAATTAAAAATTCTGAATGAGTCCTACAGGCATGTCTGTGCAATTTGTAAAGTGTCGTCATCCACTGAGAAGTCAAAAATGTATGTTTCTGAATCTGAATAAATTAATTTCTTTCTTCCAATATACTAAGTAAATTTTTGAAGTCGATTTAAATTTAAAATTACTGTTTATTCGTGTTAAAAGGTTGACAGGCATTTAATTGGGCCAGGGGGATTCCTGTCGCCACTTTTAATGGCTCTTATATTGTTCGCTTTACTTCAAAGAAATGTTCGGGTCACAATTTGCACATTCGTTAAAAGAAATATAATATTTGCGATTGGGAGAAAGAATGTGATAAGTCAGCCTAGTGCATGTATCGCGTATTGTAGCGTTCCGTTAGAAAACCTTAAATAGAAGAAATTATAGTCTTATCCTCCCAATATTTTTAAAAACCATTCAGCGACTCGTTATCATATAAGAGATTCGATTGAAACAATAACATCACCACATTACATACAGATATCCTGCAAAAGTTACTTTCAAGGTTTTATTTAACAGCTTTATGGGGATTGCAACGCGATTAGAACGCACAACACTGTACCAGTGCTCATCAAGAAATATTTCACATCAAGCCTATGAAAGTGACAATCGGCTAGTTTCAACTTCGTAGAGCGTTATCTCTGTCGCACACTGCCTATGTAAGTATCCGAGTCCAATATCAGTCAAAACTTAATCAAAATGGTCGACAAACGTCAAATTGGTAAGGTACGAAAGAGATAACGCTCTACAGACCCGAAATAAGCCAAAGTTACCTTCCAAAGGTCGATGTGTAATATTTCTTGTTTATTTTTTTTATGTAATCGAAGTGGCAAACAAGCATGTAGTTCACATTGATGTTAAGTGATGACTGCAGCCTATAGACACCCACACAAAGACCAAAGTCAAAATGCAGATGCGTTACCACTCCTGAGGCCTAAGGTGTTATGCCTCTGTGCCGGAAATTACAGGGCCGTACATTACCACCTGGAACACGATAGTGCTGAACACTACCATTTAGCGGCAAGTATATTAGGTAATGCGGTGGTGCTTACGCCCACGAGCTCCGTCACTGGAGCTCTACCACCAGTAAAAATAAAATACATTATATATGTTGGATACAAAACAGTTCATTCGCAAGCAGTAACATGCGGTCAAACGAAACTCCTCTACCATTTTGCTGGTAGATAATCCATCACGTCTTGACACACGTATTTTCCCTACTTGGGTAGAATGTAGTCTACATTGTGGTTGGAAATACTGTTATGTTGTCCGTTGCCATTCCTTTCGCGTAAAACTTATTTAACCCATTTATACCTATTCTGCTCCTATTGGTCGTAGCGTGATGTTTGTTATACAGCCTATAACACGTTTCAATAAACAAACTATCCAACATTTAAGGACTTTTCAACGCGAACAAGTAATTTGTGACTAAGCTGTTTTGGAGCCATATAGATCGCCATAATAAGGTTGGGGAAAAAGTCTTTTCGCATTATAGTATGTATGAACTTGTAATAAAATCTCTTTGGCTGTAGTATTTGTATCTGGCTGGTTTTGGTATCATTGAAAGTAAAATTTTAAAGAACATAATTCCAAATTAAAATTACGCAAATGTGTGATTTTCATTTGTTTTTCGTACTGTCAAGATGAGTGAATCTAATGAAGAAATTCGATACATTTTAAAATTTTACTACAAAAAAGGTCAAAATGCAACAAAAGCAGCGAAAAAAACTTGTGATGTTTAGGGACCTAGTGCAGTGTCTGTGTCTGTGAAAGTAGCACAAATTTGGTTTAAGCGTTTTCAATCCGGAAATTTTGATGTCAATAATGCACCTCGCTCTGGTCGCCCTATTACGGATAAAATGGATGCCATTTTTGAAAAAGTGGAGCGAGATCGACCTGTCAGTAGTTACGACGTAGCTGAAGAACTGAGAATTGATCACAAAACAGTTTTGGTGCATTTGAAAAAAGCTGGGTACAAAAAAAAGCTCGATATTTGGGTACCTCACGAGCTCACTGAACGAAACCTAATGAACCGTGTACTCATTTGTGATTCTTTATTAAGACGTAATGAAACCGAATCATTTTTGAAGAAGCTGATAACTGGTGATGAAAAGTGGATCACGTACGACTACAACGTGCGAAAAAGGTCGTGGTCAAAGGCCGGTCAGGCTTCACAGACTGTGGCGAAACCCGGGTTAACTCGCAATAAGGTGATGTTGTGTGTGTGGTGGGATTGGAAGGGCATTATTCATTATGAGCTATTACCACCAGGCAGGACTATCGATTCTGAACTCTACTGCGAACAACTGATGAGATTAAAGCAAGAAGTTGAGAGAAAGCGGCCGGAATTGATCAACAGAAGGGGTGTGGTGTTTCATCATGATAACGCTAGACCTCACACATCTACAGCCACTCAAAAAAAAAGAAAAAACAGCAAAAATTAAGAGAGTTTGGCTGGGAAGTGTTAATGCATCCGCCGTATAGTCCTGACCTTGCACCTTCAGATTTCCACCTGTTTCGCTCTCTTCAGAATTCTTTATGCAATGTTAGGTTAACATCACGAGAGGACTGCCAAATCCACTTGTCGCGGTATTTTGATGAGAAGTCCCAAAATTTTTATAGCAATGGGATCATGTCCCTACCTACAAGATGGCAAAAGGTAATCGAACAAAATGGTACATACATACTTTAGTTAAATTTAAATAAACTATATTAAAAAATGTTTTGAATTATCTTAAAAAATGCGAAGAAACTTGTTCCCCAACCTTATTAAAATTTCTATATCCTCAATCCGATGTTTAAAGTCAATAGCCAATAAGATTAGATTTAAAACCTTTCTGCTCGAACAAAGGAGTAGTAGAGGAGAGAACTAACAGTCCTATTTTATGAATTAATTTCCCAAAAAAAATCGCAAGCTTATCTATGTTTCATAACATTACATTCTGTGATGCTGGCTTAGCGCTTTCAACCAATCAATAAATCAAACATATAAATTATTTATGCTTGTAATTTTATTTTAATACCTTTACTTAGATTAATAAAATCCTGGAATACATAAAACAGTTAATTTCCCAGCAGTAATATGTGGTCAACGAAACTCCTACCAATTTGTAGATAGGCAATCCATCAAGCCTTGACACACGGAGTTTCCCTATTTAGATGGGATGTAGTCCACATTGCGGTTAGAGGTACCGTAATGTTGCCCTGTGGTATTTCCTTTCTAAGTAACGTGAAAGGTAAATAAGAGAAATTAAATATTGAGCTTTTATGTTAGTCTTTTAGGGTTCCATACCCAAGGCGCAAAAATGGAACCTTATTGCTATAACTCCACTGTCCGTACATCCGTTTGTCATCAGGCTGTATTACATTTTAATTATGTTTGATAATTTTTATTGATAAACTATGAATTTCGGCTAGTCAATGAAAATAAATGAATGAAGAAAGATGTAAAAAATTAGGAAATATCGTAAAACTGCAGCACGTCACGCGTATTTACTAAAAAATTTGAAATCATTAAAAAAAACCAAAGCCCATCTCATCCATATTATATGAATGAGTAATTATCCTTAATTTTCACGTCACTTATCCCTGGGACACATTGTATATTTTCGAGGTCAGTGCCAGCAAAGACACAGAGAGCTTGCGCCCTGTTGAGTCTATACTCAACAAGCTATATCCCATATCTTTGATTGGACTGAATTTTTAACTGGGCGTTCGAGTTACGGCAAAAATCCCCTCTTAGGCTGCCCTACTACTACTGCTATTAACTCCTTGCAATTGTACCAACAATCCATTGGAACTTCATATTTTTCGCACCACAGTTTTTTTTTTTTTTTTATGTAATAAAAGTGGCAAACAAGCATGCAGTTCACATTGATGTTAAGTGATGACTGCAGCCTATAGACAACCACACAATGACCAGAGGTCAAAATTCAGATGCGCTGCCACTCTTGAGACATTAGGTGTTATGCCTCTGTGCCGGAAATTACAGGGCCGTACATTACCACCTGACCGGAACACGATAGTGATGAACACTACCATTTAGCGGCAAGTATATTAGGTAATGCGGTGGTGCCTACGCCCGCGAGCTCCGTCACTGGAGCTCTACCACCAGTGACTAATAATATTCGTTTTTACATTTGCTTCTATAGCCAATCTCTGTTATCACGCGACGGCAATATTTTGCCCAACTTTTATTTATTTCATTTTGCGGCGATATAGAGGAGAATGCAGCATGTGGCTAGAATTTCAGAGCTAGTATTTCCTAAATCGCAATATAAAGCGACATAGCTAGATATTTTAGAAAATATAAAACCGAGATTTCCATTACACGGGATACTTGGTGTTCTGAGTGCAGCTGTATTTAAAGCTGTGTGTACATTCACCCTTACTCTTTTACGTTATGACGGTGGCAAACAAGCATGTAGTTCACATTAATGTTAAGTGATGACAGCAGCCTATAGACACTCACATAAATATTAGAGGTCAAAATGCAGATGCGTTGCCACTCCTGGGTCCTTAGTTATTATGTGTCTGAGACTGTTATTACGGGGCCATACACTAATAAACAAATACTTTGCTCTTTTGTAGGTAATGAAAGGTTCCTTGAAAAATAATGAAAAACATAGCTGTTAAGGTATCGTCACTTGACACATGACTTTAGTCCAAAGACGTCCACGACTGGACAAAAGTAACTACAGTAGTGGAATAATTCTTTTCCGTTACTGGGCAGTGGGATTATTTCGTCCCGACGCCTAAGGGAGCTTAATTGCAACTAATTAAGAATTAACCCAATCACTTTCTCTTCCTAGTTTAAATTTTCGAGATGAGGCTCGTCAACAAAGTGAAAAATAATGAACACATGGTTATACTTTTGTGCGGGCAGTTACAGGACCGTACATTAACCTGACCAGGACACGATAGCGCTGAATAGTGCTATTTAGCGGCAAGACGATTAAGTAATTCTGGGATGGCTACGCTGTCGAGTTTCGTCACCGGAGCTGTACCAAAACAGCAAGGTTTCAATAAGCGTAGGCTAATTTGGAGATTATGTATAAACAAAATAGATTATACAAGTTTCGTTGTCGTAAGTGTGAATGCGGCTTAAGTTTTCGCAGACTCGTATTTGGTCAATGGACCGTGACCAGTCGTTTCGTGCTTTCATATTTTGCAATTTATTGACATACACCCTTTATACTTACTGAGAAAGAAAGTGGTGTTGACCTTGGAAACTATGCAAAATATACACAAGTCGTTGTATTTCTAAAATATGAATACTCAGTTACCAAAATAGAGGTGAGTATAATTATATGCAACAGTTTTTTGTCGAAAAATTAAAAGTTACATATTTTAGTTAAACATTACCGGGCTTCTTCTTTGAAAATTATTTACACATTTAAATATTTTCTCCGTAAAAATTGTACTTTTCAGAAATGGGAGACAATTTTCATTATCATGGGATATAACAGGTTGTTTTCCTTGGGTTAAAATGTAGGTTTCCCTAAACAGGATGGGCTTGAGTAATTTTAACCCCATTCTTTAAAATAAGGAAGCTTATTTAAAGTAACTAAATCCCAAAGCGCATTGAAGCGCGCATGGCCCGTCGGCTGGTGTAGATCATAGGCGATCTACTCGGTTCACTACGGGCGCGGTCGGATAGTGTGATGGGTGACCGCTAGTGGCAAACTAAATGCGCGTTTCCGTATTTCGGAGGGCACGTTTAGCCGTCGGTCCCGGTTGCTATCGATAGATAGCAGTCGTTAAACCTTGTCGGGGGCCTTATGGACGGTTTGAAAACATCTGACAGCGGGTTGGCTACTCACCCACCCACCTCCACCAATCCGCCTTGGAGCAGCGTGGTGGAGTAAGCTCCAGGCCTCCTCCCAAAAAAGGGGAGAGACTCGTGCCCAGCAGTGGGACGAATAATGGGTTGCCATTATTATTTTATTATATTACTAGCTGTGCCCGAGACTTCGTCCACGTGAGAAAAAATATGATTGTTCAGTATTATAAGATATCCAACACGGGGCTCCAAAGAATACACTATTTTATTGCAAACTATTTATTGAATGTACTAAAAATTAACAAATGTACAGTATTCGATTTTTATTTCTTTTATATAACTGTCTACGTCTACCCGCCGTGCCGATCGTTATCGATTGCCAACCCAACTGTCACTTGTCATTGTTTGGTATATTGTTCAGAAATTGTAATACCATTCATATATTATTATCTTTTGCGCAAAATTAATTAATCATATTTTTAATTATATTAAATTTTGAATTTTATTATTATTGAATTTTGATTATTAAGATTAATATTTTTAATCGCTAACAGTATCTACCTGGACGAAGTCGTGGGCACAGCTAGTATAAAAGTAGCCTATGTTACTTCTTATTACATCAGCTATCTGCCAGTGAAAGTAACGTCAAAATCGGAGACACTCAGATTCTATTTATTTGTATGTAGGTATGTATGTATGTATATGTTTTTTTAGGTTGTATGGAGATAAAAGTAGCCTAAGTTACTCCTTATCACATCAGCTATCTGCCAGTGGAATTCCCGTCAAAATCGGTCCAGCCGTTCCCAAGAATAGCCCCGCCAAACAGACAGACAGACACGGACAAAAATTGTAAAAAATGTTGTTTTGGTATTGTGTATACATACGAGGCTGGATCCAAAAGTTCGTGGCCCAAACTACAAGGAGATATGACATCTTTTTAAAATTACCCTCATTTGTTAGTATGACGAAAAAATGATGGATGACATATATTGTACACCCCCTTGGATTTTCATTTTCATTTTCTAATTTTTAGTAATTAATTTTATCTTTATAGCGGTTGCAGAAATACATAATTTGTGAAAATGTTAGCTTTCTAGCTATCACTATTTATGAGATACAGGCTGGTGACAGACAGACGGACGAACGGACCGACAGACAGACAGACAGAAAGCGGAGGATTAGTAATCCCTGGCGTCCGTTTTTACCTTTTAGGTACGAAACCCCTAAAAGATAGCACTAAGATTCAGAGTAGCTTAAAAATATTCGATATGATTCTTTAAATTGATATAACTTTTTTATTTCTGAACCGATTCACATGGAACAAACACTAAATATTAAGTGAAACTTACCACAATATATGAGTTAAAACCGTAAATCGAATAATCCGTTTCTGATATTAGCGTGCACTAACACACAGACAAACAGACATTTTTCCGCGATAAAAAGTACTCAGTGTTATGCGCCAAAGTTTAAAATATAATCATACCAAGTTTCATTGTAATCGGACCAGTAGTTTTTCTGTGATGCTTGAACAAACAGACAGACAGACAGACAAAAAATTTTCTAATCACATATTTGGGTTTGGTATCGATCTAGTAACATCCCCTGCTATTTATTTTTTTAATATTTTTAATGTACAGAATTTACACTTCTACAGTTTTATTATAAGTATAGATAAAACCCCAAAAACGCGGTAGTTATGTATAAGATAAAATACAAAATAGATCATGTATATTATACAATAATTGGCAAGGCATTTGATTAAGTTTTTGTGACACTTTAAGATATACGAGTATTTGTTGGCTCCGTTATAACTATCACAGAGACAATAACAACCAAGGTTTCAGGGGTGGAAACGCATCTGCATTTTGACGGCTGGGTTTTGTGTAGATGTCTTTAAGCTGCAGTCATCCCTTAGCATCTATCAGAACTGCATGCTTGTTTGCCACCTCGCGTTGATCCAAGATTATATTCTATACTAGCTGACCCAGCAAACTTCGTATTGCCTCACAATTAAATAATGTGTCAATAGGTTTGATAAATATGGTCTATTTGTATAGGAAAATGAAATTAAATGTAGATTCCCGTGGGAATGAGTGATTCCCGCAGTAAGAAGTAGCCTAAGTGTTGCCAGGCTTAGTATCTATACACCACAAAAAGTTTCATTGGAATCCGTCCAGTATCTTTGGAGATTAGCCTGGACAAAGGGACAAACACACAGACAAAAAATTAAAAAAATAGTTGAAAAGTGTTCTCATGCTATTTTAACATCGCCCCCAATTGGTTATTCGTGGATATATACAATGTACAGACACGCGGATTTTACTGTTATAGGTTGGGGAAAAAGTCTTTTCGCATTATAGTATGTATGAACTTGTAATAAAATCTCTTTGGCTGTAGTATTTGTATCTGGCTGGTTTTGGTATCATTGAAAGTTAAAATTTTAAAGAACATAATTCCAAATTAAAATTAGGCAAATGTGTGATTTTCATTGGTTTTTCGTACTGTCAAGATTAGTGAATCTAATGAAGAAATTCGATACATTTTAAAATTTTACAACAAAAAAGGTAAAAATGCAACGTAAGCAGCGAAAAAAATTTGCGATGTTTATGGACCTAGTGCAGTGTCTGTGAGAGTAGCACAAATTTGGTTTAAGCGTTTTCAATCCGGAAATTTTGATGTCAAAGACCTCGCTCTGGTCGCCCTATTACGGATAAAATGGATGCCATTTTTGAAAAAGTGGAGCAAGATCGACATATCAGTAGTTACGACGTAGCTGAAGAACTGAGAATTGATCACAAAACAGTTTTGGCGCATTTGAAAAAAGCTGGGTACAAAAAAAATCTCGATATTTGGGTACCTCAGGAGCTCACTGAAAGAAACCTAATGAACCGTGTACTCATTTGTGATTCTTTATTACGACGTAATGAAACCGAATCATTTTTGAATTGTTAATGCATCCGCCGTATAGTCCTGAACGTGCACCTTCAGATTTCCACCTGTTCCATTCATTCCACAGAATTCTTTATGCAATGTTAGGTTAACATCACGAGAGCCAAATCTACTTGTCGTGGTATTTTGATGAGAAGTCCCAAAATTTTTATAGCAATGGGATCATGTCCCTACCTACAATTTTGCTGATGAAGACTGAAAAGTAAATTAATATAACTGATGTTCCTAGTGAGACTGTTGTATAATAATTATTATTCTAAAGAAATATTTTGATTGATTATTATGTTGTGTTTATTTATTCACTTATTCAATGTAAGCACCTGAAATTTTCGGTGATCAATATATCCTGGTTGTTTTATCAGCCATTGATAGTCTTAGATGTAAATAAACCATAATAATTAATAAACATTAAACGTTACAATTTCAATGTTATATGTCACATAAGTAAATTAACCTGACAGTCATTTTAATCTAAATTGGTAGTTAAGATAAATAGCTAGCTTCTACTAATTTTGGGTTTCGTTACTTCATACCTTTTGGCTTGCGTTGTCGCTTAATTTTTTCCCCTGTAGCCAGTTGTAGTTATAAAGTCACTTAAATCGTTTTTCCTGTCCCTAAAAAAGGGCACGTTGTATTAAGCGACATTTATCTTTGTAAATAAAGGCCCGCTTTATTTGGTATTAGCATCAACAACTAGATATTTTTAATTAAATTTCAATGCAGTTTACCCCGTTTAAATAACTGCAGAAGTTTTTTTGTTATGAATTTTATTTCGAAATTTCAAACTTTAATAGGCTCTGCTGTAAAGTTGCAAAAATGTCGCTTAAACCAAATAGCCCGTGACCCCTCGATATGTATAAATTACATGCACTTCACAACAGAAGCCCAACTAAATTATGCGAAATCGCAAACCAATACAATTACTTGCCAGTGTCATACCAATGCAAATACATATAGCTACATAAATTAGGCGACTGTGTGTACAGGCATTATGATTTGTATTAATGGAATAATCTGATGTCGCGTTTCCATAGCCGCATAATGTTTGCGCTGATTGAATAGGTCATTAATATGCCAGTAATGAGGCATCGTGATATTGTGACAAACGATTACATGGCGCAGCATGTACTGTGATACTTGAAACGATTATTGGTGTAATAAGGGACTAATACTGCGTTTGCTTGATATTTCCATCTTAACTGCCTCGGTAGCCTAGTAGTAGCAGGCCACTACTACTATGTTGAGGTCCTGGGTTCGATTCCCGGGTAGGGGGTTATCAGAGATAATGGTGTAAAGTCGTTTATCTCGAGTTCTATTGGGATTTTTCCTCTTTCTGGAATTTTCCCAGTACCTCGAAGTTTGGTAATGTGGCCGGAGATGTCAACAGGCTCGCCACCTGTTACATGGGCCAAAACGTAACCGGCGAATCGTGGGTGTTTGCATGTATGCTTGAATGTATGCATTTACCTCTGCCTACCCCTTTGGGGATTACAGACGTGAAGTTACGTTTTTTTTATCCCCCTTCGGTTTTTACGAAGCACTAAATTAGATCAGAATACAATTGGGTGATGACTGTACTTCTAATGTGAAACGCTTCAGTCACAGTGTCCTAGCTCAAAGTAATAAGTCGTAGTAGGACGGAATTTAATATGTCTTATCAATTCTAATACCGTAGCTCACAAAGAAACACATTATGGTACGTATTCATGAAATTAGATGTGCAAATTCATTGAATACGTTATTAATATGCAAGTAATGAGACATCGTCTTATTTTGATATACACATACATATACGTACATATATATTTTACATATACGCCCACTGATGTTTTTCTGAACGCGCCCACTCTCGGGTTAACATAGGTAGGTACTCCGAGCCTTTATTAAAGGGCTGGAATAGGACAAGCATCCTCTGCCTATCGTAAGAGGCGACTTAAAGGGGAAATGGGCCGCATGCGGCCAGAGTGGGGGGGCTCTGATCGCTCAGCTCGCTCGGCTATTTGAGGACAGTGACCAAGGTAGTGTGAGCAAGCTCACGCGAATCTGGAAGAGCAGGCAAGTCTCTAATAACACCAAAGCGAGGATAATGAGAACCCTGGTCTTCTCGATTCTATTGTACGGATCTGAGTCGTGGACAATTAGATCGGTAAAACGCAAGAAAATAGATGCTTTTGAGATGTGGTGTTGGCGACGAATGCTGCGCATCCCTTGGACGGCCAAAAGAACAAATGTGTCGATTCTCAAACAGCTCAGAATCAAAACAAGACTCTCCACCATTTGCTACCAGAGAGTCCTAAGCTACTTTGGACACATAGCACGCAGGGAGCCAAATAATCTGGAGAAACTGATAGTTGTTGGAAAGATAGAGGGCAAACGACCTCAGGGCCGATCTCCTACCAGATGGACTGACCGAGTTGCCAAACTCACTGGCCTCCCGATAGCAAAAGCCATGAAGAAAGCCGTAGACAGGCTAGATTGGAAGAATCTGGTGACCGAAGCCACCAAGACACTTCAGGACGGGCACGACCTTCAGTAATGAAGAGTGCGACATTGATGATGATTGATGACCGAGGTAGCCGCAGGTCATCGTGGCTAATGACGAAGGGGGCTCACAAAACCCTCGTGGACGAGCCTTGGGTGGAGGCAAAGTGCGAGGGGGGAACCGAAGCAGTGTTAATAGTGTACTCGGATCCCCCCTTTCTGCACTGAAGTCGGCATCGAAGTGGTTTTAGGGGGTCCAAGTCCCTCATATCCCGACTCTCTCCCCATAGAGTCGGTTGAAACCAATGGCATTTCCACCTCGTAAAAATGTAGGTAGGTATTCCAATGTTTAAAACTAATAAACTTAAGATTCCACTATAAAGTAAAAAAACATCGCAACTTAACGGAACGCTTTAATTTGGCAGCGCTGCCAACGTTCTCAACTTTTGGAACTGTTTATACCAAAAGGTAACTAATGAATTAGCAAGCTCGCCAAGTCATAGTTCAGAGCTCAATGCACCAATCACATGGCACCAATGTACAGTAGCACTAAAATCACTATTACGTACAATTAGTAAATAAAGAAAGTCTCGATCTATTCCAACTCTTTCATTAAATAAACTTAGTGAAACTTAGCTCACAACTCCCACGGAGCGAATTAATCTCTACTAATACTATATTATATATACTATTTGTTTGTTTGTTTGAACGCGCTAATCTCAGGAACTACTGGTCCGATTTAAAAAGTTCTTCCAGTGTTAGATAGCCCATTTATCGAGAAAGGCTATAAGTATCATCACGTTATCAATAATAGGAGCAGAGCAGCGCGGGCGAAGCCGGGGCGGGCCGCTAGTGTTGGATATAACTATATGCCCCTTTTAATAAACGTCTAGAACATTACATTTTTTCTTTAATAGGTATATAAAGACCAGCGCCCATTGAGCGCGGCATGGCATGGCGTGATAAAATATTTTTAGACCGAACATTAACGGAGTTAACTTTCCTTAAATAACTTAGTCAAAACAGCCAAAGAGTCTGATTAAATGCATAAATTTATCAAGTGTAACTATGCACTAATTTACTTGTCGGTTAATATTATTATAAGTACTTAATTTTATACGACGAATTGGCTCTCTGCCACTCTCTCACGCCAAGTCTCTTACGAGGTAGGCAGAGAGGGTAGAGAGCCAAACATCTCGATCCTAACTTCTATATTCATCATTCTCTTCATGCATCCACGCCGGTTCCTAAAACTCTTGACCCCCACTTCAGACAGTACTTGGTCTATTTGGTCAAGGTAGGTCAGTTATTTCATTTACCGTTTATTGAATTTGCAAAGTGCGTTTTAAAAAATAGCAAACGATAGGAATTGATTTAACAAACAAGCTTAATTTTTATTCACAGGTCAATCGGCAACAAAACAGTCTGATTGCGAAGGACTTTGAAATCAATTTAAATATAACGAGAAAATTTATCGAGACTATGCGTTGATTTGATTTAATTTTAATGGCTAATTCGTGGATCAGTGAACGTGTTAAGCGTTGATCTAAAAATGTTAACATTTTGTATCTAAAAATCTGTTTTATAATCATTGTAGTTTAATATACCCGAGATAAATCCGTAAAAATAGTTTTATTTCAATTATGTATCTATTTGCACCCCTAGTTTGCACCACGAAACATAAAACATGTAATTTTTGACAAATTTTTCATACGACAAAACTTGTATCACGATTTGTTTTGTTGATGCTTCCGTTTGCACTGCCCAATCTGCCCATGAAACATCTCAAGATTTGTTTCAAGTTGTTTTTGTATGCCTGCTAACATAGTTTATGACCATGTTTATCTATTGTCTATTGATTTGTCATGGTTGCTCAGTTCTCGTTTTCACGAAACTTACTTAGCTGTTTTATTTAACGAAAGAGTCGGAAAAAGTTTAAATGAAATGCACTAAATGTGATACCACTAGGTGTGAACATGTCTTTCAAGCTTGTATATTTTTGTGATTGTAAACTTAATTTTAATATGTTTTAAACATAACTTAATTTGTTTAAATCGAATTATTTTAAGTTATAATTTAACTGGATTTTTATTTCATGTAATTTATTAACTTAGCACCGACTTCAAACCTATGAGTAGGTAGGTACGTAGCCCATATTAAAGTAATTGTCTTATTTGCTGATGAGGTCACAATGCAGATGCGTTGCCACTCCTGAGGCCTAAGGTGTTATGCCTCTGTGCCGGAAATTACAGGGCCGTACATTAACATCTGACCGGAACACGACAGTGCTGAACACTACCATTTAGCGGCAAGTATATTAGGTAATGCGGTAGTGCCTACGCCCGCGAGCTCCGTCACTGTAGCTCTACCACCAGTGTGTATCCTAAAACATGTTATTACACGTATACACGGTACACTTATTTATTAATGCTCTAAAAACAATATGATACAAAATCTCATACTATGTAAAAATCATTTACTTGTTTAGGTAAACCTTGTTTATTTTATGAGTACAGGTCGTAACATTGGATCTTTACACTATTGACTTTCATATATGGAAAATAATTCAGATCAACACCCCAATATTCGTCTAAATCGAACACATTTGACTAATGGAATCACAATATAAGAAAGCATGATATTTTATGAACGATGGTACACTGTGTAAACCTCAGTAAGGTTTAGATTTCTATGTTTATTTGTCCTAATGTGATTGCGTTTATTCTATTAACAATAGTTTTTTTTTATGTAATAAAATTGACGAACAAGCATGCAGTTCACATTGATGTCAAGTGAAGACTGAAGCCTATAGACACCCACACAATGACCAGAGGTCAAAATGCTGATGCGTTACCACTCTTGAGGCCTTAGGTGTTATGTCTCTGTGCCGGAAATTACAGGGCATTACATTACCACCTGACCAGAACACGATAGTGTTGAAGACTACCATTTAGCGGCAAGTATATTAGGTAATGCGGTGGTGCCTACGCCCGCGAGTTTTCTTTACTGTGTATATTTTTTGTATCATATTTAGGAAATATGAAAAAGGTTTATTACGGCATAGTCACTAAAATGACATTTAAATTTAGAAAAGGGTTTCCAGTAAATTAGAAATTTTGATAACTTGTTGACTAATCGGTTTTGAATTAATGTTTTATTTGTGCTCGTTATATTTTCGAAATAAGAAATTTTCGATACTGTTCCATTTTCTGAACGACACCGTTCAGAGTTATGGACTATTAATTATCTTAACTGTGCTAACAGACACAGTATAATGAAAATAACAACCAGACCCTAATACAAACGTTTCAGTTCTACCCATATATTCCTAGACGAAAGCTTAAAAGTCAGTTTTTAAATAAAACCAACAGCGGCAGTAGAGCGAAGTGATATACAGCCATAGGAAATAGTGGTTTCGCACACATTGAGTACCACTTGGCTGATTGAAACAAATCCAGCAAAAAGGCTGCACATCCCGAGAGACTAAGCGTTTTCTATAAATACGAAGCTATATGAGCTGTTAATGTTTTGTGAATATTTATGGATTTTACATTGTTACATTTTTATGCAGTAAAGACTCTTTGTTAAGTACGTGTAATGTTTTTCTTAAATTTTGGGTAGATTTATAAGTTTTTTGCTACAAATCAAATTTTACTTTTTGACGTATCAAAGGATGTAGAGAAGCGTTAGAAGCGTTTTATATAAAAACGAAGCTATCCGAGCGGTCGATGTTTTGTGAATATTGGTGATCTTATAATGGTTGTTCTATCTCTATTCAGATATAAAATTCTTATTTATATGTTTTTGGCAGCGACTAGCACTTTCCAATTTGTAATTTTTGTTACATAAATCAAATACGCTTACAAAAAAAAATACGATGTTTTTTATTTACATGGAGGATCCATACTGAGTGTGGTACTGTTTTACATTCGCGTAAATTTTGATGATTTCCATCCAAAGCTTTGTCAATAAGAAAAGTCCAATTTAAGGTTTTGATAGATTTGGAAAATAAACCAATTTATTTCATTGTTAGGAATCGCACGTACTTACTGAACCTTGAACTCATTATTATGATTTGTGTATATAGATTGATCGCAAGACACGTGTTAACGCAGACCACCTAGTTTATCAGCCCCCCGGCGGGCACCTACCACTTGACACTTTAAAAAATAAATGAAGTGATAGTTCATAATAATGAATAGAATGCGAATATTGCGAAAGACTTTCGTTAAATTGATGGCTATTTGGAAAACATGCCTATTTTTAGGGTTCCGTACCTTAAAAGGAAAAAAAGGAACCCTTATAGGATCACTCGTGCGTCTGCTGTCTGTCCGTCTGTCACAGCCAATTTGCTCCGAAACTACTTGACCGATTGAGTTGAAATTTGATGAATATATGTAAATTGGTGACGCAAAGATGAACACGTCAAGTAAAATAATAAATTTTAAACAGGGGGGGGCCACTTTGGTGTGGTAAATCAGAAAAAAAAAAATCGAAAACTGTGTGGTGTGACATATCAAATGAAAGAAGTTGTTGTCAGCATTTCAGATATAATTTTTTTATAATTTTTGCATAAGTAAATTTGAAGTTATTTAAGAAAAACGACGAAAAATGACCATTCCCACCACCCCTATCTCCGAAATTACTGAACTTAAAATTTTGAAAAAAAAATTAGAAAGTAGTTCTTTGCCTGTAGATTACTGGGAAACCTATAAGAAGTTTGAGTATTCAAATTAAATTCTTAATAATATAATCCCCCCTGCCGGTACCACCGTAACCGCTATGTCCCTGCTTTTTAAATCTGTAATATTTTCGAAAATATTTATTTAAATTAGGAACCCTCACCACGTGAGTCGAACTTGCACTTGTCCGGTTTTTTTATTATAACAATCACTTGATTTTGAAGATTTTGGTTAAAATTAAGGTACCTACCTTAATTATAATCAAAATCTTCACAGCTTTGACATAGATTACTTAGCCTGTGTTGCACCCTTGCACGGCAATATTTGTTAAAGTTATTGTAACATTTCTCATCCTTCTCTAACTTAAAGAAATCCGTTAAAGTTAGAGAAGGATATGAAGTAACAATAACTTTAACTTAATAAATATCTTGGTGCAACCCAGACTTTAAAGAGTTAAACTTAAAATTGTCATGAAAAGGACAAGTTCCATGTTGGTTCCGCGCTTTGTACACTATCACTGTCTGATAATCATGATCAGTAATAAAATAAAAAAAACCGGACAAGTGCGAGTTCGACTCGCGTGGTGAGAGTTTCGTAATTTCAATAAATATTTTCGAAAATATTACAGATTTAAAATGCAGTGACATAGCGGTTACGGTGGTACCGGCAGGGGGGTTCTATTATTAAGAATTTTCGATTTAATTTGAATACTCAAACTTCTTATAGATTTTCCAGTAATCTATAGGCAAAGAACTATTTTCCACATTTTTTTCAAAATTTTAAGTTCAGTAGTTTCGGAGATAGGGAGGGGGGGTCAATTTTCGTCGTTTTTCTTAAATAACTTCAAATTTGTTTATACAAAAATTATAAAAAAATATGTATCTGAGATGCTGACAACAACTTCTTTCATTTGATATGTCATACGACGCAGTTTACGATTTTTTTTTTTAATTTTCTGATTTACCACACGAATGTGGCCCCCCTGCTTAAAATTTATTATTTTACTTGACGTGTTCGTCTTTGAGTCACCAATTTACATATATTCATCAAATTTCAACTCAATCGGTCGAGTAGTTTCAGAGCAAATTGGCTGTGACAGACGGACAGACAGACAGACAGACGCACGAGTGATCCTATAAGGGTTCCTTTTTTCCTTTTAAGGTACGGAACCCTAAAAACATGAATATTGTTTTTTTTTAAATCGAGTAATATCTTCAAAAACCTAAAGAAGTTTTCAGTTATACTCGCAAATACTAAAAGTGATATACAGAAATAAGAAAGTGTGTTTACATACACATAAGGTACCACTCGGCTGATTGAAACAAATCTGGCAAAAAGGTTGCACATCCCGTGAGACTACGTGTTTTATGGAAATACAAAGCTATATCAAATCGTCAATGTTCTCAATTTTTGATACTTTGATTTTTGCTATCCAGCTGAGGAATTTTATGCTTATAGCAACATTATATTGATACTACTGCCTCAGTAGCCTAGTGGTAGCAGGCCACTTCCACTACGCTGAGGTCCCGGGTTCGATTCCCGGGTCGGCGGACTTTAGAGATAACGGTATAGAATCTTTTATCTCTGGTTCTACTGGAATTTCTCCATTTTCTAGAAGTTTTCCATTACCTCGGAGTTTGGAAATGTGCCCGGAGATGTCAACGGGCTCGCCATCTGTTACATGGGCCAAAACGTAACCGGCAAATCGTGGATGTTTGCATGTATGCTCGAATGCTTGCATTTACCTCTGCCTACCCCTTAGGGGATTACAGGCGTGAAGTTACGTTTACGTTCTTACTACATTAACACGTAAAATTATAGTAGGTTAACCGTCTTTACAGGCACCCATATTTTATTGTTTCGTTGTCTTTTATTTTAAACGCGGTTTTGTAGATCCATATCAATTTCGGGGCATTTCTGTGTCCTTTACACTCCCCAAGAAATTTATATGCTATATTTTACCTATATACTACTGGTTTCGGGTGAGATTCAGTTTACATTGATTTTCATTCACAGAAGAATTTAATATAATTAATTATATTGCTTATTTGTACATTCCATGAACTAGAAGTTTTCGCAAAAGATTCACGATTTTGAAATTGAACGTATATTTTATTTAAGTATATGAAATTCAATATAAATAAAATATTTAATCAACTTCACTTGACACATTAGAATAAGTGATATTTAAAGTAAATAATACCACAATATAAGTTCGTTCGTTTAGACTGTAATAATACGTTAATCATAAATAATGAGTCCTCCTTCAAAAACGCCCATTTTTTACACACAGTAGGTGTATTATTTGTGATAGTTATAATTCTGTGTTGGTACATTTTCGAAAAGTGGACGCGATCACGTTTTATCTTCTCAGATGTCGTTTGTTAGGCTTACTGTGTGCTCACGAAATACATCATCGTATAAAGTGAACGTGGGATCGACGAAGTGATTATTTTTTTATGAATGTTACACAAAATAACATTAAAATGATTCGTCTTGTTGTTTAAACGTAAAAAAAGAACGTCGTCGTTGTACATTTTTACAAAATTGTTGTTAATTTCTAAATATCTAATTGACAAACTACGTACCTACAGTACTCAATAATTAATATTGCACATCGAGCCTGCGAAATAGACGATCGGCTCGTTTCGACTTCGTAGAGCGTTATCTCTGTTGCACACTGCCTAAAAGCACTAACAGTCCGGTATTGGTCAAAACTTGATCAAAATGGTCGATAAACGTCAAATAAGTACGATACGAAAGGGATAACGCTCTATAGACCCGAAATAAGCCGAAGTCTCCTTCCTAGGCTCGATGTGCAATATTTATTGTAGAGCACTGTACTAGTGTGTCGATCGCGTATATAAATTGTTTAATTCAGTCTTTGAACTCCTCAAATCACGAAGTCACGAATAGATATTTACTATTTTCTTATTTTGTTGCTATTCTTCAAAAACAACTCCCATTTTTTATCATTAGAAAAATAAAGTGTTAATTTCATTTTTATTTGTACTATAATCTTTTTTATAAATAATAAATTCCACTTTTCTTAATACGTGAGGGCATTACCAAATAATAATAACATTTACTTATTTAACCTTATTTATACCTACATAATAAAATACAGTACAATACATGGAAGCACGCATGGCCCCGCTGCTGGCTTAGATCATTAGCGATCTTCTCGGGGCGCGGTTGGGTGTATGATGGGTGACCGCTAGTGGCAAATTAAAATGCGTGTTTTCGTGCTTCGGAGGGCACGTTAAGCAGTCTTCAGTAAATCTTCTCGCGGCCCTTTTGGGCGGTTTGCAAACAACCGACAGCGGGTTTGCCAACAACCCGTATCTCCACCAATCGCCATTGGATCTGCGTGGTGGAGTAAGTTCCAGGCCTCCCCCCAAAAAGGGGAGAGACTCGTGCCCAGCAGTGGGACGTATAAAAGGTTGCCATTATTATTCCACTTATTTATTTATACAACTTATTAAATATTTTTTTACAAATATATGTATAAAAAAAACAACAAATATATACATAAAAAATTAAAAAACATTATTATTATTATTATAGAATACATAAGTATAGTATGCTTATTTTAAGAACAAAAACTCATATCGATGTTTTATTTACTTTTATACATTTCTGTCCTGATCGTTGTTCATGTTATTAAACAACAGTCAAAGATATCTAGTAAGCATAGCAATTATTTGCTGTAGTAAATTCATGAAAACAATTTTAATTAAATTTTCTCAAACAATAATCAGGCTATGAAAATATAAACAATCATAAAGCAAATACTGGAGATTAATTACGAACACCACCCTTAAAACAAACTGTTCACGAATGGATAAGTAAAATTAATTTGTATCCGTATGTTCATAATTCATAATAGAATATCAGTATCGTAAAGATCGCGAAATGGTACTGTAAGAGAAATGACCAAATGGAACGCGCAATTTTTTTTATATGTCATGAAAGTGGCAAACAAGCATGCAGTTCATACTGATGTTAAATCAAGTTAAATGACGACTGCAGCCTATAGCGATCCACACAAAGACCAAGGTCAAAATGCAGATGCCTTACCACTCCTGAGGCCGAAGGTGTTATGCCTCTGTGCCGGAAATTACAGGGCCGTACATCACCACCCAACGGGAACACGATAGTGCTGAACACTATCATTTAGTGGCAAGTATATAAGGCAATACGGTGGTACCTACGCCCACCCGCGAGCTCCGTCACTGGAGCTCCACAACCAGTAAAAGTTTTAATGAGGTAGAATTCCTTTTTTTTCAAAAAAATATGCAACTTAGAACTCCATTACAGCCTCGTTTCAACCCACTTTTACTCGTTCTATTTATTTTTTTAAGTCTTTCTCTTTAAAAATGCTAGTGCAATAAGGAAAGACTACCTGCGCTCCACTACCTACCTAGAACTGAGCGAGTAAGTTTCAACTGTTTTTCCTCGCTCGGCCAGGATTCGCGTTGGAAATACAAGTATGTATTTTACTTTTGCGAGTCAAACAGAGTCCTTAATGGGCCCGTTCTGTTCGCGGTGGAAACTGGGAAACAAAATACCTTTGAGGTTGGTAGTTTCGTAGCAATGTCAGAAGACGTAGCATGTCTACGAAATTGCTACGAATAATCGTAGCATGACTGTAAAGGGAATATTCATGAAAAATGTTTTTCGTTTTAAATTAATCATTTACTTATTATAAGGCTTGCTCCTGCTTGTCGGCAGGAGGGCCTTCTCCAGTCAGGACATCTAGGTAGTGTTGTGGGCGTGTCTTTCCATAAGCCGACATGTTACTCGTGTTTGTTGTGATATGTCTTGTTGCTGCTCGCGTTTGCACTGCTGTCAAACCTATCATCTTAGTGAAACATCTCTAGATTTGTTGTTATCTGTGCTTGCATTGACATAAAACATGTCTTTTATTCATCTTTGTCTATGACATGTCTAAGTTGGCGTTTGCATTGTCGCTATACAAATCACATAATGAGAGTTTTGGCGGGAACCTTGAAAGAGGCGTATGATGCTCTTATTTTATTTCATTTTCTTGGTGTATTTTTCAGCTAGGTACATAAAATAAAGTTGGTGGCATTTTGTTTGATATAGGTTTATTACAGTGCCCGTGTATAGTGAAATAGAAAACCAGTGCGAAAACACCACCTTTCAGGTTGCCTCCAAAACTCCATTGTAACTGTTTTGGTAAAATAGCCATCGCTTTACTCGAATAACTGACTGTAACTCACTTGACTGACATACTGAATAAGTAATTGACTGACTATAATATACTAATTTTTACGCTGCTTAAATAAATACGAATACGAAATATCATTTTACTTGACACTGGCAATATGCGTAATAGCGATAACATTATAACAAAAAAAATACACATAATTTGTAAAAAATTTAGTTTTTTTATGTTTTCCAAACCATCTGGTAAACACGAAACATGAAGTAGACAAGATCCGATACCCTGAGTGTAAATCTGACAACCTAATCAAACAACATAATCCAAGTCTTCATATTGAAGCGCGCATGGCCCAGCGGCTGGTGTAGATCGTAAGCGATCTGCTCGGTCGGGTAGTGTGATGGGTGACCGCTAGTGGCAAATTAAATGCGCGTTTCCGTGCTTCGGAGGGCACGTTAAGCCGTCGGTCCCGGTTGCTATCGATGGATAGCAGTCGTTAAACCTTGTCGGAGGCCTAATGGGCGGTTTGAAAACATCCGACAGTGGGTTGGCCACTAACCCACCCACCTCCACCAATCCGCATTGGAGCAGCGTGGTGGAGTAAGCTCCAGGCCTCCCCCCAAAAAGGGGAGAGACTCGTGCCCAGCAGTGGGACGTATAATGGGTTGCCATTATTATTATTATTATTATATTGATAAAACTTGTTGCAATTCACGTCTTTTGATTTGCTTCCGCGATATATATTTTGCTTTTACATGTTTTATGACAGTGCAAACGCGATAAGCTACATTGTCAAGAAACAGTGATTTTAACATGTTTTTATGTAAATGTTTCATCAATGCAAACTCACGGTTAGGTACAAAATCCAGTGTACCAGCAACTTAATCTCAGCATGACGTGTCTAGCATAATTTCTTGTTCGACATTAGCAACACCGTGGGGTTTCAGTGAACGTGCACTTTGCATCTCAATAGTTCAGATTACACGGAATTATTAATCGTAATGAACTTGCGTACGTATTCCGCTAATATGTTTTAGTCCGCGCATATTCAGTACTTGAGATAAAGTGTAAGTGAGTTGGTCTCGTGTTAGGTTATTCTAGATATTGAGAGCATGGTACGTTCTAGAGACTCGTGCAACTCTTTTGGATAATATTTTTAAACATGCAGATACAGTGCTGTACGCTTAAATAGCTTTCGACAGCGTTTTAGCCTATGCAGAGGCAAGAGCCGCCCAGCTCTTATTTTAGAAGTTTGAGTAATTGACACTTATGTTCCATGGACATCACTATATTTTTGTGTAAAAAAAAATTGATTTAATTTTATTATCTACTTTACTAACTGCTTGAATGCAGGCATTTCCCTCTGCCTATCCATCCGTGGGTTACAGGCGTAAAGTTACGTGTTTTTTTAAATTCATTGAAATATGCTCATAAACGATTGAATTTTAGACAGAAATATTAAACATAAATATATGTATAGATATATCTCAATACTTTCATGCATTTTTTGAGAAAATAATCTTGAAATACAGACAGGCAAACAATCGAATAACAAAAGGTCTGGCACCTTTAACTAGTGACGTGTAGTCTCACAAGCGTCGTGTGTTTGGTAAATTCTTAGAATTGATGATTTCCCCCCGCTTGCCGCGACCCGGCGTCTCAGAAGCTTTTGTTTTAGTGCCAAAACGACCATAGAAGGGAGCAGACGTGCCGTCAGATATGTAACAGGTTCGTCATTTTAATTTGAAATTCGATTGTAGCCTGTGAGGCTACATGTCCCTAGTTGTCAAATAAATATTCTTTCGAACATTTTTTTTGTTTTTAGTGCTAAATGCACTAAAAACAAAAAAATGCTAGGAATCGTGAACTTCAGCCGTCGACTTCATCAAAAAGAAAAGTACTATTACGAGTAGATAGTCCATCAATTGAAGAGGAATTCAATGCCCTCTTGCTAGCTTCAGACCAATCAGACAGTGAAGGTGATATTGAAGAGTTTTTGGTTTCCGACCGTGAACTTTTGCAGTTACGTTAAAGTGACCAAGATGAAGAGAACATTTCAGAAGTAGATAGCAGCAATGTGTGGAGCCAGATCACTAGAGAAGAAGATAGCAAAAGGCTTACGAAGGGTACGGTTACTTGCCCCTGCATAGGCTAAAACGCTGTCGAAAGCTATTTAAGCGCACAGCACTGTATCTGCATGTTTAAAAATATTATCCAAAAGAGTTGCACGAGTCTCTAGAACGTACCATGCTCTCAATATCTAGAATAACCTAACACGAGACCAACTCACTTACACTTTATCTCAAGTATTGAATATGCGCGGACTAAAACATATTAGCGGAATACGTACGCAAGTTCATTACGATTAATAATTCCGTGTAATCTGAACTATTGAGATGCAAAGTGCACGTTCACTGAAACCCCACGGTGTTGCTAATGTCGAACAAGAAATTATGCTAGACACGTCATGCTGAGATTAAATGCCTACCTTAATTTAATTATGTCAAGTATGATTACCTTTACTTCACTTTATTAATTCCGAATCTTTCACTGTTATCTACGAAAAAAATTAAACTCCACAATTTCCCTTAAATTTTTTGACAATCCAATATCTTTCCAATAACCAATGGGCTATTAAAATTCTTATTGAATTACTTAACGCTCTTGTAACTGAAAGAAAGAAAGAACAAAAAAAGTAATAGAAGAGAAATTTATATTATTCTCAAAAGTATTGAACCAACCGACAAAACTAATACAGAATAGCATAAAACTTGTTTAAACTTCGAACGATTCTATGATTCAAGTGTTAGGCCAGTCTTTAGTTTGTGCGGAACTTACGAAAGCCAGTTGCAAAGACTATTCACTTTTCGCAGTAGATTCAGAGAGCTTTGAAATTCAATGGGAAACAAAATGTCGTTTTGAGTTTGCATTAGACGAGAAATGTTGGATTCTGTGTTTTGGATGTATCTATGCATTTTTGATTCAGTCGTGAAAATTGAAAAGACAACCTGAAAGTCCAAGGAAGATCTAATTTACTATAAATAAATATTATATTCAAAGTTTGGATATCATATTTGTTCTTGTATTAACTATACTAGCCCGATTTTGCACTGTTTTAGTTTTTTTTTAGTCATTACGATCATAGAGATTTGGCCTTGAAGAGTATGGATAACTTACTAATAACTCAACTATCTGATGATATAAAATGTGGCCTATATAACATATTTTTATATAGGCCACACATTTTATATAGGATTATTTATTTTATTGTTATATGACATACGACCTTGTGACTTGAGGTACTCAACGCATCTGCATTGAAATCTTTGTATTTTATATAGATGTCTATTGGCCATAATATAATTTACCATCAATGTGACCCGTATACTTCTTTGCCACTTAATAACATAAAAAGGGCGACTAACTACCAACGCACAGCTAAACTTAGTGGATACAGCTCGTTATTTTGATATAGGTAAGCATCTGATTAGAACGAATTTAAGAAAAGGCCACCCTGTAACGGGAACTGAAGATGGCATTAGATTTACTAGTGAGCTCATGATTTTATTTTGTTATACGTGAGTGGTCTGAAAAGTTTCCGTCCTAACAAAGTTACAATTTTATTTTTTAGATTTTTTTTAATTTTCAACGTAATCTCGTTGTAACTCTACACACTTCTTCCGGCGGTGCTCCTACCTTTGTAACCCGTCAAAATACTACTCGGCGTTTTTCTCTGCAAAATAATTGTTCACGAAGGTGTTTGCTTCTTCGTTTGACGAAAATATCTGTCTTCCAAGCACAACTTTTAGATGAGGGAACAAAAAGAAGTAGCTTGGTGCTAGATCTGGTGAGTATGGCGAATGATCAAGGAGTTTAAACTATATTTCGTGGATTTTGGCCATGGCAACCGTTGAGGTGTGAGACGTTCGTCTTGGTGAAACAGGATTTTCTTTTTCTGCAGATGTAGCCATTATTTCGCAAGTTCTGCCTTCAGCTTGTCAAGTACTGAGGCGTAGTATGTTCCCGTGATAGTTATTCCTTAGTGAAGACAATTGACTTAAATGATTCCATGACTATCGCAAAAAACAAACGCCGTCACTTTCCTATCCGAAAAAACAGTTTTTACCTTTTTTGGAACCGGTTCCTCTTTTCAGTCCACTGTTTGGACTGTATTTTTGTTTCAGGCGTGTATCTAAGTTTCATCTATTGTAATTAATCGGCGTCAAAACCCGAATTGTTGGCACCTAAACTGCGCCAACAGAGCGTTGGAAATGTTCATTCGAACACATTTTGGTCCAACGTTTGCAAACGCGGCACCCAATGCGCGGTCTTTTTTCTCATGCCTAAACATTCATTAAGAATGTAACAAACACGTTGTTTCGATGTGTTCATAACCTCTGCTATCTCTATCACTATGATTTGACAAGCAAGCAAAATGATTTAGCAACATTTGGTGAATTTTGGCGATGTTTTCGTCGCTAGTTGCAATTTTTCGACGTTCCGTACGTTCATTATCTCCCAAGCTCTTATGGCCACGTTTAAATTGAGCTGCCCAAAATTTCACGGTGGCAAATGATGGTGTAGAGTCCCCATATACAGAATGCAATGCATATTTTATTTGCGTAGGTGTATTGCCTTTCAAAAACAAATATTATATTACAGCTCGATACTTGAATTAGTCAATTTAGTCAATTAGTCAAAAAAATCACTCACATCAACTGACTCAAACAACTGTAACATAACAATTACGCATCCAAAATAACTGAAACTGTGGTGAGTAACTGTCAATAGATGAACAAAGAAATTCACTAACTTTTTAACCGAGTTCAAAAAACGAGAAGGTTCTCAATTCGGCCGGTATATATGATTTTTGTTTTTTTTTTATGTATGTAGGCGAAATTCGCCGATTCACGGACCGATTTACGTAATTCTTTTTCTGTTTGATGCGAAATAGTTTCAAATTGGTCCAAATATTTCATTCAGATAAGCCCATCAGTTTTTATTTTATGAGCATTTTTTTACTTACTGTCATGTCAGACTTATGGAATAACAATAGACGGCAAGTTGTCATACAGTGCGTTGAATCCACTGACGTCCTAGATAGTCCTAATGCGCATGACAACAAGATGACAACAAGTGACAATGACACATTTACTCATCGACGACACAACACAGCTTACTTACTCCTTCGTGGATATTTTTTTTTCATTGATTTCGTATAGTCTTGTAATCATTTTGTATCGACACATCTAAGCAATTTAAATTAGGTATCTAATTATCACGAAGCTAAAAGAGTCAGATTTTACAAATTTAACAGTTATGAACATTAATCTAATTGGCAATGCAGCAGTAAACTAAAAAGTATTAAATAAATATAACTACGTTAAGAAAACCCGACTTCAAAACTGAAAAGTAAAAAATAATAAAGATTTAATTGTTATTATATACTACCTATTATTTATATGTGCTATTTACTAATAGGTTTGAAGTCGGTGCTCAGCCAAAATCACTAAAGTAGGCATTTCATCGTATTAAAACGTAACTTCACGCCTGTAATCCCCGAAGGGGTAAGCAGAGGTAAATGCATGAATGCAAGCATACCCACGATTCGCCGGTTACGTTTTGTTCAGTATATTAATTTGCCCGTATTCATATTTAAGTGATTAAAATATAATTATTTGTTTAAGGCTTGGCACCGACTTCAAACCTATTAGTAAATAGCATATATAAGTAATAGGTAGTATATAATTACAATTAAATCTTTATTCTTTTTTACTTTTCAGTTTTGAAGTCGGTTTTTCTTAACGTAGTTATATTTATTTACTAGTGCTGCCGTTTTCATGTTGAGGTCGGAAACTTTTCAGACCACCCTAGTAATTTGTTTTATGAAAGTACATCAAAGTCAAGCAAAAAATCAATTAACATGACTTACGATACAAATCGCCAGTTTTGGTTAACTATGTAAATTACATGCCTATTGAAATATTTACGCTACTGCGATTGTGCAACAGGAATATAATATGCATGTATGTAGGAACTTTATGCCAAATCCCTTACGGGGAAGGCAGAGGGTGTAAAGCGCCAGTAGCCCGGTCCAAACACACTTCCCGTGCTTCTTCTGCATTCATCATTCTCTGCATACCTGCACGCCAATTCCTAAGACTTTTGATCCCATCCTCATACACATAAGTCTGAAAAACACAAGCCACTAACGAAATCCCTTTTATTTTTAAAGTCTCACGAAAATTTTATAAAACATGCCCGGTTTACACATACACGCCACTAAACAATCTGTCATATGTCTACACATGAAACTTATATGTTACTATGCTGTGCGTATTTCGCTCCGTCATTTCGGTCACGTAGCCGTCATCACTTACGCGTTCCGAGTTTCTTTTTACACGTACGTAAAAATGACGACTGTAAAGCAACGGAGTTCTTATGTTTTCGGGTCCTTTTATAAGGGTGGGATAGGTGTTCCACTTATATCGAGTGAATTGCTCCAAGAATTTATGAACAGGATTCGAGTATGAATATGTATTTTTTTCTTGAGATTTAAACTGGCTTGTCCATAGGGATATAAATATTTCTAACTAGCTGACCCGGCAAACTTCGTATTGCCTCACAATGAAATAATGTGTCAAAGGTTTGGTACATACGGTCTATTTGTATGGGAAAATGAAATTGCGGTTTTTACTATTTCCCTTCAATTTCTTCATATTTTCTTACCTTTTAAACCTTCCCAGGACTTTCGAAAATTATTCAAAACCAAAATTAGCCAAATCAGTAAAGCCGTTCTCGAGTTTAAGCGAGACTAACGAACAGCAATAGATTTTTATATATATAGATATTGAAGTTAAACTTCTTATGGCGTGTTTGGAAAACATGATGAGAGTGAATTTGGTCGTGATGATAAAAACGACGGTCTGAAGTTAGTTGCTACACTTTTTAATTAATTCAATCGTACATGCTTCTATTGTCACTAAAAACATACGGATTCTAAGAAAAATGTTTTCTTTTTTCATGAAACCACTTATCGTGTATGTATTTGTGGAAGTACAGTTTGTGAACTCGAAGAAAACAAGATAGCATTTTATTTAAAGTCAATGTTCGGTAAAAACCTCTCAAAAATATAAATTTGTTGAAATTTTTGGCTTCAACAAAAAAGTGCTTCCCTGGACGGTTAATACAAACTACTGCCATTTATTAAACTTGAAGACACAGAAGTACTTTCATAAAACGTTTCACGGTTTTTTTTTTCAACCGAAACTTTGTTTTAACTGTCTTAAAATGTTGAATCATAGCCTCGTAATAAAGCAATATATAATTGTGTTGACTAGCAGAGTTCTTGAAAGTGAAGTTTGGAAATGAAACCCAATTAAGGCCTGTCCTAAGATAAACTTCGCTAAGTCACGCTATGAATTTTCAGTAACAATTATAGTATAAAAGAATTATCTAGGCTTATTTTTTACGAGGAAATCATTATCCATATTTAAATAATCTACCGTCATAAAATACAGTTTAGATTTTCCTGTATTTTTTTCACTGAAAAAATGACGCATGACACAGGATGTATTATGTTCTAATGTATAATTAAAAAAGTTGTTTTGTACATAGATAACGATACAATTTTTTATAAAGACCAAATGTATTTAATTTTAAAGATAAAATGGTAGTAATGTACGGCCTCATAATTTCTAGCACAGAGTCATAACGCTTAGGCCTCGAGTGGCAACGCATCTACATAGAAAAATTTGGTCTTCATATAAGGTGCACATAGAAGAGATGAGTGTTGATTCCGACACGTGCCGAGCCGAGTTGGGTTATCAGTTTGCAATAAAAAAAACAACTAAATATTCTCATAAAATCTTCGGGTGAGAGAGTAAGTGATATTGGTTACACAATCTCGCAGTTCGGAGATACGCTTTGAATATATTAAACTACTTTCATAATATTACCAATATAAATTAATATTTTATATATCTAGAAGTAAGTAATAAAGAAGAAAATTGAAATCTAATCTAGGTAAAAGCCTAAGCCCTTATTTCATAAGCAATACAGGTATACCTTGCAGTCTGAACACATCAGTAAAAAATATATATAAATCACTTGAATAAAATAAATAATAAAACTGGAAGACTGTAAGTAAGTCACTCGGCTTTCTACGACTAGTAGCTCTTAGGAAGTTGTAATTAGCTTGCTAACTAGTGTTGGTTAGGTACGATAAGAGAAAATCTCCAGCATTCCAAAGAGCAAGGGATACGCGAACGATGCCACGGGAAAAAAGCTAGTACCTGAACAAAATCTTACATTTTCTACAAGTTTTCCATAATTCAATTGTAACTAGTGATGCGCCGAATAGTGGTTTCACCGAATAACCGAATACCGAATAATATTCGGTTTAACCTATACCGAACCGAATATTCGGCCGAATTATTCGGTTTACCTTTTTATTGTTTTGTCACGTAAACGCAGTTCTAACATGACGCTGCTTGCGTTCGAGGGCCACACTAAAAGTTCCTAGAAAATCAGAAACTGAGCAAACCAGCAAGTTATAAGTTTTATGATATCTTTTCAAAATAGTATCCATTCTCATCAACACATCGCTGCATTCGGTGAAACCACCGAAAAAAGCACTTTGCTCACTCGTCCTGAGGGGTCTATTCATTTCTATGGCTTTTAAAATACCATCAGAATATTTATCGTTTAGTTATATACCGTGCCGTGTAGCCAATAAAAAAGAAATATTCAAACCGAGTATATTCGGCACCAAAACCGAATAATTCGGCCGAAAACGAATAGTGGAAAAGATGCCGAATATGCCGAATATCGGCGCATCTCTCATTGTAACCAATTCTGATACAGAAAACATCACTTGAGTAAAACAATAAAAACTGAAAAAGAATTTCCGAAGAGTATCCGAACCTTGAGCAGACGCTCTCCACTTTTTCATTACCTAGAAATTTCAATGACGGCACTCGAAATAATTACAAAACAGTTGTGCCGAGATAAACAAGAACAAACAAAGATAATACTTCGCACCAAAGTAAAGAATTAGCCGGAATTGTCACCAAAAAAGTCGAGAGTCATCAAGACAATTTTTAATGAGGCAAGTTCTAAACAAAGGAAAACAGTTTCAAGGCGGGTTGATGAAAGTTCTTTTAGAAGTTCAGACATTTCACGTATCTCACAGTTACTTATAGTTTAAAGTTGAAGTTAAGCGGTAGATTTGGGATTATTAAAAACCGTCTAAGTGCGAATTGGACTCACTAATAATGTATGTATGTATCTTCACGCCAGGTCCCTTGCCATCCCTAGCCAACTCACAGATAATGAAACATGTAACGAGATATTATGCCATAAAATAATACTTTCAACACTATTCTAATAAACACATTGACCGATTTTGTGTAGGTCGTTCCTCGGAGAAAATCGTTCAGCATCACGTACTTCCTCTAAATTGAAAGAGTTGACGTCGTATGTATTTACAGTACACATTTTTTTTTCTATGTCATGAAAGTGGTAAACAAGCATGCAGTTCACATTTATGTTAAGTGATGACTGCAGTCTAAAGGCACCCACACGAAAACCAGAGGTCAAAATGCAGACGTTACCACTTCTGAAGCCTAAGGTGTTATGCCTCTATGTCGGAAATTCGGATCACGATAGTTCTGAACACTAACATTTAGCGGCAAGTATATTAATGGTAATGCGGTGGTGCCTACGCCCGCGAGCTCCTTCACTGGCGCTCTACCACCAGTAGACAAAATGTACTATGTGTAATGTATTATTATAAAATATGTACTAGTGAGACACGAGAAGTGTGTAAGGACTGAGATATCTGGCACCACACTCTCTGACTACTCTGGTAAAGGGTGTAAAACTCAATCTGTGTACGTTTTCTGTCAAAAGTATAATTTTGCCACATTGACCAAGACAAAGTATCATCGATTTTCAATAACACTTCACATTTCGGGCTGTAATAATATCACGTAAATAAACCACAAACACGGCGTGCGTTCCCCGTGAGACATACCATAATCAGCATAATAATATTATAGGTACGTGTCCGCCGAATATTTGCTTGTTTGGTTCAAGCTTATTTGCTCGGTTTCTAACTCACTAGACGTGTATTGAAAGTGAATAAATTTCGATTCATGAAATCGCTGTGATAGTTTTGAAGTTCGAAATTTTATAAGTAAGTCTCATGTGTCATAGGTACATTTTTTTATGAAACCAAAAGGGTAAACAAGCATGCAGCTCACATGGATGTTAAGTGATGACTGCAGTCTATAGACATTTACACAAAAGCCAGAGGTCAAATGCAGATGCGTTGCCACCTCTGAGATCTTAGTTGTTATTTCTCTGCGATAATTATTAGGGGGCCATACATTATCATCTAACCGGAACAAGATAGTACTACAGTACTACCATTTGACAACAGATAGATTAGGTAATGCGGTGGTGCCTACGCCCTCAAGGACCTACACTAGAACTTTACTACAAGTCCACCACATTCTAGTAAAAAGAAAAATAACCATTAATTTATATGCGTTCGAAACGGTTGTTGTGATGTTTAGCACTAGGTAAACCCAACTATTTGGAAGTACAGTGCTCAACAATGCACATCGAGCCTTGGAAGGAGACTTCGGCTTATTTCGGGTCTGTAGAGCGTTATCTCTTTCGCGCCGTACTTATTTGGCGTTTGTCCACCATTTTGATCCAGTTTTGACCAATACCGGTCTGTCAGTGCTTACGTAGGCAGCGTGCAACAGAGATAACGCTCTATGAAGTCGAAACGAGTCGATCGTCTCTTTTGCAGGCTCGATGTGCATTATTAATTGTTGAGTACTGTACATAAATTTGATGTTATATTGTGATACTAAGAAAACCTTTATATGACAAAATAATTTTGTGTACTATACACTCGCGATTTCCTAGAGAGTTTGGAAACAAAGCAAGCGCGCAACGAGTTTGTTGCGAGTTCACAGCGAGTTCACCACGTCTTTGATATGACTAAAGTAGAGAGGGGTGGGTAACCATGAGTACTACGTAGCATCTAGGGAGCAGAAAGATTAGGTAATGCGGTGGTGCCATAGAGCAACATGAGCCACCGGCCGACCGGGGGAGCGTAGCCATAGCGTTCATTACCGATGCAAAACAGTCTGTAATTTTTTTGTGGGAGGTAATTTGTTAGACACACACACACAACAAACATCGTCTATTACCACGAAACTCACACCTCGACCTTAACAAAATATATAAACATTTTCACGCACACATTTAAACATCTCGGCCCACTTGGGCTTGTCCTTTGGCAGAGGGGAAAGCCTGTATATGGCTACTCCCCTCCGGTTCGCCGCGGCTGGTGGCCCCTGTTGCTCTATTAGTGGTGCCTACGCCTTTGTGTCCATACACTGGAATTTTACCACAGTCAAAAAGTTTGCACTAGAAAGTCGTGTCTTACAATATAAAACGACTGAAATCGTAACACGTGGCATTCAATTCCGTACCAGGTGATTGCTTTGCAAAGATACTCGCAGCATCCAGATCTCGATAGCTTCACTAAGTTCCCGTTTTATTACATCTACTCTACGGTAAGTGTTTTACCTTTTTTAAACAAAAAGTTTCCTTTATACTGGAACTTTGTAGATAGAGTGGGACGCTATTGAGTTGGCCGAATTAGAACGCTTTGTGGTAAATTCAAGCTGTTACATTGTAAATAATTATGTTTTGGCATGCGGGGATCATTCTTTGTACATGAATAATGTACATGAAAAATGTACATGTGAACATTGTTAGTTATGTTTTCATTAAATTAACAAGTGCATTTGTATGATAATTGTAAAATTACAGAGTTATTTTTGAAAAAGAAAAATTACGAATGTGTACAGAAATATTAAACGAGTACACTAAACACAAATTATGAATCATGATGAAAAAGTAATTTACGTACGAATACGTAACTTCACGCCTGTAATCAGAGAGATGACCTGATTGCAGTCAGACTTCTCAGATCAAAACCAGAGAATATGTAATAATACTACGTATAGAAGACACTTCGACGTCCCGCCCGATTTCCCCGCATCACCCAACCTCCTCCCCTCTTATGGGTGACGGTTGATATTTTGTACATGCTACGCTCATAGGTGCACGTGTAAATACACCTCACTGATTGATGTCTGTGTAATAGAGACCAAATTAAGCGTTTGTATGGAATTTTGGAGGAGTGTCCGCTGTGTGTCAAACCGCAGATGCTTTGCCCCCTTTGGACGCTATTTGTTATGTCTTTGCGAGTATTACGAGCCCAGATAGATTAGATAATGCGATGATGCCTGTGCACGAACTTTTATACTGGCAATCTTTCACGTACTGTCATCTAAATGAAATTTAGAGGTCTAAATAAAATATACATTGTCTTTGTGACTCTCAAAAAAAAAATAATTTGCCTCACATTTCAAGGGTAATATGAAATATATTCGAATCCGAAAATACAGGATAGAGTATGTTTTAATTGCCATAGCTTCCACGAATAGAGACATAATTCTGATGTCACATCATGAGGATTCTATCATTAACGCTCGAGGCAAATATTTCGTACTTAGATGCATACGAAATACATTCATTTTGACCTATTTCCACCGCCGTCAGTGGTAGAATACTCAGCTTCTATACTCATTACGCTTAGAAGGTAGCCGCCTTGCAATTATTTGCCTGCATTCTCTAGATAATTGATGTTCATTTTGTTATGCAATGCATGTTTGTTGTATTTAGAGATATGCTTTTTATTAGCTGTCTCGGCGAACTTCATCGACTAAGCTGTATAAAGGTAGGTGTGAGAATCGGTTGTAGTCTATTTTTTATATCCCTAAATGGTAAGGGTGGTTGTACCCAAATTTGTTTTCGATTTTTTGGATACATAATTATTTTATATCTATACAAATAAATTACATTGGAGTATCTGTTTGTAATATAAAAATAACCGCTTTTTATTAAATGCGTATGTACACGATACACGAGAAACAACATTTTTTCACAATTTTTGTCTGTCTGTCTGTTTGTCTGTTTGTCCTCGCCAATCGCGGAAGCGGTTTTACCAATTTTGACGGAACTTTTACTGGCAGGCTGTAATAAGGAGTAACTTAGGCTACTTTTATACTAGCCCTCGCGCCCTGGACTTCGTCCGGGTAGATACTGAACAATCAAAAATTTTCACGCGGACGAAGTCGCGGGCACAGCTAGTATTATATATATATCTGTAAGGCGATACAAAATTTGTCGAGGTAGCTAGTAGTATGAGAAATCAAAATTGTTCTCTCCTTTCATCACATTAGTATGTCGAGTGAAAGAAAGAATTCAACATGAAATAATCTTATCCTCACTTTCATGAATAGAGAACCACGATTTAAACGTCACACTGAGGATTCAATCACATAACGCCCGAGGCAAGCATTTTGTTCCGAGTTGCATACGAAACATTCATTTTATACTTCCGTTGTTGTCAGTTATGGAATGCTCGAATATAATCTCTCTTATTTATTTCAAATCACCTCCAATAAAAAAATTGATAAAATATGCCTTATGGCCTTATCCTTTCCTCTTTCTGCCGGAGGAAAGGGTGGGCGTGGCCTCGCACCGGGTTGCGCTTATTAGACTTTCCGGTCGACAGGGCCCTAACTCAGTCACAGTACAAATATGAACAGTATGGAAACTAAGAAACAAAAAGTTCAAACGGCACAATCATACAAACATGCGAGGCCCCTAAGCGGTTATCGCGGTGCTGCAGCCCCGAGTCACTCGCTACTCGAGCGTCGATGCGCATGTTTGTGTAATTGTGCCGTTTTGAACATTTTGTATGTAGTTTCCATACTGTTCATATTTGTACTGTGTGTTGTCAGGGCGTTAGGATGACCGGGCCGCTCCGGTCGCCCTCATTAGGGACCCTAACTCCCTAAATGTTATTACACTACCCTGACCCTTGCTATCGGACCTTGAATACCGTGTCGTGTAATAAGGCCATTAAATCTACCTGAAATTAACAAAAAATCCCACTTACCGCGCAGCCTGCGTAGCACGTCACCTTCTCGACGATTACCAAAACTGGGACTACACCCTCGCGGAGGCAAGCGTCAGTGACGGAGAACTAATGAACGCATGCTGAACACCTGTATTAGTTCATTTCAAGATGTGGTAATTTCCACCACCGATTGAACTATCGAATATGGGTTACCAGCTCCCCAAATCATCACCGCATCAAGACCGTAGAAATTGGGAGTATATCGTTGAGACAAATTACGATCCGGGCAAAATGACCATGTCGCTTTGTTTTCTTCAGAGCAAAAACAAATTTATGATACCGTCCTCGAAAGCGTTGGGCAAAACCAGGGTAAAATGTTTTTCTCCTGGATTTTGGATGGATGAAAACATTTGTTATCGCTGGCATACTTGCAGAGGTCAGTAGGCAAGGCAAAATTGCTATTGCTGTAGCGTCGTGGGGAATTGCTGCCACACTGCTTCCGGATAGCAAGACAGTACATGTTTAAAATTCCCTTATATTTTGAGAGCGCCGAGATGACTGTTTTTGGTGTGTCATGTAACAGTGATAAGGGACACGTGCTCAAGGGTTGCTCTCTGATTGTATGGGATGAGTGTACAAGTGTTGTTAAGTGTTGAAAGGCAGTTGAGGCCGTGGACAGAACCCTGCAGGACATCCGCAGGAACGAAAGTGGGTGGTGTCACATTACTGTTCACTGACGATTTCCGGCAAACGCTGCCCGTTTTGACGCGAAGATCGAGGGCTGACGAGATGAATGCTTTGTTGAAACGATCTTAACGGGTTCATACTTACGTTGCGCTTGACCATTAATATGAGAGCTCGGCTTGACGACAATGCACGTGCTCAAGAATTTTCCGAAGTCTTCGCGGAAGCACTCTACCAGAAGAGAGAGGTGGATAGGTGGTGTTTCCAGAACCCTCGACAAAGATGTAGTAGGTGAGAAGAACTCATTCTCGGTGTCTACGGGGACATTAGTCGAATTCCGCACCAGCAGAATACGACGTTTTGGGTGTATAAGCCGGCCATTTTGACGCCCAAAAATGATCAGGCTGCAGCAATTAATAGGCAATAAAGTGGTCTATACCTCCATAAATACTGGCCAATAGCCATAATACTGCTGCCTTCACTTGCTTTGCTTGCAAAAAAATTATACTTTTAATTTAATACTATATTAAAAATTGTTTGTTTATACTGGCATCTTAGGTATGTTTGGTGCTGTAGAGCCTTCACGCAGACGACGTTGCGGGCAGCTGCTAGTGTTATAATATGTATACAGTAAGTTAGTGCATAAATTGAGAAGGACAATCCTAAGGGTGCTTTTCCACCAGTGATGTGCTATGCTACGTTGTTATGGTTGCGTTTGATATCCACCAATCATATTCGTTGCTGCACATAACTTAGCACTGGTGGAAATGGATTCAACTAAGATATGTATGTTTTTTATATGGAAAGATGTGTGCGTGCTATGGATGCGTGCTATGGGCCATCGCGAGTGGTGTAGCTACGATTATGTGCAGAGCAGAGTACCTACAGTATGCCGCGTACTTTGCGGGGGACCATCTTCATAGCGTATCTTCCTCGTACAGCTACATAGCTCAGTATTGGTAGAAACGGCACATTTTATCGTAGCGTAATTCTTACTTCTTCGCAGCATAGCATATCTCTGGTGGAAAACCACCCTAATTGTTAGTTGTAGCTTGGTAGACAAGTACTAGATTCCGTATAATCCACTAGATGGCGTTAGCTTCTCAATGGCTACGAGTGTGTTTGTGTGCTTTAAGTATGGCGATTAAACGCTAATATCTAAGTGTAAATCTAGCTAAAATAACATAGAAATTTTTCAAATTCTTATAATGTAAGTACGACATTAAGCAATTTCCACCCCTCAAAGGAAATAAGTGCCAAACTACAACAATGTCTCAAACTTCTAACATGTTAACGTAATAACAAAAACACAACTTTAAAGTACAGAAGCAATTTAATAAATCCTTTTACAGTTTCTTCAAACAGAACTTTATGGTTTTAACTGTCGTGAAATTTTGAAATATAGGTTCATTGTACGGCATTATATAATTAAGTTGAGTCGCAGAGTTCTTGAAAGGGAAGTTTGGAAATGAAACCCAATTAAGCCCTCGGTTAAGATAAACTCGTCTTAGTCACGCAACATATATTTTTTTTAACAATTTTAAGCTTTATAAAGTTTCTAGGTATATCGTTTGCGTAAAATTTATGAGAACAAAAAAATTGAGTCAGGATCGGGATATCTGGCGCTTCACACTCTCTGCCTATCCCGTAAGGGACTTGGCTTGAAGATACATGCAAACATACATATTGTTATCTAAATACACATCATGTAGATGTGTATTTAGATTTTCGCGATTATTTCTTTATTATGTTAATAATTCTATCTTTTATTTTGCCGTATGCATATCCGGAACAGTCATGCACGCTTAAATGTCTTTGCCTTTGGCGGCGTCGTGTGGCGGGTTGCTAACTTCCCTCTAAAATGGTCGAGGAGGGCAATGGCTGTCACATGCGTCATACTCGTGAACGGGTGCTGTTGGTGTGGACTGGTCTGTTCTGGTTTGCAGGGGCTACATCACATTTAGTAGATAGCAGTTTATTTGCATCTATGCTATGGACGTTCACATTATTTGACTTTTCACGATAATCTGTACTAGATTTAAGCTCTCATTTAAAAGAGCTCTTACTGAGTTTGTTGGGTAGCGGAGTTCTTCTCAGTAGTGACTGCAGTTGGAACTCTGCTAAGTGAATAACATTGATCTTGACGAATAAGTTTTTCTTTTTCTACATTTATTATAATTGAAGGAATTGAAAAATTTTATGATTATTATGTTTAACCAAGTAGTTTAAATTCTAATTTTTAATTTACTATTAATATATGATTTAGCTTTTACTTTATGTAATGGTTATTCGCTCTAGGTAGTTTATGATTTATTGACGTTTTGAAAGTATCTGTAAAGATCTATTCGAAATAAAAATATTTTCTATTTCTATTTCTATTTCAATTTCTATGAAATCATTTGAAATTGAACATCACACTGTACATACAATCACTTGACAATGTACGTTTTAAACTGGTGGCAGTATTCCAGGGACGAAGCAAAATAACTATTTCGTTAAACCAATTCGGATGCTTCTCCTTTTCAAATGGAATTAAGACGTTTTAATTAAATAAGTCTTCTACAACGCACACCTGTTAAACAACATTTTCACAATGATCGTGTAATTAATCAGCCGGAAATAAAATTTTAAGAATAATAAAATGTCAATAATGCATATCAATTTAATATTAACTATGATAATCATCATCATCATCAAATCAGCCATAGGACGTCCACTGCTGAACATAGGCCTCCCCCAATGACCTCCATGCCTACCGATCGGAAGCGACGTGCATCCAGCGGGTATCTGCAGCCTTGACTAGGTCGTCGGTCCATCTTGCAGGTGGACGCCCTACGCTGCGCTTGCCGATACGTGGTCTCCACTTGAGAACCTTTCTGCCCCAGCGGCTATCGGTTCTCCGAGATATAGCCAGCCCTATAGATATAGAGCATAGCCCTCTCCATTGACCGCTGAGTGACTTGGAGCTTTCGTAAGAGACCCATAGTGAGAGACCACGTTTTGGCACCGTAGGTCATCACCGGTAAAACGCACTGGTTAAAGACTTTCGTCTTCAAGGACTATGAAATAAATGTGTGCAATATTATACCTTTTTTACTGTTCTTCGGGTAACAGTATTCATTTACCATCAATGTGAACTCTGTGCTCGTTTGCCACTTTATAACATAAAAAATATGACCTGTGTATTTGGTTCATTCCATATTGTTTTTTCAGTTGGAAGGAAAATCGAAATGCATGGATTTTTACTGTTTATTATAAAATGTGATACATAATTTTGATTTTTCTAGTACATTTCAATTGGTTTTTTTTTCTACGTATGTTAAAACAAGAGTAAAACAATCAGTAGTTGACGTGGATTATAAGTGAACTGGAGCTTAAAGACATTTTAACAATGATTGGACCAAAAATGCTCAAGCGTTTCCATCGCAAAGGCTCGTAAAAGTTATTTCAGAGCTATACGGCTAATAAAATGAGCTATATAACCAGCTATTGTCTACTGATGGATTTGGTAATATGCTGTTTATTTTTTGTGAAACGAAGGTGGTAAACAAGCATGCAGTTCACATGGATTTTAAGTCATGACAACCGATGTGTTGCCCTCTCTGAAATCTTAGTTGTTATGTCTCTTTTTTAGTTACTATGTTGCTTACGCCCTTGGACTGTAACACTGAAACTCCACAAGTAATTGCTATAAATATATCAATGTAAACATCACTCCAAGCCCGTAATTTACAAATAACCTACATATTAAGTTACCATATATCTGAACGTAGTATTGATGAATATTAAGCACCAACGTAAACATCAATTTATATGAAAATGTTTACGTACGAGTACGAAACTGTGCCAAACACGTGGACCATTCAAATATGTTTCGAGAGTATCTGTGTTTAAATGAAAATAAATTTAAATAAAAGTCTCTACACTTAAATTTGGAAACCTAAAACAATACTGACATTACTGTTTAAAGTGAATCAGGAAATTAGAACATTTCGCTTCAGCCCTTCTTTTAAATGGTTGTTCGGTTCTGCGACTGACGGTTTTTTGATAGACCCACAATAGTGTGCTGGTGTGAACGTGCGTATAGTACGCATACGCGATTCTGCGTGTGACCTTAAGGGTTTCTAGCTTTTGGAAACGCTGTAAAGCTTGTGCAGTAACATCAACCTTCTGTTAGTTTATAAGTTCCTTATTCTGTAGCAATAACAAACTTATTAAATTACTGTTTTAATATTATTTCTCGCAATAATAAAATGGAAAGAAAAAATTGACTTCAGGCGAGACTCGAACTCGCGGCCACTGGGAATCTAGTCCAGCCGCTCTTCCAACTGAGTTACCGAAGTCTACACCCAAGTTGTCAAATCTTTCCTTCACTATAAAGTGTATTGTATTTCCGTATGGTGGTAGTAGCATCTATTTCCAACAATGCTAGTATGCTAGTTAGGCTATTTAAAAAATAGGTTAGGTTGTTTAAAAAATATTCTCTGGAAGTAAAATTTTAAAATCAACGTTCTCCCTTTTCTTTGAATTGTTAACTATACCGTTCAAATTAATTGCAAAACAGTAAAAATATCGAAACAAATTGGAACAAACTACAATAAGGATATTACTTTACACCCAAAAAAAGAATAATCATGAACGTCACCAAAAAAATCGAGACATCAAAAACATTTTTAATGAGGCAAGTTCCTAGACAAAGGAAACAGTTTCAAGGCAGTCTGATGCAAGTTCTTTTAGAAGTTCAGACTTCACGTATCTTGCAGTTTCTTATAGTTTGAAAGTGGAACTGAAGTTGAGAAGTAGATGTCGTGGTTAATATAAAAATAAATTTCACGTTAAGCGCTTTTTAGTAAGTAGTTAAGTTTACCCGAAACTTCCTTTAAATTTAGAATATTAATAAATGACTTTAATTTACACGTAAACGCACACCTGTAATCCCCGAATGGGTAGGCAGAGGTTAATGCATGCATTCAAGCATACATGAAAACACCCACGCTTCGCCGGTTACGTTTTGGCCCATGTATGCAAGTGGCGAGCCTATTGACATCTCCGGGCACATTACCATACTTCGAGATACTGGGAAATTTCCAGAAAATGGAAAAATCCCAATAGAAAGATAAAGACTTTACACCATTATCTCTGATAACCTCCTACCTGGGAATCGAACCCAGGACCTCAGCGTAGTAGTAGTGGCCTGCTACCACTAGGCTACCGAGGCAGTTAATTATTAGTTAGTTTAATTTACGATATTAGTAAATTCACGTCAAATTAACCGTATCGTCTTCAACACTGTTAAAAATTTTAGAGAAGGTGCAAGATAACTTGCTTAAATATCTGCTTCTAGCAGATCAGTCTACTTTGTTGTAATAATATTTAGAAAACGTTCAAGTTTCAGACCCGAATGTCACGCAAGCCTCATTTAGCACACCTCTACCACTAGACGATATAATCATCAGAATAACGTTACGAGCTAAGCCACAACGTATTTACCAATTAGTGTGCCAATATGAGAATTGCTTAGTCCCCAGCTCATTGTTAATTAGAAATGGTTGTGTTGCGCACCTGGTACGCTGAAATTGAAGATTTTGTGAAGCTTAATACTACAGACTTATGAGTCGTCTCCTGCAAATTTACAATACTTATAAATGTCTTAGCCAGGACTTGTGGAACTACAAATTATCATTTGAAGTTCGATAAAAAAATTGTTATTTCTTACAAGATATGCGAGCGAAAGAAAATACACGTTTCGTTTCTAATATATCACGAGGGAAGTAAAATCCATAAGCCATAGATAAAAATTGATTGTACAAGGATAAAAACAAATTGTACATATCCTACAACATATCCTTGATAATATGTACCTATCTGTATAATCTGTAAAGTATTTTTTTTTATGTAATGTTAGTGGCAAGCAGTTCCCACCCACACAATGACCAGAGGTCAAAATGCAGATGCGTTGCCACTCCTGAGGCCTAAGGTGTTATGCCTCTGTGCCAGAAATTACAGGGCCGTACATTAAACAAATCATGTTCAAAGCTATTTCATTCACCGGCAAAGTTCCAAAGGCCAATATGTAATGTAATGTAACATGAAAGCACAAAAATAATTATGAATGCTACTCATAATATTATGACACAAACTTTCACGTACATTTATAATATAACCTAATGGAGGATTTTAATTGAGTGACGGAACACTTTAATTAATGTTGCTGACAACGCTTATTTTGTAGGCAAATGTTTGCTGTATAATATTTACAATGCAGTGTACATGAAACTCAAGTACATGTTATTTAAAGTATTATACAGTGACGGTATTGTTGACAATTTGTTTTAATATTTTGTAGTGGGAATAAGGTTCAAGCGATACTGTATTGGTGTAATCACTATTTTACTGGTGGAAAGAAAGAAAGAAAGAAAACATTTATTCAGACAGTAAATAAATACATGAAGATACAACATTTCCAGAGGGGTACATAGGTACAAAAGAAAGTGGAAAAGTTCCATTGACGGAGGAAAGCATAGCATACATATTGTTAGTGCCTAAAATATAGTTGGCATCATTTAAGGTGAAACAGGTGGTGTTTGTGCCAAATCACGTGGTGTTTGTCCAAAAGCAGGTGGTGTTTATGCCAAAACAGTTGCCTAATTGGAATTAGGTTGTTTACATTTTGAATCACACCTGCTAGCTATTGCGAAGATAACGACTCGAATGTTGTTTACGAAGTCGAGTAATTGGGGGTAGAAATGAGCTATATAAATGGGCTTGTCAATGGTAAGAGGGGATGAGTTGAATTGTGGTCGTCACGGTGAAATAAAGTGCTGCTAGTGCTAGTTTAGTTTGTGGAGGAACGGGTGGAAGTGTTCCTCCGACGAAAAGGGAGGATCCTCCGACCAGGCGAGGTGGACGTTGGGAAGTTGTATATATGCCAATTGTTGAGAAATCTTCGTATGTGCGATGTAATTTGACTGCACGCCATCTATCGTACTAGACAAGTACTGTAAGGTTTCATTGTATTCCACTAGTTGGCGCCTTAATGTAGTGGACGCTACAAGTTCTTAAAACTATGTATTAAATTAAAGAAAAAAAAATCAAAAAGATGTGTGCAATTCACACGTGGTAGAAGTAAATTCTTCAAAAATGTTAACATAGAGAACCACGAACATAAGAAACACTGTATAATGCTTTCTATCTCATTTTCTCTCACGTTAAATCTGATGAGTTTATGTGTCTCTTTTTCGTTTCTTCGACTTTTAAGTCACAACGATACTGAAAAAGATTTCACTTCAAAATTTGATGAAGTATAATGTGAAGAACTATCTCCGCATTTTCTTTTTTACAGAAGATTACATTAGATTACAGAAGACCTATAGAAGTCTATGGTAACATATGAAATCTGTATATTGTTCAGAACCCCGTGCATTCATATAGGAACGAGCCTTCAAGTGCAAGCGGTTTTGATAAAAGCGACTGAGTCCGGACGGTCTCGCCCGTTGATAAAAGCGACTTAGTCCGGACGGTCTCGCCCGTCCGGACTAAGTCGCTTTTATCAAAACCGCTTGCACTTGAAGGCTCGTTCCTATATGAATGTGACAATAACAGGGTTCAGTCGTACGACCCTCGAGGCAGTCATTTCGTACCTCGATGCATAAGTAATACATTTCGAGCTATTTCCACCGTAAATCAGTCGTACTGATTCTGCTGGGAAGAAATCCCTCCAGAACTTTTTCGGATGCGGAGACAACGTAAGTCTCAAAATTTGTTGATATATTTTTGATGAAAGTTAATTTTTCAAAATTAATTTTAAAACTAGCTGTGCCCACATCTTCGTTCGCGTGGAATAGTGGCTTTGGGCAGCATTTTTTGATATAACTTTTGGTTAATTATGGATCATACAAAAACAACACCTGGGCGTCGAGATGCTGGACGTCGGGACGCTGGGCGTCGGGACGCTGGGCGTCGGGACGCTGGGCGTCGGGACGCTGGGCGTCGGGACGCTCGACGTCGGGACGCTGGGCGTCTGGACGCTAGGCGTCGGGACGCTGGGCGTCGGGACGCTGGGCGTCGGGACGCTGGGCGTCGGGACGCTGGGCGTCGGGACGCTGGGCGTCGGGACGCTCGGCGTCGGGACGCTAGGCGTCGGGACGCTCGGCGTCGGGACGCTCGACGTCGGGACGCTCGGCGTCGGAACTATGGGCGTCGAGACGCTTGACGTCGGGACGCTGGGCGTCGGGACGCTGAGCGTCGGGACGCTGGGCGTCGGGACAATGGGCGTCGGGTCGCTGGGCGTCGGGTCGCTGGGCGTCGGGACGCTGGGCGTCGGGACGCTGGGCGTCGGGACGCTGGGCGTCGGGACGCTGGGCGTCGGGACGCTGGGCGTCGGGACGCTGGGCGTCGGGACGCTGGGCGTCGGGACGCTGGGCGTGGTGACGCTGTTCGTCGGGACGCTCGACGTCGGGACGCTGGGCGTCGGGACGCTCGACGACGGGACGTTGGGCGTCGGGACGCTCGGCGTCGGGACGCTGGGCGTCGGGACGCTTGAAGTCGGGACGCTGGGCGTCGGATCGCTCGTCGTCGGGACGCTGGGCGTGAAGACGCTGGGCGTGGAGACGCTGTTCGTCGGGACGCTAGACGTCGGGACGTTGGGCGTCGGGACGCTGGGCGTCGGGACGCTCTGCGTCGGGACGCTCGGAGTCGGGACGCTCGGCGTCGGGACGTTGGGCGTGAAGACGCTGGGCGTGGAGACGCTGTTCATCGGGAGGCTCGACGTCGGGACGCTCGGCGTCGGGACGCTCGGCGTCGGGACGCTCGGCGTCGGGTCGCTCGGCGTCGGCACGCTCGGCGTCGGGATGCTCGACATCGGGACGCTGGGCGTCGGAGTGCTCGACGTCGGGACGCTCAGCGTCGGCACGCTCTGCGTCCGGACGCTCGGCGTCGGGACGCTCGGCGTCGGGATGCTCGGCGTCGGGACGTTGGGCGTCAGAACGCTGGGCGTCGGGACGCTCGGCGTCGGGACGCTCGGCGTCGGGACGCTGGGCGTCGGGTCGCTCGGCGTCGACACGCTCGGCGTCGGGATGCTCGACATCGGGACGCTGGGCGTCGGAATGCTCGACTTCGGGACGCTGGGCGTCGGGACACTCGGCGTCGGGACGCTCGGCGTCGTGACGCTCGGCGTCGGGACGCTCGGCGTCGGGACGCTTGGCGTCGGGATGCTCGGCGTCGTGACGCTTGACGTCGGGACGCTCAGCGTCGGCACGCTCGGCGTCGGGACGCTCGGCGTCGGGACGCTCGGCGTCGGGATGCTCGGCGTCGGGACGTTGGGCGTCGGGACGCTGGGCGTCGGGACGCTGGGCGTCGGGTCGCTGTGCGTCGGGACGCTGGGGGTTGGGACGCTCGACATCGGGACGCTGGGCGTCGGGACGCTTGAAGTCGGGACGCTGGGCGTCGGAACGCTCGTCGTCGGGACGCTCGGCGTCGGGATGCTCGGCGTCGGGACGCTCGGCGTCGGGACGCTGGGCGTCGGGACACTCGGCGTCGGGACGCTGGGCATCGGAATTCTCGACTTCGGGACGCTGGGCGTCGGGACACTCGGCGTCGGGACGCTGGGCGTCGGGACGCTCGACGTCGGGACGTTGGGCGTCGGGTCGCTGGGCGTCGGGACGCTGGGCGTCGGGACGCTGGGCGTCGGGACGCTGGGCGTCGGGACGCTGGGCGTCGGGACGCTGGGCGTCGGGACGCTGGGCGTCGGGACGCTGGGCGTCGGGACGCTGGGGGTCGGGACGCTGGGCGTCGGGACGCTCGGCGTCGGGATGCACGGCGTCGGGACGTTGCGCGTCGGGACGCTGGGCGTCGGGATGCTCGGCGTCGGGACGCTGGGCGTCGGGACGCTCGGCGTCGGGACGCTCGGCGTCGGGTCGCTCGGCGTCGGCACGCTCGGCGTCGGGACGCTGGGCGTCGGAATGCTCGATTTCGGGACGCTGGGCGTCGAGACACTCGGCGTCGGGACGTTCGGCGTCGGGACGCTCGGCGTCGGGACGCTCGGCGTCGGGACGCTCGGCGTCGGGACACTCGGCGTTGGGACGCTCGACATCGGGACGCTGGGCGTCGGGACGCTTGAATTTGGGACGCTGGGCGTCGGGACGCTCGTCGTCGGGACGCTGGGCGTGAAGACGCTGGGCGTGAAGACGCTGGGCGTTGAGACGCTGTTCGTCGGGACGCTCGACGTCGGGACGTTGGGCGTCGGGACGCTCGGCGTCGGGACGCTGGGCGTCGGGACGCTGGCCGTCGGGTCGCTTGACGTCGGAACGCCCAGCGTGGAATAGTGGCTTTGGAATAATGCTTCTTTGAACACGAATTTAGACGTATGGCCATCGGGGATACACACAGGCTGTTGCATACAGACAAAAGTGTAGTAAACCTTACCACAATATATTACTGAAATTGCAAATCGGATAAGCCATTTCTGAAATTAGCGTGCACAAACACACAGACAAATAGACATTTTTTTCCGGGATAAAAAGTACCCAGTGTTGCGCGCCAAAGGTTAAAGTATAATTATATGAAGTTTAATCGTAATCGGACCGGTAGATTTTGTGTGATGCTTGAACAAACAGACAGACAATTTTTTTTCTAATCACATATCTGTGTTCGGTTTCGATCTAGTAACATCCCCTGGTAATTTTATTTTTATTTTTTAAATGTATAGAATTCACACTTCTACAGTTTTATTGTAAGTATAGATTTACGAAGTATTAAAATGTGTTAAAGAATACCTGGGTGACTCTATTCGGGAAAGTGACTTACTCGATTTAATGTCCTATTTCCCTTAGGTGGTGCAGAGGCCTCCCACAATACCCCGCCACCGGAATCTATCCTGTGCTGTGCGTTTACCTCGGACCATGTCAGCCCGAGAGTTTTAATTTCGACCACGTTTCCTCTTTCCCTGTGAGGAAAGATATTTTGTTCATTCGGGAAAGTAAACTTCAGTAAAGTCAGTGCGAGTAAATCCAGTGAAGATACGTTTTTCAATGACTAAAGTCAATACCTATTTGTGAAAGAACACGCAAATACAGTCTTCATAATACCTATGTCAAGTTATTTGATGGTACTGGTGGTAGGGCCCTGGTGACGGAGCTCGTGGGCGTAGGCACCACCGCATTGCCTAATCTATCTGCCGCTAAATGGTAGTGTTCAGCACTATCGTGTTAACTATCACCCCGTAATAACTATCGCAGATACGTAACAACTTAGGTCTCAGGGGCGGCAATGCATCAGCATTTTGACCTCAAGTTAGATTATCTCTGATAACCCTCCACTCGGGAATTGAACCCAGGACCTCAGCGTAGTAGTAGTGGCCTTCTACCATTATGCTACCGAAGCACTTTAAATTCGTCTGTCAAATGATGATTAGTACAGAAAGGAATTCACGAATGATATATTATAACCGATTCCACTATCATGAAAAGAGGAACAAGAATAGAATAGAATAGAATATTCTTTATTGTACACCAGAATTGTAGGAAATACAGATGCTATTATAATAATAGTAGGCAATACAATAAGGCGGTCTTATTGCTGAAAGCAATCTCTTCCAGACGACCTTAAGGTGGAAGGAGAATCATCGCTAATATTGCAGCAGTAGGGTGTACATTCTCTAAAGTAGTAAATACTAATACATTTATATTGCATAAATACATAAATACATACATAATACTATCAATAATAATAATTTGAAGCTTACATATAACCACAACGATGCGATGAACATTAAACATTACTCGTATTTTCGCTGAGATAGTACTCATTCAGCTGTTTTTTGAATGATTGAAGAGTCTGTGCTTTACGTATTTCCAACGGCAGTGAATTCCACAAACGCACTGCCGTAACTGTGAAAGATTTAGAAACGAAGGAAGAGGAGTGAAGAGGAATTTGAAGAAGAAGATTTTCAGAAGAGCGGAGGGAGAGAGAATTGGATAGGCATAGGTAACTAAAACGACTCTTAAGATAATTAGGAGTTTGGGAAAAGAATAGTAGACAGTAAAGAAGAGAGAGAATGTGCGTATTCCTGCGAAGGGAAATGGGAAGCCACTTGAGCTCAGTTCGAAATTTAGAGACATGGTCATACTTGCGCAAGCCAAATATGAACCGTATACAAAGATTTTGTAGACGCTCAAGTTTGTTGAGTTGCTCCTGTGTTAGGTCAAGATAACATATGTCGGCATAGTCTAATATAGGGAGAAGGATTGATCGAGCTAGCGCAACCTTAGTGGAAGTAGGCAAAAAGTTTTGCAATCTTCTAAGAGAACCAACAGCACTGAATATTTTCTTGCTTACTTCGCATATCTGCCGACTCCACGTCAAACCCTTATCGATAATCACGCCAAGGTCCTTAACACTGTCACAAAATGGTATTACTGTACCGTCGAGAATTATTTGTGGTATTTTTGTCAAGTCAATTTTTGAATGCATTCGAGAGCTGCCAACTATGATTGCCTGGGTCTTTAAGGGATTAATTTTAAGACCAAAGGATTGACTCCATTTGGAAATGCGACCCAGATCATTGTTAACAACTTGGATGGCTGCAGGCAAATCAGCAATTTTAGTATGGTGGTAAATTTGTAGGTCGTCAGCATACAAGTGGTAGAGAGACGTAAGATTTTGAGAAATGATGTTGATGAAAGTAGAGAAAAGGAAGGGAGACAACACGCCACCTTGCGGTACACCGGCAGTAACGTCGCACCAAGTAGAAAAAGTGTCGTTCACTTGTATACGCTGCCGGCGACCAAACAAGTAACTACGAAACCAATCAACTACTGTCGGAGATATGTTAAGAGAACGGAGAATAGCAAGTAATATGTCATAATCTACGTTACTAAAAGCATTGCTGAAATCTAGCAAGACAAGCACAGTCAGCTGTTGATTCTCCATGCCGAATCTTATGTCTTCAGTAATTTTGACAAGGGCTGTAGCCGTACTATGACCCTGCCGAAAACCAGATTGGAAAGGATTGTAAAAGAAGTGATTGGACATGAAAGAGTTTAATTGATCATGAACTAGCCGCTCAAGAACTTTGGATAAGAAAGGAAGAATAGATATTGGTCGATAGTCGGAAAAAGATTTAGCATTGGATGTTTTAGGTAAAGGAATAAGCTGTGCATCTTTCCAGCAGGATGGGAAGGAACAGGTGGAGATAGAGTGATTGAGTAAAGATGTAATAATAGGTATTAGAGTGTCGATAATCGGCAGAATCATTTTACGGCTAACCTTATCACTGCCAATAGCATCCGAATCAATGCCGAGAATGTTCTTCTTAACATCACGATCAGTGAATTGAGTAAAACTGAAAATAGGTGAGTCGGGAGTTGTAGCTGAGGAAAGAAGTTTTAATGTATTCAATTTTGTGTCACCATCTATACAGGCAGACGAAGCAAAATGCAGATTTAGCAAGTCAAGATTTAAGTTATTAGTGAGAAGAAACGATGAGTCAAAACGAGATTTCCCAACTCCCAGTGACTTCAAAAATCTCCAAACCTTGGCCGGATCACCAATTGAGACAGATTTATGGATATGGCGTCGTTGTGCATCTCTACACACTTTGTTGCAACGGTTCCGAATACAGACATATTTTTCACGGTTTTCACTGTTATTGCTATGTTTTAATTTTACTTTTGCTTGGTTCTTTTTCGTAATTAAACTTCTGATATCATCTGTTAACCACGGTGCTGGAAGGTGTCTTACTCGGACGGGTCGGATAGGGGCATGAACATCGAAAAGGCTTGTGATCAAGGAATTAAATAAATTGCATTTGTCATTAATGTCATCTACATTATCCAATACAGACCAGTCAATATTGTCTGCGTCCTCGCGAAGCTTGTCTACATTCATTCCACTAAAATTGCGCAACAAGAGAATTTTGGCCTTTGCCTTAGGCGGTCGAATTTTATAGGACACATGAATAAGGTCATGATAAGAAAAGGCATGAGCTGAACATTGACCATGTTTAGCCACATGATCAGGAGAAGAAACTAAGATTAAATCTAAAAGGGATGGTGTACAATCAGGAAAGAAATGGGTAGCTGATAAAGGAAGTAAATGCAAATTAGCCGAATCAACAATTGTTTTTAAACGGGCAGACCTAGTGTCATTTTTTAAAAGACATGTATTAAAATCACCCATAATTATGGTGTGCCTATAAAGAGGCAGGAGCTCCTCAAGAGTTTTTTCGAAAGAGGGGAAAAAGTTAATATTTAAAGAAGGACTGTAGTAAACTCCTAGTAAAAGTTTTGTATTGGCGAAGAGAACTTCGATGAATAAATGTTCTGGGGCGTCATTTAACTGAGGAGACATTTCGATTACTGAAAAAGGTATATGGGAGCGAAGATAAATGGCAACACCACCACCTCCGCGATCTGAACGATCATTGCGGATCAGGTGGAAGCCTGGCAGGGAATAAGAGCTAGAAGAAAGGCATGGCTTAAGCCATGATTCGGAAATAAGAATCGCATGGATATTTTTATTATCAAAAGATGCCAACATATCCGGATAGTGTGCAGGAATACTTTGGGCATTAATATGTATGACATTGAAATTCTTCAAAACATCTGAGAAATTATTATTGAGAGTTTCGTGGAGAGAAGGAAAACTTTGAAAGCTGTCATTACTATTCAAATCACCGGAAGAAGAGAGAGAGCAATATTCGTCGTCATGTTCACTGAGCTCAAACATAAGAATGTATATATGTATGTTTCAAATAAAAGATAAACAAATAAATCTAAATATTATACAACAGTATAAATAATAATAATAATAATAAATAAATATGTTAATATACAATGATATCTCATTTCACCCACCAGCAGTCAGAGTAAAACGGAACATACCAAAAGTTAACTAGGTAAAAAAATGGCAACACTATACAATCACATAGTTAACCAAAGACAAGCAGGTATTTGACAGATCACAACACTGACATTTGACATGAATTTTTACGACAGTGACAGTTTGACAAACAATTTACAAAAAAGATTTACATTTGGACGAAAACAACAAAAAAGAAGGCAAACGAAGAAGTATAAAACAAAATTACCGTCAACTAAGCCGCACAAATACAAATAGAAACATAAGTACATATTTGAACACAAAAATTACTTTCTTGTTGTGCGCTTTAAACGTGAACTGGAGATGTCGCGTTGTGTACCAGTATTTTTTGACTTGGAGACAACGGCACAAGGCTCCGCCAGCGAAATTGACGACCTAGATATCTCATCCAAATCCGACATGGATTCGACAACATGTTGCGATCCATCAGGAGTGAGAATGTGGATGAGACCGTCTTTCGTCCAACACTTGAGCAACCCGTACCTATCGCGGGCCTTCAGAAAGACGTTATGGCGCGCTCTCGTCAGGAACTCCGATTGCGTGACTCCTGTTCCCTTCAGTTTCGCTTTGGCATACCAAATCTTGCTACGAATGGCCACATCGCTGAACTTCACCACAATAGGCCTTGATTTGTTCTCAGAAGGGCGGCCCATGCGATGACATCGTCTGATAGATGTTACAGAGAAGTTCATTATATTTAATTTGTTAGAAACAAGTCCAGACACTATGGAGTCCAGGTCTTCCCCTTTACTTTCGGACACACCATGAAACAGCAACATCTTTCTTCGACTTCGCATCTCCTGCCTGTCCAGCTCCCTTCCTAAGAACTCCACCTGAGCTTGAAGTGAACTAAGGGCAGTCATAATGAAAGTTCTAAAAGAAGTAAAATCATCGGACAAGGATGATAGTGATGGGTTGTTAGGCGAGGCCTGCCGAAGATCTTGCTGAAAAGCATCCATCCTGTTATTAAACAGTTGTGTCATGGCAATCAACGAATCCTTCATGGTTTCCATTCTAACTGTAGGTTATGTGCAGAGTTAGTGTAGTGCAATTACCAGTGTAGTGCAGCTGATGTGGACAGGATGTAGGAAATATTGCTGGTGGGTGGTTTTGTTCACTTACTAACTTTTAACATAAATATTGCAATATAAAAGTAAAGTTTAATATATTTAATTAAATTATTTAAATCAGATCAGTTTAGAAAGTTGTTTATTTCACGCCTACCCACATAGATCACCAAGATATGAATGTAACAATTCGAGGGTTCAATCATGTGACGCTTGAGGCAAACAGGCATTTCGTTCCGAGATGCATACAAAATACATCCATTTTGACCTATTTCCACCGTTGTCAGTCGTAGAATACTCGACTATACTGATTCCGTTCCGACATAGACTCCGAAATAATTTGGATACGTTCTCTTGTTTGTTGTTTACTTTTGATGACAGTTCATCATATAATTTATTTTTAACCTGCTAACCGATACCTTACACTAGTAGTAGTGTAGATTAGAGCACTACTTGTATTCTACATTACGCCACCTAAGAAATGAACGGTTAGATGTTTTTTAAGGATCTTTTTATTGAGAAATATCATCATCATTTTTAAAAACCTACTTGTTGTACCACTCTAGATAAAAATAAATCCAAAAGTACAAAAAGTTTATGACTTTGGTGTTTTTGGTTCAGCCGTTCTTTGTTCGCGCCGTGTTTTTGGTTCGCGGTAAAAATGTTGTAATACGACTTACGAAATTACGACTTTAGTACATAAATATTAATTTATCTATTTACTTATGTCAACTTTTGCACATAAATTATGTACAGAGGCGAAATTAATACCTAGTGGTATTCTCTACCAGTCAACCTACAAGCCAAAAAGAACTGTCAAAGGTGCAATAAAGTAGGAGGGAAAGTAAAATCATAATAACCTATCATAATTTTAAAATATATAATTATGTAAGTATGTACATAGATTTTAAAATTGATTTAAATCTTTATTATTATTATTATTTTTTTTTTATTAATTCACAAAATCCACAGATCTTAAAGGTGCTTACATTTAACTTTATATATCTTTCATCCAATTACGGATTTACTTTATATATGTAAAAATAATAAAATAACAGTCATTAAAGAGCAGCACGGTGTTGATTGTATACATTACTATAGGTAGGGTACATTAAATTGTGAAAAGATAGTGGTAGGTACACATTCATATAGCATATAATTTTATAAAAAGTACCTGTGTCACCTAGTTTCTTGAGAAAACCTTAATTATGGTCAGTGGATCATTTAACCAATTACTTATTCTCAATTTCATGAATAGAGGAACGAGATATGAATGTGACACTATAAGGGTCCAACCATGTGACGCTCGACGCAAACATAGATCTATTACGTTTTGAGATTCATACGAAATACATAAATAATAATTTTGATTTATTTTAACCGTTGTCAATCGTAGGACACTCGATTTAATCGATTTACGAATACATTTATAAATCAGCAACGTAACATTACTTTAACATGGAAGTAACATGCAGTAATGCAACGAATTTTTTTTTCAAATGATTATTTACATATTTAAAAAATGCCCCTACCCTTCAGAAATTGTGGTATATACTTGGCATATAAATTATATTAACTACCATAAAAATTTGAACAAAAAAGTAATTGGATTTATTTTGAGAGTTCACATAAAATTCAAGTAAACTTTTATATTTATTAGCATTATTATTTGTACTCATAAAATAGAAATATCACAAAAATAATTACACCGAGTGCAATATGATAAATGATCAGCATACACGCATAAAAGCCTTTCATAAATTTCCTATAAAAGAGTGTTAACGTTTTTAGGGTTCCGTAGTAAACAAGGAACCCTTATAGTTTCGCCATGTCCGTCTGTCTGTCTGTCTGTCTGTCTGTCCGTCCGCGGTTTAGCGCAAAAACTATTGGTATTAGAGACTTGAAATTTGGCACAAGTATACACTTTAATTACGCCGACAAAGTAAACAGTAAACAAACAGTAAACAGTAAATTTATTTAAAATCATATTATACCTATTACATAAGTACATTTAGTTCGTGAATAACAAAACGACAAAAGCGATACATTATCATTACTTATGAAAAGAAATAATTGATAAGTTGGCGGTACACAGATTATTATTTTTTTACCTTCCGTGCTAGTCGAAACTGTGTTACGGCAAGGTAAGAATCTCGCCCAAGCATATTCAATTATAACCGATAGAAATTAGTAGCTAATTTCCAATGTACTTCATATTCATAGAATACGATACATGTCGATAACCAGTTTCGATCATGTAGTATACGCAAAACAATCAGATAGTGCAATGTATAATTTTAAGGTACAATAAGAGGTTAATTATGAAATTTATGTTTTAGAATGCAGAACATAAGAGAGCTAGTATGCGTTCTGAAATGCATAATTTGCAAGTAAAGACAAATTCATATAAGTATGTATGTATCTTCACGCCAAGTCCCTTTCGGGGTAGGCAAAGAGTGTGGAACGCCAACAGCGATATTAAAATAATTTGCACATCCATTTAACTAAATTAATTAACTAATCTATATATACATACATATATATACATTATATATATATATATATATATCTATATACAAGTTCATTAATTTTATGTAATCAACGTGACAAACAAGCATGCAGCTCACATCGATATCAAGTGATGACTGCAGCCTATAGACAACCTCACAGGGAACAGAGGTCAAAATGCAGATGCGTTACCAGTCTCGAGGCCCAACGCATTATACCTCTGCGCCGGCAAATTCAGGGCCGTACATCACAACTTCACCTTATACACACTTATAGTGCTGAACACCACCATTTGGCGCAAAATATTTACTATGGACAATTCTTACAGTATTTAGTAGATCTACACACACACACACAATACTACATATAGTCATTTTCTGTAATAAGTGATTAGATAAATGATATTAACATCATATGCACATATTGCGGTTCTTACAGTATTTAAAGTAATTCTACCTACACATACACACAGGCCTACACCCGGTCATTTGCTATAGTTAAAGAATACAATAAATAATTTAAGAGTTAATATATACTCATACATATATGCGTATTCTATATAAATATATATTATAATAATAAATGTTTCAATTATATTTTATTTATTTGTATTATATTTTCAGTTCGTTCATAATCCAAACTAAAAAGAAATTCGTCCATAGCCCTTCCACAAATAAAACGTGTTAGGTCTTTCAAAGGTGTAACTTTGCAAATGCGATTATACAGTAATGGAGCCAAAAAATAAGAAAATCCCTGAGCAAATGTAGATCTACATGCTGGAACGTCATATACCTCATATGTTCGTCTAGTAGATATTGTTTGAGGTTGACCACATGTGTGAAGCTTAAGAACAATGCTTTTGATAAAGAGTTGACGAACAGTCAATAATTTGCATTCCTTGTATAGCCTAGTTGTGCTATAACGAAAATGTTTGAAACCCATTACCTTTAATACACATCTTTGAGCCCTTTCTATTTTTATTAAAGTACTTTTTCTAGCCCCACCCCAGGCTGACACACCATACATAATTATCGATTGACATAACGTCAAGTATACAGTTTTATTTGTTTTCTCATCTTTTAGATTTCTAACTTTTTTAAATACAGGAATGAGTTTTCGAATACGAGCTCTTAGATGGCTAATGTGCTGTTTCCAATTAAGATTTCTGTCAATTATTATTCCCAAGTATTTAATACTATCGGTTCTAGTTAATTCAAAGCAATCACATGGAGTCAATTTGAAGCAGTCAGTGTAATGAACTTTTAAGGTGAAATCGGGGGCAGGTTGTAAGTTTTCTCTTGTACTAAAAGTTAAGAATTTTGTTTTATTTAAATTTAAAGTAAGTAGATTGTAATCGAGCCATTTTATGATTTTACGGAATCCTTCTTCTGCTGATGCCTTAACAAGCGACCAAGAGGTATGGTGAAATAGAATAACAGTGTCATCCGCAAATGTAATAATTTCCGCATTTGAGAGTTTTAAATCGCACAAATTGTTTACATAAATGAGAAAAAGTGTAGGTCCCAGTACCGATCCTTGTGGGACACCGCAATTGACTTTTAGAGTAGAGCTTTGAGTATCACCTATTTTAACGATTTGGGACCTATTGGTGAGGTAGTCTTTAAAAAGATCTAGTGGTGTACCTCTTATACCAATACACTCCAGCTTACGTACCAGCAGTGGGATGGATACTGTGTCGAAAGCTTTTGACATATCAAGAAACATCCCAATGCATTTCTTTTTATTGTCAAGATTCCTCACAACATTATTTATTAAATTTTCAATCGCATCTGAAGTTGATTTTTTCTTTCTGAAACCGTATTGATTTTTGGAAATTATGTTGTTTGATTCCAAATAATTAACTAGTCTGGCATTCATTAGCTTTTCAATTATTTTAGCAATAGTAGGTAACAGCGAAATTGGACGATAGTTGGTAACATTATCTTTTTCTCCGGATTTATGTACTGGTATAATAATAGACTTCTTTAGCACATGTGGGAACTTTCCAGTGGAAAAACATAAGTTTATTAAGTATGTCAATGGTTTAATGAGAGCATTTAAACAACTTTTGATAACTACCGCTGATATACCATCCCAACCTGCAGATCCACTATTTTTTAAAGACATTACAACTTTACTGATTTCCAGTTCATCAGTTTCCAGCATCGCAAATGATTTTAACGGTGTATTTGTACATTTGAAATCTTTAGTTAGGTCTTCTTCAGTTAAATTTAATTTGTGTAGTTTTTCATCTGAAAGTTTAGCGCCTATACTAACAAAAAAGTCATTTACCAAGTTAGCAGATTCTAATGGCGTTGATTTAATATTTAACAATTCATCAGAAAATTTTGATTTAACAGAAGGTTCCAAATTGCAGACACGTTTGATTATATTCCAGGTTTTTTTAATATTCTTCTTATTACTATTTAAATCTAATTTATCATATTCATTTTTTAAATTTTGTAATATATTGTTCCAGTGGTTTCTGTAACGTTTGTAGGTGATTTCCATATTTTTATCATTAGGTGTTTTTAAGTGTCTTCTATGTAATACATCTCTAAACCGCATACATCGTAATAACCCAGGAGTAATCCATGGCTGGATAGTCAGTCGTCTATTTGGAATAATGATAGTACTTGTGCTCTCCCTTATTATTCCAGATACAATATCGATAAAATATTCAGTAGCTTGGTTAGGATCAGTCATGGACAAGACATTAGTCCAATCAAATTCATTTAATAAATTATACATTTTGTCATAATCAAGCTTCAGTACAGTCTTCTTTCTTTCGTTTTTATAATGTTCTTTATTCATAGATATAGCAAAATAGACACTATGATGGTCGGTAATAGAAGATACACAGACGATTGTTAATATTTTGGCATTAGTCTTTACAAAACAGTGGTCCAGACACTTATCAATACGAGTAGAAAGAGAGTGAATAGGTAATAGACAATGAGTGGCAAGCAAATCTAAGTATTCATCAGATTTTAGATCATTACCATCGGGACCAATGTCAATATTTATATCCCCAGCTAAATAAATATTTGGAATGTGCTTTAGATTTGTTAATAATTCATCTAAGGATTGATAAAAATTCGTTAATATTTTAAATGATGGCGACCTATACATGCCGATAAAAGCATGACTTGTACCTATTTTGACCACTAGACAGTCTGCATCAACAATATTCGGTTCATATACAACCACATCCCTTAGGATACTCTTTATATAAATGACTACGCCACTATTTTGATTTATATGTTTACAAGTGTGAAAAGTATCATAATGGTCTAATTTTGGCAGCAGATTAGAGTTTTGGAGCCAGCATTCAGTAAGAATTATAACATCGTAGTCTATATTACTTCTTCTTAAAAATACTTTAAAATCTTCAAAATTTCTATGAATACTACGTATATTCTGTACAATTATTTTAAAAGACCTTTCACTGTCAAGTTTATAATTAATTAGCTCTTCCGGATCCTCGACCAAAAATGAGTCACCGACGTTGATATTATTATCAACCTCAGCAACAACTTCCTCTATATTATTATCCATTTAATAAATTATTATTATTTGTGAATATATGTAATTTTATTACATTTTTGGTCAAGGATACGAGCTTTGGGCTGTTCATCAGATTTCTTGTAAAAGTCATACTATGGATAAATTTCACGTTGTGGTACAATGAATACGGAATAACGAACAAGAAGAAAATATAAATAATAATTATTAGATGTTGAATGATACTATACAATAAGTAAATAAAAATATATATAAATATATGCAATGACCGAGTAAAAACAGAGAAAACAAAGAATATCAAAGAAAAGCTCAATAAGCAAATAAAAAGCAGGACACAAGTACATTTAAGTAGTCATGCTGAGCGTAGTGAATCCACCTGGGCTTGTGATCTCAATACTAAAGCATTTTCACCATCTGCTTTGCGTATCAAAACATTTCCACGAGATGTCCAACAATACTTATACGTTCCCTCCTTGACGAGAATACGTGCAGTCCCAAGAATTTTCCTATTCAAAGGTGTCAGGGCTTCTGAAATATACACTGGTAGCTTGTCACCGTCACAACCAAGATGAGTGGTGTTCAATTTGGAGTCTTTATTTTTCTTATTGAAATCCTTTGAAGCCTTGAGGAGGATTTCCTTGTCATTTGGACTCTTGAATTCAATTATAATAGGGGAGTTATTTTTTCCTTTTCTATAACATTGAGTCGTGTCAGGTACTTGTGGGAGTTGTAGGTTCGAGTATAGTGTGGACATAACGGCCTTTAGGTTCTCTTTTTCTTGTCTAGGGACATTTCTTATCTCAACAGTATTTTGGACATGGTGCTTCTGTATTTGATTTAGCTGTATTTCAAGGTCATCATCATATCTTGCGATTCTAAACGAAGATCTGGTTGAGACGAGTACATCAATGTTTGGCTAGATGTAGGTGTGCGATGCATTATCTTCAAATTTTGCGTGTACTGTGTAGGAGACGAATGTTTACGTTACGAGTCGTGGCACCACTGTCGCGAATTATGCAGTTACACGTGCAGACAGGTGTAAGTATCTATGCAGGCGGTAACTAGAAATGATTTCTAATACTATTGCACAGAGTTCACTTTAGAAAAAAGACTAGAATTATAATTTCAATAAAATAAGTGTACGCGATAGCTCGCAATCGTACTCCAGACGAGACCAAAAGTGGTAGAATGAAAACATGAAAAAAAATATATTTAGGGTAACCACCCCTACTTGTAACGCACGGATATTTATTTTATTTTCGATTTCCATATAGTGTGGGATATTGTTGAATAGGTCATTCAAAAATATTATGGGTGTCCCAACATCATTTTTCGATTTGGTTAACTGCTCGTGACTACTTAAGCTTTAAAGTGCAAATTTTCGTTAGACTCAAGTGTCCCTTCCCCCTACAGACTAAACGGTTGTTGTTAGAAATTCAAACGTTACAGAAATAGTGTAGCTACTATTTTATATATAACGAAATTAAGAGGAAAACTATCACACTTAAGTTGGCCTTGCAAGTTTGCGAGTAATAGTCGACCAAATGTATTTTACTCAAAAATTTCGAATAAGTCCATAGAATTTTTTTTTCATTACACCTCTTACTCTGTAATTACGGAACCATACACTGAGCGTGGCCCGATACGCACTTGACAGGTTTTTTTTAATTTATCTAAATCGTGTAGAAAGTAATAACATAGTGGACTGGCGTAAAAACTTCCATTATGTGGGGCACACAGAGTAATTTTAAATGGGATTTTTGCGGTTGGTTGCGTTACTCGCAAATGGTTATTTTGACAAACGGCCGCAAATCACGAGCTGGAACGCAGTTTAGTACTCAAGTAAATTTTATGACCTAATCTTGGACTGTTAAAAAACTTGATTAATCGTGCTAATCTATTTGTAAATGCCTAGTAGGAAGTTCTATAAAAATAACAATTACTTTTTGTATTTCGATTTGTTCGAGCTCTAGACCAATAAAGGCGCAGCTAACTAGAGTGACAAATGCGGCCGCCACACAAATTGTGGAACATGATCAGTCTACGGCGTTATTGGTTGACACATCAACAATCCGCAACCACCAACCACGTGTGGTGAACCACCAAGGACAAATAAATTTTAACGTTAGAACTTCTTTCATCATCAATGTCACACTCTTCATTACTGAAGGTCGTGCCCGTCCTAAAGTGGCTTTGGTCACCACATTCTTCCAATCTAGCCTGTCCATGGCCTCCTTATTGGCTTTTGTTATGTGGGAGGCCAGTGAGTTTGGTGACCTGGTCAGTCCATCTGGTAGGAGTTCGGCCCCGAGGTCGCCTGCCTTCTACCTTCCCAACTACTATTAGTTTTTCCACAATATTTGTGTCCCTGCGTGCTAAGGGCCAAAAGTAGCTTAGGACTCTCTGGTAGCAGATGGTGGAGTGTCTTGTTATGATTCTGAGCTGTTTGAGAATCAACACATTTGTTTCATTTTGCCGTCCAAGGGATGCGCAGCATTCGTCGTCTTAAGTTAGGTTCTTATGGTTATGTAAAGCCTGCCAACATAACGAATGAATATTGAGACGAAATACGAAAATCATTTTGACCTCTGGTTCACGTGTAGATGCCTGCAATCTGTAATCACGAAAATCTAAATGATTTACCTCTTCAGCTGCAGTAAAATATGACAATGAATTTCATATTATTCGTGGACGATATCGTCCACGCGCAGCTCAACTTATTAACTTACTATCTTTGTGTACTAATGTTCTTCATTGTTATCATTTTTTACCTATGGGTCGTGCAGTAATAATTCAGAAATAAAGAAAATCAAACTTACGTGCATTACTAAAATAATAGGTTGGGGAAAAAGTCTTTTCGCATTATAGTATGTATGAACTTATAATAAGATCTCTTTGGCTGTAGTATTTGTATCTGGCTGGTTTTGGTATCATTGATAGTTAAAACTTTAAAGAACATAATTCCAAATTCAAATTAGGCAAATGTGTGATTTTAATTTGTTTTTCGTTTTTCGAGAACAAAAAGAAATTTTTAAGATAATTCAAAACATTTTTTAATATAGTTTATTTAAATTTAACTAAAGTACGTATATACCATTTTGTTCGATAACCTTTTGCCATCTTGTAGGTAGGGACATGATCCCATTGCTATAAATATTTTGGGACTTCTCATCAAAATACCGCGACAAGTGGATTTGGCAGTCCTCTCGTGATGTTAACCTAACATTGCATAAAGAATTCTGAAGAGACCGAAACAGGTGGAAATCTGAAGGTGCAAGGTCAGGCCTATACAGCGGATGCATCAACACCTCCCAGCCAAACTCTCTTAATTTTTGCTGAGTGGCTATAGATGTGTGAGGTCTAGCGTTATCATGATGAAACACCACACCCCTTCTGTTGATCAATTCCGGCCGCTTTCTCTCAACTTCTTGCTTTAATCTCATCAGTTGTTCGCAGTAGAGTTCAGAATCGATAGTCCTGCCTGGTGGTAATAGCTCATAATGAATAATGCCCTTCCAATCCCACCACACACACAACATCACCTTGTTGCGAGTTAACCCGGGTTTCGCCACAGTCTGTGAAGCCTGACCGGCCTTTGACCACGACCTTTTTCGCACGTTCTTGTCGTACGTGATCCACTTTTCATCACCAGTTATCAGCTTCTTCGAAAATGATTCGGTTTCATTACGTCGTAATAAAGAATCACAAATGAGTACACGGTTCATTAGGTTTCTTTCAGTGAGCTCGTGAGGTACCCAAATATCGAGATTTTTGTTGTACCCAGCAATTTTCAAATGCGCCAAAACTGTTTTGTGATCAATTCTCAGTTCTTCAGCTACGTCGTAACTACTGATATGTCGATCTTGCTCCACTTTTTCAAAAATGGCATCCATTTTATCCGTAATAGGGCGACCAGAGCGAGGTGCACCTTTGACATCAATATTTCCGGATTGAAAACGCTTAAACCAAATTTGTGTTACTCTCACAGACACTGCACTAGGTCCATAAACAACGCAAATTTTTTTCGCTGCTTGCGTTGCATTTTTACCATTTTTGTAGTAAAATTTTAAAATGTATCGAATTTCTTCATTAGATTTACTCATCTTGACAGTACGAAAAACAAATGAAAATCACACATTTGCCTAATTTGAATTTGGAATTATGTTCTTTAATATTTTAACTTTCAATGATATCAAAACCAGCCAGATACAAATACTACAGCCAAAGAGATTTTATTACAAGTTCATACATACTATAATGCGAAAAGTCTTTTTCCCCAACCTATTATATTAGAAATATTAAGCTTTAAATCAATAATTGACACTGCACCTTAAATTTTGTGTACGTACATTATTCTAGGCAAAGTAGCTTAGACATAAATAACAAGCGAAGGTAATGATGTAGAACTAATCGATACGTATTAAATACCTACCCATCGACAAGTGTCTTATAAAGTTAGGTGCGTATTACAGGTCATTAAGTATTGGCGTTAAGGAGGGCCTTGACGTTGCTACCATTTCTTTATTAGTGTACATGGATCATATTACTTTACGAAGTTATGGGCAGAAAAAGTATAGGTTTGTTTTTTTAATGTTATGAAAGGACAAACAAGCTTACGTACAAGTACGTAACGTACGGCAGGTAACACTTATTACCAATGTGAACTGTATGTTCACTTAGTAATAAGTAATACTGTAGCATATAAACAACTACATAAAAACCAGAGATTTCAATGTTTTTTTTAATGTTATTTAGGTGGTAAACAAGCATGTAGTTCACATTGATGTTAAGTGATGACTGCAGCCTACAGACACCGGCACAACGACCGAAGGTCAAAACGCAGATGCGTTGATGTATGTTTCTGTGACAGTTTTTACGGGGTCATACATTACCATCTAACCGGAACACGATAGTGCTAAACACTACTATTTGGCGGCAGATAGAATAGGTAATGCGGTAGTGCCTATCCCCTCGAGTTCCTACACTGGAGCTAGAGCTCCACTAGTACATAATGTAGATGTTTGGCCACCCGTGAGGTGTATTTTGTTATACCTCTGTTTAAGGGCAAGATTCACAGGCCGCACTACAATTTTCAAAGTAAAGTAATCGTGCGATCTTTGAATCTCACACTTAGATAATCAATAATAATCAATAAATTACTTCTGAACTGGCAGTTTTATTTGGCAATGTTTATGCGCAAGGTCAAGTACGACAAATACTAAGCATCAATTGCTTTGCTCATATGAACTAGGGGAGACCGAGGAGAGTTGTGACAAAGGTAAGTTGTGACAAAGATGATTTCTCCCTACCTATAATCGTTAGCGAGCTGGTTTCAACACTAGTTTGCGACTTGAGAGATGCACTACTTGACTTAGTACTCGCTGGCGTCTTACGAGAAGCGGTTATCAAATTATGGCATCTGCGTGAAAAAATATGCGAAAAGTAAGTTTTTCTTTGAAAATTTGATCAAATTTATATCATGCCCTATTACATGTTGATTGTTGTGTTATGTTTTCTTAAATTGTGTGGTTATTCAAGACTCAAAATGTTGCATCAATTTTTTTTTTGTATCGTGTCTACAAAATATGAATTATTATTTGGACCAGGTCATCATTTTGAGCATCTAGGCGAGTTGTGACAGCCTGTCACAACTCTCCTATCTGACTTCATTTTTCGCGATGTGGTGTGTTGCATGTTAAAAGGCTACGTTCTTAGTTACATAATGCTGAATAAATATACAAGAACGACTGATGAGGAATGGATAATCGAATTTGAAGAGGTTACGTAACGATACGAGATAAATGTCCAAGAGATGTCGCGTGTGTCCTCTTACAATCTTAACTACATGTCTCTGTCAAGATATATTTAGAAGAAACACGCTTATCAAGCAAACCCAGTAGGCAAGGCTTCATTAATGGGTCATACCGTTTATGAGAGGACTATTATAGGTGACTATTTGAAAACATCAGATCGAAAATATAAATAAACAGTGGGCCCAATGCCTATAATGCAAAGACTGATCAGATGTAGATTGTATCTACTGGAGATAAGTTGCAATACGTTTGCCATAATTGTCTATTAGATTAAATGAAGATTTTTGACGGATAATAATGTGATTTACCTCAAAATGGTGCCATATATTAAGATACATGTTTTTTTTTTGTATTTAATGTACTAAAAGATGATTATCAGTACTTTTTTGCAAATGAAATTGTTTGCTTTATTTGTATTATCTATAATGGTCCTTCTATTTAATCAAACAATCTAAATAAAAAGCTGTCACAACTTATCTCGGTCCCTGTCACAACTTACCTCGGTGATAGGAGAGTTGTAACAGAGGGAGTTGTCTTTGTTTTTGTTGATTTTCTCAGAAACTATGATACTTTAATTAATTTTGTTGATTATTTTGCAACGAGAAAGAATGGTGCTATATTAATTAACATAGATCATAACTGTAAAATGTTTCTTGAGCGAGATATGGCCATTAAAGTAAAAATTTTTTTTTGTATTTAATGTACTAAAAGATGATTATCAGTACTTTTTTGCAAATGAAATTGTTTGCTTTATTTGTATTATCTATAATGGTCCTTCTATTTAATCAAACAATCTAAATAAAAAGCTGTCACAACTTATCTCGGTCCCTGTCACAACTTACCTCGGTGATAGGAGAGTTGTAACAGAGGGAGTTGTCTTTGTTTTTGTTGATTTTCTCAGAAACTATGATACTTTAATTAATTTTGTTGATTATTTTGCAACGAGAAAGAATGGTGCTATATTAATTAACATAGATCATAACTGTAAAATGTTTCTTGAGCGAGATATGGCCATTAAAGTAAAAATTGTCACAACCATCCTAGGTCTCCCCTACCCATATAACATCGGGTGAATTATTAACTAAGTTTTACTTGACATATTTAGAGGCACATACGTCAGATAACTCCAAAATTTCCCTTTGTTCGATTAAACTAAACCACCCTCATACTTGGTATCGCTTTGGAAACTATATAAGTCCCCAATCGTATGTAAGTAAATAACATTGTACTGAAAACTTTTATGTGAATCAAAGACCAATTTGTTTGTATTGATCTAAAAATAACATTTATCCTAGCCCTGATATAGTCAATTGTTTTCTTAAAATTTGTACCTATAATGATGGTAAAATTACTAATCTAGTTTATAATATAATAACTCTATATATTATCAACACAAAAAGCAGAAGTTTAAATGCAAATGCGCGGTAATCTTTTTTACGTAACCACGGTGGCCAAAAAGCATGAAATTCACATGGATGTTAAGTGATAACTGCATCCTAAAGACATCTAACCAGAGGTTAGAATACAGCTGATATTCGCAACACATCTCTGAGATCTTAGTTGTTATGTTTACGTGATAGTTATTACGGGACCATTCAAAATTTCACCTCAATCGGCTTATCACTTTCGGAGCAAATGACTGTGACAGACAAACAGACAAACGCACGAATAATCATAAAAGGGTATCTTCGTATTGAAAAACTGTAATAATCATTACAGTTTTTCAATACGAATATCAATTCGGAGTAATAAATTAGCTTCTTTTAAAAGGCAGCTGCTTTTATTAGGTTACCAATATTCGTTATTTTCAAGCTACCTTCATTCTGTAAATAAATGTTACATATCACAGCTCCTCTAAATGAACGATAAACCAAGTTCAGTGGCAATACCACTTATATAAATACTAATATTACTTCTTAACAATCTTACCGTGTTTTTACATATAACAAATGTCATGGCAAATTTAGGCTATTTTATTGTGACTGTTCCAAAGCCTACTTTACGTTGACGTCATCAGCCGCGTCTCCACTGGGCGAATGGGCTCGCGAGCCAGCCTCGTAGTTTACGGGAAACATCGAGGCGGGGCTCGCGAGGCAAGACGTGAAACTGTAATAACTTCCGTCGAACAAATGAGTAATAAAAAAAAACAAAAAAATAAATAATTAAAAAAATGAAAAAAAAAAAGCCGCAGCAGAGGGGGTCAGCCCCGGTGCTTGTTCCGCGCCGCGCGTTTCGCGGGCGCGATCGTCAAATGATGATGAACAAATGAGCGTCGCACATCTGTAACATATTCCCGATGATCATGTGTCGTGTATATACGGGCGGATTTTGTGCTCATGCGACGAGTTAGAGACTTAAAACAAAAAAATAACGTCACTTCACTTCCTTGTTCCCCGTTAACTCATGGAGAAATGAGTAAATGCGTGCATTCAAGCATACATGCAATCACCCATGACTTGCCAGTTACGTAACAGTTAGCTTATTGACATCTCCCGGCTCGTTACCAAATTTGGAGGAATTGCCAAAAAAATAAAAAATGCATTAGTACTAACTCTCGCAGCAAGTATCCACCCAGGACTCCGGAAGAAATTTTGCTTTGCTCTCTTATTTTGTAGTAGTAAGAGAATTAAATTCTTCTTCTTCTCGTGTCAATGGCCAATTTTATTACTTTATGTGTTATATTGATCCTGATAAAAAACATGACAACGCAATAGCCGAGTCCGTTGCCTTCATCAAGTCTTTGCTTGTGCAGCTATTAGGGCACAATGGGCAGGAAAGAAGATGCGTCATGTCTTGTATCGGAGCACCGCAGTCACATTCAGGTCTAGAAGAAAAGCCCCATTTGGACATATTGGATCTGCAGCGGCCCACTCCGGAACGTAACCGATTTAGCGTACGCCAAATAGGCCACTGCAGCTCAGAACCTGGCGGAATATTTTCCGAGGGCGATATGAAATCGGAAGGGACTGGATATTTTTGGTTCCAAAGTCGCTTCTTCACCTCATTTGGAAAACCTACAATTGGTTTAGTGCAGCCTAAGAAACTTTTGCGACTTTTCAAACGCGCTTGCGCTTTAACGCAGCCAAACAATGGGTGACGATTATCGCTCTCCTGATGGCGTTTCTCAATCTCGCAGGCTACCTGTCGGCGAATTTCTGGCGGAGCAACACCGGCTAGGGGATAGAGTTTATCTAGCGGTGTTGGTTTTAAGCATCCGGTCATAATTCTGCAGGTTTCATTCAATGCGACATTTACCTCTCCAGCATGGGCCGAGCGATGCCACACTGGACATGCATATTCACCTGTAGAGAAGCAAAGGGCAAGGCCTGACGATCTTAGTACATTCGGGGATGCTCCCCAAGATGTCGAGATAAGACACTTTAAAAGATTGTTTCGCGCTCTCACTTTCTTTTTTATACCGTGACAGTGTGGTTTAAAGGTCAGCGATCTGTCTAGTGTGACCCCCAAATAGCGCGGTTTACTGCAGTGCTCGATCTTAACTCCTCGCCATGACAATTTAAGAACCCGATTAGCTTCACAGTTGCGCAGGTGGTACACACATGTCTGGGTTTTAGCTGGATTCGGCCTTAGGGCATTCTCATCATAATACACATCGAGTGCCTCCAGCGCAACCGTCAAGTTTTTTTCAGCCTCCTCAAAACTAGTTATCTGAGCAGCTAGCGCAAGATCATCAGCATAGAGAAAGTGTCGCGTATTGGGTATAATGGGCTGGTCATTTGTGTAGATATTAAAAAGCGCTGGAGCGAGGACACTTCCTTGCGGGAGACCATTCTTCTGACATCTCCATCGACTTTTGGTGTGATTTAAGTGCACTCGGAATCTTCTATTGTTCAAGACTTCACGGAGGATGCCGACTAAACCTAGGTCCTTAGTTAGCTGATGGACTTTGACAAGTAGACGTTTAATATTGACTGTGTCATAGGCCGCGGACAAATCGACAAAAACGACACCGGTAATTTTTCTCTCTTCAAAACCATCCTCAATATACTGAGTGAGACTTAAAGTTTGGTTGGTGCATGATTTACCAGGACGGAAGCCAGCCCCCCCCCCGAGGGTTTCCGCCTTGTCGTGGCGGGGGGGCTCAGTACCCGGTGGTTGGCCTCACACCGGAGAAGCCAAGAGGAACCCAGAGAGGGGGCGGCGTTTGGCGTGGCTCTGCCCGCCACTCGCTGCTGTGGTGAGGAGACGGCTGGGGAAGAGGTGTACGGGTGTATCGTTGCCCTGCACCCTATCCCCAGCCGCCTAGCGGTTGTCCCGCCGTAAGATGGGGACGTGGTGGGGAGGCGGCTGGGGAGGAGGTGTATGGGTGTGTCGTTGCCCTGCACCCTATCCCCAGCCGCCTAGCGGTGGTCCCGCCGCTCGATAGGGACGTGGTGGGGCCGCGGGGGGGCGGTTGAAGGTCAGTTCATCCCTGTCACTCCCGCTCCCCCGGGGCCGGACAGAGTGCCCCTGGACTCCTCCACCCGGGCGTCTTGGGACGCCTGGCGTTGTGAGTGGTCGGGGCAGGGACCTTTGGGTGTCGGACTAGGGGATGTCCATCGCCCAAATGGAGATAGGTCCCAAGCTGGGTGGCGTGCACGTGTTCCGCACGCCACTAGCGTTGGTTGGAGCCAAGGAGCTCAACCTGCGAAGGGCTCGGAGACGAGCAGCCGCCGGCGAGGTCGCGGATGTGTGCGTAAGCGTTCCCGTGACCCCGCCACTGATGGCGGAAGAGTCGGAACACCGCGGGGTTTTAGTGAGTACGAGTCTCACACTACCCGCCGTCGTTTCCCCTAGACGGCGGGTGCCCATGAGGGTTTCCCCGCGTAAAAAAAAAAAAAAAAAAAAAAAAAAAGGACGGAAGCCAGCCTGTTGAGGGATAATATTAGGTTCTAGAACTGTTGTGAGACGATTGAGGAGAAGTCTTTCGAAGAGTTTGTATGTGTGACAAAGAAGTGAAATGGGGCGGTAACTTTTTGGATCCTTAGGGCATTTACCGGGTTTTAATATGGCCATGACTTCCGACTTTCTCCATTGTTTTGGGAATTTAAGCGATTCTAGGCAGTTATTAAAAAGAGCCAAAAGCCAAGAAACCGCCACAGGGCCAAAATGCTTAAGTTGGTCCGTCGTAAGGTCATCTATGCCCGCTGCCTTACCTTTCTTCAAATCCATAATGCCCTTTTGAATTTCTGGCAGAGTGAAACTTCTACTTATCAGGTCAGAATTCTCATGGTTTGAAGAGCATTTTACTGGCTTTTTTAGGCGATGGGGAGGCTTTCCGTTTTGTAATAGTTGATATGCTACTTGGTTGGCAGTTACTGGGCCTGGACTGGTTGCAATGGGAGGGTCGTCAGTGAGTTTTCTAATGGTGCTCCACGCCTTTTTGCTATTGTGCGTCAAATCAACGCTGGCCACGAGATCCATCCATGTCTCAAGACGACTTTCACCTATTTTCTTCATTAGATCCTCGCCAAGCGCCAGTGTATTAGTTGAAAAGGGGTCTTTTTCGTATTCAGTTTCGTAGGCTGACAGGAGGTTGGAACAGTTTTCATTTAGTCCTGGGATATATGTTGTACGGCAGCCACGAGGTATTGTCCGACGTGATATCAGTTGGATGGTTTTAACAAACTGGTCGTAATTTTCATGGACAGGTTCTAGATTTAGTAAACACGAATCAACTCCTTTCGAAAAGCTCTCCCAATCAGCTTTTTTAAAATTAAACCTGCGTCGGAACGGAATAATCGTTGGTTTCACGGCCGCATAGACTCTGCAGCTAATTGGTCTATGTTGACTCCGAGGAATGGGTCGTTCGATACTTTTTTTACTCAATGCACTGATGTTTTCACTGACAAAAAGCAGGTCAGGGTTATAACCACGATTCCATCTTGCACTGTTAAAGGATGCGGGCAATTTGGCATCATGTACAAGAACCAGTCGATTCGCGTCCGCCCACTCCTCAACCGCATCCCCATCGGAATTCGTGGTGTTATAGCCCCATATAGTGTTATGGCTATTGAAGTCTCCTACTACTATTTTTACTGGTTGATCGTTAAAGTTTTGTGGCGGAGTGAATTCAAAAGGTTGATTTGGTGGTTTATATACTGAGGTTATTGTGCAGTTGCCGATGTTAATAGTGAGAATCTCAATATTGTTATTTGTAGTACACGATGTAGACTTTACGGGTAGGGTAGACTTTGTAAATACTGCGCTGCCATACTTTTCGTGGGGAGTCTCTGCTACTAGTGTCATTCCATTAATTGCCGGTCTCTGCTGTAGTTGGCCTCTATGCGTCTCTTGAAGACAGAGGACATCACACTGAGTATCATGGCACAAACTTTCAAGAATGGATGCTTTAATGCTAGAAAAACCTTCAATATTTATAGAAACCACCTGTAAAGTAGGTTTATTGTAATGGCTCAGAAAAGAACCGTTTTGGCTCTGAAAAGAGCTGTTTTGGGCCATTGTGGCGGAAGGATTAGTCACGTCACTCCAATATCGACTTCTTTGAGCCGAGCTTGGAGCAGCGTGTCCAGGGTGCGCCGGACGCTTATGCATGTTTACGTGCTGTACGTTTCGCAATATTCGTCGCTCGTGGAGGCTCCTTCCTTGCAGAGAATTAAATTAAAAAGCTATGACACATTCCATTTTCAATTCTTTAATACTACTGGCAGTTTTGAATCAAACTGAATCTTTAACCGCTCGATTGCCCCGTCGACGACACGATTTCCAAGTTTCGTTCTTGAGTGAAATATGTCTGTTTCTTTTTGTTTCAGGGTATTGTTGTATATCAGTCTTGTTACGGATTAAAACCGAATGTTCAATTTGTGCAATGGAAAAAAAAAGATATGTATCGTCAAACTAGTCAAAGCGTGAGTGCGGAGTGACGTAGTGTTCAGTGCGTGTTTATTGTTATTTTGTGATGTGTTTATGATTTTGAAGACGTTAAAGTTTTGTTATTTTCAAGGCAAGTAATGCACTCATACATAGTAATAAGGATTTCAGCATGAGACACAAAATGTAGCATTTTTAAACCCAAAACATAACTCGACACAGTTGTTGAATATTAACAGGCAAAACACTTAAGTTTATAATACCTGCACTCGTACTAAACATAAAAAACACCACTTAACAGTATTAATGTTTCAAGTTTAGGCACAATCATTGTTTACGTGAAACCCGAGCCGTCAGCGCCGGGCGTTCGTATCAACAAAAAATCTTGCGGGACATTCGAGGCATTTCAAGGTCACGGCGGCGGGCAAGCGAGCGGTTAAAAGCTTTTGAACTTCGCCTTAAAAAGCCTAGCCTATAAGCCAAGTTATAAACAAATTTTACACCCGTGTGTTAACGTTCAAAAGTTGCACATAAAGAGATGTGTCTGTGTCATCGCAGCTCATTCGTGCAGAAAGCTCTGGACTATCACGCCGTAGCACAATGACAACTTCTTGCAAAAAAAAAGTGGTAGAGAATTATTGATAATTGCAATACTTTATTCTGCCCACTGAGAAGTGGCAAACCAAAGTTGAATTGATATTGATCGTAATGCAGCCTGTCATATATTGAAGAAGTCCCAATGCCATTTGTATTGCAGCCACTTTTGAAAAGCTTAGAATCCTTCTTGGTCGATTACCATCAAAATGAGGTTGCAAATTACTTGTCAGATCAGGCGCTGTGATGACATTACCCGTTAGCTTATTAACTAGTACTGTACCATGTACGACAAGCAATAGTCATTACGATAATTACCAATAATAAAATTGACAGTTAAAGTCGGCAATGAAGACAAGTTATTCCACAGCTTAATGGATCTAAATAGGTTTAATATTCCTTATCACCTGAAATAAAGAATAAATAGCAAATTTTCACATACTGGGATCTACAACCTGTCTTTAAACATAGAATGAATACGTCTTGCTCAAATCAATGTCCACTACGTCACCCACTACTTTGTCATCTTCATTGAAGTGATTGTTGGTCAAAAGTTTATGGCCCAACTGCCTTCAATGCCATCAGAGTGGCACGAGGCGGTGGGGCTATGAACAACGTAAGAATAATTCTACAAATTAAATACATGAAAATTCTTTATCAACGACACTTAAGTAGAGTGGACAATTAAGACTCGTCGAGTGTTGAGAGATTGTTTGCTTTCATACTAATTAAATAAATATGCGAATGTACTCGTATAATAGTAATACTATATTTAGTTATGTAGTTTAGCCGAAATTAGCGGCTGGACCGGTGGGACTTCGGTAGCTTAGTGGTAAAGCGGCTGGACTGGTTATCCTGAGGTCGCAGGTTCTATTCCTGCCCGAAGTAATTCACTCGCGTGTGTTATTGCGAAAAATAAATAGTACTAATAGTAATCCTCCTTATTGTACACTCAACAGAATCACTAAAGAGAAAAATTACACGGGCAATAAATACAATGGGCGGGACACTGACCAAATTTCGCCACATGATCAGTTGCAAAGACTATAATTAAATCCAAGATATATGGAAAACAGAAAAATAGTATGTGGCAGAATATATTTATTTATTTATTTTTTATTGAATTAATATTGAACACAAGTTAAAATAAAGGGCGGACATAATACCTAGTGGCTATCTCTACCAGTCAACCCTCATCATGAAGAAACATTGTGGTAGGTATTTAAACTTATAAATAAAGAAAACATAGTGTAAAGAATACAAAAATATGATCTTACAAAATAATAATAAATACATATAACTATATCAATAATAGAAATATACAGATACATATAAATAAATAAATACCTATATAAGTAAATAAATATTTATGTACATTATATATAATTTCATATACATATATATATATATATATATATATATATATATACAAATGATGATGTGACGAATAGTGACGATGTTCACGAATCAAACTGCAGATAGTGCTCTCGCACAAGTTTTTTAAAAGAATTCTTACTCGGAGTTTTTCTCAAGCGTTGGGGTAGACTGTTCCAGAGGAGTGATGCCTGAATTGTAAAAGAATAATGGAGAAAATCACTGTTATGCGGAATAATGGATGTTTGTAAGTTAGATGAAGAACGGAGAACTTTATCATGAGTGTCACAAAGGTAAGAGAATATTTCTTTACGATAACAAGGAGTGGTCGGATCATTCAAAATAGAATTAAGAAGTAAGAGAAGTCTAGAACAACGCCTTTGACGAATAGTAAGCCACTTCAGTTGGGCACGAAAATGGGAGATATGGTCAAACTTACGAAGACCGAAAATATACCGGATACAATTGTTAAGAAGACGCTCTAGCTTGTTGAGAAGGTCTTGATTTAGGTCCGCGTAACAAACATCTGCGTAATCTATAATGGACAGAATAAGAGTGTTTACCAGCATCAACTTAGTTTTGGACGGTAGAAAGTATTTCAAGCGATTTAGAGAATGGAGGGCGGAATTGACTTTACGACAGATTTCAATGATCTGCACACACCAGTTCAATGAGTTGTCCATAAACAGACCAAGATTCTTAACTACACTTGATAGAGGAATTGTAATGTTGTTGTACTGCACTGGGGCAGATCACTAAAATCTATCTTGGCCAGTAATCTCGAGCTGCCAATGACAATAGCCTGGCATTTCGATGGATTTACGGATACGCCAAAACGGTGGGACCAGTTTTTTACCGCATTCAAATTAAAATTAACTATGTTAATGGCATTATTAATATCATCCCGTTTGGTATCGACATACAGTTGCAAATCGTCGGCATAAAGATAATACGAACAACTAAGATGTGAGACCAATGTGTTGATAAACATGGAAAACAAAATTGGGGATAATATACCGCCTTGAGGAACGCCAGTACTTCACAGTACTACAGTCAATACTTGCCTAGCTAGAAGAGAGTTCACCGCATCGAATTGATTGCTGGCGACCGCGAAGATAGGATGATAACCATTTGAGGCCTAAGGGACAAAAATTTAAGTGGGAGAAAATGGCGAGAAGGATGTCGTGATCACCTGTGTTAAAGGCATTTGAAAAGTCTACAAGCGCCACCACTGTCAACTTTCTCTCGTCCATACCTTTACGGGTGTAATCGGTGACTTTAACAAGAGCAGTTGTGGTGCTGTGGCCAGGACGAAACCCAGACTGAAAAATGCTCAGTAGGTTATGCTTATGAACATGGATATTGGCCTATGCACCCAGGCCTCTAAAACTTTTGAAAGGAAAGGAAGAATGGATATCGGTCTATACTGATTAGGAAGTTTGGGTTGGGGAGTCTTAGACAGCGGACGTACATAAGCTCTCTTCCAGATCGTAGGATAACAACCAGACAACAATGAAAAATGTATTATGTGGGTGATAGAAGGCAGCAAATAATTAAAAATATTAATTATCATAACTCTACTAATGTTATCACATCCCACCGCCTTCGACTTTATAGCGAGTATAGTCTTTTGAATCTCATCTTCATTCACCGCAGTAAATTCAAACATAGGTATATTATAAGATTGCAAGGATGTAATGAAATCAAGCGTTTGGGACAGCACAAAGGGGTCAATCGGTGAAACATTAGTAAAATGTTGATTGATATCATCCAAAGGTGGAAGAGAATTCATATCAGAAGTTGACACTTTGCAAATGCCAATAGATTTAAGGAATTTTCACACATCGGCGGGGGAAGAGTTGTTGACATTATCATGGATGTAATGGCGTTTAGCTGTTCGTATCATCTGATTGCATTTATTTCTTACAATTTTGAAGGCGTTCCAATTCTGTTCCGATCGTTGGTTTTTATATTTACGAAAAGCACGATCCCGCCTCCACATGGCTATCCGCACAATATCAGTCATCCAAGGAGCAGGAGGTCTTCTGAGCTTAACATTATGCAGTGGAGCATGGGTGTCATACAACGTGAGCACAGCTGTATTCAGGGCATTTACTTTGTCGTCCACAGAAGTCGCTTCAGAGATTAAGTTATGTAAGTTCAGACTAAAAGCATGTTCCATTAGTTTATTTACATCCATTCTTGCGAAGTTACGTATTTTTAAAATGGAAGGTTTACATTTTGTAGATTTTAGCTTGTATGAAATATAAATAAGGTCATGACGTGAAAACCCAATTACAGAAAGTTGGCCGTAAATGTTGGTGCAATCAGGCGATCCAGTTATTACAAGGTCTATCCACGAATCTTCTGAGTCAACGTTGTGATGAGTAGCCTTTTGAGGTAAAATTGACTGATTCAAAGATAGACCGAAGCTTTGAAGAACGTGAAGAATATTTTAAGAGGTCAGTGTTAAAGTCGCCCATTATAACGCACTGTTTGTACTCGGACCCAAGAGAATCGATTACCGATTCTAAGTTATCAAAATAATCTATGGACGGAGGACAATACACAACTCCCAGAACTGCCTTAGCACCCCTTAAATCTATTTCTAAAAACAAATAGTCTGCATCTGCTGAAGAAGGAGATTCTAATATAATTTTGTTAGAAATAGATGCCCGCAGATAAATTGCCATATATATAAACTCAAAGTATTTTATATACGAGCCATCCGTGTATTTCCAGTTAGTGATACTTCCACATAAAGATATGTGTCTGTGACGTCGCTCATTCGTGCGGAAAGCTCTGGGTAATCACACAGTAGCATAATGACGCCCATTCGCAAATGATAAATGGCAGGGATTATTGAAAATTGAAATCATGCGAGATTCTTGAAAATTATATAGAAGGAAGAAAATCTACCTTGGTGACATTTGATTAATACGATAAGTATATAATCTGATTAGGTTGATACCTGAATATGTCACTCATTATAACTGTATCAACCCGGGGACAGCTTCGTTTAATATTTCAACGATGTAAAAGCCTTTCACTTGTTGTTACTGGTGGTAGAGTTCCAGTGTAGGAGCTGGAGGGAATAGGCACCACCGCATTACCTAACCTATTTGCCGGTAAATGGAAGTGTTCAGCACTATCGTTTTCCGGTTAGATGATAATATATGGCCCCGTAATAACTATCACAGAGACATGACACCTTAGGTCTCAGGGGTGGCAATGAATCTGCATTTTGACCTCTGGTTTTTATGTAGATGTCTATAGGCTGCAGTCATCACTTAACATCAATATGAGCTGCATGCTTGTTTGCCACCTTTCTTACACAAAAAATGGACAAAGAAAGAGGAACAAGGGACGTAAAAGTGATTCTAAACATAATACACGTCGCCAAAAATCCTAATTTGGTAGCTGATTATGCCACTCATTATAGCTGTGTCAACCCAGGGACAGCTTTGTTTAATACTTCAACGTTGTTAATGACTTTCGTATAATTTACCGCGTGTTACGGATATCCGGATTTAGAACAAATGTTTTTGTTTCGTGTCAGCCGTGTTCAATTTCAGGTTGTTAACGAATCAATTGGGAAAGCGGCTTATGGTTTACCATTCTTATGAATATTTAATGAATATATTTTCTAGGAACATTATAGCTGAACTGCCTATAAAAGTAATAATAATAGCAACCCTTGTATGTCCCACTGCTGGGCACGTGTCTCTATCCTCTTTGGGGTAGGCCTGGAGCTTACTCCATCACGCTGCTGCAATGCGGGTTGGTGGAGATACAGGTTAGTGGCCAACCCGCTGTCGGATGTTTTCAAACCGCTCATAAGGCTCCGACAAGGTTTAACTATTGCTATCTGTCGATAGTGATATTATGCACTTGATAAACAACCTAGTTAATCGGTTTTGACTACTATGACTGATAATTGACGATGAAAATCTGTACAAAACATACATTGCTATTTCAAACATACATTGTAAGTAATGAATATTTTGTTGAAAAGTAATGTCTGCCTATCAATTATAAGTGATAGAATCCAGACCTGCAAAATAGATGAGTTAGATGCAGATGTTTGTCAGTGCATTCTAGCTATACCTACTTCAACAAAAGCATAAAATTATGATGTATAATTTAGTAAATTTTAAACAATAAGAAATATGTAAATGTTAATATGTTAATATAATGGTTAAGCTACGATGGATCTGGCGTGAACGTGTGTTCAAAATTCATTTTCCATTTAATATATTATTAAAAAAAAGATATTATATTTATAGATTTTTTTTAGATACTTTATAAATATAGAGACGTTACATTTTATTATTTTATGCTGGTAGAATTGTGTCGTTAAACAGAAAATAATTTTAATTTACAGTTTCAAACACCCCAAATACTCATTTGGTAGCTCATTATAACCGTGTCAACTCAGGGACAGCTTTGTTTAATATTTCAACGTTGTTAATGACTTTCGTATAATTTACCGCGTGTTATGATATTCGGATTTAGAACAAAAAAAAATACTAAAAATAAAACACTTTAATTTCAGGATATTGGCGAATCATTTGGTACAGCGGTTTTTGTCATACATGTCACATTGTTAATAAGTTGAACATCATCTGTAAAGCTTTACAAGGAGTTTTGGCAGGAACCTTGAAAGAGGCGTATGGTGCTCTTATTTTATTTCATTTTGTTGGTGTATTTTTCAGCTACATTAAATAAAGTTGGTGCCATTTTGTTTGATCAAGGTTTATCACAGTGCCCGTGTATAGTGAAATAGAATAACAGTGCGAAAACATGGCCTTTCAGGTTGCCTCCAAAAATTCATTGTAAATGTTCTGGTAAAGAAGCCATCGCTTTACTCGAATGATTGACTGACTGTAACTCACTTGACTGAAATAGTAAATAATTGACTGACTGACTAATACTAACTTTAACGCTGCTTCAAATATGAATACACGAAAATTACGAAATATCGTTATACTTGACACTGGCAATATTATGTGTAACAGCGATGCCAAAATACCAAAAAAAAAAGGTTTACAAGCAGCCAGTTTAGTTCAGTTCTTTGAAAAGAAATAAACATACCGGAAACAGCTTCCGTGACCAGATTAAACTTAAGCCTGTACTTTCGATGCTTTGCGCTATAGGCTAGAATTAGTTGAGACGTAATAGTTACTCTGAAACTGAAGAAAAGGTTGCGTGCAGTTTAGTAACCGTCAGCCTATTCTATATATTTCATAGTCCACATCCACGTGGTATTTATATTATTAAAGATTTTATAAAATCTCCGATAGCTTAAGAGGTAAAGCGATTGGGCCTGAAGTCACGACTACTGGATACTCCACGGGATACTGGTGGTCGTGGCTTCAAGCCCAGCCCGAAGTCAAAGTTTTCTGTACATTTTTGTCCACTAAGGGTGTTTCTAGGTGCTGTAGTGTCCCTTTGTGTTTTAATTCATGAGTACATAATTTTAACTGCCTCGGTAGCCTATTGGTAGCAGGCTGCTACTACTACGCTGAGGTCCTGGGTTCGATTCCTGGGTAGGGAGTTATCAGAGATAATGTTGTAAAGTCCTTTATCTCTGGTTCTATTGGAATATTTCCATTTTCTGGAAATTTCCCAGTACCTGTTGTAAAGTCCTTTATCTCTGGTTCTATTGGAATATTCCCATTTTCTGGAAATTTCCCAGTACCTCGAAGTTTGATAATGTGCCCAGAGATATCAACACGCTCGCCACCTATTACATGGCCCAAAAACGTAACCTGCGAATCGTGGGGGTTTGCATGTATGCTTGAATGCACCCCTTCGGGGATTACAGGCGTGAAGTTACGTTTTTTTTTACATTATTTTAATAGGAATATTCTAACTTAGTATACACGTCACATTGCACAGTAAATTTCATCTATAAAGGTTCATGAGGAACGGTTTACTAAGTTCCTCGCAAAGAAGTAGATAAGCAAATCGGAAACAGCTTCTGCGACGACATTAAACTTAAATCTGTTACTTCGATACTTTGCGCTACAGGCTAGAACTAGTTGAAATGTTATACTTACTTTGAAACTAAAGTACACGTACGTACAAAATTACGTACAGATTACTAGGTTATTTATTAATTTAGAAAAGGCTAACGGTTGTGAGCCTTTTCTATAAATTGCTGAGTACATATTATCCTCTTAATTGTTTATAATCTTACCCCCTTATTGATAAACGTACATTAGATACTTTTAGCTATAGAATGCTTTGTCTTTGTCAGTTGCATTGTCAAATGTGTAGGATAGAAAAAGACAAAGAAGATATTAGCAATACTTTAGCTAAAATACATTTATGAATAAGGGGGTTACTTAATGTTTAATGATTTTATAGAATCTTCGATAGCTTAGTAGGTAGAGTGACGGGGCTAGTGATCCAGTGGTAGCGGGTTCAAGTCCCGCTAAAGTTTAAGGTGACGAAATATTTTGGTAATCTCGAAAAATATTTCAATGTAGATAGGCACGTTGCCACTGCTGAGCCTAATATTTTATGCCTCTGTGTCCGAAATGACGGGACCGTACCGAAGTCCTACCCTTACTTATGTTTGACCCTCGGTTGGCGCTGGAAATCCCTCTCTGTATGTGGTTAAATCATCACACGAACGAAGTCGCGGGTATCAGTTAGTAAAGTATATAAAACAATGTACGTGTTAAAGAAATAGTTCTCCTAACTGTTATTGCGTACAGACTCTCGGGCCCACGCGGTAGTGTTAATAAATAAGAATATAAATTATAATTAACTTTGCAATTGAGGGTACCCAAACCCTAGGAGTTAATTACGAATTCTTGTTTAATGTTGTTGTATGTTGTACGGTCTGTAATAAAATTAGGAGAATGAAAGTAGTTTTTCAAAGTATCTTCTTAATTAAACATAAGTAAACACCATTAAAAAGTATAGTTTTTTAATAAAGTAGGTATAGACAGATACAGACAGACAGACAGACAGAGTTACTTTCGCATTTATAATATTAGTAGGGAAATAGGGATGTTTGAATATATCTACATATAATAATATTATAAGTAGATATAATATTATTATATGTAGTAGTACCGGCGAATCGTGGGTGTTTGCATGTATGCTTGAATGCATGCATTTACCTCTGCCTACCCTTTCGGGGATTACAGGCGTGAAGTTACGTTTTTTTTATAATGATACTAAGCAGACGGCAAAATGCTTTTTGTTTAATTTTCGTCTGTCGGTCTGTCTGTATGTTTGGACACGCCTCACAGAACAAATACTGAGTGAAATAAGGAACGATTTTCACTGAAAGAACTTTATTCCAATAGCCATAAACTTTCCAAGTTACAGTTAGGTGTTTTCAAGGAGATAAGCAAAGCCGGAAGCTATTCCCGTAACGGGATTACGAAAGCCGGAACTCTACGATACTTCCCTCCTACCTAGATTCAGTTGCAACATAATACCTGCTGTGGCGCTACAGATTAACTAGGTACTCTTTATTAATGACTGTATCTTGTTAAGGTAATATAAGTGAAGAATTTTAACGAAAAGTTACATACATAATAAATTTTATGCAACAGTATATTATTTCTGTGGTGTTATCTGTGTATCTATCTACTACCCATCTACCTCATTCTCTGTCTGTTTTCAAGCAAGCACATTCTCCCTCTTTTTTTCTATCCATAAATCTATTTCGGTACCCTTTTTCGTCCTTTTTTTGACTTCCTGTAATTTTATATAGGTTTTAGTAGAAGAAAAGTTACATCAAATATAATTAATGTTATGCAACAGTACCTGTATTATTTCTGTCGTATTTTCTGTGTATACCACTTTACCTCTTTCTGTTTCTGGTCATACATCTATTTGGGTACCCTTTTAAGTCTTTTTTTGACTTTCTGTAATTTGAAAAACTATACTGGAGGAAACTAAAGCTCCCGTCACCCTTTTTCGTTACTTTTATTTGTCGGTTTACGCCTACCACATTAAAGAACCTTATAGTTACCAATAATATTAATACGTACAGCCTCACAAGTAACAAATTTCACTCAATTCTTCTCAGAAGGATAAGCAAAGTCGGAAGCGTTTTTCGTTACGCCGTGGCCGGTGGCCTGTGTTGCTCTATGGGTTTTGGTAGAAGAAAAGTTACATCAAACATATTTAATGTTATCACAGTACCTGTATTATTTCTGTCGTGTTATAGCTACCAATAGCATTAAATTTTACGGCTTCAAAATTGACAAATTTCACTCAATTCTTCTCAGAAGGATAAGCAAAGTCGGAAGCGTTTCTCGTTACGGGATTAAATGAAAGCCGGAACTCTACGATACTTCCCTACAAGTTAGATCCAGTTGCAACATAACACCTGCTCGGGCTCAAAATTACAGATTAACTACACTTTATTAAATACTGTCTCTTTTTATGGTAATAATGAAGTAAAGAATTTTAACGTGAATACGTTTTAGTCATAGTGCAACACGGACCACCGGCCGACCGGAGGGGAGTAGTCGTAGCGTTTATAACCGATGCAAAACAGTATGTCATTTTTTGCGGAGGGAAATTTTGTGTGATATACACACACACTACAAAAATCGTCTATTACTACGAAACTCACACCTTGACTTTAACACAATACATAAACAATTTCACGCACACATTTAAACGTCTCGGGCCCACTTGGGCTTGTACTTTGACAAAGGGGAAAGTCTGCATATGGCTACTCCCCTCCGGTACGCCGCGGCTGGTGGCCTGTGTTGTTCTATGGGTTTTGGTAGAAGAAAAGTTACATCAAACATATTTAATGTTATCACAGTACCTGCATTATTTCTGTCGTATTATAGCTACCAATAGCATTAAAACTTACGGCATCAAAATTGACAAATTTCACTCAATTCTTCTCAGAAGGATAAACAAAGCCGGAAGCATTTTTCGTTACGGGATTAAATGAAAGCCGGACCTCTACGATACTTCCCTACAAGCTAGATCCAGTTGCAACATAACACCTGCTCGGGCTCTAAACTACAGATTAAGTAACTCAGTTTAATAAATTACTGTCTTTTGTTAAGGTAATATAAGTTAAGATTAGTTGAATGTTAACGTAAATAAGTAGTAGAAAAGTAACATTAAACATAATAAGCAACAGTATATTATTTCTGTCGTGTGCTATTTGTATCTATGATAGATACCAGTTCTTTCTCTTCCTGTTTTCAAGGAAGCATATTCCCTTTCTTTCTTTCTGTCCATTCATGAATCCGATCACTGCTTGTATGTCCTGTTTGACTTTCTATAATATCATTTTCAAACTATGCTGAACGAAATCGTTTTTCGTGACAATTATTTCGTTACTTTAGTTTATTGGTTTACGCCTACCGCTAAAAATGTATCTACCAATAATATTAAGACTTACAGCCTTACAAATAACAAAATTCAGTCAATCCTTCTCAATAGGTTAAGCTATTCGGAAGATGTTACTGTGATGGGATTAAATCGAAGCTGGGAAAACTGCAATACCTGACTACAATCTAAATATAGTTCAACTAACGTTCACTTGCTCTAACGCTTAAGTACATAATAATATTAATAGTATTTTTTAATAACTGTCTCATATTTAAGTATCCTAATATATTTGTTTATTTTATGTCTCAAGGTTGAAAGACAAGTAAATGGGCCACCTGATGGAAAGTGGTCACCGTCGCCTATGAACAAAAATCTTAAAATAAGTGACACAATGGTAGGGGAGTCCAAGAGAGGACTTTTAAATTTACTCCAGCGCGTCAGATTAAGATATAGGAGATATCTTGCAGCCCGTTTAGTACCTCCACGAATTTACAATTTCAATAAAGGGCCGAACTCTTAGGGCTTCCGCCACAAGCTTACCTCGCATCCAAATCGTCAGAATTTTGGATGGAAGCTTTAACTGGGTTCACTTTACATCCCCTTCTTTGAAGAATATCTCTTCTTCTTCTAAGAAGAGAAATTACCAAGAATGTCAGATACCTACTCAGGTATCTGACATTCTTGGTAAGATCGTAGTGACCTTTTGAATTTTTTTAAGGGCTACTAATTAACTAAAAAAATAGCATCCTGGGCTCCCCTACTAGAAGTAGAGTCAACTGGGAACTGGGGCAGAGTTATGAGTGTCGGACATTATCGAATCTACAGTACGTTACAATATAAAGCCCTATCGAACATTTTAGACATCAGGTAGTAGCAACGCTTCAATATTACATTTGTGGTTTTTATGTCGATGTTTCTAGGCTTACCGTCAATGTGTGCTTCTTTGCGTCATGATAAAAAAAATAAAGTTGAAAAATACATCATTTAAAAAATACTTGCATGTAAAAGGATAATTTAAATATATTCCTTAATTTAATATAAAAATTATGATTAACATTTTTTAACAATTTAAAGAATGAATACGATATCATAAGGTTGTCATAGTTTATTTTTCGGAGTAAAACATGCGAATGAACATTAGTAATTAAAGAAAAATTGGAAAGAGATATTTCTAATTTCGGGTAGGAATCAAAACTGCGACTTCTGCAAAACTAGTATAATACATCTAAACGTCGAATTTCGTATTCCTTTTCGGGTTTCTTTCCATTTTTTCTTTAATTTCTAAATACTTTCATATAATTTTTTTTTCTTCTACTATAATATCTTAAAATGTAATAATAATAATAATATTACGTCAATAGATGAAATGATGTTTTGACTGAGAACAATATTTATTTAGACGCAAGTGAAATCAATGAACGGGTGGCTTAAAGTTTCAAATTTGTAACAACTTCTGTCAGTCTCTAACTTTGTTGTTATTACACCATCTGTAATAATACCTGCAAAAGATCAAATTTGTATTCAAGAAGATTTAGAACGTAATTTGATCTATCTTTTTATAACAGATAGTTAAAGGAGATGTTGCGAGCTCGGCCCTGGTTCGTACATGTCCTCAAGAAATGGGTAAATTATAACAGAATCCGAAAAAAATACAATTAATTTAATCAAGAATATATTTTAGAGTTACCACCACATTTAATTCAAACGATTTTATCATTTTCAACCATGTTCAACACGGTGGTGATACAGCCAACGCTTGGTATCAATCGATTTCGATAGTATTTATAAAATTTTATTTTTTCTCCAAGTACTAGATAATCAAAAAACAATTTAAAAAATGAAAATGTCAAAATGACATCGTCCGCCATATTCTCCATGTTGGTTTTAAGTTGCAATTCTAACTGCAAATCATGTTTTGTAACTGCAAACAAAGCTAAATAAGTGAAAATATGCAGTAAAAACGTTTTTATATTGATTTTGCCTGTTTAATGATATTGTGTACAATACATGGCCGGAGTTCCATACATTTTTGCAACATCTCCTTTGTTTAAGAGGTAAACGGGAGTACGAAATTTTTGACATAGCGGCAACATAAATAAGTTCCCAGACAGAAGTCTCAACGCATCTAGCAAAGTATACTCTACTTACGACTGAAAAAAAAAAACATGTTGCTTACCATTTTGCAGTTCTAAAGTCTATGGCATTATTTTACAACTAAGTAAACAACACTTAAAGGTCTGGACGAATTAGCACGTTCTGAAAAGGCACATAAAATGTACCAGATCGAGCCATCACAATAGGAGAACAAGAGAACTCTGGACTGCCCCCAGAGTTCAGAATAGAGGTGTTTCTTCAATTAGAGGAGGATACGTGAGCAGGTTCGCTACGAGGTAGACAAACTACCTGGTGAAGGTCTCAGATACTGGATGAGAGTGGCAGAAGACTATTCATTGGTGAATCTTACAATGGGGATAAGTATTAACTGACGTAAAATCATGTTGGCGAAACGTTCGTAGGTAACAAATCGTTCGAATGATAAGTTATCGGTTTACAGATTATATATATATATATATATATATATATATATATCATTCCACAGTGTAAGTCTAAACCTATATATATATATATATATATATATATATGTGTATGTGTATCTTCACGCCAGGTCTTCAGTGAGTGTAGAGCGCCAGATATCCCGGTCCTGACATACCTCTCGTGCCTCGTCTACCTTCATCATTCTCTTCATACATGCACGCCTATTCCTAAGAATTTTGACCCCACCATCAGACAGAACCGAACCGATATATCTGGATTATATCACAAAAAACACACCCAAAAAACACGAATAAATGTCAGAAAGTTTCCAACTGTAACCATACGAAAACACGAAGGTATACAAAAACTTGGAGCGTACCAGCAATCAATACTCCCACAAAAAATATAGGAACTGGAATACAGCACAGACTTGTTTATAGAAAAAAAAGTGAATAACACATTGTCAGGATTTCCCGTACGAGTGAGATTAAGTAAACAAGGGTTGAATTTTTTTGTCGGTCGACACCGCGGTAAGTAAACACAGATGCCTACGCCGACAACATTTTCAAACTGTATGTTATGGTTCGCGCACACCAAGGTGTCTCTGGCGTGTTGCTAAGACCCTCAAAAACATATTCATATTTGTATACACTAAACCGAAACAGAGTCTAAAATAGGCTTTATACCCTATTTTAGAAGGGGCGGTAGGGTGTCGGGTTGCTTTAAAGAGCTATAATTTTAAGGCTACACCGAGTGTCTAATTTTGGTGACAACCGACAACCGAATACGCCAAAGTTCATAAAAATGGGTAATTTAAGCCCTATTTAGACCTGCGCATTATTCGCTACCGACGTCGGGAGCGGATGTTAATGCGGTAGGTATATGAAGTCCCGCGACTATGTTCCGCTCTAGTCGCAGAACTTCATACACAATACCCGAGAGAAACCCGCTCGGTAATGCCACTCCCCCACATTGGTAGCGAATATGGCGCTGGTCTGAATAGGATTTTAATTAAGTAGGTATTAATCACATAGGTGCGGACGTAGTGCAACTCAACTAGGAGCAATATTTTCAGCGCAGGCTAGAAATTGGTAAGTAATTTGTTTTATAACGCTCATAAGTAGATACGTTTACACGATAAACGTGATTACAGTGATAAAATGAGTGTACAATATGTTACAAATAATATGTGCGTGCCGTTAAATAATGGCTCTAGATTGGTGTAAGAATTTTTACTTACTGTGTTTTTATTTACGGGGTAGAATGAACGTGCCTCAATTTCAGAACGTGATCATTATTCTGATAAGAATATATATTGTGGGCAAAGCGCGCATGGCCCCGTAGCTGGTGTAGATCGTAAGCGATCTACTCGGTTAAGCGATACGGGCGTGGTCGGGTATGTGATGGGTGACCGCTAGTGTTAAATTAAAAATGCGCGTTTACGTGCTTCGAAGGGCATGGAAACGCGCATTTTATTAGATAGCAGTCGTTTTCGTCGGTTTGAAAATATCCTACGGCGGGTTGGCCTCTAACCCATATCTCCACTAACCCACATTGGAGCAGCGTGGTGGAGTAAGCCCCAGGCCTCGTCTTAAAAAGAGGAGAGACTCGTGCCAGCAGAAGGACGTTTGATGACAGTGCTAGATTTCGTACTAATTGATCATTCTAAGAATAATAAAATGAGCAACAAAACTAGCGTGTGACAAAATAAGACATCATTAAGTACGTAGTTCAAATAAATTATTATTACACGTTTCAAATAAAGGTATCGGTTCCTTTCACCGTACTTTCACCCTATCTCACCGACAGCTCCAATATCATTATAAGACGGCACGTCAATTCAATTCTTATTTTGATGGCAAAGTACGGAAATATGTTCCAAATAACACGTCAATCACAGTAACGTGTCATGTCAAACAAAAAGATCTAAGGATGTTATCAAAGTCGTATTTGCGATTCTCTTTGGTATAATGTTCTTGTATAAATATTTCACTGCAATATTATAATTGTTGACGTCGGGTCGTGACGACCCTACCGCCCACAACTGGAAGAGAATTCCTCCACTAGTGCAGTCAGTTAACCGAACAATGGCGGTCAAACCATTCCAATTAGGTGATAGTAAGTGGAAAAGTAACTTAACTGCGTGCAATTACGGTATGTACCCCTTATGGGGAAGCTTTGGTCCAGCCGTGGACATATTTCGGCTGATACGATAAATATCTGGTTACTGGTGGTAGAGCTCCAGTGACGAAGCTCCTGGGCGAAGGCACTACCGCATTATCTAATATACTTGCCGCTAAATGGTAGTGTTCAGTACTATCGTGTTCCGGTCAGGTGGTCATGTATGGCCCTGTAATTTCCGACACAGAGGCATAACACCTTAGGCCTCAGGAGCGGTAACGCATCTGCATTTTGACCTTGGTCATTGTGTGGGGGACTATAGGCTGCAGTTATCACTTAATATCAATGTGAACTGCATGCTTCTTTGCCACTTCCATTACATTGCCATTCATCTGGTTCATAATCATAGTCGAAGGATCCCAATAAAAATTTTCTCTGTTTGAAAACTGTGTGAATGATAGAAGGATAAAAATGTGCTGACAAAACGCTTGAGAAGATTTTTAAAATGTAAAAAGGTTAAGTAGTTATCAATAAAATAAAGAATGATTAGGCTTGATAAAGTAAATTTCAATGTTTCTCAAACTAGGTACACAGAAACAAGTCGTGATACGATGTAGGTCGTGTACACATACACGATGTATAAGTCCTTATTCACACGGCACAGGTATTTGGAGCAGCTCGTCACGCAAGCCCGTGAAATGAATGGAATCTTTTTATGCTTTATGTTCCTCTTATATTTCAATTTGCGAATGAAACTCGTGATTTTGGAGTGCTTTTTTAATTTGTTTGGCTGAGTGTTGATGAAATACAGCTACTTGCTGAATGAGAAGAGAGTTTTTCCTACAATGTTGAAGCCCGCATGGCCTCACGGCTGGTGTAGATCGCAAGCTATCTACTAGGTTAAAAGATACGGGTGCGGTCGGGTGTGTCAAGGGTGACCGCTAGTGGCAAATTAAAAATGCGCGTTTCCATGCTTCGGAGGGCACGTTAAGCCGTCGATCCCGGTTGCTATCGATAGATAGCAGTCGTTAAAACCTTGTCGGAAGTCTTATGGGCGGTTTGAAAACATCCGGCAGCGGGTTGGCCACTAACCCTTATCTCCAACAACCCGCATTGAAGCAGCGTGTTGGAGTAAGCTCCAGGCCTCCCCCCAAGAAGGGGAGAAACTTGTGCCCAGCAGTGGGACGTATCAAGGGCTGCCATTATAATTTATATTATTATTTAATCTTGACGTTAGTTACCAGAAAATAGGTGTTGCATACACAGATTGCAATAAATTGTTCTTACAAGGTAGTCTTTGTAATAACACACTACTCTGTGGCGTCTCTGCCATATTCGGTGATATCCATCGGCGGTAGTTATGGACGTTATCAGTTTTCACTAATCGTAACGTTAACTGCCTTGGTAGTCTAGTGGCAGCAGGCCACTACTACTACGCTGAGGTCCAGGTCCTGGGTTCGATTCCCGGGTAGGGGATTATCAGAGATAATGGTGTAAAGTCCTTTATCTCTGTTACTATTGGGATTTTTCCATTTTCTGGAAATTTCTGAGCACCTCGAAGTTTGGTAATGTGCTCGGAGATGTCAACAGGCTCGCCCCCTGTTACATGGGCCAAAACGTAACCGGCGTTCGAAATCGTGGGTGTTTGCATATATGCTTGAATGCATGCATTTACCTCTACCTACCCCTTCGGGGATAACTAATCGTTACATAACCGATATGAAGTCTTGACGTCGATATGAAAAACTCTCCAAATTCACCACCCCTGCCTACTCTTTCGGAGAATGCATGCATGAAGTTAAGTCTTTAAAGATATAAGGACTGAAAATTAAATATTTAACAACATTAAATAATCTTGAGATACATTACAAATACTTTTACTTAAAACTAAAAGAAACCGCTGAAATATTTAGAATCTTACCTTTAGAATAATACCTTTAGAAAATAATGTGATCTGCCAACTTTCACGTAATTCAGAGGTTTCATAGAAGATAAAGTACTTTTGGTTACTTAGATCTCCTTTAATATTTGAGAATACATTTATGAAAAACTACAAAATGGTTTTCTTGTCTCGACAAATGTTTTAAGACAAATAAGATTATGTTTATTTTTATTTACGAAAGTTATCTACGAAAACACTAAAAAAGAAAGGTTTTTCTCTGAGTTCATTGCAAAAAACAGTAGCAACAACCCTTTAGTGCAAAATGCTTTCTTCTATATATAGATTGACTTTCTTATGTAATGGAAGCGGCAAACAAGCATACAGTTCACATTGATGTTACGTGATGACTGCAGCCTATAGACACAAAGTCCAAGGTCGAAATGCAGATGCGTTACCACTGAAGCCTAAGGCGTTATGATTCTGTGCCAGAAATTGCAGGGCCGTACATTACCAACTGATTGGAACACGATAGTGCTGAACACTTCCATTTAGCGGTAAGTATATTAGGTAATGCGTTGGTACCTATGCCCTCGAGCTCCGTCACTAGAGCTGTACCACCAGTGATAGTAGTTTTGACTGTTGTTTTAATGTTGATGAATCTATTTTTTGTTTTCTGCAGGCTGCTTCGAAAATAAAAAGCCGGAATGACAGTACCTGGTATATCTCAATAAGCCAACAGCCGCATACCAACGAGTCATATATTGATCAGCATTTGAGAGGTTTCACCATGAATGTGGTTCGTTAGCCGCGTTAACGTTCAGTGGCAGTGAAGACGTGCGTTGTTTCATACGAAGAATACTCAGGTAATATTAGATCAGACAATATTTGATTAGGGCCGGTTGTCCGAAGTGTTTTATTTGGCGAGTTAGCTACGTGTTTGTGAACGTGTCAAAGTTTAGCTGCTGCTATAAAAATAAAGTGATGATTTTTGCTGTCGTTAATTGGACAAAAAACTCGTTGACGTATTGCATTAAATAATAATATATTTTAACATTTATTTTTAAATTAAAAATATAATATAGTTTAAAAAATAATAATATATTTTAACGTTTTATATACTTACATTTAAAGATATCACATTCTCTAGCTCTGTATATCTTCTTTGTTTGACAATTTGACTTTTATTGTCAAATTATAAATAATTATACAGCTATTTTGCTAACAAAAGCAAAATCAAATGCGTTTATCAAAAATTTACGTGTATGTTAATACTTGACGCGTTTGTTAATGTCTTGATTGATTGTTTGGTCTTTGGTTTGATAAATGATACTAAACTGCTCTGAAAACCTGAAAACAATGTAGTAGTCCTGTTTGTCAAACTTTGTTTGTCTAATTATTTGTCAGTGTTCAATTTTGATTAATGCGTTTGACAAATATGTGTGTGTTGAACACTACGACTAGTCGTTTTTCTTAGTTTGATAGTTTATGTTATAATTTGATGAAAACGTGTGACCAACAAATTTATGAAAATAAATATAGATTTTGTAAGCTGACATTTTATAAGTCATGTATGAACTTCAAATAAAAATTTGGAAGTAGTTATTGTTTGCAAAGTCTTCAAAAAAATATCAAAAACGTTTACGACTCTATTCTGCAAAGACGTAGATATACGTATAGTCTGTAAACAACTACAATTTACCATTTATGTTCAAAACTCTGTTATAAAGCACGCGGCAGGCCATTCCTTGTGTTTTTTATCAAAATCCAAGCTTGGTACTGTTTTTTTTTTGTATTGATTCTCCGACAATAGGATATAACCTGGGACTTCAGATGTAAAAAAACTACTTACGAGTACTCCTCAACCTCGTTTTATTCCAGTATCAACTTGTGACGTACCCGAACGTTGGCGAAAGATATATTATTAGGGGTAATATGATAATGTATCCTAGAGGTCTGACACTGTGGAATTCTACCATCAGTAAATTACCAGCTATTGTTTTACTTTGTACAAATTTGTGCTTTTTACAGAGATTATGAAGAAAAATAAACACCATCACGCATCTAATAAGAAAAGTGTTCAGACTGAAAGTAAAACATCTGAAACAGAAGAAAACACAGAAGTAAAGCCTGATTCGTTAGATGACGAAGACCGTGGATTTGGTGGATGGTTAAGGTATTTAATCTGATTTTATATACACGGGCAGTTGCATGTATGCTTGAATGCATGCATTTACCTCTGCCTACCCTTTCGGGGATTACAGGCGTAAAGTTACGTTTTTATATACAAGGGGATTTATGAGACATTTATAAAAAATTAAGGGTCATTTTATTCATCGGGCAGATGTCCACTGCTGGTCAAAGCCTTCCCTAAAGATGCCTACAATAGAGTTGTGTTATGTATTACGTAGTTAAGGGAGAATATGCTATAATCGCCACGCTTCGTAGGCTGATTGGTGATCGCAGTAACGGTTGTTTTATCCCAGGACGCTGCTGCCCATCCCACGTTACCATATCATATACCACCATCCTATTGGCATCTTTTAACTACCATTGTTGGGTTGATTGTAATTTCACTCATCATTATAGACAAATTTACAACGGGGCCAACCCTGAACTATATAAAAAAAATATACGAATTTGCCGTATAAACGGTTACCCCCTTATTCATAACCGTATTTTAGCTAAAGTGTTTCTAATCTCTCCTTTATCTTCTTCTATCCTGCACATTTGACAATGCAACTAACAAAAACAAAAGCATTCTATAGCTAAAACGTATCTAATGTACGTTTATGAATAAGGGGGTTAGACTATCTGTGCTTACGTAGGCAATATGCGACAGAGATAACGCTCTACGAAGTCGGAAAGAGCCGATCGTCTCTTCCACGGGCTCGATTTACAATATTAATTGTTGAGAACTGAAGGCCATATTCTTGCGCTATATAAGTTTTTCGTGTCGGAACTGTCTGTCTTTATTTATTTTTTAAGAATATGGGTGTAAGTCTTCAGTGACAGACTTGTCTCATATGAAACACATAGAATTGAAAAACAGCAAGTGAATCGTTAGTGTTTGTGTTTTGTAAGGCCCCGTTATGACTATCACAAGGAATAACAACTTAGGTTTCAGGGTTGGCAACGCATCTACATTTTGAGCTATGATTTTGTGTATAGGCTGCAGTCATCACTTAACATCAATGTAAGCTGCATGCTAGTTTGCAACCTAACTTACATTTAAAAAAATCGTGAGTGTGCATATATTATATTTGTTCCTAAATTATGATGAAAGATGAATACAAGTACATAATATATTTATTAACCAGCATTGCAAACTCCTTCCCTGGTTACGAATTAGTAAAAATACCTAAAATCAAAAAAGGCACACATTTCAACTTATTGTATAATGTTGTTAAAATTTCAGATCAGAGGATGGCTTAGAGAATATGAAACTATTCGTCATAGCCAACAGCATTGTCTTATTAACTACTCTAGTATACCCACATCTTCAAGTTATATTTGAAATACTATCGGAAATGATTTACGGAGCTGATTCAATATATGACGTATAAAGAATACCTATCAATACAATACAATATTCCTTATTATATACCGTATGAATATATAGAAAATACAAAGACACAAAAAAAAAATACAGATAATATCATTTTTAACAAACCTTACACCTACAAATGATATCATTTTTATTCAAAAACACTTACACATTTTAAATTAACATAACTTAAAAAAAATTATAACTGTCGCAAACGAAAAAATAAAATATACAAATTGTATTATTTTTTGCATACTTTATGAATCAAGTATGTAGCGTAATAAACAAATCAATGTGTTCGTTTGTCGATTACAACGTACTTGTACAAACTTCTGTTCTAATTTACAATAATATGTTGTCAATCAATTTATTTATAGTAGGTATATTATTCAATTACGTTTGATTCATTTGTTACAACACACATAACAAAGATATTCATTTACCGAGTTAAATCAATTACAATACAGGAAATCAGTACAATATATAATCAGTTAATTGTAGTTGAACCAAATACTCCAAATAGTGACTAGGTATAAAATAGAATTGAGTTTTGGTTAAATCCACAACAATTTGTTTACCAACTATAAATTAGTTAATTGTTTTAATTAATCTGTAAAATGTATTCTGCTTGTTTTGTTTATTTGGATTATCAAATAGCTTTTCGAAGTTTGAAAGATTGATTTGTTGGAATTTGGCTTAAATTGATAAATGTTATAATTAATTTTATTTCCAACGTTTTAATTGATTGAAGTACTTTTATGGAAAATGTTATAGTATACGCTATAGTATATGTTATATATTTTTCATAAAAATTAACATCAATTCTGTATATTTCATGCTGCATTCTTAGAAAATGTTGGGATTTTTGTTTCGCTTACTTTTCTCTTTAAGTGTACTTGTATGGTATTCTGTTAGTGTATGGAATATGATTTCAGATTACTTTAATCGAGAATTTCACAAGTTTTTGTATAATGGTTCAGATGATATTGAAGATGAGGAATTGTAACTCTAGATTTTGTATTTATATCTAGTATTTTTTTAATATATCTAGAATAAATCAAGTAATGGTTTGAAAGAAATGCAATAAATACCTTATTACGATAATGTAATTTGATTCTTTTATTTTAACTTATTGTTTCCTCTTCTCTTTTTAACCGAGTTCAAAAAGGAGGAGGTTCTCAATTCGGCCGGTATATATATTTTTTATAGACAACCTTTATACATCTAATTCTGTCCGATTGAAAAATACGAACGATGTTAACTTTAATACGTATAATCAAAGCATGAAATAAAGAGATAAAACTCATAAACTAAAATCTCATCGCATTCACATCGATCAAGCTCAAGAACTTCGCCAGCTGTTTTTCGAAACCAAAACAAAAGATAAACTAACTGAGACATAAAACACATTGACGACGTTTTAATAGTACTCAAACTTTGTGCTCCGAACTTCGACGACTCTATCATTAATTCTGTATTAGCATCGGATAAAATATGAAGTATTCACAAACTCGTAGTGCGTAAACACAACTAGAGCCAAATAAAATACTTGGCAATTAGATAAACAAATTTTCTTTCATCTGGTGTAAATGTTTGAAATAATAACTACAGATTAACCCCCTTATTCATAATCGTATTTTAGCTAAAGTGTTGCTAATCTCTCCTTTGTCTTTTTCTATCCTGCACATTTGACAATGCAACTGACGAAGAGAAAACATTCTATAGCTAAAACGTATCTAATGTACGTTTATGAATAAGGGGGTTAATGTAAAGATAAGTTTTACTGGTGGTAGGGCTCCAGTGACGGAGCTCGCGGGCGTAGGCACCACCGCATTACATAATTAACTTGCCGCTAAATGGTAGTGTTCAGCACTATCGTGTTCCGGTCAGGTGGTAATGTACGGCCCTGTAATTTCCGGCACAGAGGCATAACACCTTAGGCCTCAGGGGTGGTAACGCATCTGCATTTTGGCCTTGGTCTTCATGTGGGTGTCTATAGGCTGCAGTCATCACTTAACATCAATGTGAACTGCATGCTTGTTTGCCACTTCCATTACATAAAAAAAAAAAAGTTTATCCAAATATTTCACTTTGAATTACGAAATCTTGTATTAAATGAGTATGATAAATTCAATTCAATTTATTAACATTGCACTGGTGCACTGGTGGTAGAGTTTCAGTGTGGGAGCTCAGGGCTTAGGCACCACCGTATTACCTAATCTGTCTGCCACCAAATGGTAGTGTTCAGCACTATCGTGTTCTGATAAGATGGTAATGTATGGCCCCGTAATAACAATCACAGAGACACTACATCTAAGGTCTCAGGGTGGCAACGAATCTGCATTTTGATCTCTGGTATTTATTTTAATTAGGCTGCAGTTATCACTTAACATCAATGTGAACTTCATGCTTGTTTACCACCTTTGTAACATAAAGCTCCTATGTTAGAACTCTACCACTAGTAAGTAAACAATGTGTAATTTAAAATAAAGCCTACGTTACTTCACGCCTGTAATCCCCGAAGGGGTAGGCAGAGGTAAATGCATGCATTCAATCATACATGCAAACACCCACGACTCGCCGGTTAGGTTTTGGCCCATGTAACAGGTGGCGAACCTGTTGCCATCTCCGGGCACATTACCAAACTCCGGGGTACTGGGAAACTTCCAGAAAATGGAAAAATCCCAATAGAAGCAGAGATAAAGGATTTTAAACCGCTATCTCTGATAATCCCCGACCCGGGAATCGAACCCAGGACCTCCAGCGCAATAGTAGTGGTAAATAAAGCCTATGTTACTCCTTATTACATCAGCTATCTACTAGTGAAAAAAACTCCTGTCAAAATCAGACCAGCAACTCTCGAGATATATATGTTTACATTATATATGTTTATTTTAATAAAAAGCGGTTATGGTTATACTACAAACAGACACTCGAATTCTATTAATTTGTATGTATGTACAGAGTATAGATATACCTATAGAAGATCTCAAATTAAGTATAACAAAATATTTTATCGACAAAAACTGTAGACATGAAGCATTCATATTCTTATGTTTATCTTACAAGCTATACCTATAGGCATCAGGCACACATTTCCCAAATTTAGACAAGAATAGATAGAAACATCAAATTTTAATGACAAATTTAATAGTCGCGAGGGCCCTAACTCACTAGGACGCCATAATCGAAAGCGTCACGATAGCGTCACGAAAGCCTAACAAAGGCATTAGAGTTAGACGGTCGGCCCGGAGATGAGCAAAGGAGATGTTGCAAAAATGTATGGACCTCCGGCCATGTATTGTACACAATATCATTAAACAGGCAAAATCAACATAAACACGTTTCTTACTGCATATTTTCACTTATTTAGCTTTGTTTGCAGTTACAAAACATTATTTGCAGTTAGAATTGCAACTCAAAACCAACATGGCGAATATGGCGGGCGATGTCATTTTGACATTTTAATTTTTTAAATTGTATTTTGATTAAATAGTACTTGGAGAAAAAAGGAATATTTTCTAAATACTATCAAAATCAATTGATCCCAAGTGTCGGCTGTATCGCCGCCATGTTTAACATAGTTGAAAATGATTAAATCGTTTGAATGAAATGTGGTTGTAACTCTAAAATATATTCTTGAATAAATTAATTGTATTTTTTTCGGATTCTTCTTTAATTTACCTATTTTTTGAGGACGTGTACGATCCAGAGCCGAGCTTGCAACATCTCCTTTACAACGTACCAAGCTAGAAATAACCGCCATTTTTCAGTCCATGGAGGCACAAAACTAGTAATAAAAACGTTTGTATCAAAACTAGCTGTGCCCGCAACTTCGTCCGCGTGAGAATTTATGATTGTTCAGTATTTACCCGGACGAAGTCGTGGGCGCAGCTAGTAAAGCAAAGTAGCCTAAGTTACTCCTTATTACATCAGCTATTAAAAAACAGCCCTGATCTTATACCTTACATCAACATACAAACCGCCCTTTCAAAATCACGTCCAGTACACATTCATTCATGGCATATCTGAGGCCAATCAATACAGAATCCCATACCCTGGCGCCAGTCCAAAATGCCACTCCATCCACCAACCCAAATGGCCCTGTGTTACATACTGCATTAACATTCGCCGGATTCCAAAGGGCCAATCATTGGTGTGCTTACACAGTGTCTCGTTGTGTGCCTTGTTAGAATACAGCTGGTCACGCCCAGCTGTCAACGGCCGTTGCTTTGATATTAATATGCAAATGAATGTGGTTATGTGATAAATAATTGCTGCTTTACCTCAATTTGTATGGGCGAAGACGTGATTGTCTATTGACGCGTTGAACTGGTCTTGTTCAAGATTGCGATTGGATGGTTTTAGAAATGAAAGGTTCTTGGACGTGTTGAGTAAATTCTGAATGGACAAAATGAGAATGATAATAACCATTTACTGGTAGTAGTTTCAAGTCTAGGAGCTAGAGGGCGTAGTCACCACCGCATTACATAATCACCCTATTGCCAAATGGTAGTGTTCAGCACTATCGTGTTTCGGTTAGGTGGTAATTAATATAGTAAACAATATTTTTTATGAAATATTTAAAGGGCATCAAATTAACTTACTGTATGTAATAAATAGTCATTCTCAAGAAATTGATCACCTTAAAAAGGGCTAATCTAAGCTAACATCTGCATGAGGGCTTTCAGAAAAATGTCATGATGATCAATTATGCTATTTTTTTAAATATAGACCAAAAATTATTGAATAAAATCATATCGCGTGTAGCAATAAAAACACGCGATATTAAAAAAAATATATTTTACTAATTACTAGTCGAACTCGCAAGGCTGCTCGCTCTGTGTGGACGTGCCTCGGATAGTGCGCGCGACCAAGCGCCCGAGCCATCTAGTGTGGGGCGCATTTACACAGAGCGAGCAGCTTCGCGAGGCTGCGACGCGCCTATTGACATATTTACGTAGGAACACATGTATTTTTGCTTCTCCCAAATATTGTGTTTAACTTGTGACACGTTAAAAATATTTCTATTGTTTATGCATTTATTTATATACACTTTAATGCATTTAGTACATAAGGCTTAAGCCGCAAGGCATTCTCTAACAGCCAACCTGTGGGTAGTGGAACATTATAATTGTAATTATATTGTAGACAGTGCAAATAGAAAATCTTAAGATTTAATCGATTCAAATGTTGTTGTAATGCCTTATTTAACAGTTGTTTTAACAAAAACATTTGAATCGAACTGTAAAATATCTTTTCCCGAAAAGTTTGAACGAAAATTTATTAGTCTCTCAATAGAGCCGTTTACTTCTTTAAGAGGTGCTTTTAAAACTTTTAAGTGTTCTCGTTATTTATCATCACGCATATTAAATATACGACCATTAAAAAAAGGTCCGCGGGTTATGAATAAGCTACGTATCTCATAAACATCCATAGTTAACAACGGCTTTAATCTCGGCTTTAAAGCGTAGCCAGTTACAAAGGCAGATTGGAAAAGTTTTTTCTTGTGAGAGTCCAATTAAAGTTGTTAAAAGCAATTTCCTGTATGGTGTGGCGGGCGTTTGTGTATGGTTCTATCGAGAATCATTTCGTAGCAATAACGGGATGAAAGTCTAAAAGTGATCCAGACTTTCTCTTTTGTGTTCGCCGAGGGTTGAAATTTTTTCATCGCTTATTGAAGGTGATTTAATTACGTGGTTTCCTTGCAAAGTGGTAGCTGGTGGATTACATTTGGATTTGGACTTTGAAAGCTATTTGTTAGACATTAACAAATAAAGGCATTCTCAACGGTAGTAACGATATACCTTTTCAAATTATAGAAGGACTTATACTGAACTCATGAACTAAAATATAGGTCTATTATAGGTTTACTGTTAAAATAATTATAAAAACACGTGGTACATTTAACGTATAATTAACATTAACGTATAATTATAATTTGTTGTGTTTGATTATATTTGTAAAAATATGTTTTGTTTTCTTTCTCAATGTAATTGTAAACAATTGCTAATAACTATAAATTGCATATTGCTATGTGAAATATTATTATCCGAGTATTTTTGTTCAATGTCTATTTTACACAGTTTCTTCACACAAACACATTTTTATGTAAGTTCATATACTAATGTCCCAGTAAATATTTTCACGTCGTAATTTACAACCCAACACACTGATTAAAAACACATTGTTACTGAAGGCAACCAATATTATTCCATGTTAATTTAAATATAACACATACAGTATTATTTTTATCTCGGTCATAATAAGCATTCCACAAATAAAACAACAGACGCAACCTTTCTTTTTATGTAATGGAATTGGCAAACAATCATGCAGTTCAAATTGGTGTTAAGTGATGACTGCAGCCTTTACAAAAGACCACATAAAGACCAAGGTCAAAATGCAGATGCGTTACCACTCCTGAGGCCTAAGGTGTTATATCTCTGTGTCGGCAATCACAGGGCCGTACCTACATTACCACTTGACGGGAACACGATAGTGCCGAACACTACCATTTAGCGGCAAGTATATTAGGTAATGCGGTGGTGCCTACGCCCACGAGCTCCATCACTGGAGCTCTCCCACCAGTAAAAAAGCTTTATAAAAATAAATCGTTTTTTACTGAGATGTCGTACAATTTACGATACAATTTTGAATGCTATACATTTAATAGTGTGTATTACAAAAACATATGTTCATAATACAAAATTCTGCACGGTTACCTCCTAAGGGTCTCAGTATTTCGGTAAAAGGACTAGTTATATCAACATTCAGGACACAAAATTCAGAATTCACCATTTATAAAGACTTCGAGTGAGACGAAGATGGATTCAATTTAAGTACCCAAGTAATTGAGAATTATGGTTATTGTCGACAAGGTTCACTCCCACGTTGGGAATTCTAAAGAGCTGCGTCTGAGATTTTGGGACATTGGACCCTCGAGAGCTTTTGTTGAGTTAGCGGGATGATTGTGGGATTTCTGATTATAAGGGGATCTTTTTACAAGTTTTGGGGTCATTGCTGTATTTTTTTTATGTAATGGAAGTGGCAAACAAGTATGCAGTTCACATCATCGATGTGTATAAAGTAATGACTGCAGCCTATAGACACCCACATTATGACCAAGGTCAAAATGCAGATGCGTTACCACTCCTGACGCCTAAGGTGTAGGTAATGTGTTCCGGAAATTACATTACCACCTGATCGGAACACGATAGTGCTGAACACTATCATTTAGCAACAAGTATATATATTTTTTTTATGTCATTAAGTTGACAGACAAGCAGACGGGCCACCTGATGGTAACTGGTCACCGTCGCCTATGAACATTTGCAACACCAGGGGAGTTGCCAACGCGCTGCCAGCCCTGAAGGACTCTTTTGACGCCATTTTTGAAGAACCCCATATTGTAGCACCGAGGGAACACCTCAGAGTTTGTTCCACAATTTACACGTTCTGGGCAGAAACGAACGAGAAAACCGCACCGTTGAGCACTGCCAGGTGTCCAGTCGGTGAGGGTGAAACTTCTCTCTTTGGCGGGTAGTACGGTGTAGAAAAAGAGACGGTGGCACCATGTCGAACAGTTCGACAGAGCACTCACTATTGTAGAGACGGTATATCAAAAACACGCACAGACTACCAATATCTCTGCGCAGGCTCAGATGTTCGAGCCTGTCTGTAAGTCCCGGATCGTTAACAATACGAACGGCGCGTTTTTGTAGGGAGTCAAGTGGACCAAGCTGGTACTTGGGGGCTCCCGCCCACAAATGAGAGCAGTATTCCAGATGGGGCCGCACTTGAGCCTTATAAAGCTGTAGTAGCTGCCCCGATGTGAAATACTGCCTCGCTTTGTTAAACACCACCAACTTTATGGATGCCAACTTGGTCTTACACTCAATGTGACTCCCAAATTGCACTTCGTTCGATATGTCAACGCCCAGGATACCGATACTCTTACCAATGGCCTGCGGAGTGCCCTGGAACTGTGGTGCTACAATGAATGGGATTTTTTTTAGTATATAGGGTATAATATTAGGTAATGCGGTGGTGACTACGCCCACGAGCTTCGTCACTGGAGCTCTGCCACCAGTAAAGGGTAAGGTTTTGTTTAAATATTGTTTAAGTGACGACCCGGTTCAGCGGTGTGAGATGACCATTTGATTCGAAGGGTCGCGGGTTCGATCCCCGCACCGGGACAAATATTTGTATGGCCTACAGATATTTGTTTCAGGTCTGGGTGTTTGTGTATGTGTTGTATGTGTACAACGGCACCCACGACACAGGTTTATACCTACTGTGGGGCTGTGAGTGTAAGCGCTTTTTTTTTATTAAATGTTGTTTTTTTTCTTGCTTTTTTTAGTTATTACGAGTACATAGTTGGTCTACTGATTTGATATATCAAGTTGCGGGTTCAATCGCGCTATCGATCAACCGGATCAATATTTTGACCTACTTACATTTGTATTCGGTCCGTTTGTATGTTGGTTGATAGATGAATGTTTTGTTTTACATCATGATGTAAAAACATCTTTAATAAGCAAAATAACTATATAATTTCAGTTGAATATTCAACAAATAAAACAACAGACGCAAGTTGTATAAAAATGAAACATTTCTCTCTGAAAACTACAAATATTATTCCGTCCTAATTTCCAAAGCGAAAACGTGACTGATACCCCATCAGTTATACATATTAATACGTATCCCCTCATTTTTATGCACAATTACTTGCCAAGAGTCTGAGTACTTTGGTAAAGAGGCTCGTTATATCAACATTGAGCACGCAAAACCACGATTCATAAAATTTTGTGAGTGACGGAGATGGATTCAATAAAAGTAATTTAGAATTATGGTTACTGCCGACTCTGCTGTAGCACTTCAACGAGAGTGATTCTAAGGAGCTGATTTTGAGTTTTTGGGTAATTGGACCCTTGACATTAAAAACTAGATGACTACCTTAAGGATAAAAATGCTTGGTGGAATGCTGGTCTAGCTCCACAACACTTAAAATATATGAAAAAAGAATGTACTACATTTTTTATATTTTATTATACACACATTTTCCCCTTTTATATACCTAAGTATAGACAAGTTTATAAATCAAAATACATTGGTTTTAAGTTTTGTAAATAAAATAACAGACACAAACTGTATAGAAATTGTTTTTTAATCGAAAATAACCAATATCATTCCGTCCCAATTTCCAACGCGAAAAAGTGACTGATACCTCATCATTTATACATATTAATACGCATCCCCTCATTTTTATGCACGGTTACCTCCCAAGGATCCCAGTGTTTTGGTTAAGAGGCTCTTTATATCAGCATTGAGCACGCGAAACCACGATTCATAAAGAGGCTTCAAGTGGATACTAAGATGGATTCAATTTAAGTAATTGGGAATCATGGTTATTGTCGACACGGTTATAGCACTTCAACGAGGGTGATTCTAAGGAGCTGATTTTGAGGTTTTGGGATATTGGACCCTTGAGAGCTTTTGCTGAGTCAGCGTGATGATTATGTTAAGTGTACGTTTTAGGGTTCCTTTGTATTTTTCAGATAACATTTTAATTTAATAAGGTTTATTATTTATTTTTTGGTTTATTTATTAATGTACCAAATTGCTCTTGCTCTTACTCTAGCTTGATCCTTTGTGTCAATTTTTTCATCGATGCCTAAAATATTAAAATTTAACAGTGGGCAGGGCACATAGCTCTCTGTACTGGGCAAAACAGTTCTGGAGTGACGACCACGTACGGCAGGCCCCCAACGAGATGGACCGACGACCTGGTGAAGGTCGCAGGCAATCATTGGATGAGGGCGGCCCAGGACCGTTCGTTGTGGCAATCTCCTTTGTCCAGCTATGGACGTCTTTTGGCTGAAATTATGATGTTGATGATGAGATGACCATTTGAACAACACCAGAGAATATGTAATAATACGTATAGAATGGACACTTCGACGTTCCGCCCGATTTTCCCGCATCAACCAACTTCCTCCCCTCTTATGGGCGACGGTTAGTATTTTCTACGTGCTACGCACACGTCACTGTGTAAAAGAGACCAAATTAAGCGATTGTATGGAATTTTGGCGGAGTGTCCGCGGTGTGACAATACATAAGATATTTTAATTTTTTTAGACGACCCGGTTAGTCCAGTCGTGTGAGACGACCGTTTGATTTGAAGGGTCGCGGGTTCGATCCCCGCACTGGGACCAATTATTGTATGGCCTACATAATTAATTTGATTTAATTTAAATTTGTTTCAGGTCAGTGTGTTTCTATATGTGTTTTATGTGTGCAACGGCACCCATAATACAGGTTTATACTTAATGTGGGGCTGAGTGTAAGTAATTTTTTTTTATTTATTGAGAAATATTTTGAAATCACAACAATAGTTAACTAGCAGACCATTGCTGGCAGAGCTTTTATACAAACCATTGACCGAAGTAATTAAACGTATAAAATGAAGTCAGATAAAAATGTGACACTTGTATAAATATCACCTACAGTCGACGTAATCATCTGTTCCATTTCGAACCAGGTCGAATTTTCTCTTCATAATAAATGCGGAGCTATTTATCAACAGAACGTTCATTAACAACACTCATAAAGAATAAAAACTGTTGCCATATCAAACGAACATCAATTTTGCTTATAAAAAAACTTGTCCCATTTTACTTTTCGCAATAAAACATGTAAAGGATTTTAAACGTTATTTTCGAAAAATATATATAATTTGGCATTGGGCAGGTTTCTTGATGCATCCTCCCCTTCTCCCCCCCGAAAGATTTTACCTTGTCGTGGTGTGGGAGCTTGATAGTAGGTGGTTGTTAGATTAGCTTAGCTTCGCTAGTGTGGGAACCAGCGAAGCTAATGCCTGCAACTACGCAGATGACGTCTGCAGATGCATCTGTCGACGTGTAGAGGAGGTGATTTGAACGTCTGTGGTAGGTATTTAACGTCAGCAAGCGCGTCCGCCTCTGATCCGATTTCGTCGGTTTTAGTGGCACGCATCGAGGGGTTTCGGCGCGAACGTTCGGTGTCTGTCCAAACGTCGGTCGACGCATCAGTTTTATCGGAGTTACGATTGAGAGCATCCACCCATTTCTTTTTATTAAGTCTACTGCGATACATACTCTAGTAGAAGTTGAAAGTGCTAAATAGATAAACCGTAGCTGCAGCAGCTACGGTCTCAATATTCATATTTAAAGTTAATATTTAATACGTGTTGCGACTGTCGAGAATGTACATAGACTGATCTCCAGTATTATATATTAGTCTATGGACTGATCGATCTACAGATGTGTGGACAGCTCATGTAAATTTATTCGCATCTTCTATATTTTGCGGTCACATCTGTCCACCTGTAGTGCTAAGAGAAACCCAGCGAGGGAGTGGTGTGGGAGTGACGCCAATGTAACAACTGTTGCAATGTTAAGTGGTCTCATTTTCGTTTTTATTGACTGTTCACCAAATGAGTGACCATAATTTACTTCATCTCTCCAGCCAAAAGACATTTATTGCCGGACAAAGCCTTCCCCAAAGATGCCCACAACAGTGTTGTGGTACGGCATTAGGGGAGAATATGCCATAATCTTTTACTGGTGGTAGAGCTCCAGTGGCGGATCTCGCTGGCACCACCGCATTACCTAATATACTTGCCGCTAAATGGTAGTGTTCAGCACTATTGCGTTCCAGTCAGGTGGTAAAGTACGGCGCTGTAATTGCCGGCACAGAGGCATAACACCTTAGAGGCCTCAGGAGTGGTAACGCATCTGCATTTTGACCTTGGTCTTCGTGTGGGTGTCTACAGGCTGCAGTCATCACTTAACATCAATGTCAACTGCATGCTTGTTTGCCACTTCATTGCATTAAAAAAAATCGCTTCGCTTGGCAGGTGGATTGGCGACCGCAGTGGCGGGAGTTTCATCGCAATGCCCTGCTGCCCATCCCGCGTTTTTATTTTTACTACCATATCGGAATGGTTTGACCGCCATTATTCGGTTGAGAGACTGTTTTAGTGGAAGAATTCTCTTTCAGTAGAATAAAATTCTTCCGCTAATGGGCGGTAAAGTACGGCCCTGTAATTGCCGGCATAAAGGCATAACACCTTAGAGGCCTCAGGAGTGGTAACGCATCTGCATTTTGACCTTGGTCTTCGTGTGTGTGTCACGTTCCGACGCCAGATCACATACCGACTCCAGAATAACATTGTAATTAATTTTGGATGAAAAATATCTATATTAAGGATGTCTGAAACCGGTTATCGATTCTAAACAAACTGCTTTCAGGGTTTGCGTTTATTTCGTTACATATTGTATAGTGTCTAGACACATAAAAACATTTTAAGTTACATTTCAAAAGGTTTGTATATTATCCAATTCTGTCCAAATCTGTTAATATTTTGGCCTGTTTTTTTTTTTAATGTAAGGAAGGTGGCTATCAACAAAAATTGCATAAAAATTGCTTACATTGATGTTAAGTATAGAGCAACACGGGCCACCGCCCGCGGCGGACTGGAGGGGAGTAGCCATAGCATTTATTACCAATGCATAATAGTCTGTCATTTTCTGCGGGGGGAAATGCGTGCGACAGACACGCACATTACAAAAATCATCTATAACTACGAAACACTAGTAATGGTTTAACTGGTAGAGAACGCTCTTAGCGTTAAGTTCGCCATTTGTAACAATATTGTATGTGTATTGTGACAATAAAGACTTAATAAATTAATAAATAAATAAATAAACAAACACCTTGACTTTAACAAAATATAGAAACAATTTCACGCACACATTTAAACATCTAGCCGACCGGTATAGGCCCATTTGAGTTTGTACTTTGAAAGAGGGGAAAGCCTGCATATGGCAATTCCCCTCCGGTGTTGCTCTATGATGTTAAGCGATGACTGCAGCCTATAAACGTCTACACAAAGAAAGGTCAAAATGCACATGCGTTGTCACCCCTGTCACCCAATTTGTTATGTCTCTGTGATAGTTATTACGAGGCCATACATTACCATCTTACCGGAACACGATAGTACTGAACACTTTGGCGGCAGATAGAGGTAATGCGGTGGCGCCTACGTCCGCGAGCTCCGTCATTAGTGCTCTACCACCAGTATAATTTGTAAGTACGTAATGCCATAAATGCAGACATTTATCAGCAGTGCGTTCATTAGCGACTGTCATACATACGACCCCGGTAAAACGAAATGTTTGCTTGTCAAACGGACTGTTTTAATCAAGTACCACACACAGTTTGGTTTCGATGGCTTTGTGATGGTTTTACGTAGATTCATCAAGTTAAATTCAATTCATTAATTAGTAATGTCTTTTTAGGGTTCCGTAGTAAACAAGGAACCCTTAAAGTTTCGCCATATCCGTCCATCCGTGGTTAAGCGCAAAAACTATTAGTACACGCGCACACGCACACGCACACGCACCCGCACACGCACACGCACACGCACACGCACACGCACACGCATACGCACACGCACACGCACACGCACACGCACACGCACACGCACACGCACACGCACACCCACACGCACACGCACACGCACACGCACACGCACACGCACACGCACACGCACACGCACACGCACACGCACACGCACACGCACTCGCACTCTCACACGCACTCGCACTCGCACTCACCCTTGCACCTGAACCCGTACTCGCACTCTCTCTCCCAATCACCGTCTCACTCACTCTCGCACTCACCATCGCACTCGGACTCGCACACGCACATGCACTTATACTCGCACTCACACTCGTACTCGCTCTATCACTCACCGTCAGACTCAAACTCGCACTCGCACTCGCTCTCACACTCACCGTCGTACTCGCACTCGCAAACGCACATGCCCTTACAATTTCACTCGCACTAACACTCGCAGTCGCACTTGCACACGCCCTCGCACTAGCACTTGCACACGCACTTGCACTCGCACTAGCACCTGCACTCGCACTCTCACTCGCACTTGCACTCGCACTCGCACTCGCAATCGCACTCGCACACGCACTCGCACTCGCACTCGCACTCGCACTCGCACTCGCACTCGCACTCGCACTCGCACTCGCACTCGCACTCGCACTCGCACTCGCACTCGCACTCGTACTAGCACTTGCACACGCACTTGCACTCGCACTAGCACCTGCACTCGCACTCTCACTCGCACTCGTACTCGCACTCGCACTTGCACTCGCACACGGGAGCATTATCCCTACTTATATGCAGCGACGTCTCTAATGCTAACTGTGTCAAACGAAGAAAATGGCGAATATCAAAGCTGTTCTCTTGCTGAAACATTAAAATTTATAGTTTTGTTAATATTTTCATCATTCAACAGCCACATTGTCCTACAAATTTCGTGGTAGGACATTCTGGTCCTACGCCCAAAAGTTTTCAAAACCACAAGAGCTCCTTCACTGGAGCTCTACCAAAAATGTTGCTGTTGCTCCTCGGTCCATTCCAATTTAATCATATATTTCGATTATAAAATCGGTGAGCCATTTCTTAAATACTTGCTCGAATTGGTTGAATGAAAGGGATGTTAACATACCTAATGTTGGCAAGAATGTTATTTAATTTTGTTGCCAGTCGTGGGATTAGAAATTCTTCAAATAAACGTCGACAAATGTTTCGGTATATTTTATTTGTTCTTAGTGATAGTCAGGATAATAATATGATTATTGTGGTGGGTTTCAAATTTTCTCACAACAAATTTATTTTACATTACCAAACTTCGAGGTACTGGGAAATATCCAGACTTTACACCATTATTTCTGATAGCCCCCTACTTGGGAATCGAACCCAGGACCCCAGCGTAATAATAGTGGCCTGCTACCCCTAGGCTACTGAGGCAGTTATTTTCTTGTACTACTAAAATAATATTGCACGACTAATGGTCGAATACTTAAACGTCACTCAATTTTAAGCAACGCTCAAATGTGCGCTGTCTCTATCGTTTGAACGTGTTTTATAAAGACAGAAGACTTTTAAGTCCCACTTAGATTTAAGTGACGTTTGGGTATTTGGCCGTAACAGTAGCAAAAATATAACTACAGATTAAAGTATTAAGATTAAAATTCACTATGTCCAAAATATTTTATACCGATTGCAATAAAATTTTAAACAACGTTAAAACAACGTCACATTTCATTGCATTTCATGCATGTTGTTATTCACTGCATGCATGTCATGACCGGGAACAGCAAATCACGTGTGACCTAATTGTGTACTTAAAAATGTTTTTCCTGTACATGTAGGGTCGAAGCGTGCATGGCCCCGCGGCTGGTGTAGATCGTAAGCGATCTACTCGGTTAAAAGATACGGGCGCGGTCTGGTGTGTGATGGGTGACCGCTAGTGGCAAATTAAAAATGCGCGTTTCCTTGCTTCGGAGGGCACGAAAACGCGCATGCAGCCCAACATAGCAGTCGCTAAACCTTATCGGAGGCCTTATGGGTGGTTTAAAAACATCCGACAGCGGGATAGCCACTAACACATTGGAGCAGCGTGGTGGAGTAAGCTCCAGGCCTCCCCTCAAAAAAAAAGGGGAGAGACTCGTGCCCAGCAGTATAATGTGTTGCCATTATTATGTAGGGTCATGAGGATAGTTCTTAGCAAATGTTTGTGATAGTAGGTGACGGTATAGGGTAGCTCCAGGAACCAACGGTCGTTGGAGCATAAGGGTATACTCGACTGGCGACCGCGTACCGGAAGACGAAGTGTGGGCAGGGCCTTACGATGTGAACTGAAGGGCGCGAGCAATAGATGGATGAGTGTCCAGGACTGTTTGTTGTAAGCATTTTTAGGACTTTGGTCTCCAGCTGAAAGGATGATGTATGTAGTCTAAACACAGAATAAGATGTGAGTTGTTTTTAACATTGCTTTGAAAACAACTATTATATTACACTTTACATTTTGACGTTAGTCAATGGGCCGAGAAGCGCCGTATACCTAACTAGCGGCCCGCCCCGGCTTCGCGCGGTTGCAATGTTACCTACCCTCTCCTATTCATCTTAGCGTGATGTTATATAGCCTAAAACCTTCCTCGATAAATAGGCTATCTAACACTGAAATACTTTTTTTGAATCGGACTCCCAAGTTCCTGGGATTAGCGCGTTCAAGCAAACAAACAAACAAACTCTTCAGGCTTATAATATAAGTATTAGTATAGATTACTACGTTCTATCACTGAACGTACTATCAAATTATGTTATCTTTAACGTTGATCATGTTTCAAACTCTTTTGTAGATAAAGATCATAATGCACAATAGGTATTACCTGTGTCGTCAAATTTTATTGTACTACAGTACAATATTCCCTTATTGTAAATGTAAACTACATGATTAATATGAAGATATTTTTTACAGCCCCACAGTAGGTATAAGCCTGTGTCGTGGGTGCCGTTGTACACATACAACACATACACAAACAGCCAGACCCGATACAGATATCTGTAGGCCATACAAATATGTGTCCCGGTGCGGGGATCGAACCCGCGACCCTTCGAATCAAACGCTCATCTCACACCGCTGGACTAACAGGGTCGTCATCAGACATTACATTACCACCATAGAGCAACACTGGAGGGGAGTAGCCATATGCAAGCTTTCCCCTCTGTCAAAGTACAAGCTCAAATGGGCCTATACCTGTCGCCTAGATGTTTAAATGTGTTCGTGAAACTGTTTCTATATTTTGTTAAAGTCAACGTGTGAGTATCGTAGTAATAGACGATTTTTGTAGTGTGCGTGTTTGTCGCACGCATTTCCCCCCGCAAAAAATGACAGACTGTTTTGCATAATACACGCTATGGCTACTCCCCTCCAGTCCGCCGCGACCAGTGGGCCGCATTGCTCTATGATTACCACTTTTATGATACAAAACTGCGGTAGATAAAGAATGGCAACGCTCTCAAACAGCTAAACTTGAATTCAGAGACAGTTTGTCGAACTTATCATAGCACTTTACGCCACGTGTGGGATTCTTTTACATAAAATACTTTTATTGACTTGCAGTGTTCCCAAGAGGGTGTAATAACAGACTAGACTCTACTTTACAACTTTTGTTTAAACTACTTATAGTGTATGAAGATTTAGGCTATCAGTATGTTATTCAATATGTTGAGTAATTTTATGTTTGTTATAGTTTGCTGCCTTAGTACCTAATTATTTCATTACATCTTATTACATCTTTTACTCTGTAACTACGCACACTGCGCGTGGCCCGACTCGTACTTGACTGGTTTTTATGAAAATGTTCATAAGATACAATACATATTCCCTTATTGTCAATGTGAACTACCAGCTCGTTTACTGTTTTCATTACATACCTATTCCAAGGAAGATTTTTACTGGTGGTAGAGCTCCAGTGACGGAGCTCGCGGGCGTAGTCACCACCGGTAAATGGTAGTGTTCAGCACTATCGTGCTCCGGTCAGGTGGTAATGTACGGCCCTGTAATTTCCGGAACAGAGGCGTAACACCTTAGGCCTCAGGAGTGGTAACGCATCTGCATTTTGACCTTGGTCTTTACGTGGGTGTCTATAGTGGGCGTTTATAGGCTGCAGTCATCACTTAACATCAATGTGAACTGCATGCTTGTTTACCACTTCCACTATATAACAAAAAAAGATAAGTAATGCCAGCATTTGCAAACATCACTAGAACTCAATGCCATTTCACCTCAAAACAGTTTGTCGAACTTGTCGAAACACTTTACGCCACGCGTGGGATTCTTGTGTAAAAAACTTTTCTTGGAGAATTCCCGAGAGGACGCGCAAACATACTAGACTCGTACTTACCTTACAACTTTTGCTTCAACTAGTTAAAGTGCAAGATTTAGGTTTATTCAATATATTGAGTAATTTAAATATTGTTATTTCGTTGCTTAAATTCAATTTGGTTTACTTGTTTTTGAAACATTGACTACAAATACACATTTTTTAAAAGTAAATTCGTAGCTATAAATAGTAGAAAATGTTAATGTTTTAAGGTTTTATTTTTAAAACACAACGCAAAAAGACGTGGCAAAAACCGACCGCTTCCGACCAGTGACTCATAGCGACTTATAAATTCGCAAATCCCATGGTTTGAATGCGAAGCGCGCATGGCCCAGCGGCTGGTGTAGATCGTAAGCGATCTGTTCGGTTAAGCACTACGGGCGCGGTCGGGTAGTGTGATGGGTGACCGCTAGTGGCAAATTAAATGCGCGTTTCCGTGCTTCGGAGGGCACGTTAAGCCGTCGGTCCCGGTTGCTATCGATGGATAGCAGTCGTTAAACCTTGTCGGAGGCCTTATGGGCGGTTTGAAAACATCCGACAGTGGGTTGGCCACTAACCAACCCACCTCTACCAATCCGCATTGGAGCAGCGTGGTGGAGTAAGCTCCAGGCCTCCCCCCAAAAAAGGGGAGAGACTCGTGCCCAGCAGTGGGCCCAATAATGGGTTGCCATTATTATTATTATTATTATGGTTTGAATGGTCCCGCTTACCTCACCACGCTAGTGTTTCGAAAATTGCAAATTAAAGTCGAAAAATTCTCGCTGGACACTCTTTATACTAATTTCAATATAGATTAGCGTTCCTGAACCTAAAAAAGTAATAAACTAAATTGTATCACGAAAATATTTGAGAAACTATACTTAGATGAAGCTAATAGGCATACGTAAAATTATTATTACGCCCTTGTTTTCGCCTACACGAACAAAATACAAACAAAGCCATTGTATACACTGCCTTTATCCGCTAAGTCCCTGGAAATAAAGAAAAAAAAATCTAGTTATTTTTTCATATGCGAGACAAAGATTTTTTCTCATATTAGCCGCTTCGGTAGTTGGGAGGATAAAAACAGTTATCCAACCTCTATTCTGAATGCGACCGAGCGAAATAAACTGGAAGAGGCAAATGTAACAAAAATACGCCAACATTATTTATTTATATCGTATCTTGAAGCTGTTTCAACTTGGGAAGATTGTCGTTCTACTGGATATAGCTGCATATTAAATTATTTGTCAGGTATTCAATCTATATTTATGTATAAAAATCAATTGCTGTTCGTTAGTTTCACTAAAACTCGAGAACGGCGGGACCAATTTAGCTAATTTTGGTTTTGAATGATTTTTATGGGTCCTGGTTTTATTAGGTGGAATTATGGGTCCCCTTAGTCTAGCAGTAGTCGTCTTTTAATGTACGGCCCTGTAATTTCCGGAACAGAGGCATAACTCCTTAGGCCTCAGGAGTGGTAACGCATCTGCATTTTAACCTCTGGTCTTTGTGTGAGTATATGGCCCTGTAATTTCCGGAACAGAGGCATAACTCCTTAGGCCTCAGGAGTGGTAACGCATCTGCATTTTGACCTTTGGTCTTTGTGTCTATAAGCTGCAGTCATCACTAAACATCTTGCACAACTGCATGCTTGCTTGCCACTTCCATTACATAAAAAATTAAAAAAATAGCTAACTGTGCTTAATATACTTCTACTTGTCCCTCTAGGGAAATAAAAGCGTTAACTTGTTCCCTTTTTGGGACTGCGAGGTACAATTAGATTGAACTAAGTTTCTAACTCACAAACGTGTTTGTTCTTTTTAGAAGTTTGTTTAAAATAAGTGAATAAGTAATGCAATTGAACTCTATGTCAATTTTTGTTTTGAACGTAGAGTTGTTGCGAAATGTCTCCCAGTCGTATTTGTTGATGAAAAGGATGCTAAACAATTTTACTTAATCCAAGAAAATATTTTTATCAATTTTTTATGATATGAATGTGGCAAACAAGCATGCAGTTCACATTGATGTTAAGTTATGACTGCAGCCTATACACACCCACACAAAGACTAGAGGTCAAAATGCAGATGCACTACACTTCTGAGGCCTAATGTGTTATGCCTCTGTGCCGAAAATTATTATTATAAGCTTTAATAAAGCTAAAACTACTTTCTGCCTTATCTACTTTTATCATTCTTCACATAGATGCACGTCGATTCCTATGACTTCACCGTCAGGCAGAACTCAACCTATTTGGTCATTTGGTCATCATTACCTAAAGTTTCGCTCTTCCCAATATCTTCAGTTACTGACTGAGTGACTGAGTGAATCGTTCAGTGATTTTATCTCTCAATCAGTAACTGATACGTGACGGACATCTGAAACTCCTCGGCGAAGATAGCTGTAATTTGGCATGTAGGTTCTTTGGGAAGTACAAAAGTGAACAGAAATGATGTTATTCAGTAGAGTTAGGGGTAACTCTAAGGATCTTTAAGGTAATTAGGAGTATTTAGGTTGAATATATAAGTTATAATAAATACTAAACATACAAAACAATATTCCATTCCATGTCCATTCAAACGAACCAATCCCTGTACTCCAGTTAGCTAACACATTATTTGTAAGCGTGAAACTTGCCTCGGGGACATTTTTATTTTTTCCAAAGCGACGCTAAGCAAGTATTTCGAATTCTAACCGGTAGCCGTAAGAACAATTGTTATTCTGTAGACGTACTGAAACCACAGTAATGCGTCCATGTGGAAAGCTGTTGTAGGCTGAGCAACAATTGTTTTATTTTTTTTTGTAATAAAAATTACTTTTATAGCGATCTAATACAGTTAAGGCGGACAAAATGAACCGGATAGGCAAATAAGGTCTTAAATTCTTATGTGGCCGTTATTGCGTTTATTTCTTTGGTTATAGGCAATAGTCAATGGCCTTTATTCGATAATGTCCAGTTACTTCTTTTGTTAAGGATACTTTAATTAATATTATGTTTGCTCTATAATTTTCACACATTGGTACAATTCTTAATGTTATTTTTAGAGATAATCTATCGATCAAGTAACAAATGGCTGATTGGTCGATCAAAGTGGAAAATGTTTTTAATTCTGTTATACCTACGACATATTATAAAAACATATGATGGGGTCGTCATTCAATGAAATGTATTTTTGATCGTTGTTTGGAATAATATGGATTAGTAATTATTAATGTTTATTTTTTATTAAAATGAATAATGCAACAGCAATAAATATTAATACAGTAAAGGTGTAAGTTTTTATATAATTAACAAATCTAAAAATAAGAACAAATATGTTTTATATTAACCTATAAAATTATGAACGGGCAACTAAAACACTTACCAGTACACAATTTAAAATTCAAGAGTAAACATTATGTTTAACATTTTAAAAACTCACAAACTTCGAGCGTTTTCAACATTATACATAAACAAGACGTTCACCGCTCTCTATCAGCTCGGAACCGCCAATTTAACCAGCGGCTAGACATTACCGGAACGAATATTATCTCTGACCACGCTCTCGAAGGCTCTATAAAGCTGCTCCGGCGAGCTTTCATTCTTTATAATAGAAAGGCAAAAAATATTCAGGAATAACGAGAGAGAACAAACGGACCGTAAAGCCTCGTTCGATCCGATCGCTCGACCATGTATTTAGGGTTCTTTCAACCTTATTAATCTCTATCCGTCTTGAGGAGTGCACTTCTTTGATTTTTAATCAATTTAATCCGACTGTATCAACGGTGTAGATTTTCTGATGAGCAGAGATAAGTGTGCTTGTTGCGACTTCGTAAAGTATTATTTAGAGTTAAGTGCCATTTTATTTGTATGGAACTGAACCAGTGCGACCTAGTTACAATAATAAGAAAAACACTTAAAACGTACCACTGCTGGGCACGAGTCGCTCCTCTTTTTGGGGGAAGGCCTGGAGCTTACTCCACCACGCTGCTCCAATGCAATCCAAATGCTGTGGGTTAGTGGAGAATAAGGGTTAGTGGCCAACCCGTTGTCAGATGTTTTCAAACCGCCCATAGGTAAAGTTTAATCACTGAGTGCCTAGTGCGAGATTTTATTTACTCTTATGTGAATTCGTAAACGCAGATTTGTATGGAATTAAAGGAGCGTCATCGATTCACCGCTAGATGACGCTCCTTCAATTCCATAAAAATCTGCATTTACTCTTACGCGATCGGAAATCTCGCACTAGGCACTCGGCTATCTATCGATAGCAACCGGGACTGACGGCTTAACGTGCCCTCCGAAGTACGGAAACGCGCATATATACCATTAGCGGCACTCATCATACACTTGACTGCGCCCGTATTGCTTAACCGTTTACGATCTACAGTAGCCACGGGGCCATGCAACCTTCAACCAAGATTATAAAGTTGCCTAAAAATTAGGTTTGCAGCATATCTGGATGAACAAAATGATTCTGCAGTGGCATCTTAACCTAATAGACATAGGTATAGTATGCTTGTTATTTTGATTGACTTGAAGGTGAAGTTATTCGAAAGTAATTTTGTTTATCCCGCACAAGGCACTCAGTACAATTTTGCTTGGTTTTGCTTTTGCGAAACGACATTTGCGAGTAAAATCTAGGTTCCTAATACATTGTTGCAATACTGTTGTTCTTTTGTTTTAATCAGTTTCATTAATCTGTAGTTACAGTTTTATGAATTTGTTGGGGATTGAGACCAGATTATATATTTGTTCGTGTTATTATGAAGTTTAATTATATTGTTGCTAACATAATAATATATTTGAGATAAGACCGCCTTTTGTAACTATTCTTATCTTGTGTTTATTTTCTACTGTAATTATACATTTTTTTTTAATACATTGTTATTAATCTATTTACTTACTTCAAGTGAGCTGCTGTTTTTTAATTTACTATAAGTCCCTATTTACAGATTTATAGGTAGTAGGTACTTTTTTCCGGGGAAACCAAACTATAAAATAATTGTTGACTGTCATTACATACATTCATATTTCATCACGAAAAGGCCTATTATGATACCATCAAAAACAATCCAAATAGTTTGGTTTGCTCTTCATCATTCACAAAGCGTGGTTGTAGTGGAAGAGATCGGAAAATAAAAAACTAACTGCTAAACAACCCTATCTAATGTAGGTACGAAGCATTGCCCAACAGTACTATGCCCCAGTTGAGTGCCTTTTTTTAATGTAATGGAAGTGGTAAACAAGCATGCAGTTCACATTGATGTTAAGTGATGACTGCAGCCTATAGACCCACATAAAGACCAAGGTCGAAATGCAGATGCGTTAACACTCCTGAGGCCTACGGTGTTGTGCCCCTGTGCCGGAAATTACGGGGCCGTACATTACCACCTGACCGGAACACGATAGTGCTGAACACTACCATTAAGCGACAAGTATATTAGGTAATGCAGTGGTGCCTACGCCCGCGAGCTCCATCACTGGAGCTCTACCACCAGTAAAAAACTATTTTCAATATTTATTTATTTATTTACTCTTTTTTTGCACGAAGATGGTGTACATAAAGGCGGACTTAATGCCACTAGGCATTATCTCCCAGTCAACCTTTGGGTTATGAAGAGAGCGACGATGTAGGTGCAAAACGGGTCTAAATTTAGAAATGATGAATGGAAAATGAATTGATCAAATAATTATATTAATAAATATAGTATATAAATAGACATATATTAAAAATTACATATATACAGCAACTATACATAAAGTATATATATTATAGATTATACATATATATATATATACAAACACATACATACAATTCAAATCAAATATTTTAAGGAAAATCCAACCAGGAATGCCAAACTTGTGACTTCTAAGAAAGTAAATTCAAATAGTGTTCTTTAATTTTCCGCTTGAAGGTGAATTTACAAGTAGATTTTCTGATAGCCACGGGAAGTGCGTTCCAGAACAATATGACGAAATCTTACATTGAATCTGAGTTTTGAAACAGGACCTAACGTTAAGTACTATCGGGTAGCATCCACTTGGTTGCCGAGGTTGTTTAAAGCTGTAAATCAGGGTTAATATAAAATAACAGCAGTGTAAACTAATATACTTGCCGCTAAATGGTAGTGTTCAGCACTATCGTGTTCCGGTCAGGTGGTAATGTACGGCCCTGTAATTTCCGGCACAGAGGCATAACACCTTAGGCCTCAGAAGTGGTAACGCATCTGCATTTTTACCTCTGGTCATTGTGTGGGTGTCTATAGGCTACAGTCATCACTTAACATCAATGTGAACTGTATGCTTGTTTGCCACTTTTAAAACATAAAAAAAAAAAGTGTACTCCGCAACCACTCATTAATATTAATAATGTAAAATATGTGCATAGACCGCTCGTAAGCTGGGTCCTTAACGTTCTATACGATCATTAAAATTAGGCTCTGTTTAGCACGCTCACTGTGCTATGTAAAGTGTTATAGAAATTGATAGAAACGTTTTGTGGAAATACCCTTGTGTGCATTACCATTTTTTGGATGTCAAGTGATGACCATCTCTATAAACTTTCAACAGTTTAATTGTAGCACCAGTGGATCTATAATATTAAGTAATTGAGTAGTACCGGAATTAATTGAAGCAGAGATGTACCATGCAGAATATTGGTGTAAGGCAACGCAGGGGATCTACTCCCCCCTACTTTCCTATTTTGATTAAATATGAAGGAACTTGCTCCCAAGCGGTGGCAACGCATTTGCATTTTGACTTGAGTTCTTGTGTTGATGTCTATAGACTGTAGTCATCATTCACCATCTTTATGAACTGGAAATTTGTTGCAAAAAGAAACGATTCACAATACACGTTAGTAATACAAAACTCCGCAGGTTTTTCAGGAAAATCCCAATAACATGTTACTGTATCTCTCAGGAATGAAACCTGCCTGCAATGTAGCAGAGCCTAACATTTCATTATTATTTTTACGGTAGGTACATATCAGACTGAAAAAAAAAGTTCTTTAGGGACATACTTAAAAGAATCAATATTTTGAAAAATAAACTTATTTTTTATTTTATCAATATTGAGGTCAACATTTTATAATACAACACTATTTGTACACATACCAACACATCAAAAGCATTATAGTTTTTCCGTATATTTAATAAGTATGCCATTTGTTCTTGTTTACACGATAACCTTGAATATTGTTTACAAACAATTGCCGAATCAGTTCGATAGTAGCCATTATTTAAATCTGACCTATAAACTTAAAACAACCCGCCTTGGCGCGCGGAAAGGCCATCTCTATTGACTTTCAACAGTTTAACATTAGTACCTGGGGATCTAAATGTAATTGAGTAGTACCGGGATTAATTGAAGCAGAAATGTATCATGCAGAATGTTGGTGCAAGGTTACGCAGGCGCGCTCTGCTCCCGACTTCGCAGTGGCGGATCTCCCATCGCAAAAGACGCCTGTTTGAGCGCTACGCCAAAGCGCCATTTTCGAGCTACGTTCCATTTTCGGGAAAAAGTTCGGCTATTGTGACAGCAACTTTTCGTTTTACTTTTTAAAGTGTATTGTTTTTTGGTGAGTGCGAGGGAGTGATTTCGCGATTACGGTGTTTTCATAACTGTTTGAGTTTGGGCGGTGGAATTTCCGAGAAATTTAATTTGGGTGAGCGTTAACTTAAAATGTTTATTGTTTTTGGATGACTTGCTTTGTTTTGCTTCGAACTGTTGAAAAATGAAACAGAATTTATTCTTGAAAGTAATTAATCATGTTATAATTAATTAAGAGAAACACTGACATTCTACGAATTATTTATTTAACAAATGTGTAACAGCATATGTGTCGTAACTGGATCGAAATGAGTGTATTTTATTACAAATTAAACGACATGAACTGAAATTTTATGGCTGTCGTTTCGTACATTTTCAATAATGACATAAAATCGTAAAACGACTTTCATCTCAATCGAAACGATATCTTAAACGATAAACCCTTTGTACTAATCGCACATTTCCTTTGGGCGCCTTTTTTAATTTATGGACTTCAATTTCAGCTTCGTATCGCCTCTTTTGTTACTTCTTTGAAAACAGTTACTTTGATTTGAAGGAAAACTTTTCGTAAACCATTTGAAATCAAATTAACTTTTTATTGTATCGAAAACGAATTTGGAGCGATATTTTATTTCATATTGTTTGAGAATAAACAAGATATTTTGCGCCAATTACACTGTCAAGCAGTGTTATGCAATTGCTATTTATATATATACGAGTATATATAAAAATCAATTGCTGTTCGTTAAAACTTAGTCTCGCTAAAACTCGAGAACGGCTTCATCGATTTGGCTAATTTTAGTTTTGAATTATTTTAGGAAGTCCAGGGAAGGTTTGAAAGGTAAAGAAAATATAAGGAAATTGAAGGAGAATAGTAAAAACCACAGTATAATTTTCCCATACAAATGGTTCGTATCTATCAAACCTTTGACACATTATTTCATTCTGAGGCAATACGAAGTTTGCCGGGTCAGCTAGTTTCAATAATATTCATGCTCAGACTAGAGGACTTTTCTTTAGTCTGAGTATTGATGACATTGAAAGAGTGTGTGTATGGCCCCATAGTAACTACCACAGAGACATGACAACTTAGGTCTCAGGGGTTGCAACGGATCTGCACTTTGACCTCTGGTTTCTGTGTAGATGTCTATAGGAGGCAGTTATTACTTAACATCGATGTGAACTGCACGCTTGTTTGCCATCTACCTTACACGAAAAAAGAAAACTTAAACGTGTATGTTCTTTCTCGAGGGAGTATATAGAAGTGTGTGCACTCAATCTTACGAACAGGTGGTAGAGCTCTAGTGACGGAGCTCGCGGGCTTAGGCAGCACCGTAATACCTAACATACTTTCCACTAAATGGTAGTGTTCAGCACTATCGTGTTCCAGTCAGGTGGTAATGTACGGCCCTGTAATTTCCGGCACAGAGGCCTCAGGAGTGGTAACACATCTGCATTTTGACCTTGGTCTTTGTGTGGGTGTCTATAGGCTGCCGTAATCACTTAACATCAATGTGAACTGCATGCTTGTTTGCCACTTCCATTACATTTAAAAAAAAAAGTAAAAGTATATTACATTATTCATGTGTTATGCTTCTCTAATGTTAGTTCTCTATTTGGAAAAGTCCAATGTGATTTTTCTACCCAACTCAGGCGTCAAATCCGGGACCTAAGGCATAGCAATTGTAGTTTACTGGCTCTACATCATCGTGGCTATAAATATTCATGGCGAGATTTGTACAAAAAAGTACATGGTCTCATAGCTTTGAAATATTATTCTGAAAACTTAAAAAAAAACATTTCCAGCTTTAAGTGCACTAGATAATATTTCAAACTTGTTTTGCCTTGTATCTTTTTTCATTTCTCTATAAATCAGGGTATGGAATTTGCCCTGATTCTTTTTACGCAATGAAAATGGTAATTCAATCTTTACGAATTTGGTCCTTTTAAAAGAGACGCCTCTGCTAAGAATTCTGTTTGTTCGTCGTTGGCAGATGAAACTGTATTGAATTTTAACTAGTTCAGCGTGTACGTATCCCTTAAAATTTACAATATTAGGTACATACCAATCTTCTTTAAATTTGATTATATTTATGGACGGTCTTTGTAGAAAAAAAAACTTACTTCACGCCTGTAATCCCCGAAGGGGTTGGCAGAGGTAAATGCATGCATTCAAGCATACATGCAAACACCCACGATTCGCCGGTTACGTTTTAACCCATGTAACAGGTGGCGAGCCAGTTGACATCTCCAGGCACATTACTAAACTTCGAGGTACTAGGAAATTTCCAAAAAATGGAAAAATCCCAATAGAACCAGAGATAAAGGACTTTACACTTTTATCTCTGATAACCTCCTACCCGGAAATCAAACCCACGAACTCAGCGTAGTACTTAGTAGTGGCTTACTACCACTAGGCTACCGAGACAGTTGGCAGTCTTTGTAGAAACGCGTAACACTTACTTCTTTCATTATTTTAGCCAAAAGATATCCCCTGCTAGACAAGAATCCTTCCCAACGATGCCCGCAACAGGATTATGGGTCACATTACAATAAGCCATAATCGCCACGCCATGCGGATTGGGAATCGCAGTGGCAGAAGTTTTATTCCGGGACGCTGCGTTATACATTTACTACCGCCCCATTCAATTTTTTTTTTTTTATGTAATGGAAGTGGTAAACAAGCATGCAGTTCACATTGATGTTAAGTGATGACTGCAGCCTATAGACACCCACAAAGACCAAGGTCAAAATGCAGATGCGTTACCACTCCTGAGGCCTAAGGTCTTATGCCTCTGTGCCGGAAATTACAGGGCCGTACATTACCACCTGACCGGAACACGATAGTGTTGAACACTACCATTTAGCGGCAAGTATATTAGGTAATGCGGTGGTGCCTACGCCCGCGAGCTCCGTCGCTGGAGCTCTACCACCAGTAAAAATTATTATTTATACTAATTATTGGGATACTGATAGTTCGGTTTACTGACGGCATTACAGGAAGAATTCTTACTTCTTAAAACAATTAATAATACGTAGCCATAAAGTGATGTGGAGTAAAATAATTAAATTGTGAAAACTGTAAAATGTGTGTGCTCTAAATATAATAGGCGTGGGGATTTATAAAATTAAAAATTGAGAAAAATGTTTGCTTGCCACTTCATGATATAAAAAAGAAAACAACACTAGAAATGAATTTTTTATGTAAAAGAAACTCCCTTTACCAAAATTTAAAATGTTCCATATTGGAGCAATGATTTTAAATGTTACAAGAAGCTCACTGTTTTGGAGAGAATTTTAGAAATCTTTCACTTTTTTTCAGAGTCAAAAATGTTTTTTTATAAATATTATAATACTTCATTAATCACACAGAGTGAGTTCTAATTTCGAAAATACGCTTCCTTATTAACTCATTTTATAAATAAAAAAAAGGTTTTTTCTTCTTCAGAGTGGATTCTAGAATAATCTTTAGAATATCTTTAAAATCGTATTACGCTTTAAATAAATTAAATTAAAGTAACGAAACGACTTAGGTTTGAACTAGAATTCCGGACAAATGTTACTATACAATGAAGTATTAAATAGAGTCTCGTGGTCAAACGGATAAAAGTGGATTTATTTTCCTTGCATTTTCTTTGTCTTTTGTAAAACTTAATTTGTTGAGTCTTTGTACACCAGTACATTTTACGCTCTTATTGCTTTGTCTTAGAGATGGTTGAATTACGTGTTTTTTATGAAGTTCCACAGCTCTAACGGAAAATCCGGCATCCTAGTATGATTAGTTATTAGTCTATCTGTGTCTCCCTCTGTTACAACAAATTTCTCTAAAACAATGTTGTGTTAGTAACCCAAACACGGACGTCTGTGTCATGTATGTGCGTAATGAATTTTGATTAGGTACAAGGCAAATTTTTGAGAAATTCGAAAAAAAAAAATCAAATTTTGTGGGACATATCAAATTAGAATGCTTGTAGTTTTCAATTATTTAATACTAGATGTGCCCGCAACTTTGTTTGCGTGCAATAGTACGAGTAGCTTTGGGACTTTGGGCAGCGCTTTTCGATATACATTTTAGTTAATTTTGGATCATAAACACTTTTGAGTAGCTATAAAAATCTATTTTGCAGTAATTCTTCTCTGTACACGATATTAGACGTATGGCCATCGGGGATAAAAGCACACAGGCTGCTAGGATTGCGAAAAATTGCTTATTATGTAAACACGCATCCACGCTATGCTGAGTCGAGTCTGAGCTGAGTATTATCGAAAAGGCCATTTTAAACTTCTATGCATAATATATTTTTATAGAAAATTATTATAAACTTTTGTAAAGTTTCAGTCAATTAGTGCTTCTAACAGAGAATGAAAGATAAAAAATAGATCTATGCATAATATTGGCACTCCGTAAGAGCCGGCAGAAGAGAAAAATTGAATATTAACGTAAACGTAAAAATTACGTTTGTTGTAAGGTAATATACAATATACCTAAGACTTAAGCGTCTACTTGCTACCATAATTGATATCGAGCAAAAAATATACGAAAAAACCATGTTTACAGTATGCCCCCTTGGACCCCTTGATATTTTCATTTTCTTATTTTTAGAATTTAATTTTGTCGTAACTTTTTTATTTCTGAACCGATTGACATGAAACAAACAGTAAATATTAAGTGAAACGTACCACAATACATAAGTGAAACCACAAATCGAATAAGCCGTTTCTGAAATAAGCGCGCACAAACACACAGACAAACAGACATTTTTTTCCGGGATAAAAAGTACCCAGTGTTATGCGCCAAAGGTTAAAATATAAGTATACCAAGTTTCATCGTAATCGGACTTTTAGATTTTGTGTGATGCTTGAACAAACAGACAGACAGACAAAAAAAATCTAATCACATATTTGCGTTCGGTATCGATCTAGTAACATATGTTATTTATTTTTTAAATATGTTCAATGTACAGAATTTACACTTCTACAGTTTTATTATATAAGTATAGATATAAAATTCTCGTGACACAGTGTTAATAACAATACTCCTCCAAAACGGCTGGACCGATTATTATGAAATTTTGTGGGTATTTTTGGTAGGTATGCGAATCGGTTGCAGTCTATTTTTTATATCCATAAATGGTAAAAAGGTGATTCTCACCAAATATCTTTGTTTCGATTTTTGGGATACTATTTTTTTTTTACCGCTAAGGCGATACGAAAAACTTTATTAAAGTCATATAAACTCAATGGTGGTCAAACCATTCCGATAGGGTGGTAGTAAATGTAACAAGCAGCAGCGTCCCGTGATAAACCTACAGTCACTGCGATCACCAATCCGCCTGCCAAGCGTGGCGATTACGGCATAATAATACAATAACAATGGCAACCCATGACACATCCCACTGCTGGGCACGAGTCTCTCCCCTTCTTGGGAGGAGGTCTGGAGCTTACTCACCTACGCTGCTCCAATGCGGGTTGGTAGAGATAAGGGTTAGTAGCCAACCCGTTGTCGGATGTTTTCAAACCGCTCATAAGGCCTCCGACAAGGCTTAACGACTGGTATCTATCGACAACAACTGGGACCGATGGCTTAACGTGCCCTCCGAAGCACGAAAACACGCATTTTAATTTGTTACTAGCGGTCACCCATCACACACCCGACCGCGCCCGTATCGCTTAACCGAGTAGATCGCTTCCGATCTACACCAGCCGCGGGGCCATGCGCGCTCGTCATATTATCCCCTAATGACGCACAACTCTATTATGCGCGTCTTTTGGGAAGGCTTTCTCCAGCAGTGGACGTCATTCGGCTGCAGTGATGAAACATAAACAAATTCATATTAAGTATGTATGTGTCTTCACGCCAGGTCCCTAACGGGATAGGCAGATGAGACAGACAACGGAGAGTGTTAAGCGCCAGATATCCCGGTCCTGATATACCAAGTATTAAGTATCATATTAAGTATCCCTTAGAATCCATAAACAAACCACACGTAGGTACATAAATTCGAAGGTTTAGCATTTATATAAATTTTAATGATCTGTGCGAGCTACAACATTTACGATTCCCACGAGAACACTTTGCAAATAGTAGATAAGAAACTACGAGTATCTTATGTGCTGAAGAACATAAACTAACTCTGATTATAAGATCGTGTAATTTTATGTGAGGCTTTATGTGAAGTTCAAGGAATTGCTTATAGGTTAGGATCCCTTCGGATTCATTTCATTCATGCAGATATGCTGCAAACTTAATTTTTATGTATATTTATAATCTAAAGAATATATATCCACTAAGTTGCCTATCAAAATTTGGTCGCAAGTATATTCGTTTCAAAGGTTACCCAAACTTTGAAAAACCAAGAATTGCATATGAAAATAAATATTTATATTCCGGCCTCTCTACCTACTAAATCACATAATATATTTACTAATCCATCGAAATAAAATAGATGAAACAGAGAAAAATTACTACAAAAATGTTAATGAAAGAATATATAATTGTTTACACGACGTACATTTTTTTAACAAGCGCTCGTTCCTGAAAAACATTCAAGTCATGACTGCCAAGTACTGGAAATACTCATAGAAGAAATCTCGGCGTTAGCCAACCCATTTTTTTCACAGAAAAGTTGAAATAAAAGTTGGGCTTATATTTGTAACGACACACTGCCTTTTTCATTTCTTATCTCACCTTACCAGGATTTGAAAGGATAAAAGGCGTGTTAGCTACTTTTCATATATCTTCAAAAGCACTTAGAGTTTGCGAAAAAGTTGAACATTTATTATTCTTTATGATATGTTTATGAACGGTGGGCGAAATGCTAACTTGCGAGTTGGCTATTTAAGTGTCTCTAAGAAGTCTCTGTGTGTGTGTATTTAAGAATAATCTATTATATCGGGCTCGAAGGAAAACAGTCGCATCCGCTTGTTTGTGAATGAGAAATCTGTAACTATACTGTGGGGGACAAATGGCTTTTACACCAAAGTCAAACACAAATCTGCATCGACGTAATTTAAAATGGACTGTATTTCTTTTCTTCAATGGTTCTTACTATTCTAACTTATTCACTAGCTTATTTCACTATACTATAACTAACTAGCGAACCAGGGGGTCTGGTACTATTCTAAACTTTCACTGGCAATACCTTCACGGTCTGGAAGCACTTTTCTTGCGGAGAATCGAACGAGGACAAACTAGCAACGAAATGTACCGAGTTATATACGCTTTCAAACCGTCTCCTTCCATGTCAAAATTCCGTGACACGCCCCAAAAATCGAACGTCACGAAGGTCCGGGTCAACAGAGATAGGACTCTAAAACATTACATATAAGGTCCAATTTCCCACGGTCGTCATACATCCCTGCTGACCCGCCCCCGCCTTGATACAATTCATACGCAATATCTCTTATTTTATTAAATTTTCTTATACAATTCTTATTAGATTTTTATTCTAATTCGATACACTTTCAAAGTTTTTACTTATTAGAAAAACATAATTTTTTAGGGGCTCTGTCATGCTCTATCACCTATGACACGATTGAATATCGCTAGCCAAACCTAAATACAATTAAAAACCGCAAACGGTATCTGCCTATCTCCTTTATTCTAAGCGTGAGAGACAATTTTATCTAACAAGTAAGATTAGGTACATTCGTTTTTTCCTTATTGTGAGTCTACTTACACTCTTTATACATACATTTCCCTGAGGGGGCAACAAAAATACATCTCGTACATAACTTTCAGCCTAGTATCTTTGTTATTTACGAAAATACAGCGACTTTCACCTCTCTCTCCATACAAAATGTTGAATTCAACATCAGCTGTGAACAAACTAATTGAATCTACCTACATACAAATTGATATTTCTAACCGGAACATTTTATACAATTTGTGTTATAATTTCTCAATTTCTTTACTTTCTACGCGCGCTACGTGGTCGTACCTCCGTGCACGTCTTCGGGCCAGTGTGTGTGTGATAAGTATACAGCAAAATACCTAATTTACATTACAGTTCTCATCAATCATCTCATAGTAGTGCCTACTACAGCGAACTTTGCCAGTCGATAACTACTGATCTGCCTATGCCATGCGTGGGGTTGGCCGTGAATATGAATTATTAGACATTCCTACGCCGAGCTATGCCACTGACTGAGCTCTAAAAAAGTGCGCTGCGTATTTACGCTTCCTCCGCGTCACTTCCCCGCACTTCACCCCCGCCGCCGCAGGCGGATCAGGTGCTCTGTCGGTCACCTCTCCGTGGACGACCCTTTCGACTAACCGAAAATACCTACACCTCCAAATTTAATATTTCCTATGGCAATCGCTAGACAACAACTCTTTTATCATCATACTCAAATATTACATGCCTACTATGAGAACCTAACGAGTTATATCGAATTAAAAACTGCCGCTGCATACAACCAACATACACCTAGCGGTCATTGCAAGCTTTACTAACTTTACTTATTTTCATAATGAAATACGACGCTTATTGATTCTATCCTTTACATATACTTAGTTCTTTGTTGGCATAGAGCAACACCGGAGGGGAGTAGTCATATGCAGGCTTTCCCTTCTGTCAAAGTACAAGCCCAAATGGGCCTATACCTGTCGCCTAGATGTTTAAATGGGTGCGTGAAATTGTTTCTGTATTTTGTTAAAGTCAAGGTGTGAGTTTCGAAGTAATAGACGATTTTTGTAGTGTGCGTGTGTGTCGCATGCATTTCCCCCCGCAAAAATGACAGACTGTTTTGCATCGGTAATAAACGCTATGGCTACTCCCCTCCGGTCCGCCGCGGCCGGTGGCCCGTGTTGCTCTATGTTTGTTGGCTTAGTTGTAGATGTTTATTTCCAAATATAAAAAAAAATATGCAGGATCCCGTTTTGATGAATTTGTTCTTCACACGAGCATACAATTGCAGTGTCGCTGCGATTGTTCTACACTGGCATGGTATTTTTTTTGTATTTGATGAAGGTGACAAGCAAGCATGCATAGCATATCATAAATTGCATTTTTGTACCCTAACAGGGTGTCATGTACAAATACTATTTAAGTCATGACGTAAAATAAACCATTTGATTTAATTTGAATTGAGTTCAATTAAGGTTAAGGATTTTTTTAAGGAATCTGGATTTCAAACTAGATAAAAAAAAATTACTAATAATAATTTTAAATTAAGCCAAAAATCAAAGTTCAAATTCTTTTACAGAAGTAGTCACAAACAGTAATTGATTATACTGCATAATTCCAGCACAATAAATTAAGTGGTTTGCCGATACTATATAATGGAGTATCTAGGTCAAGATTTGTTTTGCATTGAGCTTAGTTCGATCTTGTGACTAAAGTAAATCCCGGTGCGGGGATCGAACCCGCGACCCTTCGAATCAAACGGTCATCTCACACCGTTGGACTAACTGGGTCGCCATCATTTTATGCAGATATTTATAGGTCACCATAGCCTAGCTCAGCCAGAGGTCAAAATGCAGATGCGTTGCCACCCCTGAGACCTAAGTTGATATATCTCTGTGATAGTTATTGCTGGGCCATACATTACCGGAACACGATAATACCCGTGCGTATTTATTACTGAACACTACCATTTGGCGGCATTAGGTAATCATATAGCTCTTACACTTGAAACTCTACCACCAGTAAAAGTATCATTGTATGCTTGTTTGTCACCAGGGACTGAACATTTATGATTCTGAATATCTTTATTTATATTTATTTTTACTGGTGGTAGAGCTTCAGTGACGGAGCTCGCGGGCGTAGACACCACCGCATTACCTAATATACTTGCCGCTAAATGGTAGTGTTTAGCACTATCGTGTTCCGGTCAGGTGGTAATGTACGGCCCTGTAATTTCCGGCACAGAGGCATAACACCTTAGGCCTCAGGAGTGGTAACGCATCTGCATTTTGACCTTGGTCTTCATGTGGGTGTCTATAGGCTGCAGTCATCACTTAACATCAATGTGAACTGCAGGCTTGTTTGCCACGCCCATTACATAAAAAAAAAATTTTGAAACAATAACTGTTATCCTTTAAAAGTTTAGAAATAGAAAGATTCGTACAGCAGGGGCTGAAAAACTATGAAAAAGAACGAAAGTGTTTAAAAAGATCCAATCGTGCTAAAGTGTTTCTGTACAGCAGATTTATTGGATCGCTGATGTAATGCTAATAGCTTATCTGGGTCAAGAAATGTCTAGGATTTATCTTTGTTCGCCTTTTTGGCAGCTTTTAATACTAAAATTTATTTTATCGTGAATTCGTAAGTACACAATTATAATTATGTATGTATGTAGAGAGCAATGGAGAGAGCTATGCTTGGAGTTTCTCTGCGAAATGAGGAGATCCGCATGAGAACCAAAATTACCGACATAGCTCACCGAATAGCGAGACTCAAGTGGCAGTGGGCAGGGCACATAGCTTGACGAACTGACGGCCGTTGAGGCAGAGCAGTTCTCGAGTGGCGACCGCGTACCGGAAAGCGAAGCGTAGGCAGGCCTCCCACAAGATGGATCGACGACCTGGTGAAGGTCGCGGGCAATCGCTGGATGAGGGCGACCCAGGACCGTTCGTTGTGGCATTCTTTGGGGGAGGCCTTTGTTCAGCAGTGGACGTATTTTGGCTGAAATGATGATGATGATGATGATGTATGTACATGAAACAAATTGATAGTAAGAGAGGAAATAAGACATTCTACTATTAAACATAAGTAGATATGAATTTCTTGTAATAAAACTAGTTTTCGGAATTACCACGGGTATATTAAACTAAAATGATTATTTACAATCAGCCGCGGGGCCATACGCGCTTCATTTTTATCATTAGTAGATATATATAATAATATTATTATTATCTGAATAATGTTTGGCAGGAACAAAAATTGAACTTCATTTTATTACTTCCATTTTGTGTCATAGCAACTCGCGTGAAATTGTACGATATCATTTCATTTATATATAAAAAATAAATCATTTGTACGCAACCGAATAAAAATATATTATAAGATATCAAACCAAAACCAGTGTTGATTATAGCTAAACAATATGAAATTCTAAGTAATTATGCTGATTCTAATTTTCAGGTTGATTTATCGCATGTACTGGCCTTATTTCTCATTAATATGGCATACTGATCATAAATTAAAAGAAAATAAACATTAAACGAAGTAGTAGAAAACGATTAGTTTCATGAATATTAGTTTCACGATTTACAATATAGCTTCTGAATATAAGACTCTTAATTAAATGCGTACTTGTAAATTATCGACGAATTATTTTACAACTACCTCTAGTACTAGAAGTTTCTCATCACCACTCAAAATATTAGCGTTATACACAGGTTAAATGAGTTCTCTTTGAACGAAAATTAATTAAGCTGGCTGGGCTTAAGCATATATTATTAAGTTGAACTTGGTGTAAATTTAGGTAGGTATATAAAAGGAAATTCACCAGGTTTCAATACTAAAACAATTGATATAGTTAAAAATGTAACAAGTGATACACTGGGATCCTGAGTATTATCCCCGGGTCGGGCTATCAGATGCGAAAATGTATTATTCTTAATCACTGATGCTATTGAGATTCCACTACTACTGCGCTGACTCCCTTGGTTCGATTCCCGGGTAGGGTGTTATCAGAGATAACGGTGTAAAATCCTTTATCTTTGATTCTATGGGGATTTTTCCATTTTTTGTAAATATTCCAGTACCTCGAAGTTTGGTAATGAGCCCGGAGATATCAACAGGCTCGCCACCTGTTTGGGCCAAAAAACGTAACCAGCGAATCGTGGGTGTTTGCATGTATGCTTGAATGCATGCATTTGCCTCTGCCTACCTCTTCGGGGATTACAGGCGTGAAGTTACGTTTATAGCGTTTCCAAAGTAATAAATAGATAGATAGAGAAGAACAAAAATTTGAAAACCACATGATTTACAGATTTAAAACGATATAAAATTAAATATGATCGCAATTTATTTACTTCCAAATAAACGAAATATCAGACCTGTTTCAGCATTATTAGACCACGAACTAAATTAAATTCCGACCCGCCCCGCTATACGTAACAGCCAACGTCAAAGCTAGATCTAAAACACCAACGATGATTGATTACTATCGAATCGAAAGTGCTCTGCTCCAGTATTGCTACAGGTTTTATTACTTATACATTTTTTTGTTTAATGTATTTTGAAATGGATTACCTATGTTGGTTCTAAGAAATGTTGAACGTTAGTGTTTAGATGTAAATAATAACACCTCAATACCTGTGCAGTGCATTGCATAGTAGGAAAATAGATAAACCTCTGCACCTCATCAAAAAAATAACTGAGACACATACTTTTTTTTATGTAATGGTAGTAGCAACCAAGCATGCAGTTGACATTGATGTTAAGTGATGACTGCAGCCTATAGACACCCACACAAAGACCAAGGTCAAAATACAGATGCCTCTGTGCCGGAAATTACAGGGCCGTGCATTACCACCTGATCGGAACACGACAGTGCTGAATAGTACCATTTAGCGGCAAGTATTAGGTAATGCGGTGGTGCCTACGCCCGCGAGCTTCATCACTGGAGCTCTACTACCAGCATGATATATAAAATATATAAATGAATATGACAATGACAAATGATATAACTGCCTCGGTAGCCTAGTGGTAGCAGGCCACTACTACTACGCTGAGGTCCTGGGTTCGATTCCCGGGTAGGGGGTTATCAGAGATAATGGTGAAAAAGCCTTTATCTCTGGTTCTATTGGGATTTTTCCATTTCCTGGAAATTTCCCAGTACCTCAAAGTTTGGTAATGTGCCCGGAGATGTCATGATGTGAAGTTACGTTTTGAATATGATAAATACTCAATGAGACGACAAGACACTGGGCTTGCATGTACCTACGCTTAATCAAGCTTGCATTTACCTCTGCCTACTCCTTCGAGGATTACAGGCGTGAAGTAACGTAAAGGTAACGTAATATATTAACAAAGCAGGTAAGCAAGCACCTGGGTGAACCATTAAATTTTGATTCGTGGAGTTTATCGCTTCTACACACACAAGGAATTCGTGCTTATGAAGCCACTTCGTATGGCTGAATTTGTGCTGATCAATATAATAAAAACCTTTCTCGGTTAGAACGATAAAAAGAACTTCGAAAAATATTAGTGACGATGAGGTTTTTTATGTTACGAAGGTACACGCTTAATAGTTTTATATTAAATGCTAGCTGCCCCGACGGACTTCGTATCGCCTAAGGCACAAAAAATTGTTTCCGATAAGTCGAAAAAAATAATTGGTCAGAATTACCCTTACCTTTTAAGATTATAGAAAATGGATTACAACCGATTTGCATAGGCTACCAAATATCCACAGAAAATTTCATAATAATCGGCCCAGCCGTCTTGGAGGAGAATTACAAACACTCTGACACAAGAATTTAATAAAATATATTAGATTGCTTTTTAAAGAAATAAATTATCTTACTGAGAACAGAACACGTTCGTTTTCTTTAGACTGTGCTATCAGTATGCACCGCCGCACTATCTTTTTTTTCCCAGTCTCAATAAGTTCTATTGAACTTGTTGAGAATAACATTTCATTATGAATAGACGCAAGTCTCATTTTTGTTTGTATTGACCGTTAACCAAACGGGTGACCATAATTTACTTCATTGTAATTTATTTTGGGATAAAAAATACTTGTTAAAAATGCTTAAAATGGATTCGGTTATCTGGATTCTGAACAAACCACTTTCAGGGTGCGTGCTTATTACATCACACGTTTTATATACGCACGTTCATAGTGTTCATACGAGCATATCAACTGTTACGGTATCGCCAAGCCAGTTCAATCTAGCAAAAAACCGTTACCCGGAATCAAACGCCCGTGTGAGAGTAGAGAAGGCTTTAGTGCGGCCACACAAACACAAAACTGCGATTCGATGCGACGCCGCACTGTAGGCAATACAAAGGTAAATAAAATAAGTAAATAAAATACGCTTACACTCACAGCCCCACAGTAGGTATAAACCTGTGTCGTGGGTGCCGTTGTACACATACAACACATACACAAACACCCAGACCCGAAACAAATATCTGTAGGCCATACAAATATTTGTCTCGGTGCGGGTATCGAACCCGCAACCCTTCGAATCAAACGGTCATCTCACATCGCTGGACTAACCGGGTCGTCAAAGAGAAAGATGCGATCTCGCAGATATTTGCGATGCGCTGCGAATTCGCAGTTATGTGTAAAGGAGCCCTTAGACGTGTAAATCATAAAAACTAAATTGAATATACAAGTAAACCTTTTTCTGTAAGCGTATATAAGTAAACTGAATGAATAATGTTTCATAGAAAGAAACAAATGACCCTTATGTATCAAATCAAGGCCTGATATGAACAGTCAGTTGCCTAAAACGTTCTAGCCCTTTTAGGTTCTTACAAAGTTGTTGAAATATTACACGCACTTCAACCCACATTTATCTTAGCGTCCTGCTAACCAAATACCTCGAAAATCTTAGCTCTAACTTGGAAACTAAAATAAAACATTATGTCAAGTCGTTTATCTTTGGTCTTTAATAAAACCAGATGATTTCATTCTTTCAAGTTAACGAAAGAAGTCGCTTTTATTTATGTCGTATTTTTCATAAATGCATTGTTCTTGTAAAGTATTTGAAGTCCTTATTTACAGCGCAGAAAAGTCTCTATTCTATTATATCATCACAATACAGCGATAATTTGATTACTTTACTGGTGGTAGAGTGCCTACGCCCGCGAGCTCCAGTGACGGAGCTTTGTGTAGGTGTCTATAGGCTGCAGTCATCACTTAACATCAATGTGAACTGCATGCTTAGACATATTATATTGCACATCTTCTAAGGTCGATGTGCAATATAACATATCTCGCTGCGTAGAGTACTTTTTTTTTTAATATTATCATCAATATGGCAATAAGCGTAATGGCATCGCTATAACGCTTATTGCCAGTGTCAAGTAAAACGATATTTCGTATTCGTATTAAGCAGCGTAAAAGTCAGAGACAGTCAGTCAATTTATCAGTCCGTCAGTCAGTCACAATCAGTAATTCGAGTAAAGCGATGGCTACTTTACCAGAACACTTATAATGAAGTTTTTGAGGCAACCCGAAAGGACGTGCTTTCGCACTATTATTCTATTTCACTATACACGGGCACTGTAATAAGCCTATATCAAACAAAATGCCACAACATTATTTAATTTAACTTAAAAATACACCAAGAAAATGAAATAAAATAAGAGCACTACACGTCTCTTTCAAGATTCCCGCCAAAAAATCAATTTTTGATTTTTTTTAACAGCATACATCTCCCATGATTAGGAAAAAATGAAATAAAGTTATAAATTATACGTTCATTACGGATCAAAATAATAGTGAAAGATTTTTTTGGGAACCGTTACACTTGCCAAAATATTTAGTTGCAAATCATCTTACAAATGATAGGGATCTCCCCCAACACGATGAGTGGAATGAATTAAAATTCAATTTGATGTTTTTATTTATCTGATCTAAGAGTTTCAGAAGAATTATTTTTATAAAGCAATCAAGTATTTAAAATTTAATTTCAGTTAGATATTTGCATTGAAATAAAACGAGTTCTCGGATTCATCTCGCGTGAAATTAAAATGATAATTTGAAATGTATTATAACATATTTTTTATATGAACTTTATTATTAGGTACCTTTCCACATTAAAAAATAATTCAAATTGTAATAAATCAGACCGAAGTTATGAGTTATTATGGTTGTACACCTATCTTAAAATCGCAACAAAATTTGTTACATTTGCCTACTCGATTATAACCTCAAAATGTTTATTTACCATGTACCTATTTTGTGCCACGATTGTCCCACGAAGTGACCGTTACAATAAAAATATTTAAGAAAATCTGACAAAGATTGCAAATATAGAGAGTATTTTTCTTTGTTAGAAGTTCTGAGGCGAATAATATATGGATGCAGAACAATGTCCGTTAACAGATAATGTATGTCTTCAAAGCCAACATTTATCTAATTCTCATACAAACATAGAATCACATATTTTTCTCAAAAAAAAAAAAAAAAAAGAGTAGTACGTACATACGTACCTACTCTTTTTCTTTTTTTTTGTATATAACTGAATTCCATAATTCAATGACGTGTGACGCGATGAGAAATTATGTCGACACGATTCTGCCATTTAGAAGCAACGTTTACGCAAGTGTTTTAACCCACCGATCTATTGACCTACTACACGTTAAGTTACTTACTTTATCGTTAAAAAGTTTTTTATCTGGGTGCAGGTAGTATTTTTTTTAAACGTCTGATACGTATTACTTTTGGAAGATTTAGAAATAGAACCACCGATTATTCTACCTATGACACGCATTGTTTTCCGTTATTCTTCACTTTTCACAATATTGCCTAGTGAAAGCACATCATCGCATCATAAAATTAAATAATAATTTCTGCTGTCAAAATAATAAATTTGACGTTGCTGTGTTAAAGATATTATGTACGTTTTAATAATAACAATTAGAGAGACAAAACATCTTTCTCTTTACTGGTTTACCTTATTTATCTGCCGCTAAATGGTAGGAAGCGCGTATGGCCCAGCGGCTGGTGTAGATCGTAAGCGATCTGCTCGGTTAAGCACTACGGGCGCGGTCGGGTAGTGTGATGGGTGACCGCTAGTGGCAAATTAAATGCGCGTTTCCGTGCTTCGGAGGGCACGTTAAGCCGTCGGTCCCGGTTGCTATCGATAGATAGCAGTCGTTAAACCTTGTCGGAGGCCTTATGGGCGGGTTGAAAACATACGATAAAATTTATTAAAATTAAAAAATTATTAACACTTAATTTGTTTAAATATCGGTAATATTTAAACGATAAGACGACCCGGTTGGTCCAGCGGTGTGAGTTGACCGTTTGATTCGAAGGGTCGCGGGTTCGATCCCCGCACTGGGACAAATATTTGTAGAGCCTACAGATATTTGTTTCGGGTCTGGGTGTTTGTGGATGTGTTGTTTGTATATAACGGCATCCACGACACAGGTTTATACCTGCTGTGGGGCTGTGAGTGTATGCGTATTTATATTTATAAGAGTGATTGAGAGTGAGATTAACGAATTCCATTACTTCGATAAAACAAAAGTTTATTGGTCAACTCAAAGTCAAATACACAGTTATGTTACTACTCATAAAAGGCAAATTACACGACATGATATTCAGGGTCCGGCAGAAAGGGTGGGCGTGGCCTCGCGCCGGGTTGCGCTTATTACACTATCCCATCGACAGGGCCCTAACTCAATCACAGTACAAATATGAACAGTATGGAAATTACGTACAAAACGTTGAAACGGTGCAATCACACAAACATGCGCATCAATGAGGCCCCTTAACGGTTTTCGCGGTACTGCAGTTCCGAGTCACTCGCTAATCGAGCGTCGATGCGCATGTTTGTGTGAGTGTGCCGTTTTGAACAATTTGTACGTAGTTTCCATACTGTTAATATTTGTACTGTGTGTAGTTAGAGCGTTAGCTTGACCAGGCCGCTCCGGTCGCCCTAATTAGGGCCCTAACTCTCTAAATGTTATAACACTATCCTGACCCATGCTATCGTACCCTGAATACCGTGCCGTGTAATAAGTCCAATAGTTATCGGAAGATAACAATCTTGGTGGTTGCGCTAGGAATGTATGCATTTGTAACAAAAACTGTGTTTTTTTAATTACTTCGAACACCACGAGAAAATAAATAATTAAACAATATCAAATATTCAGAAACAAGACCACAAGCTATACTGTCGCAAATGCGTATAAGGTACCTACTTGCGTGTTGTATGTAATAGCAGATCGTACGTAACATCCGAAATCTGTACCTTTGACAAGTATTGTGTTCAACAAGAAACCAGTCGTAGTACGTAACGGCAGTGGTATCATAAATAAGGCATCAAATCGATACCTACAAGACATCCCTACGTTACAATGTTAGTTATATATATTCGGAGGTTAGCTAGTTATTTATTTTCAGAGTTCAGGGTTATCATATTTCTGACACAGAGGCGATAATATGGGATTCTGGGAATACTGAGAGTAACAATGTATCTGTATTGAATCTGTTTGGATCATTAAAGGGTGCAATTTTTAATTTATGAATGTAAACTGCAAATTTATTACGTACCTATGGAAAAAAGTTTTTAAAATATTGATAATATAGTTGCATTGCGAGCATTTACATTGAAATAATCCCTATTAAAATTATCATCAACCGACTACATGAGATTGTAAAATGTTATTTAGCGGTAGTTAATTTGATGTTATTTGTTGTACGTAACATAGTGTATCGTCCACTACATTAAGGCGCCAACTAGTGGAATACAATGAAACCTTACAGTACTTATCTAGTACGATAGATGGCGTGCAGTCAAATTACATCGCACATACGAAGATTTCTCAAGAGTTGGCATATATACAACTTCCCAACGTCAGCCATCGGGCCGCGGCCCGCCAGGCGCTACCACCTCGCCTGGACGGAGGATCCTCCCTTTTCGCCGGAGGAACACTTCCACCCGTTCCTCCACAATAGGAAATCAGTACCTTTGACAAGTATTGTATTCAACAACAAAGCAGTCGAAGTATCGACAGTGGTATCTATCTAATACCTTTAAACGAGCATTCTTGTATATATATATAGAATCAAGATCTCGGAACGGCTCCAACGATTTTCTTGAAACTTACAGATTAGGGGTTTTTCGGATCAAGAAACCGATTTATTTAGGTTCCAGGTCCAAGAAAAGCTCGGTTCCAAGTTAATAATAAATTTTCCTCATAACCGACGACTAACGCCATCTATTGATGAATAGAAGAACCATTAGTCTACTAACGTTAGTCGTATATGCAATTCATACTGAATATAATTTTCAAAAATCGCTACGGAGCGAAGCTCGGTCAACCAGGTACTCATAAATAAGACGTCATATCGATACCTACAAGACATTCCTATTTGATAGTAGTGACGTTACAATGTAAGTAATATCTATTCGTCGGTTAGCCAGTTGTTTACTTACAGTGTTCAGGGTTATTGTGTTTCTGACTCAGATGCGATATACATGTATGGGATTCTGGGTGAACTGAGAGCAACAATGTATCCGTATTGAATCTATTTGGATATTTAAAGTATCTGTAGGATACAATTTTCATTTAGTAATGAAAAAAAAAAGTTATGAAAATATTTATAACTGGTTTTTGCCCGCGACTTCGTCCGCGTTACTTTTAATCATTACGTATTGTAGCCTTTATGTTATTCCAATGTATACCCTATATTACTGTAAAGTTTCATTCAAATCGGTAAAGCAGCCTTTTCGTCAAAGAGTGACAAATATCCATCCACCTATCCATACTCACAAACATTCGCATTTTTAATATTAGTAGGATAGGATATAATTCCAGGCAATTACATTGAAAGAATACTGAACACTACTATTTAGTGGCAGATATGATAGGTAGTTTAGTTAAATCTTTGCTCTTATGCACAACTACTGGACGTCTATCAAACCAAAATAAAACAACAACCAAACTTACTTACTTGAACTTAAATTTACTTAATTTACGAATAAAAGTATGTATGTATGTATGTATCTTCACGCCAGGTCCCTAACGGGGTAGACAGAGAGTGTAGAGCGCCAGACATCCCGGTTCTGACAAACCTCTCGTGCCTCGTCTACCTTCATCATTCTCTTCATACATGCACGCCGATTCCTAAGACTTTTGACCCCACCATCAGACAGAACTCGACCTATTTGGTCATGGTAGGTCAGCCTTGGTCTTCCTGGGCCTCTGCAACCATCCACATATTAACTTACGAATAAAAGTATGCTTATCCTTATCTTCCCTCTCTTGTCTGTTTTATTCGTGAATTATTTCAAACTATGAATTGAAATATGTGAGCTGTGTACTTAGAAAACTCAACTCATATAGAATCACAAGACGGCCAAGACCGATTTCAACATTGTTTTAATTGTATTGTAAAATTTAGTTCTCTTGAGTAAATCAATTTGATATTTCGTAAGTAAATAATAAAGCTACTTACACACGGAAGACTTAACATTAAGTGCTGCTTTAGTCGAAGACGTAGGCATCCCGCATTACTTAATCTATCTATAGGCTAAGAGTAGTGTATGCCAGCACTATTGTTTTCAGTTAGTAATGAATGGTGGAACTTGGTAGAGGACTGGTAGTGGACTTTTACTGGTGGTAGAGCTCCAGTGACGGAGCTCGCGGGCATAGGCACCACCGCATTACCTAATATACTTGCCGCTAAATGGTAGTGTTCAGCACTATCGTGTTCCGGTCAGGTGGTAATGTACGGCCCTGTAATTTCCGGCACAGAGGCATAACACCTTAGGCCTCAGGAGTGGTAACGCATCTGCATTTTGACCTCGGTCTTTGTGTGGGTGTCTATAGGCTGCAGTCATCACTTAACATCAATGTGAACTGCATGCTTGTTTGCCACTTCCGTAACATAAAAAAAAAAACTCATATCTCAGGGGTTTGCATTTAACACGTTTGCATTTAGACTGTTTTTGTGTACATAAGAAAAAGCTACATTTCAAAACGCTAAAATAAATAAATAATAATCAAAGATCTATTTCACCACATAGCTACTCTATACGCAAATCTGATTGTATTTTAACGTGTTCGTTAAGTCTTAATTTAAGATCGTCCTCATTTGATCGAGACTGAATCTAGTTTTTGGCAACTTTGAATGCAAATTGACCTTAACTTGATTCTCGCAAGGTTCGCGCTCTTGAGGTTGGCGCAATTCTAACATTCAGTTCTAGACTTCGCAGGCAATGCGAGCAGAGTTTGACAGTTTTCGTCAGTCTAATTTGAGTGAAATCCTCGATAGTTGTCTGTAGCAAATTACACTCTTGACAGTGAATTACATACATCACACAAATAAATAGAATATATTGAAGATGTTTGTTATTGTCTTCGTCTGTTCCCAATGATTGTCGGTTGTGTGCTACGAAATTGGCAACGAATAACTAATTCGATTTAAAGACATTTATTTCTCAGAAAGACAAACACGTCACTTATTGAGAAACATGCAACAATGTTATAATACAAAATGTAGGTAGTCGCCGTTCGTAGATTAGGTGAGTAGTTATAGTTACATTATAAGTATTGATTATTAAATTAAAGTAACAGTAAAAATGAATGTACCATCGAAGGAAGATCGGTAGGTCATGTAAGTTTATGGGATGATTTGACAAAATATTTGGATGACGGTAATCTTCCTCGATAATACCCACTCCCCTTTAACAATAAGGCTGAATGCTATCAAGCACCTGCTGAGTAATATAAGTAGATTTACTAGTGTAAAAGCCGGCAGAGCAAATTTTATATCAAAAATAGGTATTCACAACATATTCTGATAATTTAGTTTTAAAAGATTTTATTGTATTACAATTTTTTATAGTTTGAGGTAGTTTATTACAGAACTGTGCACCTTCGTAAGTTACCATTTTTTTCCCGTAATTAGTTCGTGTCTTTGGAAGTACCAACCAACTAGCTCGACGACTGCTTCGATTTGTTATCTGATGATTAAATTTAAAAGTTAGATTAGTATGGAGAGAGCTTTTTAACAGTTTGCGTATTAATATGCAGGTGTGGTATACGTATAATTGTTTTATGTTCATAAGGTTGGTATCTCTGTATATTTTAGTAGTAGATGTACGGAAAGGATATCTGAAAAGCAATTTAACTATTTTATTTTGTAATATCTGTAGTTCTGCTAAGTTTGTTTTGGCTGCACAGCCCCAAACTTCTATTAAATATAGAAGATGAGGTTTGACCAGTGCATTATAGACGGTGTAGCGCACTTGACGTGAAATGCACCGAGAAATGTTTCTAATGGGGCCTATACACGATGACAGTTTGTTTTTCACATGTTCAATATGTATTTTCCACGTCAGATTGCTATCCATTCTTAATCCTAGATATTTTTCGTTAGTTTTTCTTGTAACTGTACTCCATTAACTGTAAGAGGTAAGTGTGTTTGGATAGGTTTGTTTTTTGTTTTAAATAAAACGTAACAAGTTTTTGAGGTATTAATAGTTGAAAGATTATGTTGAAACCAAGAGAAAAGTGTGTTTAAATCAAATTGAGCCTGTGGTAGAATATCATGTAGATTGTTTCCGAAATAAAATAAACAAGTATCGTCGGCGTACAATGTTAGGCGTCCGTTCAACCCAAGGTCATTGATGTTATTTATGTATATTAAAAAAAGCAAAGGGCCTAAGATTGAACCTTGAGGAACACCGCACGTTATAGGCATTTCTTTACTTTGAATATTATTAATTTTAACTACTTGAGATCTATTTGTAAGGTATTTGTAAGGTACTATTTGTAAAGGATTCGCTGGCAGAGTTCAAAGGGCCGATATAAGCCACGACAAAAAAATTACAACTTGCTCTTTTTAAAAACTTAAGATACTTATTGAGGGACCATAAACAAATTTTATAAAATAAATACGTAAGTTCTACTCACTACTTCTACTTATTAAACGAAGATGAAATCATGTATTTAAAATAAACACTTTTTTACCAGGGGAAAATGCGTAACACATACCCACCCCTTGGAGAATGAGGTGGGTTATGTGGGTCTCCGGAAAAGGACATCCGTCTACCGACTTAAAACCCCTGGGTGTTCCGACTCCTCCGCCATAAGTGGCGGGGTCACGGGAACGCTATCGCACACATCCGTTACCCCACCGGCGGCGTGCGGAACACCTGCACGCCAGCCAGTCCAGGACCTCTCGGGCGACGGACATCCCCTAGTCCGACGCTCGAAGGTGCCTGCCCAGACCCCTCACAACACCAGGCGTCCCTAGACGTCCAGGTGGAAGGGCTCAGGAATACAGTTCGGCCTCGAGGGAGCATCGAAGGAGTCCTAGTCCCCTCATCCGCCCCATCGCGGCCCCATCACGTCCCTATCCGACGGCGGGACCACCGCTAGGCGGCTGGGGATAGGGTGCAGGGCCAATGACATACGCGTACAACTCATCCCCAGCCGTCTCCTCACCACAGCAGGGAGTGGCGGGCAGAGCCACGCCAAACGCCGCTCCCTCTCTGGGTTCTTCTTGGCTTCGCCGGTGTCAGACCAACCACCGGGTACTGAGCCCCTCCGCCACGATAAAGCGGAAACCCTCGGGGAGGGATTTAAATAAACCTAAACCAACATTGTATCAACTACATTTAGTCAAAACCACAAAGCAATATCGAATAAGTTGACATAGATCCTATAAAACAGATCTGATACGTTCAAAATGCGGGCATGAGGATAAAATATTTCCAACAACTCGATTTGAATAAATCGCTTACAAAGTTTAAACGGGCTTTTGATTCGGTATGTGAAACGCTCTCACATCGGATTTACTGTTATCTAGGTAAAAATGTATTAGGGTTCCATATGTTTGAGGGCTTTGGGACCTGACAAACCCATCGCCTTCTACTGGAGGAGAATCCTTCCGCTAGTGCGTTCAGTCAACCGAACAATGGCCGTAAAACCTTAAAACCGGATGGGCTGCAGCGTCCCACAATAAAACTACTGTCATTGAACGTAACTTCACGCCTGTAATCCCTGAATGGTAAGAGGTAAATGCATGCATTCAAACATACATGTAAACACCTACGGTTCGCCGGTTACGTTTTGGCCCATGTAAGCGGTGGCGAGCCTGTTGCCATCTCCGGACACAGTACCAAACTCCAAGGTGCTGGGAAACTTCCAGAAAATGTAAAAATCCCAATAGAACCAGAGATAAAGGATTTTACACCGTTATCTCTGATATCCCCCGACCCAGGAATCAAACCCAGGAACCCAGCGTAGTAGTAGTGGCCTGCTACCACTAGACTGAGGCAGTACTGTCACTGCGATCGCTAATTCACCTGCCAAGCGTGGCGATTCTGGCATAAATATTCTTCCTTAGTTGTGAGCGTCTTTGGGGAAGGCTTTGCCCAGCAGTGGACGTCTTGCAACTGGAGTGATGATGATGTAGATATCAAGAAGAAAAACTGGAAACCCTAGCCTAAAGGATTACCAAAGGGTTTGTCTATGGATGACGGCCAATTTGATTAAAACCTTCAAAATCGATTGAATTTAGTAGACAGGACTATAATTTAAGAAAGAAACAGAAAAAGTTCTTTAACTACACATTACAATGACCTTTATGAACTTTTTGATTTCTTAAATACGTTACTGACCTCTGTCCTTCAGTTACACAGAAAATGTCTCATACGGATTTTCTGCATGCGATTCAGAGTCGCACTTGATTACTTTATTATTCAAAAACATAACGTGCACGAGTGACCGTTCTTAATTTAACTGTCAGCATTTGCAAATCGTGCTTAGGTACTACTGACCCAAGCATATAATATTAATTCCGTATAAACCACGTTTGAAACGTTCTTATTTTTGTGAGCCTTTGAATTATTTGTATGATGCTGAATGTCCATTTATAATGAGCGGTTTAATAATATGTAGGTATTTTTGATACGATCAGATATGAAAATATATTTGTTGCGTAATAGAATATTGTTATTCCGGTTTCTTTTTTATGTCATTTTATAGGAAATTTATATAAATTGATTTCGGGCAAAAAGCGAACCTACGACCTCAGGATAACCAGTCCAACCAGCTTACTAAAGCATGTCCATCGAAATTAAGTTTAAAGTTAAGTTAAGAAGTATGTTTAGCGTTGTACGTCTCCTACAATTTTCACCAAACATCGGGCTCAATAAGACTTACAACTAGCGCAAGAAATTTCGTTCCAAAAAATGTACAACTCAAACCACTTCCTACCCGAGATCACGCAAATGTAGCCTGCCATTATATTTAAAGAGATTTTCCTTTTTGTACATTGAAATGCCTTCACTGGATGTGAAATTCCAGAATTCTCGTAATGCAGACTCAGGCATGTTCACGTAAGTGACACCCGAAAAAGCAAATACTTCTGGAAGAATATTATGTAACATATTTGAGCGCATGGACAGTTTTACGTACATGATAATATAAAGGTATAATTATATATTTTACTGCTATGCTGAGGTCCTGGATTCAGTCGCCAGGTCGAGGGGTAAGTGTTATTGGGATTTTTTTACACCTCGAAAGATATAGAGATATCAATAGACTCTCCACCATTAACATGGGTCAAAACATAACCGAAGAATGAAGGGTGTTTGCATTTGTGTGCTTAAATTCATGCATTTGCCTCTGCCCACTCCTTAAAATACAGGCGTGAAGGTAGATATTCTTATGAAAAACAAAATAACAAATTACCGTGAGTTACTTATCCTCTACAACAGTCACCACAATAATAATTTCGATCCCAATTACATCGTGAAAGCAAAAAATCAATCAACGAAGGAAATGACATAGAATGATAACGTAGTAGTCATAATTGATAAATTGGTTGGTTTCAATGAGAGGAGCAAAAAGGAGAGCAAGTATGATGAATCGAGGAAACCGTCCGTCTTGTTTACAGACAAACCGCAGACAAATTGTTTCATTTCTCCCGGCGAAGCGTTATCTTGTTATTTAGCTAGATATACTTGGCCAATTGGATATTACTGAGATGGAAAATATATCTATTATATTAATTGGTATGTATGTATCTTGTCGCAAGGTCCCTAACGGGGTAGGCAGAGAGCGTAGAACGCCAGATATCCCGGTACTGACATACCTCTCGTGCCTCGTCTACCTTCATCATTCTCTTCATACATGCACGCCGATTCCTAAGACTTTTGACCACACCATCAGACAGAACTTGACCTATTAATTGGTACACGCAAAGAAACATTGTATGTCACGTTAAGGCCACTTATTTTTATGAAGATTTCTGTAATCTATAGTATGCACAACCATATAAGTGAATTTGTTTGTTTAATTTTGACTTTTAGTAAATAAAAAAACAGTATAGGTAGATACGAAAAACTAAATAACGAATAACCATAATTTTTTCCTAAAATATTCACCAATTCACCACAATAATAACTTAAATCCCAATTACATTGTTGAAGCAAAAAAACAATTTACGCAGGAAATGGCATAGAATGATAACATAGTAGTCATAATTGATAAATTTCAATGAGAGGAGCAAAGAGGAGAGCAAAATGCTGAATCGAGGAAACCGTTCGTCTTGTTTACAGACACAGCCGTAGACAAATTATTTCATCTCTCCCGGCGAAGCGTTATCTTGTTATTTAGCTAGAATTACATGGATATCATTACAATACGAAATGCGAGAAGATATTTATTTATAAAACACGAAAAAATATATACCCCCTTATTCATAAACGTATTTTAGCTAAAGTGTTGCTAATCTCTCCTTTGTCCTTTCTATCCTGCACATTTGACAATGCAACTGACAAAGACAAAGCATTCTATAGCTAAAACGTATCTAAAGTACGTTTGTGAATAAGGGGGATAGTATATAGTGTTAGTGAAAATATGCCAAAAAAGTACATTACATATTATTATACGCTATCGTTATATGAGTAAATGAAGAAAGACTTCGTAAATCTTTTTAAACACACATTTTGCCCCCAACACATTTTTGTAAAAATATTTATGTAGAAAAATGTAAGATTTAGATAAATTAGAATGATTTGTCAGAAAATAGCAAAATCAATATTAAAAAATTAAACTAACATGATCATGAAATAAAGAAAGACAAAGAAAGAAAATACCTTTATTTCGAATAGATCTTTATAGATACTTTTGCCTAAATTGCCTAAAGTCAATAACTATAACATACAGCATGAAAGAAAAAACAAATACTATAAATTGGAATGAAAACTCGGTGAAAATAACATAAACTATTTCACGTCATTCCTCATATGAACTAGATAATATTATTATGAAGGAAAACAAAAACTTATTCGTCATAATCAAAGTTATTCCCTTAGCACAATGCCAAGTGCAGTTACTACTAATTACCTTTTTCTCTAAAGCCGCTTTGTCATACTTCAATACGAATGTAATCGGAGAGCAAATGACTGCATATCTTACTCAAAAATCTCAGTTGCCTGTATATCTAATGATGTACTATCCTTTTTTGCACTCATCATTACATATAATGAGACAGTAAACAGAATCGAGTGTCTGTTTTAGTTTTACATTAAATATTTATCCAAAAAACTGATAGGGGGCGATTGAAGAAGAGCAACAGAAACCGAAAAAACAATTTTTGGATTTTTTGTCTGTCTGTCTATTTATGTGTCTGGTGCGTTATAGCTTGAATTCGGTTTTCACAAGTGGGTTACATATAATTAGGAGCGTTGTCAAAACTTTGTTTCGTCAAAATCAGTAAAGGGAAAAAGAAGTAATGGTCAATTGAAAATTTACTTCAAGCACTGCTTCAAAACTTTCAAACAGAGTTGAATGCGGTTTACATAAACGTATTTATTTAGTTTAGCTGTGCGACTTTATCCGCGTAGAATTTAACAAATGAATCAAGCTGAATCCAGAAGTCAACGCGACTATTCCTACTGGTGAGATAACAATATATTATTGTATTCATATGCGGAAACATATTAATGGTTGTTAGTTTTTAAGAAGTTTTTTACATTGTTATGTCAACTGTTTGTTTTCTTAAAAAAATACTATAAAAAAACTTCATCTAATTAATTTTTATACTCTAGATATCATAATATTTTTATGAAATTTTCATTACATATCACTGAAAATAACAACAGCAGGTAAAAAGCTTATCTTAATACACATAAATCACGTTTCACTGTATCCGTATTTACATGATAATCTCCGTAAGCGTCCAATCTGATTCCATGAACATTTTATTTATAAAACTAGCTGTTGCCCGTGGCTTCGCCCACGTGGATTTCGTTTTATAAATAATTCAAATTTTACGATCCCGTGGAAATGTCTCAATCAAGTTCCGATTGCTATCCATAACCTTTAAGTATACGTAACTTTTTTCATGTAGTCTAAAAATGAGATAATTCTGTATAAACTTTTTTAACTTTCTCTTGTTTTTTTTTAGTGACAAATAGTCTGCATACCAATTTTTGGCAGTCCTTTATCTCTGGTTCTATTGGGATTTTTCCATTTTTTGAAAATTTCTCAGTACCTCAAAGTATGGTAATGTGTCCGGAGATGTCAACAGGCTCGCCACCTGTTACATGGGCCCAAACGTAACCGGCATAGAGTCGGTGTTTGCTAGCATTATGATTGCCTTTACTTCTGCCAACCCCTTCGGGATTGCAGGCGTGAAGTTACGTAACATTTCAAAGAGTCAGTATGCCAAGTTTTAATTTTCTGCCTTTAAAATTGTGGAATGCTCCTACAATATATATGGTAGGAAGGCAGAAATCCAAAATATTTTTTTTAAGTAAATGCTGTTTTTTTTAGTAACAAAGAGTCCGCATACCAATTTTTGACTTTCCACCTTGAACGCTGCGGAAATCCCAATACAATTTTCACTCCCTCTTATAAGGGGATGGGAGCAGATTTCTAAAAAAAAAAAGATGTACGTATTGTTTGTTAGGCTCAAAGAGTTCCCGTACTAAGTTTTAACTTTGTACCTTGCAAATTGTGGAATGCTCCATTAAAATTTTGACCTCCTATTTTAGCGGGGTGGGGAAATTTATGGAGACAAAAAGTTGCCTATGTCACTCACTCTGCACCTTTTCAAATATCTCTACATAGAAAATTACACCAATCCGTTACTCCGTTTTGACGTGAAAGACGGACAAACAAACACACTTTCACATTTATAATCTTAGTATAGACAATATGGATTTATTATGGAAGGTAATATACAACTTCATATTCTGTGAAAATTTTAAGCGTCTACTTGCTATGTACCGTTGTTAATATCGAGCAGAAAATATACGAAAAAAAACACGTTTATTGTATGCCCCCTTGGACCTCTTAAAACTTTCATTTTCTTATTTTTAGTATTTAATTTTGTCGTTATAGCGGTTACAGAAATACATATTAAGTGAAAAAATTAGCTTTCAAGCTATCACTGTTTATGAGATACAGCCTGATGACAGACAGACAGAAAGACAGCGGAGGATTAGTAATAGGGTCCGTAAAGGTAAAACCTTTTAGGTACGGAATCTTAAAAAAGATAGAAGATTGATACAAAATAGTTAAAAACATGCGATATGATTCTTAAAATTGACGTTAGTTTTTTATTTCTGAACCGATTGACATGAAACAAACACGAAAAGTTAAGTGAAACTTATCAAAATATATTGGTAATAATCGCAAATCGGATAAACCGTTTCTGAAATTAGCGTGCACAAACACACAGACAAACAAACATTTTTTCGGGATAAAAAGTACTTAGTGTTGTGCGCCAAACGTTAAAGTACGATTATACCAAGTTTCATCGTAATCGAACCGGTAGATTATGTGTGATGCTTGAACAAACAGACAGACAAAAAAAAATCTAATCACATAATTGTGTTCGGTATCGATCTAGTAACATCCCCTGGTATTTATTTTTTCAATATTTTCAATGTACAGAATTTACACTTCTACAGTTTTATTATAAGTATAGATTTGTAAGCAATTTGTGTTCATTTCAGGTTCATTGCTATTATAGCTAAGAAAGTGATTTTTATAATAAATAATCACGCTTGTATCCACAAATATCTATGATGCTTCTAAATAGCGTTTCACTGTACACCGAGCACTTTTTTTGGAAAACTCCAGTCTATTTTACAAACACAAGATCAACTGACTTGAACAGAAACCTCCAGCACTACCTACGTAATCCAAATCGCAAGAGCATTCCAAAAATCCGTTTCAACAAACACAAAAACAAGCCACTCAAGCCAGTAGCCATAAATGTCACAGAACACCAACAACAATAAACGCGCAGAAGCAAGTGAATGACGTCAATCATCAATGACGTGACTGGTGACAGACATGAGGTGACATATCAAAGCGTCAAAAAGGGATGTGTCAACTTAGGCGGCTGTCACAAAATATCTATGTCAAGAATATCGATCCATTGATCAAATGGGTCACTTCAGTCTTTTGTGTTGATTTTAAAACCTAAATGAATGTATTTCAATAAGTCTTCATCTGATTATTGGCACCTTAAAATGAAATCTAACGTGTACTTTCACTTATTTTTCTATTTATTATGTAACCGATTTTTTTTTAATATGAAATAAAAAACGTGTTAATCGATACTTTCTGATACAATAATTATATCCTATGCCATTACATTTCGTTACGTTCCTTTCTACGCCATCATAAATATCAAAAGTACAGATTTTAAAAAAACTGATTTAATACTTTTCCGGTGGATTTCAGTATAATGTTATACTGAAAAATTTACAGGTAAATGCGCACAAATTTTAATTAAAGTATTTGTTCATGTACAATTTTGGCTGATCTCCTTTTTAATTTAATTAGATTTGATGACTAAGGCTAGCTAGACTACCTAGACTAAAGAGGTAAAGAGGTGTAGTATTGTCTGAATCAAGGTGGGGCTCAAAAGGGAATAATACGAATAGAAGGGCAGAGGAGTCTTTTATTTCCTTAATTAAAAATATGAAGTCTCCGGGTCTCTCCCATAAGTTATTGTCACCATGCATATTTAAGCTTAATTTACTGTTAGTTGTTGACCACAACTGCTACGTAAACGGATTTGTTCCCAATTCTAGGATTACGTCTAGGAATTTGGGAAATTTTCGATTAGTCTAAATGCCCAAAACTCCAAACCGCCCCAAACACCTCCAACTTGCTTCAGCGTATTTGGTAAATGGCCCTTAGCAACGACGAAAATTTATCTGAGATTTGGTTATGTAGTTAATTTCCCTCTAAAAATTCATAACAAGTGAAATTTGGTTTTATTTGTACGAACATACATTTATTAAAAGACCTACACTTACAAAAAGGTTCTCAAATAGAGAGAGTCCTTTCAAAGTCGCCAGTAGAGGTTCGCTTGGTTCTTACAAAGACCCGATAATAAAGTTTCGAAATGCATCACAATAGAGTTAAAAGCGCAATGAAGCAAAAATACTATGCTTATTGGTTTAAATTGAAAAGTTGCACTGAGATTCGAAGTTTAAATGGATGGTTTGAGAGGCGCTTTAGCGAAAAGCAAGTCTGGAAATAAAACAATAATAAAAAGAGACTTGTTGGTAATTTGAGATTTAAAAGAAACATGTAGCTTTATACATATTCCTTTTTTAATTAGTGAAAGATCAGATTTGAAATCATCATTTAGATATGAATATAGAAGTTTATGCATTTAGTATTATGTTCCATAGTCGAATGGCAAAAAAATGGAACCCATTAATCTCGTCTTGTCTGTTTGTCTGTCTGTCTGCAGTTCACAATGATGTTAAGTGATGACTGCAGCCTTTAGACATCTACACAAAAACCAGAGGTCAAAATGCAGATGCCACCCCTGAGGCCTTAGTTGTTATGTTTGTGTAATAATTATTACGGGGACATTACCATCATACAATGCCTGCGAGCTCCGTCGCCAGAACTCTACCACCAGTAAAACATACAGTCACTTTATTTGTCCCTTTTTAAGGCACGTATCCTAAAAATGGTTCCTCTTAACATGCCACTGACAAAGACACTTTATTTCACAGAACAAAAGCGTGGAGATATCTTTGAGCAGTTATTAACACCAGCTTTGTTTCAGGTGCAATGACCTGCCTGTGAGAGCGATGGCGCGCGGCGCGCCCGCCTTCCTCTTTACGGTCCATTTTCTCTCGTGCATTATTGGTGAGTTGTTCACGAAGACACTTTAGTTTTTAAAATGTTGCAAACAATTTTGGATCTTATAGTATAGGTTTAGCAATTTTTACAAATTCGTTCTGTCTTTATTGCATTGTTTCTTAAAAAGCCCTGCAGCGTTGATTTGCTTAGAAGCAACAATACTTTTTCAAAAATGGACATTTTTATTTTATTTTATTGAAGATGAAAGTGTTTTGGTGTAGTTTTATGTTCATTAAGATATAAATATTTCATGTAATTTTAAACAAGAGCTTTAGACAAACTGCTCTTTTTATAATTGTAAGATATACCACAGTCTAAAGAAAACGAACGTGTTAATTACCTATACTGTGAAAATACTATGTACCTTACATAAAGTTTCTTTCTGTCGCCAAATGGGAGTGTTTAATGCTATCGTGTTTCCGTTGGACGATTTTTTTATGGTATGAAGGTGGCAAACAAGCATGCAGTTCACATTGATATTGAGTGATGACTACAGCCTAAAGACACCCACATAAAGAGCAGAGGCCAAAATGCAGATCTGTTGCCACCTGGAATTGTTTTACTGGTGGTAGAGCTCCAGTGACGGAGGTCGCGGGCGTAGGCACCACTGCATTACCTAATATACTTGCCGCTAAATGGTAGTGTTCAGCACTATCGTGTTCTGGTCAGGTGGTAATGTACGGCCCTGTAATTTCCGGCACAGAGGCATAACACCTTAGGCCTCAGGAGTGGTAACGCATCTGCATTATGACCTTGGACTTTGTGTGGGTGTCTGTAGGCTGCAGTCATCACTTAACATGAATGTGAACTGCATGTTAGTTTACCACTTCCATTACATAAAAAACTTTCATGACATAAAAAAATGAAAAATAAAATTGTGGGTGTTTCCATACATTTAATTCCGCCTATCCCATCAGAGAATACAAGCCTGATGTGAAGTAAGAAATGTGTGTCGCATCAATTCTCCCAAGGCCACGTACATGTTGCCCTAAATCTTATTCCTTTGGGTAATGTTCACCCCTCTATTCAACCCGTTCATTAGCAACGCTTACAAAATTTCTTGAACCTATGTCACCCCTCTAAGTGCGAATATCTTACATGTATTTCAGTTGACGTACATAGGGGTTATTGCCACAATAAGTTATGTATGCTTGTTTGCCAATTAAATTACATAAAAAAACGTATCTGGTATTTAACTGGTAGGTATTTGCGCGAACAGTATTTCATTTTGGGCAAAGTCATGAAAGATTCTAAGGGCTTACTATTTATCTCGAAAAATATAAGGATAAGCATATTCTCTAAACGACGCACAACACTTGTGGGCGTCTCTGTCCAGCAGTGGACGTCTTTCAGCTGAAGTGTAGATGATAAGAATACCTACTCTTTACTGGTGGTAGAGTTCCAGTGACGGAGCTCGCAGGCGTAGGCACCACCGCATAACCAAAAATATACTTACCTACCGCTAAATGGTAGTGTTAGCACTATCGTCTTCCGGTCAGGTGGTAATGTATGGACCTGTAATTTCCGGCCCAAAGGCACAACACCTTAGGCGTCAGGAGTGGTAACGCATCTACATTTTGACCTTGGTCTTTGTGTAAGTGTCTATAGGCTGCAGTCATCACTTAACATCCATGTGAACTGCATGCTTGTTTGCCACTTCCATTACATAAAAAAAGTAAATATAATAACGTGAGTTGGGTAATAGCAATAGTAGCATCTCGCAATAAATCCTTACTCGAAGACGCCGTCCACAAACCACTGTGCGTCATTAGGGGAGAATATTATTATGAAACAATCGACACGCTTGGCGAGGCGGAGGGAATATGCATAAAATTTAAAATTGTCTCAAATATTTTTTTCTCGAAAACTTATCAACGTCATATTATAATTACAAAGTTTTTTTTATTTACAAATTATTTAATGCCATTAAATATTATGTAAATAGTGCAAAATAAGGGAACGAAATTCAAACTTCCAAAACGCGCCGCCATTGGTCGAGACGAAATAACACTTTGTCTGGTGTTTTTCTAATACTATTTTTGCACTCAGGTACTATACAATACTTGTAAGATAGCTTTTTTGCTTCTTCCATGATTTGTAGAGCAATTAAAATTGAAAATACGTGTGTTGTGACGGCACAACACACGTCTACAAAATGACGGCGTTTGAAGAGCTCAAAGGAGATGTTGCGAGCTCGGCTCTGGTTCGAACGAACGAATCTTCATCATCCCTCCCTCAGCGCGGGAAGCGCAACAGAGGGGGGGGATGGTTCGGGGATTGAGGGGAATCCTCGTACCCCGGGCCTATCTGCCCCCGAAGCGTCGGGGGCGTGGTCCTAAGTGAGGGATTGTGGCACGCGGGGAAACTCACGTTATTCCCTCGCGTGCCGCTTACAAATGGTCCTGATTTAAAGAATTAAATATATTTAAGTTCTCTATTGTGAGGGGCCACACGTCCGCGCCATCTCTTTGGCCTAAGCCGGGCGGCGCAGCCTGGTTCGTACTCGACCTCAAAAATGGGTAAATTAAATAAGAATCTGAAAAAGATATAATTAATTTATTCAAGAATATATTTCAGAGTTACTGCCACCTTTAATTCAAACGATTTTATTATTTTCAGCTATGTTCAACATGGCGGCGATACATCCGACGCTTGGGATCAATCGATTTCGATAGTATTTAGAAATTATTACTTTTTCTCTAAGTACTATATAATCACAAAACAATGAAAAAAAACGAAAATGTCAAAATGACGTCGCCCGCCATATTCGCCATGTTGGTTTTGAGTTGCAATTCTAACTGCAAATAATGTTTTGTAACTGCAAACAAGGCTAAATAAGTGAAAATATGCAGTAAAAAACGTTTTTACATTGATTTTGCGCGTTTAATGATATGGTGTACAATACATGGCCGCAGGTCCATACATTTTTGCAACATCTCCTTTACTCAATGTTTTAAATTTCACTTTGAAAAATAACTATAATATTTTCAGGCCTATTTATAATTTTTCTACGATATATGTGTATGTAAATGATTAATTTAAGACGAAAAAAAAAATCCATGAATATATATATTGCAGTGGCGGTAGTTTTATGCTTGACATCCCTGGAACACAGGGTCCCAGATGAAAATCAGTGTCAGGTCAATTGATGTTATCGACCTGACATGAAGCTGATCTGGGCTCCCATTTGGACCAGCCGCGAGACTTTTATCTCTATTTTGTTTTTTTTTTCGTGTCTAATTAATTGTTTGTAATGTAATAATTTCGCTTTTTTGTGTCTCTGTGCTGTCCAAATAAATGTTTTCTTTCTTTCTTTTCTTTCCTTATCACAACTATTTAACTGCCTCAGTAGCCTAGTGGTAGCAGGCCACTACTACTACGCTGGGGTCCTGGGTTCGATTCCCGGGTCGGGGGATATTAGAGATAAATAACGGTGTAAAATCTTTTATCACTGGTCCTTTTGGGTTTTTTCCTTTTTGCTGGAAGTTTCACAGTACCTCGAAGTTTGGTAATGTGCCCGGAGATGTCAATAGGCTCGCCACCTGTTACATGGGCCAACACGTAATTGGCGAATCGTGAGTGTTTGCATGTATGATTGAATGCTACCTCTTCGGGGATTACAGGCATGAAGTTACGTTTATTTAAAAAAGTAGACATAGGCACGCCGCGGACACTCCGCCAAAATTCCATACAAACGCTTAATTTGGTCTCTATTACACAGACCAACGTCACTGATGGATGTCTATCCATCAGTGACGTGTATTCACACGTGCACCTGTGTTTGTAGCACGTAGAGAATACCAAACGTCGCCCATAAGAGGGGAGGAGGTTGAGTGAGGTGGAGAAATCGGGCGGGACGTCGAAATGTCCATTCTATGAGTAGTATTATTACATATTCGCTGACATAGGTACCTATATTTGTAGTAAAAGGATAAATGACCTAGCAAGGCCACGTTGGTATTCGAAGGTTAAATAATTCCATAATTTTAGCGTTGGCTGGATGTGGTTAAATTAAATTTTAATCATAACAGGGCTACGCTCTTTGATTTATGATATCAACATGTGGCCTTTTTACACGAGTGAAAATATAATTTGTCAGAGATTCGATTTGTATGAAATACGATTTTATTTTTTCTGATTCTGTTCGGATACTGTGTGGTGTTTTGGTTTTGATTTTATTTGTCGCTCGTATTAAATGCTTTAAGCTTATGAACAAAAACTGATTGATTGTATTTTTTAGCATTCGCAATTGTGAATATTTAATAATATTATTATGCTGTAGCTGTGGACCATACTGATCAACAGGGGCTGCGCATATTCAATTAATTTCTCATTTAACATACATTTCACACCTGTAGGATACAGGTGTAGGCAGATGTAAATTGCTTATATTCAAGCATACCTACTTGAAAATACACACGATTCGCTTGTTAGTTAACGATTTCAATTTGATTTATTTTCATTTAACTGCCTCAGTAGCCTATTGGTAGCAGTCCACTACTACTACGCTGGGGTTCTGGGTTCGATTCCCGGATCGGGTGATATTAGAGATAACTTTCTATTGGATTTTTTCCATTATCTGGAAGTTTCCCAGTATCTCGAAGTTTGGGAATGTGCCCGGAGATGTCAATAGGCTCGCCACCTGTTACATGGGTCAAAAACGTAACTGACGTCGTGGATGTTTGCATGTATGATTGAATGCATGCATTTACCTCTGCCTATCACTATATGGATTACAGGCGTGAAGTTACGTTTCTTTCCATTTATGCTTACGCCCAGACTAACCAGTTTCGAATGGAATACAATCAGTTCTGCTAACTTGAACTACATTATAATACAACCAAACTACTTTAAAAATCCAAGTTACTTCTTCATTTCCGTGATCCCTGACAATCGATCTACAACATTAGTTAGTACAAATACTATATGTAAAAAAGCAAACAAACCTAATAATCATACACTTCCACGTTCTCTTTTCACATTACTATAACAAATATCAATTTTATAAGAACAGGGTGCCTTGTGCGAGATTTTATTTGCTCTTACGCGAATCCGATCGCGTAACAGTAAACGCAGATTTGAATGGCATTGAAGGAGCGTCATCTAGCAGTGAATCGATGACGCTCCTTCAATTCCATACAAATCTGCGTTTACTCTTACGCGATCGCGATCGAAAATCGCAATCGGAAATCTCGCACTAGGCACTCTGATCCAAATCCATTCGACGTAACACCGATACCCACGCACGTACTATCGAAGAAATGTCCGTCAGTCACGTCGGTCCCTTATTTGTGGGTGATAAAGTCTAATTTATAATGTTTTAGGATGACCGGCAACTTCTTCGATGGTACACACTTCCGTGTACTACGCATGACACGGTACGAGCGGTTTATTTCAGAATTTTCTAGTACCTCGCCTAGTTTCCCAGAAGCGAGCTCACGCCACGCCTTATCGTGTCGTAAAAATTAGAACCGGATTTTATTTTTTATGATAAATAGGTACGATGTTTAATTTCATACTTAAAAAAAAAAACGACCAAGTGCGAAGTCACTCGCGTACGAATTATAATGACTAATGCCAGGCAATAGCAATTATAATATTAATTGTATGACCACTACGCCGATTCCCGGGTCAGGGGCTATCAGAGATAACTCTCTAAAATACTACATCACTGGTTCTATTGCGGATTTCTCAATTTTCTGGAAGTTGCCCAGTTCCTCGTTTAGTTTCAGAGTTTGGTAATATTCCCAGAAATGTTAACAGGGTCGCCACTACATGGCAAAACGTAACCGGCGAATCGAGGGTGTTTATATGTATGCGTTACCTCGACCTATCCTCCTTCGGAGATCACAGGCGTGAAGCTACGTTTTAACGACGTCGTCTCAATCAGGTTGATTTTGTTCTGAGCCACATGACTCATACTTATACTTATTTTGCTACAGACAGAGCCGATTTCACCATCGCAATAAAACGAGATCTAACATAAATATATATATGATCTCGTATACAGGAAAGGAAATTACAGGGCCGTACATTATCACCTGGCTGGGACACGATAGTGCTGAACACTACCATTTAGCGGCAAGTATATTAGGTAATGCGGTGGTGCCTACGCCCGCGAGCTCCGTCACTAGAGCTCTACCAAGAGTAAAATATATATGTTAGATCTCGTTTATATCGTTTATATATATAAACGAGTTCAATAGTACTACTTGGATGTCGTGGACGAAAATTGATTGTGATGAAGCTGAAATTGGATGCAAATTAATCTTCCAAAACGTTTTATTAAGCTCTGTTCTTGGAGCAAACGGTGAAAAATGCCTTTAGTATTTCTTTTTTTTTTTTTTTTTTTTTTATGTAATAAAAGTGGCAAACAAGCGTGCAGTTCACATTGATGTTAAGTGATGACTGCAGCCTATAGACACCCACACAATGACCAGAGGTCAAAATGCAAATGCGCTGCCACTCCTGAGGCATTAGGTGTTATGCCTCTGTGCCGGAAATTACAGAGCCGTACATTACCGAAACACGATAGTGCTGAACACTACCATTTAACGGCAAGTATATTAGGTAATGCGGTGGTGCCTACGCCCGCGAGCTCCGTCACTGGAGCTCTACCACCAGTAAAAACCCAAGAAACTACGACCACTTATCTACTGGCACTCACTGGCACTGGCATCACAACTCAGCAGCCGTCATAACAAGGCCATAAAAACACGCTGTGTCACGACCATAATTTAAAATGTAACGCTTAATCAAGCTCCAGCTGACAAAGGAGATTTATGTCTCCTTGGAGGACATTTCATTTTCCACACCATTTCTTAGGTCTTTATCGCGATTGGACGATTAATTTTTAATCTGATCACTGGCTGCCATTAATTTGAACTCGACGCGACTAAATTAATGAACTTGCTTGCTTAGAAGCGTCGAATAATCCGAAACCGTGATTTACGGTATGAACAAAACGAAGTTTGTGAATTCGCTCTCGAGTTTCTTGTTTGTAGACACCAAAAATAAAAGTTTGGGGGTCTTCTTAATTTCATAATTAAGTCATTCGCTTTGAGCGCGGAAGTTTTTAATATTTTTTTTTGTGTAGTACCTACTAAATTAGAAAATGAACACAAATTATGAAGTTGGGATCCATCGAGTTACTTTTTTTGAGAAATTTTGTATTTTTTAATTAAGAACACGTTTATTTAAAAAGTTATTATTTTTATTATTTTTTATACAACGCAAGGTAGCAAACAAGCATGCAGTTTAGGTACACTGATAGATGTCTATAGGCTGCAGTCATCACTTAACATCAATGTAAGCTGTTTGTCACCTTACATAAATGTAGAGGCGAACCTATATTGGAATCTATCTACTGTAAGCTTCTGGGTCTTTTAAAGGATTTCGTTTGAGTTAAACTCCATCGTAACATTAATCATTAATTTCCTTCTCTTCACTTTACTTTCAAACGAATATTATCGACAACAACCTTTCGCTTTGCTCGCTTAAAACAGAATGCCCCAGCGATGTTTTTTTTTATTTTTTTTTAAATCGGGCTTTATGTAGACGGCACTAGTCTACTTCACCGGGCATTGGCTAGCGCAGAAGGCGCTCCAGCCTTAACAAAAAAGTTAGCGCAACTGCCTAAGGGTGACCCATGCGGGTCCGTGCCTCGGCTTAGGACGTTGCGGAGAGACATATGAGACATATGCGATTATGGGCGGTACAACTTTCGCTCTACTCCATTCGGTTGGTGATAACCGGAATATCATCGGCCTCGCGGGGCCGGGGATAGGGTCGGGATCAGGGGCGGGTGCGGCGCAAAACGCGTCGGCGCGTTGTATTGGCGGATTGTGTGGAGTGTTTTTGTAAATAATCATTCAAAGCGGCGATAGCCAACGTGGTCTCATCGTCCGGATCTTTTAAGACGAGCTTTGGTCGTCTCCTTTTGGCGCGATCAAAAGGAGTGTAAATCGCGGCCGCTCTAACCAGCGGATTCGGGTGGTGACTCGCCCGATCGAAGTCCCACCGATGAGGGCTCACACCCTTGAATAGTCTCCTTCTACAATAAGCTCGTAAAATATTAATCAACTGATAAGCTCATTAGTATATAAGCTATCATAAACAAGTGTTTTAACAATAGCAGCCCCAATAAATAGGGGTCTATACGGGTATGATCTTACACTACTTACTTATCGGCTAGGTAGATTCCAAAAGGTAATCAACATATTTCATCGCAAACAATTTTTTTGTAACCAATAACGGTACGCTAAACATAAAATAATTTATGTTAATATTAAAATAACCCACCTACAGCCTCTGCCATCTTTATTATTCCAGAACAAGAACTTACCTAACATTGGAATCTATTCAACCATTATAGCATGATTGAATAACAAACTTCAGTATTTGTTACTGAAATATGAACCGACTTCAATAAATTCCGCTTAAATGAGTTTGATATATTGTTATACTTCTTGACGTTAAACAAGTCCCTATTTCCTAAGTCCCTAAGTCCCCAAGTCCTTCGATGGAAAAATTGAAACTGATGCTATACATGCAAGAGAGACTGTCTAGCTATCTGCTTATCTGGTTGTATTTCAAGTTAGCTTAAAGTCATCTATCTATATATATAAAAATCAATTGCTGTTCGATAGTCTCGCTAAATCTCGAGAACGGCTCTACTCGGCTCGATTTGGTTAATTTTAGTTTAGAATTATTTCTGGAAGCCCAGGGAAGGTTCAATAGGTAACAAAATATGAAGAAATTGAATGGGAACAGTAAAAAACACAATATCATTTTCCCATACAAATAGTCCGTATCTATCAAACCTTTGATAAATTATTTTATTTTGAGGCAATACGAAGTTTGCCGGGTCAGCTAGTATAAAATAAATAACACAGTAACACATCATATACACACAAATTTGACCTTTTATTGATATAAAAATAGATTATAGGTATGATATTTAGCGATTAAGTAGCTTCTTCATCTTGCTCTATAATACACCCCGCGCAAGACAGCAAAGCGATTCATTCGTTATCCAATGACAATTATAACTAATTACATAAGCAGGATTAGGCCCCAGCTTGTACGTAATTTGTTTTATGTTATGCGCTGCAGCCTGTTGACACCCACACAAAGACCAGAGGTCAAGATGCAGATGCGATGCCACCCGTGAGATTTTAGTTGTTACGTCTCTGTGATAATTATACGGGGACATACATTACCATCTAATTAGAACACGATTATGCTGAACTAGTGTCCATCAAGCCAGCTGCTATTCCAACTGAGCTGTCGAAGTCGACACCCAACTGTCGAATTTGATTTTTTAATTTGTTAGTAAATACGCGTGACGTGCCTCAGTTTTTTTACGATATTTCCTAAGTTTTAAAATCTTTCTTCATTTATTTTTTTTATTGACTAGCCGAAGCGCGCATGGCCCAGCGGCTGGTGTAGATCGTAAGCGATTTACTCGGTTAAGCACTACGGGTGCGGTCGGGTAGTGTGATGGGTGACCGCTAGTGGCAAATTAAATGCGCGTTTCCGTGCTTCAGAGGACACGTTAAGCCGTCGGTTCCGGTTGCTATCGATAGATAGCAGTCGTTAAATCTTGTCGGAGGCCTTATGGGCGGTTTGAAAACATCCGACAGCGGGTTGGCCACTAACCCACCGACCTCCACCAATCCGCATTGGAGCAGCGTGGTGGAGTAAACTCCAGGCCTCCACCCAAAAAAGGGGAGAGACTCGTGCCCAGCAGTGGGACGTACAATGGGTTGCCATTATTATTATTATTACATTGACTAGCCGACATCGCGCGGAATGGTCAGCAGCGTTCCGCGATAAAACTATCGTCAATCCGCCTCCCAAGCCTGGCTATTATGGAATATTCCCCTAATAACGCACACCATTGTTATGGGCGTCTTTGGGGTAGGCTATGTCCAACAGTGGAGGTCTTTGCGCTGGAGTGATGATGATGATGATGAAACGTAACCTCATATTCAAAATGTTACTAGCCAACAACGCTGTAGCTAATGCTTCCGTTTGGGTTCGCTTGATTAAAATGAGATATCACTTATAAAAAAGCAGCCAAATCCGAGTCGGATTTGCCAAGGAAGGATTTCGTGTAGGAAGAAATCTTTATCGACAGTATTTTTTGCAGTTTTTGTTAAAATGACATGATTCAAAAACAATTTATAAATACCTATCACGTTAAACTAAATTTCGTTAAAAGTTTTCATTAAAACAAAAGCATTTATGTTTTGTACTTATTGTTTATTTCCTCATTTTTAAGGTTAGGGGGGCGACACTCATTCAACCATTTTGGAAGTGTCTGGGTTCCAAACGATTGACTTTTAGAAAAAAAAAATCAAGTGTGTTGTTTTTTTCATTTGACTGCGAATCCCTAAAACTCCAATCTTCTAACTGCTTCACTAGCTTATACACAAATATTTGAACAGACATAATTTTCCAGTGTGCCGGCAAGATAGCGGAAACAACCGGCCTCGCGAGCAAACAACCGTATCTGAGTCTTCAAAGCGCTTCCGCACGGAGTTCCTAGAGGACTGGCCGCATACACCCGGAGCACCATACTTCGATCCCAGCACACCGGACAACGTGACGGGCCTAGTTGGACACCCGGTCACGTTGCTTTGCAAAGTGAAGAATCTTCAGAATCGGACGGTGAGTTTTCATATCTTAATTAGCTGTAGCCAATTTATTATCGAAAAAAATCACATCTAACCACGTCATAGTAATACTTCGTTATTATATTCTACTTAAATTTCATGGTATGATGGCAGTCTGCTCCGTGCAATACAGTCCACGTATGTGGGCTGTCAAGCATGTGTGCGGGTAGATGGTAACATGTCACCCTGGTTTGATGTTAACATCGGTGTCAAACAGGGTTGCGTGCTTTCGTCTAGGCTGTTTATCATATATCTGGACAAATGCCTCCAGAGGGTGAAGTTGATGGATGTGGGAGTGCGTATGGGTGACTTAGTGGTGAACTGTCTGCTTTACGCAGATGATGCGGTAATTGTTAGCTCTACACCATCTGGGCTAAAAGCACTAGTCACAGTCATGAAAGAGGATTGTATGGAGAAAGGCTTACAATTGAATGTGGATAAAACTAAAGTATTAGTATTTGAAAGAGATGAGCAGAGAACAAATGCAAGGGTAGTAGTAGATGATGCAGTGTTAGAACAGGTGGATGAAATTGTATATCTTGGATGTGCTTTTAGCAAGGCTGGTAGGCACACCACTGACATAGAAAGAAGAGTGCTTGCTGGGAATTGCGTGAATGGAGCGTTGGGTAAGCTGCTAGAATCTAAACATTTCAGCCAGCGGGCTCGACTAGCCGTACATAATGCTGTACTTACTCCAACGCTTTTATATGGAAGCGAGAGCTGGGTATGCAGGAAAGAGCATGAAAGTAAGTTGAACGCGGTCGAGATGAGATCATTGCGCAAGATCTGCGGTGTATCACTCACCGATCGCGTTCGTAATGAAGATGTAAGAAAAAGGCTTTGTGTGAATAATAGTATCGGTATAAAAATGAAAAAAAGGCATGCTCCGATGGTTCGGGCATATAGAAAGAATGTCGAATGAGCGAATGTGAACAGATATACAATGCGAATGTGGATGGTTGCAGAGGTCCAGGAAGACCAAGACTGACCTACCATGACCAAATAAGTCGAGTTCTGTCTGATGGTGGGATCAAAAGTCTTAGGAATCGGCGTGCATGTATGAAGAGAATGATGAATGTAGACGAAGCACGAGAGGTTTGTCAGAACCGGGTTATCTGGCGCTCTACACTCTCTGCCTACCCCGTTAGGGACCTGGCGTGAAAATACATACATACATACATTAAATTTCATTGTTTAATTTCATTTCAATATTGAAATTTGTTTTACTTTACTAGCTGACCCGGCAAACTTCGTATTGCCTCAGAATGAAATAATGTGTCAAAGGTTTGATAGATACGCACTATTTGTATGGGAAAATAAAATTGTGGTTTTCCTTCAATTTATTCATATTTTTTTACCTTTTGAACCTTCTCTGGACCTCCAAAAATCATGCAAAACCAAAATTAGCCAAATCGGTACAGCCGTTCTTGAGTTTTTGCGAGACTATCGAACAGCAATTGATTTTTATATACATGATTGTGTGGGATATCGTTAGACAGGTCTTTCGAAAAAGTTAGGGGTATACTAAAATCATTTTTCGATTTAGTTAACTGTTCGTGACTTATTAAGCTTTAAAGTACCAATTTCGTTAGAGTCAAGTGTCCCCCCTCCCTCTACCAACTAGTAAAAATATTGTAGTTATCCTCTAAATTATTTCCATTTTAGAAACGACTCCGACGCATTCATTTTAATCCTATATAACGCATCTAGTATTCAAGTACCACATACAAAATAGTCTCAAGGTGCTATAATGAAGAGAAAATCAAGAGTCAAGAGTCAATCTTGGAATTAAACCATTATACGGTCACTATTTTCAACAAAGACCTAAATCTGAAAATCCGACACGACCGGTCATTTATCTTGATCCTTTAATTCGAAGTACTAGATTACTTTAAGTCACCTAATTAATCCTAGACGGCTAGACGTCTATTTATAAAAGTATTAATTTTGTACATTGTGTAGTTTTCTATTTGTCGAATAATGTTGCTATACTCTGAAAGTAAACAACATTTAATTAGAAAGTTCCAGATGAACATATAGTACAGGAGCCCACTGCAGAATGATTTCATTCATCCAGATATGCTGCAAACCTATTTTTACGCATATCTATAATCCAGAGAATATATATCCACTAGGTTGCCTATCAAAATTTTAACGCAAGTATTTTTAATTAAATTATTTTATTTACAACAACCAGTAACTCTTATAATGCGGCCGTTTTTATTTGGCTCCCGTATATCATAATAATGAGAAAAAAATAGCTATACATATATATAAATATAGATACATGTACTTACGTTATGAACATAAAAAGTTATCCGGGGCGGAACGAAAATATGTGGGAGCGGCCAAGTGCGCAACGGCAACCGTGATTTTTTAGGGTCTTTATGCATATTGTCGTGAAGTTGGCGATATTTTATTGAAAAATATGCGTAAAAAAAAGATTTGCAGCATAATTGGATGAACGAAATGATTCTGCAGTGGGATCCTAACCTAATACTGTTGTTAATAAACAAGAGGTCCTAAAATAGCGCATAAATATTAATTAAACTATAATAAAATAACGTCATAAGCGAAAGCATTCGGTCGGCTCCCTTTATTTGGTTTCTGAATACAAACGTATCTATTCCAAAATATGTGTTTTCAAAGACACTTCAGTATATTTCAATGTTGATTAAAATTTATCTTACTTGGAAGCTAAGAAATTGTTCGGTTAAAATCTTGTTTCAAGATATGTGAGGCACATTTAATTTGGTTTCGTTGAAACCAGCAACGAAATTGTTTGACCCATTTTGTATTATATTACGAAGTTCCTCGAATGAAATTAAATTATAAAATTCGCTGTAAATACAAAGTTTTTGATTTAACTCTGCTCATATGAGAGAGTTGGAAAATATTTTGCTGCTCGGAAATTTTTGAAAAAAATTTATTCCTTTTCTGCTAGTGCAGTCAGTCAACCGAACAATGGCGGTCAAACCATTCCAGCCATTTCATTTAAGCCGGTAGTAAATGCGTTTTGGCGTCTTTGGAAAAGACTTTGTCCAGAATTTTACGTATTTTCGGCTGGAGTGATGATGATAATGATGATGAATCGTCTATGTGTTTCAATTAGATATTAGATACATATTATAAGACCTTTATTCGAAATCACAGAAATAGAAAACCTTTTCCAAACTAAATCTGAACTCAGGTTTATCAATATCTTAAAATAACAAACACAATGAATAGTTTATTACCGTCAAAGTTTGTAAGAACTCGTTTCATATGGCAAGTTGGCGATTTCGAAGAACAAGCAGATATATTCCAACGTTTATATCTTCGGTTTCTGGGAACAAACGTAGGTATCTATTCAAACATATGTGTTTGCTAAGTTATTGCTGTACAATTCTATTTTGATTAAATTTTATTTTACTTGAAAGCTAAGAAATTCCGCGGTTAAAATCTTATTTCAAGATATGTGGAGCACATGTGAGATAAATTTGATTTGGTTTCGTTGAAACCAACAATGAAATTGTTTGACCCATTTTGTATTGTACGATATTACGAAGCTCCTCGTAATAAATTAAATTATAAAATTTGCTGTAAATATAAAGTTCTTGATTTAACTCTGTTCTTACGAGAGAGTTACGCGGCGGTGTAACATTTAGAGTCCAGTTTCAACAAACCAGTAGCATCTAAATGCAAAATGGTGTCGCACATGTGAGAGTATATTCTAACTCTTATGTCACAGATTGATTCTAATCTACGAATCGAGAATTATATAACTTGTTTAGTTCTTAGACTTATCTTTATCACCTAGTTTTGAAGAATTAGAAATGGAATATACATTCACTACATATTTTGGCAAATAAATCTATTTTAATATATATTTTAAAGAGGTAAAGGAGAATGACCAATTTTGTATGAGAGTTCGCCCTTCTTGCGTCTCGACGGGATTACTCGCAAAATATAGGCAATATCTTAAGAAATGCGTGCGCAAAAAAGAAAAAAAGTATCAATAGGAGTTTTTAAAAAACTGCATTACGAAATTACGAACCAATGGTTATTTTGAGGTAAAATTTTGTGTGCTGTACCTGCCAGAGGTTACTAAAATAAGCGAAGACTATTTTAAAGTATTGTGTAGCATCTTAGCTGTTTTACTTACATTAAGTAAGTATTATAGTTGCAATCATGACTACGCCATGCAGTTATGGCGTAGTCATGATTCTTCTCCAGGTAGTAATACCAGACAAATATTAAGTACTTCACCAATCAATAAATAAATATCTGGTTTTCATGTGGGTGTTTTTATGCTATATATTCACTTACCATCAATGTAAACGGTTTTTCTATTTGCCGCTTCATGATAATAAAAAGTGAGACATTTATATATTATGATGAATTTGAGCCAAGTAAAAACTAAGGTACTGTTCAAATTATATCCACTCGATACCTAGTGATTATACAAGACAAATAGTAGACATGAATAATCTATTCCGTTGAATATCGTTAATAAAGCAATCGATCGTTGAAATCGATTTTATTTCGACGAAATTATAAAGGTCCTAAAATAACCAGTGTCCAACGCAATAAAGTAAATAATGCAATGGTGTTGACATTGGCAGCTTGGTTATTGGTCTTTGATTGGCAATTCACTACAAAATAATTTATTAACTTTAAAAAAAAATATTTTGTGAATCCCCATTCATTTTAACGTGAAAAAAATGTGAGTGAAATCTAAATTCAAAAAACAGTTTTCTACATACAAGTTGTTAAGACGCCAATCAGGGCGACTTTGGTCATTCTCCTTTGTAACTTTGTTTATTTGTTTGTTTGTAGGGGCTACTCTTCGGAAATACTGAACCGAACATGAAAATTCTTTCACAATCAGAGACCGACACTATTCAGGAGTGCTATAGGCTATTTTATTATGATAGTAGTATATTATAATGCAGGTAACCATTGCGGCCGTGCGAAGCCGGGGCGGGCTGCTAGTATTTATTATAAAAACAAACAAATGTTTCCACCGGTAGCGGATGCAGAGCCTTGGCTTCCAGTGATTAGGGATTTAGGGAGAGGAAATCCTCACAATAAGTGTCATGCCAAGAAGAACCGCCTTCTGCAAGGGACTGACCAAATTTTCTAATGAGAGTCAGCCTATTGAAGTAATGATTATTATCACTATAACCTAGCTGAATTATTGCTGATCACTCTTTTGTCTTTTTCTGTTTTACGCAGTCCACAATGCAACTGACAAAAACAAAGCATATTACAGCTAAATTGTATATAATACAATTTCATGAATAAGCGGGTAGATCTTCGTGCTATTTATAGAGAAAATAAATGAAGCTGTGGTGTGTGTGCATATATTCGATGTTCTCCGTGTTCTAAGATTCGTTGAAAAATTGTAAAACAAAGCAATCCATAAGTCCAGTGAAATGCATTTGGAAAGGTACGTTGTCGTCAAGCTCATAAATTGAACGTTTCTTGGCACTAAGAGCAGCAAATTTGGCAGTTGTTCTGCTTTCTCTCAATTTCGACTACACATAGGCCCGTTTGCACTGTACTCGCAAACAGAGCCAGCTTGAATATTTGAAGATCCAATTACTCGACTTGCTTGTATATTTACTTGAGAGCTTCTAAGGAAATTGACTGATTGTACAAGGCGTCAAACGTTACGTTATGTTTGAGTGAAATGATGACACACAAAATATTTTCTCGAAAAAACTTTGGGTGTTAACGAATAAATCGCGATTTATGGAACAATCTAAATAAATATCGCTACCGTTCTTGTCTAAGTTAATAATAGACAACGTGAACAGTTAAAACATTCTCTTGAAGAGGTCGAGATTTTGCTGTAAGTCGATTGATGATCAAAAGGTGACAAAAATCGAAATTCCTATAAGAATGAAATTCACATATTTAAGATGGCGTGAGCAAAAACAGTGGCTTATTTTATGCGACATCTAGGTTTCTACTAAATGTGGAGCAGCTGGCAAGTTTAACTTGTACACCGCTTTGTTCAATGCAAACGAAGCATAATGTTATGCCAACGCGAAACGGAAATGAATTGACGTGAATTAATGGTATTAGACCTATTAAGATTTGGCGTTGGATTTTACGGCAAACGTTTTGAAAGTTCGGCCATATTCATTTATCTATGGCATAAATTCTCATACATGGAGACTTTGGTGATAGCGCTGTGGCACAGCTTTTTAGGATTCCGGGGATCAGATAAAAAGGGTCATCACTCTCGTGCTATTTATGCGTTTTTGATAGAGTTTTCGGCCGATATCGGCCCAGCCCTAGCCGAGAAGTTAAATCGACAGATGCTTTTTTATAAGGTATACAAAGTCAATAATAGATACGAGTAATACGACGTGTACTTTTATAAATCTGTTCAAGCTATAAAGTAGAAAGAAGCAGAAGAAGAAGAAAAAACATTTATTGGCGCAGCCGATCAAATACTGCACAGAAAAACAATAGAAAAAAAAAATTAAACATTTAAAATACAAGTAGGTTGGTACGACAAAAAAAAACAACATTTATTAAAGCATTGACATTATAACACAAAAAAAAAGAACACTGTTAATATAAAAAAAAAAATAGGTACCTTGTAACAGTAGAAAAAAAAACAAGATCTCACGGCTGCACCAAATAGTTCCCAGTTCAGCATAATGTCAAGCCGGAGCCGGACGCTGGTTTTCAACTGGAAACTACTCGGTGGGACACGGAGTAGTTTCCAGTAAGATGATGCCAACCAGTCTTATTCCAATTTTTCTTTTGGCAATATTTTATTATGATATAATAGGATGCTTTGAAATAACAGTCTTACTGGTAGTAAAGCTCCAGTGACGGAGCTCGCGGGCGTAAGCACCATCGCATTATTTAATATACTTGCCGCTAAATGGTAGTGTTCAGCACTATCGTGTTCCGGTCAGGTGATAATGTACAGCCCTGTAATTTCCGGCACAGGGGCATAACACCTTTGGCCTCAGGAGTGGTAACGCATCTGCATTTTGACCTTCGTCTTTGTGTGGGTGTCTATAGGCTGCAGTCATCACTTAACATCAATGTGAACTGCATACTTGTTTGCCACTTCCATTACATAAAAAAAAGGTATTCTTATAAAGGTGTTCTTATTTTACTTTTCATTATGAATTTTAGGTAGTATAATTTCATTTTCATAAAATGACTGACTGCCACTGAGATCGCTAACCCACCTGCCTAGCGTAGCGATTATGGCATATTCTCCCCTAATAATGCACAACAACGTTGCGGGCTATTGGAAAGGTTTTGTCTAGCAGTGGACGACTTTCGACTGGAGTGATGATCCCCACTGACAAAGAATGACTCTTTTTCTTTTCTTTTTACTTTTTGTTATCAGTTTGTAAAGGGGAAATGAGACATTCTACTGATATACTTTATACATTAGCATATTATATTATTTATTTATCTTAGTGATATTCTTGACGTTACATATATTTTTTTATGTTGTTTGACATGTATATCAATTGTTCTTCACTTTAATTTATTTTGTTGGTTTTTGACGTGTCATAAGAGGTACCTGTCACCTAAATAAATAAATGAGTTTCTGATTCTGATTCCATTTAAATAAAACTAGTTTCCAGATTTATCTCCCGTATATTACACTAAACAAATTTTTCAAACTTTTTAAATAACTTTCATCTACTTCCCACCATGATGCTCCAATTTCATCAATTTCCTTTCACCCAAGTATATTAATAAATATCTTTTTATTTTTAGTATAGTTCACGAGTTGGTCTTATACATATAATCCTTAATTCGTTACTGATTACGACATCGTTTCAAAAGCCAACGTTCACAAACAAACTGTAGAATATTGAAACTTTCTGAAACCGGTAACGCTCTAAATTTTGAAGTTCCGGAAATCGGATATTGAACGAGAACTATTGTTGTTTATTGTGGCGACCCGATATTATGTGATAGCTAGGTACTTTATATGTTTTATACTAAATGATGATTACGGACTAAAATATACTTACCAAAATTTATTTTCGTACTTTTTTATAATCAATTTCAGTTGTTCAAATATGAGTAACATCGTATCAAAAATGTATTGCCAAAATTAATAATGCACGCGAAACAACCATCAGAAATTCACTAGCCAACACTCTAAAATTTTCATGACATTTTTCTACTGAAAATACGAAATGCTCTACATATCGAATACGTTTCTGATTTAACTAGGTGTGACAGTAAACAAAAAAAGATTTCGAAATCCATAAAACTTTGTTTAATATTTATTTTCAGAACTGACAATATCAGTCATCCCTAGCGATACATACCCGTTTCTATAACCAACCTTTACAAACCAACTCTAAGTAAAGAACATTTAAACTTTCCGGGAAATCGGTAACACTCTCGATCTTCAAGTTTATGGAATCGGATATTGAAGAAAAACTGTCATTATTGCTTGTGATATTCGCACTTTATGACGTGTTTAGAGAAAAAAACTTCATGTAAGGTGCAAGGAAGAATATAAAAATAGTTTTGAATATTGTTTAGTATTTGTTGTTTTGTTCAGTCTGCCCGGGACCACGGAAGCTGAAAAGCGACCGAAACGTCGGGTTGATTTTAAAATAATGTTAGTTTATTATATGCGAGATAATTCCGTAAAAATAATTTTATTTCAATGAGTGTAGCTCGCGAAAACCTAAGAACATGTTCATAAACAAGATACATACCTACATATTCTATGTATCTATAAAATTTAAATTCCAATTGTTTACACTTTTATAGAATTTCACAATTAAATTTAAAAAGTTAAAACATAAAACTTTTAGTGATATAATTGTAAAAAAGATCAAGTCCTGTAAACAATACCTTTCCATCATAACTAGGTTGTGGTAAACTGAAAATTAATACTCCTAAGCCATAAAACTTTGTTTATTGTTTACTCCTAAAACTCACAATCAGTCTTTCATCCCTAGCGATACATGACACCTGTTTCGAAAACCAACATCATCAAACAAACTGTAAACATAGAACATTGAAACTTTATGGAAAACCAGTAAAGCTCTCGATCTTCAAGTTTATAGAATCGTATATTGAACAATAGCTGTCGTTGTTGTTTGTGAACTTAACTTTACAACGTATACAGATCATAATAAAACTTCTCGTGAGAATACGATGAATGAAGTATTTTATTATGAAGGTGTATAAAACTGAACGATGCTTTCCAACTTATGCGTATCAAAGATGTTTGGAAATTTCTTCGACGTATAGTATATGTGAAGAGAGAATCGCAGCAATACGTCTTATTTAATTTTTTGCCAGTAGGGTTAAACATACAAGCACAAAGAGCCATTAAGACTTAGAATATTAATTTGTTTCAAATTTACTATTTAATTAACACTAAAAACTAAACAACAGACGGACGACAAAGTGAGTGTTACTTTTACTTCTTTAGAGATCCGTTAGAGGTCCGAAAGCCTGCTAATGGTGTTTTTCAAAAAGCACTTACTTCTGATCTATCACCAGATGCGTCAGAGATGAATTAAAATACGCAGTTTGCATTTGAACTTTTAGCAAACAAGAAATACTCACAGTACTTAATTTTGCTATCACTTGTTGTAAGCTCAATAGGTAGTTAGGACATATGTTATGTGTAAGTAAGAGAAAAAAGTAAGTACACGCTTAGACACTCGCAGCCCTATACTAAGTCTGTCACTACACACTCATGGATGTTCATGTAGTAACTCAGAAAACACTAATTAAATCAACTTAACCACAAAATTTACTGAAATTATTGGTACGTAAACGAGCAAATTTACAATTGTTTTTGAAGCTGTTTTTGCTTATCACAATTATTAATCAATGTCTGTTGCAAATTTGTCCATTAACATGATAATTTGAAAATTCATTGATCCACCTAAATTAAAATATGAATTTCGATTGAAGCTTAACATAAATAACGATTTATCATCATAGATAATGGTTTCAACACATTGTAAACGATTCAATAACAAGTGTTGACACAGTAAATTTGATAGAAAACCCAATGATTTCACAAATCACATAAATAAAAATGGTTTTGGTTATCTAGGATTAATTTTAGTATCAGTATTTCACATGTATTTCAGAGTTATTGTAAAGACAAATGTGAAACGTATCGAGGGCGATCACTAGTACATTTAAATTCACTATAAATGCACAATTTGTTATTTAAAAAAAAAACGTAATTCCACGCCTGTAATCTCCGAAGGGGTAGGCAGAGGTAAATACATGCATTCAAGGAAACACCCACGATTCGCCGGTTACGTTTTAGCCCATGTAACAGATGGCGAGCCTGTTGACATCTCCGGGCTCATTACCAAACTTCGAGATACTGGGAAATTTCCAGAAAATGGCAATATCCCGATAAAACCAGAGATACTTATACTGATACTTTACACCATTGTCTTTGATAACCCCCTACCCGGGAATCGGACCCAGGACCTAAGCGTAGTAGTGGTGGCCTGCTGCCACTGGGATACCGACCGCAGTTATTTTCAAACATTTAGCAACATTACCGACATTACTAACTTTTGAAACGATCTAGCTTCATTGAAATACCTATAATCTCGTCTTGATATAGGTACGCCTCAGAAAATGCCTTGCTCATCGTCATTTTTATAAGAATCCAAACTTTTTCATTCTCAACACGTATTTGTTAGGCGAGCACTATTCAGAGGACCGAATAGTTTTATGTTCTCGAATTCTTTAAGCATTATGTTACATTTTTACGCAATTTTATTAGGTGAATATTACACATACTAAAGTTTATAAGTTTCTACGGAATTTTCTTTTGTTCTCCTGTGAAAATATATGTTAATTTTCGAATAGTCGTTGCGTTGGTTAGCAATTCAGAAATAGCTTTAGAACTTTCGTTTTCAAATTAGGGCTTACTTTGAGTCTCATTAGATTTACAAAATATTTGTACTTTGTTAAACTACTCTTATTCCTGCGATTTACAGTTTTTTTTATGTAATGAAAGTGGCAAACAAGCATGCAGTTCACATTGATGTTAAGTGATGACTGCAGCCTATGGCACAGTAGACACCCACACAATGGCCCGAGGTCAAAATGCAAATGCGCTGCCACTCCTGAGGCATTCGATGTTATGTCTCTGTGCCGGAAATTACAAGGGCATACATTACCACCTGACCGGAACACGATAGTGCTGAACACTACCATTTAGCAGCAAGTGTATTAGGTAATGCGGTGGTGCCTACGCCCGCAAGCTCCGTCACTGGAGCTCTACCACCAGTAAGGACAGTTACATGTTTCTCATGATAAAAAGTATTTAAAACGGGAATCACGGGTGTTTGTAATGGCTAATGTATGAAAACACAGTTTTCAAGTAATGTTTTGAATTACTGTTTAACATTAGTCTCCTCAAAGAGTTAAATGCTTCGATTCGAATATTTTCATACAAAGTTTTATGAGATATAAGTCATAAATGCGCGTCGTCATAAACAGTTACGACAGTTCTTGTTTAACCTCCGATTTCTCGAACTTCGAGATGCTTATATTTTGTTCGTGAAGTTTGATTTTCGGAACAGGTGTCGTGTATCCGTAACGCTGTAAGGATGACCTTTGACTGAATTTATGAGTTATTAGAGTAATAAGAAGTTTTTGGATATAGTTTTGGTATATTCATAAGTCGTAATTTCATTCGATTCAATAAAGTGAAAATTGTTTTATATTATTTCGCATTAACACATGCTTATGAAATATATTTTATTTTTAAAGAAAAATGGAAAGAAAAGAATTAAGGGTAATAGCGACTTCTTTACGATATTCAATAAACTGAAAAATTATTAAGGGTAAAAGCGACTTCTTTACGATATTCAATAAACTGAAAAGTCTATTATATCGGTTGCCTAACTAGCATAGTTGGTAATAGATGGCGCTGCTGCTACCATAAAGCAATGCAATAGATGTGAAGGAAAGATTTGACAAATCGGGCAGGGCTTCAGTAGCTCAATTGGAAGAGCAGCTGGACTAGATTCCCAGTAGGTCGCGAGTTCGAGTCTCGCCTGAAGTCAAATTTTTCTTTCCATTTTTCTTTAAAAATAAAAAAAGTGAAAATTGTTTATATACAGTTGGAAATTAAGTGTTTTGTGTATTTGTGTGTGTCTTCTGTATCTGTGTGTGTTCAGCAGGACAGCCAAACTTAGTTCGGAGGATAAGTGTTAAGGTGCTTATTAATTTGACTTTTAAAAATTAAACGATAAACGTTCCGTTCGAATAAAACGATCCTTTTCAAAATAGAAAGCTAATATCACCGTACTTCTTACATTAAAGCCGTACTTCTCACATTAAAGTAGTTCTCATATTTAATAAATGTTCGATATCATACTAAACAAATCTAGAACCATTAATTATTGATATATTAATATCAATCATTTATGGTGTTTATGGTGTGTATGGAGAATTTTATTATAAAAAAATATATTTGCTTGTAATTTTTTGTATCCCATAATCATTTGAAGAAATGAATGTAAGCAAATATTTATGAATGTACGATTAAAACAATGGGTGTTTAAAATGTTTTTAAAACAACCACAATGTAAGATGAACTATAATCTTACGTTGTATTTATTTGTCTCAATAAATATTAATTAAAATGAATATGAAGTGGTATTTTTTTTTTTTACTTTTTTACTCAAATACTTCTCAAAGGAAGCGTTCTTCTCAACGCACAGCTCCTAAACTCATCTCTCAAGTGTTAACTATACATGATGCCTATTCCGAAAATTAAAACTCTGTCAAGCAACATACTAGAGAAATACCTAATAGAGAATAAAGAAGTGTGTTAACTTGCACTTCATAACATAATATTATACGTATTAAAACTTCGGGAAAATATAATGTTTAATATATTATGAAGTCAAGAATATAAAACTATTCCCTCTTGAATAGAGCTCGCTTGACAAATACGTGTTGAGAATAAAAAGTTGAAAATCTTTTAAAGACGACGATAAATAGAATATTTTATATCTAAGGAGACTATCAGAGATAACGGTTTAAAATCCTTTATCTCTGCTTCTATTGGGATTTTTCCATTTTCTGGAAGTTTCCCAGTACCCCGGAGTTTGGTAATGTGCCCGGAGATGGCAACAGGTTCGCCACCTGTTACATGGGCCAAAACGTAACCGGCGAGTCGTGGGTGTTTGCATGTATGCTTGAATGCATGCATTTACCTCTGCCTACCCCTTCGGGGATTACAGGCGTGAAGTTACGTTTATATCTAAGGAGTATATTATTATTATCAATAAGAACCTAGAATTTACTATAAAAATATCATGAACAGAACTATTTTTTTTAGTGAAAAATAAATCATGAACTGTGAAAGGGTTAGCAATCGTAAGATTCGTAAAGCATTCCAAGTTAGTCAGTTTTAAATATTTTAATCTAATTTGTATAATTTTAATTTAAATTAAATGCAATAAGAAATTCCGTCTATTTGCATTTCGACAGACTCTGTTATCCTCCAATTAATCCGGTCCTGAAATAGTTACCAATTGATGGCTTCTCTTAGTTATGGAATAAACATAACTGATTTATACAAACGTGTCCAACCGTTCGGTTGTCCATCAATTTTATTGTCTCAATGCTTGTTATTGCACCTTTAACAATGTGTTGAAAACATTGTCCATTATGATAAATTGTTATATCTGGAACAAGTTCCAATCGAAATGCATATTTCAATTTAGGCGGATTAATGAATTTTCGAATGATCATGTTAATAGGCGATGTTGCAACAGACATTGATTAATTGTGTTAAGCAATAAACGCTGTGAAAACAATAGAAAATTTGCTCGTTTATGTACTTCTCTTATTATTTGAACACTGTAAACACTAATTTATGTAATTAAGTTCAACGCTTCAGTTAATCAAATAAGGTACTATGCATGTAAGCTTACGCCAAGTCCTTAACGGGGTAGGCAGTGTGGAGGGCCCGATATGAATTAATGTTTTTGAATTAGGTACGGCACAATGTACCAAATTTCTACTTTTAAAGCACGTTTTGTCGATGTTCAAATTATCATAGGACGATTAATTTAGTAAAAGATGATGTTATACTTTATACTGTAGTATTGAACATTTGCAAGAATGTTTGGTACAATTTGCACGGTCAGTTTTATATATATTTACAACATTTAAAATTTCGGACCACGGATTACAGTTGAAAAGAACAGACAAACCTACATTACGGCCCTGTAATTTTCGGCACAGAGGCACCTTAGGCCTCAGGAGTGGTAACGCATGTGCATTTTGAGCTTGGTCTTCGTGTGGGTGTCTATAGGCTGCAGTCATCACTTGACATCAATGTGAAGTGCATTCTTGTTTGCCACTTTCATTACATAAAAACAACCTACGGTATGTAGGTTTATATTATTTTTCGCAATAACCCATGCAAGTGAAAGATATTTAAAGAAAAATACTACAGTGGTTCATACTGTGTCACATAAAATATGTCATCGTTTAAAACCTTCAAAACTTATTTATATAGAAAACTAGCTGTTGCCAGCGGCTTCGCCCGCGTGGATGTCGTTTTATAAATATTCTTTATATTATAAATATTTTTCTTCGCTATAAGCCTCACGGAGCCCAAGACCATGCCAACGAATGCAAAACCGTGGAAATCGGTTTGTGCGTTCTGGAGTTATAGCGTCAGGAAGGAAAACCCGACTTATTTTTATATTATAGATTATTAACAATATTCTTATAAAACTCAACTGAACTCAATATCTGCAAACACCTGATTTACATGTAGATAAAACAAGGCACCGACAGACGTTTGGCCCAACAAAATTCTGAGTTGAAAGCTAACAGATACAAATTACATATTAGCTTTCCAAATCTTGTTGCCTAGCGTTTAGCGTACATTTTGGATGAACCTCCGCCGTGGAATCCCAGAAGCCGCTTATACTGCCTTGTTTCCACTTTATAATCATGAAGTTATTTTGTTATTTCGTTGAAACTGAATAAACAGTTGGAGTTAATTAAATCTATATATACTAAATACAAATAAATAAAATTGGAGTGTCTGTTTGTAATATAAAAATAAACAGTTTTTTACTAAATTCATATGTATGTATACACGGTACATACACCAAAACAATTTTTTTTACAATTTTTGTCTGTCTGTCTGTTTGACGTGACTAATCTTGGGAACGGCTAGACAGATTTTGACGGGACTTTCACTGGCAGATAGCTGATGTAATAAGGAGTAACTTAGGCTACTTTTATAGGTACTAGCTGCGCCCACGACTTCGTCCGCATAGATACTGTACAATCACAAATTCTCACGCGGGCAAAATCGCGGGCACAGCTAGTTCTGTAATAAGAATGTCGTTGTATCAATCAAATTATTTCGTTTTAATATAATGTAACAATCATTTGTGATGAGAAATAAATTTGTTGGTTTTTAATTAAAAATGAAATGTTTCATTATTTTACCACTTGTAATTTCATTCGTTTGAAACAATTTCTAACGAAAAAAATATTGTTCTTGATGATAAATTCTGGTACGGCAAGGATGTTTTGATAATCTGGCTGCCTCTAAATTACTTCGTGATGATAGATTTTAATTGACATAAACCCTCTTCGAGTTAGTGAATTCATTCATGATTAGCGCTCATATTTTTTACTATTCTTTAACTTTTTGAGATTCACTACACGATTTCAAAGGAAAATAGATGAGTACCTACTAATAAAATAGGAATAGGTAGATATTCCATTTCGATTTTACACGACAAGGGTTCCGTACCCAATTTGTTTGCTTGAGTACGACTCGCCCGCCCAAAAAAATACAATAATTTTATGTGAGTGATGGCTTTGCTACTTTTATCTTGAACGAGTATTAAACCAAAATATAATGAAAAATACTACTTATCAACAAAAGATGTTATTGCAGAAATTTTGCCTTTGTCGTTCCTGATGTCTTTGCTTCTGTGTCATAATAAATGACAAACCCGCAATAAAAATCATAATGTTTCTTGTCAACCAGGTATCATGGGTCCGGCACCGCGACATCCATCTGCTGACGGTGGGTCGCTACACGTACACGTCGGACCAGCGGTTCGAAGCGCAGCACAAGCCGCGCTCCGAGGAGTGGGCACTACGCATCCGCAGTCCACAACGCCGCGACTCCGGACAGTACGAATGCCAGATTTCCACCACTCCGCCTATAGGTCACGCGGTGTATTTGAATATTGTTGGTGAGTTTTACATTCATTATACAATGGTATCTGTATTGTCTCTATTCTTGCAAGCCATGCTGTCCTCAGCGCCGCGATTCCGTACAGTACGAGCGGCTAATCTCCATCACGTCGCCTATTGGTCTTGATACGTCCCACAGCTGGGCACTAGTCCCTCCCCTTTTTGGGAGGAGGCCTGAAGCTTACTCGGCCACGCTGCTCCAATGCGGGTTGGTGGAGATACGGGTTAGTGGCTAACCCGCTGTCGGATGTTTTCAAACCGTCCATAAGGCTCCCGACAAGGTTTTACGACTGCTATCTATCGATAGCAACCAGGACCGACGGCTTAACGTGCTCCATTGCTCTTACCTTGGAGCATGTCTTGGCATAAATAAGATACAGACACAAGATATCAGACGCTGTTTTTCTTTAAAATTTTGTTGAGTTTTACAATGAGTGAAAAAACATACATCTTATTCATGCAAGACATGCTCCATGGCGTGAAGTCTCAGCTCTCACTCATTCATTCTGTTTCGCCGCGATTCCGAACAGTACGAGTGCCAGATCTCCACCACGCCGCCTATACGTCACGCGGTGTGTTTAAGTATTGTTGGTGAGTTTCACATTCACTAACGATAGACATCTACGAGTATATTAGCTTTTTTAATGTATGACCACGCTCTGAGGAGAGCAAACTACGCATCCGCAATCTACAGCGTCGGGGCTATGCATTTGCAGCCCGTAGCGTCCCGAATTCGATCAGTATAAATGCCAGATATCCACCTCGCTACCTACTTGTCATACTGTGCTACAAATATTGTTGCATGGTGAGTTTCACAATCAATAATGATATTATCCCTCGGTTTGTAGTACCACGATTCGGGACAGTATGAGTGAAAGATCTCCATCACGCCACCTATCTGATGCGCTATGTTTCTTAATATTGTTGAGTTTTACAATGACCGAAGATATATGTTTGTTAAAAAAAAAGAATCTCCTATTGTAGTGTCTCCTGTTGTACTTGGGAAGTAGCGAGACATTCCCAACTCAAGTATCATTGATAACTTACTGGGAAGTCTCAACCACTACGTGTAAAAAGAGATTTTGTCGATATTTCTTTTATACAAGCCACGCTCCGAATAGAGTGCGCTGCGTAATAATATTTTACCAAAAATAGCCAGCTTCTGTCGTCGAATGTTTAAAATTGTTTCATTATTTTTTTACTGGTGATACACCTCCAGTGACTAAGCTCGCGGGCGTAGGCACCATCGCATTACCTAATATACTGGTCGCTAAATGGTAATGTTCAGCATAATCGTGTTCCGGTCATGTGGTAATGTAATGTAGTGGCCCTGTAATTTTGCGGCACAGAGGCATAACACCTTAGGCCTCAGGAGTGGTAACGCATCTGCCCTCTGATCTCTGTGTGGGTGTCTATAGGCTGCAGTCATCATTTAACATCAATGTGAACTGCAGGCTTGTTTGCCACTTCCATTACATAAAAAAAAAATCAGGTACATATTGGTACGTGTTTTTATGAATAAATGTTCAGCCAGTAACACTAAGGGCACAATTACAAATTTGTTTGGTAAATTATTCCCTGTAACACAATTTACCAAACAAAGACAACTTTTGCGACGCTCGCGTACACACAACACATTGACGTAAAATTTGACGTTCGACAAAAATATTTACACCGCACTGCGAGCGCTCATAACTTTTTATTGAACGTTCCTTCACAAACTTCCGTCATTTTGAGTTTTGGAACCATTCATATGCTATGGAGTGCTTCGTATACCGTTTTTGTGAATGCTTAAAATTGCTTCACTGTTTCATCATCCACATAAAAATAAAACGAATAATATGTCTTCAATCACTAAAGTCGTTAAAATAAAAATAACTACGTTAAGAAAAACCGACTTCAATACTAAAAAGTAAAAAATAATATTGATTTAATATTAATTATGTACTACCTATTTATATACGCGCTATTTATTAATAGGTTTGAAGTCAGTGCCAAGCCTTAACACTAAAAGCGCCGCTGTCCCAATTTTGTCCCCTCTGCAAGTTTGACTGTCTCGATTTTTTTTATTTCTTTAATCAGGTCCGTGAAACTTTGTGACTTTTAATAATTTATTGTATTTTATCAATTAAAAGTTTTCGCAGTTATATAAATAAAATATTTTAGGAATAATAATGTGATTTACCTAGAACCGCCGCTGGGTCATTTTTGTCCCATCAGTATTTCAAAACAGTAATTAGATGGTTTAATTAGTGATTACCTGCTCTAAGGAATTGCGGAGGCGTGAAGACGGTAAAAGAAGAATTATACCTACAGTATGCTATAAATTGAAAACAGGTGACATATCCTTGACTGTTTACCAGACTAAATCTAATAAAAAATATTTGTTATTTTCTAGCTCAGTACTCTGCATCCCGATGTCACAATAAGTACTAGATCAAAGAAAAAACGTGATACAGTGTTGTTTTATTTGTTTATTTATATATTCCTCAATGCACTCAATGTGATGGGCCTACCTAAATCGAATTTTAATGGGACAAATTCGAAACTATTCCGCATCAAACAAAAAAATTTGAAAAAAAGTACGTATCACATTTTATTTACTACTATTACGTACGATATTACATTACAATACATACCTATTGCCATGAAGTATACTATATTTTATTGAAAAAAAAGTAAAAAAATCTTTCCCAAAAAAAAAAATACTTGCGGCAAATTTTGATTGGCAACCTAGTGTATATATATTCTCTATACTAGATTATAAATATGCATAAAAATTAGGTTTGCAGCATATCTGGATGAACGAAATGATTTTGCAGTCGGATTCTAACATATTATGTTTTGTATTCAGAGATGTTACAGAGGACTGGCTTATTTCACGGCCATTACACAACAGATTACGTAGTCTGTTTGCTGGTAGCTGGTTATTATCACCCTATTCAGATTCTCTGCGTATATTCTAGCAGTGTATTTGTGCACCTAAGTGATTGTTGTCTTTGGCCTTGTGAATTGGGAAGTCGTTCCTTTGTTACCTTTTAAAACGTCAAGTTAATATCCCACGGCAATTGCAAGATATTACATTTTAACGAAGAGCGCATGGCCCAGCGGCTGGTGCAGATCGTAAGCGATCTACTCGGTTAAGCACTACGGGCGCGGTCGGGTAGTGTGATGGGTGACCGCTAGTGGCAAATTAAATGCGCGTTTCCGTGCTTCGGAGTTCGGCTTCACGTTAAGCCGTCGGTCCCGGTTGCTATCGATGAATAGCAGTCGTTAAACCTTCTCCGTGGCCTTATGGGCGGTTTAAAATCATCCGACAGCGGGTTGGCCACTAACCTCCACCAATCCGCATTGGAGCAGCGTGGTGGAGTAAGCTCCAGGCCTCACCTCAAAAAAAGGGGAGAGACTTGTGCCCAGCAGTGGGACGTATAATGTGTTGCCATTATTATACATTTTAACGTTTTCACAGGTTTTCGCGAGCTTCATACATTAGATATTATTTTTGCGGATTTTCTCGCGTATACCTACAACGCTGCCAGCTTCTAACTTCTTCGATTTTTAGCTACCGTGACCACGGCAGTGATCGAAATGTCGGAAGAAGAAGTAGGGAGTGTTATACACGCGAGAAAAATCTGCAAATATAATTGCTAATATATTAAATTTTTCATAAACCTCTACCTAACTCTGTCATTCTCTTTTAGTCACTGAAATATTTTGCTAAATGAATAAAATTTAAACTTATTTATTGAACAGCAAAATTTGGTATACCAAAAAATTATAGTACTTTTATATTTGTGTAAACGTTAATACAATCCATTTCCCATTTCATTTGACATTATTTACTCTTTTCATTACCCAATACTCAAAGAATGTAAAGCACGAAGCCTTTCTAAATAAGATGAAAGGTTTAGTTAAATCCAACCGACAACATTGTTTGTTTGACTTTGTGTCATTGTCAAACATATGGGACGTATTCCTCGAACTCATGACAAAGAGCTAATCTTGCAACGAATATTTACCCTCACTTATCGGAATAGAAACTCGATTAGCAGCCGAATTGGATATTATCGGTGAACCAAACCAGGGATTATACTGTACCCCAAGGTCACATCACAGAGGCAAAATAACTTTGCCATCTGGTTTTCTGTTGAGTTCAGTTCACTTACCATACATGTGAATTGCATGATTGTTTGCTATCACTGTTAGATTAAAAAATGCTTCAATTTTTTGTTAGTTGCTGCCTCGTCAAACGTATTCAATTTTTCATAAACCAATGCTACATTGAACGAATAAAAAATCAAGTCTAGTCTTTTATAGCCTATTTTTTAATAAAATCTTTTGCTGTTCGTATGTACGAATAAAATTTAGATGAGCTGAAAAGCAAATATTGGAATACAAAAACAAAAATAGGTATTTGTGCAAACGTTAATACAATCCATCTCCATTGTTGGTTATTAGGTATTATATTTACTCTTTTCCTTACCCAATACTCAAAGAATGTAAAGCACAAAGCCTTTATAAATAAGATGAAAGGTTTAGTTAAATCCAACCATCCACGTTGTTTGTTCGACTTTCTGTCAAACATATTCCACGTTTTCCTCCAGCCCATGTCAAAGAGCTAATCTTACAACGAATATTTGCCCACACTTAATAGAAACTCCAGCAGCCGAAAGAATAGAATATTATCGGTGAAACAAACCAGGGATTATACTGTATGGCCCCGTTATTAATATTTCACGCGCAATACAACTTTGGCTTCTGGTTTTTGTTTTTTCTAAAGGCCGAGTATTCACTAACCATGCATGTGAAGTGCGTGGTTGTTTACTATCATCGTTAGATTAAAAAATGCTTCAGTTTTTTGTTAGTTGCTGCCATCGTCAAATATATTCAATCCCTACTTCCCTACTTATATTATAAATGCAAAAGTAACTCTGTCTGTCTGTTACCTTTGCAAATTCAAACGACTGAACCGATTTTAATGAAATTTGGTACAGAGATAGAGATGACTTTGAGAAAGAACATAGACTACTTAGTTACTTATAAAACGACATCCACGCAGGCGAAGCCGCAAGCAACCGCTAGATTTTTATAAACCAAAGCTACACAGAAAAAATGAAAAAATCTAGTCTTGTCTATCATAGTGTATTTGGTAATAAATTATTTTGATTTTCGCAAGTAGATATGAATAAAATTTAGATGAGCCGAAAAGCAAATATTGGAATCCAAAAACAAAAACTCATACGTATTTGTGCAAACGTTAATACAATCCATATCCATTGTTTTCCCATTCCATTCGACATATTTACTCTTTTCCTTACCCAATACTCAAAGAAGCCTTTATAAATAAGATGAAAGGTTTAGTTAAATCCAACCGTCCACGTTGTTTGTTTGACTTTCTGTCAAACATATTCCACGTTTTCCTCGAGCCCATGTCAAAGAGCTAATCTTACAACGAATATTTGCTCACACTTATCGGAATAGAAACTCGATTGGCAGCCGAAAGAACTGGATATTATCGGTGAACCAATAAAACTTGGGATTATGCTGTTAGAAAGCTTTGAACGAGTTTTATGAATGTCATTCACGCGATTCCTTTATTTTAGATATGTCTATGATGTCATATTTTATTGAGTGTCTGAAAATAAAGCGGTTGGGCAAGATTTTTTTATGTACTGAAGGTGATAAACAAGTATACAGTTCACATTGATTTTAAGTGATGACTGCAACCTATAGGCACCCACACAGGCGTTGCCACCCCTGAGACCTTAGTTGTTATGTCTCTGTGATAGCTCTTACGGGGCCATACATCACCATCTAACTGGGACACTGGGATAGTGATGAACACCGTCATTTGGCGGTTTAAGTGCCTACGCGTACGCCTTCGAGTCCCACTAGAACTCTACCACCAGTAACATTAAGTAAAATTTTAGTTTTAAGAAACTGATTTGAATTCTATTATCTCAGCTATATTATTATCATATATTTCACTGGTACAGCGGACGAAAATAAAACGAAAACAAAGAATATCTTGAAAACAAAAAAAAATATGTGCTATAGAATTATTTGATAAGTATAGAAAGAAACAAAAGTATAGTGTAATATATACTCAGATTAAACAGTATCCAGTATATATATTTTTTTACTGGTAGTAGAGCTCCAGTGACGGAACTCGCGGGCGTAGGCACCACCGCATTACCTAATTTACTTTCCGCTAAATAGTAGTGTTCAGCACTATCGTGTTCCGGTCAGGTGGTAATGTACGGCCCTGTAATTTCCGGCACAGAGGCATAACACCTTAGGCCTTAGGAGTGGTAACGCATCTGCATTTTGACCTTGGTCTTTGTGTGGGTGTCTATCGGTTGCAGTCATCACTTAACATCAATGTGAACTGCATGCTTGTTTGCCACTTCCATTTCATAAAAAAAAAATATTTACAAAGTTTCAGACGGTTCAAAAAAAAAAAGTGCTTTTAGTTCTACAAGAATTCGCTGACATAATCACATTAGAGCTAAACCGAATAGCCTAGTGTTGGCGTAATGTTGACTCATTGCCGACAATTGTATCGCTGATGGATGACTACAAAAAGAAATATATTAGCTATGGATTGCATTCCTGTTTTTAACATAATTCCCAAGTTTTATTTCTTAGACTGGGTATTGCCTGCGACTTGTCTGCGTGGAATTTGTCTGGTGGTAAGGTTCCAGTGTAGGAGCTCGAGGGTGTAGGCACCACCGCATTACCTAATTTTTCTGCCGCTAAATGGTAGTGTTCCGGTTAAATGGTAATGTACGGCCCTAACAACTATCACAGAGACATAATAGCTAAGGTCTCAGGGGTGGCAATGCATCTAAATTTTGACCTCTAGTCTTTGTGTGGGTGTCTATTCTGCAGTCATCACTTAACATCAATGTGAACTGCATGCTTGTTTGCCACCATTTATAACAGCCCTATACGATTGATATGACTATTGATCTTAGATTTTGCTGTGGTTTGACGATGAAAGCATCACAGACAGACAGACTTTCGCATTTGTTATATTAGTATGGATAGCATCTCAGCCGTGTGCACAATACATCAGTGTTTATCACCCATGTAATAAGGGACAGACATATTGACTTTTTATCGGACTCGTTCCAAGCATATTGACTTTTGGTCAAAACTCCGGATTGGTACACAATAAACCCTTTTTTATCTAATGCAATAATTTTACCGACGTAACCTCTGTTAAGTTAACCCATGATCCTCTGTTTACCCATAAATTGACGTTTATTTTTAGTCTTAGAAGACAGAAAGTTAATAGGTACGAGTACTTTTATAATTTTGCATGCAGACGACCCGGTTAGTCCAGCGGTGTGAGATGACCGTTTGATTTGAAGGGTCGCGGGTTCGATCCCCGCACCGGGACAAATATTTGTATGGCCTACAGATATTTGTTTCGGGTCTGGGTGTTTGTGTATGTGTTGTATGTGTACAACGGTACCCACGACACAGGTTTATACCTACTGTGGGGCTGTGAGTGTAAGCGTATTTTATTTATTTTTATTTATTTATGTAGAGTATTGATTCAGATAAAACTATTCCAAAATCAAAAACAAATTTTAAGAAACAATTTTGCCTAATCATTACTAATATTATAAATGCGGAAGTAACTCTATCTGTCTGTCTGTTACCTTTTCACGTCCAAATGACTGAACCGATTTCAATGAAATTTGGTACAGAGATAGAGTTGACTTTGAGAAAGAAGATAGGCTACTTTTTAAATGACATCCACGCGAGCCAAGCCGCGGGCAACAGCTAGTTAATTATAAAACTGCCTCAGTAGCCTGGTGGTGCTACTACACTGAGGTCCTGGGTTCGATTTCCAAGTCGGGTTCTATTAGAGATAAGGGTGTAAAATCCTTTATCTCTGGTTCTATTGGGAATTTTCCATTTTTTGGAAGTTTCCCAGTACCTTGAAGTTTGGTAATTTTCCCGGAAATGTCAATAGGCTTGCCACCTGTTACATGGGACAAAACGTTACCGGCGAATCGTGTGTGTTTGCATGACATGTATGCTTGAATACATGCATTTGCCTCTACCTACCCCTTCGGGTATCGCAGGCGTAAAGTTACGTTTTTTTTTTAATAATATTGAGTCAGAGTTAAAATAAGGTTTTTTGAGCCTTTAAACTGTACTTGAAAAAGTATTTGAAGTATTGCCGTGATAGGAGACACTTCCCTTTTACATAAAGATATATAATTAATTAATGCGCAAGTACAGTCACGGTCTTTAAAAATCAATAGAATATAGCGTTCATTACTATTGCATGAATTTGAAATAGTTACGTACTACCGGAATTTTCTTTCATAGTAAAACCAGAAAACGAAAAGGTCTCTCGTATTTGTAAATAGCTAATTTTATATTTTCTTGTCAACAGAACCCGAAACAGAGATAATGGGTGGTCCAGACCTTTTTATCTACGCTGGGTCAACGATAAACCTCACTTGTATCGTTCGGCACACTCCGGAGCCTCCTAGCACTATTAACTGGAGTCACAGAGGGAAGGTATTCAATATTTTATATTTATTCTCCTTGACCTAAGCTTGACAGAAAGTGGAAGTAAAAAAAAACTATGTTTATAAAACTTTTTTTTAAACTTGTGTAGTGTGAATAATGTTCATTTATTTACTCGTATGTGATAGTTTTGATGTCATCAAACGTTAATTACCTTTTATATATTAATTACGTGTCGCAGTGTTTGTCCGCGTTGGACTTAACCGATTTTAATCAAACTTGCACACCGTGTGCACTTTGATCCAACTTACCAGATAGGATAGGATAACGTCTTCTCAATTTATAGGTGCGGGCCGCTAGTCCCCTGATCTTTAAATACGTCGCAGATAAAATGTAATATGAATTGAATGAATGAAATGAATTCTTAGATTCTGGAAGGTTCGTAGCGGTATAATCTGAAATAGTATAAAGGTGTGATTCTGAACTCCACTGCACGTAGTAGTCCTGCTGAAACAGAGCTACGGTGACTGACTCGGCAACTGATTTGGCAACTGATTTGGACACTACAGCGCTGCACTGATACCATTGCATTGATGCAGCGACTTAGTCGCGTAACTCGAAATGTAATCTACACAAATAAATAAAATTGGAGTATCTGTTTGTAAGAAAAAAATAACCGCTTTTTACTAACTGCATATTTATGTATACGCGGTACATATACCTAAAACAACATTTTTTTCAATTTTTATCTGTCTGTTTGTTCCCGCTAATCCCGGGAACGACTGGACAGATTTTAACGGGACTTTCATTGGCAGATAGCTTATGTAATAAAGAGTAACTGAGGCTACTTTTATACTGGCTGCACCCACGACCTCGTCCGGGTTCCTACATACTGAACAATCATAAATTCTCACGTGGACGAAGTCGCGGGCACAGCTAGTCTCATATATAAACTTTGGAAACCAGTAGTGCTGCGGCAGCACTGCGACGGCAGCACTGTTGCGTGCAGCGGATTTCGGCATCACACCTTTAATAAAACATGTAAAATTAGATGTCACAATCACACTTCTGAAATAACAAAAAGGAAAACACTAGAAACAAAAACTTTAGCGAAGTCTTTATTGCGGTGCCTTATTGTCCCCACTTGGCGAATTTGTATAATAACATCAGATTCTTCCAAATCTTAGGAAAAGGTGATGTTTGGAAGAAAATTGCTTGTTGTTCATTTTTTAAATTAGACTATACTTATGTATGTAAACTATCAGTTTAGTTATCGTAGGTCACCCTCAACATAGCATAGCTAAAGAATTTTTAAATTTCACACCCGCTGGACCAACTGGCTTGTCTCGTCATAGGTTAACATCCCACTGCAGAATCATTTTGTTCATCCATATATACTGCAAACCTTATTTTTACGCATATTTATAATCTAGGGAATATGTATATCCACCAAGTTGCCTATCTAATTTTGGCTGCAAGTATTTTTAATTAAAGTAATTTATCTTTAACAGCCAGCAACTCTTATTTGCGGCCGATTTAATTTGGCTCCCGTATATCATGATAGTGAGAAATAAAATTGCTTTAATTTGATATTTAAATAATAAATGTACGTTATAGACATACAAAAATATTGGGGCGGAACGAAAATATGTAGGGGCGGCCAAGTGCGCAACGGCAGCCGTGATTTTTTGTGAGTCATTTTACATATTACCGTGAAGTGGACGATATTTAATTGAATAAACAAGTAAAAAAAAATATTTCCCTAAAAAAATATAAAAATAATTGCGGCCATTTTTTTATAGGCAACCTAGGTGATGTATATTGTCTAGATTATAAATATGCGTAAAAATTAGGTTTGCAGTATATCTGGATGAATGAAATGATTCTGCAGTGGGATCCTAGCCTATCAAATGTCATGAAATCAAAGAAGATGTTGCAAAAATGTATGGTCCTCCGGCCATGTATCGTAAATAATACCATTAACGGGCAAAATCAATACCAAAACGTTTTTTTACTGCATATTTTCACTTATTTAGCTTTGTTAGCAGTTACAAAACATAATTTGTACTTAGAATTGCAACTCAAAACCAACATGGCGAATATGGCGGGCGATGTCATTTTGACATTTAAATTGTTTTTTTGATTTTAATGTACTTGGAGAAAAAGTAATATTTTCTAAATACTATCGAAATCGATTTTATGTGTTAATATTATAATAATCGATTTTCAATTTTAAAAATTCATTGGAACTTCTTTAAATTGATCGATTCGATACATCGTTTTTTTATAATATGTGATGCACTAGTAACATACAGATAGCATTAGTTTTGTTTTATTTAGATAGGTACTAAGTATCCCAAGCGTCGGCTGTATCGCCGCCATGTTCAACATGGCTGAAAATGATAAAATCGTTTGAATTAAATGTGGTTGTAACTCTAAAATATGTTCTTGATTATATTAATTGTATTTTTTTCGGATTCTTCTTTAATTTACCCATTTTTTGAGTACATGTACAAACCAGAGCCGAGCTCGCAACATCTCCTTTGATTAATTGAAAAGATTGGTAGTTCTCGAATTGACTCATAATAAAACGTCATGCATGGTACGGCCCTTAAACAACGGAACGGAAATAATGCACACTCTCTAACACCCGGATTAGAAAATTGAGTTATAATCATAGTACATGAACTAAAATTACATGTTTATGTATTTACTTTTTTTTTGTTTAGGAAATAAGTTGTTCTCAATTTGTACGAACAGTATGCACACCCTATGCATACTTACCCTTCCTCTATCTACGGCCGCACATAAAATACGAACCTACTCACACACGCACACTGTTGCAATGTGATCTAGCCTAACCTGCGTAACCCTTATTTAACACTCGCTAGTAATAAGATAAATTTCCACATTTTTATTTCTTAAATTATTATTTATAATAAAAAGCACTTGTTAACGAATTCTAATAAACTTGTTGAGACTAGCATTTTATTTTGGATAGACGTTAGTCTCATTTTCGTTTGTATTGACTATTCACCAAATGGGTGACCATCATTTCTTTAATTGTAATTTATTTTGGGACAAAATATTACCTATATCAAAAATGCCTAAAAACGATTCCGTTATCGATTCTGAACAAACTAGTTTCGGGTTGTACATTTAATCCTGTTACACGTTGTATAAATAAGTTCGCCTATGAAAAAAATAATATAAAGAAATCATTAACGATTCAGTTAATTTTCACAATTAATGATTATAGTAAGCACCGTGGTACACGTGACATAGAAGGAATAATATATTTTTAAAGAATAAGAAAATATTTTTTTGGCACACACACAACAACAATAATAAAAAAAATAAAAACAAGCAAAAGAATTGTTACATATTTGTCGTGGGAAAAAAAACGGCACCCACCTCAGCTGATTGCTGCAACAGTGAACAGTGCAACAGTTTTTCGAATCTTGAAAGTTTTTAAAAATTGTGTTCATGAAATAAGTAAAATCAGGTTTCACAATCACACTTGTATTTTGCCTGAATAAACAAAAAAAAAACAGAATAAACAGAAAACAAAACCTATAAGCAAAATTCTGATTGCAGTGCCATATTGCCCCCACTCGTGGCTTTGTATAGGTAATAACATCCGACTCCAAGTCCCTCGACAGAGCAAACTTGCTTAAATGAAAATTGCTTTGTGTTTATTTGTAAAATTAACGTTATTTATTTTTACAGTTGATTTAGTGATCGTTGGTTACCAAATTTACTACAGCTTAGCTTCATAATTCTAAAATCCTCTACCAATGTAAAGGGAATAGATAAGTGTAAGTTCATAATTGGGTTCTCGAATCCATGATTTATCCAATATTAATTTGAAATTGTATCGTGCAGTCGCATAAGGATATTTTCGCAGGAAAATCTGAGATTAAACGAATATCAAAATATAACACTTTCATAGCGAGCATTTCAATGTGTGCTCATGACTACTCATGACTAATCACACGATATTAAATAACGCATGAATACGCTCCGCATTCAATTCCCGAAGTTGCAATTAGCAGCTGAATTTCCACATATCGTATCATTTCATCGCCTTTGGGAGCGCTATTAGATATTCTCGTGAAAATACGTTGCTATTGCGCCAATAGTTGCCTTATTGTCTTTCAATACTTGAGAAACTATACCAATAATCTACTTTCTATTGACAATCTTGTTTACCGATAAGTAGACTTAATATAATAATAAATAATAATAATGGCAACCCATTATACGTCCCACTGCTGTGCACGAGTCTCTCCCCTTTTTAGAGGGAGGCCTGGACCTTACTCCACCACGCTGCTCCAATGCGGTTTGGTGGAGTTGGGTGGGTTAGTGGCCGACCCGCTGTCGGATGTTTTCAAACCACCCATAAGGCCTCAAGGTTTAACGACTGCTATCTATCGATAGCAACCGGGACCGACGACTTAACGTGCCCTCCGAAGCACGGAAACGCGCATTTTAGAGACTTAATATCTAGAGACAAATTGATATCAATTTTTGATAAAATTGAAAAGATTCTCTATTTCCACAAAATTGGAAACCATTTAACTCCCTTTCATAGGACTCGGGAAACATTACCAGTCGGATATTATCCTTTTTTAATTAAATGTATTTAGACGGCTATCTCTAAACGTTATCGTCTACTTAAGCAACATGGTCTAGACCTAGGCGTAGATCGTTGCTAGGGAAGGTAAGACATATGCGAATGGAGGGGTGCAACTGTCGGCTTAGTAATTGGTCGGTGATGGCTGGAATAATGACTCACGGGTCGTACTAGGGTCGGGACGCAGTTCATGGTGGAGCGTAGACTATTGTACAAGTAGCGTTGTAGTAATTCATTGATCGTGACGATGGCCAATGCGCTATCATCGTTAAGCACGTGAGACGTGAAAGCGTATAAGCTTAAATGCATGTCAACATGACATGTATGCTATGTTATACATTGTACTGATTTTAAAAAAATCGGTAACTTGTTAAATCTCTCTAATAAAATAAGTCAAAATAAACATAAAAATGTACCGTGATTGCGTAAATGAAACTATTGAGATTATGGATATGCGTCTTATTAGTTTTTCAATTAATATATCAAATAAAGTCACGCACATTAATATTTCTTAAAATAAACTTTATTCTAATGAACATCGCGTTGTGATTACTTAAGCTTAAACGTCATATCAAAACTTTCTCTAATAGTGCCCTTACAAAATTTGTACCGCTATTTTAACTCTTGAAGTCTTTTTAATTACATCTTGCTAACTTATTCTAAAGTCCATTAGCTTTATAAATGTCGCGTTAAAGTCAAATAATGAATATTCAACTTTTAATCTGTATATATGATACTAAGTTGGTCTTCAACATTAATTATGCTTGAGCGAAGAAATAAGGGTTTCTTTGTTTTAAGATAGTCCGATGTGTAGAACGTTTTACGTTGGATCACTATGTTTCTTAGTCACGCGAACTGGGAGATACTGTTACAAGCGAAATGCCTTTCCATTTTCCTTTGGTCAGTCTGCCCCGTAGATGTGTACTATGTGTACATTAGGTCGTTTCAAACTGTTCGTCTCCAAACCGCTAGACTACCGGGTCGTCAAAAACGGGACGTGTAAATCTTCAATAAAAAATACTCCAATTATTTTTTTATATTTAAACTAGGTCACAACCGAGGTCAAATGGCAGTACATTAGCAGGGCGGCACACATGGACCTCAAATATTTATGGGAAAATGGGGAAAAGCCAACCGTCTGTGTACGGCCGCACCGCTCCGGTACCACATGCATGCGGAGATTAAACGCTTAGGTTCGGTTGCACCAAAAACTTCGTTTTTTTTTTTTTTTTGTCTGAAGATTGACAGACAAGTAAACGGGCCACCTGATGGAAAGTGGTCACCGTCGCCTATGAATATTTGCAACACCAGGGGAGTTGCCAACGCGCTGCCAGCCCTGAAGGACTCTTTTGACGCCATTTTTGAAGAACCCCATATTGTAGCACCTAGGGAACACCTCAGAGGGAAGTTCGTTCCACAATTTACACGTTCTGGGCAGGAACGAACGTGAAAACCGCACCGTTGAGCACTGCCAAGTGTCCAGTTGGTGTGGGTGGAACTTCTCTCTTCGGCGGGTAGTATGGTGTAGGAAAAGAGACGGTAGCACCATGTCAAACAGTTCAGCAGAGCACTCACCATTGTAGAGACGGTACAACACGCACCGACTCCCAATGTCTCTGCGCAGGCTCAGATGTTCGAGCCTGTCGGTAAGTCCTGGATCGCTAACAATACGAACGGCGCGTTTTTGAAGGGAGTCAAGTGGACCAAGCTGGTATTTGGGGGCGCGCCCACAAATGAGAGCAGTATTCCAGATGGGGCCGGACTTGGGCCTTATAAAGCTGTAGTAGCTGCCCCGATGTGAAATACTGCCTCGCTTTGTTAAGCACCCCCAACTTTTTGGATGGAAGTTTCGCGAGGAGTGCCCTGTGCCAGACCCGGACAAAGGCCTTAGCAATGTCCAGGCTTACAGCCAATGCCTCCCCACTCTTATCCAAGGCGTGGGACCAATGGTGCGTGAGATATACTAGAAGATCATCAGCAGATCTGCCATGACGAAATCCATATTGGCGGTCTCTGATCAGCTGATGATCCTCTAGATACTGCAGCAGTTGAGTATTGATCACACGCTTCATGACTTTACAGAGTAGGGAGGTTATTGCTATGGGCCTATAATTGGCCGGGTCACTGCGATCCCCTTTTTTGGGTATCGGGTGCACGAGGGCGGTCTTCCGCAGACGGTACGGTTCTTTGATCGTAGGAAAGCGAAAACACTCGCGTCAGAACGGGGGTCAGCTCGGGAGCGCCCGCTTCTTCAATCTTCAACACCACCGCAGGGACGGTCCGGCCCACTCGACTTCTTGACGTCAAGGGATAAAAGAGCTCGCCTGACGTTCTTCTGAGTGAATTTGACGTCAGGCATAGAGCTTTCACAGCGCGGGATGGTAGGCGCTGTGATACCCATGTCGTCAAGAGTCGAGTTTGAGGCAAAGAGGCTGCCCAGAAGGTCAGCTTTCTCTTTTGCCGTGTGGGCCAGGCTATCGTCAATTTTACGCAGTGGTGGGAAAGATGATCGACAAAAATTCCCTTCGATAGCTTTGGCAAGAGACCAATAGGCACGGCTCCCGGGAGGGTGCCTCATTAGTTTCCTGCCAACTCTACCGATGTGCTTGGACTTCGCTTTGGCCATGCGCCGCTTAGTGGACCTGGATGCAGCGTTGAGTGCTCTCTTAAGGCCGGAGGCATTAGGATCCTTACAAGCGTGAGCCGCAGTCCAGGTTCTGTAAGCCTCCTGCTTGTGACTAGAAGCCACAGCACAGGACTTATCGAACCAGGGCTGGTACTTTCCGCCAATGGATACCACAGAGTACGGAATGTAACATTCCATTCCCTGGTGTATCATATCGGTTAAGATCCGAGCACATGTGCCGATGCGGCACACGTGCTCGGATCTTCCGACGAGAAACAAAGCTGCCTCCATGGGTAGGACGTCAGGAACTCCCTCCGTCTATCCCAGTCTGCCGACCTGTAATGCCACACTTGTCGAGTTGCCGAGGGCCGCAGCGGCGCTCGAACCGACAATGAGGTTTTAGGTCCGAGGATCCTAAGGGAGCCTCGACCACCACCTGATAGTTGGCAGGATGTGAGGTCAGCAGAAGATCCAGCAAAGAGGCAGTGTGACCCTCGACATCTGGTATCCGGGTAAATCCGATTACAACTTGTGAGAGTCCATAAGCCAACGCAAAATCGTGTGCAGATCTTCCAGCAAAGTCCGTGATCCGGGAACTCAACCACTCCGTATGGTGTGCGTTAAAGTCACCAAGAATCACCAACTCCGCAGAAGGATACTGCACAAGCACTGTGTCGACCACCTGTTGGATGTGCTCGAATAAGCGAGCTGTCTCCCCGTCTCCGCTATAGGACCTATACACGCACGCGCATATTCGGGTAGATCCACCGTAATCCACGCGTGCCCCAATAGCGACAGGTCCTTGTCTTCAAAATGGTCAAGACGGCGACAACAGACATCCTCTCGGACACACAGAAATACCCCGGCGCGGCGAACGAAAATGTTCTCCAGAGTATAGCCGGGGTAAGTAAGGTACGCTGTGTCAAGTGGAGAGGATATTTGTGTCTCCGTCAGAAAGAGTAGGGCCGGCTTAGCCGTTTCAAGGTGGTGGCGAACGGCGTTAAGGTTGGTATGTAAACCCCTGATGTTGCACACGTTTACAGTAAATGTGGGAGGGGCGTCCGCTGCGTTACTACTCTTTTTTTTCTTTTTGACCATTTTTTCTAAACTTCCTAACAGCGTCGGATAAGGGAAATAATGATGTGCACATTATTGACCGCCCGAGGAGCAAAGTTGCAGGTGCATCAGACCATCTGCACACAGAGGTGGTGCAATTTGCTGGTCCGGGGGACGGAAGGACCCCGATCCGCCCCGTGCACAGGCGCCGGGCCCACTCCGGTCTCTTACTCCGGCACGACGACTGCACACGGGACTTAACACCGGTTGGCGGGACAGCCTCCCAGGCCAGAGTTTAATAGAGAGGCCTGGGTTCGGGTCCCCTACTGACCGGCGGGCGGCAGCGGACCGTTACCGTTTCATCGGCTCTCCCTGGCCCCCGGGCAAACATGTTGGGCCCCTGAGCGCAAGATGTCCTTACACATACCGGCTCCGGGGGCGGACAATACGGTGCACATCAAGGATAGGAACGAGGAAGAGGATAGGGGGTGGGGAGGGGGAGACTGGCTCTCAGGCTCGGAAGCCGGAACACGCCTGAAGACGTTTGGCGACAGATTACGACCTGAGGGTGGTAGCTAGCCAGGCAGGACCTAAGGGACCTTACCACCAAGCAGGACACTAGGAGGGATTACGCTGGTAGTGCCGATCCAGCAACCATGTGGAACCAGTTGCCAAAGCCTTGTTTGCTGGTCGGCAGGGTGCACCACGTGCAGGTAAAGTTGGCTGCGGCACCAGGATGGTAAGGCGCCACCACTTACACCCAAAAAGTAAATGTAAAATTTTAGATCCTTCTCCAACTGTACCAAATTTGTCAAAGTTTGAGAAGGATGTAAAGTTTCAGATTGACCTTAACTTTTACAAATATTTTGGTGCAACTTTGACAAATTCTACTACGGAGACTGATCTATCTAATTGATTCACATTTTGTGAGAAAACTAAACGCACTTTGTAAGTTTAAGTTTTTTAATCTTTAAATTACTATCGACTGAACAGTTTTTCTCTTCAAACAGACTATAAACTTCGACTCAACCCGCGGTGGTATATCGCTGGTGACAGAAAAAGGGATACACAGTAGCAGCAGGCTACTGGTGCAGGCAGCGCGGACGTCGGACGCTGGTTCTTACCAGTGCGTGCCGGACAACGCTCAGTCGGCGACAGCGAGAGTTCATGTTCTCACTGGTAATAAACTATATGAATATGTAAAAGTAAATTTGAGAAAAGGTTGGTCCGTCTTGGCGGTGTCACAACTCTGGTCCCAGGTTTAGTCTTCTCATTGTCACAACAGCTGACATTTATATGTCACATAAATCAGTGTGCGTTGATATGGTACGTATCTTAGAATTTAATAATCAAAATCTTATATTTAATGTCGATTAACCTATTAAAAAGTATATGATGAACAACGTTGCTGTTTTTTTATATAATGGAAGTGGCAAACAAGCATGCAGTTCACATTGATGTTAAGTGATGACTGCAGCCTATAGACAACCACACAAAAACCAAGGCCAAAATGCAGATGCGTTACCACTCCTGAGGCCTAAGGTGTTATGCCTCTGTGCCGAAAATTACAGGGCCGTACATTACCACCTGACCGGAACACGATAGTGCTGAATACTACCATTTAGCGGCAAGTATTTTAGGTAATGCGGTGGTGCCTACGCCCGCGAGCTCCAAAACTGGAGCTCTACTACCAGTTAAAAGTGCTGTGAAAGTATATTGGTTTATCTTGGATTTTACTAGAAAATCTTAGCACTTACCGACAAGCGTTGGTAAATATAAGGATTCATAAAAAAGGAAAACCAGTACGATCTCATTTTATTTCACTGAGCAAACTGATAGATACAGTTCCAAACAATAGAACGTCAACTAAAGTGAAACCTATAATCAGGGCGTAGGTTGCGGCTGTCACTGCCAATGAGCATCTAACTAGCGCCGCGACTCAGTCAGCGTTCAGTGAATCACTTACAGTCTAACGCGCAATAAACCAAAGTACACGTAGTTTGTTTGAGTTCTGCACAATAACTTCATTTATAAATGTCGATTCGTTAGACCTTTACAATAAATATTCGTACAAAAATTGACAATTTAAAGTGAATACCAAATAATAATATATCGTTAGTTTCATAACCATTCTTTTATACTTATAGCACAGTCTAAAGTTCGATTACTGTGCATATAGGTAACTCAATTTTCAGTAACGTACACGCTTTTACTTTAAATTCATTGGCCAAATGCATTTAAATCTGCTAAAAAAACGCAACAAAAATAAATTTATTAATATTAGTTGTAAAATATTCCATTTAGCGATTACATTTTGTCGAAATCCTCAAAAGTCAGATATTGAACATTGAAAAAACATATTTTGTGTACATTGTTGATTGAGCCATCTGCAAATATCTTGTATATCACATCAATTGAATTACGTTTGTTAGGAAAATTAATTTGGACTTGTCTTGGATTTTTTGCGCTTTAATATTTTAAATACTTATTTTTACGGGAAGAATAATTACTGGTGTATATCTGATGTTAACCTATTTATGCTGATTCGTGTCTGTAAGTTATAGAATATTTAAATGAAATGATGTATGAACCAAATAAATCATATTTTTAGTCCATACGAAATAATATATAGGTCTTAATTTACTTTGTTGATCCCTCATGAATCATTTTTTTTTAAGTAAAAGAGTAAGTAAATCATTCTTTAGAATAATTTATACCTTTAGTTTGTCTGCTACATCATTTTTGAGTTACACGTAATAAAGTTTGAATATCAGCATATTGCCCAACTCTAATCTATTGTATCCATTTGTTCATGCATAATATCCAATTTCAAAAAATCGAATTGTCCTGCCTCTGACTCAAAGTTGTCAATAACTTACCAGTCGCAAATACAGCCCAAAATAAAATTTCCTCAAAGTGATCCTTTCAGCGTAAAATTACCAAGTCAAATGCTTGGTGGCTTAGACAAATATCATACGGAGAGCCGGGGCGCAGTTCCCCGCGGTGCTTTAAGGGATTAAAACTTGTAACACTTTGTGTGTCATTCGTCGACATATGGCACCGCACCTTTGTATAAGGCCACTGACTCATTAAGCACTTTACGTGTGATTGTTAGCTGAATATACACTGCAGTCTGTACAATTTTGCGTACGTACGTTGTTGTAATTTCGCTGTAAACTGGCCGGTGAATCCGTCGGCACGCATTGTTGACATACCATCAAAATACGAACGGTTAATTGGCTTACTTTTTTTATATAAAAGTAGCAAAAAAAGCTTGCAATTCAAATTGATGTTAAGTGATGACTGCAGCCTATAGTCACCTACGCAATGTCCAGAGGTCAAAATGCAGATGCATTGCCACTCTTGAGGCCTAAAGTGTTATGCTCTGTGCCGGAAATTACAGGGCCGTACATTACCACATTACCACCTGACTGGAACACGATAGTGCTGAACACTATCATTTAGCGGCAAGTATATTAGGTAATGCGGTGGTGCCTACGTTCGCGAGCTCCGTCACTGAAGCTCTACCACCAGTAAAAACTACTATTTGTACTATTTGCCTTTTTTTATTTAATACCTAACACCGAACGGTGCGACCTAACCTGGCTAAGTCGGGGGGCGCCCACGGTCCCAGTCTTGCCTGTCCAAGAGAGATTGTTTTTTTTACAATGACAAATGACTTAAAAAAACTTGAGCAAGTAAAAAGTTCCCCAATGAATACTTGACCAAGTGATTAAAAAGCGAAATACAAATTTGCTAAAGCTCCTATTGTGAATGAAACTAGTGCGATTCGTTTTTTGGGAAGTAAAATTTCACGAAAAATATTTTGTCAAACGGAAGGATCTCAAGTCAATTACTTGATTTTTCTCTGTTTGACCTAAATCACGTGAAGTTCCGAAAAAATAATCAGCTTACGACCGCACCAGTCGTTCCATCAGTTAAAATCAAACGTTTTGTCGAGTACAATTGAAGCAAAATGCACTCGACTAAAATATTCCGGCTCAATTTTTTAAGGCTTGCTGGCAATCCATTTTTAAAGGCGCACGCAGGGGCAGCAATAAATTTAATAAAAACGCCCCGTTTTGCTTTTTTTACCGCACTAGGTGTGAATTTTTAAAGAATGATACGAAAAATGTTGCATGAATGCTTCACAGTGCTAGTATTGAATGCGATTGGTTCGTCCCAGTAATTCCAATTTTGGTTGCGTTTAACGTCCCATGAAAAGTCTTTTCTCTGTATTCATTCTTTTTTCTTTAGTTAAATTGATTTTATTTGAATGTGATTTACGTGGATTGTGTCGAATATTTGGTCTTCATTTTGTTCCATGTTTTCTGTTTCCAATTAATATTTAATTAAAAATATTTGTTTTTTCGATATCAGGTGGTGTATTATTGTTATAGTAGTAATGCGGTTTTTATAGGCAAGATTTGTGGGTGTACTACCGAAGGACAACAATGAAGACTATTAGATTAAAAAATATTAAATTTTGAAAAAACATAAACTTTAAAAAAGGATGTGTGTTAGCTCACTTAGCTCCGACGTACGACTAGAGTTTACTTGGTGTGCATAAGGAGATCTAGCACCTACTCCTCAGAAAGTTGCCGTACCGAGCCTTATAACTCAAATCGTTTCTTAAAGAGTAAATCCAAAAAATTGTATAATGCAAATAAGTAGACATGATATTTGATTTTAAACATGGGTTTTACTCTGTGTTTTTCAATTAATGAATTCATTTCATTGGAAACTTTTTATTTTAAAACATTTTAATGCATTGCGTGACTTCAATTCGTAATTCAAGTGTACTATTTTTTCCAAGCGTAGAGTTAATTATAAAGTGAACAAAATGCGAGCGTACTTTAATGTAAGGTGTTTGAGTTGATGGATGGAATGTAGATTTTTCGTTTGGGTTATTTGCTTTACTAAACCTGGGACTCTACATATCTATCAAATAAAAATAGTTACAGTTATTCACTTTATAGAGTAAAAACAATTTTACTTTGCAATAATTATATTAATAAAATCATTTTCTTTCAGTTTTATTTGCACATCATACTATTTTGTTTGTTATTAATCGAATTAAATTATTCTACTAATTATTTTACAAACTATTTTTTTTTTGAGGTTTCTCCTGCCATTTTAAATGAATTATTTAATTTCATAAGAACTTCTCAATTTAAAACTCTTTAATAGATTGCACGACTCCATTTGCACGACTTTTATTAAATAAGAAAAATTCAGATAAAAGAAAATTAATATTTATACATAACTTATGTTAAAAAGAAATGTATGTTATGATTTTCATAGCCCATTTATTTCAGATGAAATGAGTTCAAGAGGCATGTAAGTCCAAAATAATTATTAAAGGCTATTTAAATACTAAAATAAATACGCTTACACTCACAGCCCTACAGTAGGTATAAACCCAGCCGTTGTACTCATACAACACATACACAAACATCCAGACCCGAAAAAAATATCTGTAGGCCATACAAATATTTGCCGCGGTGCGGGAATCGAACCCGCGACCCTTCGACAACCGACGAAATAAAACAGTCATCTCACACCGCTGGACTAACCGGGTCGGCAAAAATTTTAAATTCAGATAAATACTAATTCAACAAAATACAAAATTCTGCACTTAGTATTCAAGCCGCACGAATTTCAACGAATAAATGTATAATGACCCAGAGTTGGAAAAATGTTAATCTTTATTACCCGTAATGCTAATAAATTTACTGTGTATACAAGTGTAATATTTTCCGACATTTCGCGAAGATTGGGGGCGTTTTTATATTTCCGTTCTGTTAAATGAAACCATTAACGTATATTTTCAATTATGAAAGAAAATTGCTAGAAACGTAATGTTATTTCTAATTCAACGAATTGTGAAACTTACTTTTTTTTATTTATTTAAAACATACAATATTTAGGTGAATACAATAACAGTTGCAACTATCCCAGCTAATTGTGAAAATTAAGATACATAATTTTTGCAGTCATAACTGTGATAGTAGGTTATTATTTGAGGTTCTACTGTGATGGTAGAGATTGCAAGTTTCAATGCCACCCGAAATCATTTAATTTGCTACGTTTTTTTTTTAAATTGTAATATGTTTTTAAATAAAAGCTAGATTTACTTGAATAGCATCGTCCCAATGTCAACATTCTAGATTAAAAATAAATGACTAGGACTTCGCGAAGGTTCATTGTCAATAAAAAGGGAAGTTGAAGAATTTTTTTTTGTTTAATATACTCGTATTTCTGATTATATGTTATAAAAAATATTATTACTTTATTAAGTAGCGCAGCTCTTGCTTACTTACGTATAATTTTTTATATTTTATGCTTATACCTAAAAGACGAGTAGCAAAGATCTTCACAATCGATTGAACATCACACTATTCCGCAGAAAGACCATTCATTCCATGCTTTTATTTACTGGTGATAGAGCTCCAGTGATGGAGCTCGCGGGCGTATTCAACACCGCATTACCTAATATATTTGCCGCTGAATGGTAGTGTTCAGCACTATCGTGATACGGTCAGGTGGTGATGTACGGCCCTGCAATTCCCGGCACAGAGCCATAACACCTTAGGCCTCAGAAGTGGTAACGCATCTGCATTTTGACCTTGGTCTTTTTGTGGATGTCTATAGGCTGCAGTCTTCACTTAACATCAATGTGAACTGCATGCTTGTTTGCCACTTCCATTTCATTAAAAAAATGCTTGAGAAAAACATACTGCAATCGAGAAATAAGACTGTCGATTTCAACAGGAACGTATTGTTAACCGACTTCGAAAAAAGGAGGAGGTTCTCAATTCGTCCGGATCTTTTTTTTTTCATGTAGCATAAAACGTAACATTTAAAGTAACAATTCTAACAGTTTCGTGTTAAAATCTGTTCGCAGGTGAAACTCCAGCCGCCATGCAGGGGAGTGCACAATGGACGAGCAGTTTCGGCTTTCCAACAATCGTGTGTGTGCTCAGCATTCTAACAAATTCACTCAAAATCCTCGTGCAAAAGTGAACAATTTGAATACTGTGTGACACTGTGACTATAATGTTTTGATCTCTAGTGCTAGTGTATCGTCTAAGATGTTAAACATCGGAGTGAAAGAACATATCTGTGCCAACGATGCATAGATTGATATCCTAAGTATCAGGGTAAACGAATAAATTAAGATTGTATCTTAAGAAACTTCACATACCTAACAACACTGGATTGGATTAATTATAGAGTAACAGGAAACGAAATATGAACCTTAGCACTTGTGCTTAAATCTGCATTTCATAATTTTGTAGAACATTGCTATTTGCTAAATAGCATGATAACAGCAGGTGGGCAAAGATTTAAATAAGCTGTTATGAGTTCTGTATCATATTGCAGATGTTAAGCACAAATTTTAACAGTAAAAATGCTGTTGTAGGTACTCAAGTTGAATTTATGGTCTCAATGACTGTCGATGAATATCTTAATGAAAACTGATTATTGTAATATTTATTTTTCACAATAACACATGCGAGTGAACTTGAGAAATTAAAGAAAAAACGGAAAGAAAAATTTGACTTTGGGCAGGAATCGAACCTGTGACCTCAGTATAACCAGTCCAGCCGCTTTACCACTAAGCTACCGATGTCCCACACCGATGCGTCAAATTTTGCTTTCCCTTTTTAATTTTTTTACCGATTTAGGGTTAGTGAACGACATCCATTTATAACTAATTAATAGCTATAAAGCTTTATGCTTTATTTTATTAAGTGAACAGCGATATCTTAACGATATTGTATAAACTGCAAAGTCTATCATATCGATTGATTAGTTATCAACGAATGTCGTTCGCGACCCGGCTAAAAAAAAAACAAAAAGGGAAAGCAACATTTGACGCATCGTTGTGGGACTTCGGCAGCTTATCCTGAGGTCGCAAGGTTCAATTCCTGCCCGAAGTCAAATTTTTATTCCCGTTTTTTCTTTAATTTCTGAAAACTGATGAGTTCAAAAACATTAATTTTATTGTCATTAAATTGTTAACATTGATATATTAAAAATGTTTTAAAATTATGACTCTATGTTGTAATAACAAATTTTGTCCAAATATAATGCCCGCCAGATTTCATTTCGTGTATTTGTTTCATAAAGTTATGCGTATCACATATAAAGCTCATTATAAAACGTGTGTTACATTAAAATCACCATAATTTTATTGTTATGAATATAGCTCTAATTTTGAAATTAAACAAAATACTGCGACATGGAATAATGGAATGTACTCGCAACTCAATTATACTCATGTTTATTTTAACATTCTTATTTAAATAACGTGAATAACGTTAATTTTACCGTGGATTAATTCGATGCTCTGAAAAATTGTTTTTATATAATGTTCAAATAACTGCCACGGGCTATGTTTTGAACAAGTACGACATCCTTTTGTTTTAATGAATACTAAAGCTACTGTCTTCAAATAAACGCGAGTTTAAACTGATAAAATATGTTTAAGTCTCTTTTGTTTGAAATTGCGCTCGTATAAATATTGGATTATATTTTCAGAACATAATAAAGAATTACAACAGACGTATAATTATTTAAATTATGATAATTAGTGACGGAGCTCACGGGCGTATGCTCAACCATAGGCATTACTACCTAATCTACTTGCCGCTAAATGGTAGTGTTCAGCGTTATCGTGTTCCAGTCGTCAACGTATCTGCATTGAAATCTCTCATCTTTAGGGCTAAGGAACCCTTATAGTTTCGCCATGTCCGTCTGTTTGTCTGTCTGTCTGTCCGTCTGCGGCTTAGCGCAAACACTATTGGTACTAGAGACTCGAAATTTGGCACAAGTATACATTTTAATCACGCCGACAAAGTGGTAAAATAAAAACATGAAAAAAAATATTTAGGGTACATCCCCCGTATGTAACGCGCGCATTTTTTTTTTCTTTTCTTTTTTTGTATAGTGTAGAGTATCGTTAAATAGATTTTTAAAAATGTCAGGGGTGTGCAAACTTCATTTTTCGATTTAGTTAACTGTTTGTGACTTATGGCTTTAAAGTGCCAATTTTCGTTAGAGTCAAGTGTCTCCCACGCGATACCAACTAAACGGTGGTTGTTAAAAATTCAAACGTTACGGCAATAGTACTAACATAAAATATATAAAAATAATAAATTAAAAGGAAAACTATCACACTTTAGTTAGCGTTACAACTTTGCGAGTAATAGTCGACCAAATGTAAACTCGAAAATTTCGAACAGATCCATAGAAAATATTTGTTAGTTTTTTTCATTACATTATTCAAACCTAAAAACTACGGAACCCTACACTGCGCGTGTTCCGACACGCACTTGACCGGTTTTATATAAATGTTTATAGGTTACTTACTAGGCTATTCACGATACGATTGTTGCCACTTCACGACTTCAAAAAATACATTTCTGTTGTCAATACATACGGTAAATTTTAAGTGATTGGATTTCAAGTAAAAAAAAACCGGACAAGTACGTGTTCGACTCGCGTGGTGAGGGTTCCGTACAAAATCTATAATAATTTTCGATTTAATTTGAATACTCAAACTTCTTATAGGTTTTCCAGTAATCTATAGGCAAAGAAATATTTTCCACATTTTTTTCAAAATTTTAAGTTCGGTAGTTTCGGAGATAGGAGGGAGGGAATGGTCAATTTTTGTTCTTAAATAACTTCAAATTTGTATATGCAAAAATTATAAAAAAATATATCTGAGATGCTGGTAACAACTTCTTTCATTTGATATGTCACACGACACAGTTTACGATTATTTTTTTTAATTTTCTGATTTACTCTCCGAAAGTAGAAAAATAAATTTTAAACAGGGGGGCCCCTGTTTAAAATTTATTATTTCACTTAACGTGTTCATCTTTGGATCACCAATTTACATATATTCATCAAATTTCAACTCAATCGGTAGAATAGTTTCGGAGCAAATTGGCTGTGACAGACGGACAGACAGACAGACAGACAGACAGACGCACGAGTGATCCTATAAGGGTTCCTTTTTTCCTTTTAAGGTACGGAACCCTAAAAACCAAACAAATGTACATAAAGAAAACATGTGAACGCATCACCAAGACCATTTGACCGTTTCATAATCGAATGTCCATTTCATTCACAACACGTTCACACCAAAGCCTGACATGTTTTATTCTAAATGTGCCGAAGTGATTTTGAATGGATGTGATTTTTTTTTATTTCATGAAAGTGGTAAACAAGTATACAGTTTACATTGATGATAGCATACAGTTTCCAACAAGAATGTATGTCCCCGTAATGACTATCACAGAGACATAACAACTTAGGTCTAAGGGGTGGCAACGCATCTGTATTTTGATCTCTGGTTTTTTGTAGACGTCTATAGGCTGCAGTCATCACAACATCAACGTGAACTGTATGATTCTTTGCCACCTTCCTAACATAAAAAAACTAAATAGGTTAAGATCCCACTGCAGAATCATTCCGTTCATCCAGATATGCTGCAAACCTATCTTTTACGCAAATTCATAATATAGACATCTAGAGAATATATTTGTATCCACTAGGTTGCTTATCAAAATTTACTCTTATTTGCGGCCGATTTAATTTGGCTCCCATACCATAACAATGAGAAAAAAAATAGTTTTAATTTGATATATAAATAATACAAGAACGTCGTGGATGTAAAAAGTTAACGGAAACGAAAAAATGTAGGGACGGCCAAGTGCACAACGGCAGAAGTGATTTTTAAGAGTCTTATACATTATTGCCGTGAGGTTAACGATATTTTATTGAAAAAACAAATAAGAAAAAGTCTATCCCAAAAAAATATATAAAAAAATACTTGCGGCTTTTTTTGATAGGCAACCTTGTAAATATATATTCTCTAGATTATAAATATGCGTAAAAAAAAGGTTTGCAGCATGTCTGGATGAACGAAATCGTTCTGCAGTGGTATCCTAATCTAAAATATTGCTGTGTGACGTTTGTCAACCATTTTGGTCAATTTTTGACCAATACCGGACTATAAGGTACGTAGGCCGTGTGCAGCAGAGATAACGCCCTACGAATTCGAAACTAGCCGATTATCTTTTTTGTAGGCTCGATGTGCTATATTTCTTGCCAGGTACTGAAAATTTAATACTGAAGCCAATTTACCTGTAATATAACATTCAGAAATTTCAATGTAGGTGACGCTACTGAGGTCTAAGCTCTTATGCCTCTGAGCTTGATATTACATGTCCAAATATCGAAATATAATTATAATGGCAACCCATTATACGTCCCACTGCTGGGCACGAGTCTCTCTTAATTTGCCACTAGCGGTCACCCATCATACACCCGACCGCGCCCGTATCGCTTAACCGAGTAGATCCACCAGCCGCTGGGTCATGCGCGCTTCATAACATATCGAAACATGATAGGTACTAAAATTTAGTGACAAGTACATTAGACAATGCGGTGGTGCCTACGCTTCTACCAGTAACATTTTGTAAGCGAATCGAGAAATTAAACGTGTTTTTTTTCTTTAAATGTGGACATTGTTTCATATTATGAAAATAATACGTGCTTTAATGTATAATATATTTTATATTCAAAGAAATACTTGATCATTCAAGGCACAGAAAACAACAACCTAATTATTTTTTTTGACAGAGCATTGAAATGAAATTATTAAAAAAAAAAAAATAAATCACGTCTGTGTTGAGAATACAAATGTTAGAACATTTGTGATGTTCGATTCACTTCCATTGTTGTGTAATACTTATCGTAGTTATAATAAGATAATATTTAGTATAGTGAATTGTTTTACAGATTTGACGTTTA